>JARFIW010001127.1:0-2444544 GCA_036346225.1 Platerodrilus igneus | reverse complement strand
AGAAAAGAGGATGCATTGGTAGTTTTTCAAAACATAACAATGTGAGCATTTATTCTTATAAACGTATGGCGTTCCACAACCATAACAAAAACATTCCAAAGTTCGGTACAATTAGTATAGGTATGATCCATTTTTCAGCAATTCCAAAACGAAATGGAACTTGTGCCCTCGGTATTCAAAATAAAAAAAAAAAATTAAAGTTACGAGAGAAATCACTGTGATAAAACACATTTTGTTGGAAAGATTTTGGTTAAGATTTTGCTGAAAGGTGATATTTTTCTAATCAAAATTCACGTCAGTGAAGTTAGCGGCTAGAGTTAGCAGCCTAAACTCCGCCTCTTCAAATAGCCACGCCCCCATACCAATCATCGTTAAAGCCACGCCTATTTTAACCCAACATAAAATAGCTCCACCCCCTGTTTCTTACAATACAACCTATTGTAAGTAAGAAAGAACAAATACAATAACCGTGTTTAGTAAACAAATCTAAAACAGAACTTTGCTAAATACCTATTGAAATTAGTGTAGTCTGATAAAATCTCCAGAAGGACATATATATTCTTACTAAAAATCTAAATTTCTGTATATATTCAAACATTATAGGAAAAGTTATTAACGTTTACGTGACATATATCAAGTAGCCGCAGCTCCACTTTAAATTTTTTCTTGCTTTCTATTAAAGCAACGACTTTGTAAAAAAATCTCCACTTGGGCACACCGGCGGCCAATACGTGTGCGACAGGGTTTTAGATTTCAAGCCCAAATGAAAAAGTTATTATCGTTTACGTGATATGTATCAAGTAGCCGCTAGCTCTACTTTAATTTTTTTCTTGCTTTCTATTCAAGCAACGACTTTGTAAAAAAATCTCCACTTGGGCACACCAGCGGCCAATACGTGTGCGACAGGGTTTTAGATTTCAAGCCCAAATGAAAAAGTTATTATCGTTTACGTGATATGTATCAAGTAGCCGCAGCTCCACTTTAAATTTTTTCTTGCTTTCTATTAAAGCAACGACTTTGTAAAAAAATCTCCACTTGGGCACACCAGCGGCCAATACGTGTGCGACAGGGTTTTAGATTTCAAGCCCAAATAAAAAAGTTATTATCGTTTACGTGATATATATCAAGTAGCCGCTAGCTCTACTTTAATTTTTTTCTTGCTTTCTATTAAAGCAACGGCTTAGTAAAAAAATCTCCACTTAGGCACACCAGCCGCCCATACGTATGCGGCAGGGTTTTAGATTTCAAGCCCAAATAAAAAAGTTATTATCGTTTACGTGATATATATCAAGTAGCCGCTAGCTCTACTTTAATTTTTTTCTTGCTTTCTATTAAAGCAACGACTTTGTAAAAAAATCTCCACTTGGGCACACCAGCGGCCAATACGTGTGCGGTAGGGTTTTAGATTTCAAGCCCAAATAAAAAAGTTATTATCGTTTACGTGATATATATCAAGTAGCCGCTAGCTCTACTTTAATTTTTTTCTTGCTTTCTATTAAAGCAACGACTTTGTAAAAAAATCTCCACTTGGGCACACACCAGCGGCCAATACGTGTGCGACAGGGTTTTAGATTTCAAGCCCAAATAAAAAAGTTATTATCGTTTACGTGATATATTTCAAGTAGCCGCTAGCTCTACTTTAATTTTTTTCTTGCTTTCTATTAAAGGAACGACTTTGTAAAAAAATCTCCACTTGGGCACACCAGTGGCCAATACGTGTGCGACAGGGTTTTAGATTTCAAACCCAAATAAAAAAGTTATTATCGTTTACGTGATATATTTAAAGTAGCCGCTAGCTCTACTTTAATTTTTTTCTTGCTTTCTATTAAAGCAACGACTTTGTAAAAAAATCTCCACTTGGGCACACCAGCGGCCAATACGTGTGCGACAGGGTTTTAGATTTCAAGCCCAAATAAAAAAGTTATTATCGTTTACGTGATATGTATCAAGTAGCCGCTAGCTCTACTTTAATTTTTTTCTTGCTTTCTATTCAAGCAACGACTTTGTAAAAAAATCTCCACTTGGGCACACCAGCAGCCAATACGTGTGCGACAGGGTTTTAGATTTCAGGCCCAAATAAAAAGTTATTATCGTTTACGTGATATATTCAAGTAGCCGCTAGCTCTACTTTAATTTTTCTTGCTTTCTATTAAAGCAACGACTTTCTAAAAAAATCTCCACTTGGGAACACCAGCGGCCAATACGTGTCGACAGGGTTTTAGATTTCAAGCCCAAATAAAAAGTTATTATCGTTTACGTGATATATATCAAGTAGCCGCTAGCTCTACTTTAATTTTTTTCTTGCTTTCTATTAAAGCAACGGCTTAGTAAAAAAATCTCCACTTAGGCACACCAGCCGCCCATACGTATGCGGCAGGGTTTTAGATTTCAAGCCCAAATAAAAAAGTTATTATCGTTTACGTGATATATATCAAGTAGCCGCTACTCTACTTTAATTTTTTCTTGCTTTCTATTAAAGCAACGACTTTGTAAAAATCTCCACTTGGGCACACCAGCGGCCAATACGTGTGCGAGGGTTTTAGATTTCAACCCAAATAAAAAGTTATTATCGTTTACGTGATATATATCAAGTAGCCGCTAGCTCTACTTTAATTTTTTCTTGCTTTCTATTAAAGCAACGACTTTGTAAAAATCTCCACTTGGGCACACCCAGCGGCCAATACGTGTGCGACAGGGTTTTAGATTTCAAGCCCAAATAAAAAGTTATTATCGTTTACGTGATATATATCAAGTAGCCGCTAGCTCTACTTTAATTTTTTCTTGCTTTCTATTAAAGGAACGACTTTGTAAAAATCTCCACTTGGGCACACCAGGGCCAATACGTTGCGGCAGGGTTTTAGATTTCAACCCAAATAAAAAGTTATTATCGTTTACGTGATATATTTAAAGTAGCCGCTAGCTCTACTTTAATTTTTTCTTGCTTTCTATTAAAGCAACGACTTTGTAAAAATCTCCACTTGGGCACACCAGCGGCCAATACGTGTGCGACAGGGTTTTAGATTTCAAGCCCAAATAAAAAGTTATTATCGTTTACGTGATATTATCAAGTAGCCGCTAGCTCTACTTTAATTTTTTCTTGCTTTCTATTAAGCAACGACTTTGTAAAAATCTCCACTTGGGCACACCAGCGGCCAATACGTGTGACAGGGTTTTAGATTTCAAGCCCAAATAAAAAGTTATTATCGTTTACGTGATATATTTCAAGTAGCCGCTAGCTCTACTTTAATTTTTCTTGCTTTCTATTAAAGCAACGACTTTGTAAAAATCTCACTTGGGAACACCAGGGCCAATACGTGTCGACAGGGTTTTAGATTTCAAGCCCAAATAAAAAGTTATTATCGTTTACGTGATATATATCAAGTAGCCGCTAGCTCTACTTTAATTTTTTCTTGCTTTCTATTAAAGCAACGGCTTAGTAAAAAAATCTCCACTTAGGCACACCAGCCGCCCATACGTATGCGGCAGGGTTTTAGATTTCAAGCCCAAATAAAAAAGTTATTATCGTTTACGTGATATATTTAAAGTAGCCGCTAGCTCTACTTTAATTTTTTTCTTGCTTTCTATTAAAGCAACGACTTTGTAAAAAATCTCCACTTGGGCACACCAGCGGCCAATACGTGTGCGACAGGGTTTTAGATTTCAAGCCCAAATGAAAAAGTTATTATCGTTTACGTGATATGTATCAAGTAGCCGCTAGCTCTACTTTAATTTTTTTCTTGCTTTCTATTCAAGCAACGACTTTGTAAAAAAATCTCCACTTGGGCACACCAGCGGCCAATACGTGTGCGGTAGGGTTTTAGATTTCAAGTCCAAATAAAAAAGTTATTATCGTTTACGTGATATATATCAAGTAGCCGCTAGCTCTACTTTAATTTTTTTCTTGCTTTCTATTAAAGCAACGGCTTAGTAAAAAAATCTCCACTTAGGCACACCAGCGGCCAATACGTATGCGGCAGGGTTTTAGATTTCAAGCCCAAATAAAAAAGTTATTATCGTTTACGTGATATATTTAAAGTAGCCGCTAGCTCTACTTTAATTTTTTTCTTGCTTTCTATTAAAGCAACGACTTTGTAAAAAATCTCCACTTGGGCACACCAGCGGCCAATACGTGTGCGACAGGGTTTTAGATTTCAAGCCCAAATAAAAAGTTATTATCGTTTACGTGATATATATCAAGTAGCCGCTAGCTCTACTGTCTCTACGCATCCATTTTTTTTTATTTTTAAATCTAACATTTTAGTCGTCTGTCATCTGACATTTACAGACCTGTTATCCCCCCATTGTAACCTGCGCTTGATTACTATCATTTAGTACGGATTGTGTTTGGGTGTTTTTCTTTGTTGTGTGTAATTGAGTAAGTGTCGATGTTTGTGTGTGATTATGTGTGTGCGCTAGTGTGTTTTATTGTGTTGGTTAATTGTTGTGTTTATTGTTGATGTTGTTTCTACGTTGTACCTTCGCTCTTGACTAGGACCATCGACAGCCGGAAATCCCAGTCTTGAGGGTAAGATCGGCAGCCGGAAATCCGGATTATTGAGGGGCACAATTTGTGTTTGTATGTGTTGTGTTGGTGTGTATGGGTTTGCTTTTTTTGTGTTTGTAGTTGTGGTGGTGTTGGTGTTGTTTCTGCTTCGTGCTCTCGCTCTCTGTCCAGGACCATCGGCAGCCTAAAATCCCTGTCTTTGAGGAAAAGCATTCCGCAGAATTTGTACTCTTCGATCTGGACCATCGGCAGCCGGAAATCCAGATTATTGAAGGGCACATTTGTTTTGCATGTGTTGTGTGTTTGTGTGTGTGTGTGTGTGTGTGTGTGTTTGTGTTTACGCTCGTGTTTGTGTGGTTGTGTGTGTTCGTTTTCCAAAAGGTTAATTTCTTTTATGCATGTTTGAATGGTACAGGTTACAGTTGGGTGGAAATAAATACTTCAGTTTGACATTTTGTTGCCTCAATTACTGTTAGTTTTTGATTTCATACAGTGGTGTTAGCGTAAAAAGTTCCTATTCTACTACTTATCCTAAAACTTAGCCTAACTTAATACTAATGTTAGTCCTTATAGCTAGAGACATATTTGGTCGGTAGGTTTTGATCGGGTTTGAGTACCTTCTTCGGTCTTCGAGAGCTATTGTTCTCGGAATTTCCAGAAGACGGACTCTGGCGTCGGGGGTGCAGCCCCCGGGATCCTAGAGCAATTGTTCCTTGGTGACTCAGTTTGGTATGTAAGATTGCGTGCCGTTTTTAAGAGGCCTGTTCAAGGTAGCGGTTGTGTAATACTTGCGTAGTCTTTTGAGTCAGTGCGTTTAGGTTTGGGAAAATTTGTTCGTTCCATATCATTTCGTTGATAGGGATGTCTTGTAGTATTGTTCTGTATCCGTGTAGTGCCTGGGTAAGGTATACGCACTCAAACACAACGTGCTTGGGCATACCAACCTCTCCGCATGTACAGGTGTCGTTTTGTGCTAAGAGCATACGGTCCCGATAGGTCGGATACGGGCCGTGGCCAGTGAGGAAGTGGATCAGTCCTCTGCTAGGTATGAGATGTTTGTTAGTTAGTCCTTGTGTTGTTAGGAATGACAGCGTACACCCTTCTACCAGTATCGCTGCCGTCCCATCTAGCTTGCCATTCCGCGATTATGCTTTCTTTTATCCCTTTTTTGGTGGTTGGGGGATTATCGGTTTTTAAAAGTTGTTTTAATTTATTTTGGTCGTTGTTTGTTAAATGATATATTGCTGCTCTTTGCTTGGTTATTAGGACGAGTGTCATTGTTCCGATTAGCACATGGAGAGCGTCATGTGCCGTTGTTCTATATGCCCCTGTCATTCTTAGGATTATGCTTCTTTGGGTTGACAATAGTTTTTGTTTTACCTTGATTATGTTTAGGCGGTGGCCCCAAGCGCTCGCAGCATATGAAACCATTGCCGCGAGCACGCTGTTGAGGTATAGCCTCACACAGGCAAGGGGGATTTTGTAATGCCGTTGCGCCAGTGTTGCGATGTTTTGCATGACCTTTGTTGCATTATTGCACACGGTTGTTATATGCTCAGTGAAATTTAATTTCTCGTCTAGGGTTATACCTAAGTATTTGTATGAAGGGGATCTCCTGATGTTGACTCCTTCTAGTTTAATTATGGGATCACGCTTTAGTGCTCCTTTTATAAGCATATATTTGGTTTTGTTGGGTGCAATACTCATCTTGTTTGCTCTGCACCAGTTCTGGACTTCATTCAGGGCATTGTTTGATTTGTTCTCGAGTTTGCTTCTGGAGTTACCTTCGACCAACAGTAAGATATCGTCGGCGTATGCTATCGTCGTCGAAACCTCCCTGATGGTATCCAGCTTTTCCAGAAGTTCCTCAATTACGATGTTCCAGAGAAGTGGACCAAGGACCAAGCCCTGTGGAGAGCCCCTGTTTATATGTTTTGTTATTCGAGTTGTACCGTCCAGGGTTACGTATCTGTCCCTACAGTAGCTCCTGAGGGAGTGATAAAGTTGGGATGGGTAGTGTATGGTACTGAGTCGTGCGAAAAGGGAGGGCCACCAAAGATCATTAAAAGCTCCCTCTATGTCAACCATTAGTATTATTGAGTATTTCGGGTTGTGTCTTGGATGTTCTAAAGGGCTTGATTGATTGCGCCCTCTGTTGATTTGTTTGCCGTGAAGCCGTACTGGTGTGGGTGGGTGCCCGAATGTTGAGGTGTTCTTGCAGTCTTTGATATATATCACGTAAACGATAATAACTTTTTTTTTTGAGCTTGAAATCTAAAACCCTGTCGCACACGTATGGGCGGCTGGTGTGCCCAAGTGGAGATTTTTTTACAAAGTCGTTGCTTTAATAGAAAGCAAGAAAAAAATTAAAGTACAGCTAGCGGCTACTTGATACATATCACGTAAACGATAATAACTTTTTTATTTGGGCTTGAAATCTGAAACCCTGTCGCACACGTATTGGCCGCTGGTGTGCCCAAGTGGAAATTTTTTTACAAAGTCGTTGCTTTAATAGAAAGCAAGAAAAAATTAAAGTAGAGCTAGCGGCTACTTGATATATATATATATATATATATATATATATATATATATATATATATTACTCATATTTAGACTAGGGTAGAAAATTAAATAATCACATCAAATAATTTTAATCACCGTGTATAAGGAATTTCATTAAATAATACGCTTTATTAAAACCTTGAAGCATAAATAAACTTGGTCGTTTCAGTAAAAATAAGAAATTTAAATTATTTATAAGACGCTTTATATCAAAAGAAGCAGTATTGAAAAGCTCTGCGTGTAATGTAATTATTCCTAAACAAATGGAAATTACGTGCAAAAGTTATATTAATTAACCTATTTTAAGTAACCGGTAGTAAAACAAAGTGTACATATAATAATTAATATTTAACTTGTATTCGCTAAATATGAAAGGATAGAAGTCAATTTTAATTGGAGTTAATTAAACCATTATTAATAATAAGCATAAAAGTCTGTGAAAATCCCAGATTATAATAAAGCTCTGAGAATTAATATTATTGTGAACACCTGCGTAGTTTAAATATCCCGTACGGCGAAAATTGTGTAGATAATTAATGTTTTCAAAGAATCTTGGAGAAACCGGGGCTTAATATTTACGAGAATGTGCGATACGGGGTTATTAAACCAAGTTAGTCCACATGGACCAAAATATAATCGATAATAAGGAATATCAATTTGCACCAATACGAACAGGTTAGAAAAGGAAAGAGAAAATGCGTCAAGCAAAGACACATATCATAAAAGGCGGGATTTAAGCAACGTCACGAGGATCACGATTGGTGGAAAATAGGATGCAAATATCAGAGGTAGAAACAACAATTTCTGTACAAAATTAATTAGTTTTTCTCGGACATGTTTTGCGTGCCGTGTGGAAATTTCTGAGATTTAAATGGGGCGAGTGAAAATTCGTAAAAATCGACATGCGAGCGACGGACTGGGAACATAAAAAGAGAAATTCTTAAGAATTACCCGTTTTGGGGAACAGACCGACAGACAGGTTTTTTGCTATATATACCGAGGTGAACATAAACAAGGCTCTCTTAGACTCTTAGACTCTTAGACTTTTGACGATTCGATGCGTTAAAAGCTCGTACATCCGCGACTTGATTGAAGAGTGCATTTTAGTTTGATAAAAATAATTTAAAGTTTGCTCGTATATTTTAGTGATTCAAAATAGTTGATTTTTACGTGCTAACATGAATGTACTTCAGTGCACTTAGATACAAGGTAATAAAATTTAGTATCACTGTACTAATTAGTCAAAATTTACGACGACGAATGAATACCCATTAGTAGGCAGTTTTGGCGTATATTGGTGAAAGACGTAAGAATTTCTTTGCCATTTTGCGGGGGTGTTAATGGTTAAATGGTTCTTTAATGTGTCTGGATCCACTAAACAAGGGTCAGATATACACAGAGGAGTTCCGGAAAAGCCCAGAAACAACTTTAAATAAATGGTGATGGGAAAATTTTAAAAGCGTGGAGAATTAGAAGCCGTAAACATTATCCTGTTGGAATGGTGTGATTAACTAAAGGGACGATGTACATTAAAGCTACGAGGACAGTAACCTTCAGGTAAATTATACTATTTGTTTGACATTTTTGTGTGTGTTGAATTACTTTGTAATTGATTTGCTTTAAATGGACATTAGTGAAATTGTACTAGCCATAAAATTTTAATGTTAAGATGAAATTTGCTTGTTTAAGTAGAAAGGGGTATTTTGTATTGATGTTCTGGATTATGATGAAATTTTAGGTATGTCTTTGAGCTCAATTAGACGAACCTGGTTAATTAACGTAAAGGGGTGATAGATGCTCCCTTTTTACTCTGTATATGTTGTTATATTAATTAGCAGGCATCCAACAAGGACTTTAATTCTGGATGCACATTAAAAATGATAGTAAAATTAATCTTGAAATACGTTTTAAAACTGAATTTTATGCTGAAGTTTAATTTGAAAATTTAATGTATTCTGAATATTGATGTAAATAGAGTTAACGTTGATGTTTGTGGTAGGAATGTGTTGTTTAATTTTATGAATGAGGATGAAAGTTATCTAGGGGAGCAGCCGAGGCGATTAACAGAAGAGAGTCAACGGACCAGGTAATTTAATAACTTTGTAGGTTTCACAGCATTCTGGACATCCAATTCGTAGAGGCTCGATTCTAATAAGGAGGTTTCACAGCAATATATATAATACTCATATTTAGACCAGGGTAGAAAATTAAATATTCACATCAAATAATTTTAATCACCGTGTATAAAGAATTTTATTAAATAATACGCTTTATTAAAACCGTGAAGCATAAAAGGTCAGTCGTTTCATTAAACATAAGAGATTTAAATCATGTACAAGACGCTTTATATCAAAAGAAGCAGTATTAAAAAACTCTGCGTGTAATGTAATTATTCCTAAACAAATGGAAATTACGTGCAAAATTTATATTAATTAACCTATTTGAAGTAACCGGTAGTAAAACAAAGTGTACACATAATAATTAATATTTAACTTGTATTCGCTAAATATGAAAGGATAGAAGTCGATTTTAATTGGAGTTAATTAAACCATTATTAATAATAAGCATAAGAGTCTGTAATACTAGAAAATAAAGCTCTGAGAATTAATAGTATGTTTGAACACACCTGCGTATTCTAAGGATATTAGAAGCCGTAAATGCTTTAGCACGAAATACAAAACAGGGTTTATTTAAAAAGCTCTGAGAATTAATATTATTTTGAACACCTGCGTAGTTTAAATATCATTTACGGCGAAAATTTGGCAGATAATTAATGTTTTCAAAGAATCTTGGAGAAACCGTGGCTTAATATTCACGAGAATGTGCGATACGGGGTTATTGAACCAAGTTAGTTCACACTCCATGTGGACTAAAATAATCGATAATAGAAAATATCAATTTGCACCAATACGAACAGGTTAGAGAAGGAAAGAGAAAATGCGTCAAGCAAAGACACATATTGTAAAAGGCGGGATTTAAACAACGTCACGAGGGTTGCGATTGGTTAAAAATAGGATGCAAATATCAGAGGTAGAACAACAATTTCTGTACAAAATCAATTAGTTTTTCTCGGACATGCTTGCGTGCCGTGTGGAAATTTTCTGAAATTTAAATGGGGCGAGTGAAAATTCGAAAAAATCGACGTGCGGGCGACAGACTGGGAACAGAGCATGAGAAATTCTAGAAACTGGCCGTTTTAGAGACTCGACCGACAGACAGGCTTTTTGCTATATATACCGAGATGAATATAAACAAGCTCTCTTACTCTCTTAGACTTTTGACGATTCGATGCGTTAAAAGCTCGTACATACGCGACTTGATTGAAGATGTAAACCGTGCATTTTAGTTTGATTAAATAATTTAAAGTTTGCTAGTATATTTTAGTGATTCAAAATAGCTTGTTATTTTCGTGCTAACATGAATGTACTTCAGTGCACTTAGATACAAGGTAATAAAATTTAGTTTCACTGTACCAATTAGAAAAATTTACAACGACGAATGTATACACAAAAGTAGGCAGTTTTGGCGTATTTTGGTGACAGAAGCATGAATTTCTTTGCTATTTTTCGGGGGTGTTAATAATTAAATGGTTCAAATACGTGTCTGGATCCATGAAACAAAGGTCAGATAAACACAGATGAGTTCCGGAAAGGCCCAGAAACGACTTTGAATGGATGGGGATGGAGAAAATTTAAAAGCGTAGAGAATCAGAAGCCGTAAATATAATCCTGTTGAATGGTGTGATTAACTAAAGAAACGATACTTTGAAGCTACGAGGACAGTAACCTTCAGGTAAACTATACTATTTTGTTTGACATTTTTGTGTGTGTTGAGTGACTTTATAATTGATTTACTTTAAATGGACATTATTGAAATTGTTCTAACCATAAAAGTTTAATTTTAAGATGAAATTTGCTTGTTTAAGTAAAAAGGGGTATTTTGTTTTGATGTTCGGGAATATGATGAAAATTTGGGTATGTCTTTGAGCTCAATTAGACGATCCAGGTTAATTAACGTAAAAGGGTGGTAGATGTTCCCTTTATACTCAGACTCCGGTCTGCTTATATTGTTATATTAATTACTAGGCATCCAACAAGGACTTTAATTCTGGATGCACATTAAAATGATAATAAAATTAATCTTGAAATTTTTTTTGAAAACTGAATTTTATGTTGAAATTTAATTTGAAAATTTAATGTATTCTGGATATTGATGTAAATAGAGTTAACGTTGATGTTTGTGGTAGGAATGTGTTGTTTAATTTTATGAATGAGGAGGTTAATAACATTAGGTGAGCAGCCGAGGCGAAAAGCGTAATTCACGGATTTTAAAGGTATCACAGCATACTTTGACGCCCAAACTGTGGGGCTCGAATGTTTTTTTTTTGAAAGGGCCAGTACCTGCAGATATGAGAAGAATCACAGCAATATATATCACGTAAACGATAATAACTTTTTTATTTGGGCTTGAAATCTAAAACCCTGTCGCACACGTATTGGTCACTGGTGTGCCCAAGTGGAGATTTTTTACAAAGTCGTTGCTTTAATAAAAAGCAAGAAAAAAATTAAAGTAGAGCTAGCGGCTACTTGATATATATCACGTAAACGATAATAACTTTTTTATTTGGGCTTGAAATCTAAAACCCTGTCGCACACTGTTTAGGCTTATTTACCCTATTTCCACGCTTTACTTTAAGCTTATAGATATTAATTAATGTCGCTTATCCTTTAACATAACAGTACTTAACCCCTTCCTATAATCCGGTTCTATCCATTACCTACCTACAAGAAAAGGGACTAAATGGTGAGAAAGGACAGAAATTTGAGTGCTTCGAAAGTCGCAGCAAGCGTCACACGTACGCAATATGTTTGTCGTGGTTATTTTGCAGTAATTAGTGCCGTACAATCGGTTCGTGTGCTAATTAACATTACTACAGTCCGCAATCAATTAATAGTTTCGTTACATTGATCGACCAGCGTTGAATCAAGATCGCAATCATTAAAGGTAGGTGAATTCCATATCATTGGTTCATCCCTTTATCCTTACATTTTGGTTCCTTTCGACCGCATTAATTAGTATTTGCATATAAAAATTGATTATCTAATCAAACAATTAGAGTAATCAGGTCAGTTTTACACATTAATAGTAATTGCAGTTAGGCTTATTTAATGATATTTGTGCATGCCGTTGCATTTTAAAAAGTTACTTCTTAAAATTTAAGTGCATTAAAAAAGCAGTTAATTTAAATTAAGCGTATACAAATAGGAAAAACATCATTGCGATACCTCTGTTCTAAGAACTTGCATTGTATACCTGAAGCGGCACTAATCTATTTTGGTGAGAACCGTAAAGAACCGTTATTCCTCGAGGTATCTTAAGGGTTGTGGTCAACACAAGTCTCATTTTAACGTTAAATTAAAGTGTCACTCAGGATTAGCTACATAATTGCTAGTTTCTGAAAATTGGTAGAGTGGTTACATGTTCGTCATTAGTTTGGGTTTACATCTTAAAGATTTGTTATTTTTGTGACAAGGGTACTCGTGTTTAGGGGAATAGCTATTTTGTTCGAAATGACTCAGATGCTTATGGACCGTCTTATAGTAGATGGAAAAGGGTGTTTGGATAGGATAGAAAATTTGTTTGAAAGTATTTCAAAGTTGGAATATAATCTTGAAAACCAAGCAATCGCTTCAATGATGGTACAGTCAGCTGTAGAGATAAAGGAAGAATTTGATGCATCCTACAAAAGGTGTGTGTTAGACGAGGATGATTCGGACAGTTTAAGTCAAATTACAGCAATCAGAATTGAATTGGATAAAACTTTAATATCAATTAAAGTTATTGGGGCAAAATTTGTTAGTTTGGTTGAAGGTAAGCAGGAAGCGAAACCGTTTTCTATAAGTAGATCGTCGTATGATACCGCTGGTATAGGTATCACCAGTAATTTACAACTTCCAAAGGTCACAATTGGGAGCTTTTCTGGACGCATAGAGCATTGGGAATCGTTTCATAGTTTGTATAAAAATCTCATTCATTTAAATACACAGTTATTACCAATCGAAAAGTTTTTATTTCTTACTGAAGCGTTGGATGTAGATTCCAGAAATTTAATTCGTCATCTACCAATAAATAATGACAATTATGAAATTGCATACTCCGTTATAGTACAACGCTATGACTCACGTCGTTTGATTGTCAATACATATTGGTCAGCTCTTGAAAATTGTCCTAAGGTGAAAGCAAAATCACATACAGAACTTAGGATTTGTTGAATTGTTTTACAGAGAATTTGTCAGGTTTACGTCAAATAAAAATTGATTTACTTAATTTAATATTGTTTAATTTGTTGAGCAAAAGGTTGATGCTGACCTCTTAAAGGCATTTGAGGTTGAAAATAATGAAGAAATACCTACATACGAGCAATTGAAATCATTTCTTGAAAACAGTGTAAAGCTTTGGAAATTAGTAGTATGATTTCGTCCGAACCATCGAAGTCAAGTTCAAAACACACATTGAATACAAACATTAAGGAAAAGCGTTTTCTTTTAATCCGAAGTCATATGTTAAAACCTCATTACTTACAACTTCAAACGCGGTAAAATGTTTGGTTTGCAATGGTAATCATCAGATTTATCGTTGTCAAATTTTTTGGATAAGGTTCCTCAAGAAAGGTATAATACTGCAAAGGATAAAATTTGTGTATCAATTGTCTTCAAGATACACATAAAATTGCAACATGCCCTTCAAAATCGGTATGTAAAAATGTCACAAAAGGGTCACAATACCCTCCTTCATTTTGAAAATTCTGCTTCTGTTGTTGGAACAAAACCTGCTGCTGCAGATGTTTCAAATGTTGCCTCTACTTCAAATTGTAGTACATTGTTCTCCGAAATTGTCAAGTGCTTCTACATTGTTATCAACAGTTCAAGTTTCTATTCGCAATGAATTTGGACAAGCACAAATCGTAAGAGCATTATTGGATTGTGGAAGTATGGAATCTTTTATAACGGAAAAATGCCGTCAACGGCTTGGATTAAATAAATCAAAGGTTGCATTAAAGGTAGAAGGGTTGGGGTTAGCGTCATCTCATATTACCGGAAAGGTAGTTTGTAAAATTAAACCCGTTGGACACACAATGCCAGAATATTCAGTTCAAGCATTTGTATTGCCAGAAATTTGTGGAAAATTACCAACGGCTCCAATCTCTTCGAAAAATTGGATACATATAAAAGGTTTAGACTTAGCCGATCCATCTTTTGATAAACCAGGTAATATAGACTTGTTGTTGGGAGCAGATATTTTTGCCCGCACCTTGGGTAATGAAACTCGTTCGGGTTCACCTGATGAACCAGTTGCACTTCGCACTTCATTTGGTTGGTTACTGACAGGCAAATTTGTGTCTCCAGTGACAAGTGGCACGTCATTGTGTGCATTCGTAGAACCCTTAGAGTCTAGGATCACTAGATTCTGGGAACTGGAAAACATTCCAGACATTCCAACACACAAGTTATCCCCACAAGAGGAAATTTGTGAAAAACACTTTCGTAGCAATTAATCGAGAGACACAACAGGTCGTTTCGTTGTATCGTTGCCGTTTAGTGGTCCTGAACCGTTGTTTGTTGGGTCTCGGGATGTCGCACTTAATCGGTTTTTATTAATAGAACGTCGCTTGGAAAAGAATCAGGAATTATATAATTTGTATAAACAATTTATGCAAGACTATTCCGACAGTGGGCATATGACGCCAGTAAATGCCTCAATTAGTAGCAATATTCAATCTCCGGAATATTATATTCCGCACCATGCGGTTATGAAACCGGAAAGCACTACTACAAAAATTCGAGTGGTGTTTGACGCATCCGCGGTTTGTCCCAGTGGTGGTTCATTGAATGAACATTTGATGCCGGGACCTCCGCTTCAGAAAGATATTTTTGCTTTGTTGTTGGATTTTCGTTTATATCCCATTGTATTAACTGCCGATATTAAACAGATGTACAGGCAGATTTTTGTTGCTCCGAATCATCGGGCTAATCAAAAAATACTTTGGAGACCAACGTCATCAGAATCAATAGTCGAATATCAATTAAATACTGTTACCTATGGAGTTACTTCATCACCGTTCTTGGCAATGCGTGTTATTAAGGAGCTTGCGAATGCTGAAGCACCTAAATATCCAAACGCTGCCAAGGTTTTGTTGTCTGATGTTTATGTCGATGATTTGATTACTGGGTGTAGTTCACCTGATGAAGCTAAACGTCTAGTTTCTGAATTAAATCAGATTTGTGAGGCTGGATGCTTTACATTGAGAAAATGGAATAGTAACATTACTAGTATCATTGATGATTTACCAGAATCTTATCGTTATCAACAAGCTGTTTCCTTCGAGGAATCTAACAATGTTACCCAAAAGGTATTAGGTTTGCGTTGGCAACCGTCGCTTGATCAATTCTTCTATGATACAAATATCATAGACAGACCATGTACTAAAAGAAATATGTTGTCCGAAGTAGCAAGGATCTTTGATCCGTTAGGGCTATTAGCGCCTTTAGTATTTTTAGCAAAGCATTTAATACAATCGTTATGGATTACCCGTAAACACGTAACGTAACACAATACGTAATGTAACATTCAGTACACCTACCCTAGCTGCCTAAGAAGTGTTAAGAGCATAAATTTTGCAGAAGCTAAGAAAATATATTTTTCAATTTTCTTAAGGTGTCCATATAGATGCTCGGAAAAATTTGCGAACAAGAACGAACTGGTTTTTGTAAAAGGTATGTGTTGTTTTAGTACACCTACCCTAGCCGCCTAACTAGTTGCAAGAGGGTAGGTCGTACAGAAGCTAAGAAAAAATATTTTTAAGTTTTCATGCGTCCTTATGAAAATTCGGAAAAATTTATGAACTGGCACGAATACATTTCTGTTAAAAATATTTGTTATTTTAATACATCTACCCTACAAAAGCACTGTTTTTAAAGAAGCTAAGAAGCATTTTTAAATTTTCTTAAGTTGCTCTTATGCAAGTTCAGAATAATTTGTGAAACGTAACATACATGTTTCTGTAAGAGGTATTTGTGGTTTTAGTACACCTACCCTAGCTGCCTAACAAGTTTCAAGAATATAGGTCTAACAGAAGATAAAAAAATATTTTTACATTGGCCCTAATGCAAGTTTGGACAAATTAGTATACTGGGGTGAATACGTTTCTGTAAGAAATATGTGTTGTTTCAGTACACCTACCCTAACTGCCTAAGAAGTATTAAAAGCATACATTTTACAGAAGCTAAGAAAATACATTTTTCAATTTTATTAAGCTGTCCTTATAAATGCTCGGAAAAATTTGTGAACAAGGGCGAACCTGTTTCTGTAGAAGGTATACATTGTTTTAGTGCACCTACCCTAGCCGCCTAACTAGTTGCGAGAGCGTAGGTCATACAAAAACTAAGAAAACATATTTAAATTTTCATGCGCCCTTATGCAAATTCGGAAATATTTATGAACTGGGACGAATACATTTCTGTTAAAGGTATGTGTTATTTTAATACACCTACCCTAGGTGCTTAACAAGTATCAACAGCGCTGTTTTTAAAGAAGCTAAGCAACATATTTTTAAATTTTCTTAAGTTGCTCTTATGCAAGTTCAAAATAATTTGTGAGCAGTGACGTACATGTTTCTGTAAAAGGTATTTGTGGTTTTAATACACCTACCCTAGCTGCTTAAGTTTCAAGAGCGCAGGTCCTACACAAGCTAAGAGAATATATTTTTAAATTTTCTTAAAGTGTCCTATTGTAAGTTCGGGAAAATTGTGAACTGGTGCAAACGCATTTCTATAAAGGGTAAGTGTTGTTTTAATACACCTACCCTAGCTGCCTAACAAGTTTCAACAGCATAGGTCTTACAGAAGCTAAAAAAAATATTTTTACATTTTCTTAATGGCCCTAATGTACGTTTGGAAAAATTAGCGAAACAGGGCAAAAATACATTTCTGTAAAAAGTATGTGTTGTTTCAGTACACCTACCCTCGCCGCCTAAGAAGTGTTAAGAGCATAAATTTTACAGAACCTAAAAAAATAAAATAAAATAAATTTTCTTAAGGTGTCCTTGCGTATGTTCGGAAAAATTTGCAAACAAGGGCGAACTGGTTTTTGTAGAAGGTATGTGTTGTTTTAGTACACCTACCCTAGCCGCCTAACTAGTTGCAAGAACGTAGGTCGTACAGAAACTAAGAAAAAATATTTTTAAGTTTTCATGCGTCCTTATGTTAAATTTTTTTAAGGCGTCCTTATAACACGATCGGAAAAAATTTGCGAACTGGGGCAAACACGTTTTCTAAATGTAGGTGTTGTTTTAGTACACCTACCCAAGCTGCCTAACAAGTTTTAAGAGCATAGGTTTTACATCAGATAAGAAAATATATTTTTAAATTTTCTTATGGTGTTCTTATGAAAGTTCGAAAAAATTTGCATTCACAGAAGCTAGGAAAAATATTTTTAAATTTTCTTAATGTGTCGTTATACAAGTTCGGAAAAATTTGTGAACAACGGTGAATACAATTCTGTAAAAGATATGTGTGGTTTGTTGCAGTACACCTATGCTAGCTGCCTAACAAGTTTCAAGAGAGTAGGTCTTACAAAAGCTAAGAAAAAATTATTTGTAAATTTTGTTAAATGTGTCATGCAAGTTAGGAAAAATTTGCACACCGGGGTGAATACATTTCTATAAAAGATATGTGTTGTTTCAGTACACCTACCCTAGCTGCCTAAGAAGTGTTAAGAGCATAAATTTTGGAGATGCTAAGAAAATATATTTTTCAATTTTCTTAAGGTGTCCTTATAAATGCTCGGAAAAATTTGTGAACAAGGGCGAACCCGTTTTTGTAGAAGGTATACGTTGTTTTAGTACACCTACCCTAGCCGCCTAACTAGTTGCAAGAGCGTAGGTCATACAAAAACTAAGAAAACATTTTTAAATTTTCATGCGCCCTTATGCAAATTCAGAAAAATTTATGAACTGGGACAAATACATTTTTGTTAAAGGTATGTGTTATTTTAATACACCTACCCTAGGTGCTTAACAAGTATCAATAGCACTGTTTTTAAAGAAGTTAAGCAACATATTTGCAAGTTCAAAATAATTTGTGAGCAGTGACGTACATGTTTCTGTAAAAGGTATTTGTGGTTTTAATACACCTACCCTAGCTGCTTAAGTTTCAAGAGCGCAGGTCCTACACAAGCTAAGAGAATATATTTTTAAATTTTCTTAAAGTGTCCTATTGTAAGTTCGGGAAAATTGTGAACTGGTGCAAACGCATTTCTATAAAGGGTAAGTGTTGTTTTAATACACCTACCCTAGCTGCTTAACAAGTATCAAGAGCGCTGGTTTTAAAGAAGCTAAGAAAAATAATTTTAAATTTTCTTAAGCTGCTCTTATGCTAGTTCGCAATAATTTGTGAACCGTGATGAACACGTTTCTGTAAAACGTATGTGTGGTTTTAGTACACTTACCCTAGGTGCTTAACAAGTTTCAAGAGCACATGTCTTACAGAAGCGGGGAAAATATATTGTTAAATTTTTTTAAGTTGTCCTTATAACAAGAACGGAAAAAATTTGCGAACTGGAGCGAACACGTTTTTTAAACGGTAGGTGTTGTCTTAGAACACCTACCCTAACTGCCTAACAAGTTTTAAGAGGATAGATTTTACATAAGATAAGAAAATATATTTTCAAATTTTCTTATGGCATGCTTATGAAAGTTCGAAAAAATTTGCATTTACAGAAGCTAAGAAAAATATTTTTAAATTTTCTTAATGTGTCGTTATACAAATTTGGAAAAATTTGTGAACAGGGGCGAACACGTTTATTAAAAGGTAGGTGTTGTCTTAGTACACCTATCCTACCTGCCTAACAAGTTTTAAGAGGATAGATTTTACATAAGATAAAACAATATATTTTCAAATTTTCTTATGGCATGCTTATGAAAGTTCGAAAAAATTTGCATTTACAAAAGCTAAGAAAAATATTTTTAAATTTTCTTAAGGTGTCCTTACAAATGTTCGGAAAAAAATTTGTGAACCACCAGGGTGAACACATTTTTGTAGAAGCTATGTGTTGTTTCAGTGCACCCACCCTAGCTGCTTAACAAGTATCAAGAGCGCTGGTTTTAAAGAATATAAGAAAAATATTTTTAAATTTTCTTAAACTGCTCTTATGTTAGTTCACAATAATTTGTGAACCGTGATGAACACGTTTCTGTAAAACGTACATGTGGTTTTAGTATATTTACCCTAGCTGCTTAACAAGTTTCAGCAGCGCATGTCTTACAGAAGCTAATAAAATATATTGTTAAATTTTCTTAAGGTGTTCTTATACATGTTCAGAAAAAATTTGGGAACTGAAACAAACACGCTTTTTAAAAAGCAGGTGTTGTTTTAGTATGCCTGCCTAGCTGTCTTTCAAATTTTAAGAGCATAGCTTTTACATAAGATAAGAAAATATATTTTAAAATTTTCTTATGGTGTTCTTATGAAAGTTCAAAAAAATTTGCATTTTCAGAAGCTAAGACGAATATTTTTAAATTTTCTTAATGTATCGTTATGCAAGTTCAGAAAAATTTGTGAACGAGGGCGTAAACATTTCTGTAAAAAGTATGTGTGGCTTGTTTCAGTACACCTATGATAGCTGTCTAACAAGTTTCAAGAGAGCGTACGTCTTACAGAAGCTAAGAAAAAATTATTATTAAATTTGCTTAATGTGTCCTTATGCAAGTTTGAAAAAATTTGCAAGCTAGCACGAACGTTTCTATAAAAAGTATGTGTTGTTTTAGTACATCTACCCTAACTGCCTAACAGTGTGAAGAGCACAGGTCTTACAGAAGCTATGAAAATATATAGTTAAATTTTCTTAAGTTGTCCTTACGAAAGTTCAAAAAAATTTGCAAACTGGGGAAAACACGGTTTTGTAAAAGGTAAATGTTGTTATAGTACACCTACCCTTCATGCCTAACAAGTTTTAAGAACGCAGCTGTTACAGAAGCGAAGAAAATATATTGTTAAAATTTCTTAAGTTGTCATTATGAAAGTTCGAAAAAATTTGTGGACCGGAGTAAACACGCTTTTGTGAAAGGTATGTGTTGTTTTAGTACACCTACCCTAGCTGATTAAAAAGTATCAAGAGCGCAGGTCTTATAAAAGCTAAGAAAATATATTGTTAAATTTCTTAAGGTATTCTTATGAAAGTTCGGAAAAATTTGCGAACCAGGGCAAACACGGTTTTTTTAAATTGTAGTGTGTTTTAGTTCACCTACCCTAGCTGCTTAACAAGTATCAAGAGCACAGATCTTACAAAAGCTAAAAAAATATTTTTAAATTTTCTTAAGATGTCTTTATACAAGATCAGAAAAATTTGCACACCGAAGTTAACATGTTTCTGTAAAAGGTACGTGTTGTTTTAGTACACCTACCCTAGCTGCTTAACAAGTTTCAAGAGCGCAGGTCTTACAGAAGCTAAGTAAATATATTGTTAATTTTTTCTTAAGGTGTCCTTATGCAAGTTCGGAAAAAATTTGCAAACTGGGGCGAATACGTATTTGTAAAAATTTATTTTGGTAAAGGCAGCAAATTAAGTGTTCAAACAAATGAAGAATTTGGTCCAACAATTGTTATATAAAATAAATTGTATAATAATAAAACATAAACTAAAAAGGTAGATATTTTGTATTGTAATTGATGCGGATACAATGGACCGGATTGGTCCTTCCAAATGATTTTTTGGTACTTTTCCAGAGTTAAAAATTATTAGTTTGAAATTAACTTGTCATATATAACATTTGTCTCAAATTAAGTTATTATAAATATACTGAATATTAAAAGCTTTATAACAACTGATTCTATAAATGCCCAAATTGGTTTGCGGAACTAACAATTAAAGGCAAACCATGAATGGTTTTTTTAATCTCAACTCTATCAATACAACAATATATATATATATATATATATATATATATATATATATATATATATATATTTAAAGAATCTATAATTTCAATGCCAATTATCAGTTTGAAAAATAATTATACTAAATTTAAGTTCTCCAAGAAGTACTTGAAAACATACAAAAGTCCAACTCTTGCTCTTCTTCACTTAAAATAACTAACAATTCCTTTATTCACAGCTGAATGCTTAATGTGGTTTTTAAATATACATTTAAATAAATAATCTCTTAATATTTTCTTCATTAATTAAATGTGCTGCTTTCTTTGCATTAGAATCCCTGTTAACAGAATAACCTGTTTCAATAATTAAATTATTTATATTTTGGTTCACTACAGAAATAAGTTCTATTAACAAACTTTAAGGTTTCATACGATGTATTTGGTGCACATATTGTTGTTTTAAATTAAGATACCATTACAATGATCGCTTTCGAAATACTACCCACTTCTGCAGCTGTTAAAGCAGAATTCTTTATTGCCTAGATGTTATTGGTTTTATTTGATACCAGAAAAGTTTTAATTCACCTCGAATTAAATGTAATCTACGCCTCTTCAATAGGTTCTGTTATCGTTTTATTCTTTGACATATTTGAAATACTTATATTTTAAACATATGGCAATATTTATAGCTAGGTACCTATTATTATTTGCTATAGTGCATGCCTTTAGCTAGGGTGTCCACACATCCGTTTTCAGGAATTTGTCCCAGTTTTAATGTTGTGGTTCTGGTGGAATAGTAAAATTGAGATATCATTTCATCTTTAAAAAAATTGTATGATGTTTAGATATTATTGATATATTTCAGAATTTTCTTTCTAAAATTATTTTTAATTAATTTTTTTGTAATTGTTTGTGTTAATTAAAAAGAAGTAAAAAGAAGTTCACACGTGTTTTATTATTATTAGAATCAACATCTTATATGAATATGTATATTTGTTAGAAACATTATGGCAGATTTTATTATTCACATTCAAGTGCCCAGCAAAAAAAAAGTAATGGCGGATTGCGCTCAAGGTCATACATAGAATTTTGCCCTATACGCTTCAAACGATTTAACAAAGCTTTCGCATTTGTAAGAGGTACATAATCTGTGACAATACTGAATAAATGGGTACCTCATTTTATAAACCTTAAGTTTTTCTGTCGTGTGTCCCTGTGAAATATGGACACCATATCTATCACAAATTCTACAAAGGTAATAAAGGCTGGAGATAAAAGAAATATACACGTACTTACCAAGATCGAAAACAGTAACTAAAATTTAAACACAAGAGAATGTTTCTTTTAAAATATCATTGCTTAAGATGGCTTCCAGCACGTAACTCGCCGGCTCAGCTTACACATTAAATTAGTTTCTCGCTTGAAGAGACTTGGCGGATAGTTTACAGCAGCGAGTTTACGAGTATTGTTAAGCGACCTCTGGCGTGGGGAATTCGTTTCTCCATATGCGAATACTTGTCAATTCAAACTACCAACAGCTAATTACTTTGCAACAAATTGACCAATGAGATAAAATCGTACAAATATGTGTTGGTGGGACACAAATTGCAGCAGCGAAATTATAATACTGTATTTTAGATACGCTTTGCTCATCTTTAACAATAATTAAAAGTATAATTTATTACCTGAAAGCAATAAAATAAGAATTGTGTATATATCCATAATAATAAATGTAAATGTGACATAAACTAAGCTTATTTAATATACTTGCGTAGGTCGAACCCGGTGCTAATTCTTTAGGATGATCTGTATAAATCTCGAATAAAAAATATTTATCTGCTATTTTAACAAAAATAGAATCAAAGATGTTATTCGAAATGCAAACACAAAAATTCACAACCGTTTTTGCTAAAACTGCGTAGGACGATCCATAGCATGTCCCCAACAAAATATACTTACCCGCAAATCAGGTAGAAAAAGAATTTCGCGGGCAAACCTGCGTGTTTAAAGTTGAAGTTCGATTTTTAATTATAAAAATTCGTACTCGGTTTTTTCTTTAGAATAGCGAAAGTCGCACCAGCTGCAAACTCTTTAGGGCGATCAGTAGCATGTTTCAAATAAAAGCAACTTACCCGCAGTTCAGGTAAAACAAGAATATCAAAGGAAATCTACTAAATAAAACATGTAATTGGAAATTTAACTTTAAAAATTTATAAACAGTTTTTTTCTAAACTGCGGTAGTCAGACCTGATACAAACTCTTTAGGACGATCAGTAGCAAGTCACGAATAAAAGAAACTTATCTGCAATTCAGGCAGAAAAACAATATTGCAGGAAGACTTTGAATTCGAAATTGTTTTTCGACATTTATCTTTAAATATCCGTAACCGGTTTTTTCTTTTAGACTGCGTAAATCGGGCCCGGTGAAAACTCTTTAGAACGGTTAGTAGCAAATCTACAATAAAACAAACTTACCCTCAATTCAGGCAGAAAAAACATATCGCGGGATACTTTCGAATACTATTGTTGGAAATCTAAATTTAAAAGTTCGTAACTGTTTTTTTTTAACTGAATAAGTTGGACCCAGTGCAAACCCTTTAGGAAGATCAATAGCAAGTCTCAAACAAACGAAACTTACCCGCAATTTATGCAGAAAAACAATATTGGAGGGAACCTTCGAATTCAAAACTGCTGTTTGACATTTATCTTTAAATATTCGTAACCGTTTTTTCCAGGCCTGAAGCTACCGTGCCAGCATACGTTTCATTATGTTTAAAATAAATTAGTAAGTGCAAGTTTGAAACCTCCAGTAAAAACCCTTTGTGCCATCCGTATGTCATTGTAAGTACATTAGCACAATTAGTTACTGCTTAAATGCGAGATTGGATTTTGCACTTGCATGTGTATCAAGTTATGTTAATCCGCTCCGAGAAATATATTGTTTTCAATGTAAATAAACCTGTATGTATCGATCAGTTGTTATCACTTCATTAAAATCAAGAGTTCAGCGGCCCTAAAATCAACTATTTGCAGCTGCCATAGATTACAGTCGACTTCGAAGGGTCCCGACAAGCATTAATATTTCTAGTTACCTGCGGATATGTCATGAATAGCGGTCCACTGCGTAACATTGTTCCTATCGTCCGGATTTGTTGGTTTTACAGGGTTTGCGAATTTAAACGGTGCATCAAGCAATTGCAACGCATCGTCCACATCTAGAAGTAGTATGTACAGGTACACTCCATGGTTGCAGCATTCCGAAATGATGAAGCGCAGTAGCCAGTAATTCGTTCTTAAACTGTTTCATTGTATTAATAAAAAGAATTTTTGTGTTTTATTTAGTTTAAGGCATGTACATTTTAGTTAAGGCTTCTCGCAAAATCCAATCACTTCAGAAAATAATTAAATGAAAGTTTGATATTTAAGGTTAGTTTATAATACTTAATTGAGGTTTCTATTTGATATAGTTCGTATTCTTCTGTTATATAATAATAGAAAAGGAAATAAAAATATGTTTAGTAAAAGGTATTCGTACTTTAGCTAAGCAATGTGTGCGAAGGTGAAATACATTGTGAATAGATTCAAAGTGAAGTGCAAACAATTTCTAAACCGCGCGCATTCTACTTATGTAATTTGCGTGTACGCTTAATTGTTCATTATTTAAGGTTAAGTTTTTTTGTAAAAAGATTAAGGAAAAAATTCAAATTTGCACTCACAAAAAATGGATGCTTTAAAAAATGCAAGAAAGCATGCCAAATCCGCAGTTACTCGTATACAAAATTGGGTAATTGGCAATATAGATTCCGAAATAGATCCTTTTTCTTTTCAATCTAGGCTTGAGTTGTTAAAAGAAAAATTTCTTGTTTATTCAGATGCTCAAGATAAAATTGAAGATTTAGATGAAAATAATACTGATTCCGAAAATAGAGAAGAGTTTGAAAATAATTACTATCAATTACTTACGCGTGGTTCTAATAAAATTCGTGAAACTTCTCCTTTTCCATCTCCCCGTACGGGAGTAGCAAATAATTCAGCAAATAGTTACGCGTCCGATGAACCAAAAATTGGAGTTAAGCTCCCGGAAATTTCTATTCCTCCTTTCTCTGGAGATTTACAAAAATGGACTCCGTTCTATCAACTTTTTTCTGCCTTGATAAAGGATAATAGTTCCCTAACAGATGTACAAAAGCTCGTATATTTAAAATCCTATTTGAAGGCTGAGCCGTTATCTCTCATCGATTCGTTAAAAATTTCAAATAACAATTATCAGATTGCAATAGAAATCTTAGAAAAAAAATATGATAACAATTTAGCCATCATAAATTCTCACTTAAATGCCATCATTGACGCTCCTAATTTGGTAAAATGCACTTCCACTTCCTTAAGGGAAAATTTATAGTTAACGTTAAGAAAAATTTGGAATCTTTAAAAAATTTAAGATGTCCTATTGAGCACTGGGACATAATCATAATAAATATTCTTATGAGGAAACTTGACTACGGTACTAAAAGGGAATATCAATCCAAGAGAAATACAGATGAAAATCCCACTATGAAAGAATTTTATGAAATACTTGAATCCTTAAGCACCAGCAATGTAGGCATTTCCAACTTTTCTGATAGAAAAGACAAATATTCTCCCAAATCAAATAGTAGTAAAACCTCACTACACGTGGGGAATAATCCGTCCAATTCCTCTGCAACCAATTGCAGAACCTGCTGGTATTGCAAGGTGTCCAGCCATGATATTTATCGTTGTACTAAATTTCTTGGCCTGTCTAATGAAGAAAAATTTCGATTTCTTAAATCTCAATCATTATGTTTCAATTGCATCGGCGCCAAACACCTATTGCACGAATGCAAATCCAAGTCTTGTTTCGTGGTGGTAAAAGGCATCACACCATCCTGCACAACAATCAGCAAACAAATTCGAAACCTTCTGAACGAAACAACGCCTCCAATGCTCATTCCAATACTGGAGCAATTTCTAAAAAAATCCAAGGTAGCTCGACAGCGCCTCCTCCAATTGATGAAAACTATGATGCTTGTTCCAATCAAAATTTGCGGTCTCCTGTGGTCAGTCAATCTAGAGGTTCAACCAATTCGAATCTAAATGTTTCAACTGCCGAGTTTAGTGCTCGTAACACTTCCCAGGCATCTTTAGTGTCGTCATCCCTTTTTACGGGTAATGGCGATCCTGAAGTGTTATTAGCCATGGCTGTGGTCACCCTCATGTCCAACGAAGGTAATCCCATAAGGGCTCGGGTAGTCCTGGATAATGGTAGCCAATCATCCTTCATTACGGAGAATTTGGTGTCCTTACTAAAAACGAACACTTCCGATAATCGTTTAAAATTTACTGACTGGCATTGAGTGTATTTCAGTTAAGTCCCAGAAAATGGCAAATATCGTCATACATTCCAGCGCTCTAAGGCCGTTCCAACTTCAACTATCTTGTTCCGTTCTTCCAGTGATCACTTTTAATTTACCTAGATTTCCGTTGAATCCAAATCTATTGAATGTTCCGGCAGAGTTTGATTTAACTGATCCTGAATTTTATATACCTTCCGCTATTGATATCCTAATAGGAGCTGACGGTTATTACGATTTACTCCTTCCGAAAATATTCAGACTAGGTCCGAAACTTCCTACTCTCCAACTAACCAAGTTGGGTTGGGTAATTGGTGAGCAAATGCCTATTCAAAACTCCTTTAGCGAAAGAGTCCTGCTGTTATGTCAAAATGACATTGGTTCAAAAATATCTATAGATGAGTTTCTGCCGAAATTTTGGAAATTAGAAGGCATTCCTCATTCAATTCCTCTTTCAAAAGACGCTGAGCAAGCCGAAGAAGACTTCATAAAATCCCACAAGCGTTTAGAAAACGGCGTGTTTCATAGTAGACTTGCCTTTGAAGAATGTGACAGGGCAATCCGAACTTGGCGGGTCTTTTCATATAGCAAGAAAGCGGTTTCTTAGTCTAGAGAAGCGTCTTCATAATGACCTTGGCCTCTTCTCGGAATATAAAAAATTCATAAATGAATATATTTCGTTGAATCACGGTACTTATGTTCCGTTCGATGAAACAAATCCAAATGCTAATTTCAAGTACTTCCTCCCGCATCACTGCGTAATAAAAGAAAGCAGTGACACCACAAAATTACGGGTTGTGTTCGACGCCTCCTGCAAGACCTCTACTGGTGTTTCCCTCAACGACATCCTACATAAGGGTTATCAAGTTCAGCCCGAGCTGTATGATATGATGAGATTAAAAGTGGATATTAAGCCAACAATAATAACACGCTTGTCTAGACCTTTTATTATAATACAACACTTGTAAGAAATAGATTATGCTATTAGAACATTTAATAGAATATTACAAACTATATAACTTCTTAATAGTTTGACATATCTATATTTATTGACTACTAAAAAAACCAAGGAAACCGGAACTTCAACTATAGTACAAATCTAAGAAGCATATGACTGATCATACTGCAGTTTCAACAATATCCTCTGTAGATTTCGTTTGCATCCTTTCGTCCTTACTTGTGATATCGAGAAGATGTATCGACAAGTGCTAATCAATCCGCATCAAAGACATTTGCAGAATATTCTGTGGAGGGATTCTCCTCAAGATGCTCTCAAATGCATTCAGCTTTCCACTGTAACTTATGGCGTTACTTGTTCTTCATTCCTGGCCACTAGAGTTCTTAAGCAAATAGCTTCCGATCCAAATAATGAATATCCCTTTGCCAAACATGCTATGTTAAACCAGACTTATGTTGACGACATTTTGTATGGTTGTTTTTCTCTTTCAGATTTAAATGCTTCATATCGTGAATTAAATGAATTGTTAAACTCAGCTGGTTTTCGCCTGCACAAGTGGGTCTCCAATTCTCCGCAGTTTAGGAGGCTATACTCTAAGCTTTCCGATCCTGTAAATTTTGAAATTAAAATTGAAGGCAGTCCGAACAAGGTATTAGGCCTTTCTTAGAACCCTATTTCTGATATTTTTTCTATTTCGCTTCCCAAGATTTTTCGCAATAATCCGCCTTCCAAACGTAAAACTTTGTTCACCATCGACCAAATGTTCGATCCCTTAGGCTTGCTGGGACAATACATAGTCATAGGGAAAATATTTATGCAAAGACTGTGGCAATCGAAATTGTCCTGGGATGAACCATTAGGTCACGAATTCAGTAATGTTTGGAATAAATTCATAGATTCAATTGCTTCCTTGCAACATTTAAAAATTCCTCTTAATCTATTTTTAGAAAAATCAGTCGCCATTATCCAACTTCGTGGGTTTGCAGACAGTAGTGTCACAGCCTATGGAGCTTGCTTATACGTCCGAACAACATATTCAGATAACACGGTTTCTTGTATGTTGATTACTTCTAAGTCCAGAGTGAGTCCTCTTAAAACAATTTCCCTTCCGCGCCTAGAGCTATGCGCAATGGTCTTATTAGTCAAACTTACAGAAAAGGTTTTGGAAATCTTTCACAATTCACTAAATTTTGAGTCTATAAATTTATGGACTGATTCCCAAATATCTCTTCATTGGATTGCATCTTCTCCTTCGCGTTGGCAAACATTCGTTGCCAACAGGATATCTTTAATTCAAGGCTGCTCCTTTCAAGCACACTGGCGACATGTTGCTTCTTCTGACAACCCTGCCGATTTACTTTCCAGAGGGTTACTGGCTCCTCAATTGATGATTTCCGACTTATGGTGACGCGGGCCTGTGTTTCTTTCGTATGCAAATGTTAATTTCTCTGATTACGATTCAAGGGATGTTCCAAAGGTTATTCCTGGGAAAAAAGGCCAACCTTAAGGTGTTACTCTCAGAAATAAATCCGATAAATGAATTTTGGACTCAATTATTTAGTAGATTTTCTCAAATCAATAGGTTATTACCTACTATATCTTATGTTATCCGCTTTGTTTCGAATTCTAAACGGTCAAGTGATAAAATTACAGGTCCTTTAACTATCCAAGAGATAAATTCTGCCTTAGCGCTGGTCCTTCGTCAAATCCAAGCTCAAGCTTTTTCTAAAGAAATTTCTGAATTGAAGGCACGAAAACCTATATCCAACAAAAGTGTATTATCACTGAATCCATTTCTTAATGAAGATGGTCTTGTTTGCGTGGGTGGACGATTACAGCACGCTGACATAACTGAAAGGCAGAAACATCCTATATTACTTCCAGCAAAGGATCATATAGTGTTTATGCTGTTAAAACAAGAGCATGTCCGACTCGGACACGCCGGTGCTCAATACGCCCTTTCTAATTTTCTTTTACGTTATTGGCCTCTGAATGGCTTGCAAGCCATGAAAAAGGTAATTCGAGAATGCATGATTTGCTTCCGATTTCGAGCGAAACCGCTTCAACAAATTATGGCTAGCTTGCCTGCCGACCGAGTTTCAATTTTCAGACCATTTGAAAGGGTGAGTCTTGATTATGGAGGTCCCTTCTTAAACAGGTCCTCAAAACTTAGAAAAGCTCCTATCCTAAAATGTTATATGTCAATATTCGTGTGCATGGCCACAAAGGCCGTTCACATAGAGTTAGTCTCATCGTTATCGACAGAAGCATTCATATTGGCCCTCAATCGGTTTATTTCCGGAAGGTTAATTCCAATAGTTATATATAGCGACAACGCCAACAACTTCCTTGGTGCGCGCAATCAACTCAAAGGCTTAAAGGATTTTTTCAACGTCTTGGTTTCAGATCACATACAAACATTCGCCGCTGAAAAAGGTTTTCAGTGGAAATTCATCCCCCCTCATAGCCCTCATTGGGGCAGAATCTGGGAATCCGCTGTAAAGAGCACGAAGTATCATTTACGCCGATTAGTCGGTAATTCAAACTTCACCTTCGAAGAGTTAAGTACAATCCTAGCTCAAATTGAGGCTATATTAAACTCCAGACCAATTTGTCCTCGTTCTAACGACCCCAACGATCGAGAAGCCCTCACTCCAGGTCATTTTTTAGTCGGTAGTGCACTCTCCTCCCTTCCAGACCACTCGGTTACTCACCTACCCGAGAATAGGCTTTTACTTTGGCAACAATGCTGTCATATCCAGCAATTGTTTTGGAATAGGTGGTCCGTAGAATATTTGAGTCGTCTCCAACATTGTCCAAAATGGTTATCTCCATCAAAAAATCTAGAAATAAACGAATTGGTGATATTAAAGGAAGACGCTGTTCCTCCATTAAAATGGCCATTAGCCAGAGTAGTTGCCGTTCATCCCGGCTCCGATCAGAACGTCAAATCCGTTAGTCTTCGAACAAAAGAAGGAACCTTTGTGCGACCTATTACCAAGGTCTGCCCTTTACCATTTTCAGATAGCTCTTCTCTCTCAATGTAACTCTTATTTTCATACTCCACCTTCCTATCCCTTTTCTTACGTTGTTTGCCTTTTTATCCTACTTTTTGAATTTGTTGTGAAAATCTGGATTTTGCACCGGGGCGGAATATGTTGGAATTTCATTCCTACATTTAACATTTAAATTCATCTTCCTCTACCTCCAACCAGTTCGTTTCAATAACAAAGTACCTGCTGTACATCATGCGGCCTCGTTACACATTCTTACCCTCATTTATCTTCGTGCAGACACATTCTTTCATGTTTCTACCCTTAAAAGCTCTCCGCTCCCAGTCCTGAAGCTACCGCGCTAGCATACATTTGATTATGTTTAAAATAAATTAGTAAGTGCAAGTTTGAAACCTTCAGTAAAAACCCTTTGTGCCATCCGTATGTTATTGTAAGTACATTAGCACATAATTAGTCACTGCTTAAATGCGAGATTGGATTTTGCACTTGCATGTGTATCAAGTTATGTTAATCCGCTCTGGGAAATATATTGTTTTCAATGTAAATAAACCTGTATGTATCGATCAGTTGTTATCACTTTATTAAAATCAACTATTTGCAGCTGCCATAGATTACAGTCGACTTCGAAGGGTCAGGCACACAAGTTAATAAGAACTTAACCAATGACTGTCAAACATGCTGTCCCAAACAAGTTATTCCTCAACATTCCCCCCTCCCTTGAGGCTTCGCCCTCAACAGTGGAAGTTTTATTGTGAACAGGCAATGGGGAAAGTTTTGTAATGGGTCGGATAAACTCTCCTTTATTTGTTTTTATTGTAACTACCCGTACCTTATTGTCTCGTCCAGATTTAATATTTGTTACTCTGGCAAGGCACCATTCTAAAGGAGGCAGATTGTCCTCTTTCACTAATACTAAGTCACTAACCTTTAGATTGGGTTCCGTTAACCTCCATTTTGGACGGTGTTGCAATTGATTTAAGTAGTCTGTAGACCATTTTTTCCAAAATACCTGCCTTAATTTTGAACAATGCTGCCACATATTTATTCTGTTGTCCGTAATAGAAGAAACGTCCCTTTTAGGAAATGCAGTCAACGCTTGACCTATTAGAAAATGTCTCGGTGTTAGGCATTCAAAATCCGATACTGATTCAGAAATGTCTTGTAGGGGCCTGGAATTTAGAATAGCCTCAATTTGGGCTAGAACTGTAGTTAGAATTTCAAAGGTTAAAGTTGACCGACCTACTATTCGTCTTAAACGGTATTTGATGCTTGTAATATCCACTTCCCATAGACCTCCCCAATGGGGGCTACTTGGAGGGATGAATTTCCAACAAATGCTTCGTGTAGACAGAAAATCTTGTATGTCAGTTTCGTGAGACTCAAAGAACTGATAAACTTCATGCAGAGCATTATTTGCTCCCTTGAAATTTGTCGCATTATCGCTGCTGATCAAGATCGGATTGCCTCGACGAGCCATGAATCTTTTTAGTGTAAGTATGAATGTCTCCGTTGCGAGATTTGACACTAACTCGATGTGTATGGCCTTTGTTGCCATGCACAGAAATAATTCAACATATGCCTTAGAAATAATTGACTTGCGCAATCTTGTTTCCCTGACCATAATCGGCCCACCAAAATCTACTTCGACATGTAGAAAAGGACGAATCAATTGGGTTCGTTCTAAGGGTAAGTTTTCCATAAGCTGCTTGGCAACCACTGCCTTAAACCTGTGACATTTTACGCACCTTAGTACAATTGCCTTAATGCGTCTCAAAGCACAAATAGGCCACACTCGCTGGCGTAAACTGTATAGCACTGCACGAGGACCTGCATGGCCTAAGTATTTATGTTCATGTTCAATTAACAAATCAGTAACATGATTAGCTGCTGGAAGAATGATTGGATGTTGTGCATTAACAGGTAACATTGCATTTACCAATCGCCCGCCAACCCTTAGTAGACTTTTGGAATCTAAAAACGGATTTAATGTTAGAATTGAACTCCTTTTAGATAATTTCTTATTTTCCTTTAAATAAAATATTTCCTTTGAAAAATGCTCTTTGAACTAATAAAAATATGTGTGTTGCAGCTCGATCTAGTTCATCCACTCTCAAGGGACCAGAAACCTGTGTTGTATTGTGTTGTGAATTGTTAATGAATCGAAATATAAAAGCAAAGGTTCTTTGCATTCGAAGAAATGATGAAAACCTGAGAAATATTGAAAAAATGTTTTCAATATTTGTTTGAATATAAGCTACCCGCCGTTTCTCGAGTACAGAAAGTATTTCCTTATTTACAGTATCCTTCTGAGGATTCCAATTAAAATCAAGCAGAGTCTGGACCTTCCCACCAAGATCTTTTATGTATTAACTTTGTTGAGTCAAGACCGCGCGAAATACAGTCTGCGGGATTTAAACCTGAAGGAATATGTAACCATATTGCATGATGAGCAATTTCACAAATTTCTGACACTCTATTAGCCACAAACGTTGTCCAACGTGATGTGATGGTGGTGACTGCAGCCATGTCAAAACGATTTGTGAGTCTGTGAACATGACAATCTTGTCAAAATTATACTCTATACATGATGTAAACTTGTCGCATAAACGAGCTAACAATAAAAAACCACACAACTCTAGACGTGGCACGAAATTGTCCTTAGTGGAGCCACTCTAGATTTTGCACCAACAAGACGACAAGAAACCATATTGTTTTCATAAATGGCCCTCATGTATGTGCAAGCTTCATATGCATAAAAAGACGCATCTGAAAAACCTATTAATTGCATTGCAACTATATTACCTGGAATAAAAATCCAACGAGGGATGCTGACCTTTCGTAAATTAGGTAATAGTTTGTAGAATTTTAGCCAGTCATCTTGTACTCCTGACGGCACAATTTCGTCCCATTCCACCTTTATCGACCACAATTTTTGCATAATCATTTTTGCAATAATTATCACAGGAGCAACAAGTCCCATGGGATCAAAGATTTGTGCAATCAATCCCAAAATTTTTCGTTGCGTGAAAGATTCCTTCTCCGTTAACTCGTGAATTGACATTTGAAACATGTCAGAGATAGAATTCTACTCAATTCCTAAAATCTTTGAAATTCCTTCTGATAGTACAAATGGAAATAACGATTGAATATTAGAGTTCCATTTGTGTAGCATAAACCGGGCGGATTCTAATAATTCCTTTAATTCAAGCTGAAGCTGTAAAAGATCTTCAGCAGTGTTTGCACCGCTCAATATGTCATCAACATAGTATTTTTCTTAATCTTCTCCAAAGAAGATTAAGAAGAATGCTAAACAAACCACAACAAACATACAGGGAGTATTTATCATCAATATAGGTTTGCTTAAGCAACATTTCTGCAACCAACGGAAACCTTGTTTTATTTTGATTGACTAGTTTTACCAACGTTCGAGTGGCTAGAAACGGGGCACAATTAGTTCCATACGTTACAGTTTGGAGCTCAATATGTTTCAATGGACAAGAAGGATCATCTCGCCAAACAATATTTTGTACAATGGTATCTTGACGATTAATTCTAATACACCTGTACATTTTTTGTATGTCACTTGTAGGAATATACCTAAATGTTCTACACCTACACACTATATCAAATAGCTCTGGTTGCACAGGAGTGCCCTTAAGCATGATGTCGTTTAGACTTAAACCTGATGTAGTTTTCATTGACCCATCAAAGACGACTCTGTATTTAGTCGTGAGTTTATCTTCACGTTCTACGCAATGCTGTGGAAAATAGTACCTGTTTATAGTTGTGGAGTTAATTTTCTGAATGATATCCTTAGTATGACCAAGTTTTAGGTATTCATCGATAAATGCCTTGTATTCGCTCTGTAACTTGGGATCTTTACTAAACCTTTTCTCCAACGAATGAAACCTTTGAGTAGCCCTTGTCAACAAGTTTCCTAAGGATGATACATCATAACCAGGTTTGAGAGACAATCTAACTTCAAAAGCACCAGATACTAATCTCTTAGTTGTAGCTAAATAAATTTCTTCACAAACCTTGTTTTCAGGAGACACGTGCCTTTTCTGATAAACTTCTTCCATCATCCAAGACTGTGGGATTAATTCATCTAAATTAAGACCCTGTGAAAACAATACTACACTTAAATTGGAGCAGTTGGTATTAGATACCGGAATGTTTCCACCTACAATCCAACCAAACACACTATTTTGCAAAATAGGAAGATTTTTCCTAGCCTTATAAGTCCGCATCGAATTATTTCAAAATACACGTCTGCTCCTAGCAATACATCTATTTCCCCAGGAATAAAAAACCCTTGTCCGCCAAACGTAAATCGTCTGGAATTTTTAAATTGTTAATGTTTATATGCATGTGTGGCAATGGACAAGTTATCCGTTTGAGCACGCCACATTTTGTAGATATTCTTGTTTTTGTGTTGTGCTGAGACTCAATTGTAACTGTAATAACTTCCGTTATACGATTATCGCTGTGTGCTATCCCTGACACTTGAATGTTACTAAAAGTTCTCATGAGATTTAATTTATTTGCCATCCTTGTTGTCATAAATGAGCCTTGAGACCCTTAGTCCAATAGTACCCTCGCCTCTATTGTAGAACCGTTATTAGCAATTAAATTCACCAAGGCGGTAGCTAAAAGTACCTGGTTGCCTGTATTGGCCATTGAACAAAGGGCATGAAGAACCATATTTTCTCCTGATGGGGTGATTGCTAATGACGTTGCCTTTACCATTGATAAATTGTTAGTTTTATTAATAGTGCCTTCATTGTTTCCTTGCTCGGATAAAGATGGACCTTCAACATTTTCAATTCTACGACCCTTCTCATGCAACAACGTATGGTGTCTTCCCTTACAGACTCTACACCCTTCTGATTTACAATTATTTACACGGTGCTTTAAACCCAAGCAATTATAACAAAGGCGATTTTTAGCAACAAATTCCCTTTTTTGTATTAAATCATATTTCAAAAATTTGGTGCACCTGTAAATGGGATGATAACTTGAGTCACAACATATGCATTTCCCCTTGAAACCTTTTTGTACAGCATTTACCGAATGATATCTACCCTTAATAACCTTTGATTTGACTTCTGAGTTTACTAAAGCTTCGAGAGCAAAACATCGCGTTTCTAGAAACTCCTTAAAAGTTGGCAGGTCATATGGATTCCTCTCCAATTCGTATGCCTTATGTGTATTGAAATCTAATTTTGAAGCCAGAATGTAAATCGAAATTAGATCCCACTCCTTTACTGGAACTTCTAACGCTTGTAGTGCATTGTAATTTTGTTTGATTGATACAACAAAATCCTTTAATGCAGTCGCGCTACTCTTGGTGACTTGAGTGTCCATTAAAACGTGTATATGGCAGTTTATGGTTACCAATTTATTGTCGTAACGTTTTTTCAATAAGTCTAGCGCTACGTCATAATTCCCGTCAGTAATTTGTAAATCTTTTACTATTAGCAATGGTTCTTTTTGCAAAACTGACTTTAAATATAAGAATTTTTGAACGTTATTTAAACGCGAATCCGAATGTATCAATGAATTAAAAAGCTCTATGAAAGACCTGTAATCCTCGTATTTCCCAGAAAATGTAGGAATATTGAAACTTGGTAACTACCTGAAGGGAGGGGGTTGATGAGGGTGCAACCGTACCTGAGTGCTCCGATGCCACGCTACCGTTGTTTGCATTAACAAGATTACTTTTTTGAATAACTGACTTAAGTTTACTATGCAGCGAAGTGTATTGCAATTCTACCATTACCCGGTCCTCCTCTTCAGAAGGTTCTTGCTCCTCTAGTTGATCTTGAATAAATTCATACTCTTCATACGACTTCACTAACATGGATTCCCTGATTATAAATTCGTTAATGTCGATACCATCGTTGTTCTCATTAGCTCTTACATAAGTTTTCTATTCTTGTAATTTTTGATTTAATTCTCCCCTTTTTTTGTATTATAGTGTCGTTGTTAACCATAGTCCCAGAAGTTTTTTATTTTATTTATGACAAATTCCTCCTGAACCAGAAAATTTCCTTATGGAAACGATAATCACACTTCTAATGTAATTAATGTTCTTGTTGATTTACTATCTCAACCTCCTTGCATGTAATAGATTCTGTCCCTTTAAATTGCAGTGTTGTAGGTTAAAATAATGAAAGTTCCGTTGTTCTTTGACAATCTTTCTTTCGTTGAATAATTGTATCTTTTAGTTAGCTAAGAACTTGTAAAAACAACCTTTAAAATTATGTGTCCTTCAAAGCTTCTTGAAATCTTTGCCTTCGAGTTGCTTCCTTGAATAACTCCTGTCCAGTACCTTTCCTTTGTAAAACAGCCTTTGATAATGTGTACCGTAAGAGTTCCTTAAACCTTTGTATCCAAGTTGATTCCAACTGTAACCTGGTACAATTTCCTGTCAACTGCCTATCTATTGTAAAGATCCTTAATAATTAAATTGTGATAGCGATCCGGTTCGAAGTCGACCATGTCATTTTCTTGATGAAACTTATTTTGTTGTGTTATGTAATGCCTTAATAAACGCTGGTTCACAATTTAATTATCCTTTTTATTATATAAACAGTGACAGGATGTTCTTATTTTAGTTTTTCAATCCTTGGCATTATATTATTTTAGCAACCACCAAAAAGTCACTACCTACTATATAATTAAGTGGACTGTAGTTTCCCTCATTAAACATTATTAAACATTTACTAACAAGAACGCTAGTAGCTTGGCTTGGCGTAGTCAGGTATACAAGTTAATAAGAACTTAAAATTAGGAATGAAAATAAGCTAATGACAGTCAAACATGCTGTCCCAAACAAGTTATTCCTCAACAAGGTGTGAATTGTAATTGAATTGTTTTAGATAATAATTCAGTATTCAAATCTGTATCGTATTGCTCTGTTACTTACAGTTTTTAAGTGTAAGTTTTAGTTTTCATATTGTACAATGTTTACAGGTTTAATAGTCTGGCCACAATATGCGATCAAGGAACAACAAATAGGTCTGCTATAGAAGGATTGGTTGCTGATGCTCTATCAGTCTACGTAAAGAAGAATGTTATTCCAAAAAGACGTATCCTAATCGATGACTGCGAAATCATACCTCTTTATGATGTTCCTCATTTAATTAAAGGAATAAGAAACAATTTCATCAATTAGGTCTTCAGTCCTGAAGGTTAGACGCGTACCATCGTTGTTTCCTATTGTATACTAACCTACAACTTTCCCTGAAATTTGCACAGTCTGCATCTATCACTATCTGATGTAGGTCTATATCCACGTCTTTTTTCCTATCTCTGCTTGTAATATATCCTATACTATTCCCCAAAAATGCCTGCCAATTTCTTCTATTTTTTTTCTTGTTTCCCTACTGTTTCCTTAAGCGTAGCGTCGGAGGAGCACGGGAGGGGGGGGGCGTGCTCCCCTCCCCCACCCCCAATTTCAGTAAACCTCAATTGTTGCTAAGCAAATTGGGTACACTAAAATTGTTGAATGTTTTTACGCTTTAAAAGTAGATAACCAATTCAGCGTAACCTTTACATCTGATGTTCAAATAGCAATTACATTATTCGTACATGTTATGAAAAGCTATACAGTATTATTAAAGATTGTGCGTTTTGCTTTCCTTGTCGCATTTTTCAACGTTTTGTAACACTTCACCCCCTGTTCTGACCTATCTGTATCAATTAAAGAATCAAGAACCGAGTTACCTAATACATATATAATCGACTACCAATTCTATATCACTTTTTATGGTTAAAAATTGCAGTATAAGGGTCCACTTACCTATTCCAATAGTATTTACTCTACTTTCTTCAAACGCCTTGGCTACTCTACAGCGGAGAATACATGGACATGTCCCGGGTGGGTAGGCCTAGAATTCTGAAACCGATACTGGTGAGTAACTTACCCAAAAGTTTACAAAGTATCTGTACCTTAAATGTATTTCAACAAACCTCTTTAAATTATAGATCTCAAAATTATCAAGTAATGAATTTAATAACCTTTAATGTGGTGATATTACTATATACATTTGCTATATTGACATACTTGAATGCAATAAAATCAATATCTCTTATTTAACTAAAACCCCCTTAAATCGGGTAATTACATTCTACTAAACATTGCAAATTTTACATTTAAACAGATTGGCTTCCAACTGAAACATAGCCAATAACTCTTAATATTCTCTATAAACTCATAACAAAAAGTAATAACTTTAATAAAGTACAAGAATTCCAACCTTAATCTAGCAACTTAACATATGCATATAAAATCATATATATATATATATATATATATATATATATATATATTATTTTATCAACGTTCATACTTACAACACCACGTGTATGCATGCATATACACGCCCATTTTCTTGAAACATTTATACAAGGGTTCACTCAATACCTGTGTTGGGTATGTAATACCCACTATTGCTTCATCCTAAACCAGGCCCTGAGGTAAATTATTCTCACCAGGTTTGAAACTGTTCATACGGTTATTGGTAACTTTAGTGCTTGGAACTCTGGATATCTCGCTACTTCTATACCAACTCACGGTTTGGAGTCGAACTTCCAAAATACAAACGTCCACCAATTAATCAAAATTGAGCCATAAAAGTGTGTTGAGTTATCTTCTATGCCGTTAACAAGCCGGCGTCTCTAACCATTAACCGCCCTACAACTTAACCCTTTTGTCGTCTAATTATACTGTCCTTTATTCATTATTTAACTCCACTAATCGTCCCATAATACCCGTATTCACTTCTTATATTTCGTACTTATATTTCACTTTAATTTATGCGGCCAAATAACCACGATAGTTACGCGTCATTGCAGCATAACCGGCCCCAACTATGGGTGAATTACTTTTATTTTTATTTTATTTCGTACATCTTTGCCTTTGTGTATTGTCTTTGTGTGTTGGGTGTGTTGGGTCTGTCTTAATTTCTTCATTCCACTATTTATATACCTTTTATCACGTGATTGTTCTGGCCAATTACAAACCTTCCATATTGCACAATTATATATCATTCCTACACATGTTTTCAGGTTAATGGTTAAATCCATTTTTATTATTGTAATTGCTAATTGAAACGGTCCTATAATTAAATTTAAGTTATTCTGCAATATTCTGAACTATTTCCTGTTAATATTTTTATAGATATCACGAAAAATAACATTTTATTACGTATTTCAGGTTTTGGAATTTTCTAGAACAAATGAGTATTTCCCTTTGGCGCCTAATTTAAAATCTTCTACATTTCAGGGGATGTTAGAGTTCAGTTGATAGGTTATGTTAATTTAAAGTGTCAATTGTCACCCCAAAGTCGAACTAGGATTGGATAACTGTATTAATTCATGGTTATTGATAGGTTATATTTTAGATAAAACTATTTGTGATTGGCCGAAAATATTATTTGAAATTTGGATTAATTTAAAAAGGTTCCTGGGTGTTACAGTTTTAAGATAGGGCGGACTGAAGATTCTTTTACCACAATCGGAGTTGATAATTGAAAAAAAGCTCTTGAAAAATTTAAAAAGCATGAAAATAGTGACCCACATCGAGCTTCTATGCAATTTTGGAACGAAGTACGCTGTCAAGGAAACGCTGTGGTGGACGCGTTATCATCAGCACACAGCAAGCAAATTGAAGAAAATTGGAAATACGTAAGCTTCATTTTTGAAAACATTTTGTTTTTAGGAAAACGTTGCATATCCTTAAGAGGCTACGACGAAGGTTCAAGTTCAAGTTCAAGTAGAGGAAATTTTTTAGAGTTTATTTGCGACTCCAAGATAATCCACAACTAAATAAGTTCATAAAATCAAAAATTAGTTCTTATACAAGCACAACCATCCAAAATGAGATGATCAAACTTGTAAAAGCCTCCATGCTGGAAATTATCATACATGAAGTAAATATGTCGTCTTGCTATTCGGTAATATGTGACGAAACTACTGATACTGCGACTAAAGAACAAGTTTCAATTTGCGTTAGGTATCCATTTAAGACAGAAACTGATATTACAGTCAAAGAACGCTTCGTAGGTTTTGTAAATGTGGAAACAACAACAGGCGCCAATTTACATGTGGTTATAAAAAGTTATTATTGTTCAGTTACCGGAAATTTTAAAAACTCTAATTACAATTTCGCAAAGGCAGCAGCAGATGCAACTGGTCTATTAAAAGTTATAGTTGATTTCGAGTTTATATTTTCGATAAAGTTTTTGTATAATATTGTGTCAGTGATCGACCTTCTTTCAAAAGAACTACAGAGTAAAAGTTTGGACATACATTTATTGTTTCCTAAAATAGAGACACTAATTAAACATTTGCAGTTACAAAGAAATGACGAATCGTTTAACCAGTTGTGGAAAAAGACCGAAGAAATGTGCGATAAAATTGAGTCCCAACTACCTGATTTAAATATGTGAAAGTCTATTCTCAGCAAAAAAAGAAAGCTACCTGCAAAACTAGATAGCAACTATGAAAACTCTGATTTTTTTGCAGAATCACCTAAATTTTTTTCATAGTAAATAAATATTTATTTTCAAGGACTTCACATAATTCTCTCTAATCTTGAAACAAGATTTTCCCAAAATGATTACTCAAATATTAAAAACATTAGTTCTCTGTTGTTCAAATGGTCAGATACTATAAACGAAGTAGTGGTTCGTGATATTCAACTTCTTCATGGTTTTAAAGGTGATGAACAGCTTCAATACTATAGAACTTTTGCAAATTCTTATTTTATTTCAAAATGTTGCGCACGGAGTAAGTGTTTTTCCAAAGTCAAGTGAAATCACATTGTGGGAAACGCTAAATCAATTTGTAACCTTTTCCCTACAGAATACTGTACCTGCCGTACTCGAGCTTTTTGGAATAGCTCTCTGCTGGCCTATAACAACCGCCAGTGCAGAACGATCGTTTTCGTGCCTTTGCCGATTGAAAACTTAACCTTAGAAGTACAATAGGAGAAGATCGTTTATCGGTATGGCACTTATGACAATTGAGCAAGAAATGACAGAGCAGCTGATGCAGGCAGAAGGCATTCATAATCTTGTAGCAAAATTCGCTAATAACGCAACCAGAAGGATGATGTTTTATTAATGTACTATCGTACAGCAGGATGTTATGAATATTTTTAGTCTTAGGCAAAAAATTGTTTCCTTTTGTAATATTAAAGAGTTTAAAGTGTACTTGTTTGTGCTGGGTCTAATAACCCCACCACGAATTTACAAAGGAGCAATATTTATTGTTTTACATCATCTTATAATGCTTATAGTTGGGTATACTACGCCTACATTGTTGGACAACTTTCAACAGTTTGTGTGTGCCCCCCCAATCTTGCAGGTCACGCTACGTCTATGACTGTTTCTATAACCTATTTGTTATTACCTTCGTCTGTCCATCCTCATACAATTGAAGCACAGCATTTCAAAGGCTGCTACCGTTCTTCTGTCTGCTATTCAGACTGCCCGTATTTCATAGGCATACTGTCTGTGCTGTTCTCCACACACATGCTTTCAATAACTTCTTGTTCTGTGTTTGTTGTCTTTCATCATAGGCGCTGTTCTATCTTGTTAGATGCAGTTCGGTCCTCTTCTATTGTTTTACAATTATATACCCCATTTTTCCGACATTCAGTGGCTGGGGGGGGGGGGCAGCCTGTGGCTGCCAAGTTCCCCCAGCACTTAAACATTTACCGATTTAATATTTTTTCCAATATATCTTTCCGCACAGTCAACATTAGTTGCAGGTATTTCGCAACCAACAACTAGTTGTTTATAATAATCATCAGATTTATCTGCGCTTATTTTTTCGTCATTAGGTTTTCTGTCTCAAAAATGGTTGGACACATACCTGCACTTATTTATATTCTGAGCTAGCCTACACAGTTCCCTGAAATTCTCACAGAGCGTGTATACAGCTCGGTTCCCCTTCTATTGTTTTCTAATTTTATGCCCTATTTCACTGAGATTCAGTGAAGAGGGTTAAGCAGCCCGTGGCTGCCAAAATCCCCCACACTTAGACATTTGTTGAAATAATAGTTTTCCAGTAAATCCTTTCGCACAATTACCATTATTCGAGAATATTTCGCACCCAATACTTGTAGTTGCTTATAATGATCATCACGTTTAATTACAGTTACTTTCTTTGTCATTAATTTATCCATCTTGGAACTGGTTGGATGCGTACCTCCATTGATTTCTATTCTGAGCTAGCCTGCACATCTCACTAAAACTCCTACAGCCTACATCTTTCACTATCTGTGTGCAGTAGTTTAACCTAGGTCTACCTCTACTTCTTTTTTTTTTTATCGCTGCTTCTAATATATTCCGCACTATTTCCTCATGCCGTAGTATGTGACCTATCATTATATCTCTCCTATTTTTTATCGTTTTTTACATATTTCTTTCTTCCCCTACCATATCTAGAACCTCGTTGTTCTTAACTTTGTCTGTCGAAGATTTCTTCATCATTCGTCTGTAGCACCACGTTTCAAAGACTTTCTACCTTTTTCTTGTCCGCTTCTCCTACTGTCCAGGCTTCACAGCCGTACAGTGCTGTGCTCCATACATATCTTTTTCTTGTTTCGATGTTTGTTGTCTTTGAACACAGTAGTTGCTTTTTCTTATTAAATGTAGCACGACCTTGTGCTAATCTTTGTTTTATTTCTTTTGTGCTTTACCCATCTTGCATTATTTGGCTTTCTAGGTAGCAGAAATCCTTAACCTCTTGTAAGTTCGTGATACATGTTTGTATTCTTGTTTTTGATTTATTTTCCCCTCATTTGCATACTAGTACTTTAGTTTTAGTTTTGTTAATTTTCATACCGTATCTCTCTGTTAGAAGTGTTTCCATTTTATTAAGAGCAGCTTCTAACTCTTCCTTGCTAGACGTTAATACCGCTATATCATCTGCAAATCTAAGCATATACATTTTTTGACCATGCATAGTAATTCCAAATGTCTTCCTGCATTTGATAGTATTCATTACCTCTCCAATGTACAAGTTAAAAATTAATGGGGATAGGGCACATCCCTGTCTCACCCCTTTCCTAATGTTTACTTGTCTACGTTCCTGCTCTAATTCTATTACTGCTGTTTGCTCTTTGTATAAGCTATATACTATTCGTCTATCCCTATAACTCATTCCAATCTTTTTGAGTATTTCAAACATTTTTTTCCATTTTACATTGTCGAATGCTTTTTCCAGATCTACAAACCCTATATGCTTTCCCCTTTTTCTATTGTTTTCTCCATTATCACTCTCAGGGCTAAAATAACCTCCCGTGTTCCCCTGTTTCGCCTAAACCCAAATTGGTCTTCTCCTAGTATTTCTTTTTAGCTCGTTTTTCCATTCGTCTTTGTACAATTCTAGTTAATATTTTTGAAACGTGTGCTGTCAAGCTTATTGTTTGAAAATTTTAACATCTATCTGCGTCTCTTTTTTTTGTGGGAACTTATTCCTTATTATTATTATTATTATTATAACATTTTCCCACGATTAAACCACTTTTTTATGAACAAAAACAAATTGATGTGCAACACTTTAATACAGTTTTACAATAACAACTTGACAAATGTTAATTCAGTAAAATATCTAACCAGAGGAGAGATTCAAAGGCTTCTAACCACAGAGCATTATGTTAAAAAGATTCTAAAAATTGCAATGAGTTATAAAACTTAAAACGGGACGTTCCACTCCCCCTCAACTTCGAAGGAAGTAAACTCCTTAAAGTTTACGACGTTCAGCAGCAGGCTGAACCTAACATAACCAATAACACAAAAAGCTATTCAATCATCATCAAATACATTAGCAGGTTTCAGTTCTTGAGCATGCCAGATACCCTTAGGTTGTCCATCTTCAGTTTCCAGTTCGTAAGTTGCTATTCCTAATTTCTTTTTAACTTTATAAGGGCCTAGGAATTTAGGAGCAAGTTTTGTTGAAAAGGACTTGGTCGCATCACTCAAAGCCTTATTACGTCGCCACACAAGTTGACCAGGTTCATAGTGAACAGCTCTTCTTCGCAGATTATACATATGACGAAAGCGTTCATGCGCTTGACGTAATTTTTCTTTAACAGTTTCAAACATTTTCTGATAACCAGTTTTACGTTTTTCTATATGTTCATTTAAATCTAGATCGGGTGTTTCAATTTTTAACTTAAAGTCTTCTCCGCAGGAAATATGTTCACGTCCAAAATTTATAAAGTATGGGGTGAAACCAGTAGTTTCGCTAACAGAAGTTCTAATTGCACAGGTCACAGCGGATAAATTGATATCCCAATTTTTCTGTGACTCTTTAATATATGTTGCAAGCATAGTCTTGATGACTTTGTTCGTACCTTCGGTTGGATTTGCACGAGGGTAATATAAGGGAGTAAATATAATAGTAGATTTATATTTTTCATACAAGTGTCTAAAGCGTTTGCTTTTCATTTGTCCACCATTATCGCAAATAATGTACTGGGGTACACCATAGACCAAAAATATACCATCTTCTACGCTCGTGCATAAAGTTTTAGCACTAGCAGATCGAAGGGGAAAAGTAAGTACATATTTACTAAAATAATCGGTGACAACTAGCAAATATTTATATCCTTGAGTAGATCGAACAAGGGGACCCATAAAATCTAAACTTATCATTTGCCAAGGCTGTATGACAGGCGGTCGCTCACCCATAAGACCAGCAGGAGCTTTTTGTTCGGGCTTATGTTGTTGACAATTAAGACAATGATTAACATACCGGGTAATATCACACTTCATTTGGGGCCAATAATATAACATTTTAATTCTAGAGTAAGTCTTGAAGATTCCTAAATGACCAGAAATGGGATCATTATGATATCGCCACAAAAGTTGGGAACGTTTTTCTTTAGGAACTACTAATCTCCACAAGTCATTTTCAGTAGCTAATTCAGGTAAAGTTGGTTTAACATACTTATAGAGTCGTTCGTCTTCCACTCGCCACAAAGGAAATTTTAAAGGATTAGAACTAACTTTCTGAAGTACTTTACGATACCATCTATCGGTAGTGTTAGAATAATCATCATCGTCCACTTTAATAGGTTCAATAGAAACAGGGACAGCACGTGAAAGAAAATCGGGTACAATATGCTCTTTACCTTTACGATGAATTATTGTGTAATCATAGGATTGCAATCTCAAAGCCCAACGTGCCAAACGTCCTTGAGGGTCTTTCAGTTTATGAAGCCATAATAGAGAATGGTGGTCGGTAATTATCGTGAAGTGATGACCTTCCAGATAGTGTCGTAATTTTTCAACTGACCAGATAACGGCAATACACTCACGTTCGGTGGCAGAATATTTTTGCTCTTGCACAGTAAGAGAGCGAGATAAGTAGCAAATAACTCTGTCGCCAATATCAGTGAATTGGGTAAGAACGGCACCAATACCATAAGCAGAGGCATCAGTTTGTAAAACAAACGGCTTGGAAAAATCAGGGCACGTCAACACAGGAGCAATTATTAACAACTCTTTGATACGATTGAAGGCGGTTTCGCAATCAGAAGTCCAACGCCAAGTACAACTTTTCTTAGTTAAACTAGTCAAAGGTTGAACAATAGTAGAAAAATCAGGGACGAAACGTCGATACCATGATGCTGTACCTAGGAAACGTCGAAGATCAGTAACAGATTTCGGATACGGGATGTCTAATATAGCTTTCACTTTATCGGGATCAGGTCGAAGTCCATGTTGATCTACCAAATATCCTAAATAACGTAACTCAGATAAACAGAATTTACATTTATCGAGGCTTATGACGAGACCAGCTTCAGTTAAACGATCAAAAACTTTGCCAAGAATTTCTAAGTGATGGTCAAAATCTTTGGATACAATAATTATATCATCCAAATATTGCAGAACAAAAGGTTGTAAATCAGCACCAAGTGTATTATCAATGAGACGCTGGAATGTAGCGGGGGCATTAGTTAAGCCGAATGACATTCGATTGAACCGATAGAGCCCACGACCAGGAACAGTAAAGGCCGTAAAGTCTTTCGATGACTCACTAACAGGGACTTGCCAATAAGCAGATAATATATCAATAGAACTCAAATAACAAGCATCTCTTAATTGATCTAAAATCGCAGACATGTAAGGTAGCGGATAAGCATCTTTGATAGTTACAGAATTTAATTGACGATAGTCAATACAAAATCTATACGAACCATCTTTCTTCGGTACCAAACAAACAGGAGAGGACCAAGAACTTTTACACGGTGAAATAATTCCATCCTTTAACATATGGTCTAATTCCTTATCAATAATCTTTTGTTTAAAAGGGGAAACAGGATAGTACCGTTGTTTAATTGGTTTAGTACCAGGCAGTACTTCGATTACATGTTCGGTTGTTTTACAATAACCTAGTGCAGTTCCCATATTTTGCAATTTTTCCCTAAGAAGGAGATTTAAAGTAGATCGTTGACCAATTGTTAAAGCATCTTGAGTATTAATACCAGAAACATTATTTTGTATTTACTATTAGGCTCTGACTCGGGAGAAAATGCCAAACACCTTCCTTTAAATTTGGAATTATACTCATGACCTTCCAAAAATCTATACCTAATATAAGGACATGGCTAAATTCAGGTACTACTAAAACTTTTATTATATGTAATTTTTCCATCAGTTGTACAGGGGTTAAGATATAGCCTAAAGCTTTGCAAATATTACCACTAGCAACAGTGCATTCAGATGGGGGTTTGATTAAAGTTAATCCTAATTTCATTAACAATTCATAACCAGGTAAACCTACAACAGTTTGACTTGCACCACTATCCAATAAAGCTAAGATAGGATGTCCTAAAATTTTAACTTCAAGATATGGTCTTTGGTCATCTTGGGCATGTGACAAAACAAAGTCCAATAGTGACTGATTAGGAAAATTATTATAATTCGAATAAATTTTATTTTTATTTTCAATGTTGGCCAAGGTTGGGGAAAAAGGGAGGGAAACCACTTGACCTATTGGTTCCTCCGGGGTAAGTTTAAATGACGGTTACAATCTGGGCATGTACGTACCGTAAAATCATGTTTACCACACTTGTAACAAATTAATTTCTTTGGTTCGGGACAAACTGTACTCAAATGTCCTAAACGAGAACAATTATAACAAACAATTGATGGTGAATTGGTTCTAACTTCATCAACATTCGTGCACATAACCGATTGATCATGAACACCAGCAATATTTTTAGTCGAGACCGATACAAAAGCAAAATCAGGTTCCACATAAGAGCGTTGATTTTTATTAGGGGGTACATAACTGTCTACTCTAAATTTCTTCAATTCTAATTTCAAACATTCCTCTTCCAATTTCTGTAAAGAATCCACATCAGGTAACTGGGTTGTATAAAATGGGGACAAATTATGCGAAACAATATCAAGTTGAACATCTTCAGGCATAGAACCGTAACGTCGAAACATTGAGGTCATACAGGATAAATAGTCAATAATACCTTCAGAAGGATCTTGTGTTCTTGCTAAAATATCCTTGAAAAGTCTACGTTTATAATCAGGAGGTTCAAAATGTAACAATAATAAGGTAGATAATGATTTCCAATTAGAAAACCTATGGCGATTACTTCGATACCAAAGGAGTGCCTTTGACTCAAATAAATCCACAGAGGACTCAAATAATTCAAGTTCAGAAATATTTCGGGCTCTACGGAGCTCGTCAACTCGTTCAAGAAAATTATGAACAGTAAGTCCATCAGGATCGCCGGAAAATTTTAAGTTCCATTTCAACACTGGTAATGATCTTAAATTCGAATTTGGAGATGAAGTATTCAATGTATTATTTGGGTTAGCTGCAGCTTCAGATAATTCTTCGTCAGCATCAACATTAAACGAGGGTTGTTTTGATAATAAATTACTGAGATTTTCCACTTCTTTAGAAGAGTGAGAATCCAAAGTATCTAATAAAGTAAGAATTTTTGTTAAAAGACTCGAGCGTAACTCTACTTGTTCAGGTGATAGGGTATCTACTGATATAAGATTAATTCGTTTCCACAAATGAATCGTCCGAGCACGAAAAGTAGCAACAGGAGAATCAGCTTTCTGTAAATTAGATTGTAATTCGACTATCTTTTCAGAAATAATAGTAAATTCATCATCAGGTATAAGATCTGATGTATTAAAAGAAGAAGCAATACTAGTTTGTTCCATTTTTAATAACGGGCGTAAATAAGCTCGCATACCTTCAACTGTTTCTTTCGCTAATACAGTAACACCACGAATCAATAATTCAAAAGATAATTCATCCTTACGAAGTCGATGAATATCCATTTTATAATCAGACATTTTAATATAAATTGAAAAAAAAACAAATTATTCACTAATATAATATTCAAATCGCAATTCAATAATAAATATTTTATATTTTATCAAATAATTATGTAAATAGCCTCTAAATATCTCTGCAAGTTAGATATAAGTGTTCAATTTTTGTAATTACACAACTTTTTTTATATCGTCAATAACTTCACAAAATATGCACCTATAAATTCAGTACCAAAAATCAATACCGGAATATTTTTAAACACTTTCAAATAATAGCACAAATAAATGTTTAAGAAAGCACAAACTAGCACAAGCATACAAATCAACATTCAAATACTGCAATAATATTGTTGCCTAAAATTGCAACTTCACAAAATATCCAATAATCCGAAAAAAAAATTTAGGGGTTGTAAAATGAAATGCACAACAAAGTCTTGCACGTTGAGAATTAATTTTTGTCGTTGGGACAACAAGCAATATAGTATCAATTCTGTATTTCGAACCACAAACCACAAACGTTGTGTCGATTTTTGCCAATTCGAGGCCACAGACGTTAGTCGCCAATTTTTGCCAATTCCAGGCCACACACGTTCGGCGCCAATTTTGCCACGGTAAAAATTCGATATCTAATCGATATAATGGGTTCCTTAACGTTACGATGACAAATAGTGCTCCGGAATAGCTCAGAAGAGACTCATCAGGGTGGTGGGTAAAGAATCGCATTCAGGGACCATAAGGAACCACTAGAACGGTCCAATAAGTCAAAACTAACTATTTTATTAATGGGCGCCAGGAACAGGAGCAAGCAGAATCAACGAGAAATGTTCCACTATTCTCGGGCGAAACCCAAGGTAACTCACTATATCAATAAATTAACAGGGCACAGAATTAAAACCTGAATTTATTGAAGTAACTACAATGCCAAACATGAAATCAGACACATAAATATAAATTTCACTAGAACAAATAATTCTACAAATAATCATACATACAAGATTCAAACCTAAATGATTCAAGAGAAAAAATTAACCAAGCTAAGTGCTCACAACAAGCAAATATATGTTTACTCCAGGTGATTGTATAAATAATATTTAACAGTAATAACGCAATGGTGTTCAGAATATCCGGGCACGAGCCCATACGCAAAAATAATTCGTACTAAGTAATAATTGGGTACACGCAGACTTGGTGGCCACTAAGTAAGCTGTAACAGCATAACTCAAGTGAGTTATAATTTAACCAAGGGTCTAAGCTCGTGACTAGATTTACAATTAATATGTATAAATCACTGGAACGCATTAACGGGTTGTTAGCAACAATCATAAGAACATAGCGCTTGCTATGGAAGCATTCAGACACTGATACCTAAATAATTTTTATCATAAATACAGATTTACGTTAGTTATCGCAACCCACCTTACACACTGGTGTAAGTATGGTTGCATGCAAAACAAAATAATAATATGATGTATATAAGGTTGCATACACAAAAATATTTATCCAATAATCTCAACGGAACATACACGGCACACTTAAATAAGAAAGTATACGACCTCAAGAAGTAATTCCAATGCACCAGTAGCAGTCAGGGATTCCAAATCCAACTTAACGAGATTACAGCGCTTACAGATGGTTACACAAAATCGCTTCAGGTGTAATATTCATCCACGGATAACTCCAACAGGTTTCGATTAATGGTAATCCAGCAGATGGAACTTATGGTATCAATAATTAATTCTTCGTCGGGAGCTCCAATACCATCTATTTCAGTAAGTTGTCGAGTCTGGATAATCGTAATACCACCAGAACGATTACTTAAACAAATCTTCACAAATGTGCATCTACTTAAATTGGAACTGCTAAACCTAAAATGTAATTACTCTTGGACTCGCACGCAGACGTAAATTTGGACTTAACGTTGAACTAAACTCTGGAGTTAAATTTGAACTAAACTCTGGAGTTAAATTTGAACCTAGATTTGAACCCTAAAATTCATGTAATACATAGAACAGGAAGTGGTGCAACGCATTTACTTACCACATAACCATGTGGGTAGAATATCAAATATCACAAAAATGTGCTTCTCTAACTGAGCGAAGGTATTAATCAAAACGACGTGAAATCCGCCAAAAGCGTAATAATTAACTTTCTTACTCACAAACACCAGAAAGATTAATTTTATCCAAGGTAGTAAGCTCGAATCCGCTAAAATAAGCGATATAAATTTTGCTAACATACCAAGATCGTCGTTTCGGTTCGAAGGCTGGATCAAGAAGAACGAAGAGCCACCACATGGGCTCGTTATCGCCCTTAGGTTAGATAACATTTTCCCACGATTAAACCACTTTTTTATGAACAAAAACAAATTGATGTGCAACACTTTAATACAGTTTTACAATAACAACTTGACAAATGTTAATTCAGTAAAATATCTAACCAGAGGAGAGATTCAAAGGCTTCTAACCACAGAGCATTATGTTAAAAAGATTCTAAAAATTGCAATGAGTTATAAAACTTAAAACGGGACGTTCCAGCACAACAATGGCGCCCAACGTGGTCGACATTGTTGTGCTTCACGCATTGCTATACTATCGCGCAATTGTTTAATACAACGTATAACTTCGCGGCAAATTACGCGCCATTTTGTATCAAAAACCAAACACGTTTAAAAGTGATGCAAAGGTCATATTTTCATGCACAATGTAAATAAAAACAATTTACTCATTTAAATCACACCTTGCAGCCACATCCCGGGGTCCATCACGTTTTGTGGGTCACATCACGCCTTGTTGACTTCAAATTTGTAAATACTCCCTGTATGTTTGTTGTGGTTTGTTTAGGTCATGGATCTAAATGTAAATAAAGATGATTTTAAAAACTATGAGTGGTTTAATTCCCAAAGACGATTAAGAAGACTCCAAATTTCATCCGTCCAAACTCTAAGCTCGTAGAGGAACGGTAAGGAACAACCAGGTATGAGAAACACAAAGGTAAAGCTAAAGGAACCTACATGCCTACAAAAAGAAAAGACACACACACACAACACAGGTAGATGTAGTTGGCTTCAAGTCTCGTAGATAGTCGCTTCCAACACTACTCGCACCTGCGCATTCTTTTGCGCAAACGCAACTGTACGGAATGACGAAAATTGACAAGTTCATTTAAAAATATTCGCGGGAATCTATTTACAAATTAAATAATGTACATTGCCAAAGTTTGGCATGTAACAAGACTAGGCATTGCAGTGCAGTTGGCAAGCTGGGCTGTCTACCTGCAGTGGTGAAAGTAAATTTACTGATTTAAAGAATCTATATTTATAAATACTTATGGTTCTGGGTTGGGACTGTGTCATTTTATAAACTAAAGTCGACGTTTCGCCAATTTTTGTAAAAGGCTTCATCAGGACAAGAAAAAGAAAAAATAATAAAAAAAAGATAAACAATAAAAATAAAAAATTACAAACAAAAATTTAAAAAAAGTAGAAAAAATTTAAAAAATTAAAAATAAAAAATAAAAGAAATCGTTCTTGTCTTTATTATTATTTTTATAAATATTTATGGTTCCGGGTCGGGATGAGAACGTTTTCTTTTATTTTTTTTAATTTTTTTATTTTTAATTTTTTTATTTCTTTGTTTTTTATTTTTTTTAAATTTTTTTATTTTTATTTTTTTCTTTTTTATTATTATAATTTTTTCTTTTTCTTTTCCTGATGAAGCACCTTACAAAAGTGGGCGAAATTCCGACCTTAGTTTATAAAATGACAGTCCCAACCCGGAACCATAAATATTTATAAAAATAATAATAAAGATAAGAACGATTTCTTTTATTTTTTTTAATTTTTTATTTTTATATTTTTTTTAAATTTTTTAAATTTTTTTTAGTTTTAATTTTTTAAAAATTTTTTTAAATTTTTTTTAGTTTTAATTTTTTTATTTTTATTTTTTTCTTTTTATTATTATTATTTTTTCTTTTTCTTGTCCTGATGAAGCACCTTACAAAAGTGGGCGAAATGCCGATCTTAGTTTATAAAATGACAGTCCCCACCCGGAACCATAAATATTTATAAAAATAATAATAAAGATAAGAACGATTTCTTTTATTTTTTATATTTTTTATTTTTTAAATTTTTTTTAATTTTTTTTAGTTTATTTAATTTTATTATTTTATTATTTTTTCTCTTTCTTGTCCTGATGAAGCACCTTACACAAGTGGGCGAAATGCCGACCTTAGTTTATAAAATGACACAGTCCCAACCCGGAACCATAAATATTTATAAAAATAATAATAAAGATAAGAACGATTTCTTTTATTTTTTTATTTGTTTAATTTTTTTGTTTTTTTTAATTTTTAATTTTTTTTTCTTTTTTATTATTATTTTTTTCTTTTTCGTGTCCTGATGAAGAACCTTACAAAAGTGGGCGAAATGCCGACCTTAATTTATATATTAAATACAGTCCCAATCGAACCATAAATATTTATAAAAATAATATAAATATAATAATAAAGATAAAAACGATTTCTTTAATTTTTTTATTTTTTTTAATTTTTGTTTTAGTTTTTTAATTTTTGTTTTTAATTTTTTATCTTTATTTTTTTCTTTTTTTTATTATTTTTCTTTTTCTTGTCCTGATGAAGCACCTTATACAAGTGGGCAAAATGCCGACCTTAGTTTATAAAATGACACGGTCCCCATCCCAGACCCATAAATTTTATAATGACTCTGGCCGTGAAAGCCTCCGACGAATCTATATTTGTTCAAAAATTATTATAAGTATCGCCCAGACGTGTGGCATTTATAATACTTGACGCGGGCCAACGTGTGACTGATAACGCGATGTTTATTCATCATCGGATTCTGATGTCTAATTCTAATTAACCTATCTAAAACTTTGGATTTTAATAGTTTTTTTGGTAGTAGAATTTTCTAGAAAAAGAGTTAGGCATAATCTTCAGTTTATTGACGGCACGTGTGAAATATGAGTTAAAACAATTTGAATGTTGTTTTGTCCTGAAGGGGAGGAGACCCTGTAACAATAAAAGGGGTGTATCGGCTAACTGTATGGTACGGAAGGGGGTTCCTATGGATAAATTAGAAAAGGACATAAAGAACAATAAAATACAAAAATAATAAATTACACAGTTACAAAATAAAAATTCTAAGTACCTTGAAAGGTCTTGTCTCTGTCAATATCGAAAGGTGCTAAACAGTCTGTCACCGCAAGCTTTGTGATGTTCTACGTGAAAGACTGTTATTCCGCATAAAACTGTGGCTTTGATTTTCTAAAAGTGTGTTACATGCTAAAATTGGCAATGTACATGTCTTAGATTTAGTTATAATTTATAAGGAAATCCCCGCGTATTTTTTTAAATTACAACTTGTCAACTTCCGTCATTCCGGACAGTCGCGTTTGCACAAAAGAATGCACAGGTGCGGGTAGTGTCGAAAGCGGGGCATTAAGCCACGAGACCTCAAGCCAAGAACATCTACCTGGGTTGTGTGTGTGTGTGTGTCTTTTCCCTTTTTAGGGATGTAGGTTCCTTACCTTGCCTTATTGTACCACTACCTGGTGTTCCTTCATTCCTCTACGAGCATAGAAGACACAGGAAGAACGGATTGGCAATTTGAAACTCGTAATGGTGTAACCCTACCCACAAAACATGATGGATCCTGAGATTTAGCTACGAAATACCATCCACGTGAGTACTTTGGTTTACTTATATTGTGTATGTAAATTGACTTTAAATGTGCATGAAATTTGACTATTGAATCATACTTAAAACGTGGTAGGTAATTTGATACAATATGGTGGAAATTTGCCGCATAAGGCTGTAACAGTTGCGCAATAGTATAGCAAGTGACCGGGGTATAACAAGTGTCATGTTTTATTTTAAAGCTTTTTTGAATTAGATTTATTAATTTAGAAGTTAGGGACTTTATTTTAATGTTTGTAAAAATCCTCGTTAATTAGTGCAATTTCGTTGACGTTGTGAAACCCTGGCATTGGTAACGTTCACACGGATCTCGGCGTCAGTTGCTTATTTGCAATCGTAAGCGCTGACACAGGGTTCTGGCGTGAGACGAAGTTCATCTTCCACGAATGCAGGCAAGAGAATGTTCGATATCATTTTCCAATGAAGAAAAATACTTACGAATGGAGTACTAGTTCATAAGTGTTTGAAAAATTTCTAGAGACATTTCGAAATATAGCGGGTAAGTTTTTCATTGTGTGAAACAAAAAAAAATGCACAGGGTCTCGTCCTTAGATGGGAAAAACCTCAAACTTGGAGTTGCCATGTTTGCCGCCTCAAATATCTAAGAATCTGTCACGATAAAATCAACGTACCTTGTTTAAATTTCTAATAGGACTCGAATCTATCGGATAATCAGTTAAGCTGCACAATGAGATTTTTCGGTGTGCAAGTTTTGAATTTAAGGGTAGACGTGTAAGAATCGATATAATTTAATTTTTAAGGTTACCTGAATTCGGTTATGCACTAAATTATTCATATTATAGGCTTAGAATGATTTAGTACGTATAGGTATGATAAGATACTCTCCGGGATTTTTTATCGTTCTCGGGAATATACTATGAACATACATTACCAAAGTATTGGGGTCCTCTACTCCAATTGGTTGTAGGGCATCGGGCAACTTGAATGGGCCAATTATGGGCGTGATGAATAAGTGATTTACACGAATCACTTCAGTAGTGGGAATCAATTGAAGCAGTTGTTTTGTCGGTTGCCGTTCTCGCTTGTGTGTGTACTGCTCGTTTATCTCCTCAACCTACCTTACCTTTCTCCCTAGGGAACTACCGGTATTGAAAGCAGCTATGTAAGCGTTCATGATCCTGAGAAAAGCTACGTGTCCACTTCATCCACAACTGGACATATCGTACAACAGATCTTCCAATAAAACAGTTTTTCATCGACATCTAAAACGTAAGTATTAATCAAGGCAAATTGGATGGTAAACTTACGACGTCCGTGCAATGGTATCGCAAATATCGCTCAATTTAGTGTTCAAATCCTGGTCTACTGAACCGAAGGTGCCGCAGATACTGAGCTAAAAAATATAACATTAGATTCGATGGAATTCTCACATCAAATACGACAAAACTAGAAATCGGTACACTCCTAAACCAATGCTTTATTTTCAACTACATGTCTATTCGCTTAAATTACAGAAAATAAAACTACAATTATTCTTAACTAACGATTTTTTTCGTGTAGGCGCTGCTTCTTGTAAAAGATGCGGATCCACTTCTTCTATGGGTAACTAGACATATCGTACAACCGATCCTTGAATAAATCAGTTTTCACCGACAACTAAAACTAAGTATTAAACGAAGCAGTTGCAACGCAACTAACTATATGCAGATTTCTATCTGTAATGCTAAAATTAGATTGCAAACTAACCATCGGCTACCTACCTGTATCGATAATATTAGCCAAATTATTATTCAAATTCTAATCTACTGAAAATATGGCGCAACAGATACTAAAAGACTATTGAAATACAATTTCATTCGGCTTTCACATAAAACGTGACAAAACAGAAATCAACGCACTCCTAAAGCAAGCGATTGCTTTATTTCAAATAGAAAGTTGACTTCTATTCGCTTAACTACTTAAAAAAACGTTGATCTATTCACTTAACTAAAATTATAATTCTTAACCTAACTATTATTTAGAAACTAATTATCGTGTAGGCGCTGTAGCTTCTTTCCTTGCTGCATCTTGTAAAAGCTGCGTGTCCACTTCATCAACCGGTAACTGCACATATCGTACAACTGATCCTCGAATAAAACAGTTTTTCACCGACAGCTAAAACGTAAGTATTAAACGAGGCATAATTTGTTTCAAACTAACCATATGTGGGTATCCATCTGTATCGGTAACACTAATATCAGTCAATTTAATGTTTAAATACTGGTCTACTGAGTGCAGAGTGCCGCAGATACTAAAAAATACAAATGTAATTGATGGGGTTGTGAAATGTGGATACCTCAGATCGTTTTTTAGTTCAACCACAACGTCCTTTCCGACTAACGATTTGAAGAACGAGTAAAAGAGCTGAAATAGTAAGCGTTAGTGAACGAAAAAATCAATTTAATAAGTATTTTTTACCATTTCTAATGTTTAGAATTAGAGAACGCCAAACGGAAAAGTGAGGTTAGGTTGCTCGGTTTAAAAAGGTGACTTCCAGGGTACGATCATATAGACACTCAAAATTTTAGATCAGAGGTTGTAGATTCAATCAATACGCTAAGGTACGATAGACTTCTAGCCAATAGAATTATTGTCTTGTAGAATTGACGAGATTGCTGCTGAAAGAAGTAGATGTTGGACCAGATATTGCCTTATAAAGCCTCAGTTTTAAAACCGCTTGTTTGGGACATCCAGATAGGCGACTAAATCGTACGTTTGTTGTAGTTTGTTTTCTATTTTTCTTAACCTTTCCAAAGAAGATTAAAAAAATAAAGCGAAACTGTCTCGCTTGGTATGCAAAGATACTTAAACACGTTGTTGATGTTTGTAAAGCAGTCAAGTAAATTCTTCAAGCATCAACTTTTAAAAGGCAAATGTACAGATCTTCTCGAAGACGCACACATTATTAAATCAACCATAAACGTACACACTGGGCTACCCACGAAAACAACATTTCTAACTAACAAGAATGAAAGAATCCCAAAATTGCATGAATTAACTGTTTATTTATTTAATAACGACTTTGGAAACAAAAAATAGGAGAAATAAAAGGACAGGACACGTTCTAAGGCAATTGAGGAACAGAGATAGGATAAAGGAGAGGAAACGTAGACCTAGATCAGCCTATTGCTCGCAGATAGTGAAGGATATAGGCTGTGGAAATCTCAGGGAAACGTGTAGATTAGCTCAGAATAGGAAACAACATAGGTACGCGTCTAACCATGTTACGGTTTTCCGCGTTTTATATTGTTGCGCAATCGTTAATGTAACGTACAATTACGCGGCAAATTACGTTCCATTTGTATCAAATACCAAACACCTTTAAAAGTGATACAATCGTTACAGTTTAAGCACAAACTAAATAACACGAGTACTCACGAGATCCTTGTTGTTTCTGGGTGGGTCGACTACGCCATTGTTGAGGCAGATTTTATTCGTCCATCCTATTTTCCCTTTGTAACGGAACGTTAGGAGCAACCAAGTATAAGGAACGACAGACGGTAAAAGATAAGGAACCTACCACCTAAAAAGAGAAAAGACAGACACGCAACACCGGTAGATGTTATTAGCTTCAGGTCTCGTAGTCTAATGACGTCGTATCACACCGCGCGCACTTGCGCCGTTCACTCCGCGCAGGCGCGACTCGGGGACGACGGAAATTGACAAGTTCATTCAAAAATATTCGCGGGAACTACTTTATAATTTTTACTTAATCTAAATGTGATACATAGCCGATTTTTGGCATGTAACAACCAGTTGCAGAACTGAAGACTAACAAAAATAGTAGGTTGTAGTGAGTAGCTAATGACATGGGCCACTTCTTACGTTCTTGCGCCTGCCTTCTAAAGCTACCCTACTTAGAAATAAACAAAACTCTTCCACTTGTACAACGCTATTTTCTGCAGGGGACATTTTTAATCGTACCACAGCCGCACACTCAACATCATCAGCTCTGCTGCATTAAGAATCCCCGACGGTCTTACGAGCGCCTTTGCCACTGATGAACAGCAGTAGCGGCGTGTTTCACACGCTGAAAAAGCCGGTGGAACAAGACTTTCGTTTGTCCTCCATCCTAACCCTGTTACATACCAAAATGGCATTTAGCTGTCCTAGTTTTAGTTATAATTTATAAGGTAATTCTCGCGTATTTTTTTTAAATTAACTTACGTCAACTTTTGTCATCGCTGTCAGTCGCGCCTGCGCAGAGTGAATGGAGGAGTGCGCGAGTGTCAAAGATGCCATTAAGTTACCAGCTCTCGGGCAAGCAACATTTATCTTGGTGTGGTGTGTCTTTTCTTTTTTAGGCATGTAGGTTCCTCTATCTTTACCTTTTATTGTACCTCTACCTGGCGATCCTTAATCCCCTACGAGCATAGAAGACAGGCAGAACGGATGTAATTTGGAAATCAACGAGATTTGAATTGAACCCATTCTGCAAACATCGTGGTACCCTGAGATGTAAGTAATTTGTTGTTTTAAATTGTGCTTGCAGATTGACTTTTAAAAGCGGTTGCATCACCTTTATGTGATATGCGAATCGGATACTTAAATGGTCACATATCGTGAGGGGTTGCCGGACGCTGTGTATAAAGTCGCGAATTTGTCCAGCGACCTCTCGGAGCTCTTAATACCTAGGAAAAAAAGGGCTGTGTCCGTTTCAAATAAAGTAGGGGTCGTGTGGTTTTAATAAAATCACAAATTCAGGGTAAATCACGATAATCCGGCGTAAAAAGATAAAAAAAGACAACGACACGCGGTGTTCCCAAGCGGTCACCCATCCAAGTACTGACCGCGCCCAACGTTGCTTAACTTCGGTGATCGGACGAGAACCAACTCAACTCAACTCAAAATAATTTATTAACAGTATGTACAAAAAATATATATCTCCATGTCTATATTACAACACTTTATATATTTATATTGATGAGACGTATGGTATGTTCCTATCCAAGTGGATGTATCATTCCTTTCTGTGTGCTTGCCTGTCGTATTCTTCATGGGTTATTGTGCAATTGTCTAATTGCTTGTGTCAGTTGCGATGTAGAGTTTTTGAGTTAATTTAACAGGAAAATGTTTACAAAAACCTGCTTTTACATCTTGACCGTGTAGGTTTCTATAGTTGGCTACTTTTTCTTCTAAAAATATGGGTAGGCTTTGGTAACTCAGTTTGTGTTTGATTCTGAAGTTGGCGCTGTTGTGTCTGATTTTTGTAATATCTTTGAGAAGTGGATTTTTGTCTAGCTGCGTGGTGTAAAATTTCTGTGATATTCTGTTTATATATGTTTGAATGTATTCTACCTGTGCTATTTGGTGTAATGTGGCTATTGGTGTGTATCGATCTCGTTCAGTGATAAGTCTAAGACACTTATTTTGGAAACGTTGCAATGGTTGGATTGCCGTGGTGCTGATTTTGCACCAGGCGGGTGCTGCATATGTGATCGTTGGTCTTATAATGGCTGTGTATATTAACTTTTTGTTCTTTTTCGACACGTTGTTGTTTTTAACGAGCAGTGGATATAATGACTTGCCGCTTGCATATCCTTTTGAGATGCTTTTCTTTATGTGGTTCTTAAAATTTAATCTTTTATCCAGATGTACCCCTAGGTATTTCACACAGTCTTTTTCCTGTATGTTTGTACCATTCAGTTTAATTTTCTTAAAGATTTTTGAATTTGTATATTTTTTTGTGAATATAATTGCCTCTGTTTTCTCTGGGTTTACTGAAATTTTCCATTTTTTGTAGTATTCTGTTAAGATGTCTAGATGAAACTGGGTTTGCTGACTACTAATTATTGCTGTGTCTGAATGAGCGTAGATGGCGGTGTCATCGGCGAATAATGAAGTTTTGGTTCTTGGAAATTCTGGTAGGTCATGCAGGTAGACTGTAAAAATTTTTGGACCAAGAATGGATCCCTGTGGTACACCAGCTTTAATAGATTTTATGGTTGACTGCGTTTGGTTCACTTTCACTTTAAAGTTTCGGTTTGATAAATATGAATAAATTAATCTAACTAGGTATATAGGTAATTTTAATTGAATTAACTTATATATTAGTCCTATGATCCACACCTTATCAAATGCTTTTTGAATGTCTAAAAGTACCATTGTTGTCACCTTGTTTTTGTTATAGTTTATAATCACATCGTTTATTATACGCACTACCTGCTGTGTTGTATTGTGTGCACTTTTAAAGCCAAACTGGGAATCTTGGGTTGTTTTTGTAGTTTTTCGATTTTATTTATACGCTTTAGTAGAATTTTTTCAGATAGCTTACCTAATGTAGAAAGGAGACTTATCGGCCGGTATGCAGAAGTATCACTATGATTCTTCCCTGGTTTAGGTATGGGCACTACGAGTGCAGTCTTCCATTTTTGGGGGTAGTATTGAAGAAACTTAATGATACCGTTAACTATGTACATGAATTGAACTATTGCCTTTTTAGAAAAATTTTTAATTATGATGTTTTGTATCATGTCGTCTCCAGGTGCTTTATTGTTTGGCAACGTTTTTATTATTGATTTTATTTCTTGAGGGTTAGTTATAATATTTTTCAGTTCTTTTTCTGGGATTATATGGCCTTTCGTTTGTTCTAAAAATGCGTTGAACTCTGATACAATTTCTTGGTGACATATGTCATCTGGCTCTAATGTATGGACTTCTGCAAAATGCTCGGCTATGATGTTGGCCTTCTCTCTATCTGTTATATACTCTCTATTATTTGTTTTTATTGTTGGAATAGGTGCAAATGTTTTTCTCAGAGATTTTGTTATTCTCCATAGTGTGTGTGTGTGACGAGAACCGGTGCTTTTCAACGTCAGTCTGCTTGCTGACTCTGAAGTGAACGGACGTATTTCAGAGAGCTTGTTTCAGTTCGCTAAATCGCGTAATTTTAAGCATTCAAATATTTTTAAAATATATTGTTATCGTTACTACGGTATTGGTAGTGATTAAATATATCGGGGGTAGAGTCCGACACACATAATAATGAGTCCCACGTTCTAGCAGGGCTCATAAAAACCAATAAGCGTAAAGTGTTTCAAAGTGAAGAGAGCACAAACAATAAAATGCCTAAGAAAATGCCATTAAAGCCCGATGAAGCTGTGGAAATTAAAAACAGATTTGCACCACTATCAGATGCGACGGATATTCAAATGGACGATGAAACACCACAAGAAGAGAGCGTTGCAGCACCGAATCAAAAAACCGCTGAGAAAAAACTGAAAATGCCCCCAATTGTAATTCATGGGAAAACTGACGACCATAAAAAGCTTATCCAAATAATTAAGCATAATGTGAAAGAGGACTTTCATTTAAGATATGGAAAAGATGCTCTTACAATCTACACACACCTCAAACAGGATCATAAAAATGTTACAGAACTACTGAAGGATACGGAATATCATACTTTCACGCACAAGGATGATAAACATAATACGCATGTTATCTATGGTCTTCCTATCAACACCGAAATTGATGAAATTATTAGAGAATTTGAGGTACTGTATGGCATTAAAATTCAAAAATGCTCAGTTATGAAAAATACCAAAGAGCCTATATACCTCATTACAACTGCCAACACTATAAAAACTAAGCATCTGAATGACGCCGTCAAATACTTGTATCACACAAAAATTCGCTTCGATCAATATCGTAATAAAAGAGTAATTACTCAGTGCCATAGATGTCAGCTTTGGGGGCATTCAGCTTCTAATTGCAACGCTAACCCTAAGTGTCTAAAATGTGCAAAAGGACATTTCACATTCACATGTGATAAACCCAGGGAAACAGATGCTACATGCGTAAATTGCAATGGTAACCATCCTGCAAACAGCACGGAGTGTCCGGTGTACAAGCAAAAGATTAAGGATATGCAAAAATATACAAACAGGCCGCAAATAAAGAATAATGTCTCATTTAAAGTTCCATCTAAATCCGATTTTCCCACTCCGAAATGGAAGGAAGTGCCGTTACCGGAACACAATGCATGGCACAAGACAGCAGATGCTGGAACGTCAAAGCAAGTTACTGCCGAGGTAAGCAAAGATGATAAAAAATTCTACGAATTAATCAACGAAGTCAATAAATTAAATCAGTTGATAGATGTCGATAAAATGCTTAATTTAGTTAGGGAATTAAATAATGAGCTGTTAGGTTGTACAGATAATATGTCCAAGTTTATGGCATTCAGATTATTCTGTAACAAATTAAATGGGTAGTAATATTAAAATTGCTGCTTGGAATGCAAATGGAATAAGAAACAAAATTCCAGAAGTGCACGATTTTATAAACAGGTTAAAAATAGATATATTATTAATAAGTGAAACTAAGTTAGGGAATAGAAATAAAATTAATTTTAAGGGCTTTAATCTAATTAGAAAAGACAGAAATGCAGCTGGCGGCAGGCTATTAGTGCTTATTAAAAATGCTATACCATTTACCCAAATACAGGCAAACCCGCAAAGCTCGGTCGACAACATCATTTTCAGATTAAAAGATGGAACAAACGTAGTCGCCGTGTACAACAGCCCCTCAAATGTATTCTCGGAACGGGATATAAAGATACTACAAAGTGCAGATAGTAAAACTGTTATTGCAGGTGATTTAAACTCTAAACACGAGCAATGGAATTGCCTTCAGAGTAACCGTAACGGCAGAACCCTTTATAACCTGACCGTGAATACCAATACTAAAACCTAAAACCCAAGCACAAAAACACACTTTCTCAGTAATAATAGCACGCCGACAACAATTGATATACTGGTCGTAAAGAACGTGACTAATGTCAGGAATGTAACATCCCCGGTCGAGCTTAGCTCTGACCATAACCCAGTTATATTTACATTACTAGGGACAAATAAAATAAACACTCGTCGACCTGTTTTAGATTATAAAAATGCAAATTGGGATAGGTACAGGGCGGTGTTGAATCAGCGCATACAAATTAATAGGACAATTAACGGCGCTTGCCAAATTAACAATGAAATCAATAAGTTATTGAATGCGGTCGAAATAGCGAAATCGAAGGCAATTAAAACTGTATTTCTAAAAGAAGGCGTTGTGGCATTACCCAATGAAATACTCCAGCTTATCAAACGTAAAAATCAAGCGCGTAGGAAATGGCAGATAAACAACAGGGAGCAGAATAAGAAAGAAATGGATTCGTTAACCAAACAAGTTAGACGGGAGATTTGGATTCATAGAAATAAAGCTTGGACAGATAAACTAAGTAAGCTTAATTCAAACGATAATTCTATCTGGAGAATGGCTAAATATTTAAAGAATAAAAATAGAGTAATTCCAACACTAACACACAATGGTATAAACGCGCAAAGTAATATAGAAAAGGCTAATATGCTGGCAGATGTATTTAAGCTCAATCACAACACCGAACGTAATAATGCCTTTCATGATCAGATAGAACGGGAAGTTGACGCAAAGCTAGAAGTCATTAAATCAGAACATGATCCCTATCAAATTAAACGTACAACTCCAACTGAAATTAAAAATATCATTAAAAAGTTAAAAACTAATAAAGCTCCTGGCAAGGATAAAATTTCAAATACTTTAATCAAAAATTTTACACAAAAAGCCGTGGTACAGTTACAATACATAATAAATGCAATTCTAGTATGTTCCTATTTCCCGAAAGTTTGGAAAACAGCAGTTGTTACACCCATACCTAAATCCGGAAAAGATCACAATCTACCTGGCAATTACAGGCCTATTAGCTTACTTTCGACACTTAGCAAAATAGCCGAAAAAGTAATAAATGCACGTACTCAAACATATTTACGTAAAAATAAAATATTATCGAATATCCAGTTTGGCTTCAGACAAAACCATAGCACAACAGGACAGGTTGCCAAAATTGTCAATGACGTTGTTAAAGGTTATAACGAACGTAAAGTTACATTCTTGTCATTACTGGATTATGAAAAGGCGTTCGATAAGGTCTGGATTAAAGGGCTAATTCATAAATTAATCACTTATAAATTTCCAAACTATATAATAAAAACTGTATTCAGCTATCTAACAAAAAGGGAGTTCACAGTGGTAATAGGTGACGCGGTCGCAAATAGAGTACGCATCAAAGCTGGGGTCCCACAGGGGTCAGTTCTCGGGCCGACTCTTTACATCATCTACATAAATGACCTACCTACAACAGACAGCACAAATGTAGCCCTATATGCAGATGATACAGCAGTTTATACCACAGATACAGACCCCAACGAGCACTTGTACAAGTTGAAGAACATGTAGAGCTTGTGGGCAATTTCTGTCAAAAGTGGAAAATTGTAATAAACTCCGCCAAAACCGAAACAATCCTGTTCCACCGAAAATATAAAAATAATAAATTAAATCGTGATGCGGAAATTTTAGGAGTACAATTACCGACTAAGAACAGTGTAAAATATTTGGGGGTGCACCTTGATCCAAAATTAACATTCCAGACACATATTGAAAAATCCATTAACAAAGCGCTATCACTACTTATTAGTATCTATGCGCTATTATCTCAAAAGAGCACGATGAGCTGGAAAAATAAAAAACTAATCTATACCGCCATGATTCGCCCCACCTTCACTTATGCAGCTCCCGTTTGGTGCGGAGCGGCAAAAACCCATTTGCAAAAGCTGCAAAGGCTACAAAACAAGTGTCTCAGGTTAATTTTACGCAAGGGACGTTATGAGAAAATCAGAGATATGCACAACGATGTAGCAATCAAGACAATAGACGAGTATGTAAAAACGCAATCGCAAATATTCTATGAACAGACTCGAAAAGTTAAATGTAATATATTAATTAGGCAATTGACTAAGTTTAGATATAATAATTTACCCGTTAAGTACAAACACAAGTTTCCCTATCAAGGGCTATCCATATTCAATAGCACCTTTTAATAAAATGATCAATTAGGTTATCAGGATACTGCAAACGTTGAGGTTTTTATAACAGTAAAGTTTTTCCTCAATTGGTTCATAATTCTAGCCTGGGTATAGTAGCTCCTTGTAAAGGGGCAATGCGAGATTTGGAACACAGTAAATTTGAATAGTGATTACCGTCAGGTGTGGACACGCGTAAGTATATACAAGCGCCGAAGGCATAGCTACTGCTGTCACTAAAACCGTGAAGTTCTATAGAAACGAAGTTCGTAGGAATTACACATCTAGGGATATGTAAGTTTTCTAGAGTGTTTAGTTGCATTTTAAAGTTGTTCCATTCGGAATTTAGGTATTCTGGAATAGTTTCGTCCCATGACGTTTTGAGTTGCCACAGTTTTTGTATAAGGAGCTTTCCAATGGCGGTAGTGGGCGATAGAAGGCCCAGCGGGTCGAAAATTTGCGAAACCATTGATAGAATGGAACCTTAGTGTTTCTTGTTGTATTAGCCTTAAGTTGTACGTTATATACTATAACGTCTAGTAAAGAGTTCCAACCAACGCCCAGGGTTTTGGTGTTTTCTCTTTCGCCCAACGGAATATTGTAGAACTTAGTACTCCCTTGGTCAGATAACGTTTCCTTGGAATTAGATAGAAATTTTCTGATGGGCAAGCCTACACCAGCTAAGACCGCGGTAAGTTCTTCTTGAAGGAATTGCATTTCTTGGACGGTTTTAAAACTTGTGATAAGATCGTCCATGTAAAAATCTGATTTTAAAATAGCTGAAACCCTAGGGTGAGTTTTAGCACAGAGAGTAGCAAGATGATGTAAACATTTTGTAGCAAGATAGCTAGCGCTAGCGGTTCCGTAAGTAATGGTGTTTAGTTCATAAATGTCTAGCGTGGAAGTTGGATCGTCGCGCCAAAATATGCGCTGAAATTTACGCTCAGAAGGCCGAACCAGTATTTGGCGATACATTTTCTCGATGTCTCCCGTCAGTGCAATTTTGTGTTGACGGAAGCGTATTAAAATTGAAAACAAGTCGTTCTGCACGACGGGGCCAACAAGCTGGGTGTCATTAATCGATATATTTGAGTGCGTAGGTGCACTACCGTCGAAAACAACTTGCAACTTAGTGGTCAACGAGTTCGATTTTGTTACAGCGTGATGGGGCAGATAATAGGGGGGTATAGTAGAAATATTTATTTTAGCGTCGAGAGCATTTACTGAGGTTGCGTCTGTCTGTTTTGAATGAGTCGAGACCTTGGACATGTGACCTAAGGAAATGTACTCCTGCATGAATTTATAGTATTCAGTTTTAAGGTTGGGATTCGAAATGAATTTCCTTTCTTGATTGAAAAATCTCTTCTTAGCTAGATCACAGGAGTACCCTAGTTTACTTAAATTTAAATTAAAGGGTATAGATACCACAAAACGACCAGCATCATTACGGGTTATTGTCTCGGAAAAATGTTTTTCGCAAAATCGTTCTTCGGCAGACAGTTTGGATGACTCGCTAAGAGGTTGTACGTCCTCTAGCTGCCAAAATTTTTGCACAGAATTATTTAAGTCCGTAATGGTAGGCCTGACACGATTAATTGCTAGATTTACGCAGACTATATTTGTGTTATGCGGGGGGCTGGACAGTTTCCAGACAGCACCCAACCAAGTAGGGTTTTTTGAAAGACGGGCTTATTTTTCCCTAATGAAATTTGACCAACACATAGCAAACGGTAAAAGTCACTAGCACCAATCAGAATGTCAATAGGAAGAGATTGATTGAAGTTTATGTCAGCAAGCTTAATGCCGTTAGGAATTTCAAACATAGACTTATCAAAGGATACCAGAGGTAATTTTTCGGCAATTTTTGGTATAGTCAAACATTCTAGATTCACCGTGTAGCCGCAAGTTTTAGAAGTTAGCAGTAGGTTAACCGTTGAACTAGAGACGGAGCAACTTGAATTTAACCCGACAATTTTAGTGTGAGTCGGAGTTAGTTTTAAACCTAGTTTTTTCGCTAACTCATCCGTTATAAAATTTGCATGTGATGCTGAGTCCAAAATAGCTCTGGCCGATTGCCATTCATTATGAATGTTTTTTACCTTTACCGACGCCGTTGCTAGCAAAACTTGCTGCAAGTTGGCAGGGAAGCAGGAAAGTGCAGTACTAGTAGGTGGCACATTTTCAGTGGAAGGGTTTTCAGCGTGACCTCCATTTCTAGTGGAAGAATCACACACACTTGCGTCAAAGTTTAATAACGTACTGTGCTGCTTGTTGCAAACCTTGCAGCCAAACTTAGATCGGCAAGCTGATTTCTTGGAGTGACGGAGGCAGTTCTTACACAAATCTGTATTAGAAACCTGTTCATACCTTTGTTTTCCAGTTAGCTGAAGAAATTCAGGACATTGTGTTATGAAATGCCCTAGTTTGCACATAGGACATGAAATAGTGCCTTTACTTGTAGTTACAAATGCCTGTTTATAGGTTGGTGGCTTAAATTTAGGCTGTTGATTTCTTGGAGAAGCGGAGCAGGTAGATGTTTGTTTGTCATGTTCAATTTCTTCAAGTAGTTGGCAACGATTTCTTAGAAAGTCGTCGATCTCGGTTAGGCTTAGTATATTGTTGGGTTTATATTTTGACAACTCAGTTCGGGAATTGTCATCTAGTTTAGACATCACAATATGTGAAATAAACATACCAGATTCGTCGATGGACGTTTCTAATTTTCGTAATGCTCTGACGTGCTTAAACAAGTTATCGTATAAGCAACGTAATTCAGAAGCATTAGCCTTAGCAATAGGTTTTAATTCAAAGATAGCTTTAATGTGATTCTGAATAATTAGTTTGGGATTATTGTATCTCTTACAAAGTAGTTCAAATACCGAATGATAGTTTTCTCCCGTAGGAGCGATATTTGCGATCAGTTCGCTTGCAGAACCCTTCAAGCTACCCTTCAGGTGCAAAAAGCGTTCTACGTCGCTTAGATTAGTGTTAGTGTGTACAAGTGCCATGAAAATCTCTAGAAAAGATGGGAACTCTGTAAATTCGCCTGAAAAACTAGGTAGACTCAATTTTGGTAGTTTGGCATTTATTTGTTAAGTGGGGTTAGTAGCACCCAAACTCCCTGTCGAGGTTAAAGACTCTGAGGAACTCGCCCTGCAGGATTCAGAAGCACGTTTCAATAAACTTATAGCTTTACTTGTAAGCTCCAGAAGTTTATCAAAATAATCCTCTTCAGTCATAACATCGTCAGATTCAATTGAATTAGCTGTAAGCTCTACACTTACTTCTCTGTATTTTGCCGCTGATGGCTTAATTGTATCTAGTCTTAAATTTAAATTAGTTGCAATAATGTCGGTTAGCGGAACGTCAATAATTTTGTTCAAATACTTTTCAAAACTCGCTAGCTCGTTAATTAACGACTGTGCCCTTGTTAGCAATAGTTTAGCTGAAATTTGCTTAGGCATTTTTATAGTTCAAAATATCCAAATTAATAATTAATGTTTGGATTGTAGTGGAAAACGAAGACTTAATTACTATAATTGGTAAATAAAATATTTTGTTTAGTTTAAAGCTACGTTTGCATAAGAGCACGAGTTTCAAAATATTAGAATGAATACTAAAGCGAAAATTTCAACCTTCAGTAACCAGGTAATTAGTAAATTTGTTTGTAAATAGACAGACAATACAAACAATAGCTAGTACTAGTTTATTATAGTGATTAAATTAATCTTTTAAACGAATAGGTTCCTTTAAATAGAGTAATATTAATTTGTGAGTACAACTGAAAGCTTCGTTGAATTCCATAGAGAATTATTGTTAGTTTTAGGAATGAGCGATAATCCTAATCTTTAGAAATAGCATGCAGGTACGTTACCTTGGTGCAGCTGCTAACATCCAACCACCTGTTGGCCATGAATCAGTAACCCTTAGTGAAGATATGCAGCTCTCTGGAATGCAACAGCGACACGTGCGTAAAGGAAAGATGTTTATACTACTGTACACTACGACCGACGCGCACTATTATGCTTTTATTTCAAACTTTAGTTTTTTAAGTAATTAATATCCATTATTTAGCACTAGTAATCCGGCTCGAGGGACCATGGATTAGTAGATAGCACAACCGTATTAAGTTAGATTGTGTAGACTACCTATTTATCGAGGCGGCAAAGTAACCGCGGTGGGTTCAGTAACCCAGATATAGGGCCAAATGGCTGCGGAGAAATTCCTTCGATTTAGTGAACTGCAAAATAATGAAATCAAACAAATACACGTCGATATACATAGTTAGTTTATTGCGTGTGATAGATTATTTACAGAATTCAACGCTTTAAGCGAAAATTAACATTTTATGGTTTACCGCTACATTTTAGTACGTACAAAGCATTTCAAACTCAAAGACTGTTCTCGAGCTACTGACCCCCGGGTTGCTTACGGAGCAGAACGTAACAACCGCTACTTAGACCAGTCCATAATATAAGGGGTGGTGCGCATCAAGTCTGTATATTAGTATTTGCACATAACTTAACACTAGAAATATTTTAAGGCTGTTAGGAATGACACAGTAACTATAACAGTGTTGGAGTATTGAAAAGTAGAAACAGAATCTATGTGAATGGATAATGAATTAAAAGGAAAAGGTGTATTTTAATTTATACCGAAAATAAACGTAACAGGTGATTTTGCTATATTTAGAAGTTTCATAGACTTATATTATTCTTTCATCCATACTAATCCTGATTTGTCCGAGATAGATAAATTTACGTATTTAAAATCACCTCCTCGTAGACCCGCCTTGCTTACTATTAAAAATTTTGATTAGCGGAAAATCATTATATTCTTGCTTACAATAAACTTCACAGTAAGTATGAAAATGTTCGCCAAATCACCATTGCTTATTAGGTAAATATGGATAATTTTCCGAAGCTTCACTCCGATAATCCTTCATGTTTACAAAATTAGTCGTTGTTTTTTCTGACAACTTAGAAGCCTTAAAAGAGTTTGATCTTTCGGTAGATGAGTGGAGCTTTGTTTTGGGCCAAATGCTATTAAATCATCTTGACGTACACACAGCTCAAGGCTTTGAGTTACAGCACGATCCCGCTAACATGCTATTATGTCGATTGAAATTATTGCCTTTTAAGAAAAACATTTAAGTTTTTGAGAAACGTATCATTAAATCACAAAACAGACATGAACAAAGTTGTTCACGCCCAAACCCGATCGGGTTTTCGCTCCACGGTAGCAATGTTGGCTAGTACTAAACATGATCCTGTCAAGTGCCCACACTGTAAAAGTGAACACCTCCTTTGTCGATGTTCCGGTTTTATAAAACCGCCGCTTAGAGACAGCTGCCATTTCGTAAACGACCGCAAACTTTGCCTTACCTGTCCAAGCAGTTCACATCATCTAGTTTGTTGCACTTATAGTCAACGACATCACAGTTTGTTACACACCGACCAAATCCTTTTCAAAAAATAGCACTTGTACTAGCGCTAATACCGCTTCGTCCAATAACACCGAACAAGCTAGTTTTAAGGCGTTTGCTCCGCTGGTGTTGAGTGCGTGCGATTTTCCTCATATATATTGTCTGTACTCCCCCTCAAATGTTGTGGTATTTAGCACGCGTCTCCAAAAGCGTGTGGTTTTATTGTCCACTGCGCAAATTGAAATTCGCGACCCTTTTGGTAATTTTCATAAGTTTCGATGCTGATTGTATACCGGCAGCATGACTGCGTTTATTACTCAATCGTGTGCAAAACACTTACGTCCTACCCCGCTATCTCTTACCCTCAACAAGTTGAATTGGATGCAAACAATTGCCACGGTACCGTTTCTATTTCCATTATATCAGTGAACAAATTGACTCCTGTTTTTAACATTTGCTACGTACCTAGACGTAGCCGGAAGATAAGTAAATACCAGGCTAACTACCAAACGCGGAGAGTGGAAGGATTCGCCTACATACCAAAAAAAACAAAAAAAAACACGTCGTCCACGATTATCTAATAACAAGAAAAATAAATAAAGGATTCTGTACAAACAAGCAAAAAGAAAATAAATTAAGCGATACTATTTCACAGCAAACAATTATGTGATACGAACCATTTAGTACTTTAGATACGAAGTGCGCATCTCGTATTTTACACAAAATAAAACTAATCAGTAGAAAATAAACATGTGAGAGCTTTTGTTAAGCGTTTTTAAAATTGCACATAATACCTTTTGTAAAATAAACCAATCAGTAGAAAAGAATTAGCGTGTGGGAACTTTTGTCAAACATTTTTAACAATGGTACATCACACCTGTATAGCGATAATATCGATTCGCAGCAACAAACAATAGTCCTATAGTGTCACGTTTCTTATCACGTAACTACACCAAACGCTGGTAAGGAATATCTCCAGCTTACACGCCATCGGAAGTGAATCAGCACCGCATCGCCACGGTCGGGATCTATTTACCCTGGTACCATAACGGCACTAGCGATCTACAGACAACGGCAGTTGATCTGTGGGAATGAACAGAACCAATTTGGCCCCCAGCTAGGAGCTAAAAGGAGAATTTGATTAGAATGGGTAAGCGCGGGAAAACTTACCGATACACGCAAGATACCTCCTACTTGTCGAACAAAAAAACGTGCATCGTTGTAGAAAATATTTCAACGCACAAGCTGAAAAATCAAATTAAAAATTGGTTTAAATAACACGAGTTCGAACTGCAACCGTCGCGTTATCAAAGTGCGATTAGCAAACTGGAAAACACGCTATCAACTTTAGGTGCGAAACACAAGAGAAAGCAATTATACGTTATCGGAATATTTAACAAATTAACGGATACCTAAAACAAGGTATTGACTATTTAATTTATCGAATAAACTTTCGTTTTAGAAATGTTATGATTGCGCGTACTATTGTAACGAGGACGAGGTTTTGAATAGAAACAGACGCTAGGTGAATGAAAAACGAATTACCACAAAAGGGACATATTTGATCTATCGTCGAAAATAACGTAACACATTGAGGCAATAATTCTTCCTAAAATTTGCGAAGACGCGTCAAAACGCTTCAGCTCCCGCCATTACATAACCTTCCGTTGGCTGACTCCCAATTTGCAATACTCATTTCAAATAATTATTACTAGCAGTGGATGTATTTTCCCAAATTTTAATCAGTGATAGAGTTTCTGCTGAACAAATCCAACCTTAGCCATGAAGACTGTTTTTGGTTATATTTTAATGGAATCGCTTCCGGTTCAAGTACTTTGCAGTTTACAACTATACTTTTCTACCAGCCATTTACCTCTGTTTATAATTTTTCTATTTAAAATCTTGGATAATTGATCAGATCTTTTCAACAAAGAAAACTACCAGAGTGATAATATATCTATTCTATAACAAATAATTTGAATGAATAATAGCGATTTTTAACAAATAAATTATATCGCGAACTTTTTAGTTTAAAAAACTCCTGCAAAATCTTGTTACATAATCGTTATATTCGTTAATGATTGTCAGATCTGACAGTCATGTACTAATATCGTAAAAAACTGGAATTTAAGTGAATTTTAATATAAATCATATTTCGTTACTCGTAAAATATTAACCCTTTTGAGCTTCTCCTAAGTGAAGAGCTTCAAGTATAACATAAGAAATTTTTCTTGCACAAAAATTATAGATATAGTCATGAAAAATTAATAAAATTAAGGGAGATTACAACATTTTGACCGATCTTATGAACTGAAACGGTAATTTTCATGGCTGCCTATTTGACCATATATAGAAAACGAAGTTGTTAAATAAATCCGGTTAAAAATTCGACAAAAGTAAAAGACTTAACCTTTACCACTGGTCACCGACTGCTACCTTTGCGTTGGTTATGATCCTGTTACAGCTCGTCTCCTGCCGTTCACGTGCGAGAATAAAATTCAATGAATCCTAGACTAACTCCTGGAACATATCGACCTGAGAGCTTTTTCACTGACCTGAGCGTGTTTGCTGACCTGATGGTGTTTTCATTAACCTGAAGGTGTTTCGTTAACAGGAAGGTATTTCATTAAGATGGTGTTTAGGTTGAAACAAATATAAATTAAGGCACTTAACGCTTCATCACTAATTCTCACCATCAACCACTCCCATCCCGCTTGGCTCGAAGATTAACGTGGAAGTGAGCGGATTTAGAAGATAACTTGATTTGGGGAATTCTTATCTTCCCAGATTTTATGCTAATCAGAATAAATGCTTGGTGACCACTCGCCATATTTACGAAACATGTTGAAGATCTTGAGATATGTGTGAATAATAAGTTATTTACACGGACCTTTAATGTTTAGAATGCTATTTAAAACTTTTTAAGCAAGGTTTCAAAATACCTGAAGGATTTCTGTAAGGAAATTTTGTTTCACACAAAAAATTGTTACAAAAGTTTCTTATGTCCAAAAAATGTCCTCTGTCGCCATGTGGCTGCATGTGTTTGTGAACGATAATCCTACGTACATTAGGAGGCGGGGCTTGTTGCCGGCCGAGTTGCTTCAATGTTAATTATGGTGGGCGACATCCTACTTTTTAGTCTACTTTCAGAAGGTAAATTATGTTTCACGCTTTTGTCCTCTGATACCGCACAAGTTAGTCATTGAAGAACGATGTCTCACTTTAACAATTGTTGTTTCTGGTAGTTATTTGAATACTTTGCTTAAAAATCAGTCTTCTTTCTTCTGTCTTGTTCGTATAATAGCCTATGTCTTCTGCTTTGTCCATAACGCAAGACACCATTTAAACAAGCGTACGGGATCTATGTCCGCTTCGGAATACAAGGTCGCTTTGGAATGTCTTGTTAAACATACTCAGCAGATATCATTTATAGCCGAAATGCGATCTATTCATTCTGGTATCACCCTTTCGAAAAGGTTCCAAAATTAGCCCATTTTCTCGTTAACGATAATCTCCGTGTAGATGGCTGTTTGAGTTACGCTGCTTCGTCTGATGATTAAAGCCCCCTACCTTATTACCTAGTAAAAATCGTTCTACGGACCTGTACATCCAATACATTTATCACAAATATTTTCATGCAGGTGAACGAATAACACAATTCCTTATATGCCAGGGATTTCGGATAATTTTCGAAAGACAGTATATTCGCCTAGTTTTTCGTAACGTGTATTCCGTGCTAGAAAACGAATCCTAATCTTTTCCAGCCTACCGTGGGCAACCTGTCTTTTGCTAGAATAAATAAGTTAAACCTTTTTGCATACTGAAGTGGATTTTGCAGCTCCCTTTACCGTCACCATGAATCGTATTCGCAGCGCAAAAACTCCAAAGGTCTGCCTGTGTATTTTATTTGCCTGTTCGAAGCATTGAAGTTGGTTTTTGATTTGTCTGCTTAAGCCTTTTTGGCCGTACTTCGTCGATTTCTTGTTTGCCGTAGTCGCTGTAAGAATTCATATACCGATTGTGAAACTAACTCGATCAGTGCTTATCGTCAACTAACTTCTTTTTCAAATGCCGCAGCTTCCTAAGAATTTATTACTTGGCAATTCAATCCATCTACCCCGTCCCGCCTTTGGGAGACCGGCGTAAAGTCTGTCCAAACCCTGCTACTTCGTCTCATAGAAGAGCAGGTTTTAACCTTTGAAGAGTTGTCGACTATAGCACCCTGCATCAAGTAGTCTATAGGAGAAAAAATTGTTTTCGTACATTTTTACAAGAAACAATATCACTGTAAAAGTGCAACTATACTCATGTTTACAGTAGAAAATAAGTTATAATAATGCAAGCATAATTTGTATCGGAGAGCATAGTTAACTAATGAAAGTAGTATTAGGTCTATTATGTTATCTTAGCAAAATTATAAGAACACATCAAAATATATATAAAAATTATTTGCTAATTATTTGCTTATTTTACTGATAAAACCAATTTTTTTGCTATATCTGTAAAAAAGTTACAACTAGATAGCTTAATTTTAAGTTATCTAGCCAACTAAAAAAAAATACCTACTCAAAATAAAATAAAAAAATTAACAATATATAAATTATTTGCTATTATTTTGCTACATTTTGCAAAAGAAAAGAAATAAAATTTTCAAATAATAAAATAAATATCAAGAGTAAAGTACATTAAAGAAATTAATTGCAGGCATGACTAAAGAATACCTAAGTTTTATAAATTATTTACTCTTAAAATATGTTCGCTAAATTAAATGTTCAAACGATAATAATGGCCTTTTGTCGTTTTTTATATTAATTTCGTGAGCAAAAAATTAAGGATTTACATAATTTAAGAGCAAATAAATCAAGATACATGATTATGAAGTTATGATAGAAGCAATTAATTTTTTAAAGCACTTAACTCTTGTAGTCTCAGGCCAACTTATATTATTATTATTATCAATTGAACATCTAATTTGACGAGCAAAAAATTCGAGAGCTGCATATGTAAAGAGCAAATAATTCATAAAAAATGTAAACGCTATAGTTGTGCCAGCAATTAGTTTCTATCATTTATTTTATTCTTGTAGATTCGAAGTGGCTGGATGACCTTTTGTCGTTTTTTATATTAATTTCGCGAGCAAAATATTCAGGAGTTGTATATTTTAAGGGCATATAATATATAGAACGTCGAAATTTTAGTCATACTAGCAATTAATTCCTTTAATATATTTTACCCTTAGATGGTGTAGAACATGTTGATATTTATTCCATAATTCGAGAAAATTGATTTTTTTCGTTTGCCAATGGTAGCAAAAAAATTGCAAATTATGTATGAATTGTTAATTTTGTTTTTATTTTGTGTAGGTATTTTTTGTGATTGGCTGGGTAGCTTAATATTAAACTATTTAGCAAATTAAAAAAATACCCACACAAAATAAAATAAAAATTAACAATTCATACATAATTTGCTATTTTTTTGCAACTATTTGCAAACGATAAAAACCAATTACCTCGAATAATAAAATAAATATCGACATCTACAAGAGTAAAGTACATTAAAGAAATTAATTGCTGATGCAACTATAGCATTTACAATGTTTGTGAATTATTTGCTCTTTAGATATGCAGTTCCCAAATTGTTTGCTCGCCAAATTAGATGTTCAAATGATAATAATAATAATATAAGTTGGCCTGAGACTGCAGGAGTAGAGTTTAAAAAATTAATTGCTTCTATCATAATTACATCATCATGTAGCTTGATTTATTTGCTCTTAAATTATGTAAATCCTGAATTTTTTGCTCGCGAAATTAATATAAAAAACAACAAAAGACTATCCAGCCAGTTCGAATCTACAAGAATAAAATACATTAAAGAAATTAATTGCTGGCACAACTATAGCGTTTATATTGTTTATGAATTATTTGCTCTTTAGATATGCAACTTCTAAATTTTTTGCTCGCCAAATTAGATGTTCAAATAATAATAATAATATAAGTTGGCCTGAGACGGAAGGGTAGAGTTTAAAAAATTAATTGCTTCTATCAGAATTACATCATCATGTAGCTTGATTTATTTGCTCTTAAATTATGTAAAACCTGAATTTTTTGCTCGCGAAATTAATATAAAAAACGACAAAAGACCATCCAGCCAGTTCGAATCTACAAGAATAAAATACATTAAAGAAATTAATTCCTGGCACAACTATAGCGTTTATATTGTTTATGAATTATTTGCTCTTTAGGTATGCAACTTCTAAATTTTTTGCTCGCCAAATTAGATGTTCAAATGATAATAATAATATAAGTTGGCCTGAGACTGCAAGGGTAGAGTTAAAAAAATTAATTGCTTCTATCATAATTACATCATCATGTAGCTTGATTTATTTGCTCTTAAATTATGTAAAACCTGAATTTTTTGCTCGCGAAATTAATATAAAAAACGACAAAAGACCATCCAGCCAGTTCGAATCTACAAGAATAAAATACATTAAAGAAATTAATTCCTGGCACAACTATAGCGTTTATATTGTTTATGAATTATTTGCTCTTTAGGTATGCAACTTCTAAATTTTTTGCTCGCCAAATTAGATGTTCAAATGATAATAATAATATAAGTTGGCCTGAGACTGCAAGGGTAGAGTTAAAAAAATTAATTGCTTCTATCATAATTACATCATCATGTAGCTTGATTTATTTGCTCTTAAATTATGTAAATCCTGAATTTTTTGCTCGCGAAATTAATATAAAAAACGACAAAAAACCATCCAGCCAGTTCGAATCTACAAGAATAAAATACATTAAAGAAATTAATTGCTGGCGCAACTATAGCGTTTATATTGTTCATGAATTATTTGCTCTTTAGGTATGCAACTTCTAAATTTTTTGCTCGCCAAATTAGATGTTCAAATGATAATAATAATATAAGTTGGCCTGAGACTGCAAGCGTAGAGTTTAAAAAATTAATTGCTTCTATCAGAATTACATCATCATGTAGCTTGATTTATTTGCTCTTAAATTATGTAAATCCTGAATTTTTTGCTCGCGAAATTAATATAAAAAACGACAAAAGATCATCCAACCACTTCGAATCTACAAGAATAAAATACATTAAAGAAATTAATTGCTGGACAACTATAGCATTTACATTGTTTATGAATTATTTGCTCTTTAGATATGCAACTCCTAAATTTTTTGTTCGCCAAATTAGATGTTCAAACGATAATAATAATACAAGTTGACCTGAGACTACAAGAGTAAAGTGATTTAAAAAAATAAATGACTTCTATCATAATTTCATAGTCATGTAGCTTGATTTATTTGCTCTTAGATTATGTAAATCCTGAATATTTTGCTCACGAAATTAATATAAAAAACGATATAAGGCCATTATTATCGTTTGAACATTTAATTTTGCGAGCTAAAAATTCGGGAGTTGCATAATAACTAAAGCCCAAGTAATTCATAAAACATATGAATGATATAGTTATGCCAACAATTAATTTCTTTAATGTGCTTAATTTTTGTAAATTCGAAGTGGGTATATGATATTTTTGTCATTTTTTATATTAATTTCGCGAGCAAAAAGTTCGGGAGTTGCATATTTTAAGAGTAGATAATTCATAGAACGTAGATATTCGTTAGTCATCCCAGCAATTAATTTCTTTAATGTACTTTACTCTTGTAGATATTGATATTTATTTTATTATTTGAAAATTAGATTTTTTCTTTTGCAAATGGTAGCAAAAGAATAGCAAATAGTTTTTATATTTTTATTTTATTTTGTGTAGATATTTTTTTTAGTTGGTTAAATAGCTTAATATTAAGCTATCTAGCCACTTGTAACTTTTTTACAGATATAGCAAAAAAAATTGGTTTCATCAGCAAAAAAAAGCAAATAATTAGCAAATAATTCCTATACATATTCTGATGTGTCCTGATAATTTGGCTTAGACAGCTTAATAGACCTAGTAGTATTTCAGACTAAATCTAGGAGCGATCCTGCGTTGTATAATAAATATAGTTTGTCAAGAAAATTTTTATTTAATTAAATTTTATATGCAGATATGTTGAAGAATTAAGTGATGCAATGAAAGTATTTCTGTTATTCGAGTTTGCACTTCTTGGATTGCAAATTGCCGTAATCGGATTTCAAGCAGTGATGGTAATTTAAACATGTGTCACAAATTTCCTAAATTAATCGAGAATTTTTAGGGAGGATTTTCAATAACAACATTAAATAGCATTGTATTTCTTATCATGAATATAATTCAACTGTTCCTTTTTTACTGGCACGCGAATGAAGTAATATTAGAGGTAATGTATCTGTCGTGGAGATTTTCTGTTATATATGTATCAGTTTTTACCTAATATAATGAATGCTGGTTTAAAACTTAAATTACAGAAAATTTTTCTAACTTTGGAATTTTAGTCTGAACCTATGAGTTTTAATGGGTTTATCACCTGTGACTTAATTTACTAATGTACATGGCAAAAAATGTACTTAATCTTTCTCTTTAAAGATTGAACGTAGCAGCTTTATTAAAATAGATATCTTTTACTTTTCATCAAGCCATTGTTCTTTAGCTTTCCTGCATTTTCGAATAATTTCCCATTTTATGGCTTTGTATCTCTGTTTTCCTGTTTCGTCTGATTTATTTTTGTATTTTGGTTTTTCTTCTATTAAATTCAGAATATCCTTTGTTATCCATGGTTTCTTATTTTCTTTTTGTGTATACCCCAGAATATCTCTGGCCGCCATGTCTAGGCTGGATTTAATGTTATTCCATTCTTTTTCTACTTCCTTAGTATCAGATATTTTCCCGATATCTTTGAGCAATTCATTTGAATTTTTTCGAATCTTTCTTGAATATCTTTATCTTTTAGTTTCTCAAAGTCAAAGTGCTTTTTTCCGTTTCTTTTTTTTGACATTCTTAAATTTAAGTGCGGCCTTCATAATTACGATGTTGTGGTCAGTATCTAAACCTGCTTCTGGGTAGCTTCTACAGTCTTTTACTTGATTCCTAAACCGTTGTCTAACAAGAATGTAATCTATTTGATATCGTCCTATATCTCCTGGCATCTTCCACGTATATCGTCTTCTAGCATGATGTTGAAATAATGCGTTTGTGATGATTAAATTGTTCTTGTCGCAAAATTCTATCAGCCTATTTCCCCTGTCGTTTCTCGTGCATAAACCAAATAAACCTACTACCGCTCCTTCCCTACCCTCACCTACCACGGCATTAAAATCCACCGTAATTATTAAATTTTCATGTCCTTTTACGTATCTTAATATGTATTCGATATCTTTGTAGATGGCTTCTACCTCTTCGTCACTGTAGCTAGAGGTGGGCATGTATACTTGTATTATTACTGTGTTTACCAGTTTAGATTCTAATCTATCCATGGGTACTCTTTCGTTCTTTTGTAAGTAATTTTCTACACAGTATCTTATCTTTTTCCGCATAATTATCCCCACACCCAAATTTCCTTCCTTCGCTCCTATGTGAATTACCCTGAAGTCTCCACTCCAAAAATCCTCCGCCTCTGGCCACCAAACTTCGCTGATCCCTACTATGTCTAGTGATAACCTATTCAGTTCGATTTTTAGGTTCTCTAGCTTACCTACATGCTTCATATTTCTAACATTCCACGCTCCAACTTGCAGAATGTTCCCCACTCTTATTTTTAACTTTCCGATCGCATCCTCCGAAGTAGTCCCCTCCCGGAGATCCGAATGGGGGACTATTTTAACTCCGGAATCTTTTACCCCAGAGGATGCCATCATCATTAATAACAATTTAAGTACGCTGTGTACTTGGAAGATAATGTGGTGGTTTCCTGTTGTCTTCTACATCGCGGTAGTGTGTCTTAGACTGCCATACCGACCCCTATGGTCTCTGTCAATCTAAGTACCGAAAGAGCCGCTGCCCTCTTTCGGGGACCTGTCTTAGTCTGGTTCCTCACTAACGACCCTACTACTTTGGTTGGACCTGTAGTTTGGCTCTTTAGCTCATTAGAACACGCAAGCCATTTCACCTGTTCTAGTAATTTAGAACTTCGGCAAGGTGCAGAATGCAGGTCCATTCGAAATGGAAATTACTGGTTAAGACAAATATTTTCCGGTGATAGTTCTTCAGCGAGCACTAATCTTGCTTCGTGTTGGGTTAATTGGCAACAACCACTAAATTCTTTAGTCAAGGTCAACGGTAATTTTTCTATATATGCATGTTATATTATGTACAGAAATTATGACAATTTATTAAATATCATGTATCTCACAATACTTGTTTGCTTCGCACCATTACTACATTTCGTTCTACTAAAAAAAAGTTATTACTTTTCTTTCAGAGCATGAAAGTAGCTAACGCAGCCTGGGAATGTGAATGGTATAAATATACTGAAAGTAACAACAAAACTATTCTCATTTTGATGATGAGAGCTCAGAAACCGTTGACGCTATCTATAGGTCCATTGTATGAAATGTCTACGCAAACAATGATGAAGGTGAGAAAAATAATTAATAACTACGTTTCAACACAATTCCTATTGCACTTACTTTTTTATAATAAGTTCGTTCGAAACTAACAGTTTTTAATTTTTTAGTAAATACTTGAAGTTGAAGTAAATTTTAATTAATGTTCCAGATTCTAAGAACAGCGTATACTTATACTGCACTAATCAGACGTCTATATGATGCTCACTAGTTCATCAAGTAGAAAGAACTTAACGGAAGGTCATCAAAACGATTTAGCTTCGATAAAAGGAAAGTTTAAAAATCCAGGAAAAGGCTTTGTTATATTATTTATTTGCATAGTATTGTATTTAAGTATTAATTTTTTTGCTATACAAATATACCGTTAAAACATACAACGTTAGATATTATATTTTACTCTGTGCAATTTTGTAGGATAACGATATGAAGAACAACTCAAAAGCAATTACCTCGCCAATGATAGCTACTTGTTATGTAACAAAAACTTTTGTTACATTAAAATCTCTAAAGAAAAACATTTCTAGCCGTTGTTATTTTACAGCATACGAAATTGTCATTTAGCGTGAAATCGTTAAATAGTTTAATTTACTATAAGTAAGAACTCCTCTTTCCTTTTTACATTATCTTCACCTATACAAAGTATTTAATAGTGACTCCTACGCTTTTGATATCTGCAAATACCCTGAACGTAACTTGAGTTGCATAAGCTACAGGCATTCTGAAGCCCACTTGTGCAATTGCTAGACACAACGCCTGCGCGTAAGGTGACGCCATAGGTAGGGTGTTGGCTGGATGACAAGAAGGCGAGCGAGAGCGCGGCCATCTTGCAAGCAACCACGAGCAGGTACGCTTCGTTCTAAGATGCGAAGTTTTTGCTCCAAGTGGGGCATTAGCATTGCCCTACCAACGAAGAGGGTGTAAAGGTTGTCGTGGCGGGGGCTTTGAAAAAGAGCTCTTGTAAGGCCGCCCCGGACAATGAAGAGTAGAATGTAACAACACGTGCTGGTGGAAGTCCGTTAGTGGTGAGATTGTGTAATAAAACTGCCTTATATAAAACTAATAGATGCTTTAATTTCCTTAGCACATTTAGGTGGGCACATTTAAGTATGCTCGTCTGAAGAATAAAATTTTAAGAAAGTACGTTTGAGGATGGTAGAATTGAAAATTTAAATCGTTTGTATGTCAAGCAGAATTCTATGTAATGTTATTGGAACGTAATTATGTATTGTGGAATCACTCGTTTTGAAGCTGTCTGAGGGGCTGTTCATGTAAGAATGCTGTATCTAGTAAATGCCAACTTCGTACCTTTTTAAACTTCAATAAGATGGAGTATTATGTTGTTTTGGTTGGTCTAGAGCGTTTTGCAGCATCACCATCGAGCAGTTAAAACAAAACCATTCAGGTACTTATAAAACTATTTATTGAGTGAATTAGTTTTACGTATTAATTACGGAAAAAGCTTTGATTTAACGTTTTCCAAATTATAAGAAACTTTTGTTAAACGAATGTTAATGTTATATTTTTTTTGCAAGATATGTTTATGCTTAAATCCCAAATAAAAATCAGTTAGACAATTATATCCTAGTAACTTAATAGGTCAAATACCTTTTTGTTCAGAACTAAATTTTTTTGACATAAGAGGAATTTTTAAACTTTTAGATTAATTAATTTAAAGTTGTTATTCAAAGCACGTAAGGAATGCACATGTTAATTGAGAAAAATAAGTATAAAGTTCACTTTTAATTGAAAGATGTTTAACTACAATATGCCATATGATTAGTAGAATATCAATGTTGCTTCTAACATATGATGAACTAACTTTCTTTAATTTCATATAATGTTTGAGCCATATGAACTTTTTGTGTAATAAGTTCGTTAGAGAAATTTTGTAAGCCAGAACAGATCTGTTTTATGGATGTTTAAGAACCCGACTGTAATAAAGAATTTATAAATGTTAAGATCTCTCTATGTAGAGAAACAAATTCAGAGATTTTTGAAACTTATTTTATATTGATTATCAGATTTTTTTATAAATAATTTTTGCAGCAAAAAGAATTACATTTAGATTATACTTTGATTTAAAACTTTCGTCTTTTTATTTCACTAATTGAAATTAATAATATCCAAATTAGATAAACAAAATTTTGAATGTGGAACTTAGAAAAAAGTTGATACAGTATTAGGTAATAGAAACAGAGTAAGTAATTTTCAGTAGAGTATATTTTCATAGGTAAGGTGTTGTTGAGATTTTGAAGTCGGGACAGTCGATCTATAAAGACCGAAATATTTTGTTGTCGTAAGACACAAACAGTGTCTTATATTTTATTTTTTTGTGTGACATTTTCTTGCAGGTCTGACATTGCAGAAGTTGAAGCAGAGGTCCAAGAGGATTCCAGAGGTATTGCTTATTTTAATTTGTATGCTTTTTGATAATCATTATATCCTATAGGTTTCTGCGTCTTCCTGTAGGATACTTTAGTTTTATTTATTGTCTATATAGATGCAGTGGCGCTCATTTCCTTTTTTTGTTCCCGTTTGTAGTCGAGCCCACCCTATATCCACGCCCAAACTCATTGCTCACCCTTGGGGTAATTCCCAGACTAAGCCGCGAATATAGTAAAGCTCGTGGGTCCTCCGAGGTTTTGTTCACTAATTGACTCATTCCACATAATTAAATTAAATAAAGAAAAAATTTAGTTTCAGTTACTGTAAAATTCATCAAAAGTTGTGAGCGTTTAGTCTTCTGGGTCGGCGAGGTTTAGCGACCTTTGCTGTATTAAGCAACAAGACAATTAAATAAAATATCTATTAAAACCTAACTAACAGGTTCAATACTAATTGATTCTTGGAGCGTACAATAATGACGATAAACAATTTCACTATGTGCATGCATGCAGTCTGGATTACAAATACTGAAACTAGAAACTAAAGTAATTTTTACGGACAAGTGGTTTGAAAATTACGAAATTAACGTCAATAGAATTTAAACTCATAAAATACTCGTCTTTGGATTTGGTTTTTTGTTTTCAACATCGAGTTTCTTGTTTTTCGTTGACGAACTTAGTTGTGGGGTAGTGCTATAGTTTTTCTATTGGCAGGGTGCATAAATACAGATAAAAAAGGTACTTCTATAAAAAAATTTAAATTTTTGTGAACAATAATCACAGTTTCAGTTATTTTAATGTTAACATTAATAATTTCACAAAAATTTACCACAATTTTTCAATTAGAAAATTTATTTATTAATATTCAAAAGAAAAATAAATATGTCAATAACAAATTTTTGTATTACATTAATTGCAGTAGTAAAAAACCACAATAACAAATTGTGGGCCACTACGACTAGGAAAATAAAAGACGATTTATTCTAAAATTCATTAGTATTGTATTGTAACGTCTTTATTTACACAAGCGAGATAAGGACCATATGGCATTTTTGTATCTCTAATTTGCCAATGTAGATATATAACATAAAAACAACAGAGAGAAAGCAATACATAGATAAAAACAAAAGAAGAGAAAATAGGTATAAACAATAAACATTCTTAATCGGCCTGATGGGCCTAAGAGCAAACCTAACTACTTACGTTAAAACACACGCACGCACGCACACACAGCACATACGCACACACACGTACCGTACGCCGAGTGGAGTATGTAGGAACTTTGCCATGGCACTTATTCTGAAATTTGACTAGTTAATAGATATTCATGATAGAGTTTACGGAATCTGACAAGAGATGATGCTTTTCGAATATCCATGGAGATCGAATTTCAGATAATCGAGCTTGTAACCAAGAAGGAGGAGTGATATGTTTGTGTGTGATGGGTAGAAATAAATAACAGGTCGTGTAGATGTCAATCCGTGCCGAGCACGAAGAAAGACGTGATACTCTTAAATGATCTCAGGGGTTCGGGTTCGCAAATATTCAACGACAGACCGAAAGGAAAATAATATTTATTATTAACTGCTGAAATACATACAGGAATTACTTCGCACGTCATACCGCTAGTAATAAAAAGTCAACTTTACAATGTTTATAACGTTTTACAATACGCCCAATGAAATACCCCTTAATGCGAACCGTTTGCGGCACGTGCTAGCACACAAATTATACAAATTATCTCATTAAAATAAACGTCAAACACTTACGTTCTAGAAGTCCTTGCAGGTGCAAGTGTATAAATACCTGCCGGTACGCCGGGCGGCTTCATTACAATAATCCTTCACTTCATAGTAATTGCTCGTTTTCTTACATTCTCAAATGCTGGCTGTGATTGAAGCACTGTCAATAATTCACCTTGCAGTGGCAAAGCTATAGCGAGCATCGGTTCTGTGATACTATTAGCAATAATAGATGGGTTTAGTAATGTAGCCATTGGTTCAGCAATATATGTTGAAACAGGTTGATTGTGTGATTGAATTGATGACTCTAGGGGTTGAACTATAGTTATATTCACTTGCCGTTTACACATGCAGTTTACACAACACAATCGTCAATTACCTTAAATTACGCTACAAAAGCATCTTCATTACCCGTAACGAATTGCATAACTAAATAAATCTCTAAAACACAAGTAGAACATATCTGCAATTGTTATTTACAGAGTAGATATCAAACTGTTTATACTAGAGGTATATGAACACCCGACCAAAATACATTATAATTAATAAATCTCATACACCCTCGGCGTAGATAGCTGACATAGCCACCTGTATCCACGCGCTTCTAAACATCAACTAACTACCCGTCGCCCCTATTGACCTTCCTAGCTACGCATCCTATATTTATCAGCAGGTTGGAAATACCAGGATGATGTAGTTACCGTGTAGTGCCCATATTGTAAATAATCCTAATGAAACATAAGAATGAAATATGTTTACATATATGGCGCGTTACATTACCCCCCTATTGAATTTGAATAACCAATTATGAGAAATCAATAAAAAGTTGAAAGCGCAACTAAACTAAACCAAAAAATAAACTTATAAACTAACTCCTAGAAACAAGACATCCGCTTGCCCTATCCCCCAACTTACAGAAACTAAACCGGCGGTACATATTTCTTCAGGTTAAATACATTATGTATACCTAAATTAATCTGCCCTTCATCTAAACACACTTCATACGCATTATGTCCCTTTTTACTAACAATGGTGCAGGGACCCTTAAATAACAAGAAAAACTTTTTAATTTTACTACACCAGACGCAGATTGAGGATTAGTACGCACCCAAACTTTTTCACCTACGTCGAAAGAAGTTTTGAATTTATGTTTTATATCATGGCAAAGGCGCCTCTTTTCAGCTTTTAAAATCAATCGTTCGCGAGCCAGGAGCACCATTTTCTCATCACTATCCGCCAATTTTTCACTTTCAGGAAAATTAATAAACTTTTGAAAACTTCCACACTTTTTCTCTTCCAAAATGAAGTATTTGTGGAGTATAGCCAGTACTATCATGACATATACTATTCAGAAGCCCTTCAATCTTTTTTACATAATACACCCCCCCTAGGAGAAATAATATGTCCTAAAGAACGAACTGAATTTCTCGCAAAATAACATTTTTTTAACTTTACGGTTACCCCAGCCGCCTTTAATTTACTAAAAATAGTAGCTAAATGCTCCATGTAACGGCTAGGATTCACAGAAAATACCAATATGTCGTCCACATATGGAATTGCAAATTTCAATACCTCAGCGCCCAAAACATTATACAAGGCCCTTATAAAGCTGCCCACCGATGTTGATAAGCCAAACGGCAGGACACGAAAAACATAAGTCTGTCAGTCAAATAAAAAACCCGTATATTTTGATATTCCGCAGATATAGCTACCTGTCAGTAAGACGCCGACAAGTCATGCGTACTAAGACACTGACCTGGACTGAATTCATACAACAACTCACAAGGATTCGGTGGAATTCCTTTATCCTTCTCCATTCTCTTATTTAGATAGCTTGCATCAAGGCAAACCCGAATGGTCCCATCCTTCTTTTTAACAGATACTAGCGGACTGATATATTCAGTTCGACGAATTTCTACAACCCCCATTTTTCCATCTCTTTTATTTGTTTCCTAGCTTCCTCACGAAAAGCATAGGGAATTGGATATTGTTTACTGGCAAAAGGGGAATAATCTGTTAAGTGGATTTCGTAAACGTAACCCTTGATTAGGCCCGAATGATTTGAAAATATATCCCTATATTCACACAACAAATTTTTTAACATCCCTTTTTCTTCGATAGTCAACGACTCGGCCCTATCGGCAACTTCTGCAATGTCCTGCGAAGAATACAACACCGGAAATTTCTTTCTATTATAATGACTTATACGATCCTCTTTTATTTCGCTTATTAAGATACGTACGCCCGAATTTGGTTCACCCACAAACTTTAACTCTTGTACCTCGCCACAAAATTTACCTCTTAGTGAACCCCTGGAAAAATCAATAACTGCTTCATAATCTTGTATCCAGTCGTGTCCCAAGATCACATCTCTTACCAACCCCGGAATCACCAAAAATGGGCAATCAATTACATGCTCACCTATTTTTAGGGTTAAACAAACTTGTTCCCTAACAATCACACTTTTCTTCCCCCATGCTCCCGTTAATTGAGCGTTTCTACATGGCACCCAAGGCACTGTAGAACTATTGTGCACCACCCTCTTTAGAAAACTCTCCAAAATTCCCGTTATCTAAGACCCGGAATCTACCAACGCCTTTACGCCAATCATATCATTAACCAATATATCAACCGATGGAATTAGCGCGACAGGTTTCAACTGCACATCCCGCGCCTATTCCTCAATAACTTCACCGAAATCTGAATTAAAAATGGTCATAACTTCCCTTTGATCCCTTTGGGTAGACTCAGTTTCTGATCGATTATTTTCAGCTCGGTCCTGCTCAACACGATTTTCCCTACGCCAATCTATCCTATTTTGACTGCTATTTTGAGCGGCATTATTAACATTGCTCAAACGAAAATTAGCGTTTCGATAAGAACCTCCACTATTCGAACGAGGAGCTTGACCCCTGTTATTTGGAGGTACCTCGTACGAAGCATCAATTTTTCTCAAATGAGCTTCTACCTCTTCGATAGTAGCCAAACCCGAATTCAAAATGCCCCTTTTTATTTCTATATCAAAATGGTTCATTACCCAATTAATAAGCTTTTTCTCTGACAAAGGTTGAGTTAAATATTTAGCTTCTTTAATTATCTTAAGAAAATAATCTGCACGAGGTCCCGTTTCGTAAAATCCGTATTTAACACGAAAAGTGTGGCCCTTTCCAGTTCTATGCTCCAGTAATGTAAGAGAAACTGTGATTTAAAATTTTCAAATGACGAAGCTCTTGTATTTTAGCCCAATCTTGAGCCGAACCTCTTAAACAATTTACCACAAAAATACTCGATTTTCATACGGTACCCCTGTCTCGTTAAACATACTTTCCAATCTTTTTATAAATAGCACCGGGTGTAATACCCTGTTTGGTGAAAAATGTAGGTTCGTACTCCCCCCACATCTTTCCAAACTGTAATATATCCCCGATTCTGAATCGCTACCGACGCCCCTGCATTTACGTCCTCTAAACTCCTCACATTCTCTGTCTTTTCTATCTTCTTGTTTCTAAATTCCTTTTTCTCTTCTAAGGCCGACGAAAGTTGAGAAAATCCCTCGCTTAAATTTACGTTTAAATTTTTCAAAGCATCGCTTAAACAATTTCCGACTACGGCCGACAAACTGTTATTTGCTTCGCCCATTATCTTCCGCAATGAGTCTTCTAATGCACCTTCCTCTCCGTCATTCTCTACCGTCTTGCCCTTCTTTCCCTTTTCTCTAGGCATACTTAATTTTAACAGAGCAATTCTGCGTTATTTTAACAACCCTTTCCACTCACTAATCGAATTATCCGTATTTCAACAAATGTTTATACCTCATTAGGTCTCTCACGGTTGTTTATTCGTGGCCACATTGGGCGCCATAATGTAGATGTCAATCCGTGCTGAGCACGAAGAAAGACGTGATACTCTTAAATGATCTCAGAGGTTCGGGTTAGCAAATATACAACGACAGATCGAAAGGAAAATAATATTTATTATTAACTGCTGAAATACATACAGGAATTACTTCACACGTCATACCGCTGGTAATAAAAAGTCTACTTTACAATGTTTATAACGCTTTGTAATACGCTCAATAAAATACCCCTTAATGTGAACCGTTTACGGCACGTGCTAGCGCACAAATTATACAAATTATCTCATTAAAATAAAAGTCAAACATATACGTTCTAGAAGTCCTCGCAGGTGCAAGTGTATAAATATCTGCCGGTACGCCGGGCGGCTCCACCACAATAATCCTTCACTGTACTTGCCGTTTACACATGCAGCTTACACAACAAAAGCGTCAATTACCTTAAATTACGCTATTTACAGCTATTTTAAGCTCGTTGTAATCGTACCTTAAGATTTATTGATAGGTTAGTATAAATTGAGTCGCAATAGTCAAAATGTGGAAAGATGTAATCAATATTTGCTTTAGCTTTACAGGCAAGAATCGTTTTAGGCGCTTAAGCGCATGAAGAGCAATAATCGATTTTCTGCAAATATTTGATACTTGTTTTTTTCATGTTAAAGTAGAATCTATCATAACGCCAAAGTTTTTCACTGATGTAGCTGGTGCAATAGTAGAGTTACCTAAAATTAAAAAAAGAAGGCTGAATGGGGATACCTTGTTTAACATTTTTTGAGTGCCCAAAAGAATAGCCTGGCATCTTAAGGGATTACTTGAATGAAGATTACTAATACTCCATTCATTGATCCTTTGTAGATCCTTATTTACATTATTAAAGGCATCGACAAAATCGGTCAAATAAAAGTGATAATAAAGTTGAATATCATCTGCGTAACAATGATATTGACAAAATTTCAAACAAGTAGATACATCTTGTATATACAAGCTAAATAAAAGTGGGCCAAATACACTTCCTTGAGGAACACCTGCTACTAGGTTGGTAATATTAGAAAGGCGCCCAGAATTATCTTCGGCTTGTTGGGTTCGCCCAGTTAAGTATGATTTTAACCATAGAATTGCAGTATCATAAAAGTTATTTAAATGTTTGATCTCGCTTAAAAGAATATCAAAGTCAACATTATTGAAGGCTGAGATGAAGTCTAAAAGATTGAGAATAGTTAATTGTTGACTATCCATAGCAAGACTGATATCATCAACAACTTTCAACACAGCACTGCGCGTGCTATAATTTGCTCGAAACCCTGACTGAAAGCAATCAAATAAGTTGTTTGTTCGCAGAAATTCTGTCATCTGGTGAAGTGCAATATATTCTATTGGCTTAGATGGCGTTGGAAGAATGCTTATTGTACGGTATTCAGAGGGGCAGGTTGGACATAACGTTTTAGATAGTGGTTTTATAAGAGAATGTTTTCAAGGCATTGGAAAACAAGCAGTTTGAAATGATGTATTAATGATTGTCGTATATTTTTCAATAACAGACGGATACCTATATATTAAGGAACATAGAACTCGAAATTTTGAAATTCCCGACAGCTTTGGATTTAATTCAACAAACGGAAAACAACATACTTAGAAATTTCAACAAACGAAAACTGTGGGTACACAGGAGGCATTGTGGAGGATATTATATTTATAGTATTTTTTAAAACCGCTACAAAAATTTTAACTGCAGCAAAGGCTTGATTTAAAGTATTTAGATCCATGTTTAAATGTGTTTGTATTGGCGGTTTTCGGATACCCGAGTTTTTAAAAAAATTCCATGTTTTGCGTGTATTAACATTTGCGGAAAGAGTATAATAATAACGCATCTTAGAATTCCTAATTAGCTGTTTTGTTTTATTACGCAAGCGTTTGTGTTGATCATAATTAACGGGATTTTTAAATTTTCTGTAATGTGACAAAGCAGCGTCGCTAATGCGCCTCATATGTTGTATTTGAATTGAGAACCATTAGTAATTCTCTACTTGATTTACCCACCCCATCAAATATTTCGGCATGATGAAATTTCTGATCAATGTTAGAATTCTGTTTAACATTACAAATTATGAAAAGATTTTTCCTAATTATACACTTCTGCCCTAATACTTACTAGTATAGAATCTATCGAGACATTAATTATGGTTGACTAATCCGAATTATTCGTGCCAGCAGTGCTTCAATATTAGTTATCTGCCTTTATTTGTCTGTTTTTGTAGTTTCACATTTTTTTCTTCTATTAAATTCAGAATATCGTTTATCACTCACTCATGGTTCCTCTGCGTTTTGTTTGTACCCCGGACTATCTGTAACTGCCACGCCTGAACTGGATCGTTTTCTATTCGGCTTCTACTTCTTTAGTATGAGAAACTTTCCCGATATCTTTTAACAGTTCGTCTAATTTTTTCTCATATCTTTTAAGTACCTTTATCATTTGCTTTCTCGAAATCAAAGTGCCTTTTTCTGTTCGTTTTTCCCGAATCTTTAAATTTCTAGGTTGCGGTCAGTGTCTGCAGCTGCTTCTGGTGAACTTCCACCGTCTTTTACTTGATTCCTAAACAATTGCCTAACAAGAATAGAATCTATTTGACATATCGCTATGTCTCCTAGCACCTTCTTCATGTATGGTCTTCTAGCATAGTGTTGAAATAATGTATTTGTGACGGCTGTTACAGGCAGAAAAGCTACTAAGTATAATATCTTCATTAAAATTATAAAATGAGAGGCGGCCTGTAAAACTAAAACAAAAGAGGGTCACCGGCACTAGCTATCGGAAGGTCGTGGATCGATTAGAGGGTTTTAATTTTGCAGAAGGAGCTAAATTAATATATAATATGCAACAGAAAAGTTTGGCACTTACCTTCCATAAATATTGTGGCTTAAAAACAATTACCAAGGGCGCCAGACAAGCCGAGAATGTCCAATGTTCATACAAGACCTTGAAAGACTTGTCATCCCAAGGAAAACAATTGTTTCTTTTTAATAAATTCTCACTCTTTTGACTACTTAAGCAAATCTCATGATCACAAGTAATAAAAAAATATTGACTTAATCAACGGCAACAAAACTATTTTATCAACAGAACAATAAACGTGAACCTCTTGCATTAGGAAATTCATTGATTTTAATTTCGAAATTTGATTGAATTGTTGATATGCAATTATGATCACTTTATTTACATAAGAAATTTCCAAACACTTTAAAGCTTATCCTATAAATTTCACAATAAATTAATCCTACGGTTTATGGCCAACACCTCCTAACAAAGTATGTTAACTAAAAATTCGCCACGCTAGTTTAAATATAAAAAACTTATTTACTAAAATCATCATTCATTTGATTGCTTGCATTCTGATCCAAAACAGCTCTTAAAATGGGAGAGAATTTCGTTTGTTGCCCTTGCCATTCACAACTACGCAATAATTCATTGGCACACGTGCCCGGTGGAATCTTGCTGATAGCTTAGCTTGTACACACACGCACACAAGCTTTTTATTACATAATTTTAGTATCACCTATAAATCCGCGAACACGCGGGCGTAAACCCTCGCGAACTGGATGAGTTAACTACTCCTTTCTACTTTTAATAACATGATACTAAGTTTGATATCACATCTGCTACGCCGGAGAACGTTACCAGCGAACTTTTCTGGCTACTTTTCTCTGTACGTTTTGAAAACGGAAAACCCCATTGAAATCTCCTTCTTTTGCCTAAAAACTTAAATTATATATCAACCCTATTCTTAACCCTTATTTACGTCATATTACTGTTAACCAATGACCATTAATAAAACATCCCAAAAACAAGATTTCAGAAACCAAATCCAGCCCTTTTTAAGGCGAATGCCACGGATAGCAATTATTTTTCTAACGGTATATACATGTTGTAAATTCTTAGATTTTAGATACTCAAATTGTTGACCCTATCTATTGGCGACAGTTGTCTGTCATTGACAAAAGACGGGTAACCTAAACTGAGCCAAAATGGATTTCAATACAAAGGTTGTTCCCAGACTACTTAAAATGCCAGCAATCTTGGAACAAATTAAATTCCAAATTGTTAGGCTATTTGAATGTTGTGCTTTCAATAAACTCTGTCACTCACTGAAGTATTAAGAAAATAAAGTTATACAAACTAAAAATTGCTTTTCTCTGTTTAAGTTAAAAGGTAAGATTCTATTTAAATTTATCAAATTCGTCAATCTATATACGACATAAGTTTTTAAAGGGTATTGTTTTGTGTTTGCAAAGGTAGGCTTTTTCAATTATTATGACAGCCCCTGAAATTTCTAATATTTAAGCGTAAAGCTATTTCTAAACATGATGCCTTTATTATGAGGGATGCTTACTAAAATATAACGGTAATTTGTTATGGAACTCTGCCTATAACTAATACAAGTTAATAAAATTTAATTAAATAGACTGTTAATACGTTACACGGTTAAATTGTTCTTGTCGCAAAATTCTACCAGTCTATTTCCCCTATTGTAACTCGTGCTTAAACGAAATAAATCAGTTACAGCCCTTCCCTACTCTCACTTACATTTGCATTAAAATCTCCCGTAATTAATAAATTTTCATGTTGTTTTACGAATCTTAGAATGTCTTTGATATATTTGTAGGTCGCTTCTATTGCTTTTTCCTCACTACAGCAAGACGTGGGCGTGTAAATTTGTATCATTACCGTATGGAAAAACGAGCTGAAGAAATACTAGGAGAAGACCAATTTGGGTTTAGGCGAAACAGGGGAACACGGGAGGCTATTTTAGCTCTGAGAGTGATAATGGAGAAAACAATAGAAAAAGGGGAAAGCATGTATATAGGGTTTGTAGATCTGGAAAAAGCATTCGACAATGTAAATTGGAAAAAAATGTTTGAAATACTCAAAAGGATTGGAATGAGTTATAGGGATAGACGAATAGTACATAGCTTATACAAAGAGCAGACAGCAGTAATAGAATTAGAGCAGGAACGTAGAGAAGTAAACATTAGGAAAGGGGTGAGACAGGGATGTGCCCTATCCCCATTGATTTTAACTTGTACATAGAAGAGGCAATGAATACTGTCAAATGCAGAAAGACATTTGGAATTACTATGCAGGGACAAAAAATTGATATGCTTAGATTTGCAGATGATATAGCGGTATTAGCATCTAGCAAGGAAGAGTTAGAAGCGGCTCTTAATGAAATGGAAACGGTTCTAACAGAGAGATACGGTATGAAAATTAACAAAACTAAAACTAAAGTTCTAGTTTGCAAAGGTGGGGAAAATAAATCAAAAACAAGAATACAAGTATTTAACACGAACTTACAAGAGGTTAAGGATTTCTGCTACCTAGGAAGCCAAATAACGCAAGATGGGAAAAGCACAAAAGATATAAAACAAAGATTAGCACAAGGTCGTGCTACATTTAACAAGAAAAGCAACTATTGTGCTCAAAGACCACAAACATAGAAACAAGGAAAAGATTGCTTAAAACATATGTGTGGAGCACAGCACTGTACGGCTGTGAAGCCTGGACAGTAGGAGAAGCGGACAAGAAAAAGGTAGAAGCCTTTGAAATGTGGTGTTACAGGCGTATGATGAAGATATCATGGACAGACAAAGTTAAGAACGAAGAGGTGCTAAAATGGTAGGGGAAGAAAGAAATATGTGGAAAACGGTAAAAATAGGAGAGATAGGATGATAGGCCACATACTACGGCATGAGGGAATAGTGCGGAATATTTTAGAAGCAGAGATAGGAAAAAAGAGAAGAAGAGGCAGACCTAGATTAGACTACTGCACACAGATAGTAAAAGATGTAGGCTGTAGAGGTTTCAGGGAGATGTGTAGGCTAGCCCAGAATAGAAATCAATGGAGGTACGCATCCAACCAATCCCAAGATGGATAAACTAATGACGAAAAGATAACTGTGCGTAAACATGATGATTATTATAAGTAACTACAAGAATTGGTTGGGCAATATTCTCGAATAATGTTAAGTGTGTGAAAGGATTTACTAGAAAACCATTATTTCGGCAAATGTCTAAGTGTTGGGGGATCTTGGTAGCCACAGGTTGCTTAACCTCCTTCACTGAATCTCGGTAAAATAGGGTATAAAATTAGAAAACAATAGAAAGGGAACGAGCTGAATACACATACTCCCTGAAAAGAAGAAAAGAAGAAAACCACCAAAAACGCAAAATCAAAGAAGCTGCCTATATAACCCTACATAAAAATAACTGCGTTGCAAACGAATCCGTGACTTTCAGTAAACAATGGATTCCATTACTAAAAGAAATAACAAAAGAAATAACAAATGAAAATCAAATGCCCACAATATCTAGGTAGCATTGCAAGTTTTTCCTGGGTTTTCCTTGCAATATTAACATGAAATACAGCCTACATACATGATTTCTATTTATACATAAAATAACTAATTACATAAAAATAAGCATATTAACAATCCTTGTAAAACAGCATTGGTATCTGACAAGTATAAATCCACAATAAGGTTACCTCAAAACCATATACAATCTCCGTTGAACAGTATTGGTATCTGACAAGTGTAAACCCGCCATAGGGTCGCCTCAGATCCATATACAATCTTCATAGAACAACATTGGTATCTGACAAGTGTAAACCCGCCATAGGGTCGCCTCAGATCCATATACAATCTTCATAGAACAACATTGGTATCTGACAAGTGTAAACCCGCCATAGAGTCGCCTCGGAACCATGTTAAAATCTACCAAAGAGGTAACTTAAATCATAATGAATTTTCCCCCTCAAAATAAATATAAAAAAACGACTACTTAAGCCTTTCAATAATGCAATCGCACACTTCTTTAATAACCATCCTCTCAATTGTATAAATAGAAACATGTTAAAAATGTTGGCTGAAATGCAGACACAAAACGGTAGCAGTCTTTTGAAATGCTCCAGATGTATGAGGACGATAGCATGGACAGACAAAGATAATAACAAATAAGTTACAGAAATAGTATGGGAACAAGGATATCTGGGGAAAAAGAGAAATAGTAGGGCGGAATACGTTCTAAGGCATTTTTGGGGAATAGTATGTGATATATTACAAGCAGAGATAGGAAAAAAGAGGTAGATGTAGACCTAGATCAGACAGTTATAGATGCAAACTGTGCATATTTCAGGGAAATCTGTAGGTTAGTTCAGAATAGGGAACAATGATGGTACGCGTCTAACCAGTTCTAGGACTGAAGACCTAATGATGATACCGTACATATAGCTCTACGTTCTAATCTAACTATGAATACCCTTTTGTTCTTTTGTAAGTAGTTTTCTTCATATTGTCCTGTCGTTTGCCGTATAAATAGCCTTATACTTAAATTTCCCTTCCCCGATCTTGCATAAATTAGCATAATATCTCCGTTCTAAGAATCACTCGTCCCTCGCCACCGAACTTCGCTAATCCCTACTATGCCTAATGCTTATCGTTCCATTTCAATTTTCAAAATCTCTAATTTACTTACTTGCTTTATGTTTCCAACACTCCACAGCCCAAGACGTAAAGGGTTCCCAGCTTTCTTCTTTTCTTTTGATTGAGCTTGCTGATCACATCCTCCAAAGTATTTCTGCCACAGATCCGAATGAGCGACTATTTTAACTCCGAAGTCTTGCATCCCAGAGGATGCCATCATTTCTAAAAGCGTCTTTGTACGCTGTGTCATCGTCATCAAGCTTCAGTCCTGAAACTGGTTAAACGAGTATTTCCATTATTTCATATTCTGAGCTAATCTACACATTTCCCTGAAATTCCCACCTACCTTCGTGCAATAGTCTGACTTGGACTACATCTACCTCTTTTTTCCTATATCTGCTTGTAATATCACCCGCACTATTCCCCAATAATGCCTTACCACGTATCCTGCTCTTCTATTTCTTTTATTTTTTGTTTTCCATAGATATCTTCATTTGCCTACTATTTCCACAACCTCTTTGTTATTAACTTTATCTGTCCATGCTATCGTCAGCATACATATGAAGCATTACATCCATAAATGCTTCTTCCTTTTCCTGTCTGCTTCCCATACTAACTCTATTTCATATGCGCAAAGTGTTGTGCTCCACACATATGCTTCCAACACTTTGGTCCTTATTTCGATGTTTGTTGTATTCGAACATAGCCGCTTCTCTTTCTTGTTAGATACAGTTCGGTTCCCCTTCTATTGTATTGTAAATATATACCCTATTTCACCAATATTCAGTGCTATGTTAAAGGGGTTAAGCAGCTTGTGGCTATCAAGATCCCCAACACCTGAATATTTGCCAAATGAATAGTTTTCTAACAAATTCTTTCGCACAACCAGGATTAGTTAATTAAGTGCAACTATTTTTTAGATTTGCCGTCTTAAAACTGGTTGGACGCGTACCTCCACTGATTTCTATTCTGAGCTAGTCTACACAATTCCCTGAAATTCTATTGTTTAGTAAATATATACCCTCTTTCCCGATATTCAGTAGTATGTGAAGGAGGTTAAGCAGCCTATGGCTACAAAGATCCCCCGACTTTTGAACATTTGCCGAATTATTAGTTTTCCAATAGATCCTTTCGCACAATCAGGATTAGTTGAAAACATTGCAAATCAACACTTGCATTTGTTCATAGTACTTATCAGGTTTAAGTGCAAATATTTTTTGGTCATTAGGTTTTTCATCTTGGAACTGGTTGGACGCGTACTTTCACTGATTTCTATTCTAAGCTAGCTTACACAGTTCCCTAACATTCTTACAGCCTAGATACAGCTCGGTTCTCCTTCTATTGTTTTTCTTTCTTCTGATCCTGTGTGAATTAGCCTAAAGTCTCCGCTTCAATAATCCTCCGACTCTGGCCACAAAATTTCGCTGATCCCTACTATGTCTAATGTTAACTTATCCATTTCAATTTTTAAGTTCCTTAGCTTACCTACTTGCTTCATACTTCTGACATTCCACGCTCCGACTCGCATAATGTTCCCGGCTCATTTTCTAAATTTTCCTTTCACATCCTCCGAAGTAGTCTCCTACCGGAGATACGAATGGCGGACTATTTTAACTGGAGTTGCCGTGAATCAATGTAGTAAGCGTAAGACTACGGATCCCAAGGTCCTTGTTTCGAATCCAGACACGGCCGACTGCTTGAAAAATGGCAGGTAAGCATTTTTCACAAAAATTACGCCCTCGTTTGGATAAGTGGTTAAATGGAAGTCCCGTGTGTGGGTGTTGTCACGCATGTTAAAGATCCCTACCTTGCCTAGAACGGCAAGGGTTCGTCAAAATTCTAAATTTCCAGGCAACAAAAAACTCGCCTCCTGGCCAATGTAGTACCTTTGGGTGAAGCATTGAAAAATCACATGTAAGGACTATCTTAACTCCGGAATCCTTTACCCTAGAGGATGCCATCATCTTAAATAACAATTTAAGTACGCTTTGTACTTGGGAGGTAATGTGGTGGTTTCCCATTGCCTTCCACATTACAGTAGTGTGCCTTAGAATGACATACCGACTTCTATGCGACCTGCTACTGTAAGTGCCGAAAGAGCTGGTGCTCTCTGGTGCTCAATGGCCAGTAGTTCGACTCTTTAGATCACTGGAACTCTCAAGCCGTTATTCCCGTTCTAGTAATCTAGAACTTCTTCAAGGCGCAGGTCCATTCAAAACCGGTACGTTGTGTGCTTCGAAATTAATGTGGTAGTTTCTCATTGTTTTATACATTGCAATAGTGTGTCTTAAAATGACATACCGCTGCCTAGGGCCGCAGCAACTCTAAGTGCCAACAAGGGGCTGTCTTTTTTGGGGATGTTTTAATCTGGTTCCTGGCTGAAAACTCCACTAATTTGATTAAACCTCCAGTTCGGCTCCTACGTTCACTAAAATACGCCAGCCATTCTGCTCGTTCTAGTATTCTAGAACTTCTTTGAGGTACAGGTCCATTCAGAATGGCTTTGCTGTTTACAAATGAAATTTTAATAGTAATTTGTCTTGGTAGTTCAAGAAAAATTTTAAATATGAGTTTGCTTAGAGCTTAGAGGAACAGCACCACAACGAATTTTTTAGCCACAACTTATTAGGCAATTATTGAACACGTAAGGATCTATATATAGATGGTGGAACAAAATTTAGGATTCTTTATTTGAAAGCGTTTAGAATTTTTATTCGTGGATTATGGTTCAGTAGTTAGTGCATTACTGATCATAATTTATTTTGATAATGGATAAAACTAGTTAGCAAAAATTTATTAATACTGCGTGTTGGACTGAGTTTCAACTAATTGATTAATGAAAGAGGAACAGTAAATACTCCGTTACTTCACAAAAATTATAGATTAAATGCCGCGGATAACAAAAAAGCAAATTAAGTGAACCATAAAGTATTTATACAATAAATTTTGTAACGCCAATACGTTAATTAAGCATACATTTGTAAACAGAAAAAGCATTTTTAATTTAAGTTAGTTAAAATGAGCTGTAGCGTGAAAATACTTTTAAAGTGTTATAAAAACGTGGGCGGTATACAATTTACTAACATGGCAATTTTGTCATAATATTAAAATAGTACATTCTTTTACAACCAGCAATTAAAACAGGAATTTCACATGAGACATATTAAATTAGAAAAAAACGCAGATGCATTTCCGTAAATTAACAAGCTTAGAAAAGAGTATTCGTAACCATTCTCATGTATTGAAAAGAACAGAAATCGTTGTGAATTATTCAAGCGGACAAAACCATAAAACAGTTATAAAATTTAAGGCGTACTGACCAACCAGTAACACAGATATCGATATCAAATAGAAACTGTCGGGGACATATAACGATTCTCATGTTTTGAAAAACCCTTGTTCTCGACTTTAAAAAAGTTCAAATCGTACTTTGAATTCGGGTCTGTAATGGAACAAGTTTTCAAACGCAAAAGAAATCGCGAACTTAAAGAAAGTATAATTTCATTGTGAAAGAGTTTCTGGAGTGAATACTTTGTCAACGATAGTTGGATAAATGGATTACTGACAACCCAGTTTATCCTACATGAAGAGGTCGCTTGGGTCTTATATTTGAACAACAAGCTGTAAGTAGTAGAATTTATGTTTCCCACCTGCTACATATTTTGCTAATGTATATTTTATTAATACATAAAATTAATCGGTAGAGACTTTTACGTTGGCACACGCTTAGTTAAAAGCGTAATGTAATAGGAGGTTCTAATGTAAACAAGCATCACAATTGAATTCGTATAAATTATTATGTACCAGTTAAATTGAATAAATTTAAAATGTTTCTTTTCTTTTACATACACGCATACTTGACAAGTTAGGGATAGGGTTTAGTTTATTTGTGTTGATTGTGTTTGTTAAGTACCGTGATACTTATGTTTTAATACAGGTGTGGTGAATGTCTTGCTATTTTATAATTTTTTGTGCTTGGTTTAAGTGGCAGGTTGTAACTTTATTATATTTTTTCTATACTTTACATAGGAGGATCATTAGCCATCATTGTTACCTAACTAATCTTTTGTTTATATTGTGCGTATAAATGGTATTCGAAGTCCCCGTGACAATTAAGGGAAATTAACAGTCTCCGATTAAGCTAGAGGTCAATTCCTTGGGTAGAGCTATGAGCAAGGGCCGTGGGTTTTAAAACAACAATTTGTAACTGACTCGCATTAACAAGAAAAATAGGGGGTTGAAAGAGGCACCACCAAGTCCTAGACTTAATAAAAGCAAAAGCTACCCTAAGAAAACTTGGAAACCCTGAGGGGAAAACATCGCATTGACTGCGTGAACGCAGGATCTGAATGAAAACAGTATTATTAGAACAAATGAAGGACACAAGAGATGCACTCTTGCTATCTTGTGTTGTAAAGAGAAAAGATTATTATCAATATCAGAAATTTGGATGTAAACATTAAAAGGAGATATAATTATCAAGTTTTTTGGAAGCGCTGTTCAAGTAAATTATTCCTGAATCACAGCTAGTCGTCTTACTCTTTGTAATATAATAGGTTTATGAATTCTAATTTAGTTTCTCTATTTTTTGGACGCACTTGCCCAAAATAAAGTAGATAATTTTGACTTAACTCATTATCTTCTAATTAAAATTATTCTCTTTTATTCTAAAAACTTTTACATAAATATACAATAAAGGCTGGTCTAATCTATTAGACACAAGTGTATCAATATATAAATTTTAAATTTTGCACACTCGATACTCAGATCTGTTTATCTTGGTTCACTTTTACTAATAATGTTCTAGTTCAAGATTAAAGGTAATTATCAAATTTAAATATGAATATGTAGGTTTATTTAATAATGTTCATCATTCTAATTAATGAAGTAAATGATACTTGAAGTGGACAATAATATAGATAATGTAGTTATTTCCGAACGGTAATTTTGTTACTATCTTCAAGTAAACAAATGCTAAGTCCAAAGCTACCAATTAAACCTGAATATTGGTTTCTTTAGCAACCTCTACAAAAACAGCTGTTCCAGGGCGCGTCATTAAGCTCATCGCTTACCTTGTTTGTCGACCGCATGATGAAACGTCACACACAGAAAGAAACACCTCAATGTCGCCATATGTTCTGACTTACTAGTAATGGACTAGCAACTTTTATGGCAGGAATTTTCCTTAACTGCTATTAATGAAAGCGTAAATAATCCTACACTTAATTCTTCCTCGAATATATAATTCTTGACTAAAAATTGCTTTTGTGTTACATGAACCAATGAAATAAAACAGCTTTCACAATGACGCCATGTCTTCCTTTGTAACAGAAACGAGGCAACATGGAACTTTAGAAATTGAAGTGGATTATCATATGAACCTTTCTGAAGAGAGTTTTTACTGAATTTCTCTAATGAATTTTTCTAATAAACTTCTCTAATAAAACTCTCTAATTAACCTCTTTAATGAATCTCTTTAATAAACCTCTCTAATGAACTTCTCTAATGAACGCTACAAATCGAATTATTTAGTTTCAGATATTAAATAATTTTACCTGATTACCACTGGTGCTTTTAGTACTTGGAGGAATGACAATTTTTGGCGATCCTCAGATCGCTTGCCCGGTTTCTTTCAAAGAAATATATAACCATTAGTTGTCTCTTAGACCACACATAGTCTAGTGAGACCCAAATCCAGATGAGTTGGTGCTCAGCAACTGATATTAGACAGAAAGTTTAGTAATAGGTAGGTGTAACTGAAAGTCTTAAAGTTTGTATGGCTCTAAAATGATTTGCATTTGCTTTTATAGACCCCCTCCCCCATCACTACTGAAAATTAATTTGTTCGAAGTTGTTCCTTTGAGAGATGGACATTTTGCCACAACTAAATTATGGTAAACAGAACGTCAAGCACAGCTATGGGCACTGCTGTTTCTTTTTATGTCGCTCTGATGGTCTTCCTCGGGAAGAATTGGGTCTGGATTTTCAGATTACTCATCACACAATTAGAGATGTTCCGGTGTTAAAATTGCGCTTACTGTGCCCAAATCGTCGGAGTCTGGTTAGAACGATCACTATTACGGTATGGATATTTATGTAGAAATTAATTATTTACAATGATCGATTCCAAAACCATTTTCTAAAAATTTTCTTTCTGGAGTTACCTTATTGTTTAGGCGAGACATCAGTACGTCATCCCGGACCGTATGCATTGGAAATGCATTTCAATTTGGAGATGGTCTTCTTTATTGCTGTAACTATCTAAGTAAATATTTTTTTTTTATTAACATTTAAAAGTTTTGGTAACTGGATGGCTGAAAACAGTCCACTATATATATTCTTGTTTAATTCCTGTTTTATGTATATAAATATCAGGTTTAATGGTAAAAATTACTATATATTTTCTTTACTTAATTTTGTTTTATGTAAATAATAGATCTGAGGTTGAAAATAAATTTGAGGTGCGGATAGTGTTTATTATTTTGCGTAGATTTTTATACTGTGTAAATTCTTCGGGATATGTTTCGGACAAATTTTAGTTTCTACGCGAGTTGATGTTCTTCTGGACTATGTTTTTTAACTGGAGGTTTTGTAAATAAAATTCCTTTAATGAGATTCCTGTTTTTTTTTTCTGACCCACCCCACTCTACGACTTTCTAGCTAGCACGCTATTACTTATTTGAACTCTTTTTTATTGTTGCCGTGCTCGCTGCGGGCTATTTTCTTAGCTTGCTTTACTTTACGTTTTTGTCCGCGCGGAATACCGGACAAACTGATTAACTTTTAGAAATTCAAAATAATATCTTAACAACGAGAAAGATATAAAAGAAAAATATTTTGAAATAGTTTTAGTATTTGGTCGATATGTTATAAGGTTCTGTAGATATTCTAATTTTAAACAAGTTTTAAAAGCAAATAAAAGTACGTAAGTTTTCTGTAATTCAATCATTCCTGTATCTGTTATTGATGAAGAAATCTTTGTATTGAGCGCAATAAAGTGTCCACCTGTATGGTAAACTTTAATACCAGCAGTAACAACGTTTCGATAAATAAATTTATCACTTTGAGTTTATTGTTCGCAATACAGTAAAGATAGAAAATGAAAACCGAAGTAGCTGAAAAAAGTATGGTAATTATACGTAAAGGTTTAATTAGACTTACCCCCAAAAAATTTGATATATTTAAATAGCCAAATCCTTTAGCAGAAAACCTAATCACTTGTTGTGATCTAATCATGATCATAATCAAAGATCTCTGAATATTGATGTTGTTACCCGTCACATGCCAACCGCACTCAAACGCAGCATTCGACAATTCTGCACTCTAAAACAAAAACAGTTTACTATGATTAACTGAAGTAAAAATAAAACCAAGTAGAGCAAAACACAATAACTTTATCAGTGCATTTGTTTTATTACTCATAGAAAAATTATTTTCAGTACAAAATATTTTTTCTCGCATATCTTTTTGGCAAACAAATGCTGAATTCAAATATGGAATTAGAATTTTCGATTACTTGCAGTTGTTAAGTAGTGCATTTTTGTGTAATGAAAATGATTACCCTCATATATGCAAGAAATTTGACACCAGAGCGGTGATTCACAGCCGCGGAGACATTGTGGTTAGTATGTCTAAAGCCATAATCATATTTATAAAAATTCTTTCCGTGTAATTGAACTTTAGTAACCAACAAAACCAAACGTTTGACAGCCTGCTGTACACTGAAACGGACGGACAGAACAAAAACCTTAAACCGGGAGGAAACGGCGAACACACTCATGAAAATTCCTTTAGCAGATGCGACAGTGACAACGATAGATCACAACATACTGCCATATGATCACAGATAACGGCACACATACACGCACGCACGCACGCACATAAAATGATACATGCTATCTGACGTGTAGAGAATAATAAAGCACCCCGACCTGACGGAACCCAAGCGGAAATAATAAAAACACTAAAACATTAAATAGTGTCAACACTAACAAGCTTCTTCAACGAGTGCCTACACCAAACAAGGTTTCCGAACATATGAAAACAGACAAACATAGCTATAATTCCAAAAAGTAAAGACAAAAACGCAACCAACCCCAATTCATACAGACCAATTCGCTAGCTGAACTCAAAACCTTTGAGAGGTTATTGTGTAACAGATTAAAAGTACACAGAGAAATGATGGGACTGCAACTGGGTCAGTAAGAGTTCAGGGAAGGTAGGACAACAGAACACGCGATAAACGAAGCATCAATCGCGGTGTCGCCAACTACAAAGAAATATGTTTTACTGATAATGATCGATATTGAAGGTGTTTTTAATAATCTATGGTAGTCAACCATATCCGACCGCTTGCAGCAATAAGATGCTTTCGACAACTCTATCACATATTTCTTAGCTACTGTCTAGACAGATACGCCGCGTTAAAAATCACAGGACAAATAACAAAAACACACAGCAAAAGTCTGTCACTGGCGCGTTTCTTATAAGCAGGCATTAAGAGAAGGAATGAGTTTACTAACTTCAGTCAGTAAAATGAGCTTTTGTACAAAAACGTCCTTAGAAGCTTTGATAGTATACATTTAATAACGTTGCTATTGCAGTGTAATATTAAATCAGGATGAAAAGATAACTAGTAAAGCACCTAGAACATTATTTGCAAACAGGAATAAATATCGAGATTTTACACCCATTCGAATTAATTTCAGAAAAACTACCTATATACACTCGGGTAGAAAGCGAATCACGATTGTCACGGACAGAACGACATTGACCGTAAAATAAATATAGTTTAGACTCACAATCGGGTATACAGCGACCCTGGCACGTAAAATTTATAAAAACCCACACAGTAAAAAATATGGCTGAGATCATTATTAGACAGAAGTCGAAGTCGATGACAGGGTCGAATGACGGTAGAAAGGCAAGTACGCAAAGTCAAGGTAACGATATCCAAACCCCTAGGTTGTTAGTAAAGGAACACACTTTCGGACGCAAAGAAGGTGGATATGATTACCGGCATCGTTAGAAAGTGACCAGTATTGGGAGCTATTATCAACCACGATATCGGGAATTGCTACTTGTGACGAGTTCTGTCCGGAATGTCGATAAAGTCTGAGAGAATAAAACAAAAACTAAAATTAATTGAATTTTTTGTTGCTCAGATTATAGCTATCAAATACTGTTTGTTGTATCAATGAACTGGAATTGATTATTAATATATGTACATGTGCGGAGCTTAGTAGTAAGAAGAACTATTCATGTTGGCGCAGGCTCATGTAAATTTAAAGCGTATTGTATCGAATTTTCATACATAAAAGCTTATTATGGTACAAGGAGAGCAATAAATAAAATTTACATTAGCAAGCGCTCGACGAAGTTGTATCATTGTAAATTTTAAGTTTTTATTTTTCAGCCAAACATGTATTTGGCTATATCAGGAGTAGATTATAGTATTTACTTTTTATGTTGTTATTTATTGGTTTGAAAATGGTATGTGCGTACCTAACCTATATCATAGTTCTTGCTTTTCTTTGTTGTTATTTGCTATTTTAAAAATCATAATTTGCAAAAAAATCTATGTACACACGAAGTGGAGTTTCCCCCCTGTTTATTTTAAATTAGTAGGAGTGTAATCAAGGATCCATCAACCTCTAACAGCAGAAAGAACCTGTTACGTTGACTCGTAGCCGTGCGTAACACAAAGAAAGTCAAGGAATGACCGGGCTCAATCGGTGATTGGGGGGGAGGGGTGTTGTAGAAAGCAGACTACCAAAAAAAAAAGTACGCGGCTGTAAGGAATTAGTGACAATACCTGCAATAAAAATAGTCAAGCAACCTGAAATAAAAAAAAAAAGCATTGTATGCTGAACAAGCATAAATTATTCCGTACTCTGTAAGATGTAAAAAAAACTGTTCGGATAATCTATATAATATAATCACGATAAAAGCATTACAAAACTTTTATTACAAAGTAAGGAAATATTGGGGAGTAGCGGAAACGTTTCCTCATACACCAATTAACCATAAATCAAACAAACCTATAACAAAAGATAAATAGATAAGCACAATCGATATGAGTCATCTAGTATTGTTGATTTTTCTTTTCTTTTTTTTTCTTTTTTTTTTAATAGCATGCAATTCTATTGTAAAAGGTATCAAAACGACAAAGGATATTGCAAAACAACGGATAGATATTTAAAGTGATAACAAGTACGAAATAGTTCAACTTACAAAACCAGGAGCACCGGAAGAGTTTCTATAGAATTGGAATAATTCGGCTACTGATAGCCTTGCAGTTGGAGTTGGTGGAGTGTGGGGTGTCCATGGTTCCATCCCATTATAAACTTGAAACTTGACACTACTATTACCTGCAGATTGTTCTTTTACTTTCTGTAACTGATCTAAAGCCTCCTGATAGCTTGGTAAACCGGATGCAATGGGTAGCTTGGCAAAGATTCACAGTCGCCGGGTCCAACTTCACCTCCATTTGCATTTCTTGTTACTAATATCCTTCTTTTCCATTGTTGGAATTTGTGGTACAACAGACAGGAACACATGCAACAAACGCAACTAAGAACAATTAAAGTTAGTATAATTCCGATCCAAACATCCGCCAAGAATTTTTCGTATTGCGGATCTGCTTCAGCAGAAAGAACTTCGTCAACTTCTGAAGCTAATTTCAGTTGGTAAAGGCATTGTTTGAATACGGTGAAACATTTAAAAACACGATCACTCTCACAATCTCGTCTTTAAAAAAATGTACGTTCATATTTTATTTACTTATTATTAAATGCAAGGTAAATTTAACATATCATTAATACGGAATGAGTTAAACACTTTTGCAATTTCATTTTGCAAATGTTTTAGGGAGTTTAAAACCTGACTAAAGTGGCTCTTTTAAAAATTCTGTACAAGTTTATTGCACTTACTCTGATAAAAAAGGGACCACGAAACTAGATCGCACACACAGTAATTGTAAAGAAGAATCGGTCAAGTTTAGCAAGCAAGTTCTACAACTTTTATTTCAAAAGAAACTCAACTAAAAACACAATTAGTAAAGCACGCGTAATCACTAAGTCCGTCCGTCAAGGTTCCGTAAAACGCACGTGCGGTCGAGCAAACACGTTCGCCTAGAAAGCACCCTTCCTTCAATGCAATAAGAACTACACTGCCAATCTGTTTATATAAAATAGTTGTTGCCCATAACATGTGTTCGTCTATTATCTCGACTTCGATAATACCATAAGGAACAAAATTTATACGACGAATAATCCAATTTAAAATTTGTTCCTTGCAATTTATTTATTAATGAAAATCAATCTTCAATTAATCTATCTTTAAATTAATACACACGAGTTAAATTGCATACAAATCTGAAACTATTCGAAAGTATTTACTTTATACAAACAGCGATCCAAAAACGATGTATTTTAAGTACGCTGACAGGAAGGGAGCGTAACAAACCGCTCAAATAGTTAATTAGAACACCCAACTTCCGGGTAGGTTTTATTTGTATCTTCTTCAGGTGGGTTGGCGCTTAAAGGCTTTACATGGACAAAGAGAGTATAAAGACCTTTCAAGGTAAACGTAAAAGCATTTAGTAGAAGTGTTAGAACTTGTATACACTTAAAAGTAGTATATTTGCTTCTAAGGAACCCGTACCACTGAAGGCTAGCGGGTGCACTAATTTACTGTTACGGCACTCCGTCGCCTGTAGAGTAAAATCACTTAAATGTAACGTCCATTCAGAAGGTAACAGAATTTGCAGGCTGGCTATAACAAATTTTGTAGTTTCTTTTGTGAATGTGATAGCAGAGATAAGAGCAGTCGCCATATCAGTAAAGAATGGCCAATGCGTTCACCATTTGAGCGTAGAAAAAAAGTCAAACATCCATTTTTAGTTCATTCTAATACGAGTATCCTGCTTGCACATCATATTTAGTTACGCTAATTCAAAAACTTCCTGAAAGCAATGGTTGCAAGTGGTTGTAGATTTCCACACGTTAGTGATGATAAAACGAAGGAGGAAATTTTTGTAGGCTACCAAATGAGAGTCTTGATTGCAGTTAAAAGAATTTTAATGACGTAGCTCAGAATCAGAACATAAATAAGCTGAGGTACAACTCCGATCAGTTTCAAGACATAAAACCCAATGACGAAAAATTAAGTGCTCTTAAATCTGATGATTATTATAAACAACTACAGGTGTTGGTTGTGAAATATTTTCAACTTATGTTGATTGTGCGAAAGGATAAATTGGAAAAACTATTAATTCGACAAAGGTTCAGGTGCTGGGGGAACTTGGCAGCCAAAGGCTGCTTACCCCCCTTCACATACCACTGAATATCGGGGAAATAGGGTATATAACTAGAAAACAAAAGAAGGTGACCGAACTGCATCAAACAAGAAAGAACAGCAGCTATGTACAAAAACAACGAACATAGATACAAGAAGAAAACTGTTCAAAGCATAGTGTGGAGCACAGCACAGTATATCTATGAAATAGGAGCAGTAGGAAAAGCAGACAGAAGCTTTTTGGAATGTTGTGCTTCAGATGTATGATGATGGTAGCATGGACAGACAAAGTTTATTACAAATAGGTTGTAGCAATAGTAGAGGAATAAATATATCTGTGGAAAATAAAACAAAATAGGAGAAATAAAAGGACAGGATACGTTCTGAGACATTTCTGGGGAATAGTACGGGATATACTACAATCAGAGATAGGAAACGAGAGGTAGAGGTAGACCGAGATCAGACTTTTGCACACAGATAGTGATAGATGCAGACAGTGCAAATTTCAGGGAAATGTGTAGGTTGGTTCAGACTAGGAAACAATGAGAGTACGCGTTCAACCAGTTCTAGGACTGAAGACCTAATGATGGTGATGACCTAGCAGCTTGGTGCTTTCCTTAAATCTGTTTTAATTGGTCGAAGATTATTAACACATAATTCTGTACTTTATCTATATTTGTAGGCTTCTTTAAATAACGCTGTAATCACTTGTAGGGTTCGAATGTATGCCGAATTGTTACGGCATCTGATGTAACTGAGACAAAAAGAGGCACTTCCTTGACTGTTGACTTGGTTTCTTTTATTTGAACTGATTGACACGGACGGGCGCTTTTTTAAGTTGGCGAAGAAAGTCGCTTTGCAAGTATGTCTTTTATAACCTTAATAATGTGTTGCTTTAATTTTAATCGTGTAATGGAATACTTCCATTTAGTTAATGTTCTGATGATCTTGTGATATTATTATGTAATTGTTGACTGTTTGTGGCTTGCATTTATGTAATATTTTACCTACCATTAATTAACCTTGCTTGACGTGTTTAATGTGTATAATTATGTTAATTTAGTTTATTAACATATGTATGTTAAATAAAAGGTTTGATGTGTAGCCCAACATAATGTAACTTTGTTTTCGTTGAATGAATCTCTAACGATTTTGTTAATTTAGTGGATTTCCAGTATCCAATGTAGGGTTGGACTTCAAATCCATTGTGTGAATTACGTAATAAAATATCAAGGGCAGAATTATGTTTATTTCACGATAATTAATGAAAGATACAAACATTCGAAGAGATATTAAATTAAATTTTTAGCAGAGTTTTAATGCGGACAATACTTGATTCAATGTTATATTTAAAACTGATAACATACTTTGAATATCATTTACAAATGTATTGTTTTTTTCAACATTTTGAGTCAAGTTACAACAACATAGCTCACATCGCAATTAAAATTTAATTATATATGTATCTGTGTTGAACCCATTGTCGAGGCAATACTTCTATTTAAAATATCCAACATGCAAGAATACACACAGACACCAAAACAAAACACTTTTCAAAAATGTAAGCTGGTCAGTTTCATATACACACACATAGGAATATAATAGAAATAGTATTAGCACAGTAGATAAGTTACCTTCGTACGAGATCAAAAAACCGGTTTTCTTATAGGATTTAACATGGGAAATTCTAAGGTCCAAAAAGACCATTTTTGTGAGTTCCAAAGGGCATTCACCCCGGGTGATCCAACATTCACAGTTCACGGAGGAAGTCGGTTCTAGACTCACCGCAACCACCACAACCACCACCAACATCACCACAACCACCACCACAACCACCACCACCGCAAACACCACCATCACCACAACAACCACTACCATAACCACCACCACAGGGTAATCCTACGTTCAGAGTGAGCAAGGTGGTTCTAAACCCCCTTCTGTCACACCCTCTCCATCTAAATAAAAATATGCATTCATTAAAATGCTTTATTACACATTGATAGGTTAGGTCAGCGCCGGCGGCACTGACTTAACCTATCAATTTTTCGTGCTATCTAACCTAAGCTAAGTCCAAACAACATGAACTAACCTAACCTAAGTCAAAACAACGTGAACTAACCTAACCTAACTCGAAACAACGTTAACTAACCTAACCTAAGTCGAAACAACGTGAAGTAACCTAACCTAAGTCGAAACAACGTGAACTAACCTAACCTAAGTCCAAATAACGTGAACTAACTTACCCCAAGTTACAGGCTTAGAGATAGCGCAGTACGACAGTACGTGTATTGGGGGAATAGCAATACAAAGAAATTGACTGGCATGCAAATTAAGTTGTCCGAAAAACCAGAGGAATGGGAAAAATTGATAAAGTATGTAATTTCGGCTTTTAGTTTTAACTATTTACCTGTAAATTATTTGGAGATAGTAGAGGAGGAAGATAGCCAAGATAAAATAAAAATCTTACACAAGTGCTACATTAAAGCAGGTAGTACATATTTCACACAATCTGCAAGACCATATTCTACAATTCCAAAAGAAATAGTCATTTCGGAATTGGGATTGATAAATACGTCTAACATTCGCCCAGAGGTTCTACGACAACTCGTAAATATTAGCAGTAAACTCTATCCGTTTATGCTAAAGGAAATTGCCCCATTATGCACGCCATACGCTGTAAGTGGAAGAAAAAGACAGTTGGAATTAGAGGAAATGGATGCAAAAAGGCAAAAGTTGGACTACATGGAAAACACTGTGACGATACGCGAACAATACACAGATATGTTAGACAAAGAACATCTTATTAGAGAAAATGAGGAAGAATTAAAAGATTATTTTATGTGCCGATGGGCTGACTGTATGCATTTGTGGTTAGTAAGAAAGACTCTTTTAGTTATGCAGGCGTCCTCGCGGACGTCCTTTTGATTTTTTACGGATAGCACGAAAACGGTTAAAGAAAACTAAATTTTGTAAAGACAATTATTTTCATATTTGAATATAGCGCATTGATTGGAGCAATTGTCATATTAGTATGTAGTGCCGTTTTGGTTTTTTGATGATGACTTGAAAACGGTGCAAAATATAAAAATTTGTAAATGTGATTATATCATTATTTTAGTAATACGCATCAATTGGTGTAATTGATATATTTATATCTAGTGCCGTTTTGGTTTTTGATTTATAATTTGAAAATGGGTTATATTTATATTCTGGATAGACAATTATTAACATATTTAAGTAAGCTTTATCGATTTGTGTAATCATCGCATTTAAGAATAATAACATTTGACTGAGATAGTGTTGTAATTTCCGAAACATACAGCAATATTTTGTTTAGTAAAGAATATGATTTTGCTATGGTTAACTATGTTGTTATAAATGCATAATGTGTTGTGATAATTGAGTGTGTGGTTGCCCTTTGCATGTGCTTCTGACCAAAGCTAGATCCATGGTACGTACTTGCGGCATAGTACCAACTCAACATCTAAAGTCTAGCGATTGGGCTATGAGGTAAACGTTAATGCACTGTGCTACCTTGCAGTCAAATATCATGACAATAAGTAAACAATACATAGTATTTAGCGTTCCCCATGACAGCCTTGGCTCAACATGGTGGCCGCCATGGCAACCGTCTAACGTGGTGGCCGCAATTGTGGCCGTCATGTCGCCATGACGGCCACCATGGTGGCCGGGGCGACCGTCATGGTGCGCTTGTTTTTTAATTAATCACAATTTAGTCTGTTTAAAGACTTGCATGTATTAGATGACCTTCAGTTCAGTGTTTTGGCTGTGGGTATACTATAAATATGGGGGAGGGAGCTAATTTCAATCATTCTGTTTGTAGAACGTGGAACAAGCAAGATGTCTCGTTTTATTGAATTGATTAAAAATATTGCTGCCCTCCTTGGATTGGTGCAACATCATAATAATGGATGGATTGATGAAGGACTACAGTTATGTAGAACTGAAGTTAACAGAATAAGGAGTGCTATAAAAAATGCAAAGTTTGTTTTTCCTGACACCCCCCTCAGCTCGTTCGCGGGTATATAAACTGCTGCTATCGAGCGGAGTGTCAGTTCTTATTCAACCTTGCGATGTGCAGATCTATCTTTAAAACACGTTAATCATGTCTATAAAAGTTATCGAGTTAATCGTGTGTTACTTTTTGCAGAAAGTTGAGCAACCAAAATGTAAAGTTTGGTGAAGTTAATAAAAAATATTGCCACTCTACTTGGACTGGTGCAACATCACAATAGCAATTAACAAATTGATGAAGGATTACATCTATGCAGGGTTAGAATAAATAGAATCTATAAAGAAATAGCAAAAGCAAAGTCTGTTGGTGAGAAACAATAGTTGCTGGCATCGATTGCAAACATCAAGACCCTGCGTAACCAACTTAAAGTGGCACAAAAGCGTAGGGATGGAGTTGGAAACAAAAGAGAAACCGCTAACCATCGTGTGCGTTGGGGGGACTCGATCTCGGCATATAGAGGACGCATTCATGCTGGTGTAATTAGTAATCTCAAACATAAAGACGTAAAGACCTTTTTAGCCGATTACAAGAGAGTTTTCAAAAAAAGAATTAATGATACACTAAAGAACAATGAAGATGTTAAAGTTAATACCGTCTTTTGCTGTGAATTTGAGATTACGACTGGTTCCAAAATTATGCGACAATATAAGTACTTCACGACATCAAACGCCCCAATATTCAAGAACACAGATCTGGATAGGTGGTTTGATAATAATGTTATCAAACCAATAACATCAGAGTCAGAAGACTTCCAAAAACGTGATAGTGGGTGGACATTGAAAAGTATTTATAATTTAAGTATTAATATAAATAAGTATAACCCCATGCGGAGATCATCATATATCGAGCTGCCGCCTCAAATACAACGTAAACAGGCATGTATTAACGTAAGGAATAATGATCAGGCATGTTTTGCATGGTCTATAGGATCTACTTTGTATCCTAAACAGCATAATACTAATCGTACCTCATCCTACCCTCATTTATTCATCTGTGTTAAATCTAAAAGGAATCCAGTTTTCGATGGCTATAAACCAGGTTGCACATTTTGAATCTCGGAATGATATATCTGTAAATGTATATACTTTTAAACTAAACAATAATAAATTTACAAATGTTCCCTTGTTTATATCAGATAAGAAAAAAAATAGACATGTCAATCTCTTGATGATGTGGAAATCCATGAACCCACAATTGAACCGTTTAATTCTGGTTATGTATGGATCAAGGATTTAAGTCGAACAGTGTCTTCTCAACTTAATTCTGATCAAGCCAAGAAACATTTTTGTGATCGTTGTCTCCACTACTTTACTACAGAGGTAAAATTATTAAAGCATATCGATGATTGTAAAGTGAAACAATTGGGTGTCCCTCGGTTGCCTACAGAAGAAAATAAAAACCCCCGTTTTAAAAATTTTTGAAACTAAGTTAAAGTTCTATTTGTAGTATATGTCGATTTAAAATGTCTTTTGAAGCCCACTGGTGATGCTCAAAAATATCAAGAACATATTCCGTGTAGTGTGGGATTTTATGTCAAGTGTGAGTATGATAACTCATTATCGTTTTATCGGTCATATCGCGGTAAAGACTGCATAAATTGGTTTTCAAAATAGCTAAGACAGTTTGCAGAGGATGTTGAAACACTTTTTATGTGTCCGTATGATATAACCCCATTACCATTGCAACAGGAAGTTGATTTTATAGCTGCAACGCACTGTTGTATGTGTGATAAACCATTTAATGATGGAGATATAAAGATTCGTGATCATAATCATTTTATACCAACTAATAACTATAAAGACCCAGCACATTCGGATTGTAATATAAATCATCAAGACTCTTGAACAATTCCCATCGTTTTTCACAACCTAAGTGGTTATGATTGTCATTTTATAATTAAAGACATTGCTATTAATTTAGAAGGTCGTATAGAGGTACTCCCAGTAACTAAAGAAAAGTAAATTTCTTTCACTAATATATTCCTGAAAACTTGGTTAACTTTCGATTTATCGACAGTTTTCGCTTTATGAGTTCATCGTTAGACACACTTGCTTTATTTATAACTGATTATCCGCTGTTAAAAAGCCGATTCTCACATTTAAACGATGAACAGTTTCAATTATTGACTCGAAAATGATTTCATTGATTCTTTTGCAAAGTTTAACAATACCTGCTTACCTAGTCGACAGCAATTTTATAATACACTAGAAGATAGGGCAATATCTGTTTAACATTATGCGCATGCTCAAAGATCATGGACAACATTAAATATTCAGAGCTTGGGTCAGTATTCTGATTTATATCTGGAAACTGATGTATTGTTGTTGGCAGAAGTTTTTGAACAATTCCGATCAAGTTGTCACGCCACATATGGACTTGGTCCCGCCCACTACTATACACTGTCTGGGTATACTTGGGACGCAATGATGAAGCACACAGGTCAGGAACTTGAGTTACTAACGGAAATTGATCAACTCTTGTTCATTGAAAAAGGTATACGTTAAGGTCTTAGTTTAGTATGTTCAGAACGATGTGCTTCAATAAATATTTGCCCACTTATGATCATTCCAAACCTACTGAGTATCTAATGTATTTCGATATAAACAACCAGTATGGTTGGGCCATGAGTCAACCTCTTCCGTTTGGAGATTTTCAATGGGATAACACCAGCATTGATGTAACTTTAATTCCTGACGATTCTCCTGAAGGTTATATCTTGGAAGTCGATTTAGAGTATCCCGAGCACATGCATGACGTACATAAAAATATTCCCTTTTGTCCAGAGCACATTGACCCGAAGACTGGAGGACCACCTGTGGAGAGAATCCAAAATACTAAATTAATGGCCACGTTGAATTCAAAATGTAAATATGTCATCCATTATAGAAATCTGAAGCAGGTATTGTTAAATGAACTCGAATTAAAAACCATTCATAGGGTACTTAAATTTAAGCAGAGTTGTTGGTTAAAGTCCTGCATTGACCTTAATACTGAGCTTCGAAAACGTGCAAAGAATGAATTCGAAAAAAATTTGTTCAAATTAATGAACAATGCTGTTTTTGGTAAAACAATGGAGAACAAGCGAAAATATTATAATATGAAACTTGTTCAAAATTAGGATGGTAGGTACGATGTCGAAACTCGTATATCCAATCCCCTATTCAAAAACCTAACGGTCCTTGAAAAAAACCTAATGCTAATAGAATTACTTAAATCAGAAGTATATTTTAATAAACCGATATATGTGGGAATGTGTGTACTAGACTTATCTAAAATCACTATCTATGATTATCATTATAAATACAAGTTATCTAACTTTGGAAAGGACTGTAATGTTCTATATACCGATACTGATAGCCTTATCTATAAAATAATAAACCATGATCCCTATGAGGCTATGAGGCGGGAATATTACAAATATTTTGATACTTCAGACTATCCACAAGATAACATCTATAAAATTCCTCTAGTAAATAAAATAGTATTGGGAATGATGAAAGATGAGAACAATGGGCTGATTATGACCAAGTTTATCGGGCTGAGATCCAAAATGTATGTGACAAAGGTTTTCAAAACATCGGAAGAGAAGGAAGCTGAACGCTTGCGTATACAAGAAGATACTTCTATACCTCCAACAGCTCTCTCTAATTTCGGTGTAACTAAAAAAGTCAAGGGAATTAAAAAATCAATCATTAAAAATCATGTCACATTTGACGACCTTGCTCGTTGTGTATACGAGTATAAAGAGAAGTTCATTTCACAAAATTTGATCCACTCATCTAAACATCATTCATACAATCATTCAAGATCAAATAGCCTTAAGTCCACACGACGATAAAAGATATTTAATACCAGGATCATATAGGACATTACCCATAGGTCATTTCATAGATAGCATGGAAATTGTGGAGGCAGTTTAAATTATAATAAATTACTCCAATATATGCATGTAGTATGTAAGTGTAAATATGTTCATCTAGTAAATAAGTGTAAATATATAAATAAATATTAATTTATATGTAATACGTGTAGAGTTATATATTATATATTAATTGAATTGGTACCTCCAATATTATTGTAAATGTACTGTTATTTGTTGATGTAGTATTAAGCTATGTTATTCTAAAGAATGTTAACTTAGATATAAGCAATCGATATATGTGTAGTGTATGTTAATTCGGATAAACCGATACAATATATGTAATATTAAAAATATGTATGTTAGAGTATATAAAATCAATGTATGTAAGTGCAATGTATAATAAAGCATTTTAATGAATGCATATTTTTATTTAGGTGAAGAGGAGAGGCAGAGTGGAGGGTGGGGGAGACCGCCTTCCTCGCCCAGAACGTAGGATTACCTTGTGGTGGTGGTGGTGGTGATTGTGGTGGTGGTTGTGGTGGTGTGGTGGTGGTGATTGTGGCGGTTGTGATGGTGGTGGTCTAGAACCGACTTCCTCCGTGAACTGTGAATGTTGGATCACCCGGGGTAAATGACCTTTGGAACTCACAAAAATGGTCTTTTTGGACCTTAGAATTTCCCATGTTAAATCCCATAAGAAAACCGGCTTTTTGATCTCGTACGAAGGTAGCTTATCTACTTAGCACAAAGAAGAATATATAAAAAAAGTTTCAGTGCCCTCACGGAAAAACTAAAACTTATAAAGAATATTTTCTTATGTTTTGTTTATTGTTATAACTGTTTTTGTATCGTATTCTTGGATAAATGTCGATAAAAATAGACAGACTGAAGTTTTGAAAATGCCCCTTGCAGCCGCAGTACTGTGCCTCAGAGAAGAAAACAGTCTTAAAAACAATAAGAAAACAGAATATTGGTTGTGGATAACATTTTCAAAAATTAAACCTGTTCATCGTCATGTACATAGGCACAAGAACATTGTACTAAAATATAAAGCAATAAACAATACACAAAAAGTAACGGTGTCCGCTCAGAAAACATTTTAGATTATATAATAAACTGACTATCTGTAGAAATCAGTCGGCTTCGTTAACAACTCTTTTTATGTTTTTTTTCCAATTCTTTTGTATCGCATCCCTGGATGTGTGTGGATAAAAATGGAAGGGCTAAATTTTTAAAAATGAACTGTTGTCAGCTACAATATAGTTCTATACAGATGAATCCATTCTTAAAAAATAATAAAAAGGCGATATTATCGCTGTCAAGAGCATTTTCTAAAGTTAAGCCTATCCATTCTTATCTAACACGCACAGAAACACGGAATTAGAACAATAAATAATGCAGAAGAAAGTCACAGCGTCTGCAGGAAAAAAAATAGTACTCGTAAACTTGTACAATAAACAAAATTTTTCAGTGCTCGCATAGAAACTCTAAGCCTTATAAAAATATTTTTTCCCTTGCGAGTGCTGTAACTATTATTGTTATAACTTTTTTGTATCGTTCTCCTGGATATATGTGGATGAAAATGGACAGATTAAAGTTTTGAAAATGTCCTTGGCATCCACAATACTGTGCCGCGCAGAAGAAAATAGTCTTAAAAAATAATAAGAAAACAAAATATTGGATGTGAATAGCATTTCCAAAAATTGAACCTGTTCATTGTCATGTACACAGGCACAAAAACATTATACAAAAAAATTAGAACAATAAACAATACACAAAAAAGTCAGAGTGCCCGCTTAGAAAACTTTTTGTATTATATTATAAACTGGCTATCTGCAGAAGTCGACTTCGTCGACAACTTTTTTATATTTTGTTTTAATACTTTTGTATCGCATTCCTGGATGTGTGTGAATGAAAATGGACAGGCTAAATTTTAATAATAACCCATTGCGAGCACAATACTGTTCTTCACAGACAAATGCATTCTTACAACATAATAAAAGGGCGATATTTTGGCTGTCAAAAACATTTTCGAAAGTTCAGTCTGTCCATTCTCATCTAACACGCACAGGAACACGGAATTAGAACAATAAACAATGCAAGAAAGTGACAGGGCCCACAGGAACGAAAATAGTACTCCAAAATGTGTTCGAAAAGGAAAAATACACACACCAAAATAAAACAGATTTCAAAAATTTAGCCTATTATTTTTCATCTACTCATATCCAGAAGCATAACATAAAAAGTATCAGAACAAAGTATAGAATACAAAAAAGTTACTGTGTCAGCACGGAAGATATCAGTTTTATAAAGAATGTTTTCTGCATTGTGGGCACTGTAACATTCTTTTATGTTTTGTTTATAGTTTAAATTCTTTTTGCATTGTATCCCTGGGTATATGTAAATACAAATGGATAGGTTGAATTTTTGAGAATGCCTTCTTGGCAAGTTCAATACTGTTCCTCACAGGAAATAATATTCTTAAAAAATAATAAAAGGGCGACATTTTGGTTGTCAAGAGCATTTTTGAAATTGTAGCCCATTCATTCTCATCTACATACCTACAGGAATACTATGCAAGAAAATCATAACAATGAACAATACACAAAAAGTTACAGCGGCCGCACGGAAAAAATATTTCACAAAAACTTGTTCAACACACAAAAATACTCACAGTGATCAAAATAAAATATTTTTTAGAATTTAGCCTGTACTTTTTATCTACACATTCGAAAATATCAGAACAAAAAACAGTATAAAAAGAAATACAGCGCCTGCACGTAGGAAATCAGTCTTATAGAGAATGTTTTCTGCTTTGCAGGCTCTATAGCTTCTTCTTTCTTTTCTTTTTTGTTCTAGTTCGTTTTGTATCCCATTCCTGAGTATGTTTCGATGTAAATCGACAACCTGAATTTTTGAAACCGCCTCTTAGCAGCAACAATACTGACCCTCGCAGAAGAAAGCGTTATTATAAAATAATAAAAGAACTATATTTTGACTGCTTAGGGCATCTTCAAATATTCAGCCTCAACTATACACGCACACGAACACGACGCACAAAGATTACAACAATAAATGATTCTGAAAATAGTCATAGCGTCCGAAGGTAAGAAAATGTTACTCAAACACTTGTTGAATATGCAGAAATACACACAGGCAGCAAAATAAGAAATTTTTGCAAAAATTTATTCTATAGATTTTCATCTACACACATCTGGGAATACAATACAAAACGTATCAGACCAATGAACAACAAATAAAAAAAATTACTGCACGTTCACTGAAGAAATAAGTAATATAAAAAATGTTTTCCCCTTTGCGGGCGCTATAAGCTTTTTGTGTTTTGGTTTGTCTAATTCTTTTTGTATCGTGTTCATATGTGAATATGGACGAAAGTGTACAGGATGAGTTTTCGAAAATGCCCCCTTGGCAGCCTCAATACTGATCCTCATCAAAAACCTATTCTTAAATAATAATAAGATAATATTTTTGCTATCAAGGACATTTTCAAAAATTCAACCTGTCGATTCTCATCTACATCCGCACAGAAACAGAACATACAATGAATGAAAACAATAAACAATACACACGAGAAGTTGCAGTGCAAAAACTTGTCCAACATGCAAAAATACACATGGGCACTAAAATGGAACATTTTTCAACAATTGAGTATGCCCGTTTGCATCTACACACACCTAGGAACACAATACAAAATGTATCAGTACAAAAAAATTACAGCACCCGCACAAAAGAAATCAGCCTTATAAAGAATTTTTTCACCTTTGCGGGCGTTGTAGTTTTCTTTGTGTTTTGTTTTTTGTTCTAATTCTTTTTGTGTCGTATTCCTGGATGTAGTTAGATGTAAATGGACAAACTAAATTGTTGAAAAAACACCTTAGCATCCATAATACTGTTCAATACAGAAGAAAGTATCCTTAAAAAACTAATAAATGGACAATGTTTTGGTTGTCGAGGGTATTTTCAAAAATTCAGCCTACCTATTCTCATCTACACACGCACAGAAATGCGATGTAAAAAGAAATAGAACCATAAACAATACACAGAAGAGTTACAGCGCCAGCACGAAAGTAAATGTTCCTCAATAACCTATTTAATATGCAAAAATACATACACACACCAAAATAGAAAATTTTTCAAAAATTTAGCCTGTCCATTTTCATCTACACACGCTCAGGAACACAATACAAGAAGTGTCAGAAAAAAAAAGTATACAAAAAATTTACACCTACGCACGCAAGAAATAAGTCTTTTAAGAATGGTTTCTACTTTGAGGACGCTGAAATTTTTTATATTTTACTTTTTGTTCTAATTATTTTTGTATCGTAGAGTAGAGTGAGGCAAAAGTTCGCGGCGGGTGAAAGTACGCACTGCCATAATTTCCCTAACGCTTCCAATGTAGATTGGCACCTGTTCGGCTCTCGTTAGTCTTCTGTTATACGAGAAAGTGTAAACAACGTGGTGCCCCGTGTTTTTAAAGTAACCGGGAAAATGAGATAACTTTTGTTGTGATACCCATTAATATTGCTTTTAAGCAGCTTAAATGTGTGTGCTACGAGCCTTCACTTTAAATTATTAGAAAAACAATTTTTATAACATAAATGTGTATTCCTAACCTTCATCAAATTGTCGCGGACAGCCTGGAGCTACATTAACTGCTTTGAGGATAAGATGTAGCGCGTATTTTTGAACGTATGTTGGGGTAAAAGTACGCACATTCGAACGGGGCAAAAGTACGTTGCGTACCTATGCCCCATTAGGATATTATTTATTCTTTGTGCTGTGTTCTGTGTATCTAAGTTATATTTTCTGTTACAGAAATTATAAACGAAAAACAGAACGGACTGCAATTACACCTGAGATATTCGAAAAAGCCAAACAAATGCTTCAAAATTGCTTATCCCAACGTAGAGTTGCTAGCGCACTACGATTTACGGAAGGTGCGCTGAGAAAACTATTGAAGTTGGATTGTGATGTTAGCCAGTTGGGCTGATTTAAACCCGTGTTTTCTGGAGATCAAGATCGTGAACTAGCTGTGCATGCAATTAACTTGGAAAAAATGTTTTATGACTTGACATTGAAGAGTTTAAGAAAATTAGGTTTTCAATATGCTAAATTAAATAACATTGCAAATCCTTTCCCAAAAGAAAAATAAATGGCCGGGAAAGATTGGGCATACTCTTTTTTAAACAGGCACAAGCTATCGTTACGGACAGCTTCCAAAACTAGTATAGCCAGAGCTGTGGGTTTTAATAAGATACTGGTGAATTTGTACTTTATTACGTAGATTTAAGGCCTGGAACAAAAGCAACGTTGCCTGTTTGTGCCGTGGCTAGTCAGAAACATAATGGGTCAGGTTCTGAAAGCGACATGGTACTGATATTTTGTTGAGCGCCAAGGCGGGCTCCGCGCAAAAAAGACAACTATAATATAAAACCAACCTTACCTGCCTAATTGGCTGATCCAGGATCCAGGACTAATATTACTGTGGATATTGCGTGAACTTCAGGTGAAACCGGTATCTGCTGTACGTGAACCAAAAATACAGCACAGGGAATTCCAATAAAGGAAAACTAAAACGAGAACCATGACCAAAAAAATACCAGAGAAGAGAATAAACGAATAAATAAACCAGTAAATAAAAAAAAAACCTTAAAAACTTAAAATTGATTAGTGCTCAGGCAATTATACCAGCAAACTTTCAACGATAACTAGCGTAAAGGTTTAATATTATTTTTAGAGCGGCGCTATCTTCAAACAGGTAGCAACTTCAAACAATTTCTAAAAATACAGATTATAGTAATTGTACGCGGCGCAATCCTACTTACAATGAATGTGAACGATCGACCTATAACATTTAAATACTTGAACCAAAGTTGCAGAAACTTCCAAATAAGCACAGCCCACGCTAGCTATATGCAACTCCAGAAAATTAACGTTTCGTTATATTTATATCCTGCAACGCAGCTAGGGAAATATATTTTAGCACACGCTAACCCTTGGATAACGAAAACGTGTAGGTCACTTCACGAAGCGCATTCAAGACGAACAACCTCTAATCAAGAATGCATCAATTCGTATTCCTATTTATCAACAATTATCACACACCTGTCGGACAGATAAAATCGCGTTGTATTTAATATTAAATGCTTGGCCCTGAATCAATATTTTACAAATAAATTATTACGTTTAATCTAATTACGTTATATACAGTGAGAGTCATTGTATCGTAACAAAGTGACCGTTACAACTTCTCCAATCTCAAGGCACTTATCGCAAAATACCAGTCTCCAACTACACGCATATTTAATGTGGACGAAAGTGGGCTCTGGACTGTTCCAAATAAAACACCCAAGGTAGTGTCTATTAAAGGTCAGAAACTAGTAGGGAAGATTGCTTCAGCGGAAAGAGATCAAACTATTTCTGTAGTTTGTTGCATATCTGCTACTGAAATTGTCGATGGAGCACCTCTAGGATCAATACTTTTTACGTCAGATTCGGGTTATATCAACACAGATTTATTCCTAGAATGTGTGAATTATTTTCAAACACAAGTTACATTTTCCGAAAAAGATTCAGCGTTACTAACTTTAGATAACCACTCATCGCATACATCTTTACCAGCAATACTTTTCGGGAGCAACATATACATATGTTTTCTTTACCACCGCATAGTAGTCATAAAACACAGCCATTAGACCGATGTTTTTTTAAACCACTAAAAGACTTCTATTCTCAGGCTTGCGAGCACTGGTTATTAAATAATCCAGGAAGGACCATTACCCAGTATCAAGCGGCTTCATTGTTTTCAGAAGCTTATCAAAGTACGGCGACAGTTAGTAAAGCTGTGAATTACTTCAAAGTAATTGGAATTTATCCTATAAATCTCTCGGTCTTGAGAAGGTAACGTAATGTGCCCTGACTGCACAGAGACTTTTTTAGAAACCCCAAATGACGACTGGGTGCAATGCAGCTACTGTGGGGAATGGTGGCACGAGGACTGCTCTCCATATGAAGGAAGAGGGTCATTTAAGTTTGACCATTGATCATAATTTTTGTTTGCTTTTCATTTAATATGTTACTTATGTACCTTATATTTGAGGATTTTTTAAAGTTTCAGTTAATATACCCAATGTACACTTACATTTAATAAACTAATAAACAGAAAAAAGTAATTTTTATTTTAAAAAAAGGTAGCCTGGTGTTAGAGTTGGCCTTAATATAACTAAAATTACTGCGAACTTTTACTCCACATGATGCGCACTTTTGCCTTTATAGTGGGGAAAAAGTACGTTTCTGTGCCTAATGCAGTTTTTCGTTTTTAGAGAAAATATCTACGCAAGTTTAGTAAATCTAAAAGATGTTTTTAATACTATAATCCTCCATCCTATAGAAGTGTGATTAAATAATAACTCTATATGAATTACGGTAAATCGAATATTAAATGCGCACTTGTGCCCCATCCTACTCTATTCCTGGATGTATGTGGATGAAAATGGTTAGGCCGAGTTTTTGATAATACACTCTGGCAGTCACAATACTATTTCCCACAGAAAAAAAGCATTCTTAAAAAATAGTATGACCACCAAGGGCATCTTCAAAAATGCACCCTGTCGGTTCTCATATACACACGCACACGAACACAATGCAGAAAGAATTAGAACAATAAATAATACAGAATAGAAGCTATAAGCCCACACTGAAAGAAATATTCCTCAAACACTCGTTAAATATACAAAAATACACTCACACGCCAACATAAAACATGTTCAAAAAATTAACCAGTCCATTTTTATTGACACACCCAGGAACACAATACAATAAGTATTAGGGCAAACAACAGTATACAAAAAGGTTACACCACATTCACAGAAGAAATCAGTCGTATAAAGAATATTTTCTCCTTGGCGGGAGCTGTAAATCTTTGGTGTTTTGTTTTTTTAAATTCTTTTTGTATCGTATAACTGGGTGTATATGGATGAAAATGAGCAAGCTGAATTCTTGAAAATGTCCTTTGGCAGCCACAATACTGACGGAATTTCGGCTGCTAAGGGAATTTTCAAAAATCCAACCCGCCCATTCTCATCTACACATGCACAGAATCACGATACACAAAGAACTATAATAATAAACAATAGACAAAAAAAGTTAACAAAGCCCGTTCAGAAAACATTCTAAAGTATGTTATAAGATGACTAGTTTTTCTCCAACATATTTCCAGTGTGGAAAGTAGAAACTAAGGATAGTGGGGTGAATAAATAATTGCCAATTACTGTTAGTCATTAAAGAGAGATGTTCAGAGTGCTAAATTTAGAAGGCAGTGAAAAACTGTCATTTTTTAGGTAATTTAAGATGTTAATTTTATGTGTAAACATTTCCTTTTGTTTCATATTTCAGTTACACATCACGAAACTGTGTCAAATGGAGAAAAACAGATAGTATTGTAGCGGGCTACTATTAACGCGTTTCGCCAAATTAAAACAAGTAATAACAAGTCTTTAATACTCACTGTTCACAAGTCTAATTAACAATATATGCCTTATTTATAGATGTTTTCAGTCCAGTTAACAATGAAGCATCATCACACTAATGCTATTTACAAGCACTAATATCTTCTTAAACTAAATTCTTAACCATAGGTCTATTAACAACACTAACACTTCTACAATTTTTGTATTACACTTTTGTCTATTTACGTATTCTGCAAGCTGACGGTACAATATACACGTTCACATAACACAATTTTATATTTACTCTTGAACTTCCAAAAGCGTAACTAATTAACTTTACACGATATAATTTATATTCGACATTTAGATATAGACTAACTCTGTACTTCATTAGCGGTTTTATATATACCCTGAATTAAATAGATGATTCATACTCCGGTATATGCTAGAAAGTCGAGGCATCTGTAGAATATACATTGATTACAGCACTTGTGCGTTTGACGGGTTGCCTACTCAATGCACAGGTTGTTTCAATAAAAAAGTATCCGATATAATAATGAGTATAAGTATATTTTTATCTGAGTGGGAAAAAACCGCATAAGGTTAGAAGTATTTGGTACACAGCAGTCACATCAAATTGTACAGCATGAGCGACTCTCTCGGAGATACGTTTTTTGTGAAATTTCTCATGAGAAAGTGGACTTTTTCTTTTTCCTCCTTAAAGAAATCTGCTACGGGAAACTTATATCTCGATATCTCTAAAACTGATTTTTGCAGAGTTTGAGGTTCATTCAAATAGCTTCCATTTTCCACAACGACAAAGCGCCATTACACCGGAACCTGCAAATTCACAAATCGACCGTATTAAAGGTAATATTTAAGCTATATATCGCTAGCGTTCAAGCAGGATTTGAACTGTGGCTGTTCTTTTAGCGGTTTTCAATTACCAGTTCGATTTGAAATGGTAATTCAACTTTACATAAAGGTTGGGTTTCCATACTGTTAATATATATTAATAAATATGCATTTGCATTCCACATGTGGATTATTCTTATCACTATATAAGTGTGTGTGTGCGTGCTTGCGTGCGTGCATGCGTGCGGGCGTGTGCGCGGGTGCATGCGTGCGTGGCTGCGGGCGTGCGTGCGAGCGTGCGTGCTTGCGTGTGTAGTAGTTTTGTTTTTAATTTTGCAAATGGTTAAAAGAACTATAATATACTATCCAGATTTTGGTCTCTAAACAAAGAAGAAACAAAGAATTTACAAATATGGGCAATGTTGTATACTAAATTGTGAACTAGACGTTAGTAAGCAGCCTATTTTGCCAAGAAAAGTGTAATATATGAATAGGGTTTATTTTATATTTAAGGTAAATGAAACTTACGCTCATTATAAGACATTCTCCAGTGTAGCATAATATAAATGTTAGAGCAGTATGCCCAAGTACTATTAAAAGGGACATTCCACTTGAAGAAGGAATCACTGTCTGAAACACATTGTAATATTATTTAGTTTATCTAATATGAGAGATGTTTAAACAAAAAAGAATCATAATTGTTCAAATTACATTTGCTGTTAAAATATGGAGAGGTTTGGACAATTTTTGTAAATATACACGATTGTAAAACTACTACATCCATTGGAACTTTAGGGGCGTTTTGAGTATTTTTCAGAAATATTTTGTATTTACCATCAAGAATTTTATTTAAAAAATACCGAAGATTCTTGTTAAAGAATTAACTACGCTGTGTTTGATGGTGTTGTTTAATAAGATCAGCTAAATAGGTTGAATAATAGAGGTTAGGCTGACTCTGCACAAGATTTTTGAAAAACATTTAAAATTATGGTTAAATCACGAGTGTCATAAGCTACAACAAAGCTACAGCTGTTTAACAGAAACGTGTGTATAAACTTATTTTATAATAACTTGATTCGACTAGTGCCTTAAGAAAATGAAGAGGACGCTTTAGTATTAGCAATTATCTTGATAAACGTTCAATAATTGAATATCCAGTTATTAATATGTGTGCCACAAGGTTTGTATCGAACAGCTTTTTTGTTTTCACATTGTCAAGGTAATAGTTAAGCATGTGATTCGATTTGATTAACATGGTTGTTTTTTACAGAGGCATTCGATATTCGAATATGTTCCTTAATAAGATAAATGGAATTATTTACTTATTAACAGCAAGGGTATCATAATATCAAGTTTTCTGTATTGATTCGTCAACCACAAGTATTAAAATAATACATTTAAAGATGAAGTTTTTTTAATCTTCTCGTTTATGAATGAAAAAAGGTGGTAAAAGGGATTAACGATTAACGATGTTATTCAAGTCAACATTGTCTTTTTAACGGAATCTTCAGGTTTGTTAAAATAAAATAAAATAATAGGTTTAGGCTTCTAGACACCTCAAAATACAAACAAGAACTACCTATTTCGTGCAATACGCAAATTAAATAGTCGATGTAGCCTTACCTTGTAGCGCGTTGCATTACGCTAGCTTTACATTAGTTGAGAAAGGAAAATTTTAATTTTGACAAGACAGAATAAATATGGACACGACCTGTGTAGTAGATTTAAAGAATAAGGAATATTAATTGAGCATGATATTTCAAAGTTTTATTTCTATAAAGGTAATTCAGTTAATAAAATCTAACATTGTAAACGTAAAAACCCAGGACGATGATTTATTTTAAAATCGCAAATGATAATAGCTTTAAATGTTGCAAGACACTACGGCTGTGTTTTCTAGAGAAAAGATAATGTACAATAGACAAATGTCGTACGTCCTGACTACCAAGGACATTGATTGCAACACTACTACTACGATACTATTGTATAACTAATGCGGTCATAGCCTTCTTATTCAACATGAATAAAATTTTACATTGTATTAATGGTTGCTGCTCGCAATTAATAGGATCTTTATAGAGCGAGAAATTTTATACAATAACTAAGCACAGTACTGAAACGCTAAGTTTAGAAAGTTAATGAGAACAATTAAAATTTAGTTATACGCGCAAGTAGTGTTGCCGTCTTATCGAATTTATGAAGGCAACTGAGAGGGGTTGTAATGGACTATAAAATAGGGGTGTAGAGGGTTGTCATATAATGACGCCTCAAAAAGAAATGGTTTCAAATCACTTACTCCAAACTTGGCTTCTGGTAGCACAACACTCACTTATGGATTGTTATCTAGGTCTAGGGTAGGTGGATAGGAAGTGAAGGAAGTGGAGTTTGACCTATTTGACTTATTTTAGTAGACGAGAGCGTGATTATAAGGGGCAGTTTATCATCCCGCGGTCCGTACGGAACTCTTGCTTGCTCGGTACTCACTACGAGCGCGATAACGCCAAAGGCAGTCGCGGAAGGGGATGCGGGGGTCTCGAACGGCACGTACATATCGCCCATCTTAAAATGACATAATTTTAAAAATAAACGAAAGAAACAGCAAAAAATTAAATTAAATGTGGGGGAGGGTGGATATGCATTTCCTCCACGGTTTACCCGCCGATGCTCGGGAAAAGCAAAAACACGCGAAAAATAACCAAATTAGAGAAAAAAAGAAAGGAAAAAAACCATATACAGTAATACGTATTTTTTAGGAAGAGGTACTAGTTTGTTGACCGGCCGAATTAATTGACCGTTCGGAGTTTTCATCACGGCCACACGAACCACTCCATCGCTGTCAGAGAAGAGCCATTCTATACGACCAACAGGTCAACACAACGGCAAAGTGTACACACCCGAAATAAACACAACGTCCCCCACAGACAAAGGAGCGGTCTCACGATTCCACTTAGTCCTCTGACTAAGGGTGTTTAAACAGTCACGAGACCAACGACGCCAAAATACTGAGTACGTTGGCATAAACGGTGCCAGTCGCCCTCCGAAAACTGGACCTCAGGTAAGCTCAAAATAGGCCCTTCAATTAGAAAATGGCCTGGGGAGAGATTGTCGAAGCAATCTAATCCATCGGAAAGATAAAAACATAACGGACAACTATTTAAAACCTCTAGTATGCGAGTAAATATAGTAGTTAATTCTTCGAAAGTTTGAGCTTGACTACCCAAAATGCGACTCAACAGAGCCTTTGCTGATTTGACACAGTATTCCCGTAGACCGCCGAAATTGAGCCGTAGGATGGATCAAAGCGTCAATATATTTGACGTGAAGCCAGGATAAAAAAATTTCAGTTTGATTTTTTCGGAAAAATGCATGGGCCTCCTTCAAAGCACGCGCGGCACCAACAAAGTTACTACCACAATCCGAATACACAGTTATAGGAGCTGCACGCCGCGACGTAAAACGAGTAAGGGGAGCTAGGAAAGCCTCGGTAGGTAATTCCGAAACTAGCTCCAAATGTACCGCCTTAGTACACATTCAAACGAAAACACACAAATAAGCCTTAACGGAAAGTGCATTGCGTCGAATGGAGGTTTTTACCAAAAAAGGTCCCGCAAAATCGATGTCAAAATGAATAAAAGCTCGAGTTATTTGTACCCGAAGAGAGGGTAAATTGGCCATAATTGGCTGAGAAGGTTTGACCGTCAACCGAAAGCACGGTAAACATTTATGAATGCGCTGATGAACTAAACGACCGCAGTCCAAAAATCCAAAACTTACGTTGGATAGAAACTTGTGTCATTGAAGGACCGGCATGCAAAGATATACGGTGATAATGATCACACAAAATAGTAGATAATATGGTCCTCTTAGGTAATAACAAAGAATGTTTTTACTCATAGGTTAACTGAGAATTATCCCGGCGTCCGCCCACCCTCAGCAAACCTCGCGAGTCCAGAAAAGGAGTTAACTTATATTGGCGAGATTTTTATCATAGTACACTCTTCCTATTGGGTTAATGGAATGAACTCTGGGTAAATACTTGTGGTATCATGTGATTTAGACGACTTCGTGGGTTAGATAGTTTTGTGAATGACCACTAACCTCAACATCCACGATTTGATTCCCGAATCGCCCCTCTTGAAACATCAATTATCGTAAAAATAGCCCTAGTGCGGATAAAAGATAAAATGTAGGTCCCTTATGTGTGTTGCTACACACGTTAAAGATACCTACCTTGCTTGGAACAGCAAAGGTTCAACAAAATTTAAATTTTTTAGGTATAACTAAAATTCGCTTCTTGGGTAATGTAATATCTTCGGGTGGTGCGTTGGGCAATTAAATGTAAGGCATCATGTAATTGGTCGTTCGGTGGGTTAGATGGGTTCGTGTGTGACTACTAATTCCAAAGTCACGGGTTCAATTTCTGTCACGTGCCGCTTGAAAATTGTTACGCGAAAATTTTTCACAAAAATACATCCTCGGTCGCCTGGGAGGTAAAATTTAGGTCCCATGTGTGTGTTGTTACGGACGTTAAAGATTTTATATAAAAAAAAACTAGCTACCTAGACAATGTAGTATCCTCGGATGGAGCAATGGAAAATTAAATATAAGGTATCATGTAATTGGCGGCTCCGTGGGTTAGATAGGTTCGTGTATGACTACTCATCCTAAAGTTTCGCGTGATGGTCAATGTAGTACCTTAGTGACGAGCATTGGAAAATCAAATGTAAGGTATCATGTGATTGGCGGCTTAGTGGGTTAGATGGATTCGTCTGTGACTACTAATCTCAAGGCACGAGTTCGATTCTTATCACGTACCGCTTAAAAATTGTTAAGCGTACATACAAAAATACGTCCTCGGTGGAATGGGGGGTAATATTTAGGTCCCATGTGTGTGTGATTACGCTTCGAAGAGCAAGGGCTTTTAATTGACTTCAGAAAGAAAGAAGGTTTCCCTTTCTCTTATAGAATTTTAAATTTCGACACAACAAAAAAATATCTGACACAAAATCTTTTTCTTGAACATTATAATTTTTACGATTGTTTATATGAAATCCTAAATGCAAAATTTATACTCTCCTTAAATTTAATATCTTTAGTAATTGTACAAACATTTTCAAAAGTTTATAAACGTGATAATAAAGCTTTAACCTTAGTCAACATAAAAATTTAAACACTCACCGGGAATCGGCTCCCGCACCTATCAGGGTTCTAAATACCTGACGTTCATACACGTAAAAAGTCCAGCTTCAGAAAAAGATTTCCAAATCAAAAGCACCGGATTTCATCCTGGCAACAAAATCTCGTTTATGTGAGTACCCAAGTAAACAGCTGGCATTATGACGTCATACTCCTCAATTAAGCAAACACCATGTGAGCGACCTGAAATACCTCCTGTTACAAAAATTTCTTCATAATAAAAAAAATGCGCGTTAATGGATACCGAGGATAGATAACCACGTTGCTACGTTCATTTAACATTTAGGCCGCTTTACCAAAGCCCGGGGAACCTTTAAGATTCCGGTCCCTTCTAAAACAACCGTCAACCTTACGTTGACCTAAATAGCAAACCTCAAACTCCAGCTGGCACATAAATGCGTCAACATTTTCTTTCACTCGCCCTGTTAGCGTTGCACTCAAGAAAATGGCCGCGTTATCCTTGCTTCTATCAATATATGGAACAGGTGAGCTGTATAAAGCGTTACCTCGTGACACTTTCCACAAGCCTTATATTAACTTAATAATTCTTAATAATGTATACAGACCGCCTACAGAATAGGTAACACAAGTGACTTGTTTATAACGTATTTGTTACGATTGCATATATTCTTAAGATAAATTCAAAGCGGAATAAATGGTAATAACGTTTATTTCTTTTACAAAAGTGTTCCTTCTAATATTATAATGCAAACCAATGAAATCAGACGCCACGGAACTGTAACAAATAGAAGCGACTTCGAAAGTAATACCTAAGAATTTATATTTGTTACAAGCGTACATACAAAAATACTTCCTCAGTGGAATGGAAGGTAAAATTTAGATCCCATGTGTGGGTCGTTACGCATGTTAGAGGTCTCTGCGTTGCTTACAACAGCAAGGGTACGGCAAAATTCAAAATTTCCAAGTAAAAACTTGCTACTGGCCACTGCGCTACGTACCTAGACATAGCCGGAAGAAACGTAAATACCAGGCTAACTACCAAACGCAGAGAGTGGGGGATTCACGTAAATACAAAAAAAACAAAAAAAAGCACGTCGCCCACGATTATCTATCAACAATAAGAACATCTCGTATTGTACACAAAATAAAACTAATCAGTAGAAAATAAATATGTGAGAGCTTTTGTCAAGCGTTTTTAAAATTGCACATCGTACCTTTTGTAAAATAAACTAATCAGTAGGAAATAATTAACGTGTAAGAGCTTTTGTCAAACATTCTTGTAACTTGTACATAATACCTTTTGTAGCATAAACTAATCAGTAGAAAAGAATAAGCGTGTGGGAACTTTTGTCAAATATTTTTAACATTGATACATCACACCTGTAGAGCGATAATATCGATTTGCAGCAACAAACAATAGTCCTACAGTGTCACGTTTCTTATCACGTAACTACAACAAACACTGATTAGGAATATACCCTTGATACAAACAAAAGAAAACAAGTTGTACACCTGTATGTGTCGGGATACTTAGCTTGCACTCCATCGGGAGTGAATCAGCACCCCATCGCCACGGTCATAGAGATCTATTTACTCTGTTACCATAACGGCACTAGCGATCTACAGGCAACTGAAGTTGATCTGTGGCATAGAACAGTTAGGCCTACATAAAAAAGAACCAATTTGGTCTTCAGCTAAGAGCTAAAAAGAGAATCTGACTAGGATGGGTAAGCTCGGAAAAACTCACCGATACACGTAAGATACCTCCTACTTGTCAAACAAAAAAAAATGTGCATTGCTCTTGAAGTACTGGGACGAGTAATGTAGTAAACATTTCAACGCACAAGCTACAGAATCAAATTAAAAATTGTTTCAAATAACACGAGTTCGAACTGCAATGCTTGCGTAATCAAAGCGCGATTAGCAAACTGGAAAACACGCTATCAAATAATAGTAGGATCCATTATTTCGACAAGTCGTTAGATGGGAAACTCAAGAGAAAGCAATTATACGTTATGGGAATGTTTAACAAATTAACGGATACCTAAAACAAGGTATTGATTAGTTAATTTATCGAATAAATTTTCGTTTTAAAAGCAAAATGGATTTGAGTTTAAATTATATTAAAGCGGGCTTATTCTGAACAGAAATAATATATAGGCTATTGTTGGAGAATTTAAGAATAGAAATGGAATTTATTCGAGCGGGAAGTGACTTATCCAGGGAAAAAAAGCGGTTTTTAATTTATGTTGAAAAATAAACGTAACAAATACCCCAACAAAATTAACAGGTCGGGGTAGGAAAGCCAAAATCCGGGACCCAAAAAAACCCAAACAGAACGAAAAAAAAATCCACTTTACACATAAAGAACATTTGTTATGGAAACAACAAAAACACAGAAAAAGAAAACTCCAAAATAACAACAAGACCGACCACAACAGATTCCGGATAGAAAAGAAAACAAAATCAGACACCAAACAAAATCCGGTTTGAAGTTCCAATAATAGAAAGAGAGAAAGAGAAAAAAAGGAAGGAAGGAAGGGAAGACGGGTTATAAGCAATCAAGGAGGACTGAGGTGGAACGGCCTCAGCACTGCGGAGTCGTCAAAGGACGAATGTTTCTCAGAAGAAACACTAAGGAAATCAACCTTAAGAGAAAAAAAGGAACGAGGAAGAAAACCAACCGCGCAAACCAAAACAGAACCCAAAGGCCAAGCCTCAAGTAAACAATGGGACAACAAGGGAAAACGAGAGGAAGAGAGGGAGAGTGCTGGTAAAAGGAAACGATATACTACTAGCTGTGGTAACCAAAACCGAAGAACCAAAGAAAAGAATAGCTAACTAGACCTAAAGTCGACTAAGTCGTGGTTTCTGAAGAAAGAAACACGAACTAGACAGCACCTACCACAGGAGCGGATGGACGAAACACAATCGGACTAGGGACAGAAGACCAGCAACAAGAAAAAGGAGAGGAATGTGAAACAAAAAGAACGAGAAAAATAAACCACCAACAAGTACAAGTGCCAGAACCAACAAAAAAAAACATAAGAATTGTACAAAAGAAAATAAAACATAATCCCAGTGTAGCTATGTATGAGTAGGTGTGTGCGTGTGCGTGCGTGCGTGTGTGTGTATGTGTGTGTGTGTGGGTGTGTGGGTGGGTGTGTAAGAAGTGTGTGTGTATGTGCTGTGCGTGTATAAAGTGTGCGTGTGTATATGTGTTGTGTTGGACCGCTGTAGTCGCCTCTTACAACAGGCAGGTCGTACCATGGGGCTATTCTATTCCCGGAGCTACACGGATTGCAAGGAGTACAAGGAGAAAACGATAGAAAAGAGAACCAAGTAGAACTGGGTGTTTATGGAGTGTGTGGGTATATAAGTTGGACGTATGTGTGTGTATGTGTTTGACCGCTTTAGTCCTACGACAGGCAGGCCGTACCGTGGGGCTATTCTATTCCCAGACCCACAAGGGGTCGGGGTACAAGAAGAGAACGGAAGAAAGGAGAACCAAACAATAATCTGTGTGTTTATGAAGTGTGTCGGGATCTATTTATCCTGTTACCATAACGGCACTAGCGATCTACAAGCAACGGCAGTTGATCTGTGGCAAAGAACAGTTGGGCCTACATAAAAAAGAGAACAAATTGGGTCTCCAGCTAAGAGCGATACACGCAAGATATCTCCTAATTGTCGAACAAAAAAAACGTGCATCGGTCTTGTAGTACTGGGACGAGTAATATAGAAAATATTTCAACGCACAAGCTGCAGAATCAAATTAAAAATTGGTTCAAATAACTCGAATTGGAACTGCAATCCTCGCGTTATCAAAGCGCGATCTGCAAACTGGAAAACATGCTATCAAATAATAGTAGGATCCATTATTTCGACAGGTCTTTAAATGGGAAACACAAGAGAAAGCAATTATACGTTATCGGAATGTTTAACAATTTAACGGATACCTAAAACGATGTATTCACTATTTAATTTATCGAATAACCTTTCGTTTTAAAAGCAAAATTGATTTCAGTTAAAATTATGTTAAAGCGGGTTTCTTTCTGAACAGGTACACTATATAGGGTATTGTTGGAGAATTTAACAATAGAAATGGAATTTATTCGAGCGGGTAATGACTTAACCAGGAAAAAAAGGGTATTTAATTGATGTAGAAAAATAAACGTAACAAGGTATAGGTTAACTCAGAATAAGAAACAATGAATGTATGCGTCTAACCAGTTCTGGGACTGAAGACCTAATGATGATGCATATTATTGATTGATTTAATGTTTTTCTTTAGGATCTATTTCAGTGCCACATGGCTGATTTGATGGTAGAAGTTAAGTTTTTAAGTTGTTTTTTTTTTTGAAAAAAATTCGTATTTTTATGGTACTTATTTAATCTCTATAAAGGTTAAGTGTAGGTTGAACTTTATTTGGACTTGTTTCTGAACTAGGTAAGCACAGACAAGTTTGTGAGAGAACATTCAGCCATCCCAGTAATAAATTTGTATTTGGGAATCGGTTCACTCATTTTACAATTTTCTTTAATTTAACCAAAATTTAATATTTTTAAGTTGTCGAATAAGGTAAAGTAGCAAAGAAGATGTATTCCTAATAACCGTCTTGCAAATATCGAAAGGGATTGCTGAGACAAGGCGGTTTGGTTTCCCTTCATTATGACAATAGAAAATGGCCTTTTGAGGTAAATGGTCATTGTAACGTAGTTTCTTGGTATATCAATCATTTCATTCGTTTATTTTATAATTTTTCCATTGGAACCCTCTCTCTCATTACTGCGGTTAGCCGATACCGCCGTATATTGTTACGGGGCCCCCGCCCCATCAGGGAAAATTTACATTTATGATGTAACGCTCAGTTTACGCGTAACACTACTTCAAAAATACAGATTCGGGTAAAGGAAAATAGAATATAAACTGTACTAGTTCTGCTAAATATATAAATTGAAAACTTTAAAGGAAATTTTTGCAAACACACATAACACACCGATGCTGTTGCATCTATGTTTAACTACTAAATTGTAGTCCTGGCAGTAAGTTGTTGCAATCAATCACGTAATTTTTTACATTAGTGAATAAGGGACCAAAGCTTGTATGACAAAACGAATAAACTAATAAAAATCTTGTTAGTTTATCGGTGCATGATACTGTCTAAAGTAGCTACGTTTAAGGTGTTTTACTATGCTTGATTCAACTTTTACTGATTCCTTTCTTTTTAAAATCTCTCATTTGTTCTTACAATATTACTAGTGCAAATGTTGCTATACATATTGCCATGACGTTTATTAGCATTTGGATTAAGATATACAAATCAAATATGCTTTCAATCTCTCGAAAATATCTAAAACACAAATATATTTAATTATTATTTAAAGAATTGACGAAAACGTACCTTATTAAGTTAAAATGATGTCTAATAAAAACAGTCAAAGCTTGTATAGCGCTTGCTGCATCGGTTATTCTTTTTAGTTCCACTTCCAAGAATCCTCGCAGTAGTTTAAATTGCGTGATGCAATTAAATAATAAACAAACTAAAAGTAAGTCATTACCACATACACTAAAAGGCAATTCCATGATAATAAACGACTGCCAGACATATAGCATTGCATAATACGGATGCTCACTCCATTTAAAAGGATACATTAACGGTATAGGTAAATTTTGGTAACTCATTGATAGTATAATACACAACACTGCGCCGATGGTGGAGCTTGTAATAACTCCCGCGCCATATAATAACAACCAAGTACTGTCGTGCAATATTTCCTTATGCAACTTGTCCCCCATTTTGTAGGATGGCCAAAATTCAAGGTAAATTTTATCCAATGCTTCTTGCAATCGAGCATTTCGTACGCAAAGTAGAAGTCTTCTTAGGAGTGCCTAAAATAGATGTACGAAAGTGCTTAAAGACCTATTCAGTTTCGACAATAGAACGCTATGCGAATAAACAATTAACCAGATGTATCCTAAAGCCAGTCATTTTGCACATACATTAATAAAAGCAAAATACTGTTGAAGTAATATTACTGATAATGCTTTCTAAAATAAATTGCCTCTTCTTCAGTGTATTTTGTTAAGCTTTAGTAGTAGATATACTATGATATTTTGGACCTAAAATAGGTGAAGCTTTTAACAGAAAATCCAAGAAATAGGTTGGTCGTCTAAAAACTGCGTGATTTTGCATCCAAATTAGGTTAAATTGATATGGGAAATTCTTAAAGCTGGTTGGTCACATAAATTCTATGTTATTTTAAACCTAAAGTAGGTGGCCATAAAAAGGTGGAAAATCAACAGTTCCCAAAGTCCAAGTAAGCACAAATGCTTCCTTTTAAACGTGTAGCGCAGTTCTGTAGGTGTTAATGTCATTGACCTATACGCTACTATCTCTATCACACAACTGATTTGTTTGCATAAATACACATCTTATACCATACGAACTACTATGTCCACTTACTATAATTTGCTTTAACAAATCATAGTATCATAAACACGGAGCCTGAAACAGTAATTTTCTATTTTTATAAATGATTGGGATGTGTACTATCCGAGGAATCGTTTGTACAAAGGGTTTATTTTCTACATCAATTTTTATGGTGACTTCATCTTTGATTTGCCAATATTCCTAAACACCTCTGACAATTTTTACTACATTTTTCTTTAGAAAATACACTATTTACTTCGATTAAAGTATCTGCCGGTGAATCTCTCTTCAAACACTTCTTATGCCAAGCATATTCAACCTCATAATTCCTGGGCCACCTAAAATAGGAAGCTGCAAACCTTCAATAACATACACGTTTATAGACATTTTTTCATTTACATATGTCAGACTTAATTTCAGTTTACCTTTAACATTTAATCTTTTGCCATATGTGCCAGATATGTTGTCATAACCTATTGTAAGGCATTTCCTTAAAGACATATCTACCAATTATTCCGGTATACAGATTATAACCGCCCCAATGTCAACCAAAAAAGGGAACTTTTCTGTTTAACTCAAAGATTTGAATATCAATGACCCATTAGTCCCTTTCCGGTATAATGGCCTTTAAGAATCGTTCATCCAATTTATCCTCGGTGCCGCTTTCTTCGGGATTGATGTTTTTTTAAAAATTTTTTTAATTCAAAGCACTAGCTTTAATTTTACATAAGGTAAAGGGCTCCACAATGAACAATTTTTTGTAAAACCCTACACCATTTCGAAATGCTCACAATAATTTATAAAAGATACATATAAACACTATTTCGAATGGACCTGCACCCTGAAAAAGTTCTAGATTACTATAACGGTGGAACGGTTTACGCGTTCCAGTGTTCCAAAAGAGCCAAACTACAGGTCCAACCAAAGTAGTAGGGTCTTTAGTGAGGAACCAGACTAATACAGGTTTTCGAAAGAGGACAGCAGCTTTTTCTGTACTTAGAATGGCAGAGACCATAGCGGTCGGTATGGCATTCTAAGACACACTACTGCGATCTGGAAGGCAACGGGAAACCATCACATTACCTCCCAAATTGTTATTAAAGATGATGTCATTCTCTGGGGTAAAAAACTTCGGAGTTAAAATAGTTCTCCATTCGAATCTCCGAGAGGAGCCTACTTCGGGGATGTGATCGGAAGGTATAAAAAGGAGTCGTGAACATGCTGCGGGTCGGAGCGTGGAATGTCAGAAGTATGAAGCAAGTAGGTAAGCTAGAGTACTTGAAAATTGAAATGAATAAGTTAGCATTAGACATACTAGGGATCAGCGAAGTTCGCTGGCCAGAGCCGGGGGATTTTTGGAGCGGAGACTTTAGGGTAATTCATACAGGATCAGACGAAGGAAATTCGGGCGTTGGGATAGTTATGCGAAAAAATATAGGACAAAGTGTAGAAAACTAGTTACAAAAGATCGAAAGAGTACTCATGGTTAGATTAAAATCCAAATCGGTAAATACAGTAATCATACAAGTTTAGATGCCCACCTCTAGCTACAGTTAGGAAGAGGTAGAGGCGATCTACAAATATATCGAAGAGATACTAAGATACGTAAAGGGACATGAAAATTTAATAATTTCGGGAGATTTTTATGCAGTGGTAGCTGAGGATACGGAAGGAGCGGTTTTAGGTTTATTTGGTTTAGGCACGAGAAATGATAGGGGAAATAGGCTAGCTGAATTTTGCGAAAAGAATAATTTAATCATCACAAGCACATTATTTCAACAAAGTGCTAGAAAACGATACACGTGGAAGATACCAGGAGGTAGAGGAAGATATCAAATAGATTACTTTATTGTTAGACAACGGTTTAGGAATCAAGAATAGACAGTAGAAGCTATCCAGAAGCAGATATAGATACTGACCTGCAAGGTCGTAATTATGAAGGCCGCACTTAATTTTAAAAATTTGAAAAAAAGAAACGGAAAAGGCACTTTCACTTTGAGAAACTAAAAGATAAAGATATCCACAAAAGATTTAAAAAAAAGTCTAATGAATTGCTGAAAGATATCAGGAAAGTTTCTAATACTAGGGAAGTAGAAATAGAATGGAGTAACATTAAATCTAGCTTAGACATGGCGGCCGGAGATATTCTGGGGTATACACAAAAATAAAATAAGAAACCATGGATAACAAAGGATATCCTGAATTTCATAGAAGAAAGACGAAAATTCAAAAATAGGTCAGACGAAACAGGAGAGCAGAGATACAAAGTCATCAAATGGGAAATTATTTGCAATGCAGGAGAGCTAAAGAACAATGGATTGATGAAAAGTGCAAAGAGGTACAAACTAAGATGGAAATATTAAAGACAGACAAAGCATACAAATTAATTAGAATAAATTTTAAGAATATAAAACCATATAGCAAAAATATAGGGGACGCGGGAGGAAACGTCATTATAGAGAATGTAGAGATAGTGGTTAGATGGCAAGAATATATAGAGAGTTTATATGCAAGAGAGGAACTAACAGCATTAGAACAGGGATCAGACATTGAAAATGATGACTTGGAATATCCTATACTTCGAAATGAGTTTGAATTAGCATTAGAAAGTCTGAAAAATGGTAGGGCACCGAGTACAGATAAGGTGCAAGAGAAACTCTAAAAGCCGCTGGACAAGCAGTAACAGAACGTTTCTTCCCACTTGTACGCTATATGTTTGAGACAGGCGAGATACCCAAAGATTTCAAACGTAACATCATAGTCACTATACCAAACAAAGAAGCGCGGATAGATGTGAAAATTTTCAAACAATAAGTTGGTAGCACAGTGTCAAAAATATTAACTAGAATTGTACAAAGACGAATGCAAAAATGAGCTGAAGAAATACTAGAAGTAGATTAATTTGGGATTAGGCGACACAGGGGAACACTTGAGGCTATTTTAGCTCTGGGGGTGATAATGGAGAAAACAATAGAAAAGAGGGAAAGCGTGTATATAGGGTTTATAGATCTGGAAAAAGTATTCGACAATGTAAAATGAAAAAAAATATTCGAAATACTCAAAAAAATGGAATGAGTTTTAGGGATAGATGAAGAGTACATAGCTTATACAAAGAGCAAATAGCGGTAATAGAATTAGAGCAAGAAAGTAGAGAAGTAAATATTAGAAAAGATGTGTGACAGGGATGTGCCCTAACACCATTAATTTTTAACTTGTACACTGAAAAGGCAATAAATACTGTCAAATGCAGAAAGACGTTTTGAATTACTATGCAGAGACAAAAGATTGACATGCGTAGATTTGCAAATGATATAGCGGAATTAGCATCTAGCAGTTCTAACAGAGATATACTGTATAAAAATTAACAAAAATAAAACTACAGTTCTAATATGCAAAGGAGGGGAAAATAAAACAAAAACAAGAATACAAATAGGTAACGGACACTTACAAAAGGTTAAGGATTACAGCTACCTAGAAAGTCAAATAACGCAAGATGAAAAGATCACAAAGGATATAAATCAAAAATTAGCACTAGCTCGTGCTACATTTAACAAGAAAAAGCAACTACTGTGCTCAAAGACCACAAACATAGAAACAAGGAAAAGGTTGCTTAAAACATATGTGTGGAGCACAGCACTGTACGGCTACGAAGCCTGGACAATAGGAGAAGCGGAAAAGAAAAAGGTAGAAGCCTTTGAAATGTGGTGCTACAGACGTAGAAAATATCATGGACAGAGAAAGTTAAGAACAAAGAAGTACTAGAAATGGTAGGGGAAGAAAGAAATATGTGGAAACTATTAAAAAATAGGAGAGATAGGATGATAGGCCACATACTAAACCATAAGAGAATAGTGCGGAATAATTAAAAGCAGAGATATTAAAGAAGAGAAGTAGAGGTAGACCTAGGTTAGACTATTGCACACAGATAGTGAAAAATGTAGGATGTGGGAATTTCAGAGAACTGTGTAGGCTAGCTCAGAATAGAAATCAATGGAGGAACGCATCAAACCAGTCCCAAGATAAAAAACTAATGATAAAAAAAATAACTCTACTTAAACATGACGATTATTATAAACAACTACAGGTATTGGTCAGGCAATATTCTCAACTAATGTTAATTGTGCGAAATGATTTACTGGATAACTATTAATTCGGCAATTGTCTAAGTGTTGGGGGATCCTTGGCATCCACAGGCTGCTTTACCCTTTTTACATACCACTGCATCTCGGTGAAATATGGCATATAATTAGAAAGCAATAGAAGGAAAACCAAGTTGTTTATAGGCTGTTGTGGAAATTTCAGGGATCTCTGTAGGCAAGCTCAGAACATAAATAGGTGGAGGTACGCGTCCAACCAGTTTTAAGACGGAACTCCCCTTCATATACCACTACATTTGATTTATCCAATGCTGCACCCGAAGGTACTACATTGGCCAGGAAACGAGTTTTTTGCCTGAAAAATTTTGAATTTTGCCTAACTTTTGCTGATGCAAGCAAGGAAGGAAGGAATCTTTAACGTGCGTGACACCACTCACACACGGGACCTCCATTTTACCCCTTATCCGAACGAGGGCGTATTTTTATGAATAATGTTCGTCTAACATTTTTCAAGCGGGCCGTGTCGGGATATACACCTTCACATACCACTGAATATCGGGTTAATAGGGTATATAATTGTTAAGCAATACAAGGGGACCGAACTGCATCAAAACAAGAAAGAACAGCGGATATGCTTAAAGACAACAAACATAGAGACAAGTAGAAATTATTCAAAGTATGTGTGTGGAACACAGCACGGTACGTATATGAAATAGGGGCAGTAGGAAAAGTAGACAGAAGGAGATACAAGTCTTCTGGAATGTTGTGCTTCAGATGTATGAGGATGATAGCATGGACAGACAAAGTTAATAACAAATAGGTTATAGAAATATCAGAAGAATAAAGATATCTGTGGAAAATAAACAAAAAATAGGAGAATTAGAAGGGCAGGATACGTTCTAAGCCATTTTTGGGGAATAGTACGGGGTATATTACAAGCAGAGATAGGAAAAGAGAGGTAGAGGTAGATTGAGATCAGACTATATCACGCAGATAGTGATAGATGCCGACTGTGTAAATTTCAGGGAAATGTGTAAGTTAGTTCAGACTAGGAAACAATGAGAGTACGTGTCTAACCAATTTCAGGACTGAAGACCTGATGATGTTGATGATGATGACATATAAACAGTATGATTGAAATATTAACCAAGCACACGAAGGCTCGTATGGGCAGCAACCACATTTTTTTTATAAAAAGATCTTTTTTTAAAACTATCTGGGTGGTTCACACCATGTAGTAGACACCGTGAACCACCTATATAATAAGATACTATTAGTAAATCAATATCTATCGCACTTTTAAAATAAATTTGGCAGAATACTCTCCTTTAGCGCAATGTAGTTATTATTTGGAAAGTTTCGTGAGCTAAATTAAGTAATTAAAGCTAACTGTGTAGCACTTTGAATAAAATCTCTAACGAAAAGTGAAGCTGGAAAAGTTTAAATGAAAATAATAACAAGTTGAAAATGCAAGGCATTGTCGCAACGAACTTCCAAATGTAGACTTACTTTAAAACAAATTAAAGAAATTAAAATTATTATGTTGTAGTAATTATAAGTATTCAGATAAAAACAAAAATTTATAAACAACAAAAGAGACATTTTAATATATTTTATTTTATTGAATAAATATTTTAAAAGCTATATATTAGTTCTCTTCAATAAGATAAGAAATTTTTTTTTTATATGAATCTAATTATTTTCGGTAATCAAAATTTAAGTTTAAACAATGTCTATAATATTGGAATAATTGGCATGAAATGCCATAAATTGTTCAAATATGTGTCGCATATTGATTTTAAACTTATTTAAAATTTTAATTATCCCTATGGTTTTTCCCGGGGGCTCGGCGTCCCCGTGGCCCGATTTTAACTGACATCAAAACTTAAGCTCTGGACACCGAGCTGAATCGATTGATGTATCACACATTGATGTCCGACCATTAAAAAGACCTCGGACACACAGACAGACACACAGACAAATAGATTTCATAAACGAACGAAGTTCGTTGAAAAGGGTTCTGAAGCCTAAACGTACTACAATCATCAAGTGGTTTTGGCAGAACCAATTTTATGTTCCTGTTGTTTATAGGCGCTACATCGGCAATGTAATGCTAAGAAATCACATATTGTCTTCCGCACTTCCTTTTTAAAAAATTCACTTTATATTTATCTTCCTGGGTCTTTAACACTTTACTTATGTAACAGGTTACATTTTTATTTCTTTGAAACTCCACCACTACAAATGCGCGTAGGACAGAATTCCACATAAGTCTGTCCGACTGCTCTCCTGCGTTTAGCTGATCTTCTTTTTTTAGGCTCTTTATCTGTCATAGTGCTCTGGTTCCTAAAACTACGAGTTATTAGATTCAGATGTAGAGCTGCTTTGTAATTTTTGTGTACCACTGCCTTTGGCTTTCTCTACAAGTTTTTTTATTTCTAATCGCCTGTTCTTGGTCCCTTTTTCCATTTTATTTTGTTTTAGTTTTCTGAAGTGTCGGCCGCAATTAAGCTTCTTTCTGTATTCTATTCTTTCTAACATTTTTTTCTAGGCAGCGCTTTTGATGGTGGTTGAAAATCTGTTTGAGTTATGAAGTGTTCTTGATTTGTTTTCTGTGGTTCGCTTTCCAATTGCTTAACCATATTTGCCGCATTTGCTTGGGGCTCAATATTTTCTCTATCTGCAGTGTCAGAAGTCTTTATCGATGTTTTTGTTAGAAAGGGCAGGTTTATTAGCAGTAACCGAATTTAAAATGCTTTCTTCAGTAAGAAAAAGATCGGTAACTGAGCTGGGCAAAAATCGATCTCTGTGAAAACCGATCGATCAAAGGGAAATATTCCTGTTTTCCGGAAAGAATTTGTGACTGCGACGAGCGTCATGGTCTTTTGATTCGCTACACCAGTGAAAATACCCATATCGTACATTGTTACCGAATGATAAGAGTGACTCATCATCCATAAATCCATACTTACATTGTAAAAAGTTTTAATAGGCTTGAATAAGCCGACGTCAAGCAGCTGTCCTATGAAACGAATGCGTTGGTAATGTGAAAATTGTAATCGCGTTGAATTTTGCTAGTAACAATGACTGTATAGACAACCGAGCGTCGTGATTATCAAAAACTAGGAGCTATTAATTATCTGAAGATGATTAAGTATTTTTTATAAAGTGTTTCATGACTTCTACAAATAGTTGGGAATTCATCCACCTGCTGGGTGCAGCCAAACTAGGAGTACCCGTAGGTATGCCGTTTGTTAAGTAAATTTTAAAATTCTCTGGGGAAAAACAATGATCGGTGCTAGTGCACAAACTATCGTACAAGTTGTCTATAAAGCATACTTTTCATCACTAGTTATTGTCGGAAGACATCTTATGCCCATTGTTGCCAATATTTTAGATGGTTTTTTAACAGTAGTTGTGGCCGAATCGTTCAAATTATAAATACGTATTCCATTGGAAAAATTGTGTTTACGTTTTAGAATGACTTCAAGTTGTTGAAGTATCTATCTACGTTTGGGCGATTCAAACCTGATGCTCGGGCTAAGCTGCAACTGTCTGAAGCTCAAAGAATCATTTCAGAGCGATGCTTGCGAAAAGATCTAAGCCATTCGATACCAGCAATTTTATCAGGTTTCCAAGATTCGGGTTTATGGTTTATCTATAATGGCTGTCTTATATGCCGATTTTCAACAATATATATTAGTTAGGCCGTGGAAGGTATATACACACTCTTTAAGATGTTATTAACGTTTTTTATTGCTCCGAATTAAAGATTTGATCAATATTGTAGTTAGGCGTGAATGGAATAATTTTCCATCTCTTAAATTAAATTAAGTTTGGCGACATTTCTTAAACTTTCACCGCCTTTAACAAGCTCAAGAGCAGTCTTCATCTGGCCTCTGTGGCTTCCATACACGAGTCATAACTGGATCAAACCTTATAGCAAAAAATTATGTTGCAATATGCAATTGAAAGTTGGTATATGTTAGAGTAGGGGAATTGGCCGATCCTGGAACAGATCCACATTCCTACCGATCCATCTGATCCTCCCGATTCATATCTAACCTAGGTTTCTTACATGTAATTTCCCACTATAAACTCTTATTTTAAAGAGATTTCCTCCTTGTGGAGAGGGATTTCTTCCTTGTGGGGTGAAATTTTCTCCTTGTGGGGAGGATTTTTTTTCCTTGCTTCATACTCTAAAAAATCGGTAACCTAACCCCTAAATTTTTTGAGATACCTCTCGCTGCCAGTCGGCACCGCACGACCTTTGTATTCCCAACTTTAAAATTTTTATTTTAATATCAACCCTTATCGAGTTACAACCCCCAGTTTTATAACTTTTTTATTTATAAACAGTTTCTAATGGTGTATGGTAATACCGATTAAATTTTTCTTGGAAGTTTGAATCTACCATTAATTTAACCTTAGGCCAACTCGATTTAAAGAATTGGTGTAAGCAAAAAAAGTAGTACACATTCCTTTAAAACAATTTTATTTAATTATGGTCGAACTAGGGAATGCGGGTTTCGTAACCTTGGCGTACACGACACGTAAAAGAGATCCGCTAAACATTGTATATTTGCCTAGTAAAGAACCTTTCGGATCATTTAAAACCGAGGGTCGTACAACCTATAACGACCATATATTCCCAAAAGTGGTGGACATGCAACTACGCAACGGTGAGTAGGAGAATAAAGATTCCTTCCAATACCGACAAGAAGAAGTCGATCAAGCTAACATGATACGTGTGCAGAATATAGTTGTAGAGCCGCAATTAGAACATTGTCACAAGCTGCAAGAATTACGCGAAGGAATGGATCTGGTTGTCGGTGGGCTTAAAGACTTTATATATAGAGACAAACTTTGGTACATTGTACAATTAGAAAACCTAGACGGCTCTATGTATCAAATTATTGACTAGAAGAGTAGATAGAGGAATTGGGTGTCGATTTAAATTTTAAGCTGCGGGGATAAAATTAGATAAAATAAAAACCACTCCAAACAAACATAAAGGAAGGACTGTTTTCTGTGTATAACTTTGTATTAAAATTAAATTTAAATGGCGCCATGCTATTCATTAAAATTTTTTAAATTTTGTTAGGTATAATGTTGGAATAGTATTACGTTGCTCTTTATTTATAAAAGGCTATGACGTTACCACGACCTTGGAAAAGTAGCTTAAACTAGGTAACCGAGAGCATAGCAAAGTGGTGATTTTACCTATATGATGTTAAGATGACCCCCTCCCCCAACAAGGAGAAAATTTCACCCCCACAAAAAGGAAATTCCTTCCCACAAGGAGGAAATTCCTTTAAAATAAGACTACCAGATCCGCCGTATGGGAATTTACGTGTAAAAATCTAGGTTAGATATAAATCGGGAGGATTGGATGGATCGGGAGGAATGTAGATCTGTGCCAATTCCCCTACTCTCAACTTCTCACCTGCATTATGGTGGGGTAGGAGAAAACCAGCTATAGTATATTATTGATTTTGACAACGCATAGTTCTTGCTCTAATTTGAATGACCTTTTTACTGGCCATGAATCACGATCGTATACAGCATACCTCTGTCTTTGAATCTCGTATATGATTTTTGTTGACCCTCCTTTTTGCACAGTAGTTTTTATTTTTTGTCAAAGCATTTACCTGGGTGTTTTGTGAAAGAATTGTATTTTGTTGTGACTGTAGCTCAGCCTGTCTCACTGCTAGAACAGCATCAAGTAAGGTGGTTATTCTACAACTGTAGCCGTTGGCTAACACGACTGTTTGATACATCTATATGCTCTATAGTCGCAGTGTTCTGCTAAGCTATGTACCGTCGTAATAAAGTTGTGTACTAGTTCGCCTGGCTTTTGCATACGTGTATTAAATTTATAACGTTCAAAGATTACATCCTTTCAAGGAATGAAATAACTATCAAAACATTTCAGTATTGTACTTGTTGTTTGAGTCTGTGCTAAAGCAGATCTTACCAGGATATCTTCTGCTTCTTATCGTTATCACATCAAATAGATTAGCATGTCTATTTTCTCAGTTTCAGTTTTTGATATAAAAAAAAACACTAACCAACATATACCTTTCAAATATTTTCTTCCTGGCATATCATTCTGCTGGTTCTGTGAAATTAAATTCTTGAAGGAATATTACTGAAGTAATATTAGCAGGTTGTGCTATCACCCTTGGTGCAATTTCGTTCCCTACAGTTATTTTCGTTAGTTTTATTTGTTCTATGGAGTAATTTTGTTATTCTGGTCCCATATGAGCATATGTTAAGTAACCTCAATTAAAATAAAATTCAATAAATTTCTGTTGTCATCATGTTGTATTATTAATTTGCAATATCCAGATAGTGCAGAAATAATATAGATTATTGTAATTCAAATCAGTGCCTATTTACTAGTTAATAAGATACTATATAATACTTAAACATTAACCTCTATTATCAAACCCACACAAACCGGACCTGTCTTGCAACTTACCTCTTAGCCCTAGACATTTCGCAACCTAATCGAACATAATCAAACATATTTTCATTACATGAGGCAGGTAAATCAGTTCTCACTTTACGCAATTTACGAGCCGACACAGCAATACTCACCTCAATCGTGATAATCGTCAAAGTAGTAGCGAAAGCTTTTGATTCAAATTTTACATCGCTCATAAGAAAATTTACTTGTCCTATCAAAATCAGTGTTAAGATTGTAAAATAAATAAAATGCAGAATTTGTGTTCTACTATCTCTATGTTCAGGCCATAATCCAACACATTCCAGCACTATTTTGCAGTGCTTTAGTAATCGCCTACTGGCGTCATGTTGAACACACGGTGGTGAGTGGTTTCTAGATATTTTTTTTCTAGCGACCATTTCTCGTACAACTGTTATTGACGAATACTAAACTTTAAGTACACGGAATCTTTTTGTTAGCGGTTTTAAATATCTTTAAAATTGCCCAATTAAAATTTAAAATGATAAAATTTAATTAAAACACAATGGCTTTGTTTAAATGAATACCTATTAAATGTTTTGCAAAGCTATGATATTATTAAGCTCGTCCCACACAAAGATGCTTCTAATTTTCAGAAAGTAATTAAAGGTATCGGTTATATTATAATTTTGTAGAACAAAGAAAGGTTTAAACACTTTCAAAAGCGGTTAAAGGAAATATAAATATTCTTTGTCAGCATTTTTGAAGTTAATACATTAAGGACGCTCCCTACGTTCCACTTTGTGTTCAAAAGCATTTTATACGTTACTAAACGATTTAGATGAGGGACGTTCAATTATTACTGTAGTTTTTTTTCTACATGACTCCGGTTCCAAACGCCACGGCGATTCTTAGTTTGCATAGTTGAATATATGTTAGAAATTTTTGACTGTCAAACAACAGTTTAATTCCTATTTATATATTTAACGTTTTGTTGCAATTTGAAACAATCTTCTTGAGTTAAATTTCTATTTAACATTTAAATGAAACAATTACTCTCGCCTTAGTTTTCCTTTGGAATTGGTTTTGGTTTTACAAATGTCACGGTCAATAATTTTGGATGAAGAAGAATCTACATTTGCTTTTAATTCCACAGCCACACAAGGTACAATAATAGTTTGACACTCGTTATTTGTAATTGCAGTGTGAAATGTACATAAGAAAAATCAAGCTTATAGAATATATAATTTACGTCAACCCTCTAGATATATAATACGTTTGAGGTTTCTCAAAACTGAGCGTTATGCATTGAAAACACGTATGCGAAAGACGATAAACCAATGTTCTAATTTATATTTTTAGAAGGTTTAAACATGCATCTGAAAGATAAGGTAAGTATGTTTCGAATCATGATCTGTTTAAAGTAGCATGTTCAATTTCTGCCTACAACAACAACATTCTGTTGAAAAAATTTACCACTTCCGTGTTTATGGTAGAAGTATTTCACTTTAAGAAGAATCTCACGTCATTGTGCCCAAAAAATAAAAATCGTTTTAGAAAAGTTTATTATATGTAATTAGGGATTGCAGCGTTCAGGTATCAGTGACCGCATCGAGTTTTATGATCAACCTTGCGTCCATATAAACCCGCCTTGTAGGACACTGCCAAGTTTTAATTGCCTTCTGTTTGTTTGACATTCTGCAATTTACTTGAGCTATTTTTTATATTTTGTATATTATTTCATTTTCTGCCATAAAACTGTTCTTTTCAGAACTAAATTACGTTGTTTGGTTTTTATATAGTGCTCTTTTGTATTGTACTTTAAAGCAATTTTTATTTTCTTTTACTTTTTTTTACCTTTTTTTTTGGCCTCCACTCGCTGGATAAAGTGAAGCTTTAATTATTCGCGGCTAAGTCTGGGAATTACCCCAAGGGTGAGCAATGAGAAAGGGTGTGGGGATGGTCTAAACTCTACAATAAACTAACAAAAAGAAAATGGGTTGAGCGCCACTGTATCTGTATGAACGATAACACTAAAGATTCATTACTCCTATGAGAAGATACAGAAACTCACGGGATGTAAACACAATAAAAAACTTACAACTTACTGAACTAATGTATCTGGAAACCTCTGGAAGATACTTACGACCTCTTCGATCTCGATGATCCTGGAAAAAAGATACACAACAAACTTTCTATTAAAAAGACACAGTTGGTACTTTCTAATAAAAAGGCAGACTAATAAATACAGGTGGATAATATTAAGATTACCACACCAAAGATATTTAAATCAAAAATGAATACCTAGAACGAATGAGTTGTAGCATACCTGTGCTTTTTAAATTACTTCAGCATTCGTATACTTTCATTATTCAAAGATTTATTTTCTTTAAAAACTTTTAGTAAAATTAATTATGCCTGGAATAAAAACTTGAGTCCAAAATGAAATTTAATATAGTTTCTCTTTCTTGATTTTTTTTAAATATGTTTACAAAAATGAACTAATAAAATTGGTTTCTCTATACATCTGCCTTGAAATAACAAGACCTTAAGTTAATAATATTTTATAAGAAGTTTTGACACCAAATACCCAGATCTGATTATTGGCTCACATATTTTTCTCATAAATTATTTCTTAAAAAAATTTGAATCACGTGCAGTTAACTTAGACAAACAACTTTTCAATTAATTCAGGTATTATGAGCTTATAAAAATTTAACATCTGCAAGTAATTTTCTAGAAAACAGGAAATGGACTTTGAAGTCTTATCTTTTTAACAAGTGAATTTCTGCAAATCTTACAAAATTATTACAATAGCATTTCGTGACAATATTCTCCTACGCTGTTCTTTATGCACAAAATTTAATTTAACCAAACAATCCCTGAATACTATTTATGTAAGCATACTCGAGGTCTTACAAACATAACAAAAAAAAGGTTTGATACCAGTATATGATGAGGTCGTCATCCCTAGTTATCAAACTGCGACGCACGTCCTCTGAAATCTGCTTATCAAATAGTTGTAACAGAATATTAAACAACAGCTGTAGTTGCCTTGATAAACGAGTAGTGTTCCAATCTCCGTATTCGAATATATCACCGTCCTACTATATCATTATGTTATTACATCATTTTAATATATTGTTCCATCATGCGCTAAAGGAATAAAAATATTTTATAAATTATTTGGTTAATGCGATCTTACCGTTAACAAGTTCCGACACAAACCAATTCAAGGAGCGGTGTGGTCCAGTGCCTTGCCGGTGTCACAGGAGTGAGGAGCTTCGCTGTGTCCCAAGGCGACCAGCCCCCCTGTCTTTACCATAGCACGCCTATCCGGAGGCCCCACTTATGCAAGGCCTGAGAACCCATGCGTTAAGTACAATGCAAACTCGACTACATTTTTAAAAGCAATGGCCGACCTCGTTGTTCGTTCCGTTCCAGTACGGGACCTTATCTGCGTGGCGCATCACCCCGTGACCGTATTCACGCACGCGCTATTCTAATTCTAACGAATGAAAGGGAATAATCCGCCTGCAAGTTAGGCAACACAAACGACTAGACCCCATATAAATACGTTTCTTGAATGTATATTATTATTAAATATCTCTGTGCAAAGCATTTAAGTTATTTAAGCGAACATGATTTCTTGTTTCATTATAGAATTGTTTCTTTTAGATATAATAGTATCAAATACGAGAATTAAATACCACAGAATAAAATTATACTGATGCGATTCTTGCAAAAATGGTGCTATAGAATATATATTCGTTACAACTTCAAGAGCTAAAAAGGTAAAATTGTCAGATTAAATTATGTACAGTGTGTTCCAAATTGGATGTATTAAATGGGTAACTTAGTTGTTATTAAAGATACAATAAAACTGTGTGCGCAGTCATGTGCCAACTTTTTGAGATCAATTCAATGGTGAAATCACAAATGAGCGATCTTCTTTTGTTTTCGAGTTATAGCCAAAAATTGATATTTTTAACAATTTTATTAATTCTCATAACTTGTTTGGTTGCAAAAATATCCAAAAATACTGTAATAGTTTTTTATACGGTTTTTTACGTAGAATATAATGGCGTACGCAAATATTTAATATTTATAATACTTTTGAGGTTATAATATAAACTTGCATTTTTTAAATGGAAATCACAATTGGTTGTCACCTTATTTAAAAGCTCTTTTTGACAGCTTTTCAAAAATATATAGTTTAATATAATTATCTTTTCAAATGGCCGAATTATTCCATGTTTTTGGTATAATAAAATAATTTATTATATTGGTAATAAATAGTCGGCCGCGAAACAAAAGGTAAACAAAAAACGACAATTGTTTGTATAACAAACGTCAACGAGCTTCAATCATATCTATTGCACATGCAATAAATTGTATTGTTAGTTTGTAAGTGAAGCATCAGGCTGTTACTAAATGGCAAAATTTGAAAATTACGAAAAATACGATATGCTAGTTGCATTTATTGAGTCTGCGAGAATTCCTCTATCAGTAAAAACTTTATATTTTAACAGGTAATTGTGTAACAAATAGCAAATAATATTACTATGTCGTTTGTAAATAATACAGATACCCTCAAAGACAACAACCTAATATTAACATGTTTAAAAGGATAGATAGTAATTTACAACAGTTTGGCTGCTTTGAAAAACCTAGAACGAAACAGTATGCAGTTTTTAATTAAGAGCAAACTACTGTTTCAACCATAGCATGTGTGGAAACAAACCCAAGAACATCATGCAGGAAAATCGAAAGGGAAATGGGTGTTTCTAAATCAGCAGCTTCAAGAATATTGAAGCGTAATACATATTGACCCTATAAAAATAAAATTATACATAGTTTGTTTCCCGACGATTTTCAAAAAAGAAGGCGATTTTGTCAATGGTATCCCCGTAAATGTTCTGCTACTAACATTTTTGGAAATAACATTATATGGTCTGATGAAGCACTTGCTGGTCGAATGAAAATACCTATCAAACATACGAGGCGTCAACAAAGCCGTTATGGTTTGAATATTTGTTGCTACATTGTTGGTGGCAAATTTCAATACCATATTTTTGAAAACAATCATTCAGTTTGTCGCTATATTGAAATTTTGTATACCAACTTGCACGAATTACTGGAGGACATGCCTCTCGAAAAAAGACAAAAAGTGTGGTTCCAACAAGATGGTGCACCCCCGCACAACGCTATAATTACTCGTGATTATTTAAATAGAGAATATCTCAATAAATGGATGGGTACGTTTGGACCTGTTCAGTGGCCGCCTAGATCTCCTGACTTGTCGATATTGCACTATTTCTTGTGAAATTTTTTGAAAGAGGAAATCTATAAAACCCAGAACCATAGTATTGAAAAGTTGCGGAATTCAATTGAAGCAGCATTGCGTAAATTTAAGGCGGTTTATTTATTAAATTCTATTAAGTCTTTAATAAAACTTTGTTTAAGAGAGAATGGAGGCCAGTTTGAACAATATCTCGGAATTATCAGTAAATAAAACTATTGTAGTATTCCCATCTGTGTTCTAGTGTTATATATATATTATGTGTGAGGGTGTGTGTAGGTGAGAGTGTGCGTGGTTGTGTGCGCATGCGTGCGTGCATGCGTGGGCGCGTACTTGTGTGTGTGTGTGTTTGTGAGGGTATGAGGTGTGTGAGTATGTGTGTATTTGTGTATCCATATATGGATTATAGACTGTTTAAATGTGGATAGGAAAGTATAATTTTCAATTTAAGATGTAGTTATATTAATTTTGTAATATATGTAGTTATGATATTGTATTCTTCTAGCTTTTAAACTTTGTTGTTTAGAGTGGTGTGGTACAATAATAAACTCTTGTTTTGTGTTTACCTTTTGTTTCGCGGCCAACTATAAATTACCAATACAATAAATTATTTTATTATACCAAAAACATGGAATAAATCGGCCATTTGAAAAAATAATTATACTAAACTATATATTTTTGAAAAGCTGTCAAAAAGAGCTTTTAAATAAAGCGACTACCAATTGTGATTTCTATTTAAAAAAATGCAAGTTTATATTATAACCTTAAAAGTATTATAAATAATAAATATTTGCGTACGCCACTGTATTCTACGTAAAAAACCATATAAAAGACTTCTACAGTATTTTTGGAAATTTTTGCAAACAAACGAGTTATGAGAATTAATAGAATTGTAAAAAATATCAATTTTTGGCTATAACTCGAAAACAAAAGAAGATCGCTCATTTGTGATTTCACCATTGAATTGATCTCAAAAAGTTGGTTCATGACTACGCACACAGTTTTATTGTATCTTTAATAACAACTAAGTTACCCATTTAATACATAAAATTTGGTACACACTGTACTCATTCAAATAGAAAATATTTCTATTAATGCAATGATGGAGACTCTTGTGAAGAAAAGTTATGACTCTAAGTGATGAATGCTACATGGACAAGCCACAGAAACGATTTTTAGTGTCATTTAATTTATAAAGCAGGAAGGAAATAATACAGCGCCACTTATTCCTCTAGCAAGTTTTAGAAAGCGAGTCATTGCTGCTACAAAAATATCTGAAAGCACATACAAACGTACTCTTATGGCGTCAGAAGTGAAGGAACCTGACGAATTCTCTACATTTTAGACTCCAAATGTAAAGAGAGAAAAAGCAGCACCAAGGAGCATTTATTCACAAGTGAAAGGAAGACCATTCGAATTGTTATGCGTGCATTTTATATAACTGAGAAAATTCGATCTATCATGAAACCTTATTTATACAAAAATCTTAGAATCGGAAATAGATTTCACGGGTGGGTTGCTATGGTCATCAAACGCGTTGATTTTAAGTATGTTATTAAACTAAACATTGAATTAATGTAATATACTTTGTAAGTGGCAGGAACTTCAGATAAGAAGACAATTTATATAAAAACGATATTCGTTATAAGCGTAGTATGTACTTGAACCAGTTGGTTAAGTTTAAGCCCCAAAGCGACCCGTTGTTTATACAGACGAAAGTTAACTACACAGTAGTCAGGTTACGGCATGGGAGTAAGACCCTGAGTCCCAGGAGGATGTTTTTTCCCTCTATACGGGACATAGCCGAACCTGGCGAGAGTTCCCGTCTGGTTCGCGGGTGTACCCGGCTCGGCGAGCCCCAACAAGGCAGGGATCAGACTGCGATGAAGAATCTTGAACGAAAATCTACGGCTACGGATAAGGCTACGAGTAAGACTACGGGTAAGACTAAGACCAGTGTGACAAAACCGGAGTGTGGCACGACACAGGTAAAGACAATAAAGGGGCTGCTAGCACTCCCCGAGGAGTCTCTTATGCAACGGGAGATTTTAAGTTATCGAAATACGTACCAGAAAAGGAATCGTTAGCATCCCTATATGGTAGGAAAATAGAACCAACGGGTGGCAAGACAGTCCCCCAAGGTAATACAGAGGAAAAGACACATAGCACCTACGATTGGGAAAGCTCTGATGATCCCACAATTAGGACATCATCGCTGAGCAGAACACCACCTCTTATATATTTATCGGTAGTTACAATTAAAAGTTCGATAATTACAACACCGTTAGCGTGGTGTAAGAGACACTATCACAGTTGGCAGCATTAATTCTTATACGGATTTAGGCGCGGACAACTACTGATGATGTCATCAATATTACGCAATGCTACGTAAATTTCCGTAATTCAAACACAAGGAATAAGGCATGCAAATTAAGTAAAGAATTACTTACATCAGATATCCTGCCTTGAATTAGAGATGACACGTTGACGCTACCAAATGCGTCAGCTTCGGCTAGCTAAGGTAATCATGAGTCCTCATCCTCAGGCGTGAAGATCGGTGCGCCTAGGTGGCGGCAGATGTCTTACCTATGTAGGGATTTGACAGGAAAATAAGGTATGAGGTAGACAAACAAAAGATAATTAGATAAGGAACTACATAGGTAACCATAACGATACCTTACCAGAGACCAGAAACAAGCACTCAACTCGACGATACCAGGTAAAAAGCCACGTTATCGCGAGAGAAGCGGAGATCTCCCCCTTCTGTCTAGTATTGCCCTATCCCTCTAGGGATAAGCACACTGCGCAAACTCACTACTATGACGTACGGAAGTACCGCCTAGTCCATTTAAAAATTCCCGCGTCTCGCGTATTTGAAAATATGGCGGGAAACTTCCGTACACCAAAAACTTAACATAAAAACATGTTGAAGTGCAATGGCACGTAACACACCATCTAAAGTAGACGGAAACATAAACAGGCAAACGGACGAGATATTTGGTGATGTTTTCTTTACACCAAATAGTATGACTGAGACATCTATAGAACAAAGCAAGGGGATGTTGAAACAGGTTTCCATAGAGGAAAATAATTGGAAGGACGATATTCCATTTGATGCTGGATGAGGAAGACGCGCGATCAAAGGCGAAGAGAAATCGAAAAGAAACCCCTACTAAGATACATGTGGAACAAGCTGAGGCAATTCAAAAGATCCTACAAAAGCTCCTGACCAAGACGAAAAAGCTAACCGAGCTAACAAAAGATGTGGACGTCAAGAATGATATTAAAAAGTGGTCACATGACGTCCATTCACTAGCGGTACACCTTGGAAAAAACCTGAAGGATGGGACTTATACAGAACAAGATGCAACGATGACACAAGTAGGGAAAGAAGCATCCTCATAAACAAACCCGTGGAACTACAAGGAGGAATTACTAGTCAAAGAACTGCCCCTAATAGTAACACACGAGAAATGGAAAAATATTGGATATAAGAACTGGGCCCCTGGATTGTACAGCAACACCGATGTCATAATTGGCAACCCCCTGAACTCTAGGGACGATGTAACTAACGTGGTCCTGGTTGAACCTACAGACCAAGGTATGGCTAAGAGTATCCAAAGCATTTTTATGGTCAGATACCCAGACCTGGCACGATACACTGGCGATATAGAGGTGATGGAGAGTATCATCAGAGTGAAAGGCAAAGAATTGTCACAAAAGAAGATTGTAAAAGCCACATACGATGAAACGGAGGCTGGTATATTAGATACTATGCTTCGTATACGCGAAGAAACGAAAGAGGATAACTGGGTGGCTATGCACCATATTGAGGGCATAAGTGTGGACTCCTTCCGCAAATTGGTTGAATGGGTGTTCCACAGAAGTAAAACTTCCGTGGCAATATACACCACTTTGCGCAAGCGGTTAACACCTAGACCGGTAAGAACAAAGGAGAGGGATACCTATGTCCTAGTGGTCGAGAAAAACGGAGCAGATTTTAAAATAGTGCTTAAAGATATAAAATCGAACCTCAAGAACGAGCCTGTGGCTGCTGCAATAAAGCGAATATCAAAAACAAGGGACGAGAAATTATTGATTGCGGTGGAAAAGAACGAGGAAGCAATTAGCAAAATACAAAGTACTATCGTAAACTCGGATAGTAATATTCAAGCCAGAAGAGCCAGTCTAAGGCAGCTTACGGAGGCTATCCATATTAGAGGCATGGAGGTGGAAACTGAACCAGACGAAGTTCTTGCGGCTATTAAAGAGAGGCTGGAAGTCTAGGAAATAAGAACTTCAAACTGGAAGCGCTAAGACCTAACTCGAACGGTACATGGCAGTTACACTGGTAATAAATAAAGCTGAAGCCGAAAAAATAGTGGGGTCGTTTCGTATTGGTCTTGCTACATGCGAAGCTGAGAAACGTATTGAACTCACTAGGTGCTACCGATGCTGGGCATTTGGCCACTTAGCGTCAGCCTGCACTGGACCTGATAGATCCCGTACATGTCTCAGGTGCGGGAAGGAAGGGCACCTTGTTAGGATATGCAAAGGGACGGAGCACTGCGCAGTGTGTGATCGCGATGGGCATTCTGCCGGAGAAGGTAGATTCCCAGCACATAGGAAAGCCTTGGGGATGGCGAGGCAAATGCCTCGGAGATAGCTGTGATATGTAGAACAAGTCTGTGATAAATTATGAGATAGTAGTGATAAGTTTTTATTTATAAGTTTTATTTATACCGAAACCAATTTTATTTAACTGTTTGTTCTGTATGTCACGTTGTTAATTACTTATTGATTTATCTGTTATTTATGGATCGCTCGACACAAGGGAATCCTACCGGAAGTGTAATTGCCCACGATATGGATAGAGATGGAGCTCCAGCTAGTGCAATCAAGTTCCTGCAGATAAATTTCAACAAATCAAAGGCTGCCCATAACTTACTAGAGACATTCGTGAAAGAAAACGATACCGACATTATAATATCTAGTGAGCCCAATAAAGGACTAATCAAGACCTGGTTAAAAGATAATGAGGAACTAGCAGCCATCACGATTAAAAACAGGATGCTTGATATAAGCGAGATAACGAAAGGGAATGGATATGTTTGGGTGCGTTTTGCATCCCCAAATGTCAATGTTTTTAGCTGCTATTGCTCGCCAAATAGAACGGCAGATGAGTATGTTGGGTTTTTGGATGCACTTAAGGAGGAAGTTAAACGTAGGTAGGGTCAAACCATAGTGGCGGGCGACTTTAATGCAAAGTCAACCGTGTGGAGCTCTAGCCAGACAGATAAACGTGGAGATATCATACTAGATTGGATGACCAGCCTCGACCTTATACTGATGAACAGAGGTAGTGAATCTACCTTTGCTTAGGAGATGCTCCGAATCTTTTTTAGATCTGACAATAGCCTCGACACCACTGGCAGCCACCATCCAACATTGGCGAGTCGTTGACTACGAGACGTTGAGCGACCACCGATACATCGCGTAACAGATAGGGCACAAGAAACGACAGGAAGTGATCCCAATGCAAGGATGGTGTCTGGGGAAATTCAGCAAGGAGACATTTAAAGCTGAGTTGAAGAAGGAACTACGCAATATGCATATGGTTTACGACCAACTTATCGATATGCTGAAAAGGGAATGTGATAGAACAATGCCCAAGAAAAAGATTCTACCTCTGGGACGTAAGCGTCTACTGGTATACTGCTGAAATCTCCAAGCTAAGAAGTCAATGCCGTCAGAAAGCTGTATCAAACAAAGAGGAAAATATCTCCCGATGACTGTGTGCAGGAGCGTTGTTTCTTCAAAAACAAAAAGAAGGAGCTACAAGAGGTTATTAAGACGAATCAAAAAAGATGTTGCAGAGAACTATGTAGCGAGGTCAGTAACGATGTATGGGGCCTTGTAGCCTAGAAGCTTAAAAGATTAGCGAACGAGATACTCCCATGGAACGAGGCGAGAAATATTTTGGAAGCGCTATTCCCACGGTGCGGAGGGGAGACAGAAAATGGTAGAGTGTTAGAGGAGTTGGATATTGGCGATATTCTCCTATTCACAAAAGAAGAGTTATGTAGAGCAGCAAAGAAGCTTAAACCGAGGAAATCACCGGGTAAGGACGGCATACCGGCAGAAACCATACAGGTAATGGTCGAAACCTTACCAGAAATTGCTTTACGCGATGAACAAGATATTGGTAGATGGTAATTTCCCAGAGAAAGCCAAATATGCAAAAGTGGTGCTCATAAGGAAACCTGGGACACCGCGGGGGAACCCTTCTTCCTATAGACCCATATGCCTAATTGATACCGCGGCAAAACTGGCGGAACATTTGATCAACTACCGGCTAAAAAAAGGAAGTTGAAGATAAAGGAGGGATTTCCGGTATGCAGTTCGGCTTCAGAGAGGGTCGTTCAACTCTGGACGCACTCGAAGAGGTAGTGGAGTACGCCAATCGTGCCATGAGGGGTACCTGGCGCACCCGGCAGTTGTGGCTAATTGTGGCGTTAGATGTCAAGGATGCCTTTAATACCGCAAGTTGGGGAAGTATTATGAACGCAGTAAGGCGCCTCGACATATCCCCATATTTAACGAGAGTAATTTGTAGCTTCCTGAAGGACAGATCGGTGATTTTCACCAAGAGCGGGGGTGGAGGCTATTTATACGATGTCGGTGACAACTGGTGTGCCACAGGGTCGGTGCTGGGGCCAATTTATTTGAATATAATGTACGACGTCGTCCTGAGGCTAGACTTGCCAGGAAATACCAAACTAATTGCTTTCGCTGATGACTTAGCACTAGTGACTGCAACGAACGATAAAGTAGAACTGGCAGGAATAACAAATCAAGTCATAGAAACGGTGAAAAGGTGGATGACAGAGGGTGGGCTATGCCTAGCACCGACCAAAACTAAGGCTATACTGATGTTCGGGAAAAGAAAAATCAAATCCTTCCAAATAGTGGAAATTAAACTCCGAGACCCCGTTAAGTACCTGGGAGTTAACTTGGACAAAGGGCTTTTTTATAAGACCCATCTCGAAAACCAGGCCAAGAGAGCACATCCTGCCACAAATGGAATTAGTCGCTTGCTATCAAACATAGGGGGTCCGAAAGCTAGCAAGAGACAAGTCCTGGCAGCGGCTACGGACCTCATATTACTATACTGGGCTCCAATCTGGGCGGATAGTATGCAAGTTTACAACAGAAGGAGCATTATACTGAAAGTCCAGAGGCGCATGGCTTTTAAAATAGCCAGCGCGTATAAAACGGTGCCTGCCGAGGCGATCTTAGGTAGTTGCTGGGGTCATACCGATTGATTTATGCGTAAAATAGAGGAGGGACATGAGATTATTCAATTTAAACAAAACAGAAGCAAGAGAAAATATTCTAAGGAGGCAGGCAAGATGGGACACTTCTGAACGAGGCAGATGGACAAAATGGATCATACCGTAGTAACAACCATAGTTCACTAGGAAACACGGAGAGATTGGTTTTTATCTTAGCCAGGTCCTGAGTGACCATGATTGTTTTACAAACTACCTGGAAAGATTTGGGGAAAAAAGAGACGATCTATTCATCGTGTGTGGCAAAAAAGATGACGTGGAGCACACTCTATTTGAACGTAACAGATGGCATAAGAGGAGGAAAATGGTCAAGCTCTACGTAGGAGAGAAGTTGACGATGGGAAACATGATGAAATGCATGCTTTAATCACTGAAGAATTGGGCGGAGATCGATAAATACGTTACATACGTAATATCTACTAAAGAGAAATTAGAGAGAGAGCTGCAGAAAGGAATGTGAAAAACCAAACCATGAGGATATACGTACTAAGATCTATGCCTCTCAAACACCCTGAAGTAATACTTTATGGTGGTCCTAGGATGTTTTATCACAAGAGGGAAGGGCGAAAGGAGTTTAGTGGATATCCCTGCTAACTAGTCGAGTCCCACACTCTCCCGGCAAATGACGCCTTTGAGCCAGCCGGGAGGTAGGCTTTAACAGCTTCTCCTATTCCAAGAAAAAAAAAGGGCTGTGCCTAAAGATTGGTCTAAGAACAGTAGAAAAAGCTTTAAAAACTGTTGTATAAGGACACAGGTTTAATTATGGTGCGTGTTAGAAACCAAAATGAAGTTATTCCCGATGCTTTGCTAATGTTTACTTCAGGTATTTATAATTAACTTTATGTTTAATAATACTAAAAATAATGTTATTAAGTGCTAAATCTGGTGATTAACATCATGATATGAATTACAAAAGCTTTTCAAAATGGGTTGCAACAAAATTTATATCCGTACTTCTCATCAGCAATGCTTCGTATCACGATGTTTTAAGCGAGAAACATCCTACAAGTTCTTCTTTGAAAAGAAACATAATTGAATGGTTAGTACATAGAAATATTATATAGGATTCACTGTAAATAAAGACGCAGCTCTATGAAATCCAGAATTTCACCCGAAGAAAATATAGGCGATTGTAAAGCACTGGGTTACAACAAGAAATACTACGTTTAAACTAAATGATGTGAAGCAATATTAGCTTTAGAAAAATTTAATTCAATAACAGCAGCAGAATGGGATTCTATTTGTGCTCATGTGAATTTGTACTCAGTAACCGAGAGAATTTTAGACCATGCTATATATCATTTGTTTTACAGAAAACACTGGCGATTCTGACGAAAAGTATAAAGAACTTACTAGTGATGATTGCGATCTCAGTGGTAATAATATCTTAGGCAATTCAGAAACAAACGACGAAAGCGAAAAAGAAATTTGTCAAGTTTTTAATTCTTTTGGTAAAAATTTTGTTTGAATTATCGAGCGTTTTTGATTATCTTCACTCTATTTTTAATTTGATCTTTAGTTATAAATAACAGAATATATACTTTAATTTTCCGACGCGATATTAAGGGTAGATGTACTACAGGAGCGCGTTCAGGAATATTATTCCGATTAAAAACAGTAGACTCCATTTAGTTTTACATCGTTCAGAAATTAAATACTGACACTCGCACTATTTACTCCTTATTCTCAAAGCACACCGTACCTCCTAAAAATGTAATAACAAGAATTCGAGGGTGTAGAGTGATCCCGCAGAAACGTAAAATGGGGGTTTCTTACGCATGCCTTCCAGAAGGGAGTAGCGCCGTGAAGAGGGCTTGTTTACACAAACGGCATGCGGGGCACATTCGCCCGGAGGTGCAATCCCTGCACCCCAACGTTGATTAGGAAAATCTGCAGAGCCAAAACGATAACAACTTTTCATTGTCCCAGCATAACAGCGGTAGAAAGCGGCCATACACAGCTAGACTAAAGTTCTTCACCATCACTACCTAATGGGGTGAAGTAACAATCCTCTACCTATGCAGCGACTTCAAAAATAAAAAAAAAATAATAGAAAACATAAAAGAGGGGAATGTGCTGTTAGGAGCTTATAACAACCCAGGTAAAAGAGATAGAAGGGCTCGCATTTAGCAAAAATGATAAAAAAAACCGGTGGATAGTAAAGCACTACTCGACCAGCAAAGGTATAGTCAGCAGCCTGGAGTGGGGGAACATCACCTTTATGTGATGGACGGTTGTCTCGAGACTTAAGACAGGTCCACCAAAGGAAAAATTAAGAATTAAAGCGGAGATAGCGGGTTAGGAAAAAGTAGAATTTTGAATGAGCATCCTAGAGAGGAAATAGAGAGAAGAGAATGTCCCTATTAAGGTAGATTGATCTAAAGGGCCACCTGCGATATTAATGATAAAATAAAACTTTTATTACCACGTAGATAATTGAAAAGAACCAAATTCTAAACAAAACTTAGACAAATCATCTTGCTACCGGGCACATCCACTGCGATAAGCAAATCGAACAAAGGTATCATAAACAACGCAACTGTACCTACACGATAATTTCGAAGACACGATTGCCATGGACACAGCGGTAATTGTACGATAGACTGTTATTTAAATTAAACAAAACAAACTATTCATTAAGCTGTAATACTTTTAGAGTACGTAATTTCGATGATGATATCATATCTACGACCTTCGAGTATGAACAATATAAGCTGCAGAAATAATTCTTCATTTGACCCAGAATACATGTAACCTAAAAATTCTATTCCTTAGAAGCAATAACGTATCCTTATTGTTGGGGCTTACTAATACAGACACTAATAAAATGAAATATGGTTATATACATTTCATAGGAATGACACACCTACATTCATATTCACCGGTCGAAATGACAGGAATTGGCGGATTTATGAAGTTATGCAAATCGACGGTCTAAATCTTACGCAATAACGATCGAAATTACTTACAGGAAACTGCAATTATGCATTGTAGAACATCATATTTACTGAACAAACAAGAAAGCCATTATGGACAATTGTGGCATGCCTTTTTCTGCCCGTTGTAGTTTTATGAAATTTAAAACCTTTGAGAAAGTCCTCGGAGGTATTTGTTGTAAACAATTTGTTTTATTTTTAACTCTCCTTATATATTGGGCCGCTATCATATGTAGTAAGTAGCGTAATATTGTTTTCTACCTGAGTTTGTTGCAACATATTGTTGTATATAGCGAAGCTTTTATTTTAGATTACTTTTAAAATATTACATTGTAACAAAATCAGTAAGCCGCACATTCTTTATTCTAGGAAAACTTGCATCATGCTTATCAAATGTCATGTTCTTGAAATTACCGCACCACACTTATCTTTTTGTATAAATCTTTTAGTCATGCCTTTACTTTGTAACAACCATAATTAGGTTTCCTGCAGATGTCCTAGAACTCAGGGAAGTTTTGGCTTACCACTATTAGACATACATTTTTATCGCCTGCCACAACCTTCGGCAGAAAACCCATTTCTTGCTATCAGCAGTTATAAAAAAACGAAGCACCAGAATAGTAGAGTAGAGTCAGCCAGTCAGTCAGTCTGTGTATGATCCTAGTTCATCCCTTGCTCTGGAGCAAGTCGGCCCAGAGCCAACCATCAGAATGGTGACTTAATCGATTATGGTTGCTGAGACATTATTAATAATTACAATGGCCGCTGAAATTCTATAACATAAGTCAACTTTTATTATTATTATTACTTGAACTGTTATTACGCTTTGCTGTTATACTGAATCTATACATATGTCCATTTGTTGTCATTAAATATTGTTGTTTACTTCCATCTTATCATTACACTTTATTACTATAATCGTTTTACAAGAATGTCTTGTCCCAAGACCCCATCGCGGTTCCTAAAGACCCCTCTAGATCGCTAGGTCCCTAGGACCCGAGTAAGTACCACCCCTCGCTACTAAATACTCTACCATCACATCACCAAGCTACGCCATCACACCCAAGCATAATTAACAATCAACAAAAGTGTACTTAACATTTGGTGGAGGCGCCGTGATTAACATTCGCCGAATTACACCATGCTTAACATTTGGTGAAGCCGCCGGTTCCGCATTTAACATTTGATGTGAACGCCGTGTTTAACATCGACCTTATTACTCCTCTATTTTTAACTTTTTTTTTAAATTTAACTGACTTGTATCTAAAACAAAACGCGTTTCAAATCTTTGTTTCTATAAATATTTATGGAACTCAGAAAGTACTTTATTATTAATTAAGTTTGACAACGTAAAACAACAACAAGAACCCATATTTAAAGTTATTCATTACTTATTTCTTAATCTGACTTTATCAAGGTTACTAAAAGCTACATCATTCTCTATTATTTCTATTTTAGTTTTATTCTAATTTGTTATCAAACATTAAAATTGCATTAAAGTAAAGGAAAGCAGCAAACACAATTATAGATAAATAATTTAATATCATACAATACGAAACCGACAGTAAAATTTTGCACCTTGCCTATTTTTAATCTTTAGTGTTCATTACCAAAGTTTCCTGTAACACAAATTTTTCACCATAACCAGAGAAATAAATAAATCACCGTCGAACATATAAACCAGAAATTTTTACCACAACTGATAATAGCGAAGCATACACTTTCTTACGTAAGTCTATATTAAATCCGTTCATGCCTACTTACATCAATCCAAAAACCTTCATTCCAGGCAAGACCGATTGTTTTGAATTATTGAAGAACTTTGAAGAATGAGCTAATTCAAATTCTTGGGATGACTCTCATAAAATTTATTATTTTTCTCGTTTTTGATTAGATAGTTCACAAATGTGGATTAAAAACTTTATTAGTAACCCTGAAAATAGTAACAAAACTTGGACTAACGTAAAGAACGCTTTCTTGAAATATTGTGGAGGACCTAAATTACCGCAACAACTATTTAATCGTTTCCGCTCAAGACATCAGATGCTAAAAGAACTTACTATAAATTATTATTTTGCATTTCAAAATTTACTTATGGATGTGACACCCACTATTTCAATTTCAGACTTCGCAGATTATTTCGCACGAGGACTTTTACCCGAATTACGGAATAATTTCATTTTATTAGTTTCAAATAGGGACATTACTGAAAATTTAATACGAAGTATAGCATATACATTGTCAGATATCCAGTCTAATTCTTTACACGATCCATTACTAAACTAAGCAAATTTATTTATCTTTTCACAAAATACAAAGCGGTCTCATTTTTTTCAAACAGACAAACAACGGAGAAATTTCCATAGGCTCGACTCTAATACTTTTTATAAAAGTTGGTACACAGGGAACCAATATACGCATTTACAAAAAAATTCACATGATTATAGGTAACGACAGTGTTTTCATTTTAGTCGTAGAGCACATAATTTTAAACCACAATGTTCAACGTGTCATAAAACTGGACACTACACTTCTTCGTGTAGGAAAAATAAATATCTCACTCAAGGGAGTTACAATTTTAAAAATAATTTTTTAGTAGATTTCAACTCCAGAAATAAGCATTCTTATCAACAAAATAGGTATAGGAATAACCGATATAAATTTCCTTTATCTAATTTTAGATATAGCAGAGACGCGAGAAATAATGCATATATTTTTTACTCCCACCGAAATCGGAAAGATACGGAAACGTATGCATTTAATAATTATAAGGGTAGGAAATCGCAGTACATAAACTATGGATACAAAAATATTTCTTTGTTTTTAAATACTGATGCAGACAAATTATATACAGTAAAAGCATTTTAGACATATCAGGAAATTTCAGTTTTGCTTGATATCGGTTCTTACTACAATATCGCTTCAAGAAAATTTTTCAATATTTCAGTACACCCGCAAACGAACTTAGGACTTAAAACAGCAGACAATAGAAACCTGCCAGTTTTAGGAAAATCCAATATGTCTATTAATTTAGAGGGACGAAATACTGCAATACCTACGTTAGTCATCAGAGACCTACCTGTACCTCTTATATTAGGCTTGAAATTTTTAGAAGATAATGAAGCCATTTCGAATTTTCAAAATAGGACGATAAGTTTTGCAAACACAAGAACTGAACAACACGTTTCTAAAGGTACTTTAGTCACAGATAATTTTTTCGGAAATCAATATTATGAGAAAATCGATAATGACAAGCCTATAAAAGTTCAATTAGCAGAAGATATTACCGTCCGTATATTGCGATGTTGAGACTCCAATAAACGTTATGTGTAAGAAAATACATAAAGTTTTTTCTTTTGTACCAAATACAAATTTCGTCACTGAATGGGACCTAACCATTACGGAAACCCCATATAAACACAAAAATGCTTTAAATGCAAGTATACTTTCTCATAAACAAGGGCAAATGAAATTATTCCTTAAAAAGAATCGGCACAAAACTCAGTATTAGTACAAATCAGATTACAAACGTAAACCAGTAAATTCAAAATGGCAAAAAGAACAATCATTTACTGACCTTAATTCAGACTTTGACATGACAGAAGATATTCCAATAATAAACGAATCAGACGAGAATGCTGACAATTTCTGCCCACTTGGACTACTATTTTAAACCTACAATGAACTGACAAACCTACACAGATGCAGTAAACCATATAACATAAAACTTTGACTAAAATAAATGCTATTTCTTCAGTACTTTTCAATTTTGGCTAAACTACACAAATGAAAATTAATTTTGTTGTGAAATAAACCGATTTGTTAAGACTTTTTTGAATTAATTACAACGCTTACACGCTTTTAGGCACAACTGAAATATTTAAACTAATTTTGAAAGAGAAATACACCAATCCAATTAGACCCATTATTGGCCCGCAAAAAATTTTTTTCCTAGGGACAATTATTTTCGCATTACGCAGAAATGACAGATTTCTAATTTTAGCAATAGTTTTTTACTACCGAAAACAATTTTGTCAAATTTATAATTTAAAGGAAACAAAACCAGTTTTATTTTCTTAAAGCACGAATGCAGAAGCAAGATATTATTTTTAAAAGAATGACACATTCATTATTTACTTAAGAATCCTTTAACAGACCTAACCTAACTCAACTTAAACTGACTTAACACAACAAAACTCTTACGTATGGTTTTCTTAAACATTAATACTCACCATTGAATTTATTTTTAACCTTTAAAAACCCAAACTATAGACACAAAAAGTTTTCATTTATTCCACATAAATATCATTATTTCGAAAAACAACACAGAATAACACTTTCTATAAAACTTTGTACACTTGAAGGCAACGATTTTCAGACTATAATTATTTATAATTATAAATAACTAAAGGAAATACATCCGATGAGTTAGACTTCCTTATTCACGTATAGTTGCTTATTTAACACTACTACACAGTTATGATAATTTCTAATAACTGCAACAAACATTACTGCATTATCTTATTAACACGCAGACATCCTCGAACTTACCAGCCTTCTTACTCATTTTGGCTACACACAATTTCCTTGCACCAAAGATAAAATGCACATACAAGAATTTACAAAAATTAACGGTTCAATTATCTTGTAAATAAATCACAATCAACGACTAAAATAAGAGTAATTTTCTTTATGCGATTTCTTACATTCTTACCTTATAGCTACAAGAATTTTTTTTTACCTGAATACCAAACTTCTATATTAACAATCTTAGTATAATTATACCTGCATAAACAGAATAAAATAAAATGTATCCTTCCTGTTTAATTTTACAAGCTATCAAACTCCGAAAACATATATTTTACAAACTTTGCATTTTTTCTAATAATTTCAATAATTAGCTCAAACATATAGTTTTGATAATATAAAAGCATAAATCAGCAGATTTAGTTATAAAACCACTTTCTGAGAGTAATTAGATACTGCTTGAACAGAAGCCACTTCTTAAAAAGTTTAAAGTTACATTTTCATTTTTCTAATGGAGATACATTTGTTTAATTTTTAACGCAAGAATTAGCCAATTATAAGCACAGTCAATTTATCATTTATTGGAATCAGTTATTATTCCAAATATGACATTTACGGACATATTCAGAAAATTATCTTTTTGTAACTATTTCGTAGAGTTATCCATACTCAAAAGTTAAAGCGTTTTAAATACAATTATTACGCATTGTCTACCAACTACGACTTTTATTTTTTTGACAAAACGTTTCGACATTATTTTTTCATATTTCTTGTTTTGCTGGTATGAGCCAAAGCCACACTCATACAGACAATTAACATGATTTTGAAAAGTTTAAACTAATTTTTTTATTATCTATTTCATACGGTCATGAATGCCATGGCTTGAGAGACCTAGCTAACCTTTCCAGACTCTAATTTTGAGCAACCTTAACTGCTGAAGAAACCTAGCCAATTTCTTCGGATTTAAACAGTTTTGGAACCATTGGTTAATACATGTTAAGCCGAAATCATAGTAATATCGAATCTTCTTTTTCTTTTGTCAAAAGCCCTACCTAACTAAATAAATCATTCACTGACAATTATTTTTTTTTATATTCAAGACACCTAATTTTTTTTTTAAAGTCATTACTTTTAAATTTTCTTTGATGACTCATAAAGAAACCTTTTGCTTTACCTTTTGAATTTTATTTTAATTTATATACGTACAGAACGCGTGCTATTTTTTATTCAATATTTGTAAGACTCAATAGGACAACGAGACCTTGACATATTTCGCTTTTTCTCCGACTGAGTCATAATTATTTTTCTCTATATAAGATATTACCGAGGAAATACAGATTTTTTTTAATGATTATTATAGTTCGTCAATACTAAATATAGAACAAAAAATAATGTTATCTTAACTAGGAATTAGAACAACGACAATTCTTTTTCTCTCTAATCCTTTTTACTTGGATTACATTTAATTAATTTTCATTCCACATGAACATTTTACTTTAATATGACACAAACCTAAGTGATTTTTGATTTTATTTATATATTATTGTATATTATTTTTCCTTGAAAGTATTAACTCCAGATGACTAAGTATTATGAATAATTACCTCTGATGATTTTGCTTGTTCCAACCAAATTTCTTTAAACGACTAATACGTCATCATGTATTTAAGAAGTTTGAATGGAATTTCTTATTCACACATTCCTTTATGTTTGAATACTCTTGTCCAACTGACAGCGAACCAATTTCTTTTTCACTGACAGCAGGATTTGAACCAGCGATTAGTGATTAAGAAACTTTATAAAACTTTATGTATAGTTTATTGTTTATATTAGCATTTAAGAAATTTCTTATTTTTGTTTTATTTACAACACTAATTTGTATTTTTATTAAATTCCCTCAATTTTTTTTGCGAGATCTCACACTCTTCGTCAACCACAGAGAATGCGACAACACAGTCTAAATTCAAATGGCAGCAACTCACAATAAATAGCAAATAGCTAAACGATGGCATGACTATGGATATCTCTACATAGGACATTAATCTCGGCCAGAAACCTGTGCATATTTTAGCCCTGTATTCGTAGTGCGCGACTTGCCGCTAGGGAAATGGAGGGTGATTTTTACATGCAGTCTTATGGAGTATTCGCTATTTTTCTCATAAATAATTATAAATTCGGATTTTATTCAAAATTCCAATCATTGGAAGTGGAAATATACACAAATTCTTAACAATTACCAATTTAATACTCCCGTATTCTTATAAGAATTTCAAATTATTAAAGAATCAAAATAGCATGCTAGGCAATGTAACCATACATAAATAATATTTATTCAAAGCACTTTTAAAGCATTTTATGATACAAATACAAGCGGCTATAAAACAACAGGGGATGTCGTTCATACGGAGAAAGAATGTTTTATTTCTGGTAACACTAGTTTTCAGGAGATCAATTTAAAGTTATTGTTAATTCATGTAGTTAAGTTTTATACTATAAAAATTAGAACTTTTAAGACTTTTAAAATCTTTGATGATCCAAAAGGATGAAGTACATGTATCATTGAGCACACAAAAATCTGACCATCTTTTTGGGGATAAAATAGTGATTTTATTGAAGCAAAAAAGTATTATATTAAACAAAATAAAACAACAGTATATCTAACTTTTTTTTATACACACTTTTAATTAGAAATAAAAATGTATAATTTTAACAACAATTGCATTAGAAACATATATGCTCAGGTAGATACTTAAATTAGAATTCTTACCATCCAATACACATAAAAATAAATTTCATTATACATTAATATATACACAAATAAGAAAGAACCTTGTCACTTTGAGGAATAGCTTATCTCCACTTTTCTAATTCTTTCACAACCTACAAAGACATGTACAGTATTGCCCGAAATAAACAGTACTGAAATTGTAATTGTTTTGTATATTTAAAAAATACATATTATTGACACTTTATTATATGTTCTAAATGTGCACCTCCTCGTTCGAGACAGACTTCATAACGATGTTCTAAGTTTCTGGTCATGTTATTGAATAAGGGTTCTCTCAGGGCTGCGAAGAAGACTCTAACGGCATCCTTTAATTCATCGATGGTTTGTGGTGCCCGTTTGAAAACGGCATTTTTAGCCATGCCCCAAATGTATGCGTCTGGAGGCGTGAGGTCTGGAGAATGTGAAGGATAAGGGAAGTCAGTAAATCGTGATATGAATTTGCTTGGAAAATGTTCTTGAAGAAATTGACGAATTGCGGCAGCAGTATGGCAAGTTGCCCCGTCCTGCTGAAAAAATTGGTTTCGAAATGCCAAGTTACGTGCACGACAGAATTGACGTAGATCAGGGATAAATCGTGTTAAAATTTGTCTGTACCTCTGTTGATTAAGTATGACTTGCCTACCATTCTCTTCGATAAAGTACGGACCAATGATTCCGTGTCAGGAAACAGCACACCAGACACTCACTTTTTCACTATGTAAAGGAACCTCTTGAACCTCATCGGGTCTGGCAAAGCCCAGAAATCGATTTGTGCGACGATTCACATAGCCTGACAAGTGAAAATGTGCTTCGTCTGAAAACCAAACATTTTCAAAAATTCAGGATTTTCATACTGTAACGCGAGAATTCTGGCGCAATATTCCACTCTACTGCGATAATCCGAGGATGTAGTTGTTGATGTACCTGAATCACATACGAAAATGTACCCAGCTCCTTCAGGATTCTTTGAAAGGAAGTTCTTTTTAAATCAAGTTGTAACGCTGTCCTTGCCTGGCTGACTTTCGGATTTTCTAAGATTTGCTCAAAAACACGTTCATGGTTATTGTTGTTGTTAACTGTCCTGGGACGCCCCGAGTTTCCTTTTCGTTGGCACAATACACTACCTGTATTTCTAAACTTTTCAATAACCTTCAAAATTACAGCATTACTTGGAGAACGTTTATTAAACCTTTGTGTGAATTGATCAGACACGTATAGCAAACTTGCACCATTACGTCGGCCGATTCCGTATGAACGAAAATAATGCTCTACCAGAAACACTTTCTCCTCTGTACTTAACACCATTTTTAACAATTAGGCCCTACTAATTACTTGTTTGAGGTTTACTTGACAGGTCTATACTAGCTAACTTGAGTGTGACAGCGCACGCATAAAAACACCGCCAACTTAGTTTCAGTACTGTTTATTTCGGGCAATACTGTATTTAGAATCTCAATAGTATACTAAACGCCAAAAATACTCTCTTATGTGTTTGAATGATTTATATCCGGATTTGCACCCAGGGACAAAACAACACTTTATATTTTATATATATAGATAAGTTATAGGCCACAAGTTTTACACGCAATTGACTATCACAGCTATAAGTACCATATATGAGGATCTTAGTCGAATTAGACCTCACAATTTTATAAAAATGCGATTTTAATACTAATACGCCATAAGACATAATAGAAAATCAACCCTCCTTTTCCCTAGCGGCAACATTATTAACTAGAGATTATTTGTCACAGTTTTATAGTATTGCAAGGATAGGAAGATTAACGTCCTAAGTAGAGAAGTCCATAGGCATGACTTAGTCATGAAACCCTAACCTAACATCACCACCCAAAATGATGCAGTTATGATTTTGGATTATCACTGATTTTAATTGGATATTTTACTACTAACTATGATCTAATGCATACACATGTTCCATTCTACATTCACTTTGGACTATACACTGTTTTACCAGAACTTATGAATGCGAAACAACGCAAAACATCGGACACTGAATATGATATTAAGTGGTTGCAAACACTTGACTTTATTTTTCTACGTCTACAACCAAATATACAAAGCCACATGGTCCAATGATTACTTTATCGTTCTCAGTTTTATAAAGCCACTGCGGAGATAGTGCATACCTTTTATATGCACAAAAAGCACAAGAGCAAATATTTCCTATTAAAAAAAAAGCTTATTTTCTTTTTCAGAAACTCACATTCCTTATGGATATGGATACCTCTTCCTTACGACTACACACTATAGTCGAACAATCTTTCCTTGTTTTTAAATTGTTTTGGAACCAATTGGAAGTATTATCCTGGAACAAAATCACCTAAACAATATGGAACCAATTATATACTACACCAACCAACAATCAATTTTTTCTCAATTTATGTGAACGCAGACATCGTTTCATCAATACCAACCATACATACTGCTTGCATTCAACAGCTACAATCATCCTGAGACTTCTTTAGTCACTAGCAAGCCAATTGCCACTTGTCACCAGCGTGCCCTGATCAAGCACCACCGACTTTTGGCATGAACTTTATATCTGTTAACCTTTAAGCCATTTGCATTGACATTTTAAATTATTTTTTGTGTGACGCCTTCATGCGCTCGCTCTGATTTACCACTTGTTTACTTTTTTCTTATTTTTTGTATTATATTGTATATTGTATTGAATTGTTTTTTATCTTAAGTATTTTGTATTTATACTCATTTGCATATTCTTACTTCATATATATTTTGATAGGTTTTACTTTTTTACTTTTACATTTATGTTTTTAGTTATTTTAACTAAGTTTTTAAAACAATGTTTAATTCCTTTACGTTTAATCAATTTAAAATTACTTTCGATTAATATTTTAACTTGTATTAACATTGACAGCACCTTTAAATTATATAATTCTTTTATGTTTAAAATTTTTAAACTTAACTTTTGCAATTTTATTTTTTTACAATTTTACTTTTTATTTTTCGCTTTTTGCAGTGACCATTTGCTTTGAATTGATGTGATTTATTTTTATGTAAATGAGTTTTTATATACAATTGCCTCCTTGCCAAACTTCAATATATTTTCTTTTCAACTTTTACTTTATTATTTTTTTATTTTAAGATTTGGGGTCCAAATTTTTCATGGGCGGGGCATGTGCTGTATATAGCGAAGCCATTATTTTAGATTACTTTTAAAATATTACATTGTATCAAAATTAGTAAGCCGCACATCCTTTGTTCTAGGAAAACTTGCATCATGTTTATCAAATGTCATGTTCTTGAGATTACCGCACCACACTTATCTTTTTGTATAATTAATCTTTTAGTCATGTCTTTACTTTGTAACAACCACAATTAGGTCCTAGAACTAAGGGAAGTTTTGGCTTACCACTATTAAACATACATTTTTATCGCCTGCCACAACCTTCGGCAAAAAACATTTCTTGTTATCAGCATTTATAAAAGACGAAGCACCAGAATAGTAGAGTAGAGTCAGCCAGTCAGTCAGTCTGTGTATTATCCTAGTTCATCCCCTGCTCTGGAGCAAGTCGGCTCAGAACCAACCATCACAATGGTGACTTAATCTATTATGGTTGCTGAGACATTAATAATAATTACAATGGCCGCTGAAATTCTATAACGTAAGTCAACCTTTATTATTAGTATTGCTTGAACTGTTATTACGCTTTGCTGTTATACTGAATCTATACAATGTTCATTTGTTGTCATTAAATATTGTTGTTCACTTGCATCTTATCATTACACTTTATTACTATAATCGTTTTACAAGAATGTCTTGTCCCAAGACCCCATCGCGGTTCCTAAAGACCCCTCTAGATCCCTAGGTCCCTAGGACCTGAGTAAGTACCACCCCTCGCTACTAAATACTCTACCATCACATCACTAAGCTACGCCATCACGCCCAAGCATATTTGACAATCAACAAAAGTGTACTTAACAATATGTCGTATTGTCAAGGAAATGGTTGGTCTTTTGAATTGAGCGGTGCTTGCTTGAATTATAATTCATTACATTTACTCTTGTACCTGAACGGCGCAAATGCGACCACAATGGCTGATCTTTAAGTGAAATGTTTCAAGTTAGTATTGCTCCGACCAACGGTGAGTCTTGCAAATTTTTGGTTTCTTTTACTTGACACCTTTCCTATAATTTTTGCACAATCGCTCAAACATGCTTTACTAATTGTTAGCTTAAGTATGGAGGTCTGAAAAACGGCAGTATACAATAGCTCAATTAATGCTTCTTAATCATTCATAAAAGCTGCACATAAGTTATTTCTAATTATATAGGGCGAGTTTCAAGTTAAGCCTTTTTTAACAGCATGTAGAACTCACATAGACAAACAAATATTACAAGTAACTTTTTTATTAAAACTCAAAACAAGAGAAAAACAACCTTTTACAGTTCAATTGAATTGTGAGGCCGGCTCTGACTAGTGTTTATAAATATTTCTCACAGAAAGGGTTTGAAGTAGTCTTCTTTTTGGTCGACACACAGATGTGTACGTCGTAGTCATGCTTCTGTGCATGCTCGCAAATTAATTGGAATGCATTTATGATTCGTGCTATTGCTTCCTTGCACATATCAACTCGTTTCTTGAACAATAAACCTTTTATACACCTCCGCAAGAAAAAAACCATAGAATTTCAATTCAGTGACCTTGGTGGCCACGCGACATGTCCACCACAACCGATCCACTGGATAGGTAATTGTTCGTCCAATATTTCTCGAACTTCACGCCTAATATGAGCCATCGGTATTTTAATAGAATTGACATGTTTGCTGCTAATAAGATAAATTAAACCTTTTATTCTTTAATGGGTTTCCAAAACCGCCAGACACCCTGAAGTAAATGTTTAAATGTAAACAATTTTTTTATGCTAAGCATATTTTAAAATTTTTAACCAAATCGTTTGATATTTGAAGGATGATTTCATCACGTTAGGAAATTGAAAATAAGATATAACTTATTTTCAAGGTTGGGGGTTCTTATGTGCTAAATTCAAACACATTTTTAAACGTATTAGTGTATTTTTGCAGATAATCATAGTGTATTACATACGCTTCTAACGCTAATCTTTTGCTCCCTCTAACCGTATATAAATCCAATACGGCATCCATAAGAAAACTAAGTTTGGAATGTAAATCGTGAAATACCTTATGTACTTAATTTTTTAACACTACCGGCGTGCGGTATACAATAAACTTGTTAACTTCTACAAATTTCAAAACGATAACTTAACAACGAGAAAGATATAAAAATATTATTTTGAAATAGTTTTAGTATTTGGTTGACATATTATAAAACTCTGTAGGTATTTTATATTTCAAACAAATTTTAAATGAAAAAAAAAAGCGCAGCTTTCCTCTATTTTAATAATCCCCATATCCGTTATTGCTTAAGAAACCGTCCTATTGAGCGCAGTAAGTGTCCACCCTGCATGGTAAATGTTAACACAAGCAGTAACAATACTTCGATGGCTAAATTTATCACTTTGCGTTTATTGTTCGCAATACAGTAAAGATAGAAAATGAAAACCGAAGTAGCTAGAAAAATTGCTCTAGTTATAGATAAAGGTTTAGTTAGACTTACCCCCAAAAAATTTGATATATTTAAATAGCCAAATCCTTTAGCAGAAAACCTAACCACTTGCTGTGATCTAATCATGATTAAAATCAAAGATCTCTGAATATTGATGTTGTTACCCATCACATGCCAACCGCACTCAAACGCAGCATTGGACAATTCTGCACTCTAAAACAAAAACAGTTCACTATGATTGACCGAAATAACAATAAAACAAAGTACAGCAAAACACAATAACTTTATTAGTGCATTTGTTTTTATTACTCATAGAAAAATTATTTTCAGCACAAAATATGTTTTTTAGATGTATCAAGTTTTTAATTTTTTATTTTTATACATCAGTCCTCAGTAACCATAATCAGTTTTTATAAAACAACGCTGCGTTGAAGCGTCACTAGAAAAGTGCTATGATACAGATACAGCAATTTGTGAAATTTGAAATTGTTCACTTTTCTTCCTTCCTAACTTTACCTGGCTAGCTCAACGGAAATGTTGAAATTTTCAAAATGAAATCAAACACAGCAATATTTAAGCATTTATACAGTATGAAATATTTTCACTCATACAAAAGCATCTAGAACATTTACAACATCGTTTTTTTCAAACATAAATTAATTTCTAAGAAGTACTTATTTTATAAAAAAATGTTCCTTACCTTATTTTAAATTTACAGACCTGACTTTGTTTATTCCCACGCTTATAAGGTTTGTTGGGCCAAAAAATCCTTGACAGGCAATTTATTAAAAGGTCAGAGTATTTCGAACTCTAAACATAAACTTTCCTGGTAAAGATCCCTTACAAAAAAATTATTAGGACTATCTTGAACTAAATAACAAAATTTAAATATCAGCCACAAAAAATTATGTTTGCAAAAATCCACGAAGCGTTTTTTATTCAGCTCGTAATTAAATATTTTCTTATTTTAAATTGATGTCCAAATCAGTTTACAAGATTTTCCATATTTAAAATCCTCGTTTCAAACAGCACCCACTAAAGTACATTATGCTTAAATCTTCCATTCAATTATTTAATAAAATTTTTAAAATAGCGTTATATTGAAGAAATTTCCCTATTTGTTGTATTTAATAATTTCCACTTTTTTAATGTAAATTACGTTTAAAACATCACTTCTACATTCATTGTAGCATTGTAATTATTAAATTACAGTATGCTTACTGCATACAATAAATATTATTTTCGCAAAGCAACAGCTCGCGACTTTAACCAAAACAACAATTCGCGATCGAATTTAGGAATCGAATGAATGGCCGTTTTTAATAAACGCTTCCTTATATATCCAAATTATCTATTCTCCCGAACCTAGTAGAATTTGCGTGATTCCATTCTAAATAATAAACGCATATTTCACGTAATTTTCTTGAAAATCCTAATTAGCGTTCAAAATTGTTGAGCTTTATTACCTCGTAATCTCTTTCACTTATTAGTAACGCGCGCTGCCTTGTCTTTGTTTAACATCCAAGGTTATTGTGTCGCATCGCATACTAATGCGAGAGATAATCAATTTTTATCGGTTATTTTTCAATCTTCGAGCTTTTTCTAGAATAAACATTTATTTCTTATTGAGTTCGTACGAAATTGAGGTATTCTTCCGAAACTGTCTGTTCCAGAAAATTCTCTATTTACAATAAATTTATATAAAACACAGGGTAATTAATATAAACTTTAATTACTTTTTAATGCAAAAGGGATTGCATTTTATAAAAATATTTGTTTTTACGGCAAAACGTGTTTTAATATTAAAATTAGGGTTTTAAATACACATTGATATAGTTTTCATGCTAAATGCGTAAAGCTAGTACTATTCTATGCTATTTACAGCAAATGAAAAGCATTTTTATCAAAAATGTATTAATAATTAATCAGTGAAAATCAATGGCTTTGTATTTATCTCAATATGATCGATTTGCGTTCACATTGAATACGTTTTAAGGTATCTTAACGATTAATTATTTTTACTATGCTGCTTACATTACTTGCTATGAATCTACAGTACACTTATATTATACAGGCTGATTATTTATACACGGGAAATTTGATTTTTCGCGTATACCTCAATAAATAAAAGTATGCTTGTGTTATACAGGGCGTAACCATAAATTTAGGGAAATTTCTTTTATTGCGGATTCTTTTACATCTTGGTGGGATTTATTTGCAGAATTTGGGTTTCAATGACCTCTCGTGACTTCTTAGGTTTCAATAACCTCTTGTGACCCCTTATCACGTCAATATGTGGTCTTACATGTGGTCATAAAAATGGTCTTAGATATTGTCTCTAAATAAAGAAGAAACAAGGAATTTCCAAATATGGGCAATGTTCTATACTAAATTGTGCACAAGATGTTAGTAAGCAGCGTATTTTGCCAAGAAAAGTGTAAAATATGAATAGGGTTTATTTTATATTTAGGGTAAATAAAACTTACGCTCATCATAAGACATTCTCCAGTGTAGCATAGTATAAATGTTAGAGCAGTATGCCCAAGTAAAATTAAAACGGACATCCCACTTGAAGAAGGAATCACTGTCTGAAACACATTGTAATATTATTCAGTTTATCTAATATGAGAAATTTTTAAACAAGAAAGGATCACACTTGTTCAAATTAAACTTGCTGTTAAAATTTGGAGAGGATTGGACAATTTTTGTAAATACACACCATTGTGAAACTACTACATCATTGGAATTTTAAGAGTGTTTTGAGTATTTCTAAATTCAAGTAGTCGATTTTTTCGATTTACCATTGAGAATTTTTTTTATTAAAAAAAAATATCCAAGTTTTTTGTTTAATGAGATCAGCTGAACAGGTTAAATAAGAGGCGTTAGGGTAACTATGCACAACGCCTTGAATGTCGAACATAAAGATTTTTCACTTTTGGAATAACATTAAAAACTACGGTTAAAACACGAGTATCTTACCAAACACACGTAGGTAGAACAATGTTTCTGCTGTTTAACACAAACGTGTGTATAAACTTATTTTATAAGAACTTAATTCGATTAGTACCTTAAGAAAATAAAGAGAAAGTTATTATATTAGCAATTACCTTGGTGAACGTTCAATAATAAAATATCCAGTTATTAGCATGTGTAAATTAATTGCGGCAATTTCGAATAGCTAAAGGGGAGAGAAAAAAGTGGACTGTATTAAATTTAAATGATATTGTAACAACCAACAAATAATTAAATGTTCTTAAACAAACCAAATCAGAGCGTTTACTATTAGCACTCACCTGTTAATGATGCGGTGTGCACATGAAAAAACGTTGGAACAAATACAGCTCTTCCTTTGACGGATGGATTGCAGCACAATTTAACGAGAGCGGTTTATCAAAGCGGTTCATAAGTGTAATAAGTATTATAAATAGCGGCAGCGGGCAACAAAGCGGTTCATCCAATTAACTCCAGGCAGCACGTGCAAACTCGACGCGGTGTATTCGACTGACGAAACTATATTAACACAGCGGTCCATACGTAGTTGGTTCTACGTATAAAATGAGTATAAAATGCGATGCGGTCACTTCGAAAGACGACACTATACTACTCTGGCTTCGTGAACTTTGCAATCGATATTTGTTTGCAGACGCGCACTAGCAACGTTCGCCAATCACGGCACGGGTTAGCGGGTGCTTCAAGTAAACCAAGGAAATTCCACTCTAATAAATTTAAATATACGCGCGGCGAATTTAAAATAATCAACAAACTCGATGTAAATAAAATTTAGTTAAAAATTACTTACATAATCGGAACAGCATGTGAGCCACAAGGTTTGCATCGAACGATTTTTTCATTTTCATATTGTCAATGTAATTAGTTAACCATGTGATTTGATTTGATTGTTTTTTACGGAGGCAACTAGGGCTTCTCAGCTTATACTAATACTCCCAATATTCGATATTCGAATATGTTCTTTAATAAGATAAATGGAATTATTTACTTATTAACAGCAAGGGTATCATAATATCAAGTTTTCTGTATTGATTCGTCAACCATAGGTATTAAAATAATACATTTAAAGATAAAGCTTTTGAATCTTCCTGTTTATGAATGAAAAAAGGGGGTAAAAGGGATTAACGATTGTAGGTGTTATAATATCGCTGATGTTGTTCAAGTCAACATTGTCTTTTCGACTGAATCTTCAAGTTTGTTAAAATAAAATAAAATAATAGGTTTAGGCTTCCAGATACCTCAAAATTAAAACAAGACCTACTTATTTCGTGCAATACGAGAATTAAATAGTCGGTGCAGCCTTGCGTTGTAGGGCGTTGCGTTACGATCGCTAAACATTAGATGGGAAGGAAAACTTTTAATTTTGAAGGGACAGAATAAATACATACGCGCCCCATGTAGTAGATTTCAGGAATAATTAAGCATGATACTTCAAAGTTTTATTTCTTTAAAGGTAATCCAGTTAATAAGGTCTAACATTTTAAACGTAATAATCGAGGACGATGATTTATTTTAAAATAACAAATCCAAATAACTTTAAATGTTCAAGACGCTACGATTGCGTTTTCCAGAGAAAAGATAATTTACAATAGACAAATGTCGTCCGTTCCTACTACCAAGGACATTGATTGCAACAACACTAGTACGATACTTTTGTATAATTATTGCGGGCATAGCCTTTTTATTCGGCAAAAAATAAAATTTTACATTGTATTAGCGGTTACTGGTTACAATAAATAGGATTTTTATAGAGGAAGAGATTTAATATAACTCAGCACGGCAGTTGACAGTTCAGTTTAGAAAGTTAATTGGAACCATTAAAATTTAGTAATTCGCGCATGTAGTATGGAGAAAGGGACGCTGAAAATTGAAATAAACACAGCTTTAATATGTGAATATAGTTTCCCGTAGAGAATAAATGTGGCGTGCGACTTATTGTTTTTAAACTATGCTTACAAGGACAGGGTAGATTTCAATTCATGTGTTCGTAGAATTAACGTCGGGACGACCCGTTAAAAAGGGGGTAGGAATCTGAAGCTTTCACCCCTACAATAATTTGGGTTTTGTATTGTGTTGATTGTGTTAAGGGAGCTGTCGTTTGTAGGAAGAAAAATGTTTATCTTTAGATTAAAAAGAATATTCATCTGTGAATAAATGAGCTTCTATGTTGATACTTTTTAAGTATGTACATGTTAATTTTAAATGTAAACGAGTTGGTATTCATCTAGTAAGAAATGAATGAAACGCAAAGGTACTTAGTTTGTTGAGCGATGACATAGCGTTAAATTTAGTATAATGTTATCATGCGAAGAAGTTTGGAACGCTTTCAAATATTAAGAAATATGTTCGTATTGTTTTTAAAGTTGATATCTAACTGTTTCCTATGTCTTGTATTAAGTGAATTTCCCGAGACGGTATTTTGAATGTTATGTAATTCAATATGATAAACGAGAAAATTCGGAATGATGGCATTATTGATAGATTTGATTTAATACTTTTTTAGGATTTCTTTTAGTACTATCTGGCCAATTGGATGTTAGAAAGTAGGTTTTTCTTTTGGGAGCGTGTATCTGTATTTATATTGCAATTATTTAATATAAATAAAAGTTACGTTTACGCTGAATTTTCGTTTTTCTTATTCAGGTATGAAACTTTGTAATCATATCGTCGTTCATTCGGTGCAGGGTATAACTGAGCTAACCGAAGCATAAATTTAATTGTGTGAATTTTAAAATTATTCTAGATTCTTTAGAGGCACAAAGAGGTGGCGGTCAGCTAGACAACTAAGTGTTACATACAACAGGCAAGCGATATATTTACACGAAGTAACCACTATAGAAGCACCGTTGATATAGTGTGTACATATATATATATATATATATATATATATATATATATATATATATGAATTGTGTATATTGACTGTTCTATAATAATTATAATAACGATATCGGGGATTCAGTCAGATTCGATTTGGATTCAAAATAAACTCCTTATAATCATTCAAGCTTTCGAAAATTTATTATTTTCTTCTTCAGGAAACTAGAAACTTTAACAATTAAACAACATTTTTATATAAGTTACTTACGATTAGTGAAGCTTAAAAATCTAAAGTGTATAATAACATTAAAGGTACAAAATTAAAATTTAGGTGACAATTTTTATAAAACTACAGTGACATGACAGTTGATGTTAAAAATATAGCTAATCCTAGATTACAATTTAGTTTAATTGATGCGTTTTATACAGATCATAAAAATAAAATATTTCTTTAGAGAATTACAATTAGTCATCTAAAGTTAGGTAAGGTTTTGGATTTTTTGGTATTTTTAATTATGGTCAAAAGGTATGAATAAATGTTACTTAAATTTTGGGTATCAGATAATTACAAAAAACGATTGTTTCTGGAAATGATTGCCATTTCTTTGGAAGAAAACTCTTTAAATAAAAAAACTGATACCCAAAATTTAAGTAACATTTATTCATACCTTTTGACCATAATTAAAAATACCAAAAAATCCAAAACCTTACCTAACTTTAGATGACTAATTGTAATTCTCTAAAGAAATATTTTATTTTTATGATCTGTATAAAACGCATCAATTAAACTAAATTGTAATCTAGGATTAGCTATATTTTTAACATCAACTGTCATGTCACTGTAGTTTTATAAAAATTGACACCTAAATTTTAATTTTTTACCTTTAATGTTATTATACACTTTAGATTTTAAGCTTCACTAATCGTAAGTAACTTATATAAAATGTTGTTTAATTGTTAAAGTTTCTAGTTTCCTGAAGAAGAAAATAATAAATTTTCGAAAGCTTGAATGATTATAAGGAGTTTATTTTGAATCCAAATCGAATCTGACTGAATCCCCGATATCGTTATTATATTATATATATATATATATATATATATATATATATATATATATATATATAGGGTGAGTTTTAGTGTGGCAACGGTCGATAACTCCGTTATCATAAAAGCTACGTAAACCAAATTTGGAGGCATATTAGGCATGCCTAAAGTGCACATTTTAAAAATATTTGAAAGCATACAGGGTGTTTCATAATTCCAGGGCATATTAAACTTATATTATTTTAAATGGAACACCCTATATATTATTACATTTTGGAAAGCCCATAAAAAGAGCTTTAATTTGATATAAAATTATATCTGTCTATTCCTTTGAGTTTTTGAGATATTCAACTGTTTTTAGAAAAAATGACCCCGATTAGATACATTGCCACTGCACTAATACACAACTTATGTTAATTTTCAAAATGCAGAAAATTTTACCATATACCATAGTATATTTGTAAATATCACTTTTTTGAAATTTCTTCCCAGTATACAGGGTGTGTCAGGTTTCGCAAAATGCAATTTTTAAAAAAAAATTTAAATGGCACCCTACCAATTTTATTGCTACAATGGATAGTTCATTAAGTGTCCTTTCATTTTTGTTAAGCATTCCCTATACCTAAATCCATTACTTTCTGAGATATTTTTGGTTTTCTTCAAATTTTAAGAATGTTTTTAATTTACATAACTAAAAATAACTTACTATTGGAGAATATTATAAAACAATTAATACATAGTGATTACCAATCAACTACACTTATCCAATAACAATTTTCACTAAAGATATAACAACCTACAATAATACGCTATCAACAGAATTCTGCGAGATCAACAATATGCATTTTATAGAAAATGCTCAAACAGGAAATCAGGCAGGCTTTGAAAAAAATAACAATTACAATCAAAATGTCATTTAGGTTAATTAATTGTAGTGTGTTGTCATTTAACACATTATCAGTTCTGTTTTAAATGTAATCTTTGAAGGAGTTATCAGATTTAATTTTACCATGGAAGAACAAATAGTAATAATTTGGGTATTGGGAGAAAGTTTAAGAAATTGCCTACTTGCATCAAGAATACACCAAGAGAGACATCCTGTTAAATGACAACACACTACAATTAATAAACCTAAATGACATTTTAATTGTAATTGTTATTTTTTTCAAAGCCTGCCTGATTTCCTGCTTGAACATTTTCTACAAAATGCATATTGTTGATCTGTCAGAATTCTGTTGATAGCCTATTATTGTAGGTTGTTATATCTTTAGTGAAAATTATTATTGGATAACTGTAGTTGATTGTTAATCAAAATGTATTCATTGTTTTATAATATTCTCCAATAGTAAGTTATTTTTAGTTATGTAAATTAAAAACATTATAAAATTTGAAGAAAATCAAAAATATCTCAGAAAGTAATGGATTTAGGTATAGGGAATGCTTAACAAAACTGAAAGGACACTTAATGAGCTATCCATTGTAGCAATAAAATTGGTAGGGTGCCATTTAAAAAAATTTTTAAATATTGCAATTTGCGAAACCTGACACACCCTGTATACTGGGAAGAAATTTCAAAAAAGTCATATTTACAAATATACTATGGTATATGGTAAAATTTTCTGCATCTTGAAAATTAACATAAGTTGTGTATTAGTGCAGTGGCAATGTATCTAATCGAGGTCATTTTTTCTAAAAACAGTTAAATATCTCAAAAACTAAAAGGAATAGATTGATACAATTTGATATCAAATTAAAGCTCTTTTTATGGGCTTTTCAAAAATGTAATAATATATAGGGTATTCCATTTAAAAAAATATAAGTTTAATATGTCCTGGAATTATGAAACACCCTGTATGCTTCCAAATATTTTTAAAATGTGCACTTTAGGCATGCCTAATATGCTTCCAAATTTGGTTTACGTAGCTTTTATAATAACGGAGTTATCGACGCCACACTAAAAACTCACCCTGTATATATATATATATATATATATATATATATATATATATAATATATTATAAAACTCTACTTTACTGACCAGGAATCAATGTTTAATATAAAGATGAAATTAATTTATTGGGATATTTTTGGTCATAAATAAAACAACTGTCAAATAATCTTTCGTTTTTAACTTGACGTTTCGATCATTATTCAGATCTTAATCATAAACAATACTTAAGTTATTTAGGTGTTGTTTACTCCGATTTATATAAACATTAATTGTAGTGCTGTTATTTAATGAACAATATTTATACATTCTTTTCATTTTTATCGTATTTATATCCAAAAATTATTTAACTTAACTTGGTTTTTGTAACATCAAAATTGCATACAAAAAACAATTTTAATTCTGTCACTCAAGTTTTGCTTATGTCATTCAAAATTAGTTTATACTAGCCTTAAATTTAAGAATAATCAAGTTTTATGTAAGTTTTGATATATGTATTATTTAATTTCTAATTACCTAACTTTTAGCTTATGATTAAGATCTGAATAATGATCGAAACGTCAAGTTAAAAACGAAAGATTATTTGACAGTTGTTTTATTTATGACCAAAAATATCCCAATAAATTAATTTCATCTTTATATTATATATATATATATATATATATATATATATATTACTGTGAAATAAGTGAGAACTTCACTTTCTACATATCCCAGACTAAGCTTCAGGTAGGTTACGAGTTCAGAAATTACGCAATGTATCGATACAACTTCTAGGCTTTCATTTTACTTTTTTTATTTCCTTTCAAATTCATAACTATTTTTAAATTGGCGAGCCTTAACACAATTGAAAGCTAACTGAATAACATTAATCCAAACACTGAGATACTGAGTAATTTATTATCACTGTCACTTGATATAACTAATCACATGGTTCGCTTACTGCTCGTAAGAAGGACCAAGACGAAACTTACGAGAGCTGCAAATAGAATATTGGCGTTTAATTGATATCATAACAATCTATATCATATAACAATTCTATTTAAACATAGGTAGAAACTATTTGTGAAGATGAACAAATCTTGGTGCTAGGTTTTGGAACAAATCGGAGCACGGGGGGGAGCTAGAGTCAATTTCCCCTCCCTGAATATAATTGCCTATATTTCTGAAACAGCTTTGGTGCCAGCTCTACAACTTTGGTGCTAGCAAGTGCTAGCTGTAAGCAAATTGGTGCTAGGTTTTGGGGCAAATCGGACAACTGGGTGGGGCTGGCAAAATTTTGTAAAAATCGCCGCTATCTTGTTTTTAAGGTGCTAGCTTTTTTACTTGGGTGCTAGCTGGTGCTAGCTCTAAGCTACATGGTTCTAGGTTTTGGAATAAATCGGACAACTGAGGGGAGGGTTGCAAAATTTTTAAAAAAGTCGCCGCCATTTTGTTTTTAAGATACTAGCTTTCTTACTTGCGTGCTAGCTGGTGCTAGCTCTAAGCTACATGGTGCTAGGTTTTGGAGCAAATCGGACAACTGGGGGGCTGGCAATATTTTTTTAAAAATCGCCGCCATCTTGTTTTTAAGGTGCTAGCTTTCTTACTTGGGTGCTAGCTCTAAGTTACATGGTACTACGTTTTGGAGCAAATCGGACAACTGGGGGGGGCTGGAAAATTTTTTTAAAAACCGCCGCCATCTTGTTTTTAAGGTGCTAGCTTTCTTACTTGGGTGCTAGCTGGTGCTAGCTCTAAGCTACATGGTGCTAAGTTTTGGAACAAATCGAACAACTGGGGAGCTGGCAAAATTTTTTTAAAAATCGCCGCTATCTTGTTTTTAAGGTGCTAGCTTTCTTACTTGGGTGCTAGCTGGTGCTAGCTCTAAGCTACATGGTGCTAGGTTTTGGAGCAAATCGGACAACTAGGGGGCTGGCAAAATTTTTAAAAAAATCGCCGCCATCTTGTTTTTAAGGTGCTAACTTTCTTACCTGGGTGCTAGCTGGTGCTAGCTCTAAGCTACACGGTGCTAGGTTTTGGAGTAAATCGAACAACTAAGAGGGGGGATGGCAAATTTTTTTTAAAATCGCCGCCATCTTGTTTTTAAGGTGCTAGCTTTCTTACTTGGGTGCTAGCTGGTGCTAGCTCTAAGCTGCACGGTGCAAGGTTTTGGAGCAAATCGGAGCACGGCGGAGGCTAGCAAATCGGTCAACTGGGGGGGGGGCAACTTGACGGACCCGTTCTACTCCCTATTTTGATGATGCTTAACAGACAGAACGTCGAATTTATTAGTTTCTAATATAACACGGAAAACACATTTTCTGTCAATGGGTTTCTAGATGACGAGACAATTAACTGTCAAACATTTTCAGGTAATGTAACTGGAACTAATTTAAGACACTTTGTAAGATTTTAACTTTATCACTTGGGATCTCCATCGTGATCAGTTCATTTTTCCAATACCTTAATACAGGTACGTTCTTTATTTGTCTGAGGATATCACCTATCGACATTTGAAAAATCGTAAACGCGTTGTTGAATTCTTAAGAAGGATTATAGTTACTAGAAAGCAACAATAACCTGTTATCTATCGCCTTGAAAAGGATCCCTTGATTTCAATGTTATTTTGTTATTCACAGAAGCAGTGAGCTAAGTTGCTGAGACGAAAAAACGACCGCTTTGTAGTTATATCGCTTGTCGCGATTGGAGTAGGCGGATTATGTAAGATTGTTTACTTCCAAGTTCTTGTATTAGGAATAAATTTTGTTTGTTTAAAATTTACAGTGATTTTGTAGACGATATGGGGAAAATATGATATTTTGTTAAGTAAGACTACAAAAACGCCTATGAATTTATATGAACCGTCTTAGATACGGCATATAACAAGCGTACAGATTAAGAACAAAAACTTTCAAAGAAAAATCATACTGCAAGAGGAAACAAACCTGCAATGCAGCCCAGATACTAATACAGAAACTCTACGTCTGAGATAGAGTAATTTTATAGTATCGCGCTTAAGTAGGTTTGCATACTGTCATAGTGCATACTTTTTAAAGCAACGGAATTCGGATTTCCGATATATAATTTATCTTCGTTAATAAACTATTGAAACTGACGACTGCTGTATAGTGTTTGCATTAATTTAAATACATACCAGATGAGAAAGAACAAATTTAATTTTGAACCGACGGAGTGAAAAACGACGCACCCTGTATAGTCAGATTTTACGAACAAAGAAAATTAATTATATTTGATATTTTAGTTCCTTTGTTTTCAGAAAATATAATTTCAAATGGGGCAGTTAGTATAATCAAACCAATAAAATAAATATTTTAAAAATAAGCCGATACATTTAATACAATATTCAGGTAACGCATTCGTGATAAAACGACAATAAAAACCACTGAAATAAAAGTTTCTATAGAACGTACATTGTATTATTGTAATACAAGGGTGCTAATATGGGAGACTGAAAATTATGATTAAAATAAAATCAACGCGTCATGTAATAAACAAAATCACAGAATCGACATTGATGAAATAATTAATACGTGAGAAACGCAAAAACCGCTACAATGCATAAACCATATCTAAAACACGGTTAGTCTTCCGAGTGCAGTTACAACAGCAATACAAAATACGTGAGCTTTATGTAATAAACGAGGCAATAACATTTTTGTTCGGCAAAGATAATTCATGTTACATTGTGAGAACGAAGTTTGTAGAAGAGAAAAATGATTCTAGGGCCTTGGCATAACGGAAAATAGAAACCAAATGTAAAAAGAGGAAAATTAATCTAAAATGGACAAGTTTATATTGAAGGATCCCTTAGAATTCTGATTTTAAATATTGTAGTGTTCAGTTAGCAAGACATTGCAGTAAAACTGGTAGTTCTATTAAAATTATAAACCTAAAAGCCACAAAAGCATCGTTTTATCTCCATTAAATACATATTAGAACGGAACTTCGGTTCATAAATTATTTTAAACCAAAAGAAAAGGAAATAAAATATTTGTTTCAGTAAAATTTTATACTGGAATCATGTCAGGTTAACAAAAGCTTTAGAATTATAAATTAAGTTACCGTGAACCAACTAATAGGAATGGCTTATACCATACTTATTTCAATATACAAGAACTTTGACAAATTTTAGTTAAATAAATTAAATTCAATGATACATAGTTGCAATACAATGTAAAAATATGCAAGTTGAGTAAGGGGGAATTTACGGATATCAGATCATTTCATACCATATGTTACAATGCATTTATCTTATAATGCAAAGACAGAGGGAAGCGCAAACATTAAGCGAAGTAAATCACATAATGACACAAGTACTTTCTCCAGGATTAATTCTACAAACCCAATAGGAAGACTGTACTATGACAAAAGCTCCAAAAACCTAAGGAAAAGGAGCAAATTAAATGACAATAATTACATCCAACGAAAAAGAATTAAAATTGATTATTTGCAAACCGGAAATAAATGCTTTTAATAACAACATAGGAAACACTTAAATTCAAATTTCCTTTTATCCTTTCATTGTCTATTGAAAACAATAAAGAGCTATACTTTAACTAATATTAAATATATCAACAATAAACCTTTCGTTTTAAAATCGTTATACACACTTCTGTCGCCAATTAGTCCATCCAAATAATTACTTTCACTTTGATGAATTTGCTGTCACATAATTAAAATCCACTGGCATTTTCAGTTCATAAATACAAAAATAATAAATATAAACATAAAAACTTGCATATTACTCACGGTTTTACTTCTATTCCTTAAATCTGAGAATGCCCAGAGATTTTCGGTGTTTCAATTTTAGCTAAGCAACTTCCATAACTCGACACAATCCCCTTACTTGTGTCATCTACGTAGGCAGTCTTCTTGCTACAGGTTTGACAATATTTATTTTTATTTTCTTCTATGGAATGTAGTTATTGTCATTTAATTCCGCCCTTTTTCCTATGTTGTCGAGAGTTTTTGTCATAGTACATTCTTCCTATCGGGTTAATGGAATGAACTCTGGGTAACTACTTGTGGTATCATGTGATTTAGGCTACTTCGTGAGTTAGATAGTTTCATGTATGACTACAAATCTCAAAGTCCGGGTTTGATTCTCGAGTCGCACCGCTTGAAAAATGTTAGGCAAGTATTTTTCGTAAAAGTAGACCCTCGTTCAGATGAAAGATAAAATGTAGGTCCATCGTGTGTTGTTGCGCACGTTATAGGTCCCTCCCTTGGTTGGAACAGCAAAGATTCAGCAAAATTAAAAATTTTTAGGTAAAACTGGCCAATGTAATACCTTCGGGTGAAGCATTGGGAAATCAAATGTAAGGTATTATGTTATTGGCGGTTCTGTGTATTAGATGGGTTCGTGAATAACTATTAATCCCAAGGTCCCATGTTCAATTTCCGACACGCGCCGCTTAAAAATTATTATGCGAGCATTTTTCACAAAAATACGTCTTCCGCCGAATGGGAGGAAAAATTCAGGTCCATTTTGTGTGTTGTTACGCACATCAAAGGTTCGTACCTTGCTTAGAACAGCAAGGGTTCGGAAAAACTCAGAACTTCCAAGTAAAACGAACTCGCTTCCTGGTCAATATAGTACCATCGGGTGGAGCATTGGTAAATAGTTTATCGGTGCACGATACTAAGTCTAAAGTAAGTACATATAAAGTGATTTACTCTGATTGATTCAACTTTTGCTGATTCCTTTCTTTTAAAATCTCTCATTTGATCTTACAATATTACTAGTGCAAATGTTGATATACATATTGCCATAACGTTTATTAACATTTGGATTAAGATATACAAGTCGAATATACTTTCAATCTCTCGAAAATATCTAAAACATAAATATATTCAATTATTATTTAAAGAACTAACGAAAACGCACCTGATTAAGTTAATATGATGTCTAATAAAAACAACCAAAGCTTGAATAGCGCTTGTTGCATCGGTTATTCCTTTTAGTTCGTCTTCCAAGAATCCTCGGAGTAGTTTAAATTGCGTGATACAATTAAATAATATACAAACTAAAAGTAAGTCATTGCCACATACACTGAAAGGCAATTCCATGACAATAAACGACTGCCAGACATATAGCATTGCATAATACGGATGCTCATTCCATTTAAAAGGATACATTGAAGGCACAGGTAAATTTTGATAACTCATTGGTAGTACAATACACAACGCTGTACCTATGGTGGAACTGGTAACGACTCCCGCACCATATAACAACAACCAAGTACTGTCGTGCAATATTTCCTTATGCAACTTGTCCCCCATTTTGTAGGATGGCCAAAATTCAAGGTAAATTTTAGCCAATGCTTCTTGCAATCGAGCTTTTCGTACACAAAGTAGGAGTCTTCTTAGGAGTGCCTAAAATAGATGTACTAAAGTGCTTAAAGACCTATTCAATTTCGACAATAGAAAGCTATATGAATAAACAATTAACCAGATGTATCCTAAAACCAGTCATTTTGCACATACTTTTAAGAAAAGCAAAATACTGTTGAAGTAATGTTATTGATAATGCTTTCTTGAATAAATTGCCTCTTCTTCAGTGTATTTTGTTAAACTTTAGTATAGATATACCATGATATTTTGGTCCTAAAATAAGTGAAACTTTTAACAGAAAATCCAAGAAGTAGGTCGGTCGTCTAAAAACTGCGTGACTTTGCATCCAAATTAGCTTAAATTGATATGGGAAATTCTTAAAGCTGGTTGGTCACATAAATTCTATGTAATTTTAAACCTAAAGTAGGTGACGATAAAAAAGTGGAAAATTAACAGTTCCCAAAGTCCTGTGTCCGAATCCCGACACGATCCTTTTCAAAAATGTTAGGCGAGAATTTTTCACAAAAATACCTCCTCATTCGGATCAGAGATAAAATGTAGGTCGCATGTATGGGTGTCGTTACGCACGTTAAAGATCCCTTTGCTTCCTGATCAATATAGTACCTTGGAATAGAGCATTAGAAACCTAATTGCAGTGTAGTAGAATAATAGTTCGGGAAACCTTTAATAATATGTTTTATCTGAAATCGATCAAGAATGTTTACTTTGTCAACTCAAAATCAAGTATCATGGTACACTATTTCAGTATACGTCAAAAACAATATAATGCATTCCAACAAAATATCTTACAAAGTATACACAAGTGAATTTTTTTAATAAAAATACACACACCTAAACTACTTACACGTATACAGTAATTTGTACAATTATGAAATAGTGGCTGAACTTTTCCAGAAAAGCTGGAGGCCCTACTGATGCACTAACAGTTCTTAGATTGTCAAAAATATTAAATGTAGTTTCATTAAAATTATCTTTTACATGGACGCTTTGTATATTAGCTTTACATGAGGTTGAACTTCTGCAGTAAGTGCTTCGTGTTGTTGATTAATTTTTAAAGCATTATAACAGGAAATTTTACACCATGAATTTCTTACCCTCGATATACATAACTTTATAATTATACTTCATCAACCGTATTCGGAAACTATGTAGGGGTGTGACACTCCCTTAAAAATAATTATAATCACATTTCATTTTAATAGTTTCTGTATAAGTAAAGTTCACCAATAGCATTAGGTTATGAACTTTATGAAATATAAATTTCAGGTTTTCTATGAATTCTAATCTATAAGAAAATTATTTTACATCATATTTGATCCATAGTCATAGGTTATAAAATTCAGATATCAGTTTTTAAAAAGTTGCAGGTGATGTCATCATGGTAATTAATAGAATCTGATTTTGTTGTGTCTAGAAAGGACATAATGGCGATAAGATGATCTCATTGTCTTAGAACAAAGACAGGTCACTTACAGTATTGTGCTAACTCAGGTACATACAGAGTTCAGATTTCTGGTTTTAAATCCTCTAGATTAAATATATAGGTTAGATGGTAGATAGACTACGGCGCCGCCGTGGATCAATGTAGTAACCGTAAGACTACGGATCCCAAGGTCCCGGGTTCAAATCCCGACACGGCCCTGCTTGAAAAATGGCAGGCAAGCATTTTTCACAAAAATTACGCCCTTGTTCGAATGAGAGGTTAAATGGAGGTCCCGTGTGTGAGTGTTGTCACGCACGTTAAAGATCCCTACCTTGCCTGGAACGACAAGGGTTCGGAAAAATTCTAAATTTCCGTGCAACAAAAAACTCGCCTCCTGGACAATGTAGTACCTTCGGGTGGAGCATTGGGAATGTAAATGAACGGTAGATAGACTACACGCAGAAGGCCCAATTTTGATCTATCCGTGCAAAGTTTGCCGAGAATGCGTCGTGTGGCTTTAAAAAGAGCAGTTTCATTCTTCAAAGCAAGACTCCGTCTGTAACATTCAAACGCTCAACAGGCTGCTTCAGTAAGGCATGTACTTTGGTCAGAGGGTCGCAAACTATGCGATGTAGCCAAATATTTTCGGATAATTCCTTACCAAGCGGTTCAGTTTACTTTTTAGGGGCAAATTGGTACCCAAAAATTTAACCTGTGGTTTGCTATTAGGTTAAGATAACCGAAAGTCCAAAGCTTTAATGAAGAAATAATCAGTCGCCCAATTGCAGGCACAAATTTTGAAATATACTAATGATGAAACTATACTGGAATGGATGTTAGTACCTAAATCTATTATTGAATATTTAAATTAAACGTACTTACAAGCGAGTCTGTGTGTAGATTAAGTTTTTAGATCGTAGATTTATGACATATAGGACTTTTAATATTTGGTTAAGATTGTATTGTGCAATTGTGAGGAAAATCTGTGTTAAAGATTTAAAAATGTTTTATCAAATTGTGTAAATACTGTCTTTCTTTTGTTTTCCATTGTTATAAACGGTATAGTTAAAGTTTTTTCCGTAACAAATTGTGTTGTGATTTTTCTAAGGGCGTGATGAAATACTTCAGGTGCTAATTAACATTTACTTTTAAAATTATTCTTTGCAGTTAGCAATCGTTAATAGGTCTACTTGTTTAAGGTTTATCTTAGATTTAAAATCATTTTGGTTTTCAAGAATTTTCAGCTATATTTTAAGCCAGAATCTTCCTCCTGATCTCCGATTTTGGCACCCCCTTGTTATTTATTCTAGAGCTTTTCTCTAGTAACAGCTGTCTTTGAATCTCGTGTATGATTTTCGTTGACCCTCTTTTTTGCACAGTAGTTTTTCTCACCTGGTGTCCTGTGGGAAAATTGTATTTTGTGTGCCTGTCGCTCAGCGTGTCTCACTGCTAGAACAGCATCAGCTAAAGTGGTTATTCTGCAACTGTAGCCGTTTGCTAACACAGTGTTTGATACACCTACTACTATGCGGTCGCCTATATGCTCCACAGTCGCAGTATTCTACTAAGCTATGTAACGTCGTAATAACGTTGTGTACTGGTTGGCCTGATTTTTGTACACGTGTATTAAATTTATAACGTTCAAAGGTTACATCCTCTCAAGGAATGAAATAACTATCAAAACAATCCAGTATCGTACTTATTGTTTGAGTCTGTGCTTAAGCAAATCTTACCATGGTATGTTCTGCTTCTTATCCCATCAAATAAATTAGCATGTCTATTTTCTCAGTTTCAGTTTTTGATGAAAAACCACTAACCAACATATACCTTTCAAATATTTTCTTCCTGGCATACCATTCTGCTGGTTCTGTGAAATTAAATTCTTAAGGGAATATTACTGAAGTAATATTAGCAGGTTGTGCTATCACCCTTGATGCAATTTCGTTCCTTTCACGTATTTTCTTCAGTTTGATTTGTTCTATGGAGTAATTTTGTTATTATGGTCCCATATGAACATGTGTTAAGTAACCTCAACTAAAATAAAATTCAATAAATTTCTGTTGTCATCATGATATATTATTAATTTGCAATATCCAGATAGTCCAGAAATAATGTAGCTTATTGCAATTCCAATCAGTACCTTATACATTAACCTTTATTATCAAGTCCCCACAAACGGGACGTGTCTTTGCTACTTACCTCTTAGCCCTAGACATTTTTCAACCTAATCGAACATATTCAAAAATATTTTCTTTACACGAGGCAGACAAATCAGACCTCACTTTACGCAATTTACAAGCCGATCCAGCAATACTTACCTCAATTGTGATAATCATCCAAGTAGTAGCGAAAGCTTTTGCTTCAAATTCTACATCGCTCATAAGAAAATTTACTTGTCCTATCAAAATCAGTGTTAAGTTTGTAAAATAAATAAAATGCAGTATTTGTATTCTACTATCACTATGTTCAGGCCATAATCCAACACACTCCAGCACTATTTTGCAGTGCTTTAGTAATCGCTTACTGGCGTCATGTTGAACACACGGTGATAAATGATCTCTAGATATTTTTGTTCTAGCGACCATTTCTCGTACAACTGTTATTGATGAATTCTAAACTTTAAGTACACGGCATCATGTTGTTAGCCGTTTTAAATATCTTTAAAAATGCCCAATTAAGATTTAAAATGATAAAATTCAATTAAAACACAATGGCTTTGTTTAAATGAATACCTATTAAATGTTTGGAGAAGCTATGATATTATTAAGCTCGTCACATACAAAGATGCTTTTAATTTTCAGAAAGTAATTAAAGGTATCTATCGGTTATATTATAATTTTGTAGAACAAAGAAAAGTTTATACACTTTCAAAAGGGGTTAAAGGAAATACAAATATTCTTTGTCAGCATTTTTGAAGTTAATACATTAAGGACGCTGCCTACGTTTCACTTTGTGTTTAAAAGCCTTTCATACGTTACTAAATGATTTAGATGAGAGACGTTCAATAATTACTGTAGTTTTCTAGATGACTTCAAACGCCACGGCGATTCTTAGTTTGTATAGGTGAATATATGTTAAAAATTTTTGAGTGTCAAACAACATTTTAATTTCTATTTATATATTTAACGTTTTATTGCAATATTAAACAATCGTCTTGAGTTAAACTTTTATTTAACATTTAAATGAAAAAATTACTCTCGCATTAGTTTTCCTTTGGAGTTAGTTTTGATTTTTCACGGTCAATAATTTTGGATGAAGAAGAATCGACATTTGTCTTTAATGCCACAGCCACACAGGGTACAATAATAGTTTGACACTCATTTGTAATTGCAGTGTGAAATGCAAGTAAGAAAAATCAAGCTTATAGAATATATAATACACGTCAATCCTCTAGATATATAATACGTTTGAGGTTTCTCAAAACTGAACGCTATGAATTGAAAACACATATGCAAAAGGAGATAAACCAATGTTCTAATTTATATTTTTAGAAAGTTTAAACATGGATCTGAGGAGTAAGGTAGTATGTTTTGAATCATGATCTGTTTAAAGTAGCAGTTTCAATTTCTGCCTACAACATCAACATTTTGTTGAAAAAATTTACCGCTTCCGTAGTTATGATAGAAGTATTTCACTTTAAGAAGAATCTCATGCCCAAAAAATAAAAATCGGTTTACAAAAGTTTATTATTTGTAATTAGATATTTCAGTGTTCAGGTATCAGTGACCGCATCGAGTTTTATTATCAACCTTGCGTCCATATAAACCCGCGTTGTAGAGCACAGGCCAAGTTTTAATTGTCTTCTATTTGTTTGACATTCCAGCTATTTTTTATATTTTGTATGTTATTTCATTTTCTGCTATAAAACTGTTCTCTTCAGAACCAAATTACATCGTTTGGTTTTTATGTAGTGCTTTTTTGTATTGTACGTCAAGAGCATTCACTTTTAAAAAGATAAATTGTTAGGTTAAATTATGTATTCATTCAAAGATAAAATATCTATTGCAATGATGGAGACTCTTGTGAAGAAAAGTTATGACTCTAAGGGACAAATGCTACATGGACAAGCCACAGAAACGATTTTTAGTGTCATTCAATTTATAAAGCAGGAAGGAAAGAATGCTGCGCCACTTATTCCTTTATCAAGTTTTAGAAAGCGAATCATTACTGCTACAAAAATATCTGAAAGCACATACAAACGTACTCTTATGGCGTCAAAAGTGAAGGAACCCGGCGAATTCCCTACATTTTAGACTCCAAATGAAAAGAGAGAAAAAGCTGCACCAAAAGCACTTATTCTCAAGTGGAACGAAGACTATCCGATTTATTATGCATGAATTTTATATAAGTGAAAAAATTCAATCTATCATGAAGCGCTATTTATACAAAAATCTTAGAATCGGAAATAGATTTCTCAGGTGGGTTGCTTAGAGTCATCAAACGCGTTGATTTTAAGTATGTTATTAAAGTAAACATTGACATTGAATTAATGTAGTATACTTTGTAGGTGGCAAAAACTTCAGATAAGAAGACAATTTTAATAGAAACATAATATTCGTTATAAGCGTAGTATGTACTCGAACCAGTTGGTTAAATTTAAGCTCCAAAGCGACCCGTTGTTTATACAGACGAAGTCATATTGGGGGTGTATTCTCGAATAGATATGATATTTATCGCATGCGATATTTTACGATTGTCGAGTGAAAACGTCAAATGTGTATTTTGGAAAATCTGCCTGAGAACTTTATCCCATGACATGCAACGTGCAGTGTTTACTACCCGATAAAATGATATCACATGAAACAAGTGTCAATGTCAAGTACTGTAAATATAAAAGCTTAACCTAAAAAAGTTTTTGGGTTAGTTTCTCTGTATTGTAGTCGTCAAACATGGCAAATATTGATGAGATTGAAATGTTGGCCGTTTTAATATAACTGTAATTAAATTTTTCGTATCTTAGATTTTCTTTGAACTCCAATAACTCTACAAGTTACTTTTTTTGTTCATTGGATATATATCTCGTTCTTATTTTTGGCTCGACCGACATTTCAAACACGTAACATTACCGTATAATTCTTTATACTGTGGTGTATTATTTTAACTTATTTAAAAACTATCAATAATACTGAAACAAGCACGTTTTGATAATTGACATTTAGGGTATGATATGTTAATTCTACTGCAATGCGATCACGTGATAGTTATGTCGGTCTGCCATTGGTTGTTTTTGTTATGTACATACGAATCTATTTACGACACAATGCATACCATGCGATATTGAAAATATCGCATCATTTCCCGTCGAGAATACCACTTTCACTTCCAACAGTTTTGCATGCAATGTTTTTATGTGATAATTGTCACCATTGAAACAAATGCATGAAGTCTTAAAAACACCCCCGTGCCAAAAGGATGATCTAAGAACAGGGGGTCTATTATCGACTTCATTTGTTATTTTTCACTAAGAGATCTTCGAAAATAAAAAAAATAGAGAAGGAATACGAAAGATAAAAGAGGAAAATTGGATGTTAGGAACTATATAACAACTCAGGTAGAAGAGATAAGAGGACGGGTTCGCATTAAGCAAAGGCGGTAGAAAAACCGGTGGATAGCAACGCACTACTCGACCAGCAAAAGTATAGTCAGCAGCTCGGAGTGGGGGCCACCACTCTTATGCGATGAACGGTTGTCTCGAGACTTAGGACAGGTCCACCAAAGGAAAATTAAGATGTAGAACGGAGATAGCGGGTTAGGAAAAAGTAGAGATAGATAGAAGAGAATGTCCCTATTAAGGTAGATTGATCTCTAGGACCGCCTATGATATTAATTATAAGATAAAACTTTTATCACCTTGTAGATAATTGAAAACAACCAAATTCCAAATAAAACTTAGACAAATCATTTCCCTACCGAGCATATTCACTGCGATAAGGAGATCGAACAAAGGTAACATAAACAACTTACCTGTACCCATAGATATTTTCGAAGACATGATTGCCATGGGCACAACGGTAATTGTACGACAGACTGTTATTTCAATTAAACAAAACAAACGGTTCATAAAACTGTAATACTTTTAGAGTACGTAATTTCGATAATGATATCATATCTAATGATCTTTGAGAATGAACAATATAAACTGCAGAAATAATCCTTCATTTGACCAAAAATGCATGTAACCTAAAAATTTTATTTCTTAGAAGAAATAACCTATCCTTATTGTTGGAACTTACTAATACAGAAACTAATAAAACGCAATATGGTTATATATATTTCATAGGAATGATTCCTACATTCCTATTCACCGGTCTAAATGACAGAAATCGGCGGATTTATGAGGTTATGAAAATCGGCGGTCTAAATCTAACGCAATAACGATCGAAATTACTTACAGGAAACTGCAAATATGCATTGCAAAACATCGTATGTACTGAACGAAAAAAAACCATTATAAACAATTGTGGCATGTCCTTTTCCGCACGTTGTAGTTTTATGAAATCTAAAACCTTTGATAAAATCCTTGGAGGTATTTGTCGTAAGCAATTTGTGTTGGATCCACTTGTATCTCCAACCTGTATTTCCTCCCACTCCCTCCTACTTACCTGTCGAAACTGCGCCACTTGCGGCAAAAAGAACAGTTTCGTCCGTCGTAGACAACTCGGCCTAAATTATCGTGTGGCTTTATCGTTAGTTTTGTGTACAAGCACATGTCGTGTACCGGGTCAGTTTACCAAAAAACTCTAGTTCAGTGCATATCAAGAAACATACTCTTCAAGCTTCTTGTTGAACATTGAGAATCAGCCCACTACAACCGCAAACCAACGGGGAAGGTGATATGTGGAACAGGTATCTATCCTAGATTCTGCCCGACTTTCTATAATTTGTTTTATTTTTAATTTTTCTTTATTGGACTCCTATCATATTGTTGTGAGTAGCATGATATTGTTTTCTAGCTGAGTTTGTTGCATGATGTGTCGTGTTGTCAAGGAAATGGTTGGTCTTTTGATTTGGGCGGTGCATGCTTGAATTATAATTCATTACATTTACTCTTGGAAGGCGCAAATGTGACCACAATGGTTGCTCCTTAAGTGAAATGTTTCAAGTTAGTATTGGACCGACCAACAGTGTTTTGCAAATTTTTGGTTTCCTTTACTTGTCTTTCCTATATTTTTTCCCACAATCGCTAGAATATGTTTACTAATTTTTAGTTTGTGTATGGAGGTCTGAAAAACGGCAGTATGCAATAGCGCAGTTAAAGCTTTCTATCCTTCAAAAAATCTGCACAAGTTATTCCTAATTATATAGGGCGAGTTTCAAGTTAAACCTTTTTTAACAGCGTGTTGAACTTACATAGACAAACAAATATTACAAGTAACTTTTTAATTAAAACTCAAAACAAGAGAAAAACAACCTCTTATAGTTCAATTGAATTGTGAGGCCGGCTCTGGCCAGTGTTGATAAATATTTCTCACAGAAAGGGTTTGAAGTAGTCTTCTTTTTGGTCGACAGAAATATGTGTACGTCATAGCCATGCTTCTATGCATGCTCGCGAATTATTTGGAATGCATTTTTGATTCGTACTATTAATTTTTTGCGCATATCAACCGGGTTCTTAAACAATAAACCTTTTATACACCTCCGCAAGAAAAAATCCACAGGGTTTCGATTCGGCGACCTTGGCGGCCACGCGACATGTCTTTCGCAACCGATCCACTGGATAGGTAATTGTTCGTCCAATATTTCTCGAACTTCACGTCTAAAATGGGCCATCGATATTTTAATAGAATTTACATGTTTGCTGCTAATAAGATAGATTAGACCTTTTATTCTTCGATGGGTTTCCAAAAACGCCAGACACCCTGAAGTAAATGTTTAAATGTAAACAATTTTATGTGCTAAGCGTATTTTAAAGTTTTTAACCAAATTGTTTGATATTTGAAGGATGATTCCATCTCGTTACGAAATTGAAAGTAAGATATAACTTATTTTCAAGGTTGGGTATGTGCTAAATTCAAACACATTTTTAAACGTATTATTTTTCACAGATAATCATAGTGTATTACATACCCTTCTAACGCTAATCTTTTACTCCTGCTAACCGTATATAAATCCAATACAGCATCCATAAGAAAACCTAGTTTGGAATGTAAATCGATAAATACCTTGTATACTTAATTTTTTAACACTGCCAGCGTACGGTCTACAATAAACTTACTAACTTCTAGAAATTTCAAAACGATACCTTAACAACAAGAAAGATATAAAAATAATATTTTGAAATAGTTTTAGTATTAGGTCGATATATTATAAACCTCTGTAGATATTTTTTATTTCAAACAAATTTTAAATGAAAATAAATGAGCGGAGCTTTCCTCTAATTATTTCTTAAGAAACCCTCAGGTTGAGCGCAGTAAGTGTCCACCCTGTGTGGTAAATGTTAACACAACCAGTAACAATACTTCGATTATTAAATTTATCACTTCGAGTTTATAGTTCGCAATACAGTAAAGATAGAAAATGAAAACCGCAGCAGCTGGAAAAAATTGAACTAATTATAGATAAAGGCTTAGTTAGACTTACCCCCAAAAAATTTGATATATTTAAATAGCCAAATCCTTTAGCAGAAAACCTAATCACTTGTTGTGATCTAATCATGATCAAAATCAAAGATCTCTGAATATTGATGTTGTTACCCATAGCATGCCAACCGCACTCAAACGCAGCATTGGACAATTCTGCACTCTAAAACAAAAACAGTTCACTATGATTGACTGAAATAAAAATAAATCCAAGTACACAATAACTTTATGAGTACATTTGTTTTATTACTCATAGAAAAATTATTTTCAACACAAAATATGTATTTTACACATATCTTGTTGGTAAACAAAATGCTGAATTCCAATATGGTATTAGAATTTTCGATTATTCGCAGTTGCTAAGTATTGCATTTTTGTGTAATGAAAATGATTCCCCTCATATTAACAAGAACCAGAACGATGATTCACAGCCGCTGTAACATTGTGGTTAGTATGTCTAAAGTTATAATATTATTTATAGAAATTAGTTTCAGAATTGCTTAATATTCCAGAGTCTTTCTGTGTGATTACGCTTTAGTAACCAACAAAACTAAATGTTTAACAGCGTACTGCACACTGAAATGGACGGACAGAAATAAGACAAGCTGGGAGGAAACAACAAACACACTCATGGAAATACCTTTACCAGACGACAGCATTGACAATGATACACCACTACACACTGTCAAACGATCACAGTTGACAGCACACACGCATAACACACATACACTTACGCACGCGCACACACACACACCCACCCACACACACACACACACACACACACACACACACACACACACACACACACACACACACACACACACACACACACATAACACACACACACACACACAAACGCACGTTATCTGACGTGCAGAGAATAATAAAGCTCTCCGACCTGACGGAATACAAGCGGAAGTAATAAAAACACTAAAACATTAAATAGTGTCAACACTAACAAGCTTCTTCAACGAGTGTCTACATCAATTATGAATTCCAAACATCTGGAAACAAACAACGTAGCTATAATTCCGAAAAGTAAAGACAAAAACTCAACCAACCTCAATTCATACAGACCAATTTGCTTGCTGAACTCAATAGCCAAAACCTTTGAGAGGTTATTGTGTAACAGATTAAAAATACACAAAGAAATGATGGAACTGCAACTGGGTCAGTGCGAGTTCAGGGAAAATAGGACAACAGAACACGCGATAAACACAGCACTAAACGCGGTGGCAGCAGCTACAAGGAAATATGTTCTACTCATAATGATCAATATTTAAGGTGCTTTTAATAATTTATGGTAGTCAACCATATACGATCGCCTGCAGCAAATAATAGGTTTCCGACAACTTTATCATATAATTCTTAGCTATTGTCTAGATAGATACGTCAAGTTAAAAACCACAGGACAAATAACAAAACACACAACAGAAGTCCGTCACTGGCGCGTCACTTATAAGCAAACATTAAGTAGAAGGAATAAGTTTACCAAACTTCAGTTACTAAAATGAGCTTTGCACAAATCACCCTGTAAAATTTAGAAGCTTTGACAATCTACATTTAATAACTTTGCTATTGCAGTGTAATATTGAATCAAGATGAAAAGAAACTTGTAAAACAGCTAGCACATTAATTGCAAACAGGAATAAATATCGAGATTTTTACACCCATTCATTTTAAATTTAGAGAAATTACGGATATACACTGGGGAAATAACCGGCATATTAGAGTTATTTCAACAAATTTCGCGAGTTTAAGAACCATTGACCCTGTAAGGTACACCCCAATAATCATGTACTCATGAAATACAGTCTTAAAATTAATGCATTGTGAACGACGAATGACGCAGATTTTATAATAAATGTAAAAGCGTAGAAATAGAATGACAATTCGCACAAACAGAACGACTCACAATCCGTGAGAACAAAAATGGTATGCAGTGACTTTGGACGAAAAAACTTATAACAACCCACGTATAGTATAAGATAGGGTTCAGATCATTATTAGACAAAAGACAGTAGAGTCACGAACTTGATGGCCGGGCTGAACGACGTTTATAAAGCAAGTATGCAAAGTCAACTCAACGATATCCAAACCCTGAGGTTGTTAGTGAAGGAACAGGCCTTCGGACGCAAAGTCGATCATCGTACTGTTTTATCGTTTTTTAGAACAAGGGTTCATTAACTAGTTTTATCATGCCTTACGGCAATCCGCTTTAATTCAAAATACTAACGCATTTTTGTTATTAAATATAAATTCCTTTTAGAATATGAGAATTTTACATAAACTTGACATGGATTTACAAGTATTTTATAAACGCGGTTTTACATAAAATTTAACTGTAAATTGTTTCTGAAATTCCTTTAGAATATTCAAGCTTTTATATAGGATTACGAATGCCACTTTTTTATCACATATGATTGAGTATTCACATGCCTTTGAACTCAAATTAATCATTATCTTATTATACTAAACTCTTTTAATAGCATTTACACAAATACGAGGTTTTAATGGATAAAATTCCTCAACAACTACAATAACTTTTTAAATGATCATTTGGGCTTTCCATAAAAAGATCTAAGTTATTATTTCATCTTATTCACTATAATACGACAGTATTTATCAACTTACCTTGTGTAATTAACTACCTAATATATATATATATATATATATATATATATATATATATATATATGTATATATAAAGTAAGATGTATCTGTAAACAAACTCTTATGAAAATAATAAGAGCCATTGACAAATACAAATCGGGCTGGTAGTTATATAGCCATTAACAAAACATTAGCTTTATTAATTCATAGGGGAGGAAACATCCACTGACCAATGGTTTCGGCTTGTTAGCCTCATCAGAGTGGACTGTTCCCAAGAACCCTATGAAGTAATCGAAGCTAATATAATGATATAATTTCGAAACAATCACTGTACTATGGCAAAAGTAAATAAAACCGCCATCAGGTGATAAAACACCAACACTACTAAAGTGTGGAAGTACAGAATTGAACCAAAACTACATAATAAATTTTTAAAATGACTATAAAAGTACGTTGGGCCTTTGAGATTTGCGGAATGTTACAGCAAAATTTATTTGCTAACGTAACAAACCTTCTCGTGGCGACACCCGGGTTCATGCCCCATAGGCAATTCAAATAAACAAAGACAAGTTATTTGCAGTCTGCAATAAGAAAATTGAATATAAAGTAAGATGTATGTGATACATCTTACTTTATATTCAATTTTCTTATTGCAGACTGCAAATAACTTGTCTTTTTTATATATATATATATATATATATATATATATATCCATTCAATTATTTAATAAAATTTTTAAAATAGCGTTATATTGAAGAATTTTCTCTCTTCGTTGTATTTAATAATTTCCAGTTGTTATGTAAGTCACGTTTAAAACATCACTTCTACATTCATTGTAACATTGTAAATTATTAAATTACAGTATGCTTACTGTATTAGTCAAATATTATCTCCGCAAAGCAACAGCTCGCGACTTAAATCAAAATAACATTTCGTGATTGAAAATAGGAATCGAATGAATGACCGTTTTTAATAAACACTTCTTTATATATCTAAATTACCTATTGTCTCAAACCTAGTAGAATTCGCGCGATTTCATTCTAAATAATTAACGCATACCTAACGTAATATTTTTGGAAATCCTCATTAGCTGTCAAAATTGTTGAGTTTTATTACCTCGTAATCTCTTCCACTTATTAGTGACGCGCGCTATCTCGTCTTTGTTTAACACCCAAGTTTATTGTGTCGCATCGCAGACTAATGCGAAAGATAACAAATTTTATCGGTTATTTTTCTTCGAGTCTTCAAGCCGCTTCTTGGAATAAACATTTATTTATTAATGAGTTTATACGAAATTGAAGTATTCTTCCGAAACTTCTTTCTTGATCTCGTCTGTTCCAGAAAATTATCTATTTATAATAAATTTATGTAATCCACAGGGTGATTAATTTAAACTATAATTGCTTTTTAATGCAAAAGGGGTTGCATTTTATAAAAATATTTGCATTTACGGCAAAACGTATTTTAATATTAAAATTAAGGTTTTAAATACACATTGATTGTAGTTTTTATACTAAATCCGTAAAGCTAGTACTATTCTATGCTATTTACAGCAAATGAAAAGCATTTTTATCGAAAATGTATTGATAAATAATAAGTGAAAATAAATGGCTTTGTATTTATCTTAATATGATCGATTTGCGTTCGCCTTGAATGCGTTTTTAGGTATCTTAACGATTAATTATTTTTACTATGCTGCTTCCATTATTTGCTATTAGTTACTATATACTTATATCATACAAGGTGATTATTTATACACGGGGAATTTGATTTTCAGTTTGTACCCAATGAATAAGAGTACGCTTGTATTATACAGCACGTAACCATGAATTTACAGAAATTCCTATTATTCCGGATTCTTTTATACCTATGCAGGATTTATTTGCAGAATTTGGGTTTCAATGACTTCTAGTGACCCCTTATCACGTCAATCTATATATATATATATATATATATATATATATATTTAATGCTGTAATTATAGGGTTAATTTAGGGGTAGGTTAAGTCATTGGGGTCGTAGAATAAGCAATTGAAACTCCCAAGTAACAGAAGCACGAAATTATAGATATTAGGAGAGTAAATAGGTTATTATAAAAATTATTAGTTGCGAGCACACTGTATATAGCAGTACAAACAATTAAAACACATATCCAAGTGTAGCTACTAGCAGAGATTAGAATTTAAAAAGGTAACAAAACGCATTAAAATTAAATCAATAAAAAACCTGCATGAAGTGGCTAGATAAACATTCATAAAGTGTGTAAAGATATTATCGTAAACGCACGCAGAAATTATGCTTTATTTAAAAGCGTACGTGATCTAAGAGAATCACAGTTGTTCGAAAATCCAATTTATTGGGAAATAAACAAATACCAAATTTATTCAATTTAGATTAGAAAAAAGCTAACAAACAAGATTACGTGCTCGATATGTGCGAAATTGCTTGGGATTCCTGAAGTAAATATAAGGTATAACAATTGAATTACGTGACTTCAAGCACCGCGTCATGCAATTAAAATACATACAATTGGTAAATTTTTCTAAGCATAACAAGTGATAATATACTTGTCCTCGCCTAGCACGTGAAGTCAGCAAATCACAAACAAAAGTGGGACGATCTTATAAATATCTGGAGAATTGAATATCAAGTTAGTATACTTTGAAACTGGGCAGTGACTATAATTGAAAGTGCCAAATATTTACGTGAATAATAAATATTTGTTAACAGTGAAATTATAAAGTGTAGAATTGTGAAAATTGTGCCGTAATTCTGAGACGTAAGTAAATAAAATTTAGAAAATTATAACATTTCTAATAATAAATAAAACAGGGCTCTGAATGTCGATCTAAATTCCTCTCTGAATGTCGATCTAAATTCCTCTCTGAAGGTTTTTTTAAATTCCTCTCGGAATGTAAATCTGATTTTACTATCTCAACTACCAGTGGAATGACCATCTCAATTACGATATAAATTACAATCATAAATTACAAGTAAAATAATCTTACGATTTCTGTAGAATTTTAAATTACGAGACATTACGATCAAAAATACAATTTTGGAGAATGCTGCCTGTTCAAGCAAATTGATGGTAAATATTCTATGGAGGTAATAAAAAGCCTTTTATTGATAACGATTTGGATTGTTACGTTAATTCGTGGCCACCACGTTGGGCGCCAAATTTATGCTACGTTGGCTCGTAGCCGTGCGTAACACAAAGGCAATCAAAGAAATGACCGGGCTCAATCGGAGAGTAGGGGGGTCGTAGAAAGCAGACTGACATATAATGTGCGCGACGGTAAGGAGTTAGTGACAATACCTGCAAGAAAAATATTTAAGCAAACCTGAAAAAAAAAGAATAAGCATAGCAGCAATGAAAACTCTAAGTTATTCAGTACTTTGTAGAATGTAAAAAAAAGAATCTGTTTAGATAAACTATATAATATAATAACGGTAAAAGCAATACAGAAAAATGTTTAGTATACAGTGAGGTAATATTGGGGAGTAGCAGAAACGTTTCCTCACACACCAATTAACCATAAATCAGATAAAATGTTGACAAGAGATAAATAGATAAGACACAATTGATATGAGTAATTCAGTAGTATTGATTGTTTTTTTTCTTTCTTTTTTTCTTTTTAATAGCAGGCAAGTCTATTGTAAAAGGTATCAGAACGACAAAGATATGGTAAAGCAACGGATAGATATTTAAAGTAATAACAAGTAGGAAATAGTTCAACTTACAAAAAGTCCTTCAGTAACGCTTTCTTGTAATTGAAGTGTGGGATTCACGATGTCCTGCACTAACGAAGCACTTCACCCTTGACTGTGAGGGTGTTGATGGAATTTCTTACACTTTACACTAATCACACCTACGTATTTCACTAGTGTTAGCAGCAGACATTATCATACTGATGGAACTATGTAGCATTGATAAATTTCTTGTTAATTCTAGTTCTTGAGACAATAATTTCGAAATATTTTGTAACACAAATCAAAAGAAAATGGTAATAAAAATTTAGAATCACGGGCCTTCAAGGCACGATGTAATGCCTTAAACTAACAGTAACGTGAGGTGTTCTATTTGCTACCTATGGTAACAAAGAAAAATCTAATGCTTTTGAATAACGAAATTTGCGCAAACAATGATCTATTTTAGATTCTTTGGGGTTAGAAAATTCAGAAACTACAGTATCAACTGTTTTTACTTGTGAATGAGATACATGTTTATAAGAAGCAACCTTTTTTGTTTAGAAACACTCAAGCTTAAAAACTGTATTTGGATAATCCAAAGTATGCACTAATCTGATAAAAAAAGGACCACACACAGTTCAAATATAAAAAGATAAATCAACAAAAAACACAATTAGTAAAGCAACGCGTATCACTCAGTCAATGTTCCGTAAAACACACGATAAGTTCTACTACTGTTATTTCCAACAGAAAAGCAACAAAAACAATTAGTAAAGCTACGCGAGTTATGTATCCCCCAATTACCTATATATATTGATGTATTGAATCTAATATGAATTATTAGAAATTATTAAGTAAAAGTATAAGTTCAATGCAACATTGTAACACAAGGATAACCCAGAGAGGTTATCGACAGTTCATGAGAACGGAATGCAGCTTTGCATCCGTGAGGGCAGTGATACTGCAGGTGGCAGGTCACAGGCGGTCAACAGACCGCAATTACTTAGAATTAAGTTGTTACATTGTAATAAAGTGTACAATAAAGAGAAATGCAGACATGAGATCTGCAAGTTCTCACAGCCGTGTGAGGGGCAGGTTATTATAAAAGGCCCGGGAGCTCAATGCCCGGCAGTCAGTCTTCGAACTCCATACTTCGTTGTTCAAGCTACTCACTAGTCAATAATTAATTTTAGTATTATGTACAAGTTCATCTGTTTCAAAGTAAAATAAATGTGTTAAAGTCTAAAGCTTTTTTTAAAAAACCAGCTCCAAAGGCCCGAACTTTAACTCGCGTATCACTAAAACCGTCCGTCGACTTTCCGTAAAATCAGCACGTGCGGTCGAGTAAAACACGTTCGCCTATAAAGCATCTTTCCTTCAATCGCCATCCTCAGAACTACACTGCTACAGTTAATATATAACTTTTTTTCACAAGAAAACTCAACTAAAAGCACAATTAGTAAAGCAACAAGGAAACAGTATTTTTAACGTGATATATCGGAACAAAACACAAACTACAACTCTGCACTCTAATCTGTTCATATCAAACTCGTTGCTATTCCAACACCTTATCGTAAATTATCTAGACTTGTATATCCACATAAGGAACAAAATTTATATGAATGCAGCCATCATATCTACTAATTAATTACGAGCTGTTTATCCTTTCCGATAAGTTGGAAAGCAATTTACGAATAATCCTATTTAAAACTCGTTCCTTGCAATTTATCTATTAATGAAAATCAATCTTCAATTAAACTATTTTTAAATTAATACACACGAGTTAAATTGCATACAAATCTGAATTATTCTGAAGTATTTCCTTTATACAAACAGCGATCCCAAAGAAACGATGTATTTTTAAGTACGTTAACAGAAAGAGAGCGTAAAATGTTACGCTATCAAAAAAATGCCCGTTACAGGATATCGACTTCAATTCTTAGGAGCTCCCATGAAAATAATTCAGGTTAGAGAATTTGATATGACTTATTTTTGAAACTGTTTTATCTAAAATATTTTTGATATGATTTATTTTTAAACTGTTTTATCTCCATCATAATTTAAAGTGTAAAAGCCGACAAATTGGGGATTTTTTGCGAAAATTCTATGAAAAGTTACAGACAGCTTGAAACGTTTCAATAAGTCGTTAAAGGTAATAAAAAGCTCGTTTTGCTGGTTTGAGTTTGTAATAATTTGGCAGATGTATATGATATATAAAGGAAGAAAATAGTTAAAAGGAGTTGTAAATACTCAATCATTATACCGTGTATTATAGAAGTGCTTTATTTAATTGCTAGTCGAGGCAAAAGAAAATTATAAATTAACATTTCACAAGTGTTTAAGTGGTATAAGAGGCTGTGAGAGAGTAACAGGGGTTATCACAGCATTTTATGGTCTGCCCAAGCCGTGGGGCAAGTTAACACCGCATTTTATTGCACCCAAACGTAGGGGCTGCGAGTTAACACAGCATTTTATGGCACCAAAACCGTGGGGCCCGATATAAGGGATATAACTAAGATATATTATTTTTCCAACAGGGGATAACACGGTATAATATATATATATATATATATATATATATATATATATATATATATATATATATATATATATGATCTTAAATATTGTCTTTAAATAAAGAAGGAACAAGGAATTTCCAAATAAGGGCAATGTTCTATACTAAATTGCGCACTAGATGTTAGTAAGTAGCCTATTTTGCCAAGAAAAGTGTAAAATATGAATAGGGTTTATTTTATATTTAGGATTAACGAAACTTACGCTCATCATAAGACATTCTCCAGTGTAGCATAATATAAATGTTAGGGCAGTATGCCCAAGTAAAATTAAAAGGGACATTCCACTTGAGGAAGGAATCACTGTCTGAAACACAATGTAATGTTATTCAGTTTATCTAACATGAGAGATATTTAAACAAAAAGGATCACACTTGTTCAAATTAAATTTGCTGTTAAAATGTGGAGAGGCTTGCACAATTTTTGTAAATATACACCATTATGAAACTACTACATTCATTAGAATTTTAAGAGTGTTTTGAGTATTTCTAAATTCAAGTAGTCGATCTTTCCGATTTACCATTGAGCATTTTATTTAAAAAATAGCTAAGATTCTTGTTAAAGAATTCACTGCGGTATGCTTGATAGTGTTGTTTAATAAGATCAGCTGAACAGGTTGAATAAAAGACGTTAAGATAACTATGCACAACGTCTTAAATGTTGAACATAAAGATTTTTTACTTCTGGAATAACATTAAAAATTATGATTAAACCACGGGTGCCTTACCATACACATATAGGTGGAATAATGTTACAACTGTTTAACACAAACGTTTGTTTAAACTTATAAGAATTTGTTTCGACTAGGTGTATTTGTGCCACAAGATTGACGTCGAAAAACTTTTCCGTTTTCATATTTTCAATGTAATAGGTAAGCATATGATTCGATTTATTAACAGTGTTATTTTTTATAGAGACAGTTAGGACTTCTCAGCTTATGCTAATACTCCCAATATTCGATATTCGAATATGTTCCTTAATAAGATAAACGGAATTATTTGCGTATTAATGTAAAGTTAATAATGTTAAAGTTAATGCAAAATTTTAAATTGTAGTTTTTGTTATGTTGGCATTTGGATTGTTTCCGTTTATCTTTATGCGTGTGTGTGTGTTGTGTGTGTGTATGCGCGCGTCTATGTGTGTGCACGTGTGTGTGCGCGCGTATGAGCGCGTGTGTGCGTGTGTGTACGTACGTGTGTGCGTGTGTGTGTGTGTGGTGCGCGCACATGCGTGTGTGTGTGTGTTTGTGTCTTCGTTCTTTATTTAAATATTCTTTTGAAAACGTCTAGAGTACCGTAGCGGTAATATACAATAAATTCTCCTGTTTCTAGAATTACCCATTTTCCAAACCTTACTTTAAACGACGCTATTTTAAAAATTGTATATTTTCTCTTAGTTGAAGGTTTTTATAGTGTTGATGTGGCTTACGATATGTATTTGTGTTAAAATGATTAAAATTAACATCTTTTACAAAAGTATAATTTCAAATGGTGCAGTCAGTATTATCAAACCAACAAAATAAGTATTCCTAAAATAAGCCGATACACTTAATACAATTCACAGATAACGCATTAGTCACACAGTACGATAACTTTGCGGCAATAAACAACGCTGAAATAAAAGTTTCCATAAAACCTACAATACATTATTTAATACAAGGGTGTTAAATATATAAGACTGAAAATTATGATTAAACTAAAAATGAAGATGTCATGCAATAAATAAAATCACAGAGTATACATTGATGAAATAATTAATGCGTGAGAATCGCAGGAACCGTTTTAATGCAATGACACGGCTAGATTTTCGAGTGCAGTTGCAACAACAATACAAAGCACTTGAGCATTATGCAGTTAGCGAAACAATAAGCTTTTATTCAGCAAAAATAAATCATATTACACTGTGAGAACGGAATTTGTAGAAGGGAAAAATGATTGTAACGCTTTGGCATTACGGGACATAAAAACCTAATGCAAAATTAACATCTTTTACAAAAAATATAATTTCAAATGGTGCAGTCAGTAATATCGAACCTACAAAATAAATATTCTTAAAATAAGCCGATACACTTAATACAATTCACAGATAACGCATTAGTCACACAGTAGGATAACTTTGCGATAATAAACAACGCTGAAATAAAAGTTTCCATAAAACCTACAATACATTATTTAATACAAGGGTGTTAAATATATAAGACTGAAAATTATGATTAAAATAAAATGAAGATGTCATGCAATAAATAAAATCACAGAGTATACATTGATGAAATAATTAATGCGTGAGAATCGCAGGAACCGTTTTAATGCAATGACACGGCTAGATTTTCGAGTGCAGTTGCAACAACAATACAAAGCACTTGAGCATTATGCAGTTAGCGAAACAATAAGCTTTTATTCAGCAAAAATAAATCATATTACACTGTGAGAACGGAATTTGTAGAAGGGAAAAATGATTGTAACGCTTTGGCATTACGGGACATAAAAACCTAATGCAAAAATTAACATCTTTTACAAAAAATATAATTTCAAATGGTGCAGTCAGTAATATCGAACCTACAAAATAAATATTCTTAAAATAAGCCGATACACTTAATACAATTCACAGATAACGCATTAGTCACACAGTAGGATAACTTTGCGATAATAAACAACGCTGAAATAAAAGTTTCCATAAAACCTACAATACATTATTTAATACAAGGGTGTTAAATATATAAGACTGAAAATTATGATTAAAATAAAATAAGATGTCATGCAATAAATAAAATCAAGAGTATACATTGATGAAATAATTAATGCGTGAGAATCGCAGGAACCGCTTTAATGCAATGACACGGCTAGATTTTCGAGTGCAGTTGCAACAACAATACAAAGCACTTGAGCATTATGATTAACGAAACAATAAGCTTTTATTCAGCAAAATAAATCATATTACACTGTGAGAACGGAATTTGTAGAAGGAAAAATGATTGTAACGCTTTGGCATTACGGGACATAAAAACCAATGCAAAATAACATCTTTTACAAAAAATATAATTTCAAATGGTGCAGTCAGTAATATCGAACCTACAAAATAAATATTCTTAAAATAAGCCGATACACTTAATACAATTCACAGGTAATGCATTAGTCACACAGTAGGATAACTTTGCGATAATAAACACCGCTGAAATAAAAGTTTCCATAAAACCTACAATACATTATTTAATACAAGGGTGTTAAATATATAAGACTAAAAATTATGATTAAAATAAAATCAAGATGTCATGCAATAAACAAAATCATAGAGTATACATTGATGAAATAATTAATGCCTGAGAATCGCAGGAACCGCTATAATGCAAAGACACGGCTAGATTTTCGAGTGCAGTTGCAACAATACAAAGCACTTGAGCATTATGTAATTAACGAAACAATAAGCTTTTATTCAGCAAAAATAAATCATATTACACTGTGAGAACGGAATTTGTAGAAGGAAAAAATGATTGTAACGCTTTAGCATTACGGGACATAAAAACCAAATGCAAAAAAGTAAAATTAATCTGAAACAAACAAATTAATATTGAGAATACCACATAATTCTGATTTCATATATAGTAGTGTTCAGTAAGCAAAACATTGCAGTAAAATTGGTGGTTCTATTAAAATCATAAACCTTTTAAACCACAAAAGCGTCATTTTATCTCTGTTAAATGTATATTAGGACGTAACTAGGATTCATAAATTATTTTATACCACAAGGAAGGTAAAGAAAATTTTGTTTTGGTAAAGTTTCATACTGGATTCATGTCATGTTAAAGAAGGCTTTAGAATTATAAATTAAGTTACCGCGAACCAACTAATAGGGATGGCTTATACCATACTTATTCCAAATATAAGAGAACTTTAACAAATTTTAGTTAAATTAATTAAATTCAATGATACGTAGCAATGCAATGTAAAAATATGAATTCTGAGTAAGGGGGAATATACGGATATCAGATCATTTCATACAATATGTTACAATGCCTTCATCTTATAATGCAAAGAAAGAAGGAAGCGCAAACATTAAGCAATGTAAATTTCATAATGCCACAAGTACTTCCCCGGGATTCATTCTACAAACCCAATAGGAAGACTGCACTATGACAAAACTTCCGAAAACCTAAGAAAAAGGAGGGAATTAAATGATACTGATTACATCCGACGGAAAAGAATTAAAATAAATTTTTCGCAAACGGACAATAAACGCCCTTATTAAGAACATAGAAAATAGTTCAATCCAAATTTCCTATCAGTCTTTCATTGTCCATTCAAAATAATAAGGAGCAATGCTGTAGCTAATACTAAATTTCAACAATAAACCTTTCATTTTAATATCAATATACTATTGCCATTTAATCCATCCAAAAACTTATTTTCATTTTAATTAAATTGCTACTGCATAATTACGAACCATTGACATTTTAAGTTTACAAATACAAAATTAAGAAATCCAAACATAAAAACCCACACATTACTCACGGTGTTTGCTTCTATTCCTTAAATCTGAGAATGCCCAAAGGTATTCAGTGTTTCAATTTCAGCTAAGTAACTCCCTTAACTCAATACAATCCACTTACTTGTCATCCACGCAGACGGCTCTTTTATCACACGCACAGAAATTCCACAAAACCTTGTACATTGTTTTAAATTTTTTCACGAGGGCCACGTTACTCTTGAATCTGATTTCGTTCAACGATACTTTCAACTTAACTTGATACCAATCCCCAACCACGCTGTCCAGTCCATCCTATTACGACTTCATACATTTTAGATGTCTCGTTATTACCGGTTTGCAAATAATTTATTATAATTTTTTACTCCGAGATGTAATTATTGTCATTTAATTTTGCCCTCTTTCTTATGTAGTCGAGGGTTTTGTCATAGTACAGTCTTCCGATTGGGTTTATGGAACGAACCCTAGGTAAATACTTTTGGAATCATGTGATTTAAACGACATCGTTGGTTAGATAGTTCGGGTATGACCACTAATTTCAACGTCCCGAGTTTGATTTCCGACACGGACCGCGTGAAAAATGTTAGGCCATTGTTCTTTACAAAAATGCGTTCTCGTTCGGATAAGAGGTAAAATGTAGGTCCCTAGGAACAGCAGGAATTCGGAAAAATTCAAAATTTCTTGGTAAAAATAACTCACTTCCTGGCCAATGTAGTACCTTCAGATGGAGCATTGGAAAATCAAATGTTAGGTATCATGTGATTGACGGCTTCGTGGGTTAGATAGATTTGTGTATGACTACTAAACTCCAGGTCTCGGATTCGATTCCCGACAAGAACCGCTTGAAAAATGTTAAGCGATTATTTTTCACAAAATACGCCGTTCGGATGATAAGGTAAAATGAAGGTCCCGTGTGTCCCGTTAATTTTAACCTGTATATCGAAGAGACAATGAATACTGCCAAATGCAAGAATGCATTTAGTAAAAAACAACTAACATGTTCAAAGACAACAAACATTAAGACAAGAAAGAGATTGCCGAAAGCATGTGTGTGGAGTACGGCTCTGATACTTGGAGATTAAGAGAAGCGAACAGGAAAAAGATACAATCCTTTGAAATGTGATGCTACAGACGTATGATGAAGATATCATGGCCACACAAAGTTAAGCACAAATAGATTCTAGAAATGATAGTGGAAGATAGATATATGTGAAAAACAGTAAAAAATAGGGGAGATAGGATGAGTCACACACTAAGGCATGAGAAAGTAATGCGGAACATATTAGAACCAAAGATATGAAAAAAGAGAAGTAGAGGTAGACCAAGGTTAGACTATTGCATACAGATAGTCAAAGATGTAGGTTATGAGAATTTCAGAGATATATGTAGGCTACCGCAGAATAGAAAATCAATGGAGGTCCGCGTACAGTCAGTTCCAAGACGGAACACCTAATGACGAGGAAAATAATTGTACTTTAACCTGATGATTATTATAAATAACTACAGTTGTTGGTTATGTAATATCCTCAACTAATGTTAATCGTGCAAAAGGATTTAGTGGAAACTATTAATTCGACAAATGTTGTTACGTGCCAAAGTGGCCCTTAAACATGTTATTAGGTTAAGTCTGATGTGCGGAGGTTTCACGCCATAATTTCAAAAGACGCGGTGCGCGGAATTTTAAAAGACTAGGCGCGTACTTCTGTTACGTCCCAGTGCGTTTGCGCAGATCGCGCGACGCGAGAGGGTTGGACGAATAACTTCGCGCCGACGTGTAAAAGACAAAAGAGTGGGGACTAGTTTCGGTGACGCTCTTAAACGTGGCCTTTTTGCCAGTACCTTCGAGGAGAGTGGACGTTTTTCGGTAACGTATCGTTAGCTTTACCTATGTAGTTTCCTTGCTTGCTTATCTTTTGTTTGTCGCCCCTTACCTGGTTTTTCCCGTCATTCTCTGCATAGGTAGGTGCCAATCTGGAGCCGTAGACGAACCGTACTCCACGACCCTGGACGACGAACTCATGATTGCCGGAGCTGATCTGAACGCTTTGGAAGAGCGTCGGGCAGTACCATCTTTAACCGCCTAAAAAGAGCCAGCAAGCCGCCCTTATGGACGTGCTGACGCCGTCTTAACCTACCCCGAAGGACGATTGGCGTACGTCGGGGGAATCTGGACCTATTATGTGAATACTTCACAGTTTTATTTTGTTCGCTATTAGAATATATTGTCTTAATTTTATGTAAATTTTCCGAAGTATTGCGCAATATAATTTATGCATTGGTGACGTCATTGGCAGTTGGCCGCGCGAAATCTGTAAAAAGCTTAGCGCTACCATCCGCCAGGGGCGTCCCACGCTTTTTTATATGCGCTTGCGCGATGTATTATCGACTTTGTAACTGTATTTATCGATGTTTTTTAACTGTATCTATCGAGTTTTCAAACCGTAATAATGTCTAAGTGTTGGGATCTTGGTAACCGTCAGGTTACCTAACCCCCTTCACATACCACTGAATATCGGCGAAATAGGATATATATTCAGAAAACAATAAAAGGAGTGCGGAGCTGTTGTAACATGTTAAAACCTTCGAGCAAACTTTAGTATATAATTACGCTGTCGCTACATTAAAATTATTCTGATTTAATTTTGCAGTTCGTTTTAAGTATTAAACAGTTAATATAAATCTTAATATCATTGTGGTATTATTCCTTTTTTTATGTATTTTGTCATTAGCAGTTCGTGTTTCGCTATTGGTCCACATTTTGATTGCCTCTTAAGTCAAATCTATTTGAAAGTGTATATATAAACGCTTCTGAGTTGTACGTTCGGACAAGTATTAGCGCAAACGTGAGGAAGTGAGGTTAGATAGAGAGTGAAGGCAGTATATAACAGAATGGGGGCGATAGATTTTCAATTGGTTTTTAATAAAAAATTCTAATTTGGATGTTGGTGTTTTATGGAAAGGCGACTCCAATCGACTTGTTGGGGTGCATCTTTACTGGACGTCCTCCACGTTGGAATAAATACGTAGTAAATCTACTTAGTTGAAAGTCCAACCATCTCTGCCGCGTTTCGGACGTTTGTAATTGCGGCATGTGTATTTGTAGGAATGCGTTATCATCTTGGAAGTGTCCTGGTGCAGGAAGATACTAGATTGTACAACGTTGTCTCATAATGAACCACATTGAGTTATGGTGGTGTTAATTGTTTTAAAGACCATCAAGACTGATGTGCTTGGGTTTGCTGTTTAGACATCCAGATGTTTTTTATGACGATAGACTGATATGTAAGTCTTAAGTTTATTTCCTGTTACGCGTAAACTTGTATTTTGTTCAGTCGAGAAAAATAAGTTTTATAATTAGAGATTTTACAGCTGCTCTAAGCAGAATTCTACAGTTACCAAATTAAATTGTCTCATTTTTTATAAAAGTTTAATACCTGTTACGGGTGAACTTGTATTTTGTTCAGTCAAGTGAAATAACTTTTAATGATGTTTATAATGTTGTAACGATTTTATTTCCTATCAAGATGTGTTCATATAAGTAATCTATTTATTTAATAAAATACAATATAATGCATAATAATGCTACACAATCCACTAAATAAATATTACCTATTGTCCAATAAAATATTAGCTTTCAATTTAAATTAAAATTTAATTTATACGGTGACAAAATAAACTTTTCATTTAGTGTCATTCCTAGAGCTCCATCTGTTAGACAGCCGTGAGGTAATCTTGTTTCCGGGCGGTAACTCGCTTGACCTGGGCACTTCCAATACAGCTGTGGTGAAAACAAGTCGAATTGTTCCTTGAACCCGAGGAATGGTGTTTGCAGTTTTTACATGTTGGAAGCACGTTCGATTTAAGTTGTTTTAGGAGAGAATGTCATCTCCGAAGCGCATTTTTGTAGTGTCCACTTGCTGGAACATAGCTCGTAGATGACGAGAAATTATTTTGGTTGAAGGGCCGTGGTTAACATGCAACTTTCGATATAACATGCAACTTTGGATATAGTATTCAACTTTTGATATAATATTTACTTGGAAATAATATTCGTAATTTTAATTTATACGTAACGCAACTTTAATTAATACGCAGTTTGTTAATGGTATGAAAATTGGAAATGATGTTTAGCTTTGAAAAAACATGCAACCTTTAGTTAACAGAAGTTTGGTTTAACGTAATTTTAATAAATGCACTAGAAGAAAATATAGGAGTTTACGCTTTGTTCGCGCGTGGATCTGGCGAGATTCAATTACTTAAAATGGATGCCGAGTAGTTTGGAGCTTCAGTAAGCAGCATATTTACTCGTACTGAATTGGAGATTCCTTTATTTAAATGCTGACGCAAGACGCCTAGCAGGTATTTTTTCTGTCAGATGGACATCTGGTATGTAGAAATTTGTTTTCGTATGTTGGCTGAATTATGGATCTAGTAGATAGATAATTTTTTGTTTAATCAAGTTATTTGAACTTCAAAATAGGTCAAGGACAGACTATATATATTTTTCAATATTAAGTAACAGGAACCTGTATATTTTTCGTTTCTAAATCTTTTGTTAATACACTGAAACTACGAAAGATGTCATTATGTGATAGAGAAAGTAAATTCTCCTATTTAAGAAAAATTAGAATTTAAACTTCTAAATTTACTATTTCAGTAATAGCTGGCTGGAATAACTTATTGTGAGGTTATGGTAGATCTACTTAAACCGACAGATATTGTTATTTGTAAGTAATTGTTCAGAAAGCAACTTCAGACTTAATCATTCTTAAATAAAATTTGGCTAGATATTTCTTATAGAAATAATCACATTTTAAACTGGAAGGTACTTACTATACCCAGTGCCTTTGTAAATTATTTTCATGAATTAATTTAATCACAATTATATAAAAAAAAAATGAAAAGATATTTTGTAAAAAGCACGTTAACTGAATACAAGAGGAATAGATTTTTATTTTGATCAAGACTAATCTTTTTAATTAGAATGAATGAAAGTTGATTCGAATTGAATTTTAAAATTTTGAGTTTAAATGCACAAACAGTGCTATTCTTTGTTTAATCTGTTCACAGGAGTAGCATTGAAGTACAAAGGTCAAAGTCGAGCCATAAGGTAAGAAACTTTAGGGATTAAATTGTCTTTAATAAATTGTATAGCGGTTATAGAATAAAGGTTTCCGCATTCGCCTTGTACAAGGGACTTTAGTAAGGTCTTCTCTGTATAGAAAAATACGGTGGCGCCTTATTCTTCATATTTTTGGTCGCAATTCAACCCCGACCCACAGCTCATGTTCCGCCCAGAGCATGTAGTTCGACTAGCCGCTTTGCCTTTGAGATTTCCACAACCTTGGGCCATTTTCCATCAGAACTTGCCGTGGGCCCTATTCGCTTACTGGAAATTCTCGTAAAATAAAATCCCATAATAAGTATTAAGGCTATAATGTTACAGCTGCTCTAAGCAGATTTCTTTTTTATTTACAAAATTAAATCTGCCGCATATTTCATAAAAGCTTACAAAACCTTTCCTTTTGTGTCCAAATGCTAATTTTGATCATGTTGTAAACAACTTATGCTGTCTTTGTTTTTTCTGTAATCCAAGCGCCAGGCCTGTCTTGTTGGAGTAACATTTGTTGTAAATAACTTAATTGTTTTAGTATATCTTAAAACTTCAATGACTTTTGATCTTTGAACTTATTTTTGAAATTAAAAAAAAAGCTGCTTATACAAGAAATATTTTAGTAAACATATCTTCCTATACAAATATCTAATTTTTATTTTTGAATGAGAATGATTTCTGGAAAAAAATATTTGTTGTCAAAACGCAAAAAGTGGTCTCTTTTTGATAACTTTATCATGTTGTTTATTTTTCAGGTTTAATTATCTTTAGGTGCACTCTGGCCGAATGTCGATTGACGAGGAAGTTTAGTAAGTAAATTTTTTTTATCCATACTAGAAGGTTTCTGAGTTACCCTTATGGTTTCTTCTTTCTGTGTGTACTTTCATAAACGCAGTGGCGCCTAAATTTTTTTGTCAACAAAATCGCCCATGACCCTAGCTCATGTCTCTCCGCATAAGGTAATTCTTAAGCTCAGCCCGCAAGTTGCAAGTGTCTCTATAATTTTGTAGCCACCCATTTACTTTTCGTACTTTGGCTCACCTCCGATTGTTAGGAACCCCAAGTGTCTGTATTAGCGTACAACGCCTTGGTACAAATCTAGTAACACTGTATCTATCAAAAAAGAGCAGCTGCGGAGTTCGAAGACTACAAACATAGAAACAAGGAAAAAATTGTTGAAAATATATATGTGGAGTACAGCATTGTACGGCTGTGAAATGGGGATAGTAGGAGAAGCAGACAGGGTAAAGAAAGAAACTGTTTGGAATATGGTGTGTCAGATGTATGATGATGATGGCATTGACAAACAAACTTAATAATTAAGAGGTTCTAGAAATAGTAAGGAAGTATGATATCTGTGGAAACAAAAAAATAGAAGAAGTAAAAGGATAGGACGCGTTCTAAGGCATTTGGGGAATAGTGCGGGATATATTTCAAGCAGAAATAAGAAAAAAGTGAGGTAGAGGTAGACCTAGATCAGACTATTGCACAAAGATAGTGAAAGATGTAGGCTGTGGGAATTTCGTGGCAATGTGTAGGGTAGCACAGAGTAAGAAACAATGGATGTACGCGTCTAACCAGTTCCAGGACTCAAGACCTAATGATGATAAATATTTGTGATTTATTTAATCTTTTTTCTTTAGGATTTATTTTAATGCCACATGGCTGGTTTGATGGTAGAAGTTAAGTTTTTCTTGGAAAATATCTGTACTCTTTAGGTAATTATTTAATGTCAATAAAGGTTAACTGTAGGTTGAACTTCATTTGGACTTATTTCTGAACTAGGTAGGCACAGACAAATTTGTAGAAGGATATCCAGTCACCCCAATGATGAAAGTGTATTTGGAGAGAGGCCCCTTTATTTTACAATTTTCTTTAATTTAACCCACATTTAATGAGTGTTTTTGGTTGTCGAATAAGGTAAAGTATGATGTGGTTAATTTAGGAAACCTAAAGCAAAGAAGACCTATCCCTAATAACCGTCTTCTGTATAAGGGATAATATAAAAGGGATTGCAGAGACAATACGGTTTGGCTACCCTTCATTATGACAATAGAAAATAGTCTTTCGAGGTAAGTGGTCAATGTAACGTAGTTTCTTTGCATATCAGCCATTTCAACCGTTTATTTTATTATTTTTCCATAGAAATCCACTCCCTCACCACCGCAGTTAACCGACTCCCTCTTATGTTGTTACGGCGTCCCCGTCCCATCATGGCAAATCTAAATTTATGATGTAACGCTCAGTTTACCCGTGACACTACTTCAAAAATACAGATTATGGTAAAGCAAAATAGAATATAAACTGTGCTAGCCCAGCTAAATATACAAACTGAAGACTTAAACGCAAATTTCTCCAAAAGCGCATAAGACACTTATACTACTGCATCTATGTTTAGCTACTAAATCGCAGCTCTGCCAATAAGTTGTTTGTCTTGATCAAGTATTTTTTTGCAATAGTGAGTAAGGGACCAAAGTTTATAAGACAAAACAAATAAACTATTAAAAATCTTGCACGATACTAAGTCTCTAGTAGGTACTTTTAAGGTGGTTTACTATGATTGATTTGACTTTTGTTGATTCCTTTCTTTTTAAAATTTCTCATTTATTCTTACAATATTACTAGTGCAAAGGTTGATATACATATTGCCATGACGTTTATTAGCATTTGGATTAAGATATAAAAGTCAAATATACTTTCAATTTCTCGAAAAAATCTAAAACATAAATATATAATTATTATTTAAGAAATTAACGAAAACGTACCTTATTAACTTAGTATGATGTCTAATAAAAACAATCAAAGCTCGTGTAGCCGTCGTTGCATCGGTTATTCCTTTTAGTTCCTCTTCCAAGAATCCACGGAGTAGTTTAAATTGCGTGATACAATTAAATAATATACAAACTAAAAGTAAGTCATTACCACATACACTAAAAGGCAGTTCCATGACAATAATCGACTGCCAGACATATAACATTGCATAATACGGATGCTCATTCCATTTAAAAGGATACATTGACGGCATAGGTAAATTTTGATAACTCATTGGTAGTATAATACACAACGCTGTGACTATAGTGGAACTGGAAACGACTCCCGCACCAAACAATAACAACCAAGTACTGTCGTGCAATATTTCCTTATGCAACTTGTCCCCCATTTTGTAGGACGGCCAAAATTCCACGTAGATTTTAGCCAGTGCTTTTTTCAATCGAGCTTTTCGTACGCAAAGCAGAAGTCTTCTTAAGAGTGCCTAAAATAGACATACAAACTGCATATATACATATTCAATTTTGACAATAGAATGCATTTAAATAAACAATTGAACGGATGTAGATTAAACCCAGTTATTCTGCACATACTTTTAAGAGAAGAAAATACTGTTAAAGTAGTGTTACTGAAAATGCTTTCAAAAATAAATAAGCTTTACCTTTTGTATATTTTGGTAAACTTTGGTAATAGATATACAATAATATTTTGGGCCTAAACTAGGTCAAGTTTTTAACAGAAAATACAAAAAGTAGGCTCGTCGTTTAAAAACTGCTCAACTTTGCTTCCAAATTATTAAAGGTGGTTGGTTACATGATTCTACGTTATTTTAAACCCAAAAAGGTGGAATGTCAACAATTGTTGGTCATGTAACGGGCATTTTTGTAATTTAACCTTTTTACGCTATCCTCAATTCATAAATACATTTCTACAAATTACTATTTTTATATTTGATATTTATTAACTCATTAGGCGAGTGCGTCGTATTATAATAGGTGGATCGCTGTTTGTATCAAGTAAATACGTCCGAATAGTTTTCATATTGTATGCAATTTAACTCGCGTGTATTAATTTTAAAAAAATAGATAAATTGAAACTTGATTCTCATTAATAAATAAATTCCAACTTATCGAAAACGATAAACAGCCTGTAATTAATTATTAGATACGATTGTTACATTCACGTTTTAGATGTTCCTTATGTTATTAGCGAGGTAGATAAGAGTCGATAAGCGGTTATAATAGCGACGAGTTGGGAAGTTCTGTTCTGTGTTCCGATGGATTAAGTACGTTAAAATTACGGAACATGTGACGGACGGTTTTTATTGCTTACGCTTGTCTTACTAATTGTTTTTAGTTGTTTTTCTTGTAAAATAAAAGTTTTTACGGAACATTGACTTAGTGATTACGCGTCGCTTTACTAATGGTGTTTTTAGTTGTTTGTCTTGGGAGATAAATGTTTTACGGAACATTTTGACGGACGTACTTTAGTGATACACGTGCTTTACTCATTGTGGTTTTCCTAGTTGCTTTGTCTTTTTGATTTTTTTTAAACTGTGTGTGTGCAATCTAGTTTCGCGGTCTTTTTTCTTTTCAAAGTAGCGCACACTTTGGATTATTTAAATACAGTGCTACTGTAGTTTCTGAGTTTTCTAACAACAAAGAACCTAAAATACATCATGGCTTGAGCAAATTTCGTTATTTGCGAAACATAACAGATTACCGGCTTACAAAGGTATTGGTTGAAATTTTTCACTGCTTTTTGGGATGTTTATGAAAATAATATACCTTTGGTCCCAGTTGAAATTAAACTAGTGCTTCAGAATATTTCGAAATTATTGTCTTAGGAAATAGAATTACCAAGAAATTTATCAAGGCTACATAGTTCCGACGCGTGATAATGTCTGCTGCTAACGCCAGTGAAGTACGTAGGTGTGATTAGTGTAACGTGTGATAAGTTCCATCAACACCCTCACAGTCAAGGGTGTAGTGCTTCGTTAGGGCAGGACATCGTTGAATCCCACACTTCAGTTGCAAGGAAGCGTTGCTGAAGGACTTTTGTAAGTTGAACTGTTTCCTACTAATTTTTACTTTAAATATCTATCCGTTGCTTTACCATATCTTTGTGGTGCTGATACCTTTTACAATAGACTTGCATGCTATTTTAAAACATAGGAAAAAAAAAGAAAGAAAAAAATCAATACTGCTGAATTACTCATACCAATTGTGTCTTACCTATTTATTTACTGAATTACTCATATCAATTGTGTCTTACCTATTTATTTTTTTTATCATTCTGATACCTTTTACAATCGAATTGCCTGCTATTAAGAAGAAAAAAAAAGAAAAAAAAACATTACTATCGGATTACTCATATTAATTGTGTCTTACCTATTTATCTTTTGTTAACATTTTGTCTGATTTATGTTTAATTGGTGTGTGAGGAAACGTTTCTGCTACTCCCCAATATTACCTCACTTTGTACTAAAAATTTTTGTATTGCTTTTACCGTTGTTATATTATATAGATTATCGAAACAGTTTCTTTTTTTTACATTCTACATAGTACTGAATAACTTAGACTTCTCATTGCTGCTATGCTTTTTCTTTATTTCAGGTTTGCAGGACTAATCTTTTTTTTTATTGCAGGTTTACTATTCTAATTTCTTTTATTGCAGGTACTGTTACTAACTCCTTACCGCCGCATACATCATAGGTCAGTCTGCTTTCTACAACCCTCCCTACTTTCCGATTGAGCCGGGTCATTTCTTGACTTTCTTTGTGTTACGTAACATAAATTTGGCTCCCAACGTGGCTGCCCCGAAAATAACGTCACATAGATTTTTGGCGCTCAACGTGGTAGCCGCTAATTGACGTGACAGTCATATCTGACACACAACTATACACATTGTCATTATTATTTACAATTCTTCTTAATCTTCTTTGGGGATTAAACCACTCATAGTTTTTAAAATTATCTTTATTAACGTTTCGATCCATGACCTAGTTTGACAAACTTGAAGTTTTTATTATTTTGAAAACGATCCTAGGTCATGGATCGAAACGTTAATAAAGATAATTTTAAAAACTATGAGTGGTTTAATCCCCAAAGAAGATTAAGAAGAATACTAAACAAACCACAACAAACATACAGGGAGTATTATTTACAATGTGCAACACAAAGTGCTATGAAATTAAAGAACACAATGAAACGCATAAAACTTAACGATTGTTTTAGTTATTTCAGATTAAAACAACAACATTGTTCTTAGCTAATATTATTTCTATTAATCCAACAACTACGAGAGCATTTGGAAAACCCGGTCATTTTACAAAAACTTTGTCGCATTCTTTATTTAAGGCCTTCTCTTACTTAAATTCCTAAATAAATAACTTTTGCAAGTCTGTTTCATAGAGATACATTAGGTACTTCACCATCTTCATATCTTAATAAATATGCCGTCGAGTTTGCCAGTTGCACATGCTAATCCCAAAATTTTTATTTAACCAGTTTCTACATAATCTATCCTGATGGCTTTGTAACGCATTGCGTTAGTTACGCTAACTAGAAATTAAATAGGAAAAAATTAGTACATTTGATTGGAGAGGCTAGGTATGAACACACACTGTGTAGTATATTTCTTGAATAGTCAATCTTAATTAAACGTGATATTTTAATTTCTTCGTTTTAGGAAATATAATTTCAATTAAGGTAGTTAGTATAATTAAAGCAATAACAAATAAAGTGTTTGAAAATAAATTGGTACAATTTAATACAATATTAAGATAACAAGTTAGTCATGAAATAGGATAAACGTCGCGACAATAAAATTCGCTGAAATAAAAGATTTCATTAAACATGCAATATAACAAATATGTAATGAATGCAGGGCGTCATGCAATAAACAGAAAACACGTAGTATACATTAATGAAATTAATTAATCCGTGATAAATATACAATCATATTTGAAACATGTCTAGGCGTTCAAGAATAAATTGCAAAAGTACGTGATTGTTAGGTATTAACGGGATAACAACCTTATTATTAAGCATGGATTAAAACTTGATATATTGTATTACCGTATGCTGACCGCAATTAAGAAGATTTTTAAAGTGGAAGAAATAAGAATAGTTAGACCCGACGGTAAAAGAATAAAATAATTTTTTTGCGAGCAGATACGAGTGAACAGTGGGGTGGAAAGGATGAAACCAGCTTTAAGGTATAACTTGGCTATCTCCGAAGGGAGCTTTTGTATATTTTTCCTTGCAGATATGGCAATCCACCAAGAAGTAAAAGATTTTAACAATCAAGACACCGATAATTATGCAAATCCGAGTAGAAAAGATGAAGCAAATTATTCAGAAAACTATGAACGTAACAACCCATACGAAAATTACCAAGAGGACGATGAAGACAATGCGTGCTCAAATTTTCAGTTGGGTCAAATAAAATACTATCAGACAATAAATTTAAACAACATTTAATAATTTAAACACTTTTTACCCAATATAGAAATACGTCATGCAGAAATTAAATTACTAATCCAAACAAGATCTTCAAAAACTTTAATTAGCCCCAAAACCGTACAGAAACATTATTTAGATTTTGTAGAAAGAGAACCTTTTAAAATCAAAACAACACACAAAACGACAATACACCAATTTATTGCAAACATACCTTTACCAAATGTTTTTAATGTAAAAATGAAACATAAATTTTGCATTTTTGAATTTAACGACAATCACGACGGATTAATAGGCATGAATCTTTTAGGAAAATTAGGAGCAAATATTGATATAAAAAATTGATTATTAAGAACGAAACACGGACAAATTCCAATTAAATTCCAAAACAGCAACATTAAAACCAATCAAAAATACACAATCGAACCCAGGACAGAAAAGCAAATAAAGATCTTAGTAAACTCAAAAAACGACAGAAATTATAAATTACACAACATGTCATTCCAACAAGGAGTAGGTACAAATAATTTTGAACCTAAACAACTACCCCATAGAAGTATCTTTAACCACACCGATAGAAGTGAATTTTAACAAAATGAAAATCGACGAACATTCTGAAAGCAATTCCAACCTCACATATCACGATAAAATGTTAGAAGGAAACCCAACTAACATTTGTTTCAACGACAATATTAACACCGAAGAAGAGATAGTAATTAAGAAATTATGTTTCGAATACTGAGATATATTCCATTGTGAAGGAATACCTTTAACTTTCTCCAACACAGTCAAACATAACATTGAACTAACAGATGATAAACCGATTTTCACCAAAGCCTACAGACTAGCTCAAGCAAGTCAAGAAGAAGCAGATAGACAGGTAGCAGACTTATTAAATCAAGACATCGTTCAACATTTGCATTCACCATGGAGCAGCCCCGTATTAATTGTACCGAAGAAATTAGATGTCTCAGGCAAATGCAAATATCGAATGGTTATCGATTACAGAAAACTCAACAAGAAGAGTGTAGGCGATAAGTACCCACTACCGAATATTACAGAAATATTGGACAAAGCTAGGAAAATGTCAATATTTTTCGACATTACATCTCGTCTCAGGATACCACCAAGTGGAAATGGACGAAAAAGACACAACCAAAACAGCTTTCAGTACACCTAGAGGACACTATGAATACAAACGCATGCCTTTTGGCTTAAAGAACGCACCCGCCATATTGCAGAGAGTAATGGACAGCATTTTAAGAGGAATACACAATGAAAAATGCCTTGTATACTTAGACGACATTATCGTATACTCAACATCACTGACTGATTAATAAATACAATTATTATCATTTATTTGCTTTTCCTATGAAAGTTACTAGCCAATACCAAGTTATTATCCCAAAAACCAAGTTCCTTTCCCGAAATGAATTTAGATATAGATTCACAAATGAGAAGTGCAAGGAAGTGGCACGCAGCCAATACTTATGTCAATCATTAACGACAACAGCTATTCAAACAGAGCGCCCTTGTGAAGTACACTTATTACGATTCTCTAATCATTACGAGAATTGTGTGCCGAAACCAGTACAAGTTACAGACAAGAAAATCCAAATACTTACGGACAAAAAGTAATAGCAACCGCCAGTTACAACCAAGACGAAAACAGTTTAGCCTCAATTGGAAGAAAAGTGATCACCATAAAGGAAGGTTGCTACTTAAAATTAAAAAGTGAAATTATTCGAGTATACAAAACCCAGCAGTGACGAAGAAATTTGCATATCTACCCGAACTACAGTTCAAGATTCCCCAAACCGAAGACAACGAAATTATCAATAAACCTATGCAACTAGAACATTTAGAACTCGACGACCCCAGTCACACAGTGAGACTAATGGACAATTATAAAGAACATTTAAGTGAGTTAAAAGTACATTACGACAATATCAGTGTTTGGACAATTTTATTGATTATTGTAATAATTTTATTAACTGTATACCTATGTTACAAAATATATATTAGATATAAGAACAAAGAAATCACAAATGAAACTTAAGGACAATGAGTTTTAAAAATTAAGTGCAACCCTTAGTTTTCATCTAAATCGGGAGGAGTTACATATCCCCCAAATTAATATGTAAATTTAAATGCAATTATTATGTCTTAAGAAATAGAATGTTACATTGTATAATTGAAGGCTAAGATATAAAAGGTTAATGAAAGTTCATACCAGACATGAGAACGGAAGCAATTATTTTGTATTCCAGACGCAACCTGATACTGCAGATGCAAGACACAATGAACTATGAGAAAAAAGTTTTTATAATTAAGATTACTAAGAATAAAACATTGTATGTTATCAAGAAGTAGCAGACGTAAGATCTGCATTTCCCACAAGATGATGTGAGAGCAGGGATTACATAAATACCCTGAGGAGGTCATGATGGTCAGTCAGTCTCAAACTTTATAACTTTAACATTGTTGGTAGTTCAAGCTACTCACTGGTATTTATAAAACATAACTTTGATTATTTGTCAATTAAAACGTTAATGCACATAATGTACAAGTTGTTAAACCATTTTTGTAATTACTGTTTAAAAATAAAATTGATAAAAGTATTTTTGGAAATAAAGACTTTTTTAAAAAAGAAACTCCCAAAGGCCCAAAACCCATCTCGCGATGTGGACTAAAATACTTATCTTATTTATGTGTATGCTACATTTGGTTTTATTTAACTTAACCCTCTCATCTGTGATTATACTTACTTCTTTTTATAAAATCCTGGTGCATATGTGATAACAAAAGGTAATCTTTTAAACATGTACCTCCCAAAGAGAGTTGTAAAGGTACTAAGGTGCTGTGAATCTTGAGAGAAGGGGTATTGGTAAAACCCAGAAACTGCATCGAGCTTAGAATGTGTAACCGTGCCCTTAAGACTATTTGAAGAAGACTATTTTTGGCATTGGAAGTTGATGTCTTAATATATGCCTATTTAGTTCCATATAGTCCCCATATAACTTAACAGTGTCTTCTTTTGGGACTAGGATGGTAGGAGAGACCCAAGTGGTTGGTCGTTAAACTAGCTTTATAGTTTTTAATTTTATCATACGATTTAATTCTGTTTCTAGTTTAGATAAGAGTGGTATGGGTATTACCCGAAAAGTCATTTGTACAAAGGGTTTAGCTTTTTCATTAATTCTAGGGTGATTTCATCTATGACTGTGTCAATTTCCTTAAACACTTCTGGAAATTCTTGCTTTACTTTAGAAAATATACTATTTACTCTGATTAAGGAATCTGCCAGTGAACATCTCTTCAACCACGTCTTATGTTAAGCACATTTAACTCTATAATACCTGGTCTATCTAAAATAGGTAGTCGTAAACCTTCAATAACATAAACCTTTATAGACTATTTTTCGTTTACGAGTCAGAGTTAATTTCAGTATACCTTCAACATATAATGTTTTGCCATCTGATATGTTGTCATAACTTATTGTAAAACATTTCTTAAAAACACGTTTATCAAATTTTTCGGTGTACACCTATATCTGCTCCAGTGTCAACCAAAAAGTTTTGAATATCTATGTTACCGATAATGTGCGAAAATCAGTTAATCTTCGAATCAACTAGGTAATCTGCAGATTACCTGAGCAGATACGTTAGAGTGCAAAACTGTTGCCTTGTTTCCACATTACCTAGGCAAACTGTAGATTACCTAGGTAGTCTACAGATTACCCGCCGATCTCTGGTTAATGTGCAAAGATGTAATAAAATATGCAATAGTGGTTCAGATAGAGAGAGGCCCACCGCCGCTATAATAATAATAGAAATATTTTCTTGGACAACACGGCGTGGTTAAACAAACCAGAAATATTCTACATTTGATATTTATTTATTGAAGCACAATTTTAGACAGTTGGTCATAACAAACATTTGAAAAAGAATTACCTTCAAATAGACGTAACATAAACAATAGGTAATTAGTTTGTACTGTTTCTAGTGTACTGTATTAATGCAATCTATATCCATAAGCACTGATAACACTTCGAGTTCCAAAGCATGTGGTATCTAAGTGCAACATACGTACGGCAGATTGTTTTGTAACATAGCGGAACATGAAATAGAGTGAGAAAAAAGTGATACATAATTATTTAGGTAAATTTTTTTAGAAAACTAATTACAATGCAGTTTAAAACCCTATAATAGAAATTATTTATTTGTACAATCTAAAGACTGGTGACACTTTGAATTACACAGTAGTTTGTTATTACAACACACGCACTTCTTTAAAGCGCATTTAGTTTTACACCCACATTTCTTAAAACCTTGACCAGAACCAAGAGACTGGCTTGTTGAAGTAGTGCGCAAAGACACTTCGACGTTAGGAACGTCGTCTTTTAAAATAAATTGTTCTTTACAAATACTGAATTAGGATCTAGTGTACAATTGTTTTAGAACACCAGTTCTAGTACCAAGTTTGTGTTACTAAGAACTACAGTTAGAACTGAACGGGCATCAGTTTTGCTCGATTCACATCTGGAACCTTTACTCTTATGGTGTTACCGTCCTTAGCAGCTAGGTGATTGGCGTCAGACACTGCTAGCATTCTTTCGCTTGTATTTCCAAGCCTTCTTTGGCTTTTACCCGTTTGTTTGTTTTGATCAAGATGATTTTTTATCAATTCGGCACAGTAAGTTCTTGCTTAAACCTTCTTCCGAGCCATCGGTTTCACCACAGATGGTATGCAGAGACATGTTACATTCAAAGCAACTATGTGCGCCTGATGTTATTTTGGAGCAAATACTGCAAAGCAGAGTTTCATCTGCCGTTGAATGGTCTTGAGGAGGGTCAGTTCTATCGCTTTCCTGAGTTTGTGATCTAGGGATACAAGTGGATGTATTGTCAAAGCGCTCTGTTGCTGCCATTTGTTGTGTAGAATTGAGTTCCTCTAGATCCTCTTCACTCTGCACCGTGTGAAGTACATCTTGCGGTATGAATGATGAGCATTTTTTCATAAAAGTATGTCCTCCCCTCGTTCGGAAGGGAGTTAAAATGTAGGTCTAATGTGTGAGTGTTGCCACGCATTTTAAAGATCCCTACTTTGCTTTGAACGGCGGGGGTTTGACAAAATTCAAAATTTATGGATAAAAGAAACACACTTTTTGACCAATGTAGTACCTTCGGGTGGAGCATTGGAAAATCAAATGTAAGGTATGAATGATGAGGATAGGCCAACTTTAGCAGGGCAGCCAAACATTGCTTCATAAGGACTACGTTTAATTCCAGAATGGTAAGCCCGATTCTTCATGAATTGTACAAATTTTATTCCCTCGCTCCATTTATCAGTCTTGTTGTCAGTCATCCAGGTAGTGATCATATTCTCGATATCTTGGTTTGCTCGTTCGACACTGTCCTGGCTTTGACTATGTCTCGACTAGCCATGAATTATTTTTAGTTCTGGCCACATTTTTTTTAGACTTTCCAATACCTGATTGTAAAACTCACGACCATTGTCAGATTATAAAATACATGAAGTCCCCAGGAGAAGAAAAATGTTTAGTACATTGTATGCTCCTTCGTCGGCACGTTTAGATGTCAAGGGTTTCAAAACCACAAATTTTGTCAAGTGGTCTTGGTATACAAGGACAAATTTAAGTTTTCCGTCGATTTGGCATCAACTGTTAAAGTGAGGGGATATCATTGTTTTTACAGCAATTCCCTTTTTTTCGCTTTTATGTTTTTTTTTACAAGACTCGCATAAACTTAGATACAATTTTATATGGGCCTGGGTTATATTTTTGTATCGCTTATTTATTTCGTTTACCATCCTGTCCCTTCCGTTATGACCGATTGATTAATGTGTTAAATATAATATGTCAAACAACTCATCTGTGTGGACAAATAGCTTAACGTCCTTTTGACTTTCAGTTAAAGGTTCGATAAGTTTATCACAACCTTGTAAAATCAGTAGATCGTACCGTTCGATGATCCTGTAATCCCGGGACGATTCCTTCTTTTCTGTAGTTTTAATACGCTCCACATCTTCTATTATTGCGCAATAGCTATGCTTCGTTAGTAAAACACTGTTATATTTTGAATCTTTACTCAGAAATAACGCGTTGAATTTGTCTCTCATGCTTACCTGCTCTCGACTAGTTGCTTGCATTGTGACTGTAATGTTTTAGCCCACTGATAACAAACAGAAATGCCAAACTAATAGTCAATATTACAAAACAAAAAGGACCCGAGCGCTACGCCAACGCGATGTACTAGAATGCAATGCAAACAAATACTAAGGACCTAGATGAGCACGCCGCGGGACTGCCAGCACAAAGCCGTACGTAAAGGTGAGAGGTGGGAAGCAAGGGTGAACAGGAAGCTCCATTTTGAATATCGCTCTAACTACATAATTATGATTTCGCAGTTTATCTGGCGGCAAGCCGTTATTGTACACAATACCTAGGTAATGTGTAGAGGAGTGTGATTATGTAGGAGATTTTGCACTTTAACTGAGTAGTTCAGATAATATGCACACTATCTAGGTATTGTGAACATTAACGGTTTCCACACATTATCGTTAACATCTATAACCCATTGGTCCCTTCGTTAACACTGACATTATCTAGTGTCATGACCCCTACGAATTGTACATCCAACTTGTTCTCAATGCTGCTTAGAGCTTCGGCCTTGATGCTTTTTATAGATTTTTATAGCTTTAATTTTACATACTTTCCCCAATGACCTCTTTTTTTCACAATATCGACACGTTGGATTTCTTGCTGGTCATGAATCACGATCGTGTGCATCCAAACTGCAGTATATACAGCTTACCTTTGTCATTCAATCTCACGTATGATTCTCATAAGGTAGTTCTTTTTTTCCCAAAGCATTTACCTAGATGTCTTGTCAGAGAATTGTATTCTTTTGTGCTGTAGCTCATCTTGTCTCACTGCCAGAACAGCGTCAGCTATAGTGAGGTTATTCTGCAACTGTTCCATAATGCAATGTTCTACTAAGCTATGTAACACCATAATAAAATTGTGGACTGGTTCGCCTGCTTTCTGCATATATGCTGTATTAAATTTATAACGTTCAAAGATTACATTATTTCCAGGAATGAAATATTTATCAAAACAATCCAGTGTCATACTTAATGCTGGAATTTGAGTGCTTAATGCAAATCTTCTTTTCCCATCAAATAAATTAGCAAGTCTATTTTCTTAGTTTCAGTTTTTGATGACAACCATACTAACAGACATATTACTTTCCAAATCTTCTATTCCAGACAGACCATACTGCTGCTTGTGTGAAATTTAGTTCTTGTGAAGATATTACTGAAGAAATATTAGTAGGTTGTCATTTTCTTTTGTTCGACTCGTATCGAGTAATTTTGTTATTCTGGTCCCATATGAACATGTGTTAAGTAACCTCTACTAAAATAAATTCAATAAATGTCCGCTGCCACAATGTTGTATTATTAATTTAAAATATCCAGGTAGTCCATAAATAATGTTATTGTAATCCAAATCAGTACCTATATAATACTTATATATTAACCTTCATTATCAACCCCCCGCTAACCTGGCCTGTCTCTACTACCTACCTCTAGTCCTAAACATTTTTTAAGCTAATCCAACACAATCAAATAATATTTTCTTTACATAAGGTAGTCAAGTGGGTCCTTACTTCACTCAATTTTTTATTGTTCACCAGCCAACACAGCAATACTTACCTCAATGGTGATAATCATCCAAGTAATAGCGAATGCTTTTGACTCAAATTCTATATCGCTCATAAGAAAATTTACTTGTCCTATCAAAATCAGTGTTAAGTTTGTAAAATAAATAAAATGCAGTATTTGCGTTCTACTATGTTCAGGCCATAATCCAACACATTCCAGCACTATTTTGCAGTGCTTTAGTAATCGCTTACTGGCGTCATGTTGAACACACGGTGATAAATGATCTCTAGATATTTTTGTTCTAGAGACCATTTCGTGTACAACTGTTATTGATGAATTCTAAACTTTAAGTACGCGTAATCTTTTTGTTTGTCGTTTTAAATATCTTTTAAAATACCCAATTAAAATTTATAATGGTAAAATTTAATTAAAACACAATGGCTTTGTTTAAATGAATACCTATTAAATGTTTTGCAAAGCTTTGATATTATTAAGCTTGTCACACACAAAGTTGCTTCTAATTTTCAATGAGTAATTAAAGGTATCGGTTATATTATAATTTTGTAGAAAAAGAAAAGTTTGTACACTTACAAAAAGGGTAAAAGGAAATATAAATAGTCTTTGTCAGCATTTTTGAAGTTAATGCACTAAGAACGTTCCATACTTTCAACTTTATGTTTAAAAGCATTTTATACGTTACTAAACGGTTTAGATGATGGATGTTCAATAATTATTGTAGTTTTCTAGGTCGCTGTGGGGGTTAAATAAATACCATGACGATTCTTAGTTTGCGTATGTGAATTGATATTAGAAATATTGACTGTCAAACAGCAAATTAGCTCCTGTTTATAAATTTAATGTTTTGCTACAATTTGAAACATATTTTTTGTGTTAAATTTTTATTAAAAATTTAAACGAAAGAATTACTCAAACATTAGTATTTCTTCAGAATTGGTTTTAGTTTTACAAATGCCAAGGTCAATAATTTAGGATGAAGTGGAATCGACATTTGCCTTTAATTCCACAGCCACACAAGGTACAATAATTATTGGACATTCGTTATTTGTAACTGCAGTATAAAATGTACGTGAGAAAATCAAGCTTACAGAATATATAATATACGTCAACCCTCTAGAGATATAGTTTGTTTGAGGTTTCCCAAAACTGAGCGAGTGAAATTAAAAAATCATATGTGGAAAACGATAAACCAATAATCCAATTTATATTTTTAGAAAGTTTAAACATGGATCTGATGGGGTAAGGTAAGTGTGTTTTCACAGCCGGTTTTAGGTACAAGCGAGCAAGCAGTCGCTTGTAGCGCATAATTGCAAGAGAGGCAAACAGTCCAAACAAACAATAATAAATACGTCTCATGCATATTATTTCATAAAGGTCTCGTGGGATTATCGTTTAAATTTATGAGAAAGTACAGTAAATATTTCTGTAGCTATTTGAAGAATATGAATAAGAATATTAGAATGTTTATACTTACAAAGAAACGGAAACCCTGCTACCTGCATATGAAATCTGCATCAGCTTTTCCTTTAGACACACTGGACGGTGACCTAATTTAGTACCTGCTAAAAATTATTTTGTACTTTAGGATAGAGATAGATGGGCGTGGGAGATCTAAATAAAACCTTTTATGTATTTCCATTCTCAACTGTGACTCATTTTTTTGGGTTAGTATTTCGTGTTGCTTGAGGAAAATTTCTATAACCTATGCTGTCTGCTTCTCCTATACTGCCCTTATTTCATAGACGTACTGTGATGTGCTCCACACATATGCTTTCAACAATTTTCTACTTGTTTCTATGTTTGTTGTATTCGAACATAGTTGCTGCTCTTTTATGTTGGATGCAGTTCCCAACCCGCAGTAGCTGGACACGACGCTCTCAGCGTCGTTATAGTGCCTTATTATAACTCTAGAGAGTTTTTGGCTTGTCGGTGTTCTTCTGAGATGTTGTGGTGTAGTTTTCTAGTTGATGTTCTTGATAAATATGTTGGTCTGGATTCCTCGAGGCCAGCTCTCGGAATCCCCATGTTTTGATGCAGTGAGCAGTTTTCCGGATCATCCCCTAGGTTGCTCTCCAACTACACGATATCCGAATCCTGTGTAACATACTGTTTTAATACGCTCTAATAGTTCTATTATTTCTAAAAATAGTTATTTTCTAGTTTAATTTTAGCATTATAATTATTAGAATGAAGGTCTTGTAGCATAAATATGTCTGCAATTGTAAGCGGCTGCAAGATCACCCAACTAGCTTCCTAGCGAAGTTCCAGGAAGATATAATCCAAGAGTTAATTAATTTTTCTAAAGGCACTTTATTTCAAAGGCACTAAACATGACAGATTAGTTGCTATCTATGATTAGATGTCAATCATGTTCTAGGATCCTATTTATGTCAGGGTGGTCGGAAGGAATTTTTCAATTAGCGGAGTACTCAACTAAAAATTAGTTCCGAGATCTACTTGTGTGGCTATCTTAGTGCAATTGGCAGTTTAATTAATCTTAAAGATTTACGACCGGCTTATCCTAAGTCGAGTATGAGAGCCAAGAAAGGGGTTATTTTTCAATTAACTTAAATGTATATAAGGATGCCAGCCGGTGGTAATCGGGGTTGTTTATTTCCAGACGCGTTAGAGGTTGAAGCTGGCTGTTATTTGCCAGAGTGAGTGAAGTGTTTTATTTCTCTGAAGTCAAGTGCGTGCCGTTATGTTCTAAGTTAATTATTTCTCTGAGTAAGTAATTAGTATATGTGGTATTACCATGAACTCAAGGCTGTGTTATGCAGCATAAGTCAGTTATTTGTTTAAATACAGTATTTGTCGACTTCCATAAAATACAACTCCGGGTTAAAGCTCAGTTCAAGTAAATTGATCCGTTAGATTATTGTTTTGGAGACCGCATCGTTTTAGAAGGGTCTTCTATTATATTGTGTTTCGACGGTGTCAGAGGCCGTTAATCACTAAGCCACGAGACTACCTGGGTATGCAAAGCTCCGGTCAGGAGTCACGTTACTGTACTATTTGACCCTTGAGAAGGTCGTATTTTTCCTGGTGTTGATGACCCCGTGGTTAAAAAAGGGTCGTCGCCATAAGCAAGTTAAGTAGACGACGGTAGAATTAATTAATTATTGTATTGGGGTGGTTTCACCCAGAACTGTTATTAATATTCATAAAATAAGGATCTTAGTTTAGTTTAGTTAAGTTGTGTTTGCGCTAGCCGGAGACTTTAAAAGATTAGCCCCTGTGAAGTGACTTATTTTCGGTCCTGCAATCTTGGTTCATCGCCCACGAACAAAGTGCGACGAGAACTATTACCACGATTGGTCCATGGGCCGTTTAATTCCCATGGTGGCGCCCTATTGTAAATAATGTTATTTATTGTATATTTTTGTTATGCATATGTAATTAGTTGAAGTTTTAGTTAGTAGCCCATTTAATAAAACAATCGGAATTTCGTCTCAGTGTGTTTGTTTAATGAACCCCCCTCTCACCGACTGCTGCAGCTTGCGAGGCAACGTCCCGAAACGTGAGGGTACGATAGTGCTAGAGGTCCTGTCATTTATTATTTATTGTTAATTGGATACCCTCACGCGGTAGGTAAATATAATAAATTACACCTGGGTCCACTGGTCTGTGGTTTTCGACCGACAGGATGGCTATTCGCCACAGGCCGCTCCATCGTCAGGTAGCTCGTCTAACAGGACTGACGGATGTGCATTTCAACGACTTCACTTGTGTACCTATTCCTCGGCGCCCCGCATAGCTGAAGAACTCCCTCGAGTCGTCATCGTTCCACTGCTCACCTTTTATCGCCCGGAGGCGGTGGTAGATATGTTGCTCCTTCGAAATCTAAGCAGCAACGGATGCAGTTCGGTTCTCCTGTTATTTATAAATATATACTCTATTTCCCCTCTACTCAGTAGTATGTGAAGAGGGTTAAGCAGCCTGTGGCTACCAAGATCCCCTTACACTTGAACATTTGCCAAATTAATATTTTTCCAATATATCCTTTCGCACCATCAACATTAATTGAAAATGTTTCAAAACAAACACCTGTAATTGTTTATAATATCATCATATTTAGGAGCAATTATTTTTTCGTCATTAGGTTTTCAGTCTTGAAACTGGTTGGACGTGTATCTTCACTTAGATCTATTCTGAGCTAGCCTACACCGTTCCCTGAAATTCTCACATCCTTGATACAGCTCGGTTCCCCTGTTGTTTCCTAATTATATGCCCAATTTCACCAAGATTTAGTGGTATCTGAAGGGGTGGGCGGTTCACTGGCGTAGTTGGTATGCGTGTAACTATTACGCCCAAGGTCACGGGTTCGTATCCCAAAACGGTTTGCTTGAAAAATGTTAGGCGAGCATTTTTCATAAAAATACACCCTCGTTCGGATGAGAGGTAAAATGGAGGTCCCATGTGTGAGTGTTGTCACGCATGTTAAAGATCCTTACCTTACCTTACAGCAAGCGTAAGGCAAAATTCCAAATTTTTCAGGTAAAAAAACTCGCTTCCTGGCCAATGTAGTATGTGAAGGGGGTTAAACAGCCTGTGGCTACCAAGGTTCCCCCAACGCTTGGTTTTTTGCCGAATTAATAGTTTTCCAGTAAATTCTTTCGCACAATTAACATTAGTTGAGAGTATTGCAGAATCAATACCTGTAGTTGCTTATAATAATCATCAAGTTTAAGTACAATTAATTTTTTTAGTCATTAGGTTTTCCATCTTCGAATTGGTTGAACGTGTGCCTCCATTGATTTCTATTCTGAGCTAGTCTACACATTTCCCTGAAATTCTCACAGCCTACATCTTTCACTATCTGTGTGCAATAGTCTAGCCTAGGTCTACCTCTACCTCTCTTTTTCCTATCTCTGCTTCTAATATATTCCACACTATTCCCTAATGCCTTAGTACGTGGCCTCTCCCATTTTTTTACTGTTTTCTACATACTTCTTTCTCCTCTACATTTCTAGTACCTTTTTGTTGTTAACTTGTCTGTCCATGATATCTTCCACATTTCAAAGGCTTTTGTCTTTTTCCTGTCCGCTTCTCCTACTGTCCAGGTTTTACAGCCATATAATGCTGTGCTCCATATATATGTTTTAAGCTATCTTTTCCTTGTTTCTATGTTTGTTGTCTTTGAACACAGTAGTTGCTTTTTCTTGTTAAATGTAGCACGACCTTGTGCTAATCTTTGTTTTATATCTTTTGCGCTCTTCCCATCTTGCGTTGTTTGGCTTCCTAGGTAGCAGAAATCTTTAACCACTTGTAAGTTCTCGTTCCCTATTTGTATTCTAATTTTTAATTCATTTTCCACTCCTTTGCATACTAGTGCTTTAGTTTTATTTTTGTTAATTTTCAAACCATATCTCTCTGTCAGTACTGTTTCCATTTCATTAAGAGCAGCTTCTAACTCTTCCTTGCTAGATGCTAATACCACTATATCATCTGCAAATCTAAGCATATCAATCTTTTGTCTCTGCATAATAATTCCAAATGTCTTCTAGCGTTTGACAGTATTCGTTGCCTCTTCGATGTACAAGTTTAAAATTAATAAGGACAGGGCACATCCCTGTCTCACCCCTTTCCTAATATTTACTTCCTTCCGTTCCTGCTCTAATTCTAATACCGCTGTTTGCTCTTTGTATAAACTATGTACTATCCGTTTATCCTAAAACTCATTCCAATTTTTTTCCGTTTTACATAGTCGAATGCTTTTTTCATATCTACACACTCTATAAACACGTTATCCTCGTTATCTATTGTTTTCTCCATTATCACCTTCAGAGTTCAAATAGCCTCCCGTGTTCCCCTGCTTCGTTTGAACCTAAATTGATCTTCTCCTAGTATTTCTTCAGCCCGTTTTTCATTCGTCTTTGTACAATTCTAGTTAATATTTTTGACAGTGTGCTGTGAAACTTATTGTTCGAAAATTTTCACATCTATCCAAGCCTCTCTTTTTTCGTATAGTGACTATGATATTATGTTTGAAATTTTTGGATATCTCGCCAGTCTCATACATGTAGCTAACAAGTTGGAAGAGACATTCTGTTACTGCTTGTCCATCGGGTTTTAGAGATTCTGCTTGCACCTTATCTGTACCCGGTGCCTAACCATTTTTCAGACCCTTTAAAGCTAATTCAAACTCATCTCTAAGTATAGGATATCCCAAGTCATCCTTTTCAATGTCTAATTCTTGTTCTAATGCTGTTAGTTCCTCTTTTGCACATAAATTCCCTATATATTCTTGCCATCTATCCACTTTTACTACATTTTCTATAATGACGTTTCCTCCCGTGTCCCATATATTTTTGCTATACTGCATTATATCCCTAAAATTCATTCTAATTACTTTATATGCTTCGTCTGTCTTTCCTATTTCCATCTTAGAGTGTACTTCTTTACACTTTTCATCAATCCATTGTTCTTTAGCTTTGCTGCATATGCAAATAACTCCTATTCTATGGTTTTGTATCTTTGTTTTCCTGTTTCATCTGAATTATTTTTATATTTTCGTCTTTCTTCTATTAGATTCAGGATATTTTTTGTCATCCATGGTTTCTTAATTTCTTTTTGTATATTCCCCAGAATATCTCTGACCGCGATGTCTAAGCTGGATTTAATGTTATTCCATTCTGTTTCTACTTCCTTAGTATCGGAAATTTTCCCGATATCTTTCAGCAATTCATTTGAGCTTTTTTCAAATCTTCGTGGATTTTAGTTTGTCAAAGTCAAAGTGTCTTTTTCCGTTTTTTTTCAAATTTTTAAATTTCAGAGCGACCTTCATAATTAAGAAGTTGTGGTCAGTGTCTGTATCTGCTTCTGGATAGCTTCTACAATCTTTTACTTGATTCCTAAACCATAGTCTAACAAGAATGTAATCTATTTGATATCTTCCTATATCTCCTGGCATAGTGATGGTTAAATTGTTCCTGTCGCAAAATTCTACCAGCTTATTTCTCTTGTCATTTCTCCTGCCTAAACCAAATAAATCTACTACCGCTCCTTCCCTACCCTCACCTACCACTGCATTAATATCCCCTGTAATTGTTAAATTTTTATGTCCTTTTTATGTATCTTAGTATGTCTACCTCTTCTTCACTATAGCTAGAGGTTAGTGTTGCGGTTGGCTAATCCGCAAATTGGCAATCGAGATGCAAAGAAATAGAACCTCTACAAGAATAGGCGGGAGGTAGACAGGCAAGGTACACACAATAAAACTATAAATCTTGTGGTTTAGGGTAAGGTTTATTTCTGATATGCTTTTCCCTTTCAAAACTAATAACTATATATGACAAATTTAAATATAATAACCATGGCATAAATTTTAAAACAAATCCAAAGTTTACTATTATTTATGTTGTACTGCAACAGTTAGCATGTATACTTATATTAGTACTGTATTTACGGGTTTAGATTCTAATCTAACCATGAGAACTCTTTCGTTCTTTTGTCCTATCTTTTTTCGCATAACTATCCCCACGCCCGAATTTCTTTCCTTTTATCCTGCATGAATTACCCCAAAATCTCCACTCCAAGAATCCCCCCCGCTGGCCACCGAACTTTGCTGACCCCTACTATGGTTAATGCTAACCCATCCGTTTCAATTTTCAAGTTCACTAGCTTACCTTCTTGCTTTATACTTTTGACATTCCACGTTCCGACTCGCAGAATGTTCACGACTCTTTTTTTATACTTTTCGATCACATCCCCGGAAGTACTCCCTTCCCGGAGATCCGAATGGGAGACTGTTTTAACTCCGGAATTTTTTATCTCAGAGCATACCATCATCCTTAATAAAAATTTAAGTACGCTGTGTATTTGGGAGGTTATGTGGTGGTTTCCCGTTACCTTCCACATCGCAGTAGTGTGTCTTAGAATGCCATACCGACCCTTATGGTCTCTGCTACTCTAAGTACCGAAACAGCTGCTGCCTTTGTTGGGAGACCTGTCTTAGTATGGTTCCTCACTATAGACCCTACTACTTTGGTTGGACCTGTAGTTTGGCTCTTTAGATCACTGGAACGCGGAAGCCATTCCACCCGTTCTAGTAATCTAGAACTTCTCTAAGGTGCAGGTCTTTTCAGAATGGAGAAATTATTAAAGGACCAAAAAAATATGAGACACGACAAAAATTATATCCGTTATGGAAACTAACAATACACACACACACACACACACACACACACACACACACACACACACACACACACAGAGCTAAACCAATACAAAGAAGAAAGACAAATGTTGTTAAAAACCTATAAAGTAAATATCGTACTGAAGCGATGTCTTTGAATTAACTAATTTAAATAAAACCAAATTATTTTCGCTATAAATGAAAGTAACATCTGCCAAGTAGGTGTGGCGCATAGCTTCCTCGAGTATGTGTGTATACTTGGAAGCAAAAAGTTATTATGCGTACTTATTACAAAATTTTGTATAACAAAACATATGCTTCATTTAACGACTGGTCCAATAAGATGGAATTGATTGCAGGATCGTTGAAAAGTACCCAACTCTCGCTATCTTTTTGCACAGTGGTCGTATAATGTCCAAAAAAACAGTTTTGCCATGATGTGAAACAACGGCAGTGCAAGAATACTCTACCCTAAAGAGGTGAACGTGATCAGGATTGAATCAATCTATAAGATCTGTAACACTGAATATACGTTCTCAGTCATTCTGAAACCGTACTAGATGAATAATTAAGTATTTGCTATTTGATAAAATTGTAGTGCTGAATTCGGGACAACAGGAAGTGCAGAAGGGACATGCCACGTCAGTTTCATAGATTTACAAAATTTACTCAAACTTCATAATGTTGAGAAAATTAACCGCTGAATAAAATGTCTAGTGAAGGAGGGTGTAAAGTACTGCAATTCGAACAAGAAGTGACGGACATTGTTTTGAAAATAAAAAAAGATCGAGTGAGTTATGGACATTATACGAGCATATTCGAGTGAATGTTTGACGAACATCGGAAATCTGCTGTAGCACGTTGTCCGTGTAGAATTGTGTGTAATCTATACCTAATCAATTGTCAATAAGGCATATAGGATTCTTCTTAATCTTTTTTGAGAATTAAACCACTCGAAACGTAAATAAAGTAGATTTTAAAAACTATGAGTGGTTTAATTCCCAAAGAAGATTAAGAAGAATGCTAAACAAACCACAACAAACATACAGGGCATATAGGCACTTAAGGTTTTTTTATTAATCAACAAAAAACATCTCAGTCAAAATTTTATGGGTATCGTGGAAGTTATTTTTACAGCAAGCATTTCACGTTTGCGCGTACGCAAAGCGTGCCATTAATCCACAAGCGCTGAAAATCATAGGTCGCCATCTAAGGCTTAACTTTTTTAATCCTTAAAAACTTCATTGAAATAAGATAGAATTGTACTAAATATGCGTATTAAAAGTATTTTACGCTTGGTCATGCGCAATGGTTATTAATGATCCAATCAAGGCTACATTCATTTTGGCATCATTTAAATGTCGATTCTCAACTATCCTTCCAATTTTAGCAAATTCGGACAAATTCGTGACAAATTGCTGTTTGAATAATATCACACTTGCGTATGCGTAATGCGCAATCTTACCCTGGTAGCTTTGAAATTTTGAGAAGACCATGTAGAGCGTAATCTGCATAGCCTTGAAACATTTTATCAAAGTACGATAAAAATTGTGGAAGAAATGTGGGTTGCAAGTATTCTCGGACGCAGAGAAATCGACAGAGTGATAGCGATAAAGCTGCAAAACGACGGTCCGACGGTCCGTGGGACTGACAAGACGACGGACCGACGGACCTTACATGTGATTTTCCAATGATACACCCGAAGGTACTACATTGTCCAGGAAGTGAGTTTTTTTTACCTGGAAAATTTGGAATTTAGCTGAATCCTTGCTGTTCCAAGAAAGGTAGGGATCTTTAACGTGCGTGACAACACTCACACACGGGACCTCCAATTTACCTCTCATCCGAACGAGGGTGTATTTTTGTGAGAAATGCTCGCTTAACATATTGTTACATGCCAAAAATTGGCATTGTAAGTTTTTAATTTGCGAGTGAATTTGCGCCAATATTTTAAAAGACTTGTGCGTGAATTTCCGTCACTTTAGACAGTTGCGTCGGCGCCCGAGAATGCGCAGACGCGGAGTGCGGAAGGAAGTGGGCATTTTCCGTCACGTCATGGATGAGTGAACGAAACGTCGAACAGTGAGGTTGATCTGTGTAGTCTTTTTATCTTGTCTTCTCTTTCAGATAATGTAGGTTTCCTGTATCGTACCTTTTATCGCTCCCCGCCTTATTTCTATCGTATAGCTACAATAAAAGAAAAGAGAAGACAAGTTAATTTGGTTTCAACGGAGGCGAAGACCGAACCACGCCCAACTAACGCCAAGATCCTGCCGCCAGAATAGCTGCCATGTTGTGAAGAGCTCCGCCTTTTACGTGAGTACATTTTATCTATTTCCTATAGGCGCCTCCGTTATCACGATAATATTTTTGGTATGTGATAACAATTCGAGACGTAATTCTGACGTAATATCTTGTTGCGCAATATTATGTACGTGTTTATTATATGTATTGCCAACTGTCGTAGTGGCTTTTATCGCCGGGGCTTTAACAGTATACCTTAGACTAGAACATGTTTAGAGTGTAACAATTTTTCAAGCGGACCGTGTCGGGATTCGAACCCGGGACCTTGGGCGTAGTAGTCACACACATACCACTATGCCACGGAGCCGCCGGACCGACGGACCGACCGACCGACCGACAGACCGACAGATCAACAGACCGACAGACCGCGACAGACCGCGACAGACTTAGACACACCACAATATACCGCAAACCAAAATACTACGACAGATCTTACATGTAATTTTCCAATGCTTCACCCAAAGGTACTACATTGGCCAGGAAGCGAGTTTTTTACCTGGAAAATTTGGAATTTTGCCGAACCCGGTACCTTGGGCGTAGTAGTCACACACATACCACTTCGCCACACTACGACAGACCCTATATGTGATTTTCCAATGCTCCACCCGAAGGTACTACATTGGCCAGGAATCCAATTTTTTTTTTACTTGAAAAATTTTGAATTTTACCGAACCCTTGCTGTTCCAAGCAAGGTAGGGATCTTTAACGTGCGTGACAACACACACACGGGACCTCCATTTTACCTCTCATCCGAACGAGGGCGTATTTTTGTGAAAAATGCTCGCCTAACATTTTTTAAGCGGACCGTGTCGGGATTTGAACCCGGGACTTTGGACGTAGTAGTCAACTACGACAGACCGCGACATTTGTTCAGAAGAGTCTGAAACGTAAATTGCGAGTGGAAATTTTTTATTTGGATGGAGAAAATGTATCTCTTAAAGTGACATAGTGCTTCTGATACTTGGAAGTACTAAAAATGGAAATGGCGTATTACATTGGAGGTTTTGCGGAAGCTGAGGCTGCATGGCGAATCATTCGTTACGTTTAGTCTTTGTATCCAGATCACTTTGATCATACCTAATTTAAATTTCATATCTCTTATTGCTTCCACGGTTATTTTGCATGCTTAGTAGCAGGTTTGTCTTGCTCCTGTAGAACTTTATTAAATATTCAGTTGCAGATTAAATGTTTTGAGTCTATTCTGTTTTGACAACGTGCTAAATCTAGAGTTTTATTATTACAAAGTTTTGGTTATTAAAGGTTAAAATTTTTTGCAATATGTGTACGCTTAAATAAGTGTTATTTTATTTGTCAAACCATTTTTCTGAAAGATCGTAAACTGTTTTTAAAATGTTAAATATGTGCATTTCTTCAATAGTTTTATTTAACGTTGTCTGATTATCAAAACATTTGTGTTCAAATGTGTTAGGTATGTGTTTTTCCAAGGTTATCCCTGGTCTCTAGATGTTAATTCGGTTTATGCTACAATCTATGTTTTCTATACGAGATGTAGGCCATCGATTATACACTTAACTCTATAATTTTGCAAGACTGGTTACAGATATGCCTGGCTAGTTGAACAGGCGTTATATTGAAAACGCCATAGCTGGTTTACAAGTAGACATTTTCCATGTATATCGAAGCCATTCGGTTTGTTAGTCTCTCTTATCTGCAGGTGTTGTTTTTAAAAATACACAACTTTTGGTAGATTATCTCCACATATTATCGACAAGGGAAGTTTCGCGGCGAATAAAATTAATTATTGAGCTGATTTTCTTCTAGTGAGGTACGAGGTTGTGGTTTCGTTATCGAGCTCTTATTCTAGATCTATCTAAGGACTGTAATGGTCCAAATTAAGAGATATTCCTATGGAAATCCATTGATAGATTTATAATATAGGATTCTAAAGTTAGTTTATACGAAGCTGTTACTTTGAGAGGCGAACTTTTCAATAACAAAATTATCTACTGCGATGTGTGCTAAATTACTTTTGACTGGTTCAGCCCATCACTACGTAATATGTATAGAGTCAAATAATGATTTGCTACTAGTTATTGTAAAGTAAAGTGAAGAGTTACTCTATTCACTGTTACTTCTTCTGAATTTGATGCACTTGGTTAACCAAGAAAAAAATTTTTAGTGCTGTGCCATGTAATCCCAGAGATGTCGACTATAACCAATTGTGGAGCTGTATTGGAACGTCCGGCCAAGTTATCTTTTGTTAAGTTTTTCCGGTGGCTCATTGCACAAATGGAGTGTTGAAACTAAACTTATCTCACTCAAACTGGCGAAATAAACCAATGAAAACAGCTTTTCTTGTTTGGGGTATCAATTACAAAATATAAAATTTTAACTAAATACTTGATTTAGAATACACTATATAAAGTGTGACGTTTGCTAATGTTTTTCTAGCCACGAGGAAAATGCATTTCGACTCGCAGCGAGTTTATTTCTTAGCTACTCTGAATGTAATTTACTGTAACTACTTTTTTTACTTGCTTATCCTAAATTACTTGTGGACAATACGTAAGAACGTGGGTTTATGACTATTTCTATATCAAAGGTTTAATATTGGATAAGACTGAAAACGGTCCATTGTAAATATATTTGTTTAATTTTTTCTATATAAACACTAGGATTAAGGTAGCAAATTAAGTTAAGGTAATCAAAAAAGGCCATTCTGAACGGACCTGCATCTTGACGAAGTTCTAAAAACTAGAACAGGTAGAATAGCTTGCTCGTTTCAATGAGCTAAAGAGCCGAACTATAAGCTTAACAAAATTAGTAGGGTCTTTAGTGAGGAACCAGACTAAGAGAGGTCCTCGAAAGAGGGCAGCAGCTTTTTCGGTACTTAGAGTGGCAGAGACCATAGGGGTCGGTATGACATTCTAAGACACACTACTGAGATGTGGAAGGCAACGGGAGACCACCACCTTCCAAGTACACTGCGTACAGAAATTGTTAGTAAGCTTGGTGGTAACCTTTGGGGTAAAAAATTCCGGAGGCAAAATAGTCCTCCATTCGGATCTCCGAGAGGGGACTACTTCGGGGATGTTACCCGAAAGTATAGAAAAAGATCAGTGAACATTCTGCGAGTTGGAGCGTGGAATGTCAGAAGTATGAAACAAGTAGGTAAGCTAAAGGATCTGAAACTCGAAATGGATAGGTTAGCACATAGTAGGAATCAGTGAAGTTTGCTGGCCAGAAGCGGGGTATTTTTGGAGTGGAGACTTCAGGGTAATTCATACAGGATCAGAGGAAGGAAATGTGGATATGGGGATAGGTATGCGAAAAAAGATAGGACGGCGTGTAGAAAACTACTTATAAAAGAACGAAAGAGTATTCATGGTTAGATTTGAATTTAAACCAGTAACTACAGTATTAATACAAGTGTACATGCCCACCTCTAGCTACAGTGAGGAAGAGGTAGAGGTGATCTACAAATATATCGAAGACATACTAAGATACGTAAAAGGACATGAAAATTTAATAATTACGAGGGATTTTGATGCAGTGGTAGGTGAGGATAGGGAAGGAGCGGTAGGAGGTTTATTTGGTTTAGGTACGAGAAACGACAGGGGAAATAGGCTGGTAGAATTTTGCGACAAGAACAACTTAACCATTATAAATACATTATTTCAACATTATGCTAGAAGACGATACACGTGGAAGATGCCAGCAGATATAGGAAGATATCAAATAGATTACATTATTGTTAGACAACGGTTTAGAAATCAAGTAAAAGACTGTAGAAGCTACCCAGAAGCAGATATAAGCACTGACCACAACATCGTAATTATCAAGACCACACTTAAATTTAAAAATCTGAAAAAGAAGAACGGAAAAAAGCACTTTGACTTTGAGACGCTAAAAGATAAAGATATCTACAAAAGATTTGAAAAAAAATCAAATGAATTGGTGAAAGATTTCAGGAAAATCTCTGATACTAAGGAAGTAGAAATAGAATGGAATAACATTAAATTCAGCTTAGACATGGCGGCAGAGATATTCTGGAGTATACACAAAAAGAAAATTAGGAACCATGGATAACAAAGGATATCTTGAATTCAATATAAGAAAGACGAAAATACAAAAATAGATCAGACGAAACAGGAAAACAGAGATACAAAGTCATAAAATGGGAAATCACTCTCAAATGCAGGAAATCTGAAGAACAATGGATTGATGAAAAGTGCATAGACGTATAAACTAAGATGGAAATAGGAAAGACAGACGAAGCATACAAATTAATTAGAAAGAATTTTAGGGATATAAAACCATATAGCAAAAATATAAGGGACGCGGGAGGAAACGTCATTATAGAAAATGTAGAGAAAGTAGCTAGATGGCAGGAATATATAGGGAATTTATATTCAGTAGAGAAACTAACAGCATTAGAACAGGAATCAGACATTTAAAATGATGACTTGGAATATCCTATACTGAGAGATGAGTTTGAATTAGTATTACAGAGTTAGAAAAATGGTAAGACTCCAGGTACAGATAACGCACAAACACAAACTCTAAAAGCCGCTGGACAAGCAATAACAGAACGTGTCTTCCGACTTGTAAGCTATATGTATGAGACAGGTGAGATAGTCAAAGATTTCAAACGTAACATCATAGTAACTATACCCAAAAAAAGAAACGCGGATAGATGTGAAGATTTTCGAACTATAAATTTGACAGCACGCGTTTCAAAAATGTTAACTAGAATTGTACAAAGACGAATGGAAAAACGAGTTGAAGAAATACTGGGAGAAGATCAATTTGGGTTTAGCCGAAACAGGGAAACACGGGAGGCTATTTTAGCTCTAAGGGTGATAATGGAGAAAACAATAGAGAAGAGAGGAAACGTATATTTAGGGTTTGTAGATCTGGAAATAGCATTTGACAATGTAAAATGGAAAAAAATATTCAAAATACTCAAAAAGGTTGGAATGAATTTTAGGGATAGACGGATAGTACATAGCTTATACAAAGAGCAACAGTGGTAATAGAATTAGAACAAGAAAGTAAAGAAGTAAATATTAGGAAAAGGGTGAGACAAGGATGTGCCTTATCCCCATTAATTTTTAACTTGTACATAGAAAAGGCAATGAATACTGTCAAATGCAAGAAGACATTTGGAATTAATATGCAGGGACAAAAGATTGGCATGCTTAGATTTGCAGATGATATAGCGGTATTAGCATCTAGCAAAGAAGAGTTAGAAGCTGCTCTTAATGAAATGGGAACAGTTCTAACGGAGCGATGTGATATGAAAATTAACAAAAATAAAACGAAAGTTCTAGTATGTAAAAGAGGGGAAAATAAATCAAAAACAAGAATACAAATAAATAACGAGAACTTACAAAAAGTTAAGAATTTCTGTTACCTGGGAAGTTAAATAACACAAAATGGGAAAAGCACAAGGTCGTGCTACATTTAACAAGAAAAGCAACTACTATGTGTATAAAGACCACAAACATAGAAACAAGGAAAAGATTGCTTAAAACGTATGTATAGAGCACAGCACTGTACGACTATGAAGCCTGGACAGTGGGAGAAGCAGACAAGAAAAAGGTAGAAGCCTTTGAAATGTGGTACTACAGACGTATGATGAAGACAAAGATAAGAACAAAAAGATACTAGAAGTGGTAGGGGAAGAAAGAAATATGTGGAAAACAGTAAAAAATAGGAGAGATAAGATGATAGGCCACATACTAACACATGAGCGAATAGTGCGGAATATATTAGAAGCAGAGATAGGAAGAAAGAGAAGTAGAGGTAGACCTAGGTTAGACTACTATACACAGATAGTGAAAGATGTAGGCTGTGAGAATTTCAGGGACATGTGTAGGTTAGCTCAGAATAGAAATCAATGGAGGTACGGTTCCAACCAGTGGCAAGATGGAAAAACTAATGACAATAATAATCACTGTACTTTAACATGGTAGTTATTATAAACAACTACAGATATTGGTTTTTCGGTACTCTCAACTAATGTTAATTGTACGAAGGGGTTTACTGGAAAACTATTAATACGGCAAGTGTCTAAGTGTTGGTGGATCCTTGGCAGCCACAGGTTGCTTAACCCCCTTCACATACCACTGGATGTTGGTGAAATAGGACATAATTAGAAAACAATAGAAGGGAATCGTGCTGTTTATAGGCTGTTGGGAGAATTGCAGGGAACTGTGTAGGCTAGCTCAGAACATAAATAAGCTGAGGTACAAGGCAAACCAGTTTCAAGACGTAAAACCCAATGACGAAAAAATAAGTGCTCTTAAATCTGATGATTATTATAAACAACTACAGGTGTTGGTTGTGAAATATTTTCAACTAATGTTGATTGTGCAAAAGGATAAATTGGAAAAACTATTAATTCGACAAAGGTTCAAGTGCTGGGGGAATTTGGCAGCCAAAGGCTGCTTACCCCCCTTCACATACTATTGAATATTGGGGAAATAGGGTATATATCTGTAAAACAATAGAAGGTGACCGAGCTGCATCAAACAAGAAAGAACAGCAGCTATGTTCAAAGACAGCGAACATAGATACAAGAAGAAAACTGTTCATAGCATAGTGTGCAGCACATCACAGTACATCTATGAAATAGAGATAGTAGGAAAAGCAGACAGAAAAGATAGAAATCTTCTGGAATGTTGTGCTTCCGATGTATGAGGATGGTAGCATGGACAGACAGAATTAATAACAAATAGGTTGTAGAAATAGTAGAGGAGTAAAGATATTTGTGGAAAACGAAAAAAATGGGAGAATTAGGACAGGATACGTTCTATGGCATTTCTGTTGAATAGTACGGGATATATTACAAGCAGGGATAGGAAAAGAGAGGAAGAGGTAGACCGAGATCAGGCTTTTGCACGCAGATAGTAATAGATGCAGACTGTGCAAATTTCAGAGAAATGTGAAGGTTAGTTAAGAATAGGAAACAATGATGGTACGCGTCTAACCAGTTCTAGGACTGAAGAGCTAATGATGATAAATAAAAAAAGGGTATTAATTATTTTAGGGAAGGCTTTTTGCACCATATAAATCCTCCGAGATATTTTGGTTAAATGTTTTGTTCTATATGAGTTAGTTTTCCTTTTTTTAACATGTTGATTTCATAAGGGTTTGTAAATAAATTGTGTTTCTTGAGGTTTCCTTTTTTTCATGTGTGACCCACCCCACTCCACATTTTTAGCTAGCATGGGCACAAAGGAACACCTTTACTTACTGTACTTTACTTTTCTATTGTGCGCACGGATTACCGTAACACATTTACTATGAGTATTTGAAATAAAAGGATCAAACTTTGACAGATTTCTTCTCCTTTATTTTAAACTAATTAAATTTAAGGTTTAACAACTCTATACTGATGAAGAGGATATTTGATTCTGTGACTCAGTATAGTCTTATATTAAATACTAGCATTTTAATGCGTATTTTTATAGTAGCATCCAACGTATAGTGCTTTTAAAAGGAATGTTTGTGCTATCTATCTTATCATTAGATTATGCTAAAACTATTTTCAAATCACTCTCGTTTTATTGGCTAAAACATACATTGCGCTAAACTAATTTAGATAAATACTCTTATACCTAAACCACTGATAATTCCCGAATATTAAACTAAAATTCTATATGTGGCTGGAACGGATACAAAGGATGCTCCTCGGCCCTACAAACAACATCAATATAAGCATTGTCATATTGGTGAACTACTTACTCTGCATTTGGACATATTCGACCATTGCAATCAAATGTATCAATAAATTTCATATCCTCTGGCGTGAGCTCGAAGTCGAATATACTTATATTCTGTTGTAAACGACTTTTGTTAGAAGACTTTGGTATAACAACATTCCCAAGTTGTATATTGTATCTTAGTAGAATCTGCGCCGGCGTTTTACCATATCTTTCTGCAATTATTTTAATCTGAGCATCGTTGAGTACATCAGGATCTCCAGGTTTTTGCCACGGTCGTTCAGGAGACCCCAGTGGACTATACGCTGTTATTGCTATATTTCGTTGCTTACAGAAATCCCTGAGCTTCTTCTGGTTAAGATATGGATGGCACTCCACCTAAATCGCAGTGTTTAAATTAAGGAAAGAGAAGGGTACACTCTCACCTGGATCGTAACCGGTGCAATTGTGGCTATTGAAAGCACCCGTTCAATTTGAATACTGTTAAAGTTAGATAGCCCAATGGATCGCGTAAGACCCTTTTTTTGGACCTGCTCCATTGCTTTCCACGTGTCTACGTAATCGTAATCGCTAAAGATTGTCTTGTCGGTAACTGGGTCTGTAGGGTGTGTTTCCTCACCTTCCTGTAACAAACTTTTATAACACCTACTCATGTAGAAATCATATCTACCTTAAAACAGTGCGGCCAGTGTATTAGATACAAATCAATGTAATCTAAACGCAAATTCTTAAGCTGCGACCTTAGCATTTCTTCTACAACTTCTGGTCGATGATGAGTATTCCATAACTTCGTGACGATAAATAATTCTTTGCGTGTTACGGTACCATCAGCTATTTTTTCAGCCAACGCCTCACCGATAATATGTTCATTCTTATAGACATACGCACAATCAAAATGACGATATCCAACATCAATTGCATCTTTAACAGCTTGACCTACTTCTGCTTCTTTTCCGGGAGGACCCTGTCATTTTAAAAATGCGGTAATAAAACAAGCAATTTTTATTAATTTTACGTACCTGCCAGGTTCCAAGGCCAAATGCTGGTATTGAAACACCGTTGCTGAATTTAATAGTCGGAACTTCGCCCATTATGATGTGAACTGTAAGGATATTTCGTAAAGAATGGCTAAACACTCAATCTCGATTAGCGAATATAGTACATAAATTCAAGTTTAATTTACTTTTATAGGAACGCGATAATCAATATTGTATAACCTTGCGCAATCATAACGATATGAAGGTACACGAAAGATAGTAGTTGAGTGAATGACTTGTCCATTATTACACAATATTGCCCACACCCACTTGATTTGTTGCCTCCACTAATCATTTTTCAAGTATATTATGTAATCTTCCTGTTCATTGTAATTACAATATGAAAAACCTTAGAACGAATTTAACAAGGTTATACCATACAAGTTCAGAATTGCTAATTTACAAAAAATATGACTGTGATATAATACCTTGTTTGAGCTTCTACAACTGCAGTTAAATTAGTAATAGTGTTGCTCAAGGTTGTAGAACAACGCCTTAGAGGGGCACAAAACAATGAATGTATGCGAAAAAGGTCGAAAATGTAAGCAGAATGAAACAGAATCATTGAAAAGGCTTTTTATTCAACAAATCAAAATATTTAGTACATTATAAAGTACAAAACAAAATGTCGCATCACACCAATAGGTACATATAGTCGGGACCCCGACAGAAGACCATTACTTGACTATTACTTGAATCTAAAGTACACGTATAGGTGAGAGTAGTCAACTATCGACCACTTAAGCAAAAAAATTCGTAGTTCCGTTCCAGATGTAGTTAGAAACTTGCGTTTTTTAAGAGATAACTAGAAAAGGATTATGCTTAATACAACCACCAACAATTGTTGTTTAGTTATAATTCCTTGTTTGTAAAATGATAAAAATGAAATCTGTATTTTTGGTTGGTAATCGATCATTATTAATTCGGGTAATATCTGCCAAATAGTTTTAATAACTTTTTTACAAAGTTAAAGAAATAGATGTAAAAAATTAAAAATATTTATAATTAGCATCGAGAACAGATACAAGAGTCGGCCTTCTCGATGTCCGTGCAGTCGTATGAGTCCAAGAACCACATACTGGACATCTCCACCACAGCTCATTTTCAGCAAAAAAACTTGGCATATGAAGCATATATCATCTTTCCCAGCTTTATTCTTCTTCTTTCTCGTAGGAGCAATACATCTTTTAACGTTTTTAAACTTCTCTTGTTTCATCCTCTTCTTTTCTTCCCTTTTTTCTAATTCTTCCTTCACCGAAGTCGAAGTCATAATTTTTAAATGTTGAATTTGTCTTGTTTGATTTCTAGTTTTTAATCTTGGTAACGGCAAAAGACCTGCAAAAGATTTCCTTGATAATTTGGTTCAAGAATCTTATCGTCGTCGTCAGTCAGTTCATCATCGACATACTCCGCCAACTCTAAATTTTTGTCGGTAGAAGTAGAAAATATGCGACATCGTTTACTCGTAGAAGTAGATGGTCCAGGTTTAGGCGATGGTGTTGGCTCATACCTGGATGTTCCAGTTACAGGAGATCTTCTATTCAAACCTTCACTATTCAAGTTATCTGGGGTTGAACTGTCATGGCCATGTGTCCCAGAGTGAGTCGTAGCAACGCATCTGGACGAGCGACCATGTGGTCCAAGTGATATAATCGAATAGTGCGAGAAGTAAAGCAAATACAGGTCGAGCTCGAGAGAGAGGTGTTAAAGAGACACGTGGCACCACAAACCTACCGCCTCCAAGTGGTGTGGCTGGGAAACGACTGGGGGACTGCCCGCAAGGGTTAGTTTAAACACCCCCAGCGGCTGAAGGTAGGGTGGCAAAAGCCAAGAAGTGTGTGAAAGCGAAAGACTGTAAAAACTAAAGTGTGGGAAGGGACAGACGGATCAGTGATCTAAGTGCAGTGAAACAGACAGTGCAGAACTCGGATTCTCCATCCCAAAACCGCTATCTATCGGAACCATGTCGGGTGGGACCCAACGTACACCTCCGCCAACGCGGAGGGGTACTAAGGCCGACCTCATGGAAGCAGATTACTCTTCGGAGTCTTCTGCGTGTGGACAGAGTGAAAGGACATTGATAAGTGCAACGCCTAGAGAGGAGAAGAGAGTTAAAAGACCTAGAAGTAGCCCACAAACACCCGAAATAGATAAAGAAACATCAGAAAAGAGTAGCGATAAATACAGTATAGAGGACATAGTAGAGAACATGTACCACGAACTATTACAATATGTAGATCACGAATTCGACACGACCAACCGACTTAAAGTTTCCGAAAGAAAGGAACTGAAAAAGAGGGTAAATAAATGGGTATTTACAATAGCAGAAATGAAGGGGGAGCATAAATATATCAAAAGAGAAAATGAAAGATTAAACGAAGAGAATACAAAGTTGAAGTTAGAACTACAGGCAAAAGATTTACAAAATAAAACCACGACAATGACATACGCCAATGTTGCAAGTATGAGTACGAAGACAACTACATCACAAAAGACGGATGTTGTAAGTAAGGCGCTGGTCAACCAGGGCAGCACAATATTTATAACGTCTAGAAAAGGCGAGACAGTACGTCAGATACAGGAAACGTTCACGAAGACATTAAACCCTAGCACAGATAAAATACGAATAAAGAATATGCGAACTACTAGCAATGCGCTGGTAGTGGACATAGAAAACGAATACGAGGCAAACAAATTATTAAATCATACTAAACTAAATGAAACATTAAGATGCGAAAAACCACGAAAAAGACAACCACTAATAATTCTATACGATATACCAACATACCTAAAAGAGGACGATATAAAACGATACATTTACAATCAAAATTTAGAGGAAACTATAACTTGGGAGGAGTTTGATAAAAACTTCCGCCTAAGTTTTAAAACTGGACCGAAAGATAAAGCTACCGTGCACCATGTAGCTACGGTAAGTGGAAAGATAAGACAGACACTAATAAACATGGGGAAAATCTATCTCGAGTTCAGGAGCATATCTATCAAAGACTACTTGGTGGTGCCCCGGTGCCTGCGCTGTCAGGACCTTGGACACATTACCAAGTTTTGTCCCAAGAAAATCGATTCTTGCAGCCATTGCGGAATTGAAGAGGCCAACCATAATAGGGCGAATTGCCCTAAAAAAGAGCAACCTGCAGTATGTATTCCATGCTGCAGAAGGAATAAAAAATGTAGCTCGAACAAAAAAGATTGCCCGACACATAAATTACTTATGGACAGGTTAATTCAAAAAATCGATTATGGAATTTAAACCCATAATAGAGAAAAATAATCATATACAAACAGACGTACATAACGAACAAAACACGGGCGAGGCTCCTAATGGAGCTAAACCAAAAACATACAATACATCACCATCACGTACGAAAAGAAATCAGCTACGAGCTGAAAGGTACAGAGAAAAATTAGCAACACAAATACAGGAAACAAAATGCACGAGCGACAAAAGTATACAAACCGACAAAACTTTTAACGAGACGAAAACACAAACGACGCAAAGATTGACGATTTTGCAACGCACGATGAAAATTCTCCATATTAAGAGAAATAGAGTACTACCAACTACAAGCAATACAAATACAATAACCGAACTAACTGAGGAACTTTCAGAATTGTTCATGGTTAGAAAAGTAGAGGTGCAGAAACAAGAAATTAATACTGAACCTACAGTTTTAGATGAACATACGGCGGCGATAAAAGCAATGTATGAAAATATCGACAACCGAATGCAACTAGCGAGGCTCGAAGAGCCGAAATTGCTTACTACCGCATTTAGATTAATGATCAGGAACTATCATGAAAACGGTAAAACAATACTATTCACCACTCCAGAAGCGGTGGATAGAATTTCCCTAAAAAGCAATGGCATACCCACAGATGGCAAGTTACTTGATAAACTGCTAAAACAAATCTATGAAAGACGAGGGGAAACTCTCGAATACGAAGATATCTACAAGCAGTTTGTGATGATGCATGGAAGAATAGTGTTAGACCACAGGAAGAGATGGCCAGATTGCTTTATTAAAACCTTCAATGGCTGAAACAATCATAAGATTCGGTCAGATAAACGGAATGAGAAGTAAAACGGTAATGCATGAAATTCGTAAGGTCTCTGAAGACCTAAACATTGATATAATTGCAATACAAGAGCCATACATAAATAACAAAAAAATACCAACGATGCCCATAAGGGCAATACAAACGAACAAAGGGGAGAACCCGATGACCACGACAGTGTTTTTAAACCCAACAATGACAGTAACTGTAATTGATAAATTTACCAGCGAACATTGTGTATGTACAGAAGTTCATACTAAAGATCTGGGAAATTGGATAGTTGCAAACAGCTATTTCCAATTTCGTTTAAATCCCGATGAATACATTACCAACCTAAAGAACATAGTGCAAACATATGCTAATATGCCAATACTAATATTAGCAGATGTGAATGGGAAGTCTGCTTTGTGGTTCAGCAAGGAACCAGACGAGAGAGGTGGAAAGGTAGAAGATCTGATTAACGAACTCCAATTGGAAATACTAAATACTGCAAATAACCCCTCGACATACACAAATCGTGCAGGGGTAGGGACCAACATCGATGTAACGCTGTCAAATGGACTAGCATACCCGTATGTACACGAGTAGCGTGTGCATGATGGGTTGACAGTTAGTGATCATAACATGATAACGTTCAATATCAAAGTTCCTAAAGTAGAAGACCAAAAACCAACTATTAAATACAATTTATTAAAAGCCGACTGGGAGAAAACATTAAGTGAATTTAAACCTCCCAAACATATCACCAGGAATGGTGATATAAATAGATACACTAAAAATTTAACAAACATAATTAAAGACACAATGAGGAAAACAATTCCTCGAAAGAACGTCGACACAGTCATACGTAAAGTCCAATGGACAACAGAATTACAGACGTTAAAAATTGAGACACGAAAAAGACGGAAAAATTATCAGAAATCACGAACTCACAACGAAAGAATGTACAATCTAGAATTGTATAGAGAAGTGAAAGAAAAGTACCAAATAAAGTTAGCAGAAATGAAAAAGAAAACATGGGATACATTTGTAGAAAGACATCTGCAAGTAGACCCGTGGGGAATACCATACAAAGTGGTTAAAGGCAAGATAAAACCACCCACAATTTATTCAACGCTGCTAAAGAATGATGGAACAGAGACCACACACTGGCAGGAAACTGCACAAACGATACTAGATACACTTCTTCCGGACGATGTCCGAGAAGGAGAGAGTAACATGCACAAACAAATTAGAGATAAAATCATAGAATATAACACGATTGGAAATCGACCGTGGAACAGAGAAGACCCAGACCTACCTCCGATTACAGAGGAGGAGGTCCAAGAGAATTTAGAGAAAAACAAAGATAAAAAAGCACCGGGACCAGATGGAGTACTAGCGGAAGTTTTAAAGGCACTAAGCCCCAAATTAGTGCCCACACTTGTGGAATTATATAATGAGTGTTTACAACAAGGAAAATTCCCGTCCATCTGGAAACAATCAAAACTTATAGTGATACCAAAAAATAAATCACAAGACGTGAACAGTCCCAAAAAATACAGACCAATAAGCCTCTTAAACGTAATGGGGAAAACGTTTGAGAGGATCTTATGTAAAAGGTTACAGGAACACCGTCAAATAAGGGGCTGGAATGAAAGGCAATTCGGTTTTAGACCAGGACGGTCGACCGAACATGCTATAAACGAAGCAATTGAGAATGTAACATCTTCAAAAAGTAAATATGTAGCAATGATCTCAATCGATATAGAGGGCGCCTTTGACAACTTATGGTGGCCCTCCCTCTTTATGAGATTGCTCGACATAGACTGTCCATCACAGCTCTATCACATCTTTAGAAACTACTGTATGGACAGATATGTGACGATAGAGGGGAGCTGTGGTGTAACGAAGCGGGTGACCAAGGGCTGTCCGCAAGGATCGGTCTGCGGTCCGACGTTTTGGGACATCACAATAGATGAATTATTGGAGTTGCTCGAAACCTCGCAGGATGTTTTGTCCGTCATTGCTTATGCGGACGACATTCTGTGTTTGGTGGAGGGTTACTCCAGACTACACCTTCAAACTAAAGCTAATATAGTCCTAGAGAAAATTAACAAGTGGTGTATTCAGAACAAACTTAGAATTGAGCCAAACAAAACAAGTTACATAATTGCCAAAGGAAAGTTAAATAGAGAACCAACGCTGTTAATAAACAACAGGCCCATTAAAAGATCAAGGCATTTTAAGTACCTTGGAGTAACGATAGATGAAGCTCTAAATTTCGATGAACACATACAAAAAATATGTGGTGGAACTACTAAATTAATGCAGGGCATTGCGACTTTAGCCGCAAGGCACTACAAAATTCCATTGTGCAACATTCGTATGTATTTAAACAGTGTGCTCGTAGCCATGATCGCACATGGTGCGAGCGCATGGGCACACAGACTTAATTTAGTAAAACCAGTACAAAGGGTGAATAGTACACAAAGGGGTTTATTGCTCCGACTAACTGGAGCATATCGAACAACATCACATGAAGCCCTTTATGTCATATTGGGGACGACACCATTAGACTTGAGAATACGACAAATAGCAGCCAATTATTGGCTAAAAAGAAAAGACGTACAGAAAGTTAAAAAGATCCTTAGAATAGACCAAGAAATAACAGAAAAAGGTCAAATTAAAGAAAGAATACTTAATATTTGGCAAGAAAGGTGGGACACCACCGAAACTGGAAGGAGAACATATTCCCTTATGCCTAGCATAAGGGAAAGATTGAAAAATAGGCACTTAACACCATCTCAAGGCCTGATCCATTTTATGACTGGACATGGTCCATACAACACGTACAAGAAACGTTTTAAATTGGAAGACACAGATGTATGCTCGTGTGGTGAAATTGGTTCACCGGAGCATATAATCTTTCAATGCTCAGAATTAGAGAATGATTTGAATAGAGAAAAGAGACATACTAAAAAATATACACATAAAAGATATGATATACAACGAAAATAGCTTTCCTTATTTTAATTTGATAACAAATAAGGCAACCATACTAATACATAAAAAGTACATCGAGGGGGCAAATGTATAATAGTGCGAAAAGAGTAACCCACGAAACATAGACTATACTCCAGGAATAATATTCCTGGGGATCAAAGACACTCAAGTGAATTTAGACTTTTAGACTATTAAAGTGAATAGACATTAAACATACTGATTTATCAGTATGTTGACGTACGTAGGTTAGAGAATAACACAAGGTGATGGACTAATTTAGTGGATTAAGGACTACACTAACGACTAACATTAATAAAATTATCTAACAATTAAGTGGCAAACAAACAAAGTTGCAATCGTATTAATCTAACCTGTAGAATAATAACAAAATTGTATGTAAATAAAGTGTCAATACTTTAAGTAATCATAAGCACTAACACCCTCTGCCAACCCTCTAGCAACCGAAATACCACGTAACAAAAGATTGAGGGGAAGCCCCAGTCACAACAACCCGGAAGACATAAAACAATCCATTTTAGAGCACTTAGAAAACCTAGGGACGGAACTTTTAAACTTCATAAACAACGAACTAGACCCTAGTAACCGCCTACGTGTGGGAGCCCAAAAAACTCTGAGAGACAAAGTAATAAAACTAATATATCTACAAGCCGAATTAACCGGCGAAAATAATTTTATTGAACAATAAAATGATACACTACAAGACAAGATAATTGAAACCAAAGTAGAAAACAGCACCTTAAACAACAAAAAATGCTCAACCCAGCCATGTTTTCAAACACGTACGCGAAAATGACGGCAACAATTAAAACCCAACCACCAAAAACAGATGCTATATCTAGAGCCATCGGCAATCAAGCCGCCATAGTATTCATAACCTCTAAAACGGGACAGAGCACAAAACAAATACAAGACACTTTCATTAAGACAATACATCCGACAAAAGGCAAAATTAAAATTAAATCAATGCGTTCAAGCGCAAACGCGCTAATAATTGACACGGACAACGAAACTGAAGATAACAAAATCCTAAACCATCCCGAAATAAAAAAAACACTTAACTGCGAAAAACCACGAAAAAAGAAACCACTAGTAATTATCTACGACATCCCAACCTACCTTAAAGATGATGAGGTGCAAGAATTAATCTACACACAGAATTTTGAAACAATCATTACTAAAGAAGATTTCAATAACGAATTCAAGCTAAGTTTTAAAACCGGCCCAAGAAACAAAGCAACGCAACACCATGTTGCAGCTGTAACGGGGAAACTCAGAAATTTGCTAATAAAAAAAGGGAAAATTTATATTGAGAATCACACCGTAACCACAAAGGACTTAGTTTTACCCAAATGCATGAGATGCTTAGACTTAGGACATGTAACCAAACATTCTAAACATAAGACAGACACATGTGGACACTGCGGAGAAGACAAATCACACCACAAAAAAACCGACTGCCCAAAACATGCACACCCGACTGTGTGTATACCCTGTCTTAAACGCAACAAGCAATGTGTATCAAACTCAAAAGATTGACCAACACATAAGATGCTAATGGACAGACTAGTTAAAAAAACAGATTATAGACTTTTAACCCACACAAAGCACACACAAACCATCCTCAAAAGTTCACTCACAAAATCAAAGCGACAAAGCAAGGGCAATCACGTATTGACAACATCTGCAACAAACAATACAAGAGAACATGCACACAGACAAAATAGCAACCCACCCACAAACGGAATACAAACTTACACTCACACACAACACAGGTCACAACCAGAATGCAGTATAAACACCTATTACCCCTAATGGACGACACAACTAGCTGAAACCTTACAATTACATGCACTTTTTATACAGGAACCTTATCTGGTGCATAGGAAGATTCCAAGCATGCCAGTCAGGGCAAGACAAATACATACAGGTAGAAACCCACAAACGGCAATGCTCATTTGCGATCCCACATTAACAATCACGACAATCCAACGATACAACGGAGAACAATGTACATGTCTGGAGGTCTCAAACGGTCGGATTGGAAAGTGGATCTTGGTAACAAGTTACTTCCAGTACAGACTGGACCCCCAGCCGTACATAAACAACATACGCAACATATTACACACTTACAACAACAATCCAATAGTTATTATGGCAGACGTAAATGGAAAATCCCCGATGTGGCACAGTTCCCTCACGGACGAACCCGGAGAACAAGTCGGAAATGTGATTAACAAACTACAACTCGAAGTAATCAACCTTCCTAATAACCCATCCACATACAACACCCATGCAGGAACAGGAACAAACATAGACGTTTCACGGACAAATGGGCAGGCGTACAACTACATACAAGACTGGCAGGAATTATAACACCAAACTGTTAGTGACCACAACCTAATCACGTTCAACAATAACATGACAACCAGGCCATTTGACACACCACAAAATTTCACCAAAGTACAACGATACAAAATACGAAATGCAAATTGGAACAAACTGAGGGACACATTTGTACCCCCACAAGATATAAGATCAGATGAAAACGTTCACGAGTATACAAAACTACTCGCCAACAAAATTAGACGGACAATGGAGAAAGTGCTCCCAAAACAACAGGAAACACGACACACAAAGACAATTCAATGGACAAGACGCTTACAGAACCTAAAAAAGTAAACACAGCAAGCGAGAAAAAGCTATCAAAACTCCCTAACACCAGCCGAGAGAGCATACCACCTAACAAATTATCGACAGTTAAAAGACATATACCAAAAAGAACTGACTGACATGAAGAGGAGGTCATGGGACTTATTCGTGGAAAGACACCTACAAACTGACGCCTGGGGAATACCCTATAAAATCACTCAGGGTAAAATCAAACCACGGATGACTTATTCGACTTTAATAAAACAAGACGGTACATACACGAAAGACTGGGGTGAAACTGTGACACTACTATTACAAACACTTTTGCCTGATGACAACGTTCAAGACGACACTAACAAACAACGATTCAGACGACAAAGAGTAATCGACAGAAACCACGTAGGTAACCGACCTTGGAACAGACAAGATGACAGCTTAGATCCTTTCACAGAAGACAAAGTGAGATACGCACTATGCCATTCGAAGAGCAGGAAAGCACCTGGACCAGATGGAATTTTTGCGGAGATTGGCATAGCGCTACAAGATAAATTAGCACCGACGCTAACAGCACTGTACAATGAATGCATACGACAAGCTGTTTTTCCGAACATCTGGAAACAGGCGAATGTCGTGATTATCCCTAAAGGGAAAGGTAAAGACCTCAAACAACCAGGCCATTACCGACCCATATGACTTTTGAACACGCTAGAAAAAACGTATGAAAAACTATTATGTAAACGAATGCAGGACCACTGACAAATCACAGGAGTACATCCAAGACAATACGGCTTTACAGAAAAAAAATCGACCTAGGACGCCATAAGCCAAGCAATACAAACCATCAAGCAATCACACAAAAAATACGTCCTATTAATATTAGTGGACATAGAAGGCGCATTTAATAACCTTTGGTGGCCTTCACTTTTTACAAGACTTACGACCATAAACTGTCCATCACAACTATACCATTTTTTCAGGAGCTACTGCAGGGACAGGTATGTAACCCTACAAGGCACGGAGAGCATTACCAAACATATAAATAAAGGTTGCCCGCAGGGGTCCATATGCGGGCCCCTATTTTGGAATATTGTAATGGATAAAATCCTGGAAAAGCTGGACACCGTTGACGAAGTGTTGTGGACGATTGCATACGCCGACGACATCTTGCTGGTGGTTGAAGGCAATTCCAGAAGGCAAATCGAACGTAAAGCTAACATCGCCCTTACCCATACACAAAATTGGTGCAAAACCAACAAAATGAACATAACACCACAAAAAACTTCATACCTTATGATGAAAGGAACCCTGGCAAGGGACCCCACCATCAAACTAGACGGTGTAAATATAAGTAGAGCATAAAACAAAATATCTAGGCTTAACATTAGACGAAAAACAGAATTACTCTGCACATATAAACACCGTCTGTGCAAGTGCAACATCTGCAATGCAGAACATCGCAACGCTGGCCCAAAGGACTTATAAGATACCACTTAATTGCGTAAGACTATATCTCAACAGTGTGCTCGGTGCTATGGTATCATACGCTGCAAGCGCGTGGGGACATCGCCTTAACACAATCAAACCTAGACAAAAAATTAACAGTACACAACGAAGTGTTTTACTGCGACTGACGGGGGCTTATGAGACTACCGCACATGATGCACTTCATGTACTGGTGAGAACTATGCCCTTGGACCTAGCAGTGAAACAGCGAGCTGCAATGTACTAGGTTACACACAATGACATCCAACAACTACAACGCATCTTAAACACAAACCAACTGCCCACGACAAACACGGAAATAAAGAACTACATACTTGCTGAATGGCAGACAAGATGGGATCAAAGCACAACCGGTAGAAGGGTATACGCAATGATCCCAAATATAGAAGACCGCCTAAAAGCCAATTACCTGGTGCCCAGTCGGGGATTTATTCATTACTTAACTGGCCACGGACCCAATCCAACATACAGAGAACGCATGAACTTAGTTGACAACAACGGAGAAATAGGAACACCGGAACATGTAGTATTTGAGTGTAATGACTTACAACCGTACCTCTACGAACATAGACAAACATTATTAAACAAGACCCTACACCAGATTTGCAACCTTTTTCCACACTTAAATGCACTCACACAAAAAACCACGGCACTCATCCAACAACGTTATCTTGACGGATAAAAAACACAAACAAAACTACCCGGACAGAGACATAAAAGTACCACCTCTCCTCGGACCGAGGCTCTGCCCCGGAGACCGGAGACCGATCACCTGGAATTCCAAGAGCGCTGTTCTTGACGACCAGAAGCAACAAGATCAAACCATCAACCCGACTTTGAAACGATCCAACCCCCTAATATGTAGAATTTGCATGCTTCTACATATTAGCAACCCTGTCCCTAACAAATAATAACTATCAGTAGTAGTATAAGTTAATTTTAAGTAGTAGAATAGGGAATTTCTTTACTTTTTTTCTAACACTAAATTTTAAGAACCAAATCTACACATACCTGAGGCAAATAATACAGCAAACAAATCCTTTCCTTAGAAAGAACCTAATTTTTTTAGGTAATAGTATAAGTTCAAACATGTACAAAATTATACTAATTCAATCCAACCTTTTGGTAACCTGGGCAAACATAACCACAAATTAACACTTCAAACATACTACACACACACACACACACAAAACACCTCTTATGCATTGTGCAAACACAAAACACTATTCACACACTTACACTGCCTTTTCAACATCTGGATTTCCGGCTGCCGTTGGTCCGGACTGATAAGGCAATATCCGTCGAGCGTTCCTTTTTGACGATTGGGATATCCGGCTTCCGATGGTCCTGGTCCTAAAGGGGGAACGTAACACGGATACCAAAATCACACACAACACACATACACACAACCTCTCTCTCTCTCTCTCTCTCTCTCTCTCTCTCTCACACACACACACACACACACACACACACACACACACACACACACACACACACACACACACACACACACACACACACACCTTACAACACACACTTACATTGCCTTTCAATATCTTGATTTCCGGCTGCCGATGGTTCGGACTGACAAGGCAATGTCCGTTGTGCGTTCTTCCTTGACGACTGGGATATCCGGCTGCCGATGGTCCTGGTCCTAGAGGGAGAACGTAACACGAACCAACATTACACACAACACACATACACACAACCATCCCCTCCACACACACATAACACATGACGGTTACTTTCTATGGGGAAGCCGGGTCTGCTTAAATTTCAGGTAGCAGACTACTGAAACGTTGGAACAAATAAAAATAAAATGACACTAGGTACTGCATTCTGTGAAGAAATTGGAATATCAACATCGGGTAAAGCGGTGATTAATTCTTCGTCAAAAAATTTGATGAATTCCAGTAACCTCAAAGTTACGGACTCCTTTTTCCATAGTTGCTACCATGTTGTAGGCATTTTTAAATAACTCCCAATATCAGTTTGCAAAATTTTTCCATGTTGTTTTGATTTAATGTATCTATCACACTCTTGATTATAAGCGATCTTTAGTGGGCAAAAAAACAGATGTCGAGAGGTTGAATCCGGTGTGATGTATGGGGTGGGAGTGATATCACTTTAATATCGTTCTCCTGCAAACATTATATGTGAGTAAGCTGGAATGGGTGGAATGGTTGTCCACAATTAATAAAACAGGATCGATTGTTGTAGCTCTTGTAAACGTTGCAAAATGCTGTATCCACTCGGTAAAAGTATCTTCAGTTATCCACCCCGATTTAGAACATTTGTGCATGGCAGCAGTAGGTCCATTCCTTCCCAACGCTTCTTTTATCCGTTTTCTTATGAAAATGAACGGTGGTGGGACAAAACTACCGGCAGCGCTCATACAAACAACAACAGTCACTAACTGTCTTCTTTCACTGCTTGTAAAGCCACCTACCTGTTTTGACCTTTCTTAGATACAATACGATTTGAAACTTTGTAACGTATTTTTTTTCTAGTTAGTTACACTTTCCTTATAAATCTAATATCATGTTTCAATAATATAAAATCATAATTTATAATTGTCCGATCACAAAATATAGTTTATAAAGTATATAATGGATTATGCGCTCCTTCACTTTTGATGTCTAAGTTTCTACAATTCTAATCGTTTGTCTGTCATTTCGCATCACTTTTCGTTTAGCGCTTGAAGAAGTAAGCTGCTCTTCGGAGCATAGAAAAGTCAATATGGTATTCAGGCACGTGGCCTGGAATATAGTTCGTAAGAAAGGTTAATAAATGAATACCTTCGTCTCGATGTGGTTCCTGACAACTTTTGGTGATGATTAATTTATTCTGCATTCCACCATCAGTAAACTTAGTGGATTCCTGCAGACCGAAGGATATTGGAGTGTTTCATTGTTAAAATAATTGGTATAAATAATTTGATAGAATTTATTAATTCGTTTTTCGTAGTGCAATACCACAGATACAGAGCTTTAGTTTAAATTTAGAAAACATAAAAATTATTGGGCATAAGTAACGAAGATTTTATTTGGTTGGATAATATTTTGTTGTGAAGGTTTCTGAAAATTCCAACGTAAAATTCAGCATAATGGTATGTTTTCGTATTGCGTGCATCGCAGATGTACTTGGAATTGTCGACATCTGGTGTTGTTTGGTTCTGGTTTAAACGTTCAAGTTTTTTTGATTGAACTGTACAAGCACGTGAGTGACATTTAACCTTTAATTTAAGTTGTATTTATTTAAATGTTTTACGTATGATCAAAGGTTGAAATTTTACGTTGATTTAGTTATTTTAAAGTTCATTTAGTAAGAAAGATCCCGTTTTATTTTCGTAACTTTACAAAAATTTTAAAGATGGCTCCGTAGTTTACCTATCATATTTGTTTCACAAGCAGACAGTTATGGCTTCTCTAAAAAAATTGTTATTGACATATGTCAAAAATATCTAGTTATTCAATATAATTACCACATGTTATTTTGTGTTACATTAAAAATATCTGTGGTTATTTTGAGGTCATGCAATTTATTTTTAAAACATAATAAATTTTTGTACGATATAAAGTAAAACTTATTCTTTGTTTGAATGATACATTTTACTATGACGTAAAATAATCTGAGTAAGCTGGAATGGGTGGAATGGTTGTCCACAATTAATAAAACAGGATCGATTGTTGTAGCTCTTGTAAACGTTGCAAAATGCTGTATCCACTCGGTAAAAGTATCTTCAGTTATCCACCCCGATTTAGAACATTTGTGCATGGCACCAGTAGGTCCATTTGTGACATTATTATCGGGGCAGCCACGTTGGTTCGTCAAATTTATGCTACGTTGGCTCGTGGCCGTACGTAACACAAAGAAAAACAAAGAAATCACCCGGCCCAATCGGAGAGTAGGGGGTTGTAGAAAGCAGACTGACCTATGATGTATGCGGCTGTAAGGAATTAGTAACAGTACCTGCAATAGAAAAATTAGAATAGTAAACCTGAAAAAAAAACAAATTAGTCCTGTAAACCTGAAACAAAAAAAAAGCATAGCATACGGATCAAGTCTAATGGTTCAGTACTTTGTAGAATAAAAAAAAAACAGTTGGGATAATCTATATAATATAACAACGTTAAAAGCAATATAACAAATCTTTAGTACAAAGTGAGGTAATATTGGGGAGTAGCAGAAACGTTTCCTCACACACCAATTAGACATAAAGCAGATAAAATTTTAACAAAATATAAATAGGTAAACACAATTAATATGAGTAGTCCAGTAGTATTGATTTTTCTTTTTTTTTTCTTTTTTTTAATTTAAAATAGCATGCAAGTCTATGGTAAAAGGTATCAGAACGCCAAAGGTATGGCAAAGCAACAGACAGGTATTTAAAGTAAAAACAAGTAGGAAATAGTTCAACTTACAAACAGTCCTTCAGCAACGCTTCCTCGCAATTGAATGTGGGATTCCCGTTGTCCTGCACTAACGAAGCACTGCACCCTTGACTGTGAGGGTGTGGATGGAATTTCTCACACTTTACACTAATCACACCTACGTATTTCACTAGTGTTAGCAGCAGACATTATCATGCTGATGGAACTATGTAGCATTGATAAATTTCTTGTTAATTCTATTTCCTGAGACAATAATTTCGAAATATTTTGTAACACAAATCGAAAAAAAAATGGTAATAAAAATTTAGAATCACGGGCCTCCAAGAAACGATGTAATGCATTAAACTAAAAGTACCGTGAGGTGTTTTATTTGCTACCTATGGTAACAAAGAAAAATCTAATGCTTTTGAATAACGAAAGTTCGTGCAAACAATGATCTATTTCAGATTCTTTGGTGTTAGAAAAATGCAGAAACTACAGTATCCACTGTATTTAAATAAGCCAGAGTATACACTAATCGGATAAAACAAAGGGACACTAGACTAGATCGCACACACATTAATTCTAAAGAAAGAATTGGTCAGTTTAGCAAGTTCTACGACTCCTATTTCACAAGACAAACAACTAAAACCACAAATTAGTAAAGTACGCGTATCACTAAAGTAGGTCCGTCAAATGTTCCTTAGAGCATTTGTCTCACAAGAAAAACAACTAAAAACAATTAGTAGGCAGGCGTAAGCAATAAAAACCGTCCGTCAAATGTTCCGTAAAACACACATGCAGGTCGAGTAAACACGTTCGCCTATCAAGCATACCTCCTTCAAAAAAAAGGAATTACAACTACACTTTGTACAGTTAATATACAATTTTTATTTCACAAGAAAACAACTAAAAAATCGTGCCGTGCTCGTACAGGAACAATACGAAAATTCCGCATCAATTCTCACTATTGTCAAAAGCAGAAAGAAGCAGTATTTTCAACGTACTTAATGTATCGGAACAAAAAACAAAACCCCGACTGTTATCTGTTTATTCAACTCGTCACTATTACAACCGCTTATCGCCTATTATCTAGACTTGTATATTCACATAAGGAACTAAATTTATATTTACGGCAAGACAAGAACGATGCAATCTATTCATTATAACACGACGCATTCGTCAACGAGTTAATAAATATTAAATATAGAAATAGTAATTTGTAGAAATGTATTTATAAATTGGGAAACAGCGTGAAATGTTAAAACTACAAAAATGCCCGTTACACATTCCTTCCCAACGCTTCTTTCAACCGTTTTCTTATGAAAATGAACAGTGGTGGGACAAAACTACCGGCAGCGCTCATACAAACAACAACAGTCACTAACTGTCTTCTTTCACTGCTTGTAAAGCCACCTACCTGTTTTGACCTTTCTTAGATACAATACGATTTGAAACTTTGTAACGTATTTTTTTCTAGTTAGTTACACTTTCCTTATAAATCTAATATCATGTTTCAATAATATAAAATCATAATTTATAATTGTCCAATCACAAAATATAGTTTATAAAGTATATAATGGATTATGCGCTCCTTCACTTTTGATGTCTAAGTTTCTACAATTCTAATCGTTTGTCTGTCATTTCGCATCACTTTTCGTTTAGCGCTTGAAGAAGTAAGCTGCTCTTCGGAGCATAGAAAAGTCAATATGGTATTCAGGCACGTGGCCTGGAATAGAGTTCGTAAGAAAGGTTAATAAATGAATACCTTCGTCTCGATGTGGTTCCTGACAACTTTTGGTGATGATTAATTTATTCTGCATTCCACCATCAGTAAACTTAGTGGATTCCTGCAGACCGAAGAATATTGGAGTGTTTCATCGTTAAAATAATTGGTATAAATAATTTGATAAAATTTAGTAATTCGTTTTTTGTAGTGCAATCCCACAAATACAGAGCTTTAGTTTAAATTTAGAAAACATGAAAATTATTGGACATAAGTAACGAAGATTTTATTTGGTTGGATAATATTTTGTTGCGAAGGTTTTTGAAAATTCCAACGTAAAATTCAGCATAATGGTATGTTTTCATATTGCGTGCATCGCAGATGTACTTGGAATTGTCGACATCTGGTGTTGTTTGGTTCTGGTTTAAACGTTTTTGATTGAACTGTACAAGCACGTGAGTGACATTTAAACTTTAATTTAAGTTGTATTTATTTAAATGTTTTTCGTATGATCAAAGGTTGAAATTTTACGTTGATTTAGTTATTTTAAAGTTCATTTAGTAAGAAAGATCCCGTTTTATTTTCGTAACTTTACAAAAATTTTAAAGATGGCTCCGTAGTTTACCTATCATATTTGTTTCACAAGCAGACAGTTATGGCTTCACTAAAAAAATTGTTATTGACATATGATGTCAAAAATATCTAGTTATTCAATATAATTACCTCATGTTATTTTGTGTTACATTAAAAATATCTTTGGTTATTTTGAGGTCATGCAATTTATTTTTAAAACATAATAAATTTTTGTACGATATAAAGTAAAACTTATTCTTTGTTTGAATGATACATTTTACTATGACGTAAAATAATCTAGTTTCTCACTTGTAAAGTCGACTGTAGTACTATGAAGGCTATAATTAAAATTTGAAATTTAAATTAAGTAAGCATATACCTTACAGTAAACTTACGTAGGATTATTGAGTTTAAAAGTGTTTTTTATGAAGACAGAACAATACTAGTTTCTTTTCATGTAAATCTTTGTTAAAAATATTAATGTTGAAACAAACTAACACAATTTAATTGAATAGAATTTATTTTTGCTTAACTTTTTTATTATTAAAAATTCAAGGGAAATTTATTGTTCTTGATAAGCAAAAGATTTATTCTATCTTATGATAACAAATACCCTAGTGTATATATTTTTGAAACTTAAATTCAAACATATTATTTTTTGGTGAATATTTTTAAGGACACAAACGGTGTCCCTGTTATGCATTTGTTTGTTCACAGGATATGCAGAGACCAATTCCTATTCAAAACTTCTCCCTTCCAGTTAATTGGTAGGTAGCCGTCAGTTGTAAAGTTTCAAAAGTTTGTTACGTTCATTTTCGTAACTAACTGATTAGTTTATATGTAATAATTTTCACCTTAAATTTCTTTGGCGTTAAACACAAAAATTGATTCCGTAAATTAAACATAACCTTTCATGTATGAAAATTTGTAATTGTAATTAATAATAAACTTCCTATATATTTTACTTGATAAATCTTTTTGCTCATTAGAAAAATAAATATCTTTTCTAAGAATTTCGTACCGTGGAATTTACGCCCTAATTAGATAGGCGACTTTCCAAGTATTTCAATAATTAAATGCTGGTGTGTTTTCCCTTTTTAAAGAATTTCGGCGCAAATTATTTCAATAAAATTCGGGTTTCCTGTTTTATTTTTCTTGACGACAAGTTTACGTGCTTTAACTAAACAAATGTAACATTTATTTTCTGTTCGACTAGCAAGCAGAGTACACGTCCTGTTTTGCTTCGTTCGTTTTCTTTATGCGAATTTCTGGCACGCTTTATATAGCGTGGTGAGTATGTAGGGTTTATAAAACGGTACTTCTTGGTTTTAATTAATTAATCTATTGTTGGTAATTATTCTAGCTTCCTGCGGGGGACACGTTAATCCCTTGAGCTGTCGTTTCTTCTGGGAATGCGAGGTCAAATGCGCTTTACCTGGGCGTAAGCCTGTCTACTCGCTGACGTAGACTAGCGACCGGTTCCACCCCGGTGCCAGTAACTCGTGGGTGAGTCCTTTTTTTTTCTTTGTATGCGCTTCTGACTTCGGAACCAGAACGCCTGGGGTTTTACCGTTCAAAGATGGCATTTCCAAATTTAATTTTTATATATGAAAATTATTGAACTATTTTGGTATTTACTGCTCTTTGGTTACTACCTTACTATTTGTTCCTAAATTACTAAAAATATACTACATGTTTGTAAATATAGGCTAATGTTAGACTTACGATAATCTAGAGCTGTGGTTTTTGGGGTTGCATTTGGTTCTTTTTTTTTTCTTAATAAATAGTCAGGGGTTATTACCCAAAAACTACAGCTCGCCATTTTCCTGGGTAATTTTTTTTTAATGTTTGAGGGTTGTTCATAATGTATATATAAATTGGGGGACATTGATTTTTTTGGGGTTGGATTTGGGAATACTGTGTTCTGTATATATATTTTGTTTAATTATAAGTTCTTTCTTTTCCTTTGTATGTTTTGTTCTGAGTGTGAATGAGTGAGTGTTTATATATTTTTTTCTATTTATTTCAGGTTTCTTTTTTGAATTTAGCTATAGGTAAAAGACTTCGCCCACTCACCGATTAAGCCCGGTCATCCTTTTTTTTCTTTCTCTTTACGGGAGTACTAGTTGCTGATGTTAGAGATTTGCTGCCGTACGAACTGCCAATGATTGGTTACAACTCGATTGCCCCCGGGGTAACCCTAACTTGGGGGGTGATGCATCTGTCCCGTATTATCTTGTGGTGAGATCTTCCTAGTATAGTTTTTTTTATTACGTATACATGTACCACTCAAATCTCTAAACGCACTACGGTATATTACTAAATGTTTATGACGTTCCACGCCTATATTGCTGCTAGAAGCCGAGTCCTGTGGGTTCACGACCACGCTATATACGCATGAAAATATGTCAGATCTTAGCAATTAGAAACTAGAGCTTACTATAAACAGTTATTTTCCCGTTATTATGCAAGTTCCAATGAAAGTTTTTAAAGGTGTTGCTTATCTGGAAACGTTTCTACTCGTAAATACGCATAAAGTTAAGTAGTAAATAGTAATAAAACGAAACCTTAGTAGAGGGAATGTATTTGATAACCTATTCCTTTGTGTTAAGCATTAACCCTGTACTTTGAAATAGTAAAGACAACGACTACGTACTGTATGACTTTGTTCATATGCCGTGGTTGAGCCTGTAGATAACTGTCATTACAAAGTCCTCAACTGAAATTTCCTGAATAAAATATCTATTCATGTTATGTTACTTTTATCTTTATATATACTATTACCAGACCGACGAAGGTGCGGTCATTGTCGACCTTTGTACATATATTAATCTTTCTATTTCAGCTAGCCCATATATTGTACCGTAGTTGATCCTACACCCACCCAAATCTACGACTAGTGCGAGTCCGGCATCCTTTTCGTGTATGTTGCAGTTATGCCGTAACATAGAAAATCTGGCATGCCCAACGTGGGGCTCGATTATTCCTAATAGACCCGATTCTTCATACATATGGTTCTACTCCGGTATTGTTTTCTTAAATTATCAGGCTTGTGCTTTCTCTGATAATTTTGGTACCCTCAGTAGGGAAATTTAAAAACACCGACGCCCTATACTTTTACTCCTACTCCTAATACTATACTATTATACTTGTTGGCAGTTCTTTACGTTGGTTTTGTTACGTCTAGCGATTTTTATTTTATTTCTGTTGCTCTTTCTGTATTCGATTGAATCATTTTGATTTTGATACCCTTTGGGTGTATTTTAATTTTATTATTGGTTCTTGTGAATTCTTACGCTGTTGGTCTTGTTGGTGTTGGTTTTAGATATACTGCTATTTTAAGTAGATTTGATTATAATGGCACACTGGCGCATAAATGTTAATCGGCTACGGAAAACAGAACTCCAGTTTGAACTACCTTCTAGAGGTTTTGATTCGGAAGCTATGATGTATGAATTACGTAGATTCGTTCGAAGTGCGTTTCATATTGAACAAGAAAAAAAAAGCTACCTTTCATTCCGGTGGAGGCAAACTTTGCCTCCGAACATACAATTGTTGAATCTGCTATCAAAAAGCTTGAAAATTCTTTCACTACTTTTGACGGAGTTAAATCTTCAGACGTCTTTAAACGTACTGCTTCTGTGTGGGTACACCTCGAACGTCGTTGTACAAACATGTCTCCAAAAGAGGATGAACAAAAAACACATCGTCAATTGTTACTTGTCTAATCAATCCTCGCAGTGCTTACGAAGATAAAATAAAAAAATATCGCCGTGGTACCGTCTTACCAGATACATCTTTGACTACTCCAAGACTTGCTTCTACTCCTTCTGCGGATTCCTATGAACCTCCTTTACTCACCTCCGGGTCTGAATCGGAAGATGAACCTGAACGTCTTAGTTACGCCACCTAGTGGTTTTACTAAAAGTAATGCAGTTTGTAAACTTGGATTAAAATTTTCTGGTGAAGAGTCCTTGATGGATTTTCTTATCCACACTGAAGAAATGTGTGCTTTTAGAGGTATGTCCTCACATCAATTGTTTACCTCAGCCTCCGAAATTCTAACAGGTCAGGCTTAACTTTTATATCGGGTCCACCGCACCGAAATGAATTCATGGTCAGATATTGTCCTAATGCTAAAGTCAGCACTACCGCCAGACTACAATGATCGTTTTATGAGAGAAATCTATCAACGTACGATGGGACCATCGGAATCACTTACGGGTTATATCGTTAGTATGCTAAATTTATTCCTTCGCCTGTCTGAACCATTTTCTGAGGAAAAACGGTTAAGTCTGATTCGTGGGAATTCAACTCCTTTTTATCAGACTTCTTTGGGCCTTACTCCGGTTACTTCGGTTGATGAACTTTTATTATTGAATCAATAATTGGAAGCAACAAAGATTTCGCTGAACGTTATCGATCTCCACCTTCTAGCAAAACGTCGAAGTTATTCGAACCTGGCATTGTTTATAAACCTACTTACTTACGTCTTGTTCTTGTCGCAATTTTCTCTTTCTTCTGCTTCGGCTTATAAAACCATCTTAGAAATTAATTCAAAGGCTATAAAACCCTTGCAATGGTTCTCATTAATTACAAATATTGCTACGTAGCCTTTAGCAGCTAGTTATATTTTTTATTTAATCGAATACATGATATATGTGTTTTTGTTTAGTTTCATGCTTTGCGCCTATTTAGAAAGATTTTAGAATTTGAATTTTTACTTTTTATTGAAAGGGTATAATTTACTTGCTTATTTATCGAAATTATTTTGAAATATTGTTTATTTATTTGGTCTCTCGTTAGGATAGTCGGCTATGTTTTATATAAAAACAAAAATCCTATGGCGGGTTAGGCGGCTTGGTGGCATCGGTAGTATTTAATTATTTGATGCAAAATAAAGGTATTTTTATGTAACGTTTAAAAATTCTTGCAATATTATTTGTGGACATTACCGCTACAAATTCGCTATTTCGGTATTTACTCAGCAACGTTTTATTCCGTTGTTGATTTTAGTATTCTTGTAGATTTAATAGCTCAACAATTTTTCAAGGTATATTACAACTTCACTGGAAATTTGAATCGGCAACATAGTCTGTGGTTCCAGCTGATAACATATATGCAAACGATTTTTACGTGCTCGTAGTTCCTTAGCTATAGTATCGAAGGTATTCTGGTTCGGTTGTCCATTCGTGACAGCACAATCACTTTTTGTTTCTTGTTTGGAAGTAAAGGGTCGCTGGCTGTGATTAGACAGTCAAGATGGCGCCGGAAATTAAGTTTTCTTGGCGAAAGAGAAGAAAAAGATAAGTTATGTGATAAAGAGTCGCAAGGCAGTCCTGATGTTCTATTTAAAGTGAAAGGTTGTTTGATACCTCAATGAATATCAGTTGATAGCAACGGCTCATGCGTTGGTTATAATTTCATTTTCGGAACGGTTTGTTTGAATATAAAATCAATCTAAATTTGTAATAAATTTTGTTACAGTACAACTTAGGTTTAATTCATGGAATCTAATAATATAAATTTTGATGCTGTTACATTAGGCTAAAGTGGATTTCCTGTCCACATCTAGGAATGCAGTAAATTGTTTAATTGACAGGTGTATAGTTTAAGGTTAACAGGCGATTTTAAGTCGTTTGGTAAGATCGTTTGATTTCTTTATGATTATACTGCATTTTACAATGAATCAATAATTTATAAATGAAGAGATGTAGAGTTATTGTTGAAAGGTTATAAACTACCTTGTAGTGTTGAATTGAATCGACCATTTATTTCATGAAGCATTTTGTGATGTACTTTCTTAAAAGGATTGCCTTCTTCATAAATTTTGTCATCTTTTTGATTTATAGAACAATTTTTATATTATTGGTGATATCCTCAGGTTCATATATTATTCTGAAACTTTACCCGCTATACAAAAAAAAGTATTTTGTTCAGATATATGATTGTCACATGTTAATTATAAAATCAAGTTCAATCTTCAATTTTAATGATACTGTGCATCTTGTTTACACTACATGTCAAGGTGTTCACTTAATAAAACCTAAAACCAAAAGGTGAAAATTAAGTGGAAATTAAAATATCTAATAATTTTACTGAATGTTGAGTAATCAAAAAAAATGTGAAGTCTTTCGTAGCGCTACCCCAGACTATTACTCTTTAAAAGTATGTAGCATAAAAATCAGAAATTGTATTAAGATTTAGTAGTAATTAAATTATGAACTTAATGTTTTACGTTCTATATGTAAAACATAGAAAATATGTTTTGTTTGTACTGAATTGCAAAAATGACGGTACATAATCTGTTTTAAAAGAATATAGAATTATTTTTGACTTCAGTCTATTATTGAGTAATTATTAAATTCCTCCAAGGTGACAAGGTATTTTAAGGATTCCACTTCCTATAAATCCATATAGTAATACAATAAAAATTAATTGTAATTGAAAATAAAGATTTTGTATTTGTACAGTATTATAAGGTAACAACGGTATCTTTGTTGGTAGTGTTTATGTTTCAGAACAGTCCTATGACTTCATCAGTCCATTGTGGAAGAAGAATAGGAGTAAGTAATATATTTATCGTGATCAAACTTTGTATTTAAGCAGGCTGGTGATAATCTAGGTTTCCAAATTTTCCTTTTATGCAATCTAATTCAGTCAGTTGCGTTATAAAAATTTAGGTGGCGTACATTATTTTATTTTCCAACTTTAATAAACTCCTGACCCAATCGCATGCAGCCGCGGGTCAAAACCCAGTTAGCTAAACGTCTTTCAAGAGTTTTCTTTTTCTAAAAGCCGTTTTCCATACTAACTTTACCTTGAACTTGTTATTATCATATAAGAATACTCGAATTGTTAAATATAACTTTATTAAAAATAATTTAACATAGCAGTTATCCAGAGTAATCAGCACCTAACGACAGAAAACTATTGTTTCTAACAATGGAATCTTCTCAATACAGGAGTCAATCTTTTAACTTAAATAAACCTTTTTACACTCGAAACTTAACAGTAAGTAAATATAAAAGATAAATATTATGAACAAAGTGTAAGACGGTATCAGGATTATTAGTAAGCCATTTATTATTACAGGTTAGTTAATAAAACTTAACTTAAAAAGTGTAATATAGTTTTGATATAAATTATAAAACCGTGTTCTAGGTACATATTCTACACATATTATACACACAAGATAAGTACAATTTATAGCAACTAAATCGAGATGTCAATCATGACATTGCACTTGGTTTATTTGTGGAATATTAGACAGTTACGATTATTTTGTGTACAAAATGATTATACTAGTTTCAAATAGCACAGCTAGATCTTATAAAACAAACCCCAAGCAGGTCCAATTATTGAACGCAGTTCTAGCTATATCTCACGAGAAAAATTGCAAAAACTCTAAAATTTTAGGCAGATAACACTGTTTTTTGTAACTTCGAAAGGGGCATTGTATCAATCAAGAGGCTTAAAAAACTCGAACAAAATATCGTATTTTAGTATAGTTTCCAGCTCATTTAAATGAAAAAAATGGACTGTATCATATCTTATTGAAATACGATTGGTATAGAAAAAACGTAGAAATTGCGTTAGATGTAAACACTAAGCAGAAATGTTAGTAAAAACAGTTAACTTACAATTTTACATAATTAAGTTGCAATTAAATGCGTTTCTAGCTATTTCAGAGAACACGAAGCAATTGACCTAACTACAGGCGCATGATGTTGGGCATGCACATAAGGTACAAAACATGGCTTTGTAATGTGCTAATTTTGTAACTAAATATTAGAGAAATTTCCTTAATTTCATTATGCATGTATAGTGTATAGTGAAATATTTTTCAATTTTAGCTAGTTTACGAACTGTAAAAAAAAACTACACGAACAATTTTATAAACGCTCAAGTAATTTACAGTTTAAAATGAGACCATTGCATCATATTGTTAAAATATAATACTGAAATCCATAGGAAAATACGTGGTACATTTTTTCAAAACCAGCAATTAAAAAATTGAGACTGCGATAAATGTATTAAAGTCGACACAACATCAGCACATTTAATTTTACGAACGTGGGACTGAAAATACTCTCAGGGATTGCACGTTATCGAAAACATTGTAAATAATTTAAATAAACATGAATTCGTAAAATTTAAATGCCAATGGACGAAAACCTTCGACGTAGATGTTAGTAAACAGACCGTATGAACATTTCGATACATATCTTCATGCAGCAAGAGAGCGCTGGACCTTAAACGGCCAACATCACGTAACCAACTCCTTTCGTTTTCGACATTTTAACTTATATATTCCATCGAAAACAAATAATAGGGAGCATTACAACGCATTCACGCATTCTAGCTTTTCAAGCGATGACAACGACAACCATCACCGTCGAGTGACCACAAGATAATAAGTAATCGAAGTACGGTAACTTTATAAACTCGAATGTGCTTAGTAAAAAGCACTTGGACGCAACTAGTACGTCGCAGTTTAACACAAAATTCTTTAGTTTATTTAGTACTTCGGTGTGCTTTAAACATAGCCGCACTTCCTGCTTCTGAAATATTAGATCTCAAAGTACGGAGGCAGTTGGCTGCAACTTTGTGCTATTGAACCACTAATGATTTTAAGTCGTTTGGTAAGATCGTTTGATTTCTTTATGATTATACTGCATTTTACAATGAATCAATAATTTATAAATGAAGAGATGTAGAGTTATTGTTGAAAGGTTATAAACTACCTTGTAGTGTTGAATTGAATCGACCATTTATTTCATGAAGCATTTTGTGATGTACTTTCTTAAAAGGATTGCCTTCTTCATAAATTTTGTCATCTTTTTGATTTATAGAACAATTTTTATATTATTGGTGATATCCTCAGGTTCATATATTATTCTGAAACTTTACCCGCTATACAAAAAAAAGTATTTTGTTCAGATATATGATTGTCACATGTTAATTATAAAATCAAGTTCAATCTTCAATTTTAATGATACTGTGCATCTTGTTTACACTACATGTCAAGGTGTTCACTTAATAAAACCTAAAACCAAAAAGGTGAAAATTAAGTGGAAATTAAAATATCTAATAATTTTACTGAATGTTGAGTAATCAAAAAAAAAATGTGAAGTCTTTCGTAGCGCTACCCCAGACTATTACTCTTTAAAAAGTATGTAGCATAAAAATCAGAAATTGTATTAAGATTTAGTAGTAATTAAATTATGAACTTAATGTTTTACGTTCTATATGTAAAACATAGAAAATATGTTTTGTTTGTACTGAATTGCAAAAATGACGGTACATAATCTGTTTTAAAAGAATATAGAATTATTTTTGACTTCAGTCTATTATTGAGTAATTATTAAATTCCTCCAAGGTGACAAGGTATTTTAAGGATTCCACTTCCTATAAATCCATATAGTAATACAATAAAAATTAATTGTAATTGAAAATAAAGATTTTGTATTTGTACAGTATTATAAGGTAACAACGGTATCTTTGTTGGTAGTGTTTATGTTTCAGAACAGTCCTATGACTTCATCAGTCCATTGTGGAAGAAGAATAGGAGTAAGTAATATATTTATCGTGATCAAACTTTGTATTTAAGCAGGCTGGTGATAATCTAGGTTTCCAAATTTTCCTTTTATGCAATCTAATTCAGTCAGTTGCGTTATAAAAATTTAGGTGGCGTACATTATTTTATTTTCCAACTTTAATAAACTCCTGACCCAATCGCATGCAGCCGCGGGTCAAAACCCAGTTAGCTAAACGTCTTTCAAGAGTTTTCTTTTTCTAAAAGCCGTTTTCCATACTAACTTTACCTTGAACTTGTTATTATCATATAAGAATACTCGAATTGTTAAATATAACTTTATTAAAATAATTTAACATAGCAGTTATCCAGAGTAATCAGCACCTAACGACAGAAAACTATTGTTTCTAACAATGGAATCTTCTCAATACAGGAGTCAATCTTTTAACTTAAATAAACCTTTTTACACTCGAAACTTAACAGTAAGTAAATATAAAAGATAAATATTATGAACAAAGTGTAAGACGGTATCAGGATTATTAGTAAGCCATTTATTATTACAGGTTAGTTAATAAAACTTAACTTAAAAAGTGTAATATAGTTTTGATATAAATTATAAAACCGTGTTCTAGGTACATATTCTACACATATTATACACACAAGATAAGTACAATTTATAGCAACTAAATCGAGATGTCAATCATGACATTGCACTTGGTTTATTTGTGGAATATTAGACAGTTACGATTATTTTGTGTACAAAATGATTATACTAGTTTCAAATAGCACAGCTAGATCTTATAAAACAAACCCCAAGCAGGTCCAATTATTGAACGCAGTTCTAGCTATATCTCACGAGAAAATTGCAAAAACTCTAAAATTTTAGGCAGATAACACTGTTTTTGTAACTTCGAAAGGGGCATTGTATCAATCAAGAGGCTTAAAAACTCGAACAAAATATCGTATTTTAGTATAGTTTCCAGCTCATTTAAATGAAAAAATGGACTGTATCATATCTTATTGAAATACGATTGGTATAGAAAAAACGTAGAAATTGCGTTAGATGTAAACACTAAGCAGAAATGTTAGTAAAAACAGTTAACTTACAATTTTACATAATTAAGTTGCAATTAAATGCGTTTCTAGCTATTTCAGAGAACACGAAGCAATTGACCTAACTACAGGCGCATGATGTTGGGCATGCACATAAGGTACAAAACATGGCTTTGTAATGTGCTAATTTTGTAACTAAATATTAGAGAAATTTCCTTAATTTCATTATGCATGTATAGTGTATAGTGAAATATTTTTCAATTTTAGCTAGTTTACGAACTGTAAAAAAAAACTACACGAACAATTTTATAAACGCTCAAGTAATTTACAGTTTAAAATGAGACCATTGCATCATATTGTTAAAATATAATACTGAAATCCATAGGAAAATACGTGGTACATTTTTTCAAAACCAGCAATTAAAAAATTGAGACTGCGATAAATGTATTAAAGTCGACACAACATCAGCACATTTAATTTTACGAACGTGGGACTGAAAATACTCTCAGGGATTGCACGTTATCGAAAACATTGTAAATAATTTAAATAAACATGAATTCGTAAAATTTAAATGCCAATGGACGAAAACCTTCGACGTAGATGTTAGTAAACAGACCGTATGAACATTTCGATACATATCTTCATGCAGCAAGAGAGCGCTGGACCTTAAACGGCCAACATCACGTAACCAACTCCTTTCGTTTTCGACATTTTAACTTATATATTCCATCGAAAACAAATAATAGGGAGCATTACAACGCATTCACGCATTCTAGCTTTTCAAGCGATGACAACGACAACCATCACCGTCGAGTGACCACAAGATAATAAGTAATCGAAGTACGGTAACTTTATAAACTCGAATGTGCTTAGTAAAAAGCACTTGGACGCAACTAGTACGTCGCAGTTTAACACAAAATTCTTTAGTTTATTTAGTACTTCGGTGTGCTTTAAACATAGCCGCACTTCCTGCTTCTGAAATATTAGATCTCAAAGTACGGAGGCAGTTGGCTGCAACTTTGTGCTATTGAACCACTAATGACCTTAGATAAAAATGTCCTTAGTGTTTCGTTAGTGGTTCATTATGCTTTAGGCTTCAGTGTGTCCTCATTCCCCTTTCAAAAATACAAGCCCATAATTGCGCATTGGATATTGGCAGGCGGCTCCGTGGCGTAGTTGGTACGTGTGTGACTACTACGCCCAAGGTCCTGGGTTCGAATCCGCTTGAAAAATGTTAGGTGAGCATTTTTCGGATGAGAGGTAAAATGGAGGTCCCGTGTGTGAGTGTTGTCACCTTCCTTGGAACAGCAAGGGTTCGGCAAAATTCCAAATTTTCCAAATAAAAAAAAATCGCTTTTTGGCCAAGAGTACCTTCGGGTGGAGCATTGGAAAATCACATGTAGGGTTGGATATTGGCTATAACTTTTTTGTAAAAACACAAATAATCTCGTTTAATTAGTGGTTCGTTCGTGCTTTATAACGATTCACACTTTAACCCAGTCACGCATCCCTTTTCGAATGTATTAGAGCCCCATTTGGAAACTAGAATTTGACTATAACTTCTTTGTTATAAAATCTCTCTGATATTAAGATTATGAAGATGTTACGTTAATCGTGGCAGCCACGTTGGGCGCCAAATTTATGCTACGTTGCTTTGAGGCAGCCGTGCGTAACACAAAGGAAGTCAAAGAAATGACCGGACTCAATCGGAGAGTAGGGGGGGTTGTAGAAAGCAGACTGACATATAATGTATGCGGCGGTAAGGAATTAGTGACAATACCTGCAAAAAAATTAGTTAAGCAAACCTGAAAAAAAAAAGAAAAAGCATAGCAGCAATGAAACGTCTAAGTTATTCAGTACTTTGTAGAATGTAAATAAAACTGTTTAGATAAACTATATAATATAACAACGGTAAAAGCAATACAAAAATTTTTGGTACAAAGTGAGGTAATATTGGGGAGTAGCAGAAACGTTTCCTCACACACCAATTAAACATAAATCAGACAAAATGTTTACAAAAGATAAATAGGTAAGACACAATTGATATGAGTAATTCAGCAGTATTGATTTTTCTTTCTTTCTTTTTTTTCTGTTTTAAAATAGCATGCAAGTCTATTGTAAAAGGCATCAGAACGACAAAGATATGGCAAAGCAACGAATAGATATTCAAAGTAATAACCAGTAGGAAATAGTTCAACTTACAAAAGTCCTTCAGCAACGCTTCCTTGCAACTGAAGTGTGGGATTCAACGATGTCCTGCACTAACGAAGCACTTCACCCTTGACTTTGAGGTGTTGATGGAATTCCTTACACTTTACACTAATCACACCTACGCATTTCACTAGTGTTAGTAGCAGACATTATCATGCTGATGGAACTATATAGCATTGATAAATTTCTTGTTCATTCTATTTCCTGAGACAATAATTTCGAAATATTTTGTAACACAAATCGAAAAAAATGGTAATAAAAATTTAGAATCACGGGCCTTCAAGGTACGATGTAATGCATTAAACTAACAGTAACGTGAGGTGTTCTATTTGCTACCTATGGTAACAAAGAAAAATCTAATGCTTTTGAATAACGAAATTTGCGCAAACAATGATCTATTTTAGATTCTTTGGGGTTAGAAAATTCAGAAACTACAGTATCACAACTGTATCATCTTTTTGTTTTGTTTTTAGAAACACTCAAGCTTGAAACGGTATTTGGCTAATCCAAAGTATGCACTACTCTGATAAAAAGGACCACGAAGACTAGATCGCACACACAGTTCAAATATAGAAAGATAAATCAACAAAAAAAACACAATTAGTAAAGCAACGCGTATCACTAAGTCAATGTTCCGTAAAACACACGTCAAGTTCTACTACTTTTTTTTCTAACAGAAAAGCAACAAAAAAACAATTAGTAAAGCTACGCGTATCACTAAAACCGTCAGTCAATGACCTTAAAACCGCGCTTGTTGTCAATCAAACACGTTACATATAAAGCATACTTCTTTCAAAAGCCATCAGAACTACACTACTTACAGTTAATAAACAACTTTTACTTCACAAGAAAACTCAACTAAAAACACAATTAGTAAAGCAACAAGGAAACAGTATTTTTTTTTCACGTAATATATCGGAACAAAACACAAACTACAACTCCCCATCTGTTTATCTGAACTCGTTGCTATTACAACCGCTTATCGACTATTATCTAAACTTGTATATCCACATAAGGAACATCCAATAAATGAATGCAGCCATCATATCTACTAATTAATTACGAGCTGTTTATCATTTCCGATAAGTTGGGAAGTAATTTACGAATAATCAAATTTTACAATTCATTCCTTGCAATTTATTTATTAATGAAAATCAATCTTCAAATTATCTGCTTTTAAAGTAATACCCACGAGTTAAATTGCATACAAATCTGAATTATTCTGAAGTATTTCCTTTATACAAACAGCGATCCCAAAGAAACGATGTATTTTTAAGTACGTTAACAGAAAGGAAGCGTAAAATGCTAAACTACAAAAATGCCCGTTACAAAGAAGTTGATCTGCATTGTGAAAACTCAACCAAAGCTGAAGATAATTTTTCTATTGACTGGATTATAGGATCACATGCTAAGGATATGTAGCCACCATCTAACATACGTCACGTACCAATCGTCTAGTGCAGAGACGAAGACTAGTAAAAAGTTGATGCTTCAAGCAGTAATAAAACCTGCAGCATTCCGCATTGTTCAGATTTTAAACCTGTGCAAATTTCAGGAAAATGTGTAGGTTGGTTCAGACTAGGAAACAATCAGAGTACGCGTGCAACCAGTTCTAAAACTGAAGACCTAATGATGATGATGAATGACTTTCTATCAACACACTAGCGACTATGAAATAAAGTAGTCCTTGAAGAACGAGGTGGGAGTCAATGACTCAATTTTCGAATTAAGTTCTTAAATGTGTAAATTGCGTTAAAGGAATGATTCTTCTTAAAAGTGAGGTTGCGTCAAACCTGATGTTGAATTCTTTTCTTCAAAGTGTAAAGACGGAGTTTGCGTAGATCAATATCTAACAGTTAAAACTATATCGTCGTGCTTCAATTTGAGAATCAGAACAAAGCTGAAGGTGATTTTATTAACAAGATAGCGGAGGTCATCCCCTAGAGTCATATGATCTCCATTTAATACACCACAAGCAGGATTCGAATCTCGAATTTTGTACAATTCCAATTGCAAACCTATGGATTAATTATCTGAGTGATGCAGCTTGCGGCTCTCGTGATGAATTTGATGATAGTAGCTCTATCTGAAAAAGGTGTTAGGATCATAATGATGATGGTAAGTGACAGCTAATGATATGGCAGTAACTTTATGATTCGAAGACAGTATGAAATATGTACTTATTGCGCTTTTTCTAATAAAATCCATCGCATCTTAATAAATTTCTATTTATTCATTTCAAAGAGTAAGTTAAAAAATGATATCTGACATTTTAATTCTACAAATTTTTAATCACACCCCCTCCTCCCGCATAACAGTGTTACACTATCTTCAATTTTGGTATCTCTGCAAAACTTCAATTCTCCTATCAAGATAAAGTTGAACACAATGACCAATTGCAACACATAATTAACTCTCTTCCATTCGTGCTAAGTAAGCAATATAAAATTTAATAAAAAATAATAACCCTTATCTTTTTAGGACCGACTATAGTTTTCTTTTTCATAACGTTTTTAATTAATTGATTACTTTAGTAACATTACTATAACCATATTAGAAAAATAGAAATAAAGAACTTAATTTAGTATGATTTCTACCCCGGATGTATACCAATGTCATCAATAAATATGCACTTGCCATTAGGGAAGCACACACGTTTTCTACCTTGACCATTCCGATGGCTTTTCTGGTTGCTGAACGACAATACCTAAATATAAAGAATAAAATTAGCTACTTACATTTTAATATATTATTTTTAATAAATCAAATTTTAAAAGTAGGCATACTGTTTTTTCAACTTAACGTACGTACAGTTTTAGCGGAAAATTAAAAAAATAGGTCAGTCTCTATAATATACTATCATTTTCTATTTAGAATAAGCTAATCTTTGATCAAAAATAAAAAACGTTTATCATTTATGTATATTTTAGTTATATTTTCCCTAAATCAAATTAAATTTGATAAATTATCTGCAGATTTTAGTCCAACCACATGCACCATCAAGGGTGAATGATTTGTTTTTGAGTTAATGTTGAGGATGAGTTACTGGAAAATTTAATTTCAGAGATCACTATTTGGATATGAACCAGCCAGTGAATATTTTAAGAGTTAGTGACTGAATATAACCGAATAATTTTTAATTTAGATTTTATACTATTATAGCTTAAGTACCACTATTTGGATAAAAACCTGCAGTAACCTTATGTAAAACTAAAATAACCTGCAGAGTAAAGTAAGTATATTTTACTATATAAAGGAAAAAGTAGTACACAAAAGACAGCTTATATTAGTATAAATAAAAGACCTAGGATTATACATATCCCTTCGATTGCAGTACTGCGAATAAAAAAATATATTAAATATAAAAGGATTTAAGTCCAAAAAATCGTAGTTTTGAACTTGAAGGGGAACAAGTTTTTGCATAAAGTTTCTTGCCAGTAAAATTAGATTACTGTGCCAATATTTTACTTAAAAGCCATGGAGTATCACAATATATTCTATATCTCGTTTGTGGTGATTGTTTTACACATGGAATGCTGACACCATACCAGTATACAAAGCAAATTATTAGAAATGGAGAAGAAGATTATAAAAGGATTATGAAAAGAAAGTAGGGGCTGAATCTACATGACGTAGTTACCAATTTACGTGCGATCAATTGCCGTGAGCCAGCCAAATATTAGGCTAAGAAGTTGTTACGCTTATTTTTCAACATAAATTAAATACCCTTTTTCCCCGGGTTAAGTCATTACCCATTTCTATTCCTAAATTCCCCAACAATACCCTATGTAGTGTACCTGTTCAGAACAAACCCGCTTTAACATAATTTTAACTCAAATGCATTTTGCTTTTAAAACAACAATTTATTCGATAAATTAAATAATCAATACCTTGTTTTAGGTATCCGTTAATTTGTTAAACATTTCGATAACGTATAATTGCTTTCTCTTGTGTTTCCCATTTAAAGACTTGTCAAAATAACGGATCCTAGTATTATTTGATAACGTGTTTTTCAGTGTGCTAATCGGGCTTTGGTAACGCGAGGATTTCAGTTTGAACTCGTGTTATTTAAACCTATTTTTAATTAGATTCTACAGCTTGTGCGTTAAAATATTTTCTACATTACTCGTCTCAGTACTTCAAGAGCGATGCACGTTTCTTTGTTCGACAATTAGGAGGTATCTTGCGTGTATTCTGCAAACACGAATGTCGCTGAAGTGACGATAACTTCTAATTAAGTCCGCGAAGGTCCTGTTGAAGTTTATGAACCGGCATCTTTAATGGCTGTTGCTGTTTCTGTCAAAATTTTACCTGTTCCTGCTTTCTTAAATGCTTCTAATCAAGAAATTTCTGTCGTGCCTTCAATCACTTCTGTAGCTGAAGTGAAGATAATTTCTAATACGGATAGAGAAGGTCCTGTTGAAATTAGGGAACCCGTAGCTGTGATGCCTATTGTTGTCATCGTCAAAGTTTTATCTGATCCTATTTTGATATCTACTATTGTTAAGGAATCAGTTTCTATTGTGGCTGAAGTTTTGTCTGTTCCTACTCTGTTGTCTAACAGTAATGAAGTCTTACTTGATTCTATTCCTTTATCGGACGTTGATGAAACGATACCTACTCTTACTCATTTTTCTCATGCTGACAAAATGCTACATGCTTCTGTTCTTTTAGCTAACGTTGGTGAAATCCTAGCTGATGTCCTGTTACCTAATGTTGACGAAGGTCAACCTGATTCTGCTTTCTCATCTATTGGGGATGAAGTTCTTCCTGATACTGTTTGTTCTTGTAAGGTGGATGAAATTCTGTCTGGTGCTGCTCTTTTCTTTCATATTGATAAACTTCATTCTACTCCTGTATCTAACATTGGCGAAGTTCTACTTGATACTGTTTGTTCTTGTAACGTTAATGAACTTCTACCTGATTCTGTTCCTTTATGTAACATGGTTGAAGTGTTATCGTATTCTGCTCCTTTTCCTAGGGTTGATATTCCTACAGTCAATGCTGTTGTCTCTCTAACTGTGATATTTCTAGTCCTCTATCTAACGTCGTTGAAATTTTATCTACTTCTGTCCCTCTAGTTAACGTAACTGAAGTGTGCTCTGTTTGTGTTTCTTTTCGTAAGGTTGATTCCCGTACAGCTCGTACTTTTTACTTTTCTAACGTTCACTTTCTTACCACCAATTCTAAAAACAAACAGCCTTCTTCCATAACGTGTTCTGAGTTCCATAAATTACGACAACCACTACTATCTCCACCCTCGCCATCACTTTCTCGACCTCGTGCTACAACTCCTAGCCCCCTGCTGTTCATGTGTGGCAGAAAACTGCCCACGAAGGCAGACATTATTCTATGCTCCTTCCGAAACGGAAGATGTATGCCGGCGAAGTCCTAATGTCTTTGATTTCGTTTCGTTCTCCATCTGGCGGCGTAAATGCGTTGCGCCCCAGATTCTTATGCTGACTTTGCTCTCCTTCGGACTTGTTTTTTGGATGTTACGATTTCGTTTTACTGTTTATGTTTACCCTGTTTTGCTAGGTTTTCTTTCATTTTCTTGCTTTTTCTGACCCCGTGTGGGTCCGGGAATAGAATGGTCCCACAGTACGATCTGCCTGTTGTAAGAGGCTACTACAGCGGTCCAACACATACACGCACACACACATCCACTCACTTACTCATATACCAACACATACACACATACACACGCACACACACACATGTACACACCTACTCATACATCAACACTCACACACATACACATACCCACTCCCACACATACTCATACATAACTACACTGAGATGCTGTTTTATTTTCTTTTGTACGATTCTTAATTTTTGTTGTTGATTCTGGTACTTGTACTTGTTGGTGTTATTCTTTATGTTTTTTCTTTTTTCTCGTTCCTTTCGTTCCAGATACCTCGCCTTTTTCCTGTTGCTGGTTTTCTTTGCTGTCGGTCCCTATACCAATTGTACTTCGTCCATCTGTTACTGTGGGAGGTGCTTTCTAGTCCGTTTTTCTTTCTTCGGAAACCACGACTTAGTCGACTTTAGAACTAGTTAGCATTTCTTTTCTTTGGTTCTTCGGTTTTGGTTACCACAGTTAGTAGTACATCGTTTCCTTTTACCAACGCTTTTCTTCTCTTCCTCTCGTTCTCCCATGTTGTCCCTTTGTTTACTTGAGACTTGACCTTTGGGTTCTGTTTTGGTTTGCACTGTTAGTTTTCTTTCTCGTTCCTTTTCTTTTCTTGAGGTTGATAACCTTACTGTTTCTTTTGAGAAACCCACCTTAGTCCTCCTTGATTGCTTATTACCCGTCTTCCTTTCTTTCCTTCTTTTTTTTCTTTCTTTCTCTCTTTCTATTATTGGCCCTCGAGCCGGATTTTGTTTGGTGTCTGTTTTTGTTTTCTTTTCTATCCGGAATCTGTTGTGGTCCGTCTTGTTGTTATTTTGGGGGTTTCTTTTTTTCTTTTTCTGTGTTTTTGTTGTTTCCGTAACGAATGTTCTTTTAGTTTGAAGCGAATTTTCTTTCTTTTCGTTGTTTGGGGTTTTCCTTTGGGACCTACCCATTCCCGGATTTTGGTCATTACCCGCTCGAATAAATTCCATTTCTATTCTTAAATTCTCCAACAATACTTTATATAGTGTACCTGTTCAGAATAAGTCCGCTTTAACATAATTTTAACTCAAATCCATTTTGCTTTTAAAACGAAAATTTATTTGATAAATTAAATAGTCAATACCTTGCTTTAGGTATCCGTTAATTTCTTAAACATTCCGATAACGTATAAATGCTTTCTCTTGTGTTTCCCATTTAAAGACTTGTCGAAATAATATATCCTACTATTATTTGATAGTGTGTTTTCCAGTTTGCTAATCGCGCTTTGACAACGCGAGGATTACAGTTCGAACTGTTATTTGAACCAATTTTTAATTTGATTCTGCAGCTTGTGCGTTGAAATATTTTCTACATTACCCGTCTCAGTACTTTAAGAGCGATGCACGTTTTCTTGTTCGACAAGTAGGAGGTATCTTCCGTGTATCGGTGAGTTTTTCCGCGCTTACCCATTTTAATCAGACTCTCTTTTTAGTTCTTAGCTGGAGACCAAATTGGTTCTTTTTTATGTAGGCCTAACTGTTCTTTGCCACAAATCAACTGCCGTTGCCTGTAGATCGCTAGTGCCGTGATGGTAACAGGATAAATAGTTCCCGATGACCGTGGCGATGCGGTGCGGATTCACTTCTGATGGCGTGCAAGCTAAGTATTCCGACACATACAAGTATGCAACTTATTTTCTTTTGTGTATATCAAGGGAATATTCCTTATCGGTGTTTGGTGTAGTTACGTAATAAGAAACGTGACACGGTAGGACTATTGTTTGTTGTTTGTTGCGGCGAATCGATATTATCGCTCTACAGGTGTGATGAACCATTGTTAAAAATGTTTGACAAAAGTTTCCACACACTTATTCTTTTCTACTGATTAGTTTATTTTACAAACGGTATTATGTACAATTTAAAAGAAAACTTGACAAAAGCACTCACACGTTAATTCTTTTCGACTGATTAGTTTTATTTTGTGTAAAATACGAGATGCGCACTTCGTATCTAAAGTACTAAATTGTTCGGATCACATAATTGTTTGCTTTGAAATAATAAGGCTTAATTTATTTCTTTGGCTTGTTTGTACAGAATCCTTTATTTATTCTTATTGTTAATAGATAATCGTGGGCCACGTGCTTTTTTTTTGTTTTTTTGGTATTTGGGTGTATCCCCCACTCTCCGCATTTGGTATTTAGCCTGGTATTTACGTTTCTTCCGGCTACGTCTAGGTACGTAGCAAAGTATTCGTCCGTACTACACTCGCACACACACGCAAGCGTAAACATGCACAGACACATACACACGCGCGCGGCTCACACACACACTCACATACATACTACTCTATGCATAGCAATCACAATCTACCCTATGCAAAGCAACATATTATTATCAAAAAAATTTAGACTAAGAAACTTTAGACACTTATTGTTTTATTTATCTACGTGTGGATTAAATAATTTCTTAGGTAATAGATAATTATAACAATAAATTGTTTAGCTAATATTATTTTTGTCAATCCATTTACTATGGGCAGTAAAAAATCTCAACCATTTTACAGAAATAGTTGTCTCTTTTCTATCTAAACCCTTTACACTCAAATTTCTGGAACTTTAGCTTTCTACAAATTTATATCACAAACAGCACATAATTTTCCATTTACTATGGGCAGTAAAAAATCTCAACCATTTTACAGAAATAGTTGTCTCTTTTCTATCTAAACCCTTTACACTCAAATTTCTGGAACTTTAGCTTTCTACAAATTTATATCACAAACAGCACATAATTTTCCTATTGTTGTTGTCACAAAGGAAAATGGAGGTATCGTAATCTGCTCACATGCAGGACGTCTAAACAAAGTAATTGTACCGGACCGGGAGCCGCCGCCATTGAAGAATTGCTCCAGAAATTTATCGACGTACAGTATCTATCGACCGTTGATTTAAGTTATGGGTACTGGAAATTATAACTAAATAAATGGTGTCGAAAATGTACGGCATTTCTGTTAAATGGTAGGAGCTAACAGTTTAAGGTGCTAACATTTGGTTTAAATTAAATGCCTTGTGAAAGTATTGGGACACGAAGTTCTAGAATTTGCTACTGTTTGTGTAGGTAATATATTATTCGCATCTAAAACGTTTGCGGAGCACAAGCATCAATTGAATCTTGTACTAAAAGGTTTGGAGAAGCCGGAATGACAGTTAATTAAGTAAACCTGAGTTTCTGAAAAATCAAATTCTTAAAACACATATCCCCACTAGGTATACAGATGGATTCTATCACAATTAAACCAATTGAAAAATGTCCAAAACCATACAAAAAAATCATTTTTAAGATTTTGTAATTTTTAACGACTGTTTGCAGACAACCACTCGGAGCACGTAAGCACTTTAACGCCGGTGTTAGAAAAAAAAATCAAAATGGCATTGGGGAAGCGCAACATAGTAAAACTTTTGAACGGATTAAAGAAAGTTTTATTAAGGTCGTTCTGCTAGCTCATCCTGATTTTTCTACGCGCTTCTGTATTTCCACAGATGCACCAACCCAAGCGTTAGGTGCATACCTTTTCCAAGAACAAAACGGACAAATCAAAGGTATAGCTTTTGTGAGTCGAACGTTATTAAGCGCAGAAAAACCATACATGATTACGAAGTCAAAACTACTGCCAGTGATATTTACTTGTAAAAAATTCCAAACTCATGTACTAGGTTATCCCACAGTTATCTGTGCTGACCAACGCGCATTAGAATTTTTTACATCTAGGGACTAAATTTCACAGTTTATTTGTTGGTGCATTTACCTGCAAGCGCTTCAGCTATAAATAAAATATTGCAAAAGTTGTATTAACCAAATAACTTGTTTTATCAAGGTACGGTGTACTATAATTTCATATACCGTGTTATCTAGTTAGTCTTTTTTATGTATTTGTATTTTGTTTAGTTTTGGCATTTGTAACTTATGAGTCTCAAGGTGGGAGCTTTTGCAAATTAAAGCCCACGCCACTAGGTTGTTTTTCTCTATTACAATTTAATTTGCAAAAGAGAGGAAATAATAAAAATAGTTTTATACCTGCAAGATCGGTAAATAGTATTATATGGGCGATTAATTATCGTAATTGAAACTAAACCAATTTTGTCTAACTGTACTTATCAACATTATAGTCATTCTTAAACTAACCATACCTGATAATTTGATTTCCCAACACAATGAAGCGGTATCGTACCACTCCGCAAACAGCGGCCGGCACCTTCAATTCTAAATAGAATAAAGCCACGGAGAGTGCTGACCTCTATTATTATGATTAAAAGAATAAATAAATCTACATTTGAACAATGCAAGTATGGTATCAAACTGTCACTGCCATACACAAGCAACATAACCAACGATTACCCCGCTGTCTCCCGTCGCATCAACACCGTTCAGATATCTCGATCCTTACCTGTATTATTCTAGCTAGCTTAACGTCCAACACATGAACGCCCATTGTGGAAAACCAAGGTCTGATACAAAACCACAGGAATCCAAAGTCCCGTGACCGAACAAACGTAAGACTTCGATTGGCAACCTAGAGATCCAAGTGCAGTTAATGCTTTTCGCCTGGTACTCGGGCACCAAAAGTACTAGGTACCGTACTTGAAATCTGGTAATCCCAGGCTCATTATCTAGCTATTGTCAATTGGAGCACCCCTATCCTGCAAGCTTGACTATCTATTTACCCACCTGTGAAAGGCAGAAATAGTCCACTACGCCTATCCGGTACCCCGACTGCCTTGAGATGTAACGACAACAGCAGCCCAGCACCCTTATCACATGCCTGCCATGTAAAATAGCACTAACTCTACAGACCTATCTACTATTTACTTCAGCTACCTTGCCATCTAACAACAACAGCACCGAAGACTACTAGCCAATGCTTTGACCGACCTGCCATAAGCACTCCTGGTTACTATCTCATCTCTGTTATAATTAAACGTACAAGATTCTGAGTAACATCCCTTTCTAAAACTGTAGTTAACATTTTAAGCCATTCACTACATAATAGCTAGCATTCAGTTATCTATAAATACTGCCAGTGCAATTCATTCACTTACCATCAATAGGACATGCAAAAAGATCAGTAAAATACAGCTAGCCGCAAGAATACATAACTTCGATCCTTCATGAATTAAGTAATATATAGAGATACAATTATCAATTCATTTAAGTAAACACCTGTGAGAAAAAAGTACTCACATGTGACACTGAAAAGTTGTGGCCTGGGCGTTTTTTCACCAATACCTAAAACAATCGGGTTTTAATGGCATAAATGTTTTAAAAAAACTAATTAAGAACTTTCAATTGGGAAGGATTTGTTTGACATTTAATTATTGTCGTTCAAGGATAACTACAACTATTTATTAAACACTTTTAAACTGTTTTCTTGCATGGATAGGTTTTAAAACCGAAAAGATTTGGAGCTGGGACAAAATCTGTGAATACATAAAAGGAATGGACTCATTCGTTGCAAACTTTTAATAAATTTTTAGAAATCGTCGAATCCAGTTCAAGAAGTAAAGTAAGTGACAAAACAGACTAAAACTCCTTGTCAACTGCATGTCCCATTTTGCTTATGAACATATTAGCGACTATAGCACCTACGACGAGGCTGCGAAAATATTGGATGGATTCTACATTAAACAAACCAACGAAATCTTTAGACATTCTTACTGTACGTAAACAGCAACCTAGCGAAAGCATTGATCAATATAACCACGCATTGTAGCTTTTAAGTAAAGGGTGCAACTTTCAACCTGTAACTGCGGAAGAAAATAAGAATGACTGCATAAGGGTTGCTTTTATTAATGGCTTACTGGTATCTGACATTCGTCAACGCTGTTATATTTTTTTTTTTCGCTGGATAGAAATTTTTGAGGATCGCCTTTGTTAAAGATATGACAGGGCCAGAAGGCGTTGGGAAGAAAAAATATGGTGCTCTCGGTCGGGGTGTATTCCTGCGGAGGTATGATATGGTCGGGATATTCTACTGAGACTAAACATAAAACACAAAAGGATCTTGGGCGCCAGAGTGTCTATGAAATTCAACAATAAAAAGTCACCCTAAGGGTAGACGCAGAAAACCCATAAGAGAATAATATTAAAGTGAATGTTTGTGAAACCTCTTGAAACCTGAAAAAATATATACCACAGGCACTATTTATATCCTAAACAAAATACATAAAAAATAAATAAATATACCTTCAACTTAAATTTAAATGTATCGTAATAAAATATTCTCAAATTGAAGTAATTAAACCACTTTTATATTCTTCTTAATTTTATCATCTCAACCAATCTCATAACTACTTATTTTTATTAGATTTTAAAAATAAAACTATTTGAGTTTTGATTAGCATCTAATAAAAAATTAGTTTCTCTTATTCTTTGTACAAAATTATTACTATATGCACAAAAGCATAAATGTGAATGCTGAAGAAATTATTAAGTAGGCAAAAAATTATAGCAATCAACAGACTATACCTGTCATAACCAAATACTTAATATTTTATTAACATAAATCATCCGCTGTAATCAGAGATCTTTGATATGGCTTACAGCACAAAAATACGTCTTTAGCTTAATTTCTAATATTTCTAAGATTTATTTTATTTTCTTGAAATCAAGAATTTTCTAACTACAATATTCAATCAGCAAACATAAGCGTCAGATGTTTTAATGAAATATGGAAAACTAGTTTTGTATCACTACATATGTTGTTTTGAAGAGCTGAACGTAACAAATGTTTAATACAAAAATATGGCGACAAAAGAATGTCATACCACCCAAATAACACCTTATAAAAATGTAATTTGCTTTAATAAAATTAGGTGCAATATTGATATTCAAAATGTTAAACTTCATATTTACTACTTAAATACATTTTGGCTGAGTAAACCGTGCTTTTCAACAAAACATGTTCCATCACGTTTGTATTGGATACTTCCAACAACGGGATTTATAATATGTTCCTCTTGATCACTATAAAAAAGAAATGTTACCCACCAAAGTTTGATGACAAAAATATCTAAGTATTAATAAAAAAAATACTGAACACCTATCGCTTCAGAGCATTACGATCCAGCAATCTTCTTTACAAAACGATAAACAACTTCCTTCAAAAAGCCAATAATTAAATCTTGCTCGATAAATTCTGCTTGCTTGCGTTTTACAAATATCGCTACATTGAATTAGAATTTTGTTTTAACTGAAGACTGGGTGTATCGCACCAACCTCAGGCTATACGAAACTGCCATGAATGGAATATTCTTCAACCCATTATTACTCAAAACTCACACTTCACAAAAAAACGTGTATGTTGATTACATACTAACGAACAAAATTACATCTTGTCCTTTATCAATAAAGGCGCATGACTATTCAAAACAGTATAGCTGCACGGAATATTAAATACGATTATAATGACTTTTTCGCCTAAATTCTAGCAATATGTGTAGCGTGAAGTGCATTCTATGATTGCCTAAAACTAAATTGTTAGAAAATAAAAGTGAATATGAAGCTTAGAAAATAAACCTGCTTTAACGTTTACTAGAATACTATACTTTAACTTTGGAAAAGGCTATAGAAATAGCTAGAGCTCAAGAAAATACCCGAAAACAATCCGAGTGTTATCCCACTCAACAGAGCTTTGCAAACGCTCAAGAAAATACTCAATGGGATATCCAATCCCACCTCTCAGCTACAGTTACGCACGTTTGTTATTTTTGTGGTTACAAAAAACATCCTAGAACGCAGTGCCCTGCGAAGGATGAAATCAGTGCTTACTGCAAGAAAAAAAGTATTTCCTCAAAGTCTGTTTGAGAGCTAACATGTCTAGAAATAAACAATCCTCCGAAACCTCTTCTTCAATTATTGACGATGTATTTCCAATAATAAACAGTAGTTTATTCAAAGCTTTAGTAAAGGTTCATGTAAACAAAATGTGTGCGAACACCTTAATAAACATGAGCAGCTCTGAAAGTTTTATTAATCACCTTGCGCCATCGACTAAAAGTTCTTCCAAGTAGTGGGAATGAATCGATGGTTTCTATATCCCTCTCATCTGAAATAAAAGGACACCGTGTAATAACCTTGATATACATAACTACAAATACGCTAATTTTAAGGTTTCTACCCTTCCTAATTTATGCGCAGATGTAATTATCGGGCACGACATCATGAAACAACACTCATACGTTGGCATCGCTTTTGGGAGAAGAAAACCTTCTTTACCAATTTGTTGTCTTGTTCAAGCCATCGCTTTTTGGAAATCTGTCCAGTGAGTGCAGACCTATAGCTACTAAATTTCGTAAACATTTTTTTGAAGACGAACTGTTAAAAGATCAAGCCATAGAAGGAAGCATATCGCCTTGCCGAGCCCAAGTATTAGCTGTAAACAATGAAAACTATAAAACACGTTTGGTTATGGACTATTCACAAACTATTAATACTTTTGCCTTATTTGATGCGTATCCACTTCCAAATATCGAGAACATAGTTGTACGCGCCGCTCTCAGTTTTAAACGAATACTCACGAAGCGACCCGATAATATCGTGCCTCTAATGACTGTTGTACGGGACGTGCTCGAGGATACAACGAACTTAGTTGCACTCTCCCAAATCCTCTTATTATTTTCCTCGTTCTTACCCTATCCAACCCCTTATGTGATACGGGTTAGTGTTATACACAGACAATGCCGATCTACCAGTTCCAGTGATGCATCCAACGCTCTAGCTGGAACAACAAGTGCTACAGATTTGGTGAGTGACTTTTACCGTAAACATAAATTGCATTTATTTTCCTCTACCTCTAACCCTCAAAAGATTACAGTCCACTAATATACAAATTTTGTGGTCCTTCGAGAGCGACGCGAACAATGGTTTCTAAAATAGCCAAATACAACATTTTCAGTACGATCGATCTATTAAGCGCTTATTATCAGATTCCAATACGCAATGCTAACAAAATATACACTTCTTTTGAAGCAGGTAGGAACCTGTATCGATTTCGCAGAATCACTTTTAGTGTAACAAACAGTTGCATGTTTTCAAGGAGTGATCGAACATAATTTCTAAAGAAAAGCATTTACATATTTACACAATGTCACTATTTGCGGCGGAAATCAAAACATGGTCGACTCTAACCTTCGAAAGTTTATGAACAGTGTCGGGAGATATAGGTTAGCTATAAATCAGGATAAATGTCATTACTCGAATAGCGGAATCGATCTTTTAGGATATACTATAGAAAAAACACCCTTAAACCCGATTCTGATAGATTAAGAGTTTTAATGGATCTTCCCATCCAACGAATCCCGCCGCATTAGGACGAGCTCTAGACATGTTTTCACATTATCCGAAATGTACTAATCCAAACAAAAATAATAAAGAAGATGGAGATTCTGTAAGTGACAACCCCAGAAAACAGAAGTTCGCTGATCCTCTAGAGATCAGGAGGCCTACTTATATGCAGGACTTCGATTAACAAAAGCAAGGGGGAGGGGGGAGATTGTAATATAATTTCATATACTATGTTATGTAGTTAGTCTTTGCTATGTATTTGTAATTTGTTTAGTTTTGGCATTTGTAACTTGCCAATCTCAAGGTGTGAGTTTTTCGCAAATTAAAGCCTACATTCCTAGGTTGATTTTTTCTATTACATATAGTTACCAGAAAGACGCTTGTAATAAACTTATTGTTGTACATCTAGGTAAACCACCGCCAAATAAATTAGTCTCTTTTAAAAATTTAAAGGAAGGTCAGAATAGGGATAATAATATAAATCAACGAAGGGTTGATATTCAGGAAGGTCCGTAAAGTATAAAATTGGTAACTAATTTCTATTCCTAAAAAATTCTTACCTGAGTTTACTCTGGCAGTATCATCAAACGAATGGACATTTTGATATGAAAAATTAGCAGTGCTTATAGAGAAAAGCTGTTATGTTCCTGTCCGAAGAAAAATTCACAAAATGACCTTTAACTGTAATTTATATCAGAAAACCAAAGTAGATAATAAAAGTGTGAAGATACATCAAAACTGTAACGGCTTATCAGTCTTTAGATTTGGTTTCTGTAGTTTTATTTGGTACGTTAGCAATAGGACGAGGGTCCTCCTCGTATATTTTTCTAATTTGTAATTTTTTCCAAATACTCTAGATTCTATCCCAAAAGCCATCTTATCAGACCATGGCACTCAATTTACAAGCTAATGTAAATATTAAGTTCAAATATTCAGCGGTATATCATCCTCAATCAAATCCCATCGAACGAGTTATGCTTGAAGTTAGTAAATTGATTAGGGCTTATTGTCATGGGAAACGTATTAGCTGGCCGATGCAGGTAGAACGGGCGGAAAATTGGTTAAATTGTATTGAACATGAGTCAACCGGATTCACGTCGTTTGAATTATTAAAGAAAAAAGGCCCATTCATTTAATTAAACGACCTTTACCGTTTCCGGAAAGAAACGACTTCAAACTTAAAACCAAATTTTTATGGCTAAAGATCGTATGTAGCAAAGCGCAAACACAAGCGTGATCAAAATATATAATATATAGCAACTCAATTACACTCGATACAAAATATGATCAGTAATTTAGAGTTAGCAATATCATTTGCACGTCTCGATACTCTGCGCAGTTCAATTATTGAACCAAATCAACTAAATGGAATTATAGCAAAATTGAACAAAATGTACGAGAATGAGCAAATATATATATATATATATATATATATATATATATATATATATTGTTGTGATACTGTCAATTTTTGATTTTTAATATATAGTTTTAATTGCGTCGGCTAGATCAGTTTTTAATTACGCACGGAGCATGCGACAATACGACAAACAAAGAGTTTAAATTTACCTTCTACCTCTACTTACTGTTCTAATCTTTAAACCAAAACACCATTAAGCACAAATTATTATAATGTTCTCTAAAATGTTTACAACGTATGAAAAGTTTAAGAATTTTCTAAATAGAACTTTCATTGAAAAAAAATTAATAATTATCATTCCCAAAGATGATCAAAAAGCCAGCAAAATCACTATTATTATTATTAACTCAAGCTCCATAAACGTTCATTCTACTTCTTTAAATATTTACGTAATTTACAACGTGTACTCAAAAAAGCGATCCTTGCCGACCTTTCACATAAATTATCATGAAAGCAATTGCTGGAGTATCTAAATTAGAAATATTCAATGAAATGTTAATTTTTAAATCATTCAGTTTAGAAATGTACAACGAAATATTGACAAATAAAATAATAAAACATTCAGATTGGCTAAGCTGTTTTTTTCAGCTCGAATCAGTCCCTGGTCCAACTGCTTTAGTTATTGTCTGCATTTCTCTTAGCATAGCCTTAAATTATTCTAGTGTCCTTTGTTAAACTCCTTGACAATTCATAGTTAAAGTAAATACTTGTTGCATTTTCTTATTTAATCCAGTAATTATTTATAATCGCTTATTCATTAATCATTCAGAATTATTTAGAATTGTTTTCCAGTAATTATTTAGAATCGTCATCCAGTAATTATTTAGAGTCCTTTTTATTAATGTTAATAGTAGAATTAAAATTAAAAACACTTTTGGTTATTTACGCTTTTGAAGGGTAAAACGACAAACCTCTTAATTTTCATAATTACAATAGTATTATTTCATACTTCACAATAAATCACTTCACGTAAATATCTTCGTTTTAAGGTATGTGAACTAAGCTTTACTTTGTGTTGAAAATGATTTTTTTACAAATCCGGTCGTATTTAAATGCATCGTCTATCTATTGACAAGCGCAGAATTCTTTGTTATGCATGATACTTTCATACCAGGTTTTTGGGTATTCCATCGTATTATATTGTATGTTAACATCAACGCGTTGTTTTTGTCACGTACCATTTCGAGTTAATAGCATTGATTTCCTTGGATTTTCATACTTCTAGATAAGTAAGCCATTGTTTGTTCAAATAAATTTGGTGAACTTTGAGTTTATTCACCATGCCTTGATCGTTTCCAATATATCAGATGTCGATTTTAGCTTTCTAGCCACGAAGACTTAATACAATTTATGCATTAAATAATATGCGTTTGCTATCTTACGCATTTTTAAACCCGCTTGTTTTAATTAGGATTCTTGACGTAATAATGATGCGTTATTCATGCGTGTCGCGTTTCAGCTTGCGTTTATGTTGTTTAACGACTTGTGAATTTGTTTATTCAAATAAATCTTCAAAATATTTTTCATTAACTAAATTAATTATGGTTTATATACAGGGCGTTGTCATTTACTTTGCAGTCTAATCATCGTATTTCTTGTTTTCTACAGAAAACTGTCTCGTTTTCTGAGCCCTCATGTATTTTATATGAAGTGCGCTATACTATTGGTCCTAACTACCCCTAAATGACCTTATCAACACAGCAATATATATATATATATATATAATGTTATGGATTCAAAGGGTTAAATTTGGGGGTAAGTAATGCAATTTCAAACACCCTGTATAAAGAAACAAACATATTATTTACGCGCAAAATTTATTTAATTTAAATGGACAAGTATTGACGTAATTTAATAATTAATGATTGAAAAGTTAGAAGTACATAGAGAAAACCAGTTTTAAAACAAATAGAAACGCATAATTAATTTAATTTATTTTAATTCAACGGATAATAGCATTGGAAAACACACCAGGGTAAAGAAAATCAATAATCCCAAGGCAAAAGGTTTCTTGGTAACAAAGAGACGTCAGTTTATCGGATACCGTGAAATATAGACTACAAGAATTGTTGTTTTAAACGGTCTATAATTAAGAACACCTGCATGTTTAAAAGGTTACCTTCTTCGAAATTATCAGCATAATAAAGCGGGCTTCATAGAAAATAGTGTTCAACCGTCAGTGGCTTCGAATAAATAAGCTAACAAAGTTCTTAAAGAGTAGGTGAGAAGCACGATCAGTAATATGCTATAGATAGAGACGAATATAAAAACATTGGTTTTCAAAACGCACGTGCTGAATCCACGTGGAGTGATGAGACGCGGTCAGCAATATCGATTTTGTACAACTCAAGTGGGGGTTTGGAACGCGACAACAAATATGCATAAGACGGAGATAAAAATATTACAGGCGGAGTTTCATGACGACACAGAACAGAATCATTGGTTGAAACGGATAGTTTACAAACGGTCGAACATGCGACAGGTGGAAGCGATTTTCAGATAGATACGACGCGTTTATGGAGTGAATTTCTGGAAGCTTTAAGTCAGTTATATAAAAATTTGCAGAAGTGTTAATTTGAAATAAGTTTTTCGCGTGAAGTGTGGCCTATAGGTGGCATGGTAACGATATAAATACTCTGAGAGAATTGGGAGCTTTGCTCTTTATATTCTCATCGCTTTTAACGATTTACGATAGACCGACGTTATAGTAGAGTTTTTGTGAGTACTAAAGATATTCATTATACCGTAAATGTACTGCTAGCACTTATAAATTGGTAGTTATGACCTTGTAGTTATTAACGTAAAGGTACGAGTAGTGTAGTGAAAATCAAATTAACAGAGTTCCTTCCAATTACTACAATACCAGGCCAGTAAGTCAATAAATAGAGGCATAATATACGTGAGTTTGTATGCTGTTATGGGATGGTATTTTGAAGCAATGCTTGATGATTATTGGGGTTCTCATCTATGAATATGTGGAGGAGCAGAGCGCATAATCACGAAACCGAGGAATTCTGGAGATTATCGTCTGAAGGGATAGTCTTGAAGCAAGTTTTGTAGTAATTTTATGCAAGGTAAAAGGCATACATTAATAAGCTGGGTTATTATGAGCTCACCATACACCAGTGTGCAATTATTTGGGGCCCATCTACTCATATTGTATTAAATGTGTTTGCAAATAATAATTTAAAACAAGGAGTTTGAAACATCACTTATTGAGTTGTAATTAGTGTACCAAACTGTTTATACCTGTGAATAATTTGGCAGTAAATAGCGTAAATAAAAGATTGTATGATTGTTGTATTGTTTGGTTTATTGAATGGTGTGCGAGTGGGAAGGAAGAATGATAGTAAATTTAGGTATCCGACAAGAGGCACAGCTGAGCCGGTCAGGGAAGTTGCTGAAGATATTTTGAAGCAGAAATCAGGGTAAGAAATTTTTTTTTGTTGAAATTTTTAAATTTTGAAAATCAGTGTTGACATTGGCAAAGTTAAAAGCATAAGGTCCACGATCCGCTGTAATCTTATGGCGCCCAATTCGTGAGGCTCGAATGAGTAGAGGTAAAGGACCGATGTCTCAAGAGCAAAATCCACGAGCCACAGCAATATATATATATATATATAAAATTCATACTCCAGTGATACCCGCACAATTTAAATTCCATCAATTATATTCAATACCTATTTCCAATTGAATCATATTTCCTGAGCAACCATATTTGTTAGTTAATAATTAATATTACTGGACGACTATCGACTACTGAGAGGTGTCCAGAAATAGAAACTGTTTAATATTGTCAGCAGTATAACCTGCACAAGAATCAGCTCTACATCGCAAAATTAATGAAAACCGGTGTAAACACATGCCAAACTACTCCGATTCAATTCTTCGAGTCTAAAATAATACAAGTAGATGCTGGAAACTTTCCAAAAGTTCCTGCAAAATCTTATGATACAATCACAATGTAACAACGCAGGACTTTTTGAAGCCAAAACACCTTGTGTTGTCTCGATAGAAAAATGTCCCATGAAAATAAATGGAAAAATCTTCCCTGATGACACCATACATGAAGCATTTATCTACCAATTACCTAAATTTAATACGACGTTTGAAGAAACACAAGGAAGTCAACATCCTCTTCAATTGCAAGAAGTTGACAGTGACGAGATAAAACATCTAAAAATAATGGCAGAAAATCTACGACATATATACCTTCTTTTCTTAGATCGGCACATCATTTTTAGTAAATCTAATTTCTAGAATTATTTCTATTCTAATTTCAATTAAATTTATTAAACCTAGACTTATGAAAAATATAGCTTGAACCCTATTTTCTAACTTAGGTAGGGAGGAATGATATTATTCAGATCCTAGTTGTTATATTCTCATTGTTGCTAATTTGGTTAATTACAAGTAAATAGGGGGAAGATCCAAATGTAGCAATCACTTTGACTTTTAGCCAAATAAATTTGTATAAAAGCAAATATTAAATAATGACAATTAACTGAACGTTGTAGCTGAATTACTGAACTTTAGTTGTAATAATAGCAATACTAATTGTAATACTTGTTCATCTTTCAATAAAAACTAATAATTTTATTGGAGTTTTCGCATTCGAAAACAAGATTCCTGCCACCGACGTAGATGAATTTATCACATGTGGAATTAGAAACGTAATTTATGAGTTGTATGAAATCGTAAGTACTCATTTCCAAGTATAAATTATATTGCGACATACGAGTTTTGTGAGTAAAGTAATGAGACTTACCACACTGCAAGTGATCTGGCAACGCTGTATTGCTCTACTTGACTAAACCTGTACGTTCATCCTTTCCAGATGCTCAGTCCGAGTTTTAGCTCCGTACAGACAGCACGTAATTTTTGATAGCGCTATTTGTGAAGTTGTGTTTTTGTTGGGTGTTACGAAAATGAAACACTAATTTAGAACAACGTTGTGCTATCAAGTTTTGTGTGACATTTGAAAATTTAAAACAGGCATATGGAGAACATTCCTTAGCAGGAACACAAGTTTTTTGTTGGCACAAATCATTTTTGAAAGGCTGAGAACACATTGAAGATGAACCTCGTTCAGGAAGACTTACAACGTCAAACACCTACAAAAGCGTAGAACTCGTGCGTGTTGGTATGAAATCAGACCGACGTTTAGCAATAAACATGATTAGTGCCCTGTTAAACTTAAACATTTTCACCGTACATCAAATGTGAAAGATTTATGCCGAAATGGTGCCGAAAAACCCCACAACTGAGCAAACGGACCATCGAAGGTACGTGTGCGTTGATCTTCTTAAGAAGATTGCCAATGACCCCGAATAGTTCCCTCGTGTGACCACAGGTGACGAATCCTGAATGTTTTAGAATAATCCTGAAACAAAGCGGCAAAGTACGGAGTGGCACACTGAGACATCTCCGCGACCGGAAGGAGCGCAACGGAGCAAATCCAAGATCAAAACAGTGCTGATTTGCTTTTTTGACAGTAGGGGTAGTGTGCATAAAGAATTTGTTCCTCCAGGACAAGCTGTCAACCAAGTGTTTTACAAAGATGTTTTTAAAATGCCCAGAAAATGATGAATTGAGTGAGACGGGACATTGCAGACAAACGGATGCTACATTACGACAACGCCCCATGTCACCCTGCCACTTCAATCACAGAATTTTTGACTTCAAAGATTCCTATTATTCCACAGCACCCTATACACCTGATCTGAGTCCTTGCGACTTCTTTCTTTTCCCGAAATTGAAAAATGTCTTTAAAAGACGTCCTATGGGACACTGGAGAACATTTTAACGAATGTAACCGATATGTTTAAGGCACTACCAATTGAAGACTATCAGCGCTGCTATCAAGAATAGAAACGACGACTCCGTCGGTGTATAGCTGCCGATGGGAACTACTTTGAAGGGGACAATATTGTTGTTCGAAAAAAATTAAACTTTGGTAGATAAAAATCAGTCTCATTACTTTTCTCATACACCTCGTATAATTGTTTTAAATGAGCATGTTTCTGTTCATACTTTATGGCAGAATCTGAAGCATGATGAACTTTTTAATCCTAGTGAACGATCCCTAAATACAGTCTTAAACAACATTGGATTTAATTGGCAGAAAAGGTAACCCATGAAGAGGTCTATTGGTATTGCCAAAATTGTGGATTAAGGGATACAATTTATAAAGACATACAGGTTGGCCGAGAAGCTCCTTTACATGTAATTAGCATAGGATAATTAGACATGTCGATAAACGGTATTATGAATACACAAAATATTAATTAAAGCTAGCCTAACGAACATCTTTTATTATGTTCCAGAGTGCATTATCCGGGGTGGTGAGTCCGGACTTCGTGGAGGCCATGGCGACATTGCAGTAAGGTCTCAAGTTCCACGCCCAATCTAGCGATTTGAAAACAGTTCATTCAGCCGCGTGAGGACATTCACAGCAAAAATGTGTTGAAGCATCATCCTGTTTGAAGCAAAACGTTATCAGTTATTCCTCTAACCGTTAATTCCGGAAATAAGCACGTGTTAATCATGTGCACCTGACTATGTAAGTTCACAAGACCATTAAAAATATATGGTCCAAACATATAGTCCGATGTCATCCCTGCCCAAATCATAACATGTGGTGGATTGCACACCATATCCTCGTAATAGTGCGGATTGTCTTTTGTTCAGCAAAAGATACTACGTTTTCGCGATCTGCGATAAATTGCCAACTCATTTGAGAACATAGCATTTCTTTGTTCGTTTGCATCATTTCACATCCTTGTACACGTTGCTCGAAGTCACAATCACTCAACTCCTTCACTGAGGAACATGAAACATGCAAGTCTTTTCGCATGTGGTTTTGCATAATCGATTGCGAGACGCCTAATTCTAAAAACCGATTACAACTTAACTTTATTGAAGATCGTGCAATTGATTCCACCCTAACAGAACGATTCTCAATACAAATTTGACGTTTCCCGCTACTTGTTGCATTATGAACATTTCCCATTGTAAAAGCTTTCTTCTCCCATGCAAATTACATTGGTGGTGATAACGGCAGTTTTTCAAAAGAGCCCCTAAAAATATCTCCCATTGCCTTCTTCGTATTCTGACGTTCGTAAACCCAAATGCTTTTCAACACTGAAAACACTTGCATGCACCATGGTTTAATTTTCTCTACTGACGTTTTTCCTTCCCCCACATCACTACTGAAGTGAACGTGACATACGCAGTTTATCTACATATAAAGCGGCCCGATTCTAATAACATGAAAAGGGAGTTTGCAATGGGTGTATAACAATAAAAGAAGAAACGTTGTACCAATTTGTGTTTTTACACAAACCATGAATTTTTCAAAATTGTGTCATAAGCTGTTTCTGGGCAAGACTGATTTATGAAGCGTTGAGATGAGTTTTATTGCGTCAAGGATGTAAAGATTGCAAAATTATTTTCTTTTCGACATTAAAAAGCATATAGTAGAACACATGAACTCAAAATTTTAGTTAGACATCTAGCAAAACAGCTTAAATGTCTCAGAACGGCCTAAACTTTCTGGTAATGTTTTAAAGTTGTTTATTAAGTAATATTTAGTGAAAACCATAAAGATTAAACTAATGTTGAGGTTAATATCATAGATATCGTTGATATTTACTTACGGTATCTAAACTTCCATCTAACGGCACATTCACTTCTGTAGAAGATGTAATCGTGGTCTGTAAGGCTAAAAAATATAATATTATAACTAAATTATTTAATAAATTTCGTTTTCTTAACTATTAAATACTCACAAACAACTTTAACCTAAAACTGCTATTCTTAATAACTATTTTTTTGCTTTAATTTTAAACACCCTCGTACATTTCTAGAAACAAAACCATTCAAAATTTTACAAATAAAATAGATTTGCTCGCATGAATCCTATCGTGCTGCACAAAACATCGAAACATCTCTTTGTATCTCCATCCTGACTTAGTATCTCGGGGGTTCGAAACCATAAGGTTGATAGAAAATTAGGGTCTCTTAATTGCTTACTATAAATTGCTAATCTATGACGACAGATTCGCGAGATATGGCTTTTTACTCACATATGATGATGCCTGTACATATGATGGTTAAATCTACAATACAAACATCTTGGGAAATTCTAGTATCGGTCGGTTTTCGGGCTGTACTTTAACGTGCCTTACAACACTCACACACGGGACCTCCATTTTACCTGTCATCCGAACGAGGGTGTATTTTTGTAAAAACAACTCGCCTAACATTTTTCAAGCGGACCGGGATTCGAACCCGAGACCTTGGACGTAGTAGTCATACACATACCAACTACGCCACGGAGTCGCCTGATTTCATTCGATCGCTTGCCACCTGGATATTTTTTCGAACGTTTTCGTGAATGCTATTTGAACTTTCAAGAAAGCTTACTAACGTAATTTTCACCTGCGACCTCTTCTCCAGGATTAAACCCCAACTGAGGATCACATGGTAGCCGCAATTCACGACCTAACTTCACGTTGGCGGGACAGTATCCTGTGCTGTCATGTATCGAAAATCAGTACGCCAGTAGAAACAAATGTAAATATTGGTCCCAGTCTCGTTAATGTTCGGAGACAACTTTGGCTAGGTACTTTCCTAATGTCCTGTTCATTCTTTCAAACATACCATCCGATTGAGGATGAAGTGGCGTGGTTTTATTCTTCCTGATTCTAAGATGACTGCAGACGTTCTGAAACAACGCTGATTCGAAGTTCCGACGTTGATTATAATGTAATTCCAACGGAACCCCAAAGCGATAAAACGACTCTCTCACTAATACATCTGCAACCGTCTCGGCTACTTGGTTGGGTATAGCATACGCCTTCTGCCATTTGGTAAAATAATCCATTGCAACCAAGATATATTTATTTCCTATATCTGACTAAGGAAAAGGACCATCTGTATCAATGGCCACCATCTCAAAAGGATTCCCCACGTTATACTGTCTCGTATTTCGAGGCGTTCTTTTCACACCAAAGTGCTCTCCAGAGATACCACCGTGCAAGTGCTGCAACACTTCCGGCACTCTGCTTCTCGGCAATATCACTTGAAGTCGTCTCTCAGTGCCATCTTCCCACTCCAGGCGTCGTTTCAAGATTCTATTTTCAATCATCAAGAGGTCCATGTGTCCAGTAGGCCTTCAGGCTCCTACTTGAAATACTAATTTGTTCCAAAGTTGGTCCTTGTCCTCTACTTTTCTACTCAATCATACGTCTCAATTCGGCGTCTTTCTCCTGGTCTTCTAGTATTCTTTAGGGTTGCCAAGTATAATCAGTTACCGTCATTCCATGGATGACACTTATTTTCTCTTCCATCTTGGAGCAATGATTGCAATCTACCGGACAAGGTCTTCTTGATAGAGCTTCTACATCCCGATGGCTAGTTCCTACACGACGTTCTGTGTCAAAATCATATTCCTACAGCCGTTCTATCCACTTTGCAACTTGCCCTTGAGGATTTCAGAACCGCAGTAACCATTTTAGTGCAGCATAATCTGTTCCTAACAGGAATTTACGGCCGTATAAGTACTCATAAAAGTGCTCTTCGGATTGGACGACGGCCAACAGCCCCCTTCTTGTCATACAATAGTACCTTTCTGGCCGCGACAAGACCTTGCTCAACTACCCAAAAACTTTTTCTGGTCCGTCCTGCACTTGAGAATGAGCGATTTTTATAGCTGTGTTGCTGGCTTCAGTATCCAACACAAATTTACCCTCCATCCGTGGTTAACTCAGAATGGGTGCTGTAACTAGTAGCCGTTTCAGTTGTTCAAATGCGCTGACAGTCGTTATTCTAATAATATTCTTGTTCATCTTCGGTTAATTTTGTCAATGGTTTGGCTATGTTTGCAAACCCCAGTATAAGACCTAGATAATATGTAGATAATCCCAGAAAACTGCGTAGTTGGTGTATAACTGCTGGTGTAGGCCACTCTTGCACCGTTTTTATCTTGTCAGGGTCGGCTCTTATTCCGGTCTCCGAAACGACATGTCCTAGGTATTTCACCTCTTTTCCCAATAGGTGACATTTCTTAAAGCTCAAGGTAAGGTTTGCCCCACGTAATCTTTGGAATATTCCCTTAGGTTCTTAGAATGATCTTCAAAAGATATGCCTAACCCTATCACATCGTCTAGGTACGCCAGAGATGTTTTCCAGGACAGTCCACGCAGTATCGACTTCATTAAACGTTCAAAAGCAGCAGGAGCGTTGCACAATCCAAAGAGCATGACCTTGAACTGCCATAATCCGGTTCCAATTGTAAACGCTGTTCTCTCTTTATCGTTTGGCTCCAAGCGTACCTGCCAGTATCCGCTTTTTAAGCCCAAGGTCGAAAACCATTTAGATCCGAATAGAGTATCCAAGGTGTCATCAATTCTGGGCAAAGGATAGCTGTCTTTCTTTGTGACATTGTTTAGCCGCCGGTAGTATACACAAAACCTTGTCGACCCATGCTTTTTCTTGACAAGCACTACTGGGAATGAGCATGGACTATTCGAGGCTCAATCACTCCCTGTTTCTCCATATCTGTAATAATTTGCTCGGCTTCTTTACGTTTTGCCAAAGGACGCCGCCTACGATGTTGCTTATCGGTTGCGCATCTCCAGTAATTATCATATGTTGCACAGCATTCGTCCTTCCTTTCTCACTATCATCCAGTACGAATACATCTCGATATCGTTCGACCAGTTCTTTTACCTTGCCCAGTTGGTCGCCGTTTAATCTTTGAGATGAAGGTTTCAACATATCCAGCAATTTCTGTGAGCAACCGTTGACTGATTTATCTTTTGTGTCGTCCGCACAACGTTTAATATGGTATACTGAAATGCAACTTTCCACAATCATGTCTTTCTTCAAGGTCACCGTATGTAGATTAATGTTTAGCAACCTTACTGGTATCATATTTTGGGACTTTACCAGTGTTCTTCCAATCAGTAATCCCTTCTGACCCATTCCAGATTTAATTACTTCCATCATGCATACTTGTCCTTCCCCGAAGCGCACCATTCGGGCGTCCCATCACGATTATTTCCGTTTTCTCGGGTATTTTTATATAACAAATCATTCGAACTTGCATCGTCTGGTTACTCGTCCCTTGAAATGGAATCTCATCATCATCTATCCGAAGCACATTTTCTTTCATGTTCACATGATACCCATATTCTCTCATGAGATCCGTTACCAAGATAACTTATTTTGTAATTTCAGCTACCAACACCCGATGATTAATCAGCTGGTCTCCAATTCCCAAAGTTACGGCAGTCTCTTCGTGAGTAGAAATTTTCTCACCACTAGCCGTTAGAAGACATACCGATGCAGGTAGAACTTTTCCACGACCAACCAAATCTGGTCTCACAATAGTCCTTGTCGCTCCTGTATCCACGAGTAATCGGACAACCCTACCATTAATTCTACCATCAATATAAATGCTCTCCAGACTTCCCATCGACATGCAGCACGAATGATAATCTCCGAGGCACTACGTTGTGCTATCGACGTTCCCCTCTTGCGTCGATTTGCTTCTGCTGCTCAACTGGTTTTTTTTGGTTGGTTACGGCGTCTCTGTATATGACCAACTTCACGGCAGTTTCAGCATCGCAGACCCCATCTCCTCGGTCGTTGTCTTTCCAGCCTTTCCGCCACACGGTTGATTATTTTTCCTGTTCTGCAATTGACCAGGTTTTTCTAAGGCAGGCCGAACTTTATGACTCAACCTGTGTAATATCTGCTTAGCTGCTTCATATTTAAGCGCATGAGCCAGTGCGTCATCTAACAGTTTTGGTCGTGCTAATCTTAGCACTTGCTGTATTTCACCGCCCTTAACGCCATCCACAAATGTTTGAACAACCAGTTGTTGGAGGAAGCTATCTGGTGTCGTTGGGTATGCCAATCTAACTAATCTGGCAATGTCAGCTTCGAATTCTTGCAGGCTTTCATTTGTCTTTTGCGAGCGGTTCTTAACTTGTGCACGGTAAACCTGTTGAAGGTGAGCGTAGCGTCTCCATATCTCATCTCAAGCTTGGATGTTAAAAAGCCGAAATCATTCTGTTGGTGATCGGGAATCGTTTGCAAGATGTTAAGAGCTTCCCCCGGTGGACCACTATTAAGGAGATAGCCTTCTCTTTGTTGCACCAACCCTTGGCTATTGCAGCAGCTTCAAATTGTTTTAAATATATTGCCCAAGGTGTTTTACCATCGAATGTGGGTGGTTTCACTCTAAATTCTGACGATATTGACTCGCTTTCTTCCATGCTTTTTATTTCTGGGATGTTCTGATTTGCAACTTGGCTTGCTAATTTAAGTGGCCGCATTGTTACTGAAATCATTTGTTCTTGCAGCCTCGTCACATCTTTTTCCATTTTTACCAATTTACTGTCCAACTTTTGCTCAATTGTTTTTACCTGTTCAGTGAAATCTTCTTTCAATGCAATGGAGCTTTCCGTTTAATCTTTGTTCTAACGTGACTGTATGTTCATTCAAATTTTCTTTCATTTTTGTAGCATTTTCACTTAACTTTTTTTCCATTTTATCAGTATTTTCACTAAGTGTCACTGCTAATTTAGCCGACCTCTCTTCCATACCGGATTTAAAATCGTTAAGCAAATTCATTAAAGTTTCTGCGTCCATTTTACTTTGGCTTCTTGTAACTGACATATATAAACTACTCAAATATCTTTAGACTTGTGTTTCTCTTTTTTTTAATTAATCACTATACACCTAACACAGCCTTTAGCTCTTAGCTGGAAATCAAATTGTTTTATGTAGCCCAATTATTCTTTTATGTAGAACCAACTGCGCTGGTATGTGTTCGGCTGTTGCAGTGATTATCGCAGCGCTCGACATCTGTCTACCGTGGTGACGCTGCATCTGGACACAAGCACCCTGACGTTTAGCTGATTCACCTCCGTGGATGCAAAGGGCACACTATAGTATTTTGACACATGGAGGTATGTTGTGATAGTGTTCCCATATATCGGGAGCACCTCTTTTTCTAGTTTTGCGGTTAGTGCGTCACTGATGTTCTCTATAGTACTTTATTAAATGATTACTAGAATTTGTTCTACCGTTAATATTTTTACTTTAACGGCCTGGTGTTATGAGAAAGTATAAACATTTTTTTTTGCTAATGAATTCTACATGTTAAACGAAATCCGCACTTCGTACGTCAACTCTTAAAATTTGTTCTTTGTAATATAACTATTTATTTATTTCTTTTGTTGGCTTAAACCGAATTTGTTTTTTAATTAATTTTTATTCTATCTAGAAAATCGATGACGATGTATATTTTTTGCTTTGCTGGGAATCCTCCCCTCACCGCATTGGTAGATAGCTTGGTATTTCTACGTTTCTTGTGTTCTGTTTTGTAATCGCGATTCGTGTGGGTCCTCACTTTAAGTATCCTGTCTATTTCTGTCTGGTTCGAACGCTTCATAACGTAGCAAAGTAGTGTGGCTAGTTGTATTTATCATCATCATTTTGTTTTCGACCTTACTTAAGGTCGGTTTGACACAGCTCTAACTTTCTTTCTATTCTGTGCTAATCTAAAAAGTTCTACATACACTTCACATCTTAAATTTCTAATAATTTTACTAATATAGCTTGGTCTAGGTCTTCCTACTCTATTTTTATTTGGTAGTCTGTTACGTTAATTCGTGGCAGCCGCGTTGGGCGCCAAATTTATGCTACGTTGGCTCGTAGCCGTGCGTAACACAAAGAAAATCAAGGAATGACCGGGCTCAATCGGAGATTAGGGGGGTTGTAGAAAGCAGACTAACATATAATGTACGCGGCTGTAAGGAATTAGTGACAATACCTGCAAAAAGAAATATAATCAGAATAGCACACCTGCAATAAAAAAAATAGTCAAGCAACCTGAAATAAAAGAATAAGCATAGCAGCAATGGAAAGTCTAAGTTATTCAGTACTTTGTAGAATGTAAAGAAAACTGTTTGATAACTATATAATATAATCATGTAAAACATTACAAAAATTTTTAACTCAAAGTGAGGTAATATTGGAGTAGCAGAAACGTTTCCTCACACACCAATTAAACATAAATCAGAAAAATGTTGATAAAAGATAAATAGATAAGACACAATTGATATGAGTAATTCAAGTATTGATTTTTCCTTTTTTTTCTTAATAACATGCAAGTCTATTGTAAAAGGTATCAGAACGACGAAGATATGTCAAAACAACGGATAGATATTTAAAGCAATAACAAGTATGAAATAGTTCACTTACACAACCAGGAGCACAGGAAGAGTTTCTATAGAATTGGACCAGTTCGGCTACTGATGCCATGCAGTTGGAGTGGTGGAGTGGGGGTGTCCATGGTTCCTCCATTATCAACTTGAAACTTGACACTACTATCAACTGCAGATTGTTCTTTTACTTTCTGTAACTGATCGAAGCCTCCTGATAGCTTGGTAAGCCGGATGCGCTGGTGTAGCTTGGCAAAGATTCACAGTCTATTTGCGGGGGTGGAATTTGTGGTACAACAGACAGGAACACATGCAACACACGCCACTAAGAACAATTAAAGTTAGTATAATTCCGATCCAACCATCCGTCAAGAATTTTTCGTATTGCGGATCTGCTTCAGCAGAAAGAACTTCGTCAACTTCTGAAGCTAATTTCAGTTGATAAAGGCATTGGTTGAATACGGTGAGACATTTAAAAACACGATCACTCTCACAATCTCGTCTTTAAAAAAAAATGTACGTTCATATTTTATTTACTTATTAAATGCAAGGTAAATTTAACATATCATTAATACGGAATGAGTTGTTACGTTTTTTCGTGGCAGCCACGTTGGGCGCCAAAATCTATACTACGTAACACAAAGAAAGTCAAAGAAATGACCCGGCTCAATCGGAGAGTAGGGGGGGTTGTAGAAAGCAGACTGACCTATGATGTATGCGGCGGTAAGGAGTTAAAGAAAACCTGAAAAAAAAACATTAGTCCTGCAAACCTGAAATAAAAAAAAAGCATAGCATGTTTATCAAGCATAAATTGTTTAGTACTTGGTAGAATGTAAAGAAAAACTGTTTGGATAAACTATATAATATAACAACGGTAAAATCAATACAAAAAATTTTTAGTACAAAGTGAGGTAATATTGGGGAGTAGCAGAAACGTTTCCTCACACACCAATTAAACATAAATCAGATAAAATGTTGATAAAAGATAAATAAATAAGACACAATTGATATGAGTAATTCAGCAGTATTGATTGTTCTCTTTTTTTTTTTTTTATTTAAAATAGCATGCAAGTCTATTGTAAAAGGTATCAGAACGACGAAGATATGTCAAAACACGGATAGATATTTAAAGCAATAATAAGTATGAAATAGTTCGACTTACACAACCAGGAGCACAGGAAGAGTTTCTATAGAATTGGACCATTCGGCTACTGATCGCCATGCAGTTGGAGCTGGTGGAGTGTGGGGTGTCCATGGTTCCTTCTCATTATCAACTTGAAACTTGACACTACTATCAACTGCAGATTGTTCTTTTACTTTATGTAACTGATCGAAAGCCTTCTGATAGCTTGGTAAGCCGGATGCACTGGTGTAGCTTGGCAAAGATTCACAGTCTATTCGCGGGGGTGGAATTTGTGGTACAACAGACAGGAACACATGCAACACACGCAACTAAGAACAATTAAAGTTAGTATAATTCCGATCCAAACATCCGTCAAGGATTTTTCGTATCGCGGATCTGCTTCAGCAGAAAGAACTTCGTCAATTTCTGAAGCTAATTTCAGTTGGTAAAGGCGTTGTTTGAATACGGTAAAACATTTAAAAACACGACAACCGCAACCACATTACCAAGTAGTGCACCAAAAGTAACTAACGAATGTACCATTTTTATTTACGGCACTTCTCTCTTAAAAGCAAAAGCACAAACACATTCATGACACACAAAAAAAATTATTTATAGAATAGATCACGCGAAAGTGACGTAAAGAAAAAAAATGATGTAAAGAATAGATCACGGAATACGCCACTGATTTAGTTACATGTTGTTTGCATTCTATCGCTCGGATTTTACAAATTTACAGTTCAATTATACAAAAATTAGGTTGGGTCAAGTCAAAAGTTCATTTTACCGGTTATTAGCGTCCTTCACCTACATTTAATTACGTTGAAACAATTTAAAACTATTTCCTTAATTGTGAAGAACATGCCAAATAAGTAAATACACAGCTTTTTCCCAAAAGAAACTCAACTCAAAACACGATTAGTAAAGCACGCGTAATCGCTAAGTACGTCCGTCAATGACCTTAACCAAGCACGTGCGGTCGAGTCAAACATGTCACATATAACGCATATTTTCTTCAAATCCCATCAGAACTACACCGCTCTACAGTCAATAAACAACATCGCTTTTCCACACTCTCTTCAAAGCAAAAGCAAACAGTAAACTTTTGTAATTAATATCTAGAAACCAAACACGAAACTAACACCCGCTCATCTGTAGATATAAAATCGTTGTTACTTCAAACCGCGTGTCGACTATCTATCTAGACTCGTCTAACCACATCAGGAACAGAATTTTTATCAGCGGTTCGACAAGAACGATCCAATTTATAATTATAATACGACGCATTCACCTAAGGATGTCTTTCAAACTCGATCACCTAACCACACTATCGAATTGTAGAGAGTGAACGTCGATAATCGCGTAATATAATATAAAAGGATTATTCGCAAACGAGTTAATAATTATAAAACATAGAGATAGTAGTTGCAGAAAAGTGTTTATCAATTGAGTAGTGTAAGAAAAGGTTAAACTATAAAAATGCCCGTTACAAATTCCCCCCTAGCAAAATAAAGACGTCGGGGTGAAAGAAAAAAAAAGAAAAACGACAGACAAAGAACCAAACAAAAAAATTATTCTTATCCGGTTCGAAGGACCAACACCAGTATAAGAAAAAGAACATTTTTTTTTCAAAAGAAGACAAAGTCATCTATTGTAACCAACAACGACAGAACAGGTAAAGAAAGCATTAAGTAAACACCCAATGAGGATTAAAAGTTTTAGCTACTTTCAAAATCGTCAAAACACGGATGTCCCCAAAAGGGACATTTCTGTTCTCCCCCTCAAAGACAAGTTTTGGCTTCCCGCGGAGAAACCAAGAGGAAAGAAAAAAAAACGAGGAAGAAAACTCGTAGCAAACCAACTAGACGACTCAACTGTCATCCTCAAGTGTGCAGCAAAGAAAGAACCAAGACATTCTTTTTCGGTGGCGCTATAGTTGCGTTCCGCCTTTTTAAGAGAACAGCTAATGTAACTAATGACTTTTTCGTCATCACCCTGTTGTTGAGTCAGCACAGCACCCAGACCAAAATCAGAGGCATCAGTCTGTATAGTAAAGGGCAAAGAGAAATCAGGACAACTCATCACTGGAGCCGTTACCAAGTGTTCTTTCAGCAGCTTAAACGCCTGCTGACATTCTGAAGACCAATTAAATTTAGAATTTTTTTTAGTCAGAGCAGTAATTGGAGCCGTAAGAGCAGAAAAATTTGGGATAAAGCGACGATACCACGAGCACATACCAACTATGCGTCGTACTTCAGTTACAGTAGTAGGAGGAGGAAGATTAAGAATGGCCGAAACTTTTTCTGGGTCGACATGGAGTCCATGACGAGTCACTACGTATCCCAGATAACGGAGTTCCGGTCGGCATATAATGCATTTATCTCTGCTAAGAGTAAGACCTGCAGAATTTAACCGAAACAGTACTTTCTGTAGTACCACCAAGTGTTGTTCGAAAGTAGGAGTAGCGATGATCACATCATCTAAGTATGCGAAACAGAAAGGTTCGAGATCAGCACCAAGCACACGATCTATAAGTCGCTGAAATGTCGCTGGAGAATTATGAAGACCAAATGGCATTTTAGTAAACTGGTATAAACCTCTACCAGGCACCGTAAATGCAGTAATCGCCTTAGAATTAGAAGAAAGAGGTATTTGCCAATAAGCAGAGCGAATGTCCAAACTAGTTAGGAATTTTGCGTCTCTAAGACGGTCTAGAATCGTAGAAATATAAGGAAGGGGATAGGCATCCTTTTCTGTAACCTCATTGACCTTTCGGAAATCGATGCAGAAACGATATGTGCCATCTTTCTTAGGTACCATAACAATAGGGCTAGACCAAGCGCTATTAGATGGTTCTACGACACCATTTTCTAGCATCTCATCCAGAGCTTGATTAACATGTCGTAGTACCGTGGGGGACATGGGATAATATCGCTGCTTGATAGGACTAGATGTAGTACGGATGTGATGTTCAATGAGATTAGTACAACCCAAAGGTAAAGTGTCATCTTTAGGAAACATCTGTTGGACTATACGCGACAGTTCGGATTGTTGTAGGTTCGATAGATCGGAAAGAGCATTGATCTGATTGATCGAGACAGTAGAAGAAGAACAGAAAGTCCATTGACCCGTTCGAAAATTCGGGACAACGCCCATAGATTTCCAGAAGTCAATGCCTAAGATCAGAGACTGAGAAATAGAAGGAACAACTAGGACGTCAAGAAGGATAGTTTTATTTTCGACCGACATGGGTAAAGTAAGTGACCCGAGAATATCACAAGCTTGACCATTGGCTACAGTACAGCTGTGGATCTCCGTTTGGGACAAAGGCAAAGAAAGAGAATAGAGAATATCCCAACCAGGACCACCAATAATAGTACGAAAAGCGCCAGAATCAAGCAAACCCTTAAATTCGATGTCGAAAATAGTAACAGTAAGATAAGGACTGTCGTCCTCACGAGAACTAGCTAAAATAAAATCCAAAACATATTTAGATCGGTCATCAAGACCAGAGAAAGGATTTTCCGAGGAAATAATAGGTACCGAGACAACTGTAGAAGGAATCGGGTCGGTTTCTCGGCTTAGCGACTCGATCGGTAGTTTAAATTCCTGTTACAACTCGTACAATTGGTACGGGTAACATTAGGTTTACCACAACCATAGCAATGAAGTATCTGAGGTTTAGTACAGGAAGGAGACTTGTGTCCTTGTTGGCCACAGTTCCAACAAGTAACGGAAGAACTAGAAATATTTTTAGGGGCATCACTTGCACCAGGTGTAAGTTTTTTCGAAGTAGTAACATCAGAAAGGGGAGGGACATAAGCAGACGTAAGTTTGCTGCGGACCACAGGACCGGTATAAGCTAAGTCAGGCTCTAGGAGTTGAGAAAAATTCAGAGCAGGAGGAGACTTGAAATTATCGGCCTGTATTTTGCGCTGTTCTAGTCTGCGACCCACACGCAAAAGTTCCGTAATAGTATTCAGATCAAGCAAAGCTAAGTTGATTTGGTAGAAAAGGGTAAGATTTGGTAAAATGATGTCGAGTTTCTGTAGTTCAGAGAGAGAGATTGTTAGACGAGCAAATAAATTTTCCATCGTAGCTAAATATACACCAATAGACTCTGAGGGACCCATAGTTCGTTGCTTTATTTCCTCTAAAAGTTTTTCGTTGTAATTAGCGGGTTGAAATTCTTCCCTTAATAGTCGAATCACATCCTGCCAAATAGTTAGGGATTTTCTATGCGCTCTGAATAAAATTAGAGCTTTTCCCGAAAGTAAGTCTGATGCCGAAGAAAATAGTTGAGAAGCAGAAACGTTGCGAGCCGAGCATAATTCGTCCACGCGTAATAAAAATGCATTCAAAGACATACGGTCATCACCCGAAAATTTTAAGTCCCATTTAGACACCAGCTGTCCATAACCAGACGTAGCAATTGATTTAGAAATAGATACAGGTATGGGTAATTCCTCAGAAGATTCAGCAGAAGTAAGATCATCCTCAGTATCGGTAGTAGTCGGATTAATAGTAGCCGTAGAAACAAGTGGTACCATAGGTGAAGTGGAAGAACGTCTAAAGCGACGGTATAACCTATCGCAATCACTGCGTAAATTACTAACGCCTAGCAACAACTTTCGCCGTATTACTGTTTCCGCTTCAGAAGTAACATTCATACGTTGGATTCTCCCTTCGAGATGCATAGCAAGGCTAATAATACGTTTGCCGTTGGCAGTTGAAATATCACCATTAAAATCTTTACTTTTCGTAGTTAAACACTTCTGCAATTTCATTTTGCAAATGTTTTAGTGAGTTTAAAACCTGACTTAAGTGGCTCCTTTAAAAATTTTGTACAAGTTTATTGCACTTACTCTGATAAAAAAAGGGACCACTACACTAGATCGCACACACATTAATCCTAAGAAGAATCGGTCAAGTTTAGCAAGCAAGTTCTACAACTTTTATTTCAAAAGAAACTCAACTAAAACACAATTAGTAAAGCACGCGTAATCACCAAGTGCGTCCGTCAATGTTCCGTAAACAAGCACGTGCGGTCGAGTAAAACCCGTTCGCCTATAAAGCATCTTTCCTTCAATGTAATCAGAGCTACACTCACTAATTTCAAAGCAACAAGAAAACAGTATTTTTAACGTAATTAATATCTCGGAACCAAGAGCAAACTACAACTCCTCATCTGTTTATATTCAATCGTTGTTACCATAACCTCTTATCGACTATTATGTCCAGTTCGATAATAACATAAGGAACTAAATTTATACGAGCGGCAAGCCAAGAACGATGCAATTTATAATTAATTACAAGCGGTTTATAATTTTCAATAAGTTGGAAAGTAATTTACGAATAATCCTATTTAAAATTCGTTCCTTGTAATTTATTTATTAATTGAAAATCAAACTTCAATTTATCTATCTTTAAATTACTACACACGAGTTAAATTGCATACCATTCTGCATTATTCTGAAGTATTTACTTTATACAAACAGCGATCCCAAAGAAACGATGTATTTTTAAGTACGCTAACAGAAAGGGAGCGTAAAAAGGTTAAGATATAAAAATGCCCGTTACAAGTCTATAATCTAAGACCTTACTGAAAATAGTACCTTATATATTAACTAGTGCCCTATCATTCTTTCTCTCCTGACCTTTAATTGTTTCCACGTACAGGGTTCCTCGCCTATCCTTCTATAAACTTCCTCATTCGTTACTCTATCTGTCCAACTAATCTTTAACATTCTCCTATAACACCAAGTTTCAAAAGCTTCTATCTTTTTCTTATCTATCTCTTTAATTGTTCGAGTCTCACTACCGTATAATAGAACGCTCCATACGTACGACTTTAAGAAACTTTTTCTATTACCTAAACTAATACTATTAACTATCAGTAAGTCGTTCTTTTTTTAAAAAAATTTCTATCATGAGCTATTTTAGCTAATATATCTCTTCTGCTACGTCCGTCCTTTGTAATTATACTACCTAAGTAGCAAAATTCATCTACCTCCTCTAACTCGGTATTACCTATTTTTAATTTTGGTTTAGCACTAAGCTGTAACTCACTTGGCATTATCATTGTCTTTCCTGAGTTAATTCTCATACTAAAATTACTCTGTAGTACCTCATCTAAAATATTTAAAAACTCTCCTAACTCTTTTCTAGACTCTGCTATAACGGCTATATCATCTGTAAAACGTAACATGTCAATTTTATGTCCTGGACACATACCTACCTCTTTTCTCTCTCTGGCTAAGTTTAAAGCTTCCTCAAGATAAACATTAAAAATCAAGAGAGATAGTATACAGCCCTGTCTAACACCATTTCTAATCTTAGCTTCCTTTTCTATTTCATCAAATCTAATTACTACGCTTTGGTTTTTATATAGACTGTAAATAATTTTTCTATCCCTATGAGAGATTCCTATTTTTCACAAATCCTGAACATACCAATCCAATTAACCCTATCAAATGCTTTTTCTAAATCTACAAACGCGAAATGAGTCTTTTTATTTTTTTAGGATTGGGATAGTAATATTTTTTTGTGTCATATATTACTTTCACTAGTTCATATAATCTGTCTAAAGTTTTCTGACGTGTATATTTTATTAATTCTGCGGGTATATCGTCTATCCCCGACGCTATATTTAGTTTAAGATTACTAACAGCTCTATCGAATTCCTCTCTTAATATTGAGAACCCTATTTCTACATCTTCTTCTTGGTCGATCTCCAACTCATACATATCGTCTCTCTTATATAAATCTTCTAAATATTTTTTCCATCCACCTGCTACCTCAACTTTATTTATTAAAGCTCATTATTCTCATCTTTAGTACCATTATATTTTTTCCTATCTTCCCCGAAAAACTTTTTAACTGCCCTGCAAGCCCTATCTGTCTTACCTACACTCAAATCATCTTGTATTCTCTTACAATTCTCCTCCATCCATTTATTTCTAGCTTTTCTACACTCATGTACTATCTTATTTCTAACTCTATTATATTTTTGCTTACTTTCACTATCAAATTCTCTGAAAGGTTTAAGCTTTCTTCTATTCTCTATTAAATCTAATATCTCTTTTGTTATCCAGGGTTTTCTTGCTTCTACTTTTTTCTTACCTATAGTCTGTATTGCTGTATCATGTACGGCCCTTTATATTGCTTTCTATCTATTTTCTACGTTCCATTACTATAGCTATCTCTTTGATCTTATTATTGTTTATATTCCTCTTTTACCTCACTATCTTTAAGCTTACCTATATCTCATCCCTCTCTTTTAACCTATCTCAGTTTTTGAATTTTAGCTTATATTTCATTTTAACTAGGTTATAATCGCTATCTATGTTAGACCCTGGATAACTACGACAGTTTTTAACTTGGTTTCTAAATCTTTGTTTAACTAAAATATAATCTATTTGGTATCTAGCCCTATCACCTGGCGCTTTCCATGTATATCTTCATGTAACATGTTGTTCGAATAGAGTATTTGCAGTTACTAATCTATGTTTTTGGTAACACTCATCTAATCTTTCTCCTCATTTCGTTTACCATACCCAAATTTTTTACCATTTTTCCCTCACTACCTTCTCCCACTGACGCATTCAAATCGCCCATAACTATTAAATTCTCATCTCCCTTTACTTTTCTCACTATACTATTTATATCCTCGTATACCTTTTCTACTTCCTCATCCTCGTACTGAGTTGTTGGCATGTAAACCTGTACTAAAACAGTGTCTGTGGGTTTCGTACTCAATCTAATCATAATTATTCTATCGCTAAATTGTAAGTATTTTTTCACTTTACTTTAATCTTTTACCTAACACTATTCCTACCCCTGCCTGTCCATTAGTTGAAGAAGTTGTAATTGTTCTATAATTATCTTTCCAAAAGTCATTACTATCTGGCCATCTCACCTCACTAATAACTAACATGTCCAGCTTTCTTTTTCTCATTTCGACTAATAAATTCGTTAACTTATCTACTCTAAGAAATGACCTTACTTTCCAGGTCGCTATCACTAAATCGAACCGTTATTTTAAATTCTTACGATGACGATCCCCAAGTACCCCCTCCCGGAAATCCCAATGAGGGGATATTTTACCTCCGGACAAGAATTTTGCTTGTGAGCTCTCCATCATAGACAGTTCGTGTTTTAGGCCACACATACCTGAAAAAATATTTCCACAACGCAGTTTGTAAAGATTTATCAAAAAACCGTATCTGTCACGGCCAACCCCCCAACAACCTTGTAAATTATTGAGGATTGCCCGAGACCAACCGACTCTCCTCCAATATCTTTTAGCCAGCAAGGCTGCTGCCCCTTGCTGCGCCTTTTAATCGCGTTTTAGGATAAGCAGGGTTACTATAGTAGTATTATATGTCCCCTACTATAGTTGTATTGCAGATAAGTAACGCATTTGTGTCATTTTCCTTAAAACAATTTCTTTAAGAATTGTTTTAAATTATGTCGAACGCCGAAATATATACATGGTCTCCATTATGCTAACCTGTTTCGTAATTTATGCAAACACTAAGAAACTGCTTGCGGAATACCGGTGTTCCGCGGAACAAAGTTTGTGCAACTCTGGTCTGTGATAGTTTATTAAAAATAATAAAAGTAAAAAAAATTTTAAATTTTCAAAGGTGTTTCAATATTAATTAACACAATGCAATACACTACTAAAGCTTACCTTCCAAACTCAGTTCGGTACTTTCACTACATAACATTGTTACTATAACAGCAATATACAGTTTAGCATACTGCATTGTGAAACACCTTGAAGCATTCAATACAAACAGATTAAAAAATTAATTTTGCTAGTCACAGTATCGCAATTGATATACAAGTTAAACACATAAATGCTCTCAACTTTCTTATCAAGGTACTTAAATAGGATTAATGTAATAAAATATTTAATGGAACTATTAAAATTAAGCAATTTTGTGAATGTTTAAATAAAATTGAACTTCAAATGCATATCATTAAATGTTTTTTTCCCTATACAACTTTCATTTAAAACTGTTTAAAATAACCAGAGTGAAATTAAATTCCGAAATTGAGCTGTAATACTGCAGTAGATCTGATCCCACGATTGTGTGTACGTTTAAAGTACATGCTTGTAGAAAAGGATTTATGATTACGATAAGCTGAAAGCTTAAAATTTCACATTATTTGAATAAAATCTTGCCAATAAATATGCCAGCTGTGTTTTTAATGCTACATAGTACACGATGATAATAGAAAATCAAAGTACAACCATACAGCCTTCATAAACACATTATCTGCGACTTTGAACCTGATCCCAGTAATAATCTAAGCGGCACATACCTGCAATCTCTCAGTCTTTGTGATGTAACAAGTGAACACGTGTTTCTATCACCCATCATGCAATTGAATCAAGAACTATTGCACGACGATATGCAATTCCTTTTTGCGTTAAACGCGGTGAGCACGCAACGACAACTTACAGTAAGCTGCAAAAGATTTTTAGAAATGAAGTTACGTAAACAGTTCAATTTATTCATTGGCATAAAATGCTTAGTAAAGACCAACTAACGTTAAAGACGAAGAGCGCAGTGGAAGAAGTGCAGCCTCACGTACAACATTGTCAAGGTGGGCGAAATTTCACGATTGGATCTGTTACATATTTTAGTATTTGGGCAGTTCTTTTCGTAGTGGTCCAAGAGGCACGACTTCACGAGAAAATAGAGATAACGAAAATACACAATTATTTAATAATACAATTGATGCCACCAGGTACCAGCAAAAGTGGAGCACAACACGACCGTGTCTTTCGGACCGTCCCGTTTTGCAACATACAATAATATAAACAGATGTAGGGATGCGTGTCGTACAACATATCACACACCCCTCTTCGGTCCTGGAACTAGTTCGACGGGTACCCTCATTGTTTCCTAGTTTGAACTAACTTACACATTTCCCTGAAATTTACACAGTCGACATCTATCACTATCTGCGTGCAAAAGTCTGATCTCGGTTTACCTCTACCTCTCTTTTCCCATCTCTGCTTTTAATATATCCCGTACTATTTCCCAAAAATGCCATAGGACGTATCTTGCCCTTCTATTTCTCCTATTTTTTGTTTGTTTTCCTATACTGTTTCTATAACCTATTTGTTATTAACTTTGTCTGAACCACAACATTCCAGAAGACTTCTATCTCTTTCTGTGTGCTTTTCGTACTGTCCCTATTTCATAGACGTACTGTGCAGTGATCCACACATATGCTTTGAAAAATTCTCTTCTCGTTTCCATGTTTGTTGTCTTTGAACTGTGGCGTTGTTTTTTTTTAAAGAAAATATTAGTGGCAGGAAAATATAACAATAACGCACCTTGCCGGCTAACTGCTGGAGTTCGTTGGAGAGCACTATAGGCGTGGGTTTATGTATGAATAAAATTAGGGCCACTTAAGGGCAGAAAATTTAATGAGAATATAAGTCTCAAACGAATAACTTGACTAAATCGGAAATATTTTTGGGCACCACCTGTTTCGGTAATAGACGCAGTGACACATTCAACTGGAAACAGGAAAATTGAGTGTAAATCAAGCGTATGTAAAAGATATCAATTATTATAAATAAAGTAGTCGAGAGGTTAATTTTTAGCGTATCGCATATAATGTCATTTCAAATAATATTGAATACAAGCTCTCATGCTCGAGTAATTCAAATAAATAAATATGTAAATCATAAAAAGTGATTATTATAAACTTCAAGAGTGTGCGACGATCAACGCAGTTACCATGGTTACCTCGTTGTTACAAACAAAACATAAAGGTTTACGTATATGTGGATTTCAGTTGTTAAAAATTATGGTAACAATAATTTAAGCAATAGAGTAGATTAATACATTTCCAGCTGATAATAATATTAGGTACGCTATTTTAATCTCGTAAATATTTAAATATAACATCAAAGAACTTCAATAAGATTACTAGCAACGTAATTGGGAATTAGACCTTTCAAGTACTAGTGAGTAGCAGGATAAAATAATTTTCAATATATCGTTTATACACACAAATACATGTTATAGGAATCTACCAACACCTGATTCTTCTGACAGGCTGATAGTAGCATCAAAATAAACTAAATAAGATAAGGAAAGAGATATACGACCTCGTTATCCGTTAGCTTCGTATGCTGAACACGACCCTCGACGGTGTATAGCAGATGTGCATCCGGGCGTGTTATGTTACAATACAGATGACCAGGATTTCCAAGATCGACGGTAAGTGTTTGAAAATAGATTCAGAACTTGTTTTACCAGGTGACGATACGGGAATGTTACCTCCGCAATATTTGTAGTGCTGTATCAAATCTCCTGTCCAGATTTATCTGGGCTTCCAAACTTCCAAGTTCCAAACTTCAAAAATTTCAAACTCCCAAAAGTTTCCTAAGATAACCAATACAAAGGGAATTACAATAGAGCAAGATAAACGTATAATAAGATGTTATTACTAAATACTTACCCCTGTATTAGGGGAACACGATAAATAAGTACTCGCAGGTACTTGATGAGATAAATGTGGTTTATTAGCCACGAGTGCTCACGGCACCATCAAATCTCAAAAATGAATATCAATTCACCTTATGTGAACTAGTTTGAAAGATAGCGCGTCCGCTCTTATCAAACCTTTACGTGTTTAAGAACTATATAACCGTTAATCAATATTCAAAATTAAATTTATACTGGGCGATACGGAATTGTAGGCCGATATAATAAGATATTAAAGAATTAAATAAAAGGAGTATTTGTAAATGCTACAGAAGTGAAGGTGAGGTGGCTCCGTGGCGTAGTTGTATGCGTGTGACTACTACGCCCAAGGTCCGAGTTCAAATCCCGACACGGTCCGCTTGAAAAATGTTAGGCGAGCATTTTCCCTAAAAATACGCCCTCGTTCGGATGAGAGATAAAATGGAGGTCCCTATGTGAGTGTTGTCATGCACGTTATAGATCCTTACCTTGCTTGCAACAGCAAGGGTTCGGCAAAATGCAAAATTTCCATGTAAATAAAACTCACTTCCTTGCCAATGTAGTACCTTCGGGTGGAGCATTGGAAAATGAAGTGTAAGGTATGTGAAGTGGGACGGCTCCTTGGTGTAGTTGGTGTGCGTGTGACCACTATGTCCAAGATCCAGGGTTCAAATCCCGACACGATCCGCTTGAAAAATGTTACACGAACATATTTCATAAAAATACGCCCTCGTTCTGCTATGAGGTAAAATGGAGTCCCCGTATGTGAGTGTTGTCACGCATGTTATGGATCCCTACCTTGCTTTCAACAGCAAGGGTTCGGCAAAATACAAAATTTCCATGTAAAAACAACTCGCTTCCTTGCCAATGTAGTACCTTCGGGTGGAGCATTGGAAAATAAAGTGTAAGGTATGTGAAGTGGGGCGGCTTCTTGGTGTAGTTGGTGTGCATGTGACCACTATGTCCAAGGTTCAGGGTTCAAATCCCGACACGATTAATGGGGACAAAGCACATTCCTGTCTCACCCCTTTTCTAATATTTACTTCTCAACGTTCCTACTCTAATTCTATTACCGTTGTTTGCTCTTTGTATAAGCTGTGTACCATCCGTCTATCCCTAAAGCTCATTCCAATCTCTTTGAGTATTTTGAACATTTTTTTTCGTTTTACATTGTCGAATGCTTTTTTCAGATCTGCAAACCTTATATACACGCTTTCTCTTTTTTCTATTGTTTTCTCCATTATCACCCTCAGAACTAAAATAGCCTCATGTGCTCCCCTGTTTCGCATAAACCTGAATTGATGTACTACTAGTATTTCTCGGTTCGTTTTTCCATTCGTCTTTGTACAATTCTAGTTAATATTTTTGACACGTGTGCTGTCAAACTTATTGTTCGAAAAATTTCACATCTATCCTCGCCTCTCTTTTTTGATATACTTAGTATGATGATACGTTTGAAATCTTTGGGTATCTAGCCTGTATCATATATATATATATATATATATATATATATATATATATATATATATATACAGTGCGACCCAAAAGTAAGGGATATATTCGATTAAATCATTATTGACAATTTCTGAGCAAAAAGCTCTGACACGTCGATTTTTATTTTTAAATTGTCATTTAATTATGTAGTTTTTAACCCACCACCCTTCAACCCCTAAGCGCTAGCATCCCCTATTTAAAAATTTTAAACAGCAATGTACCCCTTGTGATACCTCAATTAATAGCATTTTTCATGCAGAAATGGAATTTTACAAAAAATTCTAAATCCGTTGATAAACAACTGCTTTATTCAATAAAAACTTATTCACTTAAAGTGCCAATTATCGGGTAGGCTTTGACAAACAAAATGTTTGTAAAGTGTCAAATAAGTTTAGTGAAAGTACGTTAGTTAAGTGCGTGCTGCTTGTTTAATAATAAGTCACCAAAAATGAGACTTAACGAAGCCGAAAAGATTGAAATTTTAATGATGATTGGCTTTGGAGATAGAATTCGAACGCACAAAGAAGTTCGACTTTTATTCAATGTAATTCATCCCAACCTCCCCCCAATCTCGCAATCAACAATAAGCCTAATTGAAAATAAATTTCGGAATATTGGACGCGTACGAGATAAATCTAAAAATGGACGTCCATCAGCTTTAGATGAAGATTCAGAATTGGATGACTTGCTATTTGTGAAGAAAAATCCACATTTAAGCGTTGCGGGAGTCGCTTCACAGTTAAATGCATCAAAAAGTGCAGTCATAGTTTTCTCTGTAAGCAAAAGTTTCACCGCAAGAGTTATCAGATGATGATTTTGATAGGCGAGCGCAATTTTGTGAGACAATGATGGAACTTTGCAATGATAATCCTGGATTTGAAGGAAATACGTTTTCTGGTGAAGCAACATTTTATTTAAATGGCACCGTTAATAAGCAGAATTGCCGTTATTGAGCTATAATGAAAATCCGCATTGGATGATGGAAGCAAATACACAATTTCCACAAAAGATTAATGTTTGGGCGGGAATAGTGGGTAATAAAGTTATTGGACCGTACTTTTTTGAGAGAACACTCAATGGAGAACAGTATCTAAATTTTCTCCAATTTGAATTAATTCGGGCTTTAGCGGTACTACATCCCAATGTAGAAGATCCTGATTTACCTCATCCCAGTATTTGTCTACAGCAAGATGGTGCGCCTCCCCACTATGCACGTCCAGTACGGTATTATTTTGACCAGGTATTTCCTATGAGGTGGATTGGTAGACGAGGACAAATTGAATGGACCGATAGGTCTCCAGACTTAACCCGTTTGGATTATTTCCTCTGGGGTTATTTAAAAACTAAAGTGTATCTGAATAGGCCTCAAAACATAAACGAGTTAAAGCAGAGAATCCGGAATGAAATTCGCTTAATTTCCCCTCAGACAGTAAACAAAGTTCAACAAGAGTTTGTCTCTAGATTAGGATACTGCCTAGCGACTAACGGACAGCAGTTTGAACATTTAATTTAAATTGGGTTTGTTTTTGTTTTTTATTCAAGTTTTGTTTATTGAATAAAACTGACTTATTATTAAACAAACAACACGCACTTAACTAACGTACTTTCACTAAACTTATTTGACACTTTACAAACATTTTGTTTGTCAAGGCATACCCGATAATTGGCACTTTAAGCGAATAAATTTTTATTGAATAAAACAGTTATTTATCAACCGATTTAGAATTTTTTGTAAAATTTTATTTCTGCATGAAAAATGCTATTAATTGAGGTATCACAAGGGGTACATTGCCATTTAAAATTTTTAAGTAGGGGATGCTAGCGCTTAGGGGTTGAAGGGTGGGGGGTTAAAAATTATATAATTAAATGACAATTTAAAAATAAAAATCGATGTGTCAGAGCTTTTTACTCAGAAATTGCCAATAATCATTTAATCGAATTTATCCGTTACTTTTGGGAAGCACTGTATATATATATATATATATATATATATATATATATATATATATATATAGCTTACTAGTTGGAGGAGACGTTCTGTTACTGCTTGTCCAGCGGCTTTTAGAGTTTCTGTTTGCACCTTATCTGTACCCGGCGCCTTATTATTTTTCAGACCCTTTAATGCTAATTCAAACTCATCTCGAAGTATATATATCCCAAGTCATCATTTTCAATGTTCGATTACTGTTCTAACGCTGATAGTTCTCTCCTGCATATAAATTCCCTATATATTCTTGTCATCTCTACATTTTATTTAATGACGTTTCCTTCCGCGTTCCTTATATTTGTGCTATATGGTCTTATATCCCTAAAATTCATTCTAATTAGTCTTTCCTCATTTCCATCTTAGTTTGTACCTCTTTACACTTTTCATCAATCCAATGTTCTTTAGCTTTCCTGCATTTGCGAATAATTTCCCATTTCATGGTTTTGTATCTCTGTTTTCCTGTTTCGTCTGATTTATTTTGTATTTTCGTCTTTCTTCTATTAAATTCAGGATATCCATTGTTAGCCATGGTTTCTTATTTTCTTTTTGTGTATACCCCCAGAATATCTCTGGCCGCCTTGTCTAACTGGATTTAATGTTATTCCATTCTGTTTCAACTTCCTTTGTATCAGAAATTTTCTCGATATCTTTAAGCAATTCATTTGACTTCTTTTCAAATCTTTAGTGGATGTCTTTATCTTTTAGTTCCTCAAAATCAAAGTGCCTTTTTCCGTTTCTTTTCTTCAAATTTTCAATTTTAAGAGCGGCCTTCATAATTACGATGTTGTGGTCAGTGTCTATATCTGCTTCTGGGTAGCTTCTACAGTCTTCTACTTGATTCCTAAACCGTTGTCCAACAAGAATGTAATCTATTTCATATCTCCCTATATCTCCTGGCATCTTCCCCGTATATCGTCTTCTAGCATGATGTTAAAATAATGTGTTTGTGATGATTAAATTGTTCTTGTCGCAAAATTCTACCAGCCTATTTCCCCTGTCGTTTCTCGTGTCTAAATCAAATAAACCTACTACCGCTCCTTCTCTACCCTCACCTACTACTGCATTTAAATTCCCTTTAATTATTAAATTTCCATGACCTTTTACGTATCTTAGTGTCTTCGATATTTTTGTAGATTGCCCTGCTTACTTCAATTCGATCAGAATAATCTCTAAAGCTAAGTTCTTTAGAGCACTTAGGTTTGTTTAGAAGTGCTGGGAGAACAGTCAGTGTCAGTGTCCCAAACTTCATCATAGACAGAGTTAAAAACTAACACCGAAATATTGTCTAAACCATTCACATTGTTTGTATGGACCTGATTTTGAGGTTGGTATTCATTAATTTCTATTTCATCACTTGTTATTTCCTTGCCAGAAGCTGTTGTATTTTCTTTTAAATTATTTTGAGTTTGACTACTTCTATTATTTGAAGATTTACAAGAAGAATCTTTAAGAGGAATATCTACAAACTTATAGTCCCTTTTTTCTGGATATATTTTTTAAATCAACACAGGCATCTTATTTAGCTCGTTCAACAACTTGTATGTTCAAATCATTTATCTCTATATTCGTGCAACTGCTTATTACATAGGATTTACTTTTAAACCTATTATCTTCTCGCGGAAACGCGTAAACACCTTTTAAGTGTGTTGTTAGGTCAGTAACAACTTTTATTCTGTCAATTCTGTGAAGAAAGCTATTTATACTGAAGTTAATAACAGTGGAATTAGTTGATGCTAGAGACCGAGCTGCTCTAGACAAAGATTCACTGAGCTGACTGCTAAAATGATGTATTGTAAACATTTCAGGAGCTAAGTTACCATTTTTTAGCTGCATAACCAGATTTACTAATGCGTGCGCATTAAGTTCAATGCACAGACATGAGTTATTTGTAAGGAAGTTGTTTTTAAGGGTCCAAGATTTGTCACTTTTTATCCACGAACGCCACACGCGTAAGAAAATCACTACATACCAGATGCGATATAATCGAGTCTCTAAATTCACGTTACTTTTTAAAAATGATGATGAAATATAACGCATTAATATTAGGTACGAAATAGTACCTTCACTTCCAGATACTTTCTTGAGGAATTTAATTGTTTTTTCAGATCACATCTTTTGAGCTGACAAAAAAATTCATTTTGTCTTCTGGTTTAAGTTCGGAGATGAATAGGAGATGCTTGTCTTTGCCAACATCAGCAACTAAAGCAATAATATGATCTGCTGAAGCTGCAAATTTTCCAATAGGAAGGAAAATATTTCGTTTTAATATTCTGGTACGTAGCTTTGTAAGAATGTGAATAGTATCTTGTACATAACTTTTGTTAGTTTTATTCTCGCATTGAAACCAGTCCCATTCAAGAAGAGGACTTGTTTGTTCTGTTGTAGGTAATTTTGTTTCAAGCTTTATGTCAGGGGTTGTAACATACTGTTTTAATGCGCTCTAATAGTTCTATTATTTCTAAAAATAGTTATTTTCTAGTTTAATTTTAGCATTCTAATTATTAGAATGAAGGTCTTGTAGCATAAATATGTCTGCAATTGTAAGCGGCTGCAAGATCACCCAAATAGCTTCCTAGCGAAGTTCCAGGAAGATAAAATCCAAGAGTTAATTAATTTTTCTAAAGGCACTTTACTTCAAAGGCACTAAACAGGTTAGATTAGTTGCTATCTATGATTAGATGTCAATCATGTTCTAGGATCCTATTTATGTCAAGGTGGTCTGAAGGAATTTTTCAATTAGCGGAGTACTCAACTAAAAATTAGTTCCGAGATCTACTTGTGTGGCTATCTTAGTGCAATTTGCAGTTTAATTAATCTTAAAGATTTACGACCGGCGTATCCTAAGTCGAGTATGAGAGCCAAGAAAGGGGTTATTTTTCAATTAACTTAAATGTATATAAGGATGCCAGCCGGTGGCAATCGGGGTTGTTTATTTCCAGACGCGTTAGAGGTTGAAGCTGGCTGTTATTTGCCAGATTGAGTGAAGTATTTTATTTCTCTGAAGTCAAGTGCGTGGCGTTATGTTCTAAGTTAATTATTTCTCTGAGTAAGTAATTAGTATATGTGTATTACCATGAACTCAAGGCTGTGTTATGCAGCATAAGTCAGTTATTTGTTTAAATACAGTATTTGTCGACTTCCATAAAATACAACTCCGGGTTAAAGCTCAGTTCAAGTAAATTGATCCGTTAGATTATTGTTTTGGAGACCGCATCGTTTTAGAAGGGTCTTTTATTATATTGTGTTTCGACGGTGTCAGAGGCCGTTAATCACTAATCCACGAGACTACCTGAGTAAACAAAGCTCAGGTCAGGAGTCACGTTACTGTACTATCAAGTTAAGTAGACTACGGTAGAATTAATTAATTATTGTATTGGGGTGGTTTCACCCAGAACTGTTAGTAATATTCATAAAATAAGGATCTTAGTTTAGTTTAGTTAAGTTGTGTTTGTGCTAGCCGGAGACTTTAAAAGATTAGCCCCTGTGAAGTGATTTATTTTCTGTCCTGCAATCTTGGTTCATCGCCCACGAACAAAGTGCGACGAGAGCTATTACCGCGATTGGTCCATGGGCCGTTTAATTCCCATGCTGGCGCCCTATTGTAAATAATGTTATTTACTGTATATTTTTGTTATGCATATGTAATTAGTTGAAGTTTTAGTTATTAGCCCATTTAATAAAACAATCGGAATTTAGTCTCAGTGTGTTTGTTTAATGAACCTCCCCCTCTCACCGACTGCTGCAGCTTGCGAGGCAACGTCCCGAAACGTGAGGGTACGATAGTGCTAGAGGTCCTGCCATTTATTATTTATTGTTAATTGGATACCCTCACGCGGTAGGTAAATATATAAATTACAGGGTTTTAGTTTTTTCATTTTCTAGTGGTTTAGGGAGATTTGTAGGTATTTTTTATTGACTTCAGTAGACGTGAATCTCCATCCGAGGAATATCCGGCGACAGTTACATTGAACTTTTTTGCTTCTATTCTTATTGCCTGTCATCTCTCGAAAACATCCTTGCTTGTAAAGATGTTATCTGTTCCATGCAAACATAAACAATATAGAGGAGCACCCACAACCAAAAGCTGGGCCATTTTAAGGTATGCAGCGTTCGCCTTCTTTTCTGTTTTAAAATAGTTTTCAATAGTTTGGGCATCGATAGCTATGAATTGATCTGATTTTGGTAAATCATGGCTCAATGGCAATACAAAACCAACCACTTTATTAGATTTCATATTGTACTCTACCTTTCTAGTAACTCGTGTATTATTTTCAAAGATCCAAACAACTCTAGGAAAGTTTCTTTTTTTTAAAAACATTGACAGCCCTGTTATATCAATCACTTCTTCTTCCATCTGACTCCTACTGCCGTCTAAATATCTATTCAATGTTGAAATTGAAAGTAAACTGTTTTTGAGGTTAGCACATAAAGTTTCGTAAAGCAGCCTGCCACTAATGTAAAAAGATAGATTGAAAATTTTTTTATAGCATCATCATACTTGTTGTGAAAGGAATTTTTTAAAGATAGATCGAGACGAAATTTTAAAAAGTTGGGTATGCATGAGTCTGATATGTTTATACTGGAATCCGGCACTAAATCTGTATAAGTCGAGATGTTATAATGTTCACAGGCTTTTAAAAACTGTTGCCCTATTTCTTGGTCCTTTTTTGATAAGTGGTGCATCTTTTCTGCCATAAAGAAGTAGGTAGTAATTACAGTTTGATTATCTGATTTTATTTCTAAGGCTCTTTTCTTTCGTTGTGTCCTCTGATATTTTTGGTGACTCCATTTAGATATCCTGTTGTCATTATTGTTGAGTTAAACATTGGGTGAAACAAAATTCTTGACTACAATCATTGGCATGATTTCAGTATTTGCGGTAGAGATTTCTTCATATTACATTGGTAATATATTTTTTGTGGTTTATAAAATCTCCAACTCATTCTGCCCATTCAGACACGTTGAGGCAACATTTTGATCATCTTGTGATAAGGAAATTATTTCTGTAATTTCTTGTATTCTTATCTCGTCGTGTTTGTTCTGGCATGTTGGCACAATATTTTCAATTTCTTCAATCTGTTCTTTGAAGTTTTGATCGAGGTTTTGATATGAATTTCGGAAATCGATACTTGGATCGAAACGAAGACGGAGTGGAATCTGATCGAGTAATCTTTTTTTCAGATACAACTAGTTTTGGAATAACTTTTACGTCAAGGATATTAATTTTCGGATTTAATTTTAAAGAATGGGTATGTTCTGCAATACTGCCGGAGTTAAATTTTGGATTAAAGTGTGTATTCTCGGTTGTACCGTAGGATGTCATAAAGATTTGTCGGGAATTTTGTTCTGTAGAGGACGTTGCAAGATTTTTTGGGCAGATGTTTTTCTGAAGATGTACATAAAAGTTTGAACAAATCCATTGCTATGATCTTTTGTTAGTTTTAGCTTTTTAAAGAGCTTGTATGTTTCCTTGCAAAAGCATATAACAATACAAAAAATTTCGTTATCAGTGATTGAATTTCAAAAATAATGTCATCAAAGTGATGCTTTAGTTTTTCCCATAATGCTCTATCTGTGCTATTCTTTGCGCATGTTACGATGATTTGGTAAAGGTTATTATTTTCTCTATCGAGGTCAAAGTTGAGGTTTATAGAGCTTTGCTGTCCCAGTTGATGAAATTCAGTATCGGTTGCACAAGTTATAGCTTGAGCTGGTGTTCTAGAACGCGTTCCAATATTTTTAAGCATGGATACAGTCTCAACTTCTTTTCGAGCCTTTTTCGAGACTTTCTTTTTGAAATAGTCTATAAGCAATTCTAAGGTACGTTTGTATCCAGATACAAGTGTGAAGTTTTCGGGTTTTTCGTGAAAAATTCCAAAATATTTTTTACGATCACTTTTGCTTACAACCATTGGAAGAGTCTCTTGAAAACTTCTCCAAATCTTGTATGTCTGCTTCTGATGAGAGTACTATTATGCAAATGTATTAAACAGTGGCGGCTCATGGCGGCTCTAACTGCTTATGGCATGAATATAATACAAGATAACATAAGCAACACTCACCTTCAGTGGTTTGGTGTATTCAGCCTAGTCACTCACACAGACCCATTAATTTTTGTATACTTGTTTATAGATTTATGTACAAAAAGTCACACACTGTACTCTAATTGTCACGTAATAATAATTTTACTGCTTATATACGAAATCAAGCCTTCTGTCTTTCTGAGCAATAAAATGTTCTATAACTTTTTCGTCAAAATTGTTGATGTTATGTATTAAGTCTTTGTTGACTGACATCATTGCTAAGGCATTAAGACGTTCTTCGGTCATTGTGTTCCTTAGATAAGTTTTAATCCTATTAAGAGTTGAAAAACATCTTTCAGATTCGGCAGTGGACATTGGGGTTGTGACTATAATTTTTAATAATTTTATTGTTTCGCCAAATGTTTCGTTTAACCCATTTTGGGTCAACCAGGAGAGCATGTTTAGGACGTTTAAAATATTTTTAAAATCCGTTCTTGAGTACATCACTTTCAATTTGTCTGGCTGTAACATCGGATTACACTTAACAATCGATTGGAAATGCGATGTTGAAAATTTTTTTGAGTAACTATCAAAATTAGTTAAGTCTGCTAAAAATGCGGCTTCTAAATGAGTTCGGTATGAGAGCCTGTCCTTCATCTGAACAACTATTGTATCGCACACTTCTTTAGCAATCAAATTCCGATTTTCCACGTTACTAATTTTTCTTCGTTTAGTATCATTACAGATTATATTTTTTTCAATCTCATCAGTTGAATTTCTAGCAGATGCTATTATCCTTTCAAAGTCTTCCATTTTTCTCTTCAGTGCAACACTGTATGTATCTCTAGCTTGAAACTGATTAAATAATATGTCAACATGTGGAAAAATTTTATAAAATAAATTGAGAAAAAACACAAAATCAGAATTTTTCAGAATTCTACGCAAGGCATATGCTTCCCTGCAGGTAATAGTTTTATTGCATTTATCTTCTAATTCCTCAAACCATTCGATTAGTTTTTCTCTATTCGCATATACGACGTTCACAATGCGAATATTATAATTCCCACGCCTAGCAGCAACAGTGGGCAATTTTCGCTTCACTATTTCCTTTAGCACATCACACCTGTGAGTCGAACGAGAAAAAAAGCAGGAATTGCGGATAAATTAGAAAAAAAAATTTAACTTTAGCATTTTGACTAGTTGCTTTCTACATAATTAAATTTAATTGATGGGCATAACAGTGAACAAAATGAGCATTTTTTATATTTAAGTTTTATTTTTGACTGAACTCCACTAGCAGAACCACTCATAACATTTGTACTGTCATAAGTTTGAGCGATTAGTTTAGATGGCGAGTTTAATATTAATTTATCTAATTCCTGCTCAAACACTCCGTTAAACCGTTAACTGTTTTATCTATTACTCGTAGAAATGTCCAAAATCTCTCATAAATATTTCCACTGTAGAAATATCTAACTATAATTACCATTTGGCATTGATTTGAAATGTCACTCGTCTCATCTCACTGAATTGCCAAAAATTCGCTACCTTTAATTTGATCTTGAATTTCTTGACGACACACTGCAAGCATGCTTTCTAAAATCTCGTTTTGCATAGTTTTAGATGTACCTTTAAATACACTCGCTTTGTGTAAACGTTCTTTTAAAATTACATCCAATTCCGAAGTAAAATCAATTAAATCTAACAAAATTTCACGGTTCTTCGGAATCTTCTTTTTCATTGTGTCCTCTCAATGCCAGTTCCAACTTTCCACAAAATTTAATACAATGGTACTTGCTAATTTTATGCTTTTCTATTTTATCGTTTATATGCTTTAGATCTCTAAAGCCTTTTTCCGACCATGTCTTGTCCATTCCGTCACAATAACATAAATGGCAAGGACAACAAAATAGAGCATTCGATTGAGAGCATCCGGAAATCCACTGACATTTTTTATAAATTTCTTTTGAAAAATGCCTTGTGAAACTACGATTTCCAACCTTATCTACCTGTTTCAGATTTAAATCCGGTGTCGGACGGTTTAGGTTCTTAATTTTCACGTTTTCTGCTAATGGAAGAGTTTTAAATTTAATTTCGACTATATTACGAATATTATTTTCAGTCATCTTGAATAATTCAAAATAATAATCAAAATTATACACAACGACTACACTTACAAAATAAGACACGGTCTTTACTTTCAACGAAAACAAGTGAAATAATCTCTACGCTCACGCAAATTAATACCGGACAACAACAAACACGCCTTGAAATACCAACAGATACTGCGGCTAAGGGCTCTAATGATGAGAGCCCTGTTAAAGCTATCTGAAGCTGTTATTATTTGGGTTCGACAGAATTCATCGTCGTTCGATTTCCTATAAGATTTACATTGAAGCGGGCTCAATAGAATGGAGCCCTCCCTTACACCGATGTACTAAAGAGAATCAAGGAGTTCTGTTAACGTGAAGAGAGCACTGTCAAAATGTCTAGGACAGGTATTTATTTATTATTGCTTAAATGTTGGATGTAAAATGAATATAGTGAGAAACGTAATTGTTTTAAATAATTTTAAAATATTAATATCAGTGTTACATTTGATCATTTGAACCACAAATCTTAAAAGAATTATATGCAGTTTGGTGTTAATTTTCATTAAAACGGTTAAATGTGGTTGCTTGCGAAAGGACGACGGCGGGATATGTTTACTATTATATCTATTTCCGGCATCGTACATCATTTTCATTGTAAACGAAGCATTTACAATTTATTTACTTAAACTACTTAAAAATGCCGGGCTGAAAGCATTTATGCACTCGAACTCTAGTTTTGAATAATCATTTTACGATGAATTAATTTATGCTAAAAAGTTTATTTACGGTACCTATTCCTTAAAATAACCTGGGGGCTCTAGCCTTTGAGCCCCCATGGAGTAGCCGCGGCTGGTATTAAAGACGTTTGATTTCTAAAACAATTATATGCAGTTAGATATAGTGTTGGAACTTAAAAGTAAGAAAAATTCGGCACCTACTTTCGTCAATATTCTTAAAATTATTTTACATTTTATTGCATAACTCGCAACACCGTTGAAAATAAAAATCAATATAATTTTTGAATGAGTAATTTTAAAGGTAAATGTGTAATAACAGTACTAAGATTAACAGTAACAAAGAACAAACATGCTTCTCACAAATTCTAATGTTCACACATCGCAGCAGAAATGTAACTGTAGCTGTAGAAGCCGTCAAAACAAAATATTGCGCCCACTTGGCAAACAAGTTATAGGTACATATTATTTTAAAATGATTCCTTTGGCCAAATTCACGCAGCTGCACTTGATTTTAAGTTTTTAGAAAAAGTTTGTACCGCAATTAAACGCAATTTTACGCTTTAGAAACAAAATTTTGCACCGATTTTATAAACAAATTATTTACAAATTCTTCTCTAGATGCAAGAAGGTAGCCGTACTTCAGACTACGAGATTTAAAAGGCATTCTTACGAAGACAATAACGAAAAAAACACGAAATGCTAACAGCGTGCTGAGTTACATGTGTAACATACTGTTTTAATACGCTCTAATTAGTTCTATGATTTCTAAAAATAGTTATTTTCTAGTTTAATTTTAGCATTCTAATTATTAAAATGAAGGTCTGGTAACATAAATATGTCTGTAATTGTAACGGTTGCAAGACTACCCAAGTAGCGTCCTAGCGAAGTTTCCAGGAAGATCTAATCCAAGAGTTAATTAATTTTTCTAAAGGCACTTTACTTCAAAGGCACTACACATGTCAGATTAGTTGCTATCTATGATTAGATGTCAATCATGTTTTAGGATCCTATTTATGTCAGGGTGGTCGGAAGCAATTTTTCAATTAGCGGAGTACTCAACTAAAATTAGTTCCGAGATCTACTTGTGTGGCTATCTTAGGGCAATTGGCAGTTTAATTATTCTTAAAGATTTACGACCGGCGTATCCTAAGCCGAGTATGAGAGCCAAGAAAGGGGTTATTTTTCAATTAACTTAAATGTATATAAGGATGCCAGCCGCTGGTAATCGGGGTTGTTTATTTCCAGACGCGTTAGAGTCTAAAGCTCGCGGATTTGCAAGATTGAGTAAGTGTTTTACTTCTCTGAATTCAAGTGCGTGCCGTTATGTTCAAAGTTAGTTTATTTCTCTGAGTAAGTAATTATTATATATGGTATTACTATGAACTCAAGGCTGTGTTATGCATCATAAGTCATTTATTTGTTTAAATATAATATCTGTCGGCTTTCATAACATACAACTTCGGGTTAAAGCTCCGTTCCAGTAATTTAATCCCGTTGGGTTATTGTTAAAGACCGCATCTTTTGAAGGGTTTCTTATTTTATTATGTTTCGACGTTGTCCGAGGCTTGTAATAACTAAGCCACGAATTCCGTTACTGTACTATTTGACCCGTGTGAAGGTCGTGTTTTTCCTGTTATTGATGACCCCGTGATTAAAGGAAGGTCGTTTCAGTATGCAAGCTAAGTAGACTACGGTAGCGTTAATTAATTATAAGTATTGGGGTGTTTGCACCCAGAACTGTTGTTAATATTCATAAAATAAGGACTTTAGAATTGTTTAGTTAAGTTGTGTTTGTGCTAGCCGGAGACCTTATAACATTTGCCCCTGTGAAGTGACGTATTTTCTGTCCTGCAATCTTGGGTCATCGCCACGAACAAAGTGCGACGAGAGCTATTACCGCGATCGGTCTATGGGCCGTTTAATTCCCATGGTGGCGCCCTATTGTAAATAATGTTAATTACTGTATAATTTTGTATGCATATGTAATTAGGTTAAGTTAGTTAGTAGCCCATTTAATAAAACAATTGGAATTTTGTCTTAGTGTGTTGTTGTTTAATGAACCTCCCCTTCTCACCGACTGCAGCAGCTTGCGAGGCAATGTCCCGAAACGTGAGGGTACTATAGTGTTAGAGGTCCTTCCCATTTATTATTTATTGTTAATTGGATACCCTCACGCGGTAGGTAAATATTCAAATTACACATGGGATCAATTCGTTTACGTTCACGTTGACTCGGCAGATGTTGTCTGGATGCGCGTACGTTCTGTGTATTTAATTTGCAATTGGCTCTTAATTGGTCTTTAATTAACCCTCAATTGGACCTTAATTGCCCCCCACTGGCCTTGAAAAACGTAATAATTTTCTCCATTGGTTTATAATTTGCCTTAAAATAAATACATCGCCCCTACATTGGCCCATTGATCACACAATTGGTCCACATTGGTCCGAGGTTGTACAGCGCATTGGCCCTCGCGGTTTACCCCTCGATTCTATGTGTATGTCAATGTTACCGACGTTCATAATATTGGAAATAATTGGAAAAGATAGGGTGCAGCGTTTATCCGTGGCCATATGGCTTATCTTGCCAAATGAATATAAGAATGTTTAATACTTATACGTGTACTTAGATGAATTCAGATACGAATTAATATTAATTATCAAAATAATTAATAACTAAACTACTTATAGCGCCTATCGATGAAAAACACACATACTACACTAGGTAGCTAATTAGTAGTCTGGTCTGTATTACGACTATCCACAACTGTTTTAAACCATACATGTGATTTTCCAATGCTTCACCCGAAGGTACTACATTGTCCAGGAAGCGAGTTTTTCTTTACCCCGAAAATTTCAAATTTTGCCGAACCCTTGCTGTTCCAAGCAAGGTAAGGATCTTCAACGTGCGTGACAACACACACACACACACACTGGACTTCCATTTTACCTCTTATCCGAACGAGGGTGTATTTTTGTGAAAAATGCTCGCATAACATTTTTCAAGCGGACCGTGTCAGGATTCAACCCGGAACCTTGGGCGTGGTAGTCACACACATACCAACTACGGCACGGAGCCGCCTAAACTGTTTTAAACCGCTTAAATTCACTACTACACACGGAGCCCAAAATACATGTCCTTTGCTAACGAAAACTCGCGCGTGTGTGTGTGTGTGTGTCTAAATAACAAATTATATGTCTTATTCACATAGAATATTTAAAATAAATTAGTTTAAATGGTGTTTATTACTTATTAGCCGTGCTAATAACTACAACAATAAAAGACCCCCACCTCCAACTTAGACTTCAGAGCCGACTGAAAATTTTGAACAAACGATTGAGCAAGACATATTTACGGATGCACCAACCGCGACATTAACACCAGCTATCGATCCTGTTCAAGAAGCATCTAATTACGACGAAAGGACATCATCGCTCTTGCGCGGATTTACGGGGGGGAGGGGGGGAAGCAGAATGTTCTGTGGTTTCAACTTTTCCATTTCATAATTTTAATAATATAAAAAATTTCGAAAGTTCAAAAAAGCACACAAAGCAAAATTATTGAACATTAACTCCAACATCCGCTACTCTACTAAAAGAAACTTGGTGTAAATGCGGGTTTTGTAAAGTTTGAATTAAATGTTTGCTTTGGAAATTGTCTAAATTGGTTAGGGAAATTTGCGTTATTAAAATTTTGGTTGTTAATTCGTGATTGATTCATTGCTGCGTTAGATGGTGTAAATTTTGGTTGTGCGGTTATTTGTCTCACGAATTGTATTATCTTCATTGGTGAGTAGTTTTTATTTGCATTGGGGTTATATATTCTGTTTCTGTAATACATGACGTTTTCCTCCTCTACTATCATGTTCATCGCTTCTTCTAAGTTTTGCGGATGTTGGAATCTTATTTTGTTTGATAACCGTTCAGGTAATGCGTTTATATAGGTGTCTAGTGCCATATCGTCATACATCTTCGTTTTCAATAAACGGATATTTTAATCGAGTTCTTTGATTTTCAGTTTCGTTAAGATTAAGCTTCTTACATCTTGGCATCTCATAGCGAATTGGTAAGGTGATTGATTGGGTTCCATCCCGAAGTTTATTAAATCTCGGATAAGACATTTAATGTTCCTCTGGTCGCCGAAATACGCTATGAGTAATTGTTTAAAGTCCTCCCGTCGTTCAAAGCCATCGCGACTTGCAATTAATGTTAAATCTCTGCCTGTTAATTTTTTGAGAATCAGGCGTGGAAGCATGACATGCGGTCAACGTCACCTTCTTTATAAAAAGATTTTTAAAATTTCTCGCAAGCAGTGATAAAACACCTAGAATTGCTTGATTCCCGTCGTATACAGGGATTGAGTCGAGGTACAGCCACATATTCTCCATATTATAAGTTTAATTCTATAATTACTTTTTAGTCGAGTTTGTACTACGATTAAATTAAAGTCGGTATTTAGTTATTTAAAGAATCATTTATCTTTTACGTATGCAATTACAAAGTGCTATAATTATTTGATGAATTTTGCTGATCAATTGTCTCATCAGTTACGTTAAACGTATAATTATAACCTTTGCTGAGATTGTAAAGAGTTATTAATTGAGTTTCAGGTTTTCTGAACAATTACAGTGATGGTTTATTGCAATAAATTGTATAAGAATTGCGTTATAATTTTGCATTTCCGACTTGCGCTGAGTAATTCGTTTCAATAATAAATAAATTGTACATAGACTCGCTGATTGAATTCTTTCATTTATAAGTAGCTATAGAATACGATAATAATAAATGGTGCAAAAAAATGCATATAATAATTCTTTCGTTGCTTACTAGCTAATATCATAATTAAAAACAAAATGGTTAGGATAAATGAAGTTTACATAATTTTCATTGCCAGTTTCATCTATTTCCTTTCTTTGGGCGTGGTTGATTTGTATCTTGTCCAAAATTTGTTGTTTGTTCTTCCAGACTAAGAATTGATATTCCAGACCACCAGTTCCTCGAATTTGGATTTCCTAGTGCCCTTCTGGATCCGTTCCGGACTGCGCCAGTTAGATTTTGGGCCTTTTGAGCGACTTTTTAAAAAGTATCTTATAAAAAACTCTTCCATCGATTTTTATTTATACAGATTTACAAGTTGAATTTTCAATTACAAGTACATTATTTTCATTAACGTATTAAAATCAAAATTACTTTAAGTTGATATTCACTGAATTGAATGAACAAAAATTAAGATAAGTAGTTGAATAACCAACAAGGTTAAAGTTGTGAAGCTCAAGACTGATTGGCCATCTTGGACTCTCGAGGGTATTTATGTTGTCCCTGCTCCTCACATTGCTTGTGGGTACTGCAGAGTTCATGTCTGCTTATTTCTTTATTCATTTATACAATACAAAGTAACAATCTGCATTCTAATAATTGCAATCTTATTGTCTACTGTGACCTGCACCTGCAGCGTCATATTACGTCTGGAATACAATGTATTCACATCCGTTCTCATGTCTGGTTTATGAACTTCCATTAACCTTTTATTACTTGTGCTTCAATTAATTATACAATGTAACAATCTAACTATAAATTTAATAATTCCCTTTGATTACCTATATATACTAATTTGGGGGATATGTAACTGGCTCTTTGACAAAATCTCAATCTTCTAATATTTCGGTAGTACACCTATTGTATATATAATCGTAGCCACTATTACATTAATTTTAAGCCTTGCTAGCTTTAGAAACAAGTTCTATTTTATCTTCAAATCAAATAAAACACGAGCTCAGCAAAAACACAACTTTTATTTTCCAGAATCTAATTGTGATCTCTCTATAATCAACAAACTTTTTGTAACCTAGTTACTCCTTAGGTTTCTTTTCTTCTTTGTGCCAACTATTTTATGTAATTTACATAAATCATGAACACGCTATTTCTAAGCAAATCACTGGATTAAATTACATATCAAAATTTTAATAGTACACAACATAAACTTCTAATTGGTTGAAATGTCCAGTACGTTAAACATGCCTTTAGATGCTAAAATTAAAGTATAAAATTGCTTTTACAAATTACATACACATTTTTCTTTTTATATAATACTGTATACTTGCTACAACTACTAACAGATCATTCAAACGCCACAAAATGGACTTATTTCATCGGTTAACATTTTAAGCTTGCATTGGATGCTCAAATAAGGTACAAAATCGTTTCTAATAATTACGTAAACTTTTTTTAAACATAGTTATATTTTATATATATATATATGCTCCAACCACTACTAGACCCTCCAACTATCAAGAAAAGGTTTCTATCTTTATCAGAACAGTAAGTAAACAGCCAAGTTAAATTTTACGTTAGAAAAATGTCTTGTATGGAACTCAATTTTTATTTTACTTTAATCTACAGCCATGTATCTCTTTTTTAAACTCTTTTTAACCTATAAATGTCAAAATTCACTACAATATATATATATATATATATATATATATATATATATATATATATTGATATGATAACGCCGTACTCGGTGTCAATGGACGTTTTCTACTTAACTCCACCTCTCTGTGTTTTCCTACTTAAATTTTAAATCTCACTAATTTTAATGTTATTCTGCCACGGCTAGCTTTTATTATTCTACACAGAGTGCACAACGTTACGATGATCAATTTTTCTCTTCTTCACCCCTTTCTGATTACCTCTCTGTTTGAATTATAAAATGAAGTCAATTAATTCCATATAATGAAAAGAAATATTATGTACAAGTTCTGAAATTTATTAAAATACACTCCTCGATCAATCAATATCATAAGTCTTATTTATCCCAAAATTTATATGCATTGCAATCAATCTAAAGTCACCAAAAACTACCCTTTTTATCAAAGAAACCTCAAACGTTCCAGATACGTTCCTACTATTACGTACTTTTAACGTATGCAAAGTTTGTTGTTGACTTTGTTACACAAGTTTATATAAATTGAATAAATTCGGTAATGAAATTTAAAAATAGAAAAAATATCTTAAAACTAATAAGACCTGACCTGCTCTGCTTAGTTAAACCCCTTGTTTTCCCATAAATTATTTCTTGCTTCTTTATTTTCTCGCAACTCAAAATTATACCAAAATCGTCGGCGCTACTTTGAAGTATTACATTAATCCATTTAAAACATCCCCATATTCGAATTATCTATACATTTGAAATATTGTACCCTCAATTAGAATCTTCCATGCATTTAAATTATTATACCATCCATTATCAATCAACATCAATTCAGAATTATTATCATCCAATTAGGATTAGAATTATACACACATTTGAATCATTATTGACCAACTAGGATTGTCCATACACTCGAAATTATTATATCTATCCACTCGCAGCCCTATTATTATATTATTAGTTTAAATAAATTACCCCAAATTCTACTCACGTTAATCGGCAAAAGAAATCTTCATATTTGTAGCACTTACTTGTCACTAACTATTTTCACTATTATCTTATTAAATATTAAATTACGCGTGACTTTTAGGTTCAGAGTATCGCAGCTTGGCCTTCTTGAGTTAAAACTGAGCTCTTTTATCATTCTCGCTGTTAATATAGGCTCAACCCACTTGGATGTGGGTTGGGTTTCCACCAAGTCTGTCGTTTATCTTAACCAATAAGGTCTTTGTATATCGTGCACTTGAAGTGGTTTTCTGATGTAATATATTCGTTTCCCATGTAATGGTTATTTGCTATAGATGCCTCGTTATCTAAACCATACGTTGTTTGTTTAGATATCGCGTTTTCCATATTATACAAAAATACCTGATGTAATTTCAATTTTGATTTTTGTGTATGTTTATTTATTTACGCATCTTTGAACTGCATTTTCTTATCAAAAATGTAGATTGTTTCTACGCACTTACACAAAGCTTTGTTAAATTTTATTTCTTATCTCCGTATTATATTATAACTAATTAGAACCCTTTTTAATGCGTGTTTAATTACATTTATTATCATTCCTCTAAATACGCGTGCTTTTTACTGAAAGATATTGTTACTTGCATTGTTTAAAATTATTAAAGCTCTATATACCGAGTGTTAAATCCTTGTTATTATTGTTATTATATTACCTATTTCTATGCTAAATATGCGTCCTATTGTTGTGAGATGTGTTTATTTGCGTCGCTTAAAACTACTTATGCTCTATATACAAGGTGTTAAATGCTTACTATTTACATAATATAAGAATTATTAAATTTTCTACTAAATAAATGCAGTTTTCTGCTTCCTATCGTAATTTATGGTTTATGCACGACCCTTGCTATACAATACACCCTTAAACAACCCCTTATCACAGCATTATATATATATATATATATAATTCCAAGCTCCTCCCATTTACTCAGATAAATTATCCAGTGGCACTCGCGTATGCACCCCCCCCCCCAAGGTCACACAAGTAACTCTGAGAACACAAAAGCGATAACCACGGTCGAAAACTTCACCAAAAGAATCATTGGAGAAGTTATAGAAATTATTAAACGACCAAAAAAGTCTAAGGCAAGACTGAGGTTATTGTCAATATGGAAACTTGCACTACGCGCACGTAAAGCTAAACAAATACATACAAAAGTCCAAAAGCGGTTAAAAACTTATAAAGTAAATATAGTAGTGAAGCTGTCTTTGGATTGTCTAATATAGATAAAACAAAATTATTTTTGTCATAAATAAATAAAAATGGTAATGACGGATTACATTAAAAGTTTTGCGGAAATGGAAGCTTAATGCTGAAATGATTACGACCAGTATTTGAAATAAAAAATCAAACTGTGGTTTCATTTCTTCTCTTTTTGTTTTTGGTTAATAAAATTTTAGGTTTAACAACTTTAAACTGATGATGAGTCACAGTCCTGTGACGTAGGGTAGTCTTATTCTAAACACTAGCATTTCGGTACATACTTTTATAGTAGTTTTGATGTACAGTGCTTTTAAAAGGAATGTTTGTGCAAACTTTCTATGATTATATCAACAACTATTTTCAAATTTCTCCAAGTTTATTTGCTGAAACATACATTGCGCCTAAACTAATTTACATAAATACACTTATACCAACATGACAGGTATCTCCCGATTACTAAACTAGAATTCTATATGAGGTTGGAACGGATACAAAGGATGATCCATGGCCCTAAAAACAAAATCAATAGAAGCATTATCATGTTAATTAACTACTTACTCTGTAATTGGACATATTCGACCATTACAATCAAACGTATCAATAAATTTCATATCCGCTGGCAAAAGCTCAAAGTCGAAAATATTTATATTCTGTTGTAAGCGACTTTTGTTAGAAGACTTTGGTATAACAATATTCCCAAGCTGTAAATTGTATCTTAGTAAAATCTGCGCCGACGTTTTACCGTATCTTTCTGCAATTTTTTTAATCTGAGGATCGTTGAGTACATCAGGATCTCCAGGTTTTTGCCACGGTCGTTCGGGAGACCCCAGTGGACTATACGCTGTTATTGCTATATTTCGTTGGTTACAGAAATCCCTAAGTTTCTTCTGGTTAAGATATGGATGGCACTCCACCTAAATCGCAGTGTTTAGATTAAGGAAAGAGAAGGGCACACTCTCACCTGGTTCGTAACCGGTGCAATTGTGGCTATTGAAAGCACCCGTTCAATTTGAATACTGTTAAAGTTAGAAAGCCCAATGGATCGGGTAAGACCCTTTTTTTGGACCTGCTCCATTGCTTTCCATGTGTCTATGTAGTCATAATCGCTAAAGATTACTTTACCAGTAGCTGGGTCTGTAGGATTTTTTTCGTCACCTTCCTGTAACAAGATTTTATAACACCTGCACACGCAGGAATCGTTTCTACCTTATATCCAAGCGGCCAGTGTATTAGATACAAATCAACATAATCTAAACGCAAATTTTTAAGCTGCGACTTTAGCATTTCTTCTACAACTTCTGGTCGATGATGAGTATTCCATAACTTCGTAACGATAAATAATTCTTTACGTGTTACGGTACCATCTGCGATTTTTTCAGCCAACGCCTCACCGATAATATGTTCGTTTTTATAGAAATACGCGCAATCAAAATGACGATATCCAACATCAATTGCATCTTTAACAGCTTGACCTACTTCGGCTTCTTTTCCGGGAGGACCCTGTAATTTTAACAGTGCGGTAATAGAACAAGCAATGTTTATTAATTAGACGTACCTGCCAGGTTCCAAGTCCAACTACGGGTATTAAAACACCGTTGCTGAATATATTCGACACTTGGCTCATTATGATGTGAACCCTAAGGATATTTCGTAAAGAATGACTAGACACTCAATTTCGATTAGAGAATATAGTGCATAAATTCAAGCTTAATTTCTCAACGCAATAATCAATATTTTATAACCCTGTGTAATCATAACGATATGAAGGTACACAACAGGTTGTAGTTGAGTGTGACTGACTTATCTATTATTACACAATATTACCAACAACCCATTTAATTTGATGACTGTGTTAATCATTTTTAAGTGTTTTATGTTATCTTTCTGTTGAATTAATTTAATTACAATATGGAAACACTTTAGACTAGTTCAATAAGTCACAGCATACGATCTCCAAACTGTTAATTTACAGAACGACTGTGGTATAACAACTTTTAAGCTTCTACAACTACAATTAAATTAGTAGCGTTTTTGAACATGTGGGGCGACCATTCAGAAAGGTACCAAACAACAAAGGTAGTGATGCCGTGAGACGAGAACGAGACCAGAAATGCTTACTTCTCGTTCTCGAAGGATGTTTCTGGTCTTGTTCTCGATCTCGAGTTGAGATTTCTCGAATTCTCGACTTCTAAAATTCTCTGCAAGTTGCAACGATGTTTTTGAACTACCAATTACTATGTGAGCAATACATTCAGATAGTACCTATATGCGGTTTTAAATATTGAAACTGGAATAAATTAAATTGCTTCTGTTGTGAGTGGCTAGTAAGTGTAGCCCGAAAGTTCGAAAGCAACCAAGCAAAAATTACCTTAATATATTTGTATTTCGACTTAAGAAAAATGAAACTAAACGCTAAAAAATAAATTATGCAATCAGTCTATTATCTGTAAGTACTAAAAATTGATTGCATTAATCAACTGATGATATAAATTTAATACAGGTTGCGTTTTATTTGATCACTACCTCAGGTATTTTCTTTAAATCGTTCTTAATATTACGAACTGAAAATCTTTCATCTAAAAGTAATAAATTAATAAGAATGCCCATTAATTTCAACATTCTTCTTATAACGATAAATGCAAATTAAACGCATTCAAACCAAAAGATTGTATACTATACCAAAAAATCATGTAATATTATGGCTAAGTGGCGGACAAATCAGGATTTAAAATCTTTTACCATAGTTTTGCAACATCTATTAAATTGTAAATCGCTGTTTTCTGCAAGTTATTTAGTCTTGGTTAAAATTGCAATTTATAACTAGGTCTTGGGAAAATGTCTTCTTTTGTCTCAATCAAAAACAGTTCATTGAACGTCGCCCAATATACGCTAGCACATTTCAAAATCGTTAAATATTGCATGAATCTTTAAAATACCCAACAAATTAAGTTTACGATTGCACATCAACCGACGGCGATGCAACAAAATTTGGGATTACATTTTTACTTAAATATTTTCTAAGAAACGTATAGAAGATGCATTTAAACAAAATATTGTTTGAAATTTTTGTTATCTGTTTATGGTTCAAATATTCTATACCCCATACATCACTTCATACCTTTTAAAAAGAATAACCTGTTACGTGCCAAAATTTGGCACTAGACATCTTTCTAGTTTAATTTTGATGTGCGAGAGTTTCGCGCCTTAAATTTGAAAGACTTGGGCGTGTATTTCCGTCACGTCAGAAGTGCGTTGGACGAACTTCGCGCCGACGCGTGTGGGGGAATAAAGAGTGGGGTTTTTCCGAGAGACGCTGAAACGTGGCTTTTTGCCTTTGAACTTCGAGAAGAGTGGTTGGGTTTTCGGTAACGTATCTTTATCTTTTTTTATATAGATTCCCTTGCCTTTAGTTTGATTGTCGTTCCTATAAACCTGTTCCTGCCGTTCCGCTACATAGGTAAAGAAGATAATTTGAAAGCAAGTTGGCCGAACCGCAGTCCACGCCGGAGCACCATCTTTATCCGGAAGGGAGCCCTGAGATAGCTAGCTGGAGTAATCCCGAAGGACGCTATGCGCACCATCTGTAAATAATCCGGAAGGGGGCCCCTAGCAACCCTGACGGAAGGGATTCCGTAGGAAGCTGGACCTATTCATGTGAGTACTATGCGTTTATACCCAATTTTATGAATTTTGAATATTTCGTCATTACGTGTAATAATTTGCATATTGTGTGACGTCATTGACAGAGGGGCGCGCTAACTTCTGTATTATAAATTAGCGTTACCAACTGCCGTGGTGTCTCTTGTACCTCGTTTGCGGTGTTGTAAGAAACACCGTAAATGTAAGAATTTGCGCTTCAACGTGGTTTTTAGGTTGTAATATTTCTTTTATGACTATATAATGTATTAATTATCATTATATATATATAGCTTTTTTACTTAAAAAAATAAATTATCTAATATTCTAATGTCTATTGACCCTAAAAATTTATGTTGGTATTTTGGAAATAACTAGATTGCCTAAGATGTCAAAAACAGTAGTAACTAAATGTGAATCGCCATTTTGGGTTATTGAAATGCATACCTTTTGTGCCTAAAATGTTTGGTTAATTTAATTAATTTTCTCCCAACTTTAAATGAAATCTACCTTTTTAACTTCAATTGTGTTAAATATAATGTACCTTTTTATAATTTGGAGTGTCTTTTTGTAACCTAACCGTGATATATTCCTTTTCTTAAACATGATCTTGCTTTGATATAGTTTTAAATGTGTTTCCTTGCTAATTTAAATAGTATAACCTACAAATGCCTCTTTAAAGAACATTTTGCCTTTAAATACAATTAACGAAATTATCTAATCATATCTTTTACCTTTCAAAACGCTGTAATAAACTGAATCTCTTTATATTTGCTCCTTTAAACATTGTAATAACGAAATCATCGTTAACGTTTTATATTTAAACTCATTTACGATGGTTGTTGATAACTCCCGCAATATCGAAAGAATATTTTAACAATTTGGAATACTGTTTCTTTATACATGTATCGTAGAATATTTCTTTTGTGTAGCGAGTATGATTTTGTCTTGATTGCACATTTTTTTAGATATATATCAATATTTCAACGCACTTTAAGATCTATTAAGCGAGATTTGTCATTCGAATTGGTCGCCCAGCTTTGTAAGTCTAGAGGAGACCTGTCAAAGGGCCGTTCGCTAAGCATTATAAGTCTAGACGAGGTTTGATGGTAAGTTTGTCGTTTTAGCAATTTCTAAATCATTTTTTTAAGAATAATGTTGAAATTTTTCCTTATTAGTTTGGGTGGAACTCAAACGAGAGCTTCCCATCCCAGTAAATATATGTTTTACAAAATATCTTTCCGTTATTCAACAATTTTATTAGTGAATCGAGTCTTGATTACTCTTATCTCTTCACGTATCAATTTAAACCTCATTAAATGGCATAAAATTATCTTTAAAATCATTCAACCCTACGTACATCTAAAAGCTTTTCACGTTTTACTTCTTTGACAATGTATCTAATGTTTTTAGCCCTCACTATCAATTAGTAACTTTAATTACTTATTTCCTCTCTTGTACAGTATATACCTCATACACGTTTAACTTACTTACCTTAAATTAGCTATCTTTTTCCTTTTGGTTGACTTTTCCTTGAACTTACCGTTACTTATTTATCGCTTTATTCTCTACACCCCCCAATATAACTCTGTCGTTTCGTTTAATTAATTCTCGAACTTTTCCTACAGCATATTATTTGGTTTTTAGTATTTTTCTTACATCGTTTAATTGTGTGGTAATTGTCGTAACTTTGGTTGTTATAACTCATTGAATTTTTATGATTGATTTTAGCTGATGTTTAGAGTGGATACTTTCTTCTTTGGGCTCACATAGGAGACGCGGCCTATGCCATTGTAAGAAATAGTTCATATTCGCAGTTGCAAAAAACTAGGATTGTCTATTCCATGTGTTTTTTCTCTGAATTATTACAGTCGCCCACATTATACTATACCATTATTTGTTTCTTTTCCTACTAAATCACCATAACTTATAAACATTTTTTTTCATTGTTTTTTGTAGAACTTCGTGATGAGGTGCTATCGCTTCTTATGGATATCTTATTAAATTTTCGGTTGTTTTAGCATATTGGGACAGTGTTGTAACGTATTTTTTTTTCTAGTTACATTTAGTACAATAAAATAAAAATAAAACAGCTATAATTTAAAATATTTAATTAGTGAATTATCATCCAATAAAAATTAATATATAATATTCATAATAAGGCATAGATTCTTATACGTTTATACTCTAAACTTCGTTACCAACCTCTGTCAAGTTGTCAGTCGGCACTTCATTCTCAGCGTTCGAAAGGGCAAGCTGCTTTGCAGAGGAGGTGAAGTCGAGATGGCCGTGTGTAAACACGTGACTTCTAACAAAGTTAGAAAAAAGTAGAGGATTGGTAAATTCTTGGTGTCTGGAGGTCGAGCCTAACAGCGGTTGCGTGAGCATGATTTTCGATAAGCCTCGCTCCGAACAGTTTAGTTGAACCCTACAGGCCTAAGAAGGTGGAACCCCCTTTGGACATCATTTAGACAGTTGGTATATATTAATTCAATATATTATACTAATATTTTTCATCTTAGTGCAATATCTTAAGGACATATCTTAAATAATATCTCCGATAATAAGTTAAAATAATTTCTGAAGACAGTATTTTAAAACAAGAATTTATGGTTTCGTTCTATTTAATATAACATGCAGTAACGTGGAAGCCGATTTCACATGTGTTCCTTATATTTCAACCTTACCGATGAACAATATTAAACAAGGAGATTATGATGGAAATTTCCGACAGCTGAGGTCAAGGTCCAGCACTTTTAGTTCATTTTCGATGCACGTGAGTGTTCTTTAGCATTTAATAACTTTGAAAATACAGTAAATTACTATGAATTATCTAACATTAAATATTTGAGTAACGTAAAGAGAAAATAGTTTTTGAGAAATCAGTAAATTAAATAATATGTTGCTTGCTTGTCAGAATGTTTGCACATGTACGCAAATAGTGTATTTTATAAAGTTCTGAATGACAACCTATGTCAGATAAAAAATATATAGATTCAGTTTTCCTATCTAGACGCCACATGCTGCCTTTAGTTTGATTGTCGTTCCTATAAACCTGTTTCTGCCGTTCCGCTACATAGGTAAAGAAGATAATTTTAAAGCAAGCTGGCCGAACCGCAGTCCACGCCGGAGCACCATCTTTATCCGGAAGGGAGCCCTGAGATAGCTAGCTGGAGTAATCCCGAAGGACGCTATGCGCACCATCTGTAAATAATCCGGAAGGGGGCCCCTAGCAATCCTGACGGAAGGAATTCCGTAGGAAGCTGGACCTATTCATGTGAGTACTATGTGTTTATACCCAATTTTATGAATTCTGAATATTTCGTCATTACGTGTAATAAATTGCATATTGTGTGACGTCATTGACAGATGGGCGCGCTAACTTCTGTATTATAGATTAGCGTTACCAATTGCCGTTGCGTCGCATATACCGCGTCGACGGTTATGTAACAGAACTCCTTAAATGTAAGAAACCTTCCTTAACATAAGCAGCCAAGCAGCAACCTCTACATACTGTTTCTTTCAGGGATTATCGTGACTTTGTATAAACCGTACTCAGTATCTTTGGCTTTTCCTATTTATGATTCATATTTATTTTGCAAAACCTGTAAACTTTGTTTAACAATGTACATGTTTAAGAAACCATGCGACTTGTATATCTAAAATTGGATACCGAACCCTGCTTTCTGATTAAAGGGTACGAAAAATATAAAAGCCTTTTTCTTATCTGCCTTTTATAAGTTTCTATAATATTATTTTTCTGAAATCCATTATTATAACTGCAACGTGCTGTCTAAGGAATTAAGATTATTTAAAAAAGGTTTGACATTTGAATGTATGTCTAAAGAATAACAATTTATCCTACAACATATACCTGTCATCCTTGAAGTACAAACTATAAATATACCGAAAACTAAAAGCTTTCACTTCAATATTTTTGTGTTTTGCTGCATATATAAACTCTCTGACCTCTGAGATTGCTTATTTATTCATATTAACTTGGGTTTGTAACTTCTGTTAAAATTTTAAAGTGAAAGATGAAGCGATCAAAAGTAGCATTTTCATATAAACAGCAAGATGAAAATGAAGGAGTCGATAATCCTGAACCATATAGCAGCGATGACAGCTTTTCTGATCGAACGTATGTTCCTGTTCTCTCAAGCTGTAGTGCGAACATCACCAACTTAGATGAGGATAATCAGTACGACTATGATTCCGATATGACTTTCGCTTCCATAACAGAATCATGGTCATCAACATCATCAAATGTACAAGAAGAAGCTTTTATACCCAGTGCAAAAATAGCGAAAATGTCGAAAATAAAAGTGAGCAACTATTACCACATAAATGTGAAAGACAGCAATAATAAAACCGGGACATGCTGTTACGTGTCATTGCCACTTAAACATTGTTTTAGGTTAGTTTTTGGTGTACGGAAGTTTCGCGGCATATTTTCAAATACGCGGTGCGCGGGAATCTTTTAAATAGACTAGGCGGTACTTCCGTACGTCAGAGTAGTGCATTCGCGCAGTGTGCTTATCCCTAGAGGGGTAGAGCAATACTAGACAAAGGGTGGGGAGAAGTGTTTCCGTGACGCTCAAAATCGCGGCCTTTTGCCGGTGAACTTTCAAGGTGTGTGGTCGGTCAGGTATCGTAGTGTGCCTTATCTCTAGTATGTAGATTTCCCTTCTGTTTTATCTTGTTGTCGTTCCCTATAAAACCTGATCCTGCCGTTCCCTACATATTAGGTAGATAAATTTGCAGCCACCTTGAGGCAAATCGGAATTCACGACCCCGAGACAAATTGGATTTCCAAGCTCAGCCGACAGCCCCGGAGCAGAGGCCTACCGTAGCGCGACTTCCTGCCGGATGCCGGATTCCTTATGTAAGTAATAACGTATTACCTTTTGTTTTTAATTCTGTATTATTTATTGCCTTAATTTTGTGTACATTTTCCAGTTATGGCGCAATATAAATTATTGGTGACGTCATGGTAGAGATCGCGCCAAATCTGTAAAAGGTTCGCGCTTTCCTCCGCCAGGGCGTTGCATTGCTTTTATCCATTGCGCTCGCGCGATGTATCTTATGAACTTTAGTAACTGTTTTACCGACCATATAAACTTTCACCAATAAAAGTGTAATAAGAATGGCGCCCTTATCAACGTGGTGAGGTTAGGGGGTTTTTCTTGGTTTTTAGGTTATAATAATTTACTTTATAAAAATATAATGTATTAACAGCTTTCTCACTTAAAAAATCCTAATTTTATTCATGTAAGTATACAAATAATTATTTACCTTAATTAGATATCTTTAAATACAGTTATTACAAAATTATCTATTAAAATATAACTTTTGCTTGTTTTCGTAACTTTAAAAGACCGTTTTTTGAAACTTAAATGCACTTTTATGTTACATTCTAAAAACTGCATTATGGATTTACCTATTGAACTAATATCTTAATTACCTTTACAAGAAAACCTTGTGGTTAAACCTTCTGATTTGCGTCAGTATAGCATATCGTATATATATATATATATATATATATATATATATATATATATATCGTGTCTCAAATAGAATTCAAAATGAATATTTCTCATTTAAAATCCCTAGAAATAATTTACGAGCTTGAGTGTAGGAATATTATTGTAGCTAGTAACCAAAACGATAGAAGATCTCAGCTCAGGGCCATTTTAGCTCAGGAAACGAAAGGCGTTGCTATCTTAAAGAAACCCGTTGGCGATTGGCCTCTTAACGAATCGGAAATTAGATTGTCTTTAGATGACATATCGGGTATAATAAATAGAACAGATCCTGGTGCTAGTGATATCGAGTTAGGGAGATTGGCTTCGAGAATAACCCACGTCAAACAACGTGTCGAATTATTATCTTTATATGACGACGACCAAGCAAGCCAAGCTAAACAAAGTTTGTTGTCCGAAGTATTATTACTTGAAGGAATTGTTCTTGACAGACTTAATCCAAACGCAGACGTAGATATATCGTTACCCTTTTCAAATCTCGCACTCGTTTCACCCAATCCTGTAGGAAAATCCATACCTGTATACAAATGGGGTCTCACTTTCGAAGGGTTTGATTCGCAGGTCTCTTTATCGTCCCTTCTTGATCGTATTAATGATTTCAAAATCTCTCGCGGGTGTACGGACCAGGACCTATTTGTCTCAGCAGGTGATTTGTTCTCAGACTCTGCGTTAATATGGTACAGAAGCATACGAGACCAAATTTCTACCTGGGAGGAGTTAGTTGCGTGTTTGAAACGAGACTTCCTACCTCATGGCTATATTAACGACCTTTGGAACGAAATACGTAACCGAACCCAAGGTCTTGACGAAAATGTAGTTTCTTTTATTACCTCACTAGAAGCTTTATATAGCAGACTCGACAAAAAACCTTCAGAATCTGAAATTATCGATCAGTTACTTAGAAATTTAAACCCCTATTTCTCAGAACGTTTGGGTTACAAAAAATCTCTTCCCACTTTAAAGACCTATGTCGTTATCTCCAGGAAGTGAAGTCAAGAATTAACAAATATCGGCCGCCCCCCGAGAAACTATCTGGTCTTTTAGAACCCGATTTAGCTTGCCCAGTTCGAACTTCCCGTAAAGTATCTACCCTTAACGTTCCTCCTATCGTAACTAATAACTCACTTACCTGTTGGAACTGCAAGCGAAGTGGACATAACTATAATGTCTGCACATACCCTAGAAATATTTTTTGTTATGGTTGTGGCCGCTCAAATATCAACAAATCTAACTGCACCAACTGTAATCCTAATGTATCGGGAAACTCCCGTCGAGATATTTCAAATCAGGGTGTGAATATCTCAAGAATCCAAAATCGCCCTCATCACCAATCATTCAACGGACCCAGACGTCAATAAACTTAAACCATAAAACTACCTCTAACGCTGTACCGTTATTAAACTTGTCTAACAATAATACCGCTACTATCAATGTACAAAATGCCTTACCTTCATTAGAGGAATTATGCTATACTACTCCAGCCGAGTGGTCTAAGTGGTTACAAACCGTCAATTCCTTAAAAATTCCATAAAAAAACTGCTGCCGTTTCACAACTTGTTAAAAAACCCTTCGATAACCGTCCACACTTATCTATCTCAATTGGTTCTTTAAATGTAGTTGCGTTATTGGATACAGGTTCTTCATGTTCCCTTATAAATAACGAAGGTTTACATCAATTATCTCAACAAAATATCAAAATTCAAATTATTCCCGAAAAAACTTCCATAAATTTGGCTGACGATAATCAAATACATGTAACCGGTTCCCTTAAGTTAAAAATTCGAGTGGAATCTCTTGAACGTGACGTTTTATTTTTGATTGTGCCTGCAGTAGCTTATCCCTTTCTACTAGGCGTTGATTTCTGTAAACTTTTAATCTGTCACTTTATTTCCAGGATTTTCATGGCAAACCTCTCTTAAAACGAACTCTTGTGCATCTACAGGAATATCTAACAAAATCTCTCTTACTGATTCCCAAAATGTAACTCTTAACGCTACAATTGACAAATTTCGCAAACTTAATACCTCTTAACTTGGTTGTGTTACAACGGCAACACACGTTATCTCTACAGGTGATGCCCTTCCCTTTAAGCAACGTCAATATCCCTTATCGCCTGCATTACAAAAGCATTTACATGCTGAAATAGACAAAATGTTAGAATCTGGTGTTATCTCTCCTTCAAATTCACCGTGGACATCTCCCGTATTATTAGTTCGGAAAAAGAATGACGAATGGCGTGTCTGTTTCGATGGCAGAAAGTTGAATTCTGTGACTGTTTCAGACGCTTACCCTTTACCAAGAACTGACTCGATTTTAAGCCGGCTTCGTGACGCAAAATTTATTTCATCTATCGACCTTAGACAAGCTTTTTATCAGATACCTCTCGACCTATCTTCTCGTCAAAAAACTGCTTTTTGTGTTCCAGGCCGAGGTCTTTTCGAATATAATTTTTTGCCATTTGGTCTCTGTAACGCTCCACAAACTTTACAACGTACTATGGATCAAACGTTAGGTCCTATCTTACATCAGGAATGTGCCTTTGTATTTTTAGATAATATCTTAGTTATCTCTAGTTCTTTCGATGAACATATCGCCACATTAGATGAAGTTGCAGAACGTTTAAACGCAGCAGGTTTTAAGATAAACTGGGAAAAGTCTCAATTTTGTCGTTCATCCCTCACATTTCTTGGTTTTATTATCGATGGGACTGGCTTACGAGCGGATCCTGCTAAAGTCGACGCTATTAGTAAATTTAAAACACCTAAAACTGTTACCGAAATCAAACGTTTAATTGGAATGATTAGCTATTATCGCATCTTTCTACCCAATCTTTCAACTATATCTGCACCCATTACCGCTTTAATTAAAAATAAAAAGAAATCCCAAACTATCGAGTGGAATTCAGAATCCCAACAGGCTTTCGAACAAATTAAAACGTTAATCACTTCGGCACCTATCTTAATTTCACCCAATTTCGATGAAAAGTTTCATATACAAACCGATGCCTCACTTACCGGTTTAGGTGCAATGTTGTTCCAGGTAAACAATGGTTTAGAACATCCAATCGCTTATGCGAGTCGTGCCTTAACTTCTGCCGAACAAAAATACTCTGCTACCGAACGAGAATTATTGGACGTTATCATTGGCATCGAGAAATTTAGAGGATATGTCGAAGGTACACACTTTACCGTAATCACTGATTGTGCAGCTCTCACGTGGCTTAATAACATGAAACAGCCCGCAGGTCGTTTGGCAAGATGGAACTTGCGTATATCTCAATTCACTTTTGATGTTAGGCATAGGCCTGGCAAATTAAATATCGTACCTGATGCCTTATCTCGTGATGTCGTTTCTCTTAACCTTCCAAATTTAATTCTGGATACCTGGTACCTCAATATGATTAAAAAAGTTTTTGATAACCCCGACAAATTCCCTACCTTTCGTGTAACTAATAATAGACTATATAAATTTGCATCTTCGTCCCCACATAAAATATCGAATATCCCTGAATGGAAACTGGTCGTGCCCACTGCAAACCGCAGTGAGGTGCTCAAATTATGTCACGATGATCCCATAGCTGCACACCTTGGTGTTACAAAAACTCTCGCTAAAATATCTGAATTATATTACTCGCCCACACTTAAGCAATCTGTTTGTCGTTATATCAAGAGCTGCAAAATTTGTGGTTCTCATAAGAGTTCACAAGACGCTCGCCCTGGTTTAATGGGTAACTTTAAGCGTGTATCTTATCCCTTTCAATTAATTTCGCTTGACTTATCAGGACCTCTCCCTCGATCGAAAAGAGGTAATCAATATCTTTTAGTTGTCACCGATTGGTTTTCTAAATTTGTTATGGTGCAACCCTTACGTAAAGCTACATCCGCACCTATAATTAAATTCCTAGAACAAAATGTCTTTCTTATCTTTGGTGTCCCACAGATTATTCTTTGTGACAATGGTGCACAATTTATCTCTAAAGATTTTCAAAATTTCGTTAAAAGTTATAAAGTACAAAAAATTTGGTTTAACGCAAAATATCACCCCCAAGTAAACCCTACCGAAAGAGTAAATAGAGTCTTAATCACCGCTATCTCTTCCTATATTAATTCAGACCATACTACATGGGATGAGCATATCTTTGAAATTGCTCAAGCTTTGCGTACATCTAAACACGAAGCAACCCAATTCACTCCGTCATTTCTTGTTTTTAGAAGATATACCCCAATCGATGGGAGTTACTATGGTTTAGTGCCTGACGATACTAACGTAATTGAATTTGACGATAAAGTACGTTGGGACAAGGACCAACAGTCATTACCTTCTATCTTTAACGACGTTAGAAAAAATTTGTTAAAAGCTTACGAAAAGAGCTAGGACCACTATAACTTACGTAAACGAAATATTTCCTTCGCCTTGGGCGAACAAGTTTGAAAAAAGAATTATGTCTTATCGATGCATCTAAGAAATTTTCTTCAAAATTAGCCCCTAAATTCATTCTTTGTAAGGTCACTCGTGTCATTAGTCCCCTTATCTACGAACTTCAGGATGCTGAAGGAAAACGCCAAGGCAGGTGGCATATTAAAGACCTTAAGCCATTCTCTGCTGACCCAAATGCTACTTAAGTTTTTCATGTTCCATGCTCCTTACTATTTACCTAATATTTCTTGTTCTCACCTTCAATTAGTTAACTTTAATCACTTATTCCCTCTCTCGTACAGTATATAACCTCTTACACGTTTAACTTTACTTCCTTAAATTAGCTATCTTTTTCTTTTGGTTGACTTTCCCTTGACCATACCGTTAGATATATATCACTTCATTCTCTACACCTCCCAATATAACTCTGTCGTTTCATTTAATTAACCCTAGAACTTTTCCTACTACATATTATTTGGTTTTTAGTATTTTCTTACATGGTTTAATTGTGTGGTAATTGTCGTAACTTTGGTTGCAATAACTCATTGAATTTTTATGATTGGTTTTAGCTGATGTTAGAGTGAATGCTTTCTTCCTTGGACTCACATAGGACACGCGCGATCTATGCCATTGTAAGAAATAGTTCATATTCGCAGTTGCAAAAACTAGGATTGTCTATTCCATGCGTTTTTCTTCTGAATTATTGCAGTCGCCCACATTATACTACATCATTATTTCTCTCTTTTTCTACTAAATCAACATAACTTATAAACATTTTTTTTCATTGTTTTTTATTGAACTTTGTGGTGAGATGCTATTGCTTCTTATTGTTATCTTATTAAATTCTCGGTTGTTTTAGTGTATTGGGACAGTGTACCTGTATTTAACTGCTTATAATTGGGCATTTTTGTGTGTTTAGGCTGCTACCGTTTTAAAAAACTACCTTAAAACAGTTTGTTTTTGTGTGTTAGTATCTGTAATGATACTTTTAAGTTGTTGTGTCTACCTTTGTCTGATTTTCTTATCGTAGTCAAGCACTCGTTAGGAAAATGATCGTACTAGTTTAGTTCTCTTAGGAGTCTAGTGAATTTTAAAAATGTGTATACCTTATCTTGTCGGATCAATATCGCAGGTAGTCCTTCAGACTGCGCTGTGTTTAATAGGGACAATTCTCTACCTTCTCTCGGACGCTTGTCCAAAAACTATACTTTTTCTTAACCCGCTATCTCCGCTATGCCTTATTCTTCTTTTGGTGGACCTGTTCTTGTCCCGGAACACCCGTCTGCCACATAAGAATGATGTTCCCTCATTCCGAGCTACTGGCCACACTGGTTGGTTGAGTAGCGTTTTGCTATCCACCTTTCCCTTTGTCGCTTTTGCTCAATGCGAGCCCTTACTCTACTTTCTTCTACCTGGAAGTGCCTCTAATGCATTCCAAAAAACCAACCTCTTTCTTTTTACCTTTCCTATTTCTACTGCCCTTTCATTTCTGTTAGTCACCGTGTGGTTGCGCGGGAGGTTTCCACAGACACCTGGACCATGTCTCTGCGAATCTTTCGTGGGGTCATGCGGTGCCGCTGTCAGTGCATGGGCTCTGGCAGTGAAGGTATGTATGAGTGTGTGAATGTGTGAGTGGATGTGTATATCGTTATATACCGTGTGGATATCGGGTGATTGTATCACCGATATCGATTATCGCCGGGTGCAGGAATGCACCCAAATGTCTTTGCCGGTCTCTCGTGCTGTTCTTGTGAACGGACCTGCTTCACGGGTTTCTCTTTTTAGAGGGCACGAGTCAATCCCATTTAAACGGCTCTACTGGAGCCACTCTATTTGTTGTTATTCATTGTCTTGGGTAATAACCAGGCCAATATCTTTGTCTTCTTTATTATCTTTGACAATACCCTTAGTTTTAATATCGTTATCTTACTGATTACCTTCAATAATAACTTTAGTTTAGTATTGTTATCTTACCGACTATCGTTAGTAATAATTTTGGTTTAATTTCTTGTTATCTTACCGACTACCGTTAGGAATAACTTCGAGTTATTTCGCGTTATCTTACCGGTTATCTTTAGTAATAACTTTTTTAAATTTATGTCACCTTACCTACTATCTCTTATATTCACTTTAACTTAATATCATGTTATCTTATCGAGTATCTCAAATAATAACTAAAGCTTAATACCGTTATCTTATTCATTACCTTTGAGGATAACAATTTAAGCTTAATAACATTATCTTATCTACTATCTTCAACAACAATTTGAGATCTTGTCTTATCTTTTTATCGTCCTAACGTGTGGTATATATGACCAGACGTGGGAATTATTTTATTTTTCTGAAATTTAAGTGAAAAAGCTAACCCGATTTAGAAATGTAATTTGTCAGGTTAGCATATAAGGATTTAGTAGGTGGTACTTTTGGTAAATTTGTTGATTCACAACATGTCATGGACAAGTTTTAAATGTGCATCGTAGAAAACCAAAGTACCAGTAACAAAATTTGCTAGAGTGCAGAGTGACGCACTCCATGAACATTTTTAAATTTGGGCACTTCTTGCCAAAAAGGAGAATAGTTTTGATGCAACACTCATGTGTGTTTGCACATAAGAACTTTTATGTTAGCTTTAGTTAGATAGGTTTAGATAGTTTAGGCGACTTGTCGCACCCGTGTTAGTTTAAGTAGTGTTTCATGCTCCCCGACCAATTTGTGCTGTCGGTAATAAGTGTAGTCAAAGACTATCGGGCTACCTATTCCGTTTCCTGGTACTTCGGTAGACGTGTTATCGGTCGAAAAAACCAGGTGGCGCCTTATATAAACATTTTGTAGGTTTTAAGTTAGGGTTTATGTAGGGTAGTTAGGATTTAGGTTTTAAGCTGTTACTGTGCTAACAGACTTTTTCTTTTTTTTAAGTTTTTTCTTTTGTGGCTTTGTCGCGATTGTTACGTGCCATTGCCACTTAAACATTGTTTTAGGTTAGTTTTTGGTGTACGGAAGTTTCGCGGCATATTTTCAAATACGCGGTGCGCGGAATCTTTAAATAGACTAGGCGGTACCTTCGTACGTCAGAGTAGTGCATTCGCGCAGTGTGCTTATCCCTAGAGGGGTAGAGCAATACTAGACAAAGGGTGGGGAGAAGTGTTTCCGTGACGCTCTAAATCGCGGCCTTTTGCCGGTGAACTTTCAAGGTGTGTGGTCGGTCAGGTATCGTAGTGTGCCTTATCTCTAGTATGTAGATTTCCCCTTCTGTTTTATCTTGTTGTCGTTCCCTATAAAACCTGATCCTGCCGTTCCCTACATATTAGGTAGATAAATTTGCAGCCACCTCGAGGCAAACCGGAATCCACGACCCCGAGACAAATTGGATGTCCAAGCTCAGCCGACAGCCCCGGAGCAGAGGCCTACCGTAGCGCGACTTCCTGCCGGATGCCGGATTCCTTATGTAAGTAATAACGTATTACCTTTTGTTTTTAATTCTGTATTATTTATTGCCTTAATTTTGTGTACATTTTCCGGTTATGGCGCAATATAAATTATTGGTGACGTCATGGTAGAGATCGCGCCAAATCTGTAAAAGGTTCGCGCTTTCCTCCACCAGGGCGTTGCATTGCTTTTTATCCATTGCGCTCGCGCGATGTATCTTATGAACTTTAGTAACTGTTTTACCGACCATATAAACTTTCACCAATAAAAGTGTAATAATGCAAACTGTGCTTAGAAAAGAAAATCAGTACGGTTATAGAAATAAAGTGCTCTAATATTTGTGGCTTTAAAAGACGCCTAATGTTTAAACACGCTGCAGTCTATAACAGTATTTTTTGTGAACCAGGAACGTCCACACCAAAACAAAAATCAAATCCCATTTTGAAGATGATTAACAAAAATAGAAGTAACTCACTTAAGGTAAGTTATAAAAAGGGTATAATTATAATCGTTACTGAATTAAGTGATACTAGCTATTTGCAATTTCTAAATTTACTTGGCAGTTTTCTAAATCGCTTTTATTTCTTGCCGTTCTAGACCTTTTTTTACATATATCTTTTGTTTAGAGTTTAGACTTTTGTAAGTAACGTATAAGTAACGTAGTATTGTAAAACCTCAAAAGTATCATGATTAATTGGTTATTCATGTTCTAAAACTTATTTTTCTTATTTCAGTCAATTGGCAAGGTACAGGAATGGGATGAAATGTTGGTTGGATGGATAGCAACCAAATATTTACCCTTTAGTTTTTTTGAAGACGATGCGACACAAAGATTGTTTCATGTGTTAAATAACACCGTAGTACTAAGCAAACGGCGATGAAAGAGAAGGTACTGAAACAGTTTGCTATAATGCAAGAAAAAATTAAAAGTGTCCTTGCGAACAACATTTTTAACTTTTCACTTACCGTTGATGGTTGGACTTCAGTATCCAATAAATCTTATTATGGTATTACTATTCATTTTATTGACAATAATTGGATTTTACAATCGCTGGTATTAGATTTTGTTCCTGCAAATGAATCTCGTACCGGTAAAGATATTGCCGTAACTGTTTCAAGGGACAACAGTAGACAATGCAGCAGCAAACACATTATTTATGGCGAAATAGATAACAAACCAATACAACAAGGAACCGGCCGTATTTGCTTTAACACGGAAGATTCGCATTTCAGATGCTTCGCACACATTTTAAATCTTGGAGTTCAAGACTTGATAAAATTGCTTAAAGCAGAAGAAGAAGCAGAGTTTGAAAAAGTAGTAGAAGAAGAAGACGAGTTTTGTAAAAAAAAAACTTATGCAGATGCAGGTACGGACAAAGATTTCGACGAAAATCTTTCATCGGTAACGAAACTGCAACAATTGTTTTTAAAAATAAAAAGTCTGAAAAATGGCAGCAAAAATTAAAAAGTTGTGGCGATGCAGCAAATTTAAAGTGGTTGTCTACAAATATTGATGTTTCAACGGGTTGGAACTCGACGAACGACATGATATTAGTCGCACTTAACATGCAAAACGCATTAAATGCGTTGTGTGAAAACAACAAAGAATTAGTTGGTTTCAAAATTACCAAAACTAAATGGAAACTTTATTCAAAAATTCAAAATTTATTAAAGCATTTTAAAAGTCTTTCTACTTTACTTGGTGGAGTAAATTATGCCATTTTACCGCATGTAGTAGTAGGCTTTAATATGTTGCTTTTCAAAATAGAACATGCTATTCAGGGTTTAAGAAAAAATTCATTGAGATCTGAACTCAAAGAAAATTTGTTTTTACCCTATCAAGCTGCACATACTAAAATGTTAAAACATTATCATAAAACAAATTGGATCTACTGTGCCGCCCTTATTTTAGATCCACGACATAAAACGCAAACATTCAATTTGATCACGTGGGGGCAGGAAACGAAAAAAGCGTACCAAAAAAGTTCAAGATATATATAAAGAAAAGTACTACGTACCGTCGCAGCCCCAATCAACACTTTCAGTCGAAAATTCTAATATGAATGTTAGCGACGATGGTGAATTAGATGTGTATTCCATTTATGAAAGAAATCAAATCGTGAATAACAATTGGTATCAAGAAATTGACAACTATTTAAATTGTCCCAGAGAAAATAAAAGCGAAGATATACTAAAATGGTGGAAGAACCATAAATCTGTTTATCCAGGTTTAGCTTCAATGGCACGTGATCTATTTAGTGTCACCGCAACTAGTGTACCCGCTGAGAGACTTTTCTCAAAAGCTGGTTTGACTACTCGGATACATCGCAATAGGTTAAGTCACGAATCTGCAAAGGCACTACTGTGTATAAATTCTTGGCACAATAATAAATTATTAGAATAACGCCGTTACATATACATTTATAAAGTATTGTCTATACAACATTAATATTTTATTTATAGTTTGGGTTGGTAAAAGTAAACAAAAATAATTTTCTTGTTTTATTTATTTCTAGAATTAATTTTCAATTCAAGCACAAAACTACACATGGAGATTAGCTAAATACATTTGGTTTACAGATTGCAATAGTTGAGGTAGCGCCACTAAGAACTCTGGAATTTTCATTCTAAAGTAATTCAAATAAAATTACTATAATTTTTGAACAAAATTTATGTCTTTACTCTTTATTGATCTCAACCCATAGTACAAAAGTACCTATAGGAATTTAAAACATCCCTAAGATTTTCCACACACGTGTTCTTTTGCTTCGCCAATTTTTATAAATCGGCAGTCCCTATTTGTTTTCAAAATTGTAGTCCTTTATTTGAGAAAATTGTAATTGACTTTCAGTATTATGTAATAAATGTTTTGCTTGGTATTCTTAATGTGCGTCTGAATTATCGACATAATGGCTATGCCTTTTAAAGTGAAAGTACAATCGCCAAAACACATTTTTCGACAACTATGCCAAGATACGATTAAGACTTTTGAAAAGGGAATGGTTCTACTGAGAAAGCATATTACTTTAAACAACCTTTTAACCCAAACCTTTTTCAGGGGAATTGGATGTTACCGATGCTATGCTCTAGACTTTACTCTATGCGGTAGAAAGCAATGGTTCAGGGGTGGGAATTGATATTAAGAAAAAATTAACAAAATATTGAGCGCCACTACATTTAGAGAAAAGGGGAATGTGGAACCCAGAAGTTAACTACAACGATGAGATACCTGAAATAAATTACAAGATTAAAAATATAACATACGAGGCAGCAGTTTGCTCCTCCAATATATGTCGAAATAACATGATATTGTAAGTACCTTTATATCTTGTAGCATTAATCCTTCATCATCATTAGGTCTTCAGTCCTAGAACTGGTTAGACGCGTACCATCATTGTTCCCTATTCTGAACTAACCTACAGATTTCCCTGAAATATGCACAGTTTGCATCTATAACTGTCTGATCTAGGTCTACATCTACCTCTTTTTTCCTATCTCTGCTTGTAATATATCACATACTATTCCCCAAAAATGCCTTAGAACGTATTCCGCCCTACTATTTCTCTTTTTCCCCAGATATCCTTGTTCCCCTACTATTTCTGTAACTTATTTGTTATTATCTTTGTCTGGCCATGCTTTCGTCCTCATACATCTAAAGCACATCATTTCAAAAGGCTGCTGCCGTTTTTCTGTCTGCGTTTCAGACTTCCCGTATTTCATAGGCATACTGTGCTGTGCTCCACACATATGCTTTCAACAATTTTCTTCTTATTCTGTTTGTTGTCTTTCCTAATAGGCGATGTTCTTTCTTGTTAGATGCATTTCGATCACTTTCTATTGTTTTACCTTTATATGCCCTATTTCTCCGACCTTCAATGGTTGTGAAGGGAGGTAAGCAGTCTGTGGCTGCCAAGTTCTTAACCATTTGGCGATTTAATATATTTTCCAATTTATCTTTTCGCACAGTCAACATTAGTTGCAGGTATTTCCCAGCCATTAGGTTTTCCGTCTCAAAACTGGTTGGACACGTACCTGCACTTATTTATATTCTGAGCTAGCCTACATAGTTCCCTGAAATTCTCACACAGCATGTGTATTCAGGTTAATCTTCTTTGGGAATTAAACCACTCATAGTTTTTAAAATCAACTTTATTTACGTTTCGATCCATGACCTAGGATCGTTGTCAAAATATTAATAAAAACTTCAAGTTTGACATTTATGACATAAATTGAAGGTGACTTTGATTTATTGATGTTTGAAATATTTGGTTTGAGTATACTAAGCAAAAATTTTTAAAGTTTAACAGAATGATTGCCTTCAATTTGTGTTGCGACCTGGGATCGGCTTTCTTTAGGTAGCCAATACGCTTAACGTGAGATCAGCTGATTAATTTTTATTGGTGAATTTTATATAAATTCAATAACTTGGAATTGGAAAACATTTTTTAACATGTTTCTATTTATACAATTGAGAGGATGGTTATTAAAGAAGTGTGCGATTGCATTATTGAAAGGCTTAAGTAGTCGTTTTTATATTTATTTTGAGGGAAAATTCATTATGATTTAAGTTACCTCTTTGGTAGATTTTAACATGGTTCTGAGGCGACTCTATGGCGGGTTTACACTTGTCAGATACCAATGTTGTTCTATGAAGATTGTATATGGATCTGAGGCGACCCTATGGCGGGTTTACACTTGTCAGATACCAATACTGCTCAACGAAGATTGTATATGGTTTTGAGGTAACCTTATTGTGGATTTATACTTGTCAGATACCAATGCTGTTTTACAAGGATTGTTAATATGCTTATTTTATGTAATTAGTTATTTTATGTATAAATAGAAATCATGTATGTAGGCTGTATTTCATGTTAATATTGCAAGGAAAACCCAGGAAAAACTTGCAATGCTACCTAGATATTGTGGGCATTTGATTTTCATTTGTTATTTCTTTTAGTAATGGAATCCATTGTTTACTGAAAGTCACGGATTCGTTTGCAACTCAGTTATTTTTATGTAGGGTTATATAAGCAGCTACTTTGATTTTGCGTTTTGGTGGTTTTCTTCTTTTTCTTCTTTTCAGGGAATATGTGTATTCAGCTCGTTCCCTTTCTATTGTTTTCTAATTTTATGCCCTATTTTACCGAGATTCAGTGAAGGAGGTTAAGCAACATGTGGCTACTAAGATCCCCCAACACTTAGACATTTGCCGAAATAATGGTTTTCCAGTAAATCCTTTCACACACTTAACATTATTCGAGAATATTGCCCAACCAATTCTTGTAGTTACTTATAATAATCATCATGTTTAAGCACAGTTAGCTTTTCGTCATTAGTTTATCCATCTTGGGATTGGTTGAATGCGTACCTCCATTGATTTCTATTCTGGGCTAGCCTACACATCTCCCTGAAACCTCTACAGCCTACATCTTTTACTATCTGTGTGCAGTAGTCTAATCTAGGTCTGCCTCTTCTTCTCTTTTTTCCTATCTCTGCTTCTAAAATATACCGCACTATTCCCTCATGCCGTAGTATGTGGCCTATCATCCTATCTCTCCTATTTTTTACCGTTTTCCACATATTTCTTTCTTCCCCTACCATTTTTAGTACCTCTTCGTTCTTAACTTTGTCTGTCCATGATATCTTCATCATACGCCTGTAACACCACATTTCAAAGGCTTCTACCTTTTTCTTGTCTGCTTCTCCTACTGTCCAAGCTTCACAGCCGTACAGTGCTGTGCTCCACACATATGTTTTAAGCAATCTTTTCCTTGTTTCTATGTTTGTGGTCTTTGAGCACAGTAGTTGCTTTTTCTTGTTAAATGTAGCACGACCTTGTGCTAATCTTTGTTTTATATCTTTTGTGCTTTTCCCATCTTGCGTTATTTGGCTTCCTAGGTAGCAGAAATCCTTAACCTCTTGTAAGTTCGTGTTACATACTTGTATTCTTGTTTTTGATTTATTTTCCCCACCTTTGCAAACTAGAACTTTAGTTTTAGTTTTGTTAATTTTCATACCGTATCTCTCTGTTAGAACCGTTTCCATTTCATTAAGAGCAGCTTCTAACTCTTCCTTGCTAGACGCTAATACCGCTATATCATCTGCAAATTTAAGCATATCAATTTTTTGTCCCTGCATAGTAATTCCAAATGTCTTCCTGCATTTGACAGTATTCAGTGCCTCTTCTATGTACAAGTTAAAAATCAATGGGGATAGGGCACATCCCTGTCTCACCCTTTCCTAATGTTTACTTCTCTACGTTCCTGCTCTAATTCTATTACTGCTGTTTGCTCTTTGTATAAGCTATGTACTATTCGTCTATCCCTATAACTCATTCCAATCTTTTGAGTATTTCAAACATTTTTTCCATTTTACATTGTCGAATGCTTTTTCCAGATCTACAAACCCTATATACACGCTTTCCTTTTTCTATTGTTTTCTCCATTATCACTCTCAGAGCTAAAATAGCCTCCCGTGTTCCCCTGTTTCGCCTAAACCCAAATTGGTCTTCTCCTAGTATTTCTTCAGCTCGTTTTTCCATTCGTCTTTGCACAATTCTAGTTAATATTTTTGACACGTGTGCTGTCAAACTTATTGTTCGAAAATTTTCACATCTATCCGCGCCTTTGTTTTTTGGTATAATTACTATGATGCTACGTTTGAAATCTTTGGGTATCTCGCCTGTCTCATACATATAGCTTACAAGTTGGAAGAGACGTTCTGTTACTGCTTGTCCAGCGGCTTTTAGAGTTTCTGCTTGCACCTTATCTGTACCCGGCGCCTTACCATTTTTCAGACTCTTTAATGCTAATTCAAACTCGTCTCGAAGTATAGGATATCCCAAGTCATCATTTTCAATGTCTGATTCCTGTTCTAATGCAGTTAGTTCCTCTCCTGCATATAAATTCCCTATATATTCTTGCCATCTACTCACTTTCTCTACGTTTTCTATAATGACGTTTCCTTGTGCGTCCCTTATATTTTTGCTATACGGTTTTATTTCCCTAAAATTCATTCTAATTAATTTGTATGCTTCGTCTGTCGTTCCTATTTCCATCTTAGTTTGTACTTCTTTGCACTTTTCATCAATCCATTGTTCTTTAGCTTTCCTGCATTTTCGAATAATTTCCCATTTTATGGCTTTGTATCTCTGTTTTCCTGTTTCGTCTGATTTATTTTTGTATTTTCGTCTTTCTTTTATTAAATTCACGATATCCTTTGTTATCCATGGTTTTTATTTTCTTTTGTGTATACCCCAAAATATCTCTGGCCGCCATGTCTAGGCTGGATTTAATGTTATTCCATTCTGTTTCTACTTCCTTAGTTTCAGATATTTTCCCGATATCATTCAGCAATTCATTTGACTTTTTTTCGAATCTTACTTGAATATCTTTATCTTTTAGTTTCTCTAAGTCCAAGTGCCTTTTTCCGTTCCTTTTTTTCAGATTTTTAAATTTAAGTGCGGCCTTCATAATTACGATGTTGTGGTCAGTATCGATATCTGCTTCTGGGTAGCTTCTACAGTCTTTTACTTGATTCCTAAACCGTTGTCTAACAAGAATGTAATCTACTTGATATCGTGCTATATCTCCAGGCATCTTCCACGTATATCGTCTTCTAGCATGATGTTGAAATAATGTGTTTGTGATGATTAAATTGTTCTTGTCGCAAAATTCTACCAGCCTATTTCCCCTGTCGTTTCTCGTGCCTAAACCAAATAAACCTACTACCGCTCCTTCCCTACCCTCACCTACCACAGCATTAAAATCCCCCGTAATTATTAAATTTTCATGTCCTTTTACGTATCTTAATATGTCTTCGATATCTTTGTAGATGGCTTCTACCTCTTCGTCACTGTAGCTAGAGGTGGGCATGTATACTTGTATTATTACTGTGTTTACCGGTTTAGATTCTAATCTAACCATGAGTACTCTTTCGTTCTTTTGTAAGTAATTTTCTACACAGTATCCTATCTTTTTCCGCATAACTATCCCCACACCCAAATTTCTGTCCTCTGCTCCTGTATGAATTACCCTGAAGTCTCCACTCCAAAAATCTCCTGCCTCTGGCCACCGAACTTCGCTAATCCCTACTATGTCTAGTGATAACCTATTCATTTCGATTTTTAGGTTCTCTAGCTTACCTACTTGCTTGATACTTCTAACATTCCACGCTCCGACTCGCAGAATGTTCCCGACTCTTATTTTTAACTTTCTAATCGCATCCTCCGAAGTAGTCCCCTCCCGGAGATCCGAATGGGGGACTATTTTAACTCCGGAATCTTTTACCCCAGAGAATGCCATCATGTTTGTAACAATTTAAGTACGCTGTGTACTTGGGAGATAATGTGGTGGTTTCCCGTTGCCTTCCACATCGCGGTAGTGTGTCTTAGACTGCCATACCGACCCCTATAGTCTCTGCCAATCTACGTACCGAAAGAGCCGCTGCCCTCTTTCGGGGACCTGTCTTAGTCTGGTTCCTCACTAACGACCCTACTACTTTGGTTGGACCTGTAGTTTGGCTCTTTAGCTCATTAGAACACGCAAGCCATTTCACCTGTTCTAGTAATTTAGAACTTCGGCAAGGTGCAGGTCCATTCGAAATGGCATTAACCCTTATGAAAGTATTTTATATACTCAAAGATTGTATACCCTTTTGGTTTAAATAAAAGTGCTCTAGGTTTCTTTGAAAAGAATAATGTAGTATAATATCCTTTGACAAATATATGCTATAGTAATAAATGGAACGTATTTATAATTTAGGTAATTAAAAATGTTTGTGCAATAGTAACTTAACTTTCTTTAAATATATAGAAAAAGAAAATATAACTCTCTTGATTTGAAGTTTCACGTTAATACTAAACCTTAACGTTTGATTCTACTAAAATGCAACAATTATTATTTCGGATCCGTTAACTACTCACAATTAGAATGTATAGATTTTAAATACATTGATATAGTAATTAAATTGAGTAACGTTTCATAATCAGATGACAAAAGAAGCAAAAATATATTTAGTCAAAAATTAAATCAGCTGTATGATTTATACAAGTTATATATTAATATAATTTAAAGTATGGAATGTTGTAACAATTAAGCTTCAATATAAACTCACTAGAGCATTATAATGTCTCTCTTTAATCATAATATGAGGCGAACAATATAAAAATTTACTTGACAGCTGTTATAGCAAGTTATAATTATTTAAGCTAGAACTAGGGTTATGTTTAAATGTAAGTTAAGGTTCGTGGCTTCGAGCGGTCCTTTTTAAAAAGACTTCTTTGGTCCTTAACACATTTATTTGTTTTACAGATTTGAACAATTACAATTTTGATTAATTTATTCTAAGTCGAAATAGTTAATACTTAATTGTACAGGTGAGTTACCGACGGACTGCAATGTGAAAGCTGAACGTTGATGAACTGACTAGGAGTGGAGCTCCTGGTCCTTATATAACTTTCTCCCCCTCACAATTCTGTGGGAACCTGCGGACGTCATGTCCGCTTACACTTCATAATACATAGTTGCTATCTTAAAAGCTATTCATAATTACAATGTTGCAGGCTTATTCTGCGTAATCTCGGTACGTGACATCCTACGACCGTCTGTGACCTGACATCTGCAGTGTCACTTATCCTTGTGCTACTTTGTAGCGTTTCCACTCGTGGGAACTGAAATCATCATAATATAATGTAATAAAATATTGCAACGACATTGTTGCACTGTCCTAACATTTCCTAATGTTTCCTAATAAAGATATTAGTTTTATATGTATAATAGATGGGGGATCCTATAACTTGTATTGATCAATATCATCAAATTACATAATCAACGCGAAATACGCCCTGTTTCTAATTTTTAAATTCACTTAAATTTCATGAAATATTTATAGCCAAATTAGGTTTTATAATGCCATTATTAGAATGTAAATAAAACGAAGTTGACAAGTGACATCTTTCGAATAAAAATTTTAAAGTGTACGCACCTTGAAAATTCAGTTCAACACCTGCTATACCAACCAGATTTATGTATCGATTACGTGCTGTTTATGTAACGAATTATGGCTGATCGGACTTTGACCATGCCTCTTCGCAGATAATTAATCCATTTATTTAATTCAAACACTGTGGAATCTTGCAATCTTGTACCAAGCAATTGTACTGCATTGAAATTACGAGCATCCAAGATAGATGTAAATAAGTATCACGGCGATTCTTCCAAAAACCATACTAACAATCTTGTGTGTGCATCTTAAACGAATTGTAATATTAGATCCTGAATTAACGTACCGAAAAGCGCATTATTAATTCCCTAAGGAATCATCACGTGGATCATTCTCCACGCCTCACTCACTTCCTTCTACTATCCCGATCCTCAGGTTAGAGGACGCTAAACGAGCCATGTTCGTTTGATAAGAGGCGACCTTAGACTCCTTTTCCGATTCAGAACAAGTTGTTATCTACTACGACACCTTCGTAACTTCGTATATTTACGACAGATGGCTGCACTTATTACTAAATATTTCATAAAGATGTAGATTAGGAATGTATTTATTTTTCTACATTATAAATGTAATAATGAATTTTTTATTAAATCACATAAGAATATAAATTAAATTTTGTAAACAACAACTGAATCAATTGTTGGGATATAATTATTATATCCTAATGTATTTATTATAGCTGATTAAATATACCAACTGCGTAATAGTTGCATATATTAGGGGTTATGTATGACTACATAATAAAAGTAATTATTGGAGTTATTTTGCAAACGTAGCATTTGAAAATGCTACAACCTCCATGTCTACATCGCTTAAGCTTTGTCTTAAGATCATAAAATCATAAATGTAAAATTAGCACAAATAGTTAGTTCTAACAGCTTACCCATATATTTTAATAAATATTCAACAACGGCCTTTAAACGGAGTAAAATTGATCATGTATAATTTGTTTGTTCTAATTAACACTGCTTCCTTGTTAAAAATAACCTTCAAAGTGATATATTTACGTTCATGAATCACAAAAACATTTAATAATTGCTAATTGTAAAAACGATTGTATCTTAATTTAAAATTGAAACTGCAAATAGTAAAATTTGTTTTACAACTAACTATTAAAACTAACACAATAAATAGGTACACAAAGTTTCAGGAGTCAGAATTGTAAAGTCGGTTATTAATTTTGTTTCTAGTGAGATTTTCCAGATTTGAACAATTGAACTGCAGTTGAAGACAATTATAGTAACACAATAATATTGACGTTGCTCTTCGGATGCTACTAGACAGTTGAAGAAGCAAACTTTTCTTTTAATATCAACTAAAATAAATGTAACTGTTTCAATTTTTTTAATTGTCACATTGAAAACATCTTCTTATTTTGATAGGAACTTTATTTAATACACGAATTCCGAAGTTCTTACTGGCACAGCCTTTACCTTATTTACTGAAATTTGTTTTTGTGTACTGGATATTTCGAGAACTGGAAAATAGTCGAGAATTCCCGACTCGAGATCGAGACGAGAGTTAAGTGTTTCTTGTCTCGAAATAGATTTTCATTTTCGTCTCGATCTCGTCTCGAATTTCGAGACGAGATCGAAACGAGAACGAGAAGTCTCGATCTCGAACGGCACCACTAAACAAAGGGGTGAGCGGGTTAAAAATGTGAGAAAAATGAAGCAAAAATCATAGAAAAGTTTTTTATTAAACAAACCAAAATACAAACAGCGAAAATGTAGAATACATTATACCTATCTTACAACTGTTGATGTTGATAAAACATTATAATCCAAGGTCATATTGATTTCTAGAGCTTGCTAGACATACGTTTTTATAGCATTGATTAGAATTGATTTTCAGTTCTTACGCCACTAATTTCCTTTCGCTGGGGAGCTCTTTCATCGGGAAACCCCTCCGCAATAGTAATTCGTAAATTACAAAAAAATGTAGGACGAACCTTGTAAAGTAAATAAATTTTTAAGATACATAGTTTAGCATAATGTAGTCTCATCCTGTTTGATTCAGAATATCAAGTTTTATCAATAAAAATTGAAGAGTTTACGTCCTTGTACTTTAATAAGAGTACTCTTCACAAATATCCACTCTAGCGTGATAATTTTACATGTTTTCAAACCAAATTTGTTGGGTTTATCCGACTAGCTAATGAAAATATAGCTCGTTTAGGGTCATGTTAGTGGCACCTGCAACCAGAGTGCCTTTTTTGAAAGGTCGCTTTTATGCGAACTGTCTAATCTGGTCACTTCCACGCGATTTGTTGAAAGGGTAACGCGGTTTGAATTCAAAAATTTCCGTGAAAACGTCAAAAAATAAATCTTTTTCTTAAGTTACGACTAGAGGGTAGGTACTCCGTCCTCGGGTATAACTGTGCAACAATTTAGGGTTTATCAAACCTAATACCATATATTTCATTCACTAAATTACTTGCGTTGGAATTAAATACAAAAAGGAAATAATTTTCGCTAATTAAATTATAGATAGTAACGAGATTTTATGATTGGATTCGATGGAAAATAACTTTGCGTTGTCTTGAGATAACGCTACAAGGATAGACACCTAGTTGAAAATTACCATTGCTTATCAGGTTAACCTTCCGAGAACAGAGACAGGTATTACCAGTCGTCTTCCTTTGAGTGGTCTAGTTCCGTTCTATTACGGATGTATAGAAACGCGTAAGCGATGTATTTTCTATGTTATCGGAAATCATGAAAACACCATCCGTTTCTTGAAGCTAAATATTTTAGTATAAAATTACATCTTTCCTAACGGGATATGTTAAAGTTTTATAGAATAAAAGAACCGCTTCACTTTTGTTGCAAACTGAGAATATAAAATTTCTTGAGTAACTATAAACATCGAATTATTAATTTTGCTTAATAAAATGCTAACTCTTAGTCGTTAGATCCTTTGATTAATATTCTAATACGTTTTTTAACTTAATGATACAGTAAATGTGAGGCTAATCATATCTGAATAACAAAAACAACTTGTAATGCCTGATATCTTTAACTTGTTTGAATTTGATTATCTGTAAACAACAAATTTATGACGAACTAGAACTTTATACTTGATTATTGTTAATTCTCAAACAGTTCCTTAAAGGATGTTTCTCCAAACTTGCTTTGTATTCCGAAATTAATTGTGATGCTTTTATTACACAGTTGCTACTTTTTGGAAATACGACAATTATTGAAATTTACCGATAAATTTAAACATAGATTTAAAAGGAGCTGCTTATTTAAGAGTGGTCTTTCACCCTAAAATTAATGCCTCAAAATTAAAGCATTGGTGGATCATTTACACTCTAGTAAGGTGTTATTTTGTTTATTTGTGTCTAGATGGTGTACCACAAATCGTGGTTTTGATTTAATTATTTTTTTTTCAGGCATAGAGTATAAATGGTTGGTACAACAGCCCCTTTTTAGTGTTGAGATTCGTGTAAGAGTCAAAGGAAGTAGATATGCCATGCTACTACAAGCTCAAATAGTGTCATTTCTACAAGTATTTCCTTATTGAAAATTTTAAGACCCATTTTAGTCATTTGCGTGAATTCCAAAGATCATTCACCCTGCATGACCTTCACATATATGTTGGTCAATTAAAGCGTAACCTGGAATTCCTTTGCAAAAAGCAGGAGGTGAAGGGAGTGTGTGTAGATGAAGATTGTGCGTGGAGTTGGAGTGGTACGTGAAGGTGGTGTGTAGACGTGGAGGTGCTGTGTGGTGGTGCGTAGAGGTGGAAGTCTGATGTGATGTAGAGTGGTGGAAGTTGTGTGTGGAGGTAAAGGTTGTGTGTGGAGATGGAGGTAGTGTATGAAGCTGTACGTAGTATTTAGAGGTGGTGTGTGGCGATGAAGGTAGAAATCCGGCGTGTGTGTGTGTAGGGTGTTGGAAGTTGTATGTGGAGGTGGAGATGATGTGTGGGAAGGAAGGTTTTGTTTATGACGTCGAAGGTGGAGAAGGATGTGATATTTATTGAATCTATCATTTTGTTAACCTAATACGTAATATTTAAGCAAGCCCGTCTTCCCCTCTGTTATAACTTTTGTGTGTGTGTGTGTTTGTGTGTATGTGCGTGCGTGCGTGGGTGTGTGTGTGTTGGTTGATTGTAGGTTGGGTGGATGTTTGTGTGTTAGTGGAGGTCCGACTTTCGGCATTATAATGTGAATAAGGGCCGCTATCCTTGCAACCATGTCCCCAATGCTCCACCCAAATGTACTACATTGGGTGTAAACACGAAATAAACGTGCTTCAAATTAAATTTAACTTCAAATTAATCCATTCCTAGTAAAACTCTACAAACTGTAACTAACACTAAAAATAGAGTTTAAATAACGGTATCGCTAGCTACTAAAGTATCCTTCATCTCCCCCTTTCGTACTTTTATTATAGCACTTGGATTTTTGACACACATCGTAAGTCATCAACCGTCTTCTCACTCTACGTTGCATATTATTAAACTTACAAGTCTTTGCCAATGCCCTGTAACATTTCTTCGCTCCAAAATGTCCGTACCTCTCATGAAAATCATCTATCAACTCATCCAGTATAGACACCAAGCATTCGACCTCTCATCATTTCTTTGAAATAAAACGCCCTTATAAATCAAATAATACTGCCTAATTTTCTCTTGAATCCTTACAACTGGACTTTCCAAACCGTCAAAAACATGTTTCAAACGTGAATCAGAATTTTGCAACTCTCTTATTTTACTCAACTTCGACTTCAACTCCCTATCAGATTTTTCTACCTCAAATGCGTTCATACTGTAAACATCCTGTAAACACCCCAATCGGTTCATCTACTGGTGGGAATCTCAATAGTGTGTCCGAAACTACATTTTGTTTTCCTGTTACGTATTCAATTTTAACGTTATACTCTTGTAGTAACTGTACCCACCGCTGCAGTCTTCCATTCAAATGCCTAGAACTATTCAAAAAACTCAGTGCTTTATGGCGGATCCTTACCTCGACCTCGCGCCTCACTATGAAATTTCTAAATTTCTGACAACTAAACACTACTGCTAATAGTTCAATTTCAGTTATCGTATACCTCTCTTCTGCCCCTCTCAACCCCCTGCTAGCAAAAGCTATCGGTAATGGTCACTGATTTTCGTCTTCTTGATATAGTACCCCACCTACCGCTAACATAGAACCGTCGGTGCCTATAAAGAACGGTTTTCCAAAATCTAGATGACGAAGCATCCCCGTATCTACAAAAAACTGTCTTTAGTTTAGTGAAAAGTTCTTTCAATTTGCCAGTACCCATCCGTTAAGTCGACTGTCGAAAAATATTTGCTCCAGCTAAATCGAGTCAACAAGTCATCCATTGCCATCGGTGATTCTCTATCTGGCACAATAATTTTATTCAAATGTCTTCCATATAAGCACAACCTGACACTCCCATCCCTTTTAGCTACAACTACTCGTACAAGCGGATTGAAAAACAGAGAACTTGAACTACAAATGATTCCCAATTTCAGCAACTGGTCTATCTCAGCTTGCACCGGATAAGACCTTTTAACAAAAAGTCATCCTTGCTAATATCCAACTTACATACGAAATCATTTACTTTCCCTGGTTGATCCCCACCAACAGCCCCGTATTTATTCAGTAAAACCCTGTTGTCTTTCATTTCTATTTTTTCGGTTACACCCCATTCTGCAATATCCCCCTCTTTAGATTCCTCAACTTCATACTCTTTTAATTTCTGTCTGCAAACTGCTTTAAGATTACTATCACACCCAGTCATCTCATTGAGAGATATATCCGCTTTCTTCATTTTAATTTTCTGAATTGATAAATATGGCTTTTTCACTCCTTACTCGCTTCTGCAAATGATACAGCCACCGTTGCATCTCCACACCTAAAGCTTACCTGTTTGCCTCTAAAATTAATTTTAGCTTCTGCCGAGTCTAGCCAGTCACTGCCCAATACTATACCTTCATTCAACCCGGCACAATCAGAAATATCTCTGAAATCACTTTACCCCCTACCTATAAGTCCAATCTAGTTTGCCACTTTATCGCTTTTTTCCCGCAGCTAACTAAACAGAAATGGCCACCACCGGTAAAACATCCAACTCTTCAGAATTTTGCAACACGGCAAAGAAATCGCCACTAGTAGCTGTAGCCTCACTGCTCGTACCAACCAACATTTCGACTTTAATTGTTCCCTGCAACTTAGGAAGAACACCAGAAAAAGGATCAAGTAGCTCTTTAGTTACTTCTTCCTACATTAAGCTTTCTTTCATCTCTTCGTACCAAAACAATGACTTAACTGAAAACGGGTTACCATTTTTTTATCGACCACGCCTCCTTCTACAGGGAGAAATTCCCGCATCTCTTCCAACGATAACCAGGACTCCTTAGGATAAAAATTATTAATATTACTACTGGTATTGAGACCCCTTTTTTTCCGCACGACACTCCAGCGGGCCGGAGCACCTAAAAGTGTCGCGCAGAGTTTCCCGATCCCTGATCATTTTGATTTTTAATAATAGGACGCGATACCTCAGCGACTGTTTCAGGTCCATTATTTTGTGGCATAAACGCATTTCTATCATCCCTATTACTATTATTGTCGTTTCTCCAATTACCTCTGTTACCTATTACTATCTCTAATATTCCAATCCACTAGCCATTCATTTCTAAATTGAGTGTAATCATTTTGCGCCCCCATTGTTTATCCCCGTAATACCCCTTTGATTATAACGGACTCTATCAACATAACGTTTTCATAACACACTTCCCTAACTGACCCACTATTCCTCATGGCATCGGCTTTACTCAGTGCAACCACCGTTTTTACATACGTCTTAGATCCCACGGCACTTAAATACCGCATCCATTCGTCCGATAATGTGAATAAATTATCTGAATCAGACTTTCCTCATCAATTGGAGGTTCTAAATACCGAGCCCGTCTAAACCAGTAATCAAAATGTTTCCCCATACTTCCGTGCCTCGGATCATAAATTTTGTAGGCATAAATATCTTTACGAATTTGGTTTTGTTTCGTTACGGACTAATAGTATTCAAGAACCAACTTTTAAACCCTTCAAACGTGCTTATAAAATCATCAACAAACGTAAAATCTAACTTGTCCCTATCCTACGATTTAATCACATACCAAACTTTATCAGTTTCCGACTTTCCCACGTTATCCACATATTGCTCTAATAATTTGTAAGCTATATATTCTTCTTAAAGAATATAGTATGTCTGCTCTACCATATAGGCGGCAGAGCCTCGATAGATTATGAGGGGTTCCTGTTTGACGGTCAAGCCCAGAGTAAAAAAGGATGTTAAATGGCTTTCAGAAAAAACCGTTCCTCTAAAGGGATCGTCCAGCCAGCTAAGCTTCTTCAGCTTAGAGCAGAGCTATGAGCTAGGGTCGTAGGATAATATACGATAAAACGAAAGAAATTTTATTGGGCGCCACTGTATCTTAATGAATGTTATAATACGAAACTATCCGAAGATCAGATACGGAAATCTTCAAAAGAAAAAAAATTTACAACGAGCAACGTAAACTAAAATACTTACTTTAATCTCTGCAACCTGGAATGGAAACGACAATCTCGTGCTATCTGAAAATTTAACCACACCTAAACATATTCAAACTAGGACTTCGTTAGAGCCTAGTCACTTTATCACAAAAAAATTATAAAAAAAAATCCACTAGTCAAAATTATACTTTCAAAAAAAACTTTTAACTTTAACACCAACAATACCTTTCTTCAATACTACAATTTCATATTGGTAAACTGTTTGCTTCTGTAGGACAATTACTGTCGACTTTAAAGAAGGAAAATTTTACGACAACTTAAGATTTTTTCTATTGATTTTTTTAAAAAATGTATATATACATCGTTATATAAACTTATCTATATGGAGACTTTTGAAACAGTTCCGTTATTACGGTTTAATATTAATCTCTAAGCATTCTTGGAAGATTTTTTTTTTATTTAATTACATAAATTACTTCAGTTCTCCACAAGAAATATATGACTTTCATTTTATGTTACAGTGATTTCGTGCTACTAGAATAGGATCCTGTTCAGTGTACAAGAAACAAATTAAATATTCTTAAAAATATTTCGCAGGTTATGGTTCTATAGTTTTAACAGTTATCTTTAATAAACTCAAAGGTCAAAGAAAAATACTTATTGTCGATATGGAACTATACTTCAGGTGTATTAACACAATGGGTTTTACCCAATGCTTCGGCAAACAATTCTTATCATATCATATGTTTTGTAAAGCAAACCTTTTACTACAACTTTGCAACTTCAAACATAATCTTACAAAAATACCTTGAAAATATTAAGGTCAATTATGCCTTTTCCAAATACTAAATTTTCAAACTAAATTTTACTTGAAACAAATTAATGGATCTATGAACTTTTGCAAAAATATCAAGAATTAATTTTAAACAATCTTATGTATAGCTTCTTCAAAAATTATTTGTGTTTTTTAAATGAAAGTTTTTTCGAAATAGTATAGGTATAAAAATGGAGAATGACTCACCGCTGGCTAACCGTTTGTCGGCCGGTTTTCTTCCTTTTAAAGATCTTTTTTAAACATCTGCGTCCCTACTCTCACAGTTGAACGTGGCTGACGCAGGGGCCCGGAGTTGACCTTCATACAAACCAATCCCATGTGGGGGTTTCCACTTTCCTGCCTAGCAACAATTGAAGCGGCCTTCCAGTCTCGTGCTTGCCTTATGGTTAACGATTGTTTTTTTATAATACTTAATTTCCATTGCTTAATAACGTGTAACTTTGATTTAACATTTTAGAATTCGGAATTAAATTGTCTCCATATTCAATAATTAGTATTTTAATCCTTGAAACTCTAAACTAATAAAAAAAACTTGCGCTGAAATCAAACGAGAGAATAGAATTTTGATGTACGCTTGCGAAATATTTTCTTACCGTAAAAAATATATTTACAATCATCGTAGGTCGATGCTACCATCAAAACTAAACTTGTGGAATTCGTTAACTCCACTTGACTCTTCGTTGGGGCGGCATGTTTAATTAAAAACCTGAAGGCCTTGGATAATACTGGTATTCGGACTACATCTGATATCAAAATGGCTTTTTCCACGAGGCAATGTTAGCTATTCCAGCATGCGCCGAGAGGGGGAATATTGAATCAAGATACAAGCAAATAGAAGTTCACTTAAAGTTTACTTGGGCTGTTCTACTGTAGATGGCGTACTATGTATGAATTCATAATAAAAGGTTTCAATAGAAATTTGATATTTATTGACAAGGTGTATTGAATAAAATTGTATATTTGAATAACAGAAAATCGTAATTGTTACAAATTTAAAAACCCAACTGGATCCTCCCTAAAAATTTTGGCATTTCAGAAAAACAAGCGTGATAATCGCCTCACCTCGTTCTCTGCTCAACTATTTTCTTTAAATTATCAACCTTATTGTTAGTCATTTTAATCTCACCTCCTTGAATTTTAATCTCATCCTTAACAACTCCGATTTCCTGATTGAATTTCTCTTTGCATTCCCTAATCTGTACCCGCATCTCTACTTTCACTAGTAGACTTTTCTCTTCACAATCCTCAGATACACATTTAATTTCCCGTTCTAATCTATTTATATTTTTAGCTAATTTTAAATTTACGTCGGCGACTCCGAACTAACCTTGTCCATTTTATTATTGGTTTTCTCTAATAATTTACTCAACATTTCAAAAATATGCGTATTTTGGTTGTTGAACCCGACCCTTCAACATCCGATCCTTTTCCAGAAAGATCGGTAACCCCCGAGTCACCTAATACAGAACTAGTTAGCGTCTTCTACCTGTATTCCACCCATTATTACTGTACGTTTTCAACTAACCGGATTTGAACATAGAAATGCTTTCCTTAACACCATTTTAAAATAAGTGTTTTATCATACAAAACCAAACTAATCTGTTAAACCTACCTGCTTCACATACAATTCCAGTGTTTACCACTCATAAATCAGAGGCAAATAAACCAAACCAAACCATCCTGGCGGAATCGCCACGTTGTAACGGTACTTTATCCTTACTGTTACCTGCACGCGTATTATTTCACGTACACCACCAACAAAAGCTAATAATTTTAATAAAATTTATAGTGTACCTGTGTGTACCTGTGTATTGCGTAAGCAACTAAAAACCCGGGTAACAAATTATGAATTGACTTGTTTTTGAATTTAATGAGGTCCCAACGCAACGCAAATGGGTCATGTAATGCAATCTGACTTATCACTTCACAACTTCAAAAAATACAATAAAATCACTTACCCTTACCAGGAAATGTAACTGACAATATTCGTTGCTTTCTATAATACATCATACACGAAATTACTAGAACTACAAGAAAGTTACCGTTGAGCAGAAAAACAACTACTATATTTATATTAGAACTGAGTACATACACAGCAACCTTTATCGTGAAAACAAACTTAACGTCTACAAAATTAACCCAACAAACTATCCTTATTATTTTACCTACGCAGCTGCCTAAGTTACAATTTATCAGCGTGCATCATCTTATGAAACAAAATATTTTATACTTATATCTACTCAGATTTATGTAATACCAAACAGAAATTACCCACAGGCTGCGCTTCCCTTCAATGTTCTACGATGCTGATCGGAATCTTCTATTCGTCTACGTAAAGAAATTCTAATGATGTTCGAGCTTCGCAAATTAGGGTGTACTGAACGCTATCATAAACGGTTTATACTGCATTCAATTTTATTAATCACATTTAATTGATTCGTTAGGATGTCGTTGAGGCCTTTTTGTGTTTTTTAACTAGAATATCTTATCCTGTCCGCGGTCACTTCTGGAATGTCCCTTCTCTCAGGTAGCGTTCACCCCTTTTCTACCGAAACCCATCCTGCTAACTTCTTTACAATTCCTTAGAGGAGCGGAGTATTGTACCGTTACAAGACCCATCCACACATGGAATCAAACGTTTAATCCCGTTCAATCTTGAAACGTATTCTGCAGGTGGAGCTGAATGTTTTGCTCCACTTGTTAATTGCAATCCATGTACGTTGCGTTGAGGGCGTAGAAGAATATCTCTTCGACTAAATGTAGAGCCACATACATTGCATACAGACACCACACCGTGGGGTTGTTCGGGGGTGTGAACCCCAATGACAGATACCGCTACTGGTTTCACTAGTTTATCACGTTTCATTCTTCTATTATAGATACCATTGGTTAACGTTTTCCTCGCAAAAATGCGTGAATTTTCATCTCTAGAAGACACTGTGGATACTGAATTCGTTAACTGACTCTGAGAGAAATCAAGGTATCCGAAGTGCAGTAGAATATACAAAATCAAATCAAAGTTATGGTGAAGATAAAAAGGCATCGCTTATGTCCGAGTTGCCAAAATCATCCCCAAGCGTAAAATACTATCATTGTAATCGGTTGGGACACCTCTTTAAAAATTGTCCTAGACCCCGAAGAGAGGCAGGTACATGTTACGAGTGTAGATCGAGCAAGTATCAGTTACCAGACTGTCCATCGAGAACAAATCGCACAACTAGAGATGCACAACCAATGTTAGTTAATGAAGCTTGTTTACCAATTAAACCAGAATTCAGGCTTGAAGTAAAGTTTAGAATTCTAAATAAAAGAGTGGAGATGTTGTTAGATTCTGGTAGTCCAATATCCATGATTAGGGAAAAATTAGTGCCACAATATTTAATTAAGCCAATTTAGCATAATAATTATTTCTTAGGAGTAAACAATTTTTTGATTAATGTGAAGGGGAAACTAGTTGATACAGTTAGGGTTGATAAACATAATTACGAAATGTGCATGTATGTGGTAGACAATGAGACGATGCGCATAGATTGCTTATTAGGGAGAGATTTTTTTACAATTCGGCTATTGACAAAATTTTTACTCAGAATAAATAATAAACGAAAGTTTTGCAATGCTCCAGAACCAATAATTAAAACTTCCAATATGCCATAACTAAAGATTTTTGAAAGTTCGTAACACTATAAAAACCACAGAATTAATTTAAATACAAAAATGAAAATAGTTACCTACCGTTGATGATGTTCTTTAAACCTACTACATTCGTTTCATCTTAGAGGTCGACTAACCTGATGATGATTTGTATTTCGAAAAAGGCCAAGCAATCCTCCAGGACCAAGCCACCTGCTTGCCGGACAACATCTTAAAACAACCTTTCGGCTACGCCTCTAAAACTTGTGTCTTAATTACATCCTGCTGTTAAAAGTGGAAACAAGCATTCCTCTGTTTTACTACGCGGGCAGGCGCAATGAACTAAAGACTCGCATCAACACGGATAACAAAGTAACTGAAATGTTATTTTAAAACCATGAACACAGATGGAGTTCTATGTGACGAATAAATATTATTTTAATGAAGTACAAATAGAAACTTCCAATACTGTTAAGGATCCTTGTGAATTAAATAATTATAACGAATGTGCATATTAATGAGGGGCGAATTCTTATTTGTTACAATTTGCTGAAAAAATTGTTCTAGAAGATATTTTGAAAGACCTTTTATTTAAAGGTATCATACGCGAAAGTGGCTCTCTGTATTGTTCCCCAGTTTTCATGGTAAGAAAGAAAAGTAGAGAATTTAGAATATGTATTGATTATAGGACCTTAAATAAAAACATAGTCAAATATCGGTATCCAATATCATTTATTGATGATCACCTAGATTAACTCAGCGGAAAACACTTGCTTTTCTAAATTGGATTTGAAAAATGCTTTTTACCATATTGCGATCGATGAGCACTCAATTAAATATATATCATTTACAACCCACGTGGAGCAATATGAATTTATGAAGGTTCCATTTGGTTTGAGCACAAGCTCTAATAGTTTCAGTAGATTTATCAATAAAGTTTTTAGGGAATTGATACAGGAAAAGAATTTTAATTTTATTTGATGATATATTTATAGCAACGAAAACAGCGAAAGAAAATATTGAAATATTACGAAGAACCTTATTGCTTTTGACTGACAATTTGTTAGAATTAAGGTTAGACAAATGTTACTTCTTATTTAAAAAAATTGATTTTATAGGTTATCATATCGATAAACAAGGTATTAAACCAAATGACGAAAATATTAAAAGTATTAGACTTCCCTATTTGCAATAACGTTAAGCAGGTACAGTCATTTTTAGGCCTGTCAAGCTACTTTCGTCATTTTATACCCGATTTTACACTTAAGGCTAAGCCATTATATGACTTATTGAAAAATGGTAGTAAATTTATGTGGGGACCATTACAATTGCAAACGTTCAAATTGTTAAAGGATATGTTAGACTCACAGCTGGTTTTAGCTATATTTTCGCCTCGCAGTGAAACAGAGTTACTTTGCGATACAAGTGCACTAGGCTATGGAGCTGTACTTATACAAAAACAGAAAGATTGTAAATTTCACCCAGTTTTCTATTTTAGCAAGCGAACCACACCAAGAATCGAGTTATAACAGTTATGATCTAGAAACGCTATGTTGTGTATGCTATTAAACGATTCCACCCTTAGCTGCAAGGCATTTTTTTCACATAATTACTGAATGCAATGATTTCCGACTTACGTTAGCTAAGGAGGTTGTTCCTCGAATTATGAGGTGGTGTCTACTTCTTCAATACTATAATTACGAAGTAGAACATCGTCCGAATCAAAAAATACAGCATGCGGATTGTTTGAATATAGTACATAATGTATTAGTATTGAAAGGTAATAGTTTTGACAAACATTAGCAATTAAGCAGTCCAAGGATCCTAAAATTTTATGTATTAAAACAAGTTTCAAAAGTGCTGATCATCCCTTTTTTGAGTTAATTAATGATCTTGTATATCGTAAAGTAAAAGATAAAGTATTATTTGATATTCTGTTTGATATGATTCACACCGCATTAACGTCTGGCCAAGTTAGATGGCAATCGCCTCTAATTTCGGTGGTTTTGAGGGAAGTTGTAAAATCCGCAAAATCTCAATTGTTTGCTCTTGGTAAGCAACCTCTTACCTTCAAGGAATTTCAACTGTTTATTCTCGTATTCAATAACCAACCATTTCCTGATTGCAGGCCTTATATTAAATGTGCCAGAAGGAACCCTTTTTGATAAATAAATTTGCAGGACTGCAGGCAAATCACTGTCTTTCTGGTCAAGGTAGTCCCATAAATATTTCCTAAACTCCATCCCAACGATCCAAATGGAATCGTTCTTCCCATGCACCCAAGGTGGGTCGTTATTTTTAGTCTGTAGTGAAAATACCCCCTTTAACGTGACCATTAGGACACATCAAACCATTATTTCTTGCCAATGATGGAGTTATTCATGTTTTTATGAAAACCTCTCAAGTATTCTTGTTCGTCCGGTAACCAAGACAATACTTTGTAACATACTGTTTTAGTACAGTCGGTTATGTAAAAATAACTCTCTATTATTTCTCAAATTGGTTTATTTTCTAGTTTAATTTTAGCGTCCCAATTATTAGGATAACGGTTTTGTAGCATAAATATGTCTGTAATTTTAAACGGCTTCAAAAGCTCCGTTCCCAAGTAGCCAGAGCAGGGTTCTTGGAAAATATAATCCAAAGATTTAATTAACATTCCCAAGGTACGAAGCTTTACTTGGAAGGCACTTAACGTGTCAGATTAGTAGTATCTACTAATAGATGTCAATCAAGTAGCTAAGACCCTAGTTATGTATAAAGCAGCCCGAGTTGTCTGAATAACTTTCAATTAGTTTGGGTACTTAACTAAAATTATAGTTTCGGAGTTTTCTTGTGAGGGAGATTTTGATTATCCTAAAGCAATTGTTAGTTTTAATTAACTTTTAAGATTTGTGACAGGCTTAACCTTTTCGATTATGAGAGCTAAACTGGACTGGGTATTTTTCAACTAACTTAAAGGTATATAAGGAGTTCAGCTTGGGATGAAAGGGGCTTTTTTATTTCGATACTTCCGACAGACAGGTGGTTTATTTCGGTACTTCTGAAAGTAAAGTGATGTTTTTTATTTTATTCTGAGTAAGTACTTTCGCAGTCACTAAAACAGAGTGTATGGTATTTTTTTAAATAATGAACTCAAAGGTTGTGTTATGAATTATGAATCCGTAAGTGTTTAACTAAATTGTGCCGACGTTTTGTAAAAATACCGACGTTCAGATTAAAGCTCTGAGTTAGGACTTAAGTTGAACGCATTGAAATTTTATTCCCGGTGTACTTATTTAGGCAGACAGGGAGGCTTCAGCAGGGTACACCGCTTCATTGTTATTTCGACGATAGCCTGGGGGCTCACGCAATAGCTTAGCAACGAAACCTACCTGATTACACAATTTTCAGGTCGGGTATAGTAGTAAAGGACCCCCGTAGTGATAATCTTTGTTGTACTTGAATGAGTTCCGGTACAGTAATAGTTGACCGGTGAAAAGGTCGTTTCATGTTCCGTTAGTTGGAGACACCCTTGTTAACTGAGAGCGTGGGTCACAGTAGGTAACCTTATTAGAATACTGTATATATAATTAATTATTGTATTTGGGTGTTTGAGCCCGAAATTGTTTCTTATATCCTTAAAAAGTAGACTAGTCCTAAGGAATTTAGACATTAATTTTGTTTAGTCATATAGTGTATAGCTAGCCGGGGACTTTAAAGCTCCACAGTAGTGCAGTGTTAAAATTTTCTGCATACGTATTTGTGACAATCTTTTCCCATTCTCTAGAACAAAGTGCAACGAGTGATAATACCTTGCTAAGGTCCGTAAGCCTTCCCCTCTCTTACGGTGGCGTCCTATTGTATATAATGGCAAATATTGTATATATTTTGTACTCATATGTCATTAGGTTAAGGTTTAATTAGTTGTACAGTTAATAAAACAATCTAAATTTATATCTTAGTGTGTTGTAGCTTAATGAACCTCATCCCCTCACCGACTGTAGCAAGCTTGCGAGGCAATGTTCCGAAACGTTTGGGTACTTTAGGTTCAGGGGACCTGCCCTATTATATTATTGTTAATTTGATACCCTCACAAGGCAGGAAACTATAATTAGTTACAACTTCTTTCATTATAAAAATTAATATTTCCATTAAATTATGTATAGTTTAAGAATTCACGTTATATGTTTGTCCTTTTTTCAAACCCCAGTATCAGTGATGGGCTAGCTATATTTCTTTATATATTATATTATTAAACACTTATACACAAAAATAACTAATAACGTCTAAACTGTTTTTTAAATTTTTCGTAGTGATAATCATCTGTTGCTCTTTCTAGCTTTTTATTCTTTGTTGTTTCGTCACCTTTACTGTCGTGTTTGCGTTTTTTCTTAGATGTGTCCCTATTATCAACATTAACTATAAAAAAATATTGTTATTATAAAATTTTGTACTAACGAAAGCTTACGTCGACTATGTTGTGCAAAATTAACAGCCATATTTGTAGGTACAAACTGTGAGGGAGCGTCCTGGTTTGAGCTTTGCTTAAACAGTAATTTTAATTTGGCTTCTTCTGTTGCTTCTATATTTTTAATTTTTGCTTCAATTCCAAGATCAACTTCTGGAATACCGCTCAACATTTGATTAGATAGCATTTCCTCATTTTTCATAGCAGATGATTCTCGTAAATGATTTGGAACAGCTTGTAATGCAGCTTCCTCTGGGCTTAAATACTTTGCTCTTTTTGAATCACCGTCCTCTGCATCCTCTGATTGATTACCTTTCGTTTAGCCAACTGTTCTTCGATATATTTAAGCATTTCTTCGTCTTCATCTCTTTTATTTGTTTCAACTGAAAATTGGGTTCCAATTCCAGTGTCATAAGCATTATCGGTTTGTTTTATTTTCCCACTTTTTAATGCTTTCATGTTAACCATACCGCCAGTTTTGAGCTTGAACGTGTCCTTCTGAAAAGTGTTACGATATAATAATTAATCATTTAGAGAACTATATTATTCGGCTCAGGTTGGATTTAGCGCCAGCAGAAATTTTATGAATATAGGGTATCAATCGAAGCAGAATGACGAGCTGAGTCGAATGGTACCGGTCACTATGTGCGGAAACTTCCGGTTAAAAAGTTATGATTTTTTAAATATTATAATGTTTTTACATAGAAATCAACACTAAACAACACTCTCCTAGCCTCCCAGAACATAACCTATCCTTAAGTAACATCCTTAGGTAACCTATCCTTAACTAACCTAAGCTAAAATTATAAATTAAAATTATAATGAATTTATCAAAAAGAAAATGATTATCGACCATCGATAATCGAAAAGAATGTCAATATGTGTTAATACGCATGTGCAGATGAGAAGGTACCACCCCTTTTCTAAATAGACTCTACCTCTCTTCCTATTGGCTGCTCCTCATCACGTGATAATAAGATATAACTCCAGCAACTACTGAAATTACGTTTCAGTTGTCAGTTAGCTTTCAGGACGCTACAGGTCAGCAATTTTCATTTGCAGTTTTTCTTGCTTTTCTTGCTTTATTCTTCATTTGTGCTTCAGCTTTCAACCAGATCAGTCGTATTTTGTTAAGGTAAGTGAATTCTTGTTTATTTTAATTCTTTATTTCTTTTTTATTTAGAATGAGTGGCTATCAGCGTATTTGGAATACGCGGAGGCTTCCTATGGAAGCAGATGGTCGGCGATGGGCCGTTGACCAGGGCCTCATTCCTACAGTGCCTCCTGATTGCAGGAGTCACCGGACAGCGATGAGGCTGTACACCGAGAGCCAACATGGTATTGGCCGCTTTAAATGCCCCAAACGAGCGTGCAACAGCTCTAAGTCCGTGGCGGATGGAACCTGGCTTGCCCATGCCCATCTCAAGCCGTACCAGGTCGCTTGGCTCATGTACGGCTTTGCCCATGATTGGCCAGTAGAGTTGGTGCGCGATGAATGCGTTGATCTCGATCAAGAAGACCGGACGCTCTTGGGACACGACACCATTGTTGCTTGGTAAGTAATTTATTTTTTTTATCTAAATTTTATTTTTAGGAACCGATATTGCCGAGAAATGATTGTCGATGACTTTAGTTTTCGAAATCAGGCGTTATGCTTGGAGGACCTGGACATATAGTCCAAATCGACGAGGCGAAGTTCGGGCGCCGCAAATACGAGAGGGCCAAATTATTGAGGGCCATTGGGTCCTCGGTATGATCGAAGATGGTCGGGAAGATATTGTAATGCAAGTGGTTGATTACCGTGATTCTGCCACTTTGATCCCGGCCATCAAGGAGAAAGTTCTTCCGGAACCGAGATTCACACGGACTCGTGGGCGGCCTACAACCAGCTGAGTGAACATGGGTTCATTCATAAGACGGTCAACCACAGCGACCTTGAGAATCGGTTTGTTGGTAAGTAATTTATTTTTATTTTCTAATTATTTTTTTTCTTAGCTCCAGATGGTACTCATACACTACGGATTGAGGCATCTTGGCGCCCAGCCAAGGACTGGTTCCGTCAACGGAACTCGGTGCCTCATGAAGAGTTTGCCTTCTTCTTGTGTGAGTACCTTTGGCGTCGAGACGTTAAACGTAAACTCGACTCAATGGAGGCTCTTTTGGATGCAGTTCGCCGAGAGTATGGCGACTTCCGCGCCTAGGCCTTAAGGCTAGTCCCAATGATGGTTTACTGAGGGACAGGAGAGTGAAGCTGACCGTCTCCACGCGGTGCTCTCTGGAAACGCTGTATGCGGCTAAACGGTCAGCAAATATTATTAATTAATTAAGTTATGTTAGGTTAGGTCAGGTCAGGTCAGGTCAGGTTAGGTTAGGTTAGGTTAGGTTAGGTTACTATTGATTTCTATGTAAAACATTATAATATTTAAAAATCATAACTTTTAACGGAAGTTTCCGCACATAGGGACGGTACCATTCGACTCAGCTTGTCATTCTGCGTCGATTGATACCCTATATTCATAAAATTTCTGCTGGCGCTAAACCCAATCTCTACCTATTATTCTTACTTTCAAGCTTGAAGCATTTGCTTTCATTGTACGAAACTAAAGTAGTGAAAGCGGTACATGCATTAATTTGTTAGTTATGCATATAAACAAGCATTCTAAATCAACCGATACTCTGTCATGTTATAAATAATAAAACAATCTGTGCACGATGTAAATAATTTGAACGAATCGTTCTCATATAAAGCATAGCTATTTCCACGTAACACAATTGTGGTATATTAAAACAAACAAGGCATCATTGAGGATTTAACAAGAAGTGATAGGAAATAAATTGTCAATATAATAACATCAAATCTGGATACCTGCACCCTTGTTCCTAATAAGCAAGAACTATATGAAGAAAAAATGTCTATAGCAATATAGTTTATATGGAGCAAAACTAAGCTACTTTACTTAACACACTCGTAATAAAGCCCTCAGGTGCCTTTATAAACATTGTATCAACTATACCTAATAAAATTAATTATGTAAAATAGTGATTGTAGACAAATACATACGACAAGCATTTCCTCTTCGATTAAAGCTTTCTTTCCTAGTGCTAAGCCCATAACACTTATGCCATTTGGTCTACGTCTCAAACATTGTATTTCGCGTGTCTCTTCCAATTTTGATCTACAACCAATACATATAAAAAGACTATAAGGTTTTAGAAGGGACACTACCAATACCCTAAATCTCCTAAATCTGTATCCGAATCAGAATTCGACTCACTGGAGGCTCTTCGTCGCAAATGCTTCTTTCTATTATTAAATGTTGACTCCTTTTGTTCCATTGGGATAAACAAAGTCAAATCTCTTACAAATGGTTATCCTTTATTTATTGATCACAAATTTAAGGTTAAGAGTAAATGTCAACACTGACATTGACAAATATCAAACATAGGTTTTGAGTGTGTATCGTATAGCAACGTCGGGTAAGTTTATTTAAATTGCCACATTAAAATACTTCGAAAAATTATAAACAGAGGATAGGGTATTGTATTACTTAAAACCGTTTACATGTAAATTATTACCAATGAAAATTATACTAAGAATGTCCTTGCATAAATTAATATTAATTAGTTAACAGTAACTTGTTAGTCCAAGGAAAACTTTTATAATTTTAGAATATAAATTGGTACTTAAATTAACCCTCTATTGCATTTTGTTGCATTAATGATACATACCATTAACAGCACATATAAACACAGTAAACGTCGCTTCAAAGCCATTATTACACACTGTTGCAACAAAGACACAGATGACTATCCAATTAAGGAAATAGTTCTCTATCATATACAGCAGTGTGTTTCGTAAGCGTTCGTTCCTTGTTACATCAAGAGTGCGCAGTTAGGCTTAGATGCTCTATCATTTTCGATTAATTTTGAAATAAAAGCGTTTAGTTTTTGGAAACAAATAAATATTTTGCGTAATAAGAGGTAAGTGCGTTTTAAAATGCTAATTGTCTCAAATATATGTTAAAAAAAACATGTAAAAACCTTGTAAAATAGCATGCAAGTGAGGTAATAAATTGCATCGTACTTTGGCATTGAAATTAGTCTACAGCGCAATACAAGCTTGTGTTTTGGAGTGTTTATATTTACATATTTTTGCTATTTGGAATTTATTATTTGCTCTAATATATCTGTACTAATTTTGATCTTATGCTCTAGAAGAATGTCGATCAGCATACATGTTTTTTATGGGAAAGAACCAAATGATCCTCTACCAGTTTCCACTCCTTCAGATGATGGTGATGATCAGAATCTTCCAGATAGCGATGATGGTGAACTGAATCTATCACCGCGTCACGAAATTAGCGATTCCAGTGATGATGATGATGCCAAGGATGAATGGGAAGATGAGGAGGAGAATCAGAAACAAAGCGACCTTGCTGATGAAGCAAGTGACTTTTCAGCAAGTGGTGATATTTATTGATCTAGCTCAACGTGGGACATGTACGATAAATAATGATAGTAGAAAGAAGAAAACTAATTTGCACTGGTCAAAAACGAGGACTGCGCCACTAATACCAGCTTGGCATGGATGCTTGCCCCAGGTGATTGAAGTGAAGTCACCAATCGAGTACGTCAGGCACTTTCTAGACAAAGACCTGGTGCATAGTTTACTAAATCAGTCGAAGTTCTACTCTGTATAAACAAATCCTAACAAACCCTTAGGAACAGACTCCCAAGCAATGGAACAATTCATTGGCGGCATATGCTACTACATATCAATTTTTGGGTTACCAAGTTCCAGGTTGTATTAGAGCAACTCGAGCAGAGTCGCAGCTGTTGCTGACACAATGCCTATAAATAGATGGGAATGCATCAAACGTTTCTTGCCACTGTAACGAGAACAAAAAAGCTATCCCATAAGGTCAACCTGACCATGATAAGTTGCACAAAATTCGTCCTTTGATTTCTGATGTCGTACATGACAAAGTTCCAGCTATTCCAATTGACAAAAATTGATGTGTGGATAAACAGATGGTACCCTTCAAAGTGAAGAGTCATTTGAAGAAACACAATCCTCAAAAGCCGCAAAAATGGGCATACAAAATTTTCGTACTTTGCGATGAAAAAGGTATACTACACAACCTGGATATGTACAATGGCTCTATTGCTCCCGCGGACAATCATCCCGATCTGGGTGCTAGCGCGAACATAGTGCTGCAATTGTCTTCGGTTATTCCGCGAAACGTTCATCACAAGATTTTTTATTATAATTGATTCTGCAGCGTGAATCTTCAGATAGCACTTGACCAACACACAGTCTGGGCACTATTAGGATAAGCTGTGTAAAGGATGCTCCTTTTCCTCAGATAATGAGATGAAGAAAACGGGGCGTGGTATGTTTAAAAAATAAAGAACGGTCCCAGACAGGGCTGAACTGCGATGCGCCAAGTGGTATGACAAGTCAGTGCACCTCCTGAGCACCACTTTTGCTTCTGTTCACCCGGTCTGTCAAGTGGACAGATGGGACAGAAAGCAAAAGAAAGTTTTGCAAGTTGCATGCCCGTCAATTGTTTCCACATATAATAAATGCATAGGAGGTATCGACCTGTTGAATTCCCTTGTTGCTTTGTATCGCATCACAATTTGATCAAAGAAGTGGTACTTACGCTTCATCTTTCACTTTTTGGATCTTATTGTTGTCGTCTCATGACTTCTATAAAGACGGCATTGGAATCAGATGAAAGTACCAGTAAAGGATCAGCTAAGTCTACTATACTTCAAGAGCGAAGTGGCTCAATGCCTTTGCAGGCAGAACAAAAAGCCTTCAAAAGAACCGAAGAAGGCATAGTACTTCCGCCGTTGCTGCTGAAGACGAAGAGAAAAAAAGGGAGCCGGATGTAGCAATTTTCACCACCTAGGTCCGTCTCGATGGAGTAACGTTTCTGCTGCGATGAAGTAATGCAGCAGAAACGGGAACAATGTAAGAATTCTGGATGCAAGGGAATGCCAAAAACAACTTGTGTAAAGTGCTATTTATTTTTTTCACACTCAGTTAACCAATACAGGAACACTTGAACATTCCATATGTAAATATATAATGAGTTTTATATTAAATACTTGAATTTTGTACAATGAAGGGTCTTTCGTAACTGATAATGTTGCATTTATGTAACACACCCACCTCATCACCCAAAAATGTTCCTGGCAATAAACTTCACCAAAACTTGATTAATGTACAATATGATTTATGTTCAACACATGTAAATGTTTGGAATAAATGCTACTACTACTACCTAATTATATCAAATAACAGCAGAAAGATTTTTTTTAATCAATCTTGCATAATTCATGCAATAGAGGGTTAAGTAGCGTTTATTCAAAAACAAAATGCTACATATATAATTTTGGTTTTCATACAGAAAAGTAAAGGTATGCTATGTATTTTAAGTTTCAATAATACAATTTGTAAAAATACAAATAAAGCGATTTAACTGTGAATCAGAAAATCAAACAATTGAGTGTAATTTTATTTTTACTATTGTAATAATCGGTATTTTTATTGTTTTAGGAATAATAAAAATAAAATACCTTAGATCTTAGAAAAAATTATAAAAATTTTAGTAGAAGTCATGAAAATGTTTAAACCCCTTATCTTAATTTACATAACTATTTAACATGAATTACACACGTGTTTAGAAAACAGAAGCTGCTTTATAAGAGAATGGAGTACAACTGGTACAGCTCGTACAAGTTGAAGAGAGTCTAAATTGTACAAACAATTTCATTGTCTTTATTCTGGTATACGACAGTTACAAATAAAAGTACTTTACTACTCTGCGTGGTTCTACAGAGGACGTAACATTGCGCAGATTTTCAATACAAGAATGAATAATAAGTAGCAACATGAAATAGATTACCTTTGTTAATATAGATATTTGCGGTTGATCTTAATACTTGATCCTTGTATTTCGACAAACGCCGCGCGAATCAATGCGCCTTTTTCTTAAATGCGTTAGCGTGGGTCGCAGTAGTTCATTGCCCTTATGCAGACGATATAGCGAAGGTTGTAGATACCCTACAACATAATGGAACAGAAAGATAATTACACAATAAGGACGACAAGGAATTTCAGAAGGTAATTGCATCACTCGCACTGACTTTCACCACGTCTGTTCAGTATGGTAACCCAAGATAATTTGCCCCGATAATGGCAATTTTTTACACGAATTCGTCAAAACCCCTCCATCGTTGAATGTTGTCATTGGTTAGGCCAGTGATCGCACATTCTTCAAAGCAAGTGAGAATGTTTATGCGACAGATTACCTATAATAAATTATAGGTTATTCTCTTAGGAGTGCATGGGAATTCAACACACGCATTTTTATGCGTCATAACCTACTTATATTACTTAAGATTATGATTGGAACTATGCTTTAAATTTCGGATTAAAAATCCCCTATACAATAATATTGAATTAAAGCTTGCGACCTAACACTTTTTAAGCTGCCTTCAATGACAAAAAAACCTTGTTAAGATTACGTTCTAAAATAATCATCTACTCAGCGAAGCAAATACTAGAGTTTTTATTCTAAAACGAAAATATTGCGATGCAATCAGTGCAGCCTACTATATTGATTTAAATCATATATTTCGTATATGTAGGCCATACTTATTATAAATTGCTCAATACCTACCTAAGTTAGTTATTAGGTAACATTGAAAAAAGCTATTACTTCAATATTCAAATGCCATTAAAGGTGATTGAAGCATTAATCAACTTAATATTCTAGCGCACAAAAAATAGAATGTAATCTATAAACTATTTTTAAGATTACTTTTTATTTTCTATTTTAGCTGAGTACCTAAGGATGCTGCAGCGGAAGATAACCCACGTATTAAATATAAAACGATAGATATTTTTAACATCTCTTAAACTATTTTAATTTATATGTGCTTATTTGCAGTAGAAAAATTTACCTCAATCAAATACTTCTTTCATCCTGTTTATTTTGCAACTTTTTGTAAGCATTTTCTTATTAGATCCTAACCTAAAACAACAAATTGATGAGTTCCATCTGGGTATAACTCTGAAAATGTTTTATTTGTTTCATCTAAATTAGTAGGATACGTACGTATCACTTAATCAAATATCAAAATTCTTCAACACAATCTATTTATCGTAAATCTGTAATGTAACCTGGTCCTAGCTGCAAACTCTGAACTCTGTAATGTAACCTAGCTGCGGATGAACGAACACCTTCTCTTGATAAAACCTGGCCTCGTGATCTAGTCGTCTATGGCTGTGGTTAGTGACACCTACGTCGTGTGACCGTAACTTAACCCAAATATACACACTGACATGGCGTTAAGGTGGAAAAGTTTGAAATAAAACTTCAATAGTTAACGACCCTACCTTAACCGGACTCTCTGAGTTAACGTTGAGGAAAGAGTATCGGCAGATGAAACTTCATCAACCCCGCGCTTCTAACTGCATAAGTACCCCTCCAAGGGTGGGACGGCGAACAAGCACCCTGTGCACTTTTAATATTACGGGATGTCAACTGTTTCTCAGACATTCTACAAATGAGACTGTAGAAATATTAATGTAGTCTAGCTAATCTTTTCTAGAAGGTACCAGAGACGGCTGAGCCATTATTATCTGGCTAAAGTTGAAGAGGAAGAACATCGGGAAGATAAGGACCTTGACTACCAATGTTCGACTCCGCACGGCCATAAAATGTTAGTAAATTCAACAAAGGCTCAAATATATACGTTTATCGTACATACCATTAACAGTTTCCAGCCCGTTTAGCAATATGGTTCACAAATACTAACCTTCATTCCATCGTTGCATAAACATTACTACAAATACATTGTCAAAAATAAATATTTATAAACAAACATGAAGTTAAACATGAACATACGCTATGATAGTACCAAACAAAGGGTACAAATTGAATCGACCATCTCATACATAGTCATAATGCAAACGCAGTAACACGGGGTCATAGCAGAGGTTCGCTATAATCACATCATAACAAAAATAATAAATCTCAATATTAGTTACCGGAATTGCAGGTTATAATACGTTAGACCCTTCAAATTAATATATGGTTAGGTGATAAAAATGAGACCTGAATTATGCAGTTATAAACGCGCAGCTAAAACTGAAATAAACATTTACATAATCATAACAAATCATTAAAACATTGAAAACAAATTATAAGGTATGCTTGTAACAAATACATACCAAAAATTCTACAGAAACAAAAGCCCAGATTCAGACGCTAAATCTTTATATAAACGCATGTTAACAAAATATTTTCAATCTAGTAAGCACAAGTTAAGAATTATTCATTATGATTGCATCAGGCTAAAACGTGCTTTTAAAAATTAAACACATCGTGGCATTAAATTTACTAACAACAAATCTGCATAACGTTAAATAATTACTTAAGCTTCGATGCAACCAAATAACTTAACAAGAGCATACAATTAAAAACAATACCTTGAATAAAACCGCCAGTGAAGCTTTTTCAATCTTCCATTTTAAAATCTGAAGCAAATCTGAAAACACGGGTTAAGACTTGTAAAAACCCGATATCGATCGCTCCTACAACGGGTAAATTCTGACATCACGGAGTGCATTCGGAAACCTGGAAGTGGCTAATGTGCTGTTCGAAAATACTCTCGATTATCGAAATATACACTATAATATTTGGAATAATTATCAACCAATGAGAATTGACTAAATAAATAGTACAAATCACTACAAATCTATCAGGATTTTGTCGTCATATAATACGTAAATCGCCTTTTAGAGAGTGCCTTATCCTCTACATCAAGTGATAGACAACCTAAAACTAAGCATTCTTAAAGTTTTAGATTTGAGCTCGGATTTTTTACAATGCTGATTTTAATATTCTATTAAGTAAGTTTTTGGCAGGTTTTAAATTAGATTAAATTTTACATAACTAATCATTAGTTTCAAGTACTTGATGAGTCCAGCCGATTAACTACTTCAATTACACGTGTTACCCAGGGAAGAACGCTGGGTCCACTTCCATTTAATTTATATATACCAGATGTATTCATCAGCTTAAAATTTTCTCAGTCTCATTCATGTATCGACGATTTGTAACTTCGCTGATATAATTTAAGCATTCGATGATGTTAACGCAGACCTGGATAAAATCCACCAGTGGAATACGGAGACTTTCCTTCAATAGCTCTGACAAATGTCAAACTACCGTTGTAGGCACACAAAATATGTTAAGTAACGTCCTTCATGACAACTTACCTTCGTTATTTATGAGCCCTTCTATTATATCTCTCTCATTTACAGTTAAAAATTTAGGCATATTGATCATCATCATCAGGTCTTCGGTTCTGGAACTGGTTAGATGCGTACCTCCGTTGTTGTTTATTCTAGACTAACTTATACGTTTCCCTGAAATTCCCATTGCCTATATCTTTCACTATCTGCGTGCAATAGTCCAATTCAGGTATAAGTTTGCCTCTCTTTGTTTCTATATCTGCTTGTAATATATTCCTCACTATTCCCCAATTGCCTTAGAACGTGTACAGCCCTTCTATTCCATCTATTTAATGTTATCCATAGATATCTTTCTTCCCCTATTACTTCTAAAACCTCTTTGTCATTAACTTTGTCTGAAGCACATCTGAACGACCACATTCTAAAAAAGTTCTACCTTTTTCCTGTCTGCTTCTACTACTGTCCATCCCTACTCTTTTTTGTTAGATACAGCTGGGTTCCCTTCTATTGTTTTCTAAATATATACCCTATTTCGCCGAGTCCGCTTGAAAAATGTTAGGCGAGCATTTTTCACAAAAATACGCCCTTGTTCGGATGAGAGATAAAATGGAGGTCCCGTGTGCGAGTGTTGTCGCGCACGTTAAAGATGCTTACCTTGCATGCAACAGCAAGGTTTCGCAAAAATTCAAAATTTCTAGGTATAATTTGATAAGGTATAAGTTGAAAGATCACAATAATTTTCTATACTAAGGTCGCATCTTATACTGCTATACTTTACAAAACGAGAAATACCTTTAAGAAACTGAGCTTTTGAAACAGAACACCAAAATCACACCTTACTAGAACGCGACTGTTAGTCGTTTTTCTAAACAAAACTAAAAAACTTGTTGAACACAGTGGTGTCGCTGACCTTACATGTGACTTGCCAATGCTCCACCCGAAGGTACTACATTGGTCAGGAAGCGAATTTTTTTTTCCTGGAAAATTTGGAATATTGCCGAACTCTTGATGTTCCAAGCAAGGTACGGATCTTTATCGTGCGTGACAACACTCACACACAGGACCTCCATTTTACCTCTCACCCGAACGAAGGTGTATTTTTGTGAAAAATGCTCGCCTAACATTTTTCAAGCGGACCGTGTCGTGTTTCGAACTCGAGATCTTCGGCATAGTAGTCACACATATACCACTACGCCACGGAGTCGCCTAGTAGTGTCGCTGACCATTAACACTCTGACCTAGAACAACTTCTGGAACATCCGTTTTGAAACCAAGGACTTACAACTTAATTGTACCGAACGACTATGGAGGTATCGCGTGACATATATTGCATTTCAACGTAAAGAATCACCTACTCAAACTTAACTTTTCTATAAAAAAACAACATAAAAGCAACCTAAAAGTGTCAGAAAATAAAAATGGAGAAATGTGATATGAGTAATTCAGTAGTATTGATAATTTTTTTTCTTTTTTTTTTTCTTCATAGCAGGCAAGTCTATTGTAAAAGGTATCAGAACGACGAAGACATGGCAAAACAACGGATAGATATTTAAAGTAATAACAAGTAAGAAATAGTTCAACTTACAAAAAGTCCTTCAGTAACGCTTCCCTGCAATTGAAGTGTGGGATTCACGATGTCCTGCACTAACGAAGCACTTCACCCTTGAGTGTGGGGGTGTTGATGGAATTTCTTACACTTTACACTAATCACACCTACGCATTTCACTAGTGTTAGCAGCAGACATTATCATGCTAATGGAACTATGTAGCATTGATAAATTTCTTGTTAATTCTATTTCCTGAGACAATAATTTCGAAATATTTTGTAACACAAATCGTAAAAAAAAATGGTAATAAAAATTTAGAATCACGGGCTTTCAAGGCACGATGTAATGCATTAAACTAACAGTAACGTGAGGTGTTTTATTTGCTACCTATGGTAACAAAGAAAAATCTAATGCTTTTGAATAACGAAATTTGCGCAAACAATGATCCATTTTAGATTCTTTGGGGTTAGAAAATTCAGAAACTACAGTATCAACTGTCTTTGGGTAATCCAAAGTATGCACTACTCTGATAAAAAAAGGACCGCGAAACTAGATCGCACACACAGTTCAAATATAAAAAGACAAATCAACAAAAAAACACAATCAATAAAGCACGTGCAAACACTAAGCAAGTCCGTCAAATGCTCCGCACAACACGCGTGCAGGCCGAGTCCAACAAGTTCTACCACTTTTATTTCCAACAGAAAATCAACAAAAAACAATTAGTAAAGCAACGCGTATCACTAAAACCGTCCGTCGATTTTCCGTAAAACACGTGCGGTCGAGTAAACACGTTCGCCTATAAAGCATACTTCCTTCAAATGGAATTAGAACTACACTGCCTACAGATAATATACAACTTTTTATTTCACAAGAAAAACAACTAAAATCGTGTCGTGCTTGTTCATGAACAATTCGAAAATTCATGCTGCAATAATTCTCACTATTTTCAAAGCAAAACGGAAAGCAGTCTTTTTACCGTAATTAATATATAGGAACAAAGAACAAACTACAACTCCTCATCTGTTTATATCAACTCGTTGCTATTACCACGTCTTATCGTCTCTTATCTAGACTTGTATATCCACAGCAAGACAAGAACAATGCAATCCACTCATTGTAATACGACGCATTCACCTAAGGATGTGTTTCAATCTCGATCACCTAACCACACTATCGAATTGTAGAGAGTGAAAGTCGATAATCGCGTAACATAATATAAAGGAATTATTCGCAAACGAGTTAATAAATATAAAACATAGAGACATTAGTTGCAGAAATGTGTTTACGAATTGAGTATAGCGTAAAATGTTAAACTACAAAAATGCACGTCACAAATGTTTATGTAATTGGAACAGATTGTCTTATATTTTATATATTTTGAGTTCACGGATGCAATATAATTGTTGAAAATAAAAAAAGGTGAACGGCAGGATCGATTCATTGCCTGTGTAAGTAGACTATCAATTTCCCGACTAGAACTAAAAAACGATATGGTGATTTCTATTACGTTTGAAAAGGGGCAATAACAATGGATATATGGCAAATATTAGATCTTCTTTTTAGAAACACTACGGCCAGCAGTATTAAATAGAAATAGATGCTTACTTTGTAGGGCTACACTTAAACTACATGCAGAAATACACTGATTGACGTGTTGATATTATCATCATCATAGGTTTTCAGTCCTGGAACTGGTTAGACTGTTTCGTATTCTGAGCTACCTACACATTTCCCTGAAACTTCCACAGTCTGCATCTTTCACTATCTGCGTGCAATAGTTGATCTATGTCTATCTCTAAATCTATTTTTCTTATCTCTGCTTGAAATACATTCCGCACTATTCCCCAAAAATGCCTCAGGACGTATCCTGTCCTTCTATTTCTCCAAATAAATTTTTATTTTCCACAGATATCTTTATTCCCCTACTGTTTCTTTAACCTCTTTGTTTTTAACTTTGTCTGTCTATGCTATCATCCTCATGCAGCTGAAGCACAACATTTCAAAAGGCTTCTACCGTTTTTCTGTCTGCTTCTCCTACTGCCCCTATTTCATAGATATGCTGCGCTATGCTCCACACATATACTTTCAGCAATTTTCTTCTTGTTTCTATATTTGTTGTCTTCGAATATAGCCGCTACTTCGAACATAGCCGCTACTCTTTTCTGTTAGATGCAGTTCAGTGCCCCTTCTATTGTTTACAAATATATACCCTATTTTCCCGATATTCAGTAGTATGTAAAGATGGTTAAGCAGCCCGCGGCTACCAAGATCACTAACTCTTAAACATTTGCCGAATTAATAGTTTTCTAATATATCCTTTCGCACAATCAACATTAGTTGAAAATATTTCAAAACCAACGTCTGTAATTATTTATAATAATTATCAGATTTAAGTGCAATTATTTTTTTCGTCATTAGGTTTTCCGTCTTTAAACTGGTTGGACGCGTACCTTCAGTTATTTCTTTTCTGAGCTAGCCTACACCGTTTCTTGAAATTTCCACAGCCTAGATACAGCTCGGTTCCCCTTCTGTTGTTTCCTAATTATCTGCCCTAATTCGCCAAGATTCAGTGGTATGTGAAGCGGGCTGAACAGTCTATGGCTATCAAGAATCGCCCAATATTCAAACAATTGTCGAATTAATAGTTTTTCAGTAAATTCTTTTGTACAGTTAACATTAGTTGAGAGTACTGCAAAACCATAACAATCAATCAGGTTTAAGTACAGTTATCGTTTTCGTCATTAGGTTTTTCATCTTGGAATTTGTTGGACGCGTACTTCCATTGATTTCTATTCTGAGCTAGCCTGCACATTTTGAAATCCCTATAGCCTAAATTTGTGTGCAATAGTCTAACCTAAATCTACCTCTACCTTTCCTATTTCTGCTTCTAATATATTCCGCCTATTTCCTCATGCCTTAGTATGTGGCTTATCATCCCCTCTCTTCTATTTTTTTTACAGTTTTCTTCATAATTCTTTCTTTCCCTACCATTTCTAGTACTTCTTTATTCTTAGCTTTATCTGTCTATCATATCTTCATCATACGTCTGTAGCATCAGATTTCAAAGGCTTCTATCTTTTTTTGTTCGCCTCTCATATGTCTAGGTTTCGCAGCCGTACAGTACTATGCTCCACAAATATGTTTTAAGCAATACTTTTCTTTGTTGTCTTTGAACACAGTAGTTGCTTTTTCTTATTATACGCAGCACGACTTTGTGCCACTCTTTGTTATATATCTTTTGCGCTCTTCGCATCTTGCGTTATTTGTCTTCCTAGGTAGCAGTAATCCTTGGCCTCTTGTAAGTTCTCGTTACCTATTTGTATTCTAGTTTTTAATTTATGTTCCCCTCCTTTGCATACAGGTTCTTTAGTTTTATTTTTGTTAATTTTCATATCGTATCTTTCTGTTAGAACTGTTTCCATTTTATTAAGAGCACATTCTAACTCTTCCTTACTAGATGCTAATAGCGCTATATCATCTGCAAATCTAAGCATATCAATCTTTTGATCCTGCATAATAATTCTAAATGTTTTCTTGTATTCAACAATATTCATTGCCTCTACAATGTACAAGTTAAAAATTAATAGGGATATGGCACATCCCTATCTCACCCCTTTCTTAATATTTACTTCTCTACGTTCTTAATCTACTTTTATTACCGCTGTTTGATTTTTGTATTAGCTATGTACTAATCCGTCTATCCCTAAAACAAATTCAAATCTTTTTGAGTATTTTAAACATCTTTTCCATTTTACACTATTGAATGCTTTTTTCAGATCTACAAACTCTACATATACGCTATCCCCTTTTTCTATCGTTTTCTCCATTATCACCCTCAGAGCTGAAAACCCGTGTTCCTTTGTTTCGCCTAGACCCAAATTGATCTTCTCCTTGTACTCCTTCAGCTTGTTTTTCCATTCGTCTTTGTACAATTCTAGTTAATTTTTTTGACATGTATGCTGTCAAACTTATTGTTCGAAAATTTTCACATCTATTCGAGGTCTCTTTTTTGGTATAGTGACTATGATGTTTCATTTGAAATCTTTGGGTATCTCGCGCGTCTCATACATATAGCTTACAAGTTGGAAGAAACCTATTTTAACAACCCTGTTTGTCCAGTGGCTTTTAGAGTTTCTGCTTGCACCTTATCTGTACCCGGTGCCTTACCATTTTTCAGACTCTTTTTAATGCTAATTCAAACTCATTTTCATTTCTAAGTATAGGATATCCCAAGTCATCCTTTTCAATGTCTGATTCCTCTTCTAATATTGTTATTTCCTCTCCTGCATATAAATTCCCTGCATAGTCTTGCCATCTAACCACTTTCTCTACATTTTCTATAATGACGTTTACTCCCACGTCCCTTATAATTTTGCTATACGGTTCTATATCCCTAAAATTTATTCTAATTAGTTTGTATGCTTTGCCTGTCTTTCCTATTTTCATGTTAGTTTGTACCTCTTTGCACTTTTCATCAATCCAGTGTTCTTTGGTTTTTTCCCATTGGCGAATAATTTCCCATTTTATGGCTTTGTATCTCTGTTTTCCTGTTTTATCGGATCTATTTTTGTATTTTCGTCTTTCTTCTATTAAATTCAGGATATCTTTTGTTATCCATAGTTTCTTATTTTCTTTTTGTGTATACCCCAAAATATATCTGGCCGCCATGTCTAAGCTGGATATGTTATTCCATTCTGTCTTTTACTTCCTTAGTATAAGAAGTTTTTCCGATATCTTTCAGCAATTCATTTGATTTTTTTCAAATCGTTAGTGGATATCTTTATCCTTTAGTTTCTCAAAGTCAAAGTGTCTTTTTCCGTTCCTTTTTTTCAAATTTTTAAATTTAAGAGCGGCCTTCATAATTACGATGTTGCGATCGCTACCTGTTATGCATTTTATGGCATTTCTGGTGACATATGATCACATTATATTATTCTGGGTTGATATTTACATTATCAAAGCTCCATTCCTGTTATCGTCTATCCTATACCATATACATAAAACTATGAACATTGAAGGAGTGTGCGCGAGTGCTTTTTGGTTCGTGTACACAGTTCAAGACGCGCATTAGACAGAACATTATTAACTTGGCAACGGGAGTGACCGTAAGAATCATCTCGGTGTGCTTTGACCATGAGGTTTTCTATGGTAAAAACGCCTCAAGGATAGTGAACTTTTGTTTATGCAGTTTACGGCGGTCATGCAGAGGCAGATTACAGTCCACTACATTTTTCATACAAGCGCAATTGGCAACCATTTCAGGTTAGTGTATTTTAATTGATTAACAGTTTTAAAATGCCGTTGGTCGATGAAAACATACAGACACTACCTATATCTGCTTCTGGGTAGCTTCTGCAGTCTATTATTTGATTCCTAAACCGTTGTCTAATAAGAATGTAATCTATTTGATATCTTCCTATATCTCCTGGTATCTTCCACGTGTATTGTCTTCAAGCATCATGTTGAAATATTGTGTTTGTGATGATTAAATTGTTTTTGTCGCAAAATTCTGCCAGCCCATGTCTCCCGTCATTTCTCGTGCCCAAACTAAATAAACCTACTACCGCTCCTTCCCTACCATCACCTACCACTGCATTAAAATTCCCTGTAATTATTAAATTTTCATATTTTTTACGTATCTTAGTATGTCTTCGATATCTTTGTAGATCGCTTTTATTTCTTGCTCACTGTAGCCAGAGGTGGGCATGTATACTTGTATTATTACTGTATTCACCGGTTTAGATTCTAATCTATTCATGAGTACTCTTTCGTTCTTTTGTAAGTTGTTTTCTACAAGTTCTCCCATATTTTTTTTGCATAACTATCCCCATACACGAGTTTCATTCCTCTGATCTTGTATGAATTACTTTAAAATCTCCATTCCAAAAATTCCCCGCTTCTGGCCAGCGAACTTCGCAAATTCTTACTATGTTTAGTGCTAATCTATCCATTTCAATTTTCAAGTTATCTAGCGTACCTACTTGCTTCATACTTTTGCTCTTCCTTTAAACTTTCTGATCACATCCTCTAAAATAGCCCCGAGATCCGAATTGGGGACTATTTTAACTCCGGAATCTTTTACCCCAGAGGATGTCATCATGTTAATATAATTTAAGTACGTTGTGTACTTGGGAAGTAATGTTGTGGTTTCCCATTGTCTTCCACATTGCAGTAGTGTGTCTTAGAATGCCATACCGACCCCTATAGTCTCTGCCAATCTAAGTACCGAAAGAGCCCCTGCCCTCTTTCGGGGACCTGTCTTAGTCTGGTTCCTCACTAACGACTCTACTACTTTGGTTGGACCTGTATTTTGCCTTTTTAGATCACTAGAACGCGGAAGCCATTTCACCAGTTCTAGTAATCTAGAACTTCTTCAAGGTGCAGGTCTATTCGGAACGGTTGTTGATATCATATCAGATAAAATATTTTTTATTACACTATTTATACTTTAGAGTGTTTCCGGAACCTCCAAACACCACGAATTAAACATTAATGTTTTAATAATTTGTTATACTAAGGGTGCTTTGTAGCCCTTAACTGCATCCTTTGTGTTTTGTAAGACGATTTTACTTAAAAAAATTAACTAAAAGATAATAGACAGTTTAAAAGGAAAGCGTTTTATAAGTAAAACCTAAACAACGTTTACTGTCATTAAAAATTTTTATGGAACTTATATTTTACAGATGTGTGAATTTTCGGCTAATATAGATCAATAGTTGCTTTTATTAAACGTTTAGGAGATTAGGAATGATTGAAAATTTAGTTTTTTATATGATTAGAAAAGTGACTTTACAGCCTTCATCATGTAACCGTTTTTTAGGTATTGATACCTATTGGTATAAATTATAACCTTTTTCACCTTCTCTAACTTTATTAAATTTTAACGGTGAAGGTAATTGCTCGCTTGCATAAAAACAGGGCATGAGATAGGTTTTGCGCCTTTGGGAGCTTCTTTTTCAAAAGGCTTTATTTCCAAATTTACACTCCTATCAAGTGTATTTTAATTTATACAGAAATTACAATGGAATTTAACAAGTGGTTACGTTATATTCATTAGCGTTTTAACAATTGCAAATAATCACAGTTACTTTCAATAATTAATGAATTAAAACTAAATTGAGTAGCTTGAACAACCAACAATGTTAAAGTTATGAAGTTCGAGACTGACTGGCCATCTTGGGCTCCTGAGGGTATTTATGCTATCCCTGCCCCTCACATTGCTTGTGGAAACTGCAGATTTCATGTCTGCTATTTCTTGATACAGTTCAAAGTATTACATTTTAATAATCTTAGTTCTAATAATTGCTGTTTTATTGTCTGTGTCATGTTACGTCTGTAATACAAAGTATTCACATCCGTTTTCATGTCTGGTTTATGAACTTTTATTAAGCTTTGGTAATGTGTCCTTCAATTATACATTGTAACAATCTAGCTTAAGATTCAATAATTCCATTTGATTATGTATATATATATATATATATATATATTGTAGTGGTTTTAAAAGGTTAAATTTAACTATAAACAGAGCAATTTGAAACACCCTGTATAGAGGAAACAACCAGAAATTACGTGCGAAATTTATTTCATTAGTTCAGTTTAATGTAACAAGTATTAACAAAAATTTACAATTAATGAATAAAATTTAGTTAGGTTTGCAAAGAAAATAAATTGTAGAAGCCAATGCAATTAATTTATTAATTTAATTAAGTTTAATTGAACGGTTATTTACGTATAATATGCATAAAAGCATGAAAAATCAATAAATCCAAGGCGAATAGCTTTCGTGGTAACAAACAAATATATCGGTTGGGTTAAAATACTATGAAAAGAAGCTTGTAGAAATGTTATTTAAAACGTTCGTTAAAATTGAACACCTGCAGGTTTTGTAAATGTCAAATTCCTCTTAATTTGTATAGATAACAAGCAAGTTTCAAAGAATATTGGTAAACAACAGTCGCTAAAGCACGTAATTTGGTCCACATGGAGTTGTAGAACGCGGACAGTAATATCGATTCTCTACCACTCAAACAAGGTTAGAAGGAAACATGATATGCATAACCAAGGGATAGCGTTAATATAAACGGGATTTTTAAGACGTCAATGCATATACTATTGGTCGATATCGTTAGTTGTACAACAGACAAGCACGAGAATATTTGACGTCGGGTTTATTAGAAAATATCGTAACGACGCGCTAAATTTCGGAGATTTCGAAAACGGTTGAACCAAATTTTAAGAACGTGTTATTTTTAAATTAGATTTTTACGGTAAGAGTGTCCGGAGAGGTTACATTCTAAGCATATAAATACTCGACGAATTAGCACGGCTCGCTATCTTTTAACTTCGTTCTAATAGTATTTACATCGCTTCAAATACGAGTTTGTAAATATAAATAATTTTAAATTAAATAATACAGTGTTGGCCTCATAATTTGATGTGCGAATAAGTGTCGACTCTAAATTTGTTGAGGTGCAACATTGATCTTAAACAAGCTCGTGAAGTGACGTGAAGTAATTAAACGTAAATGAAATTGAATTTAACTAAAGTACGCGATTATGAAAGAAGAGTAATTAATTTGGATTTGGAAATGGGATGCACCGTGAAGGTTGCGCATGCAGCACAACATAAATAATGTTCTTCTACAAATAGCGAGAGGCGGCCAGCAGAGCAGAGCGAAACTACATTACCGCATCGTCAATGGAGCAGAGATCTTCGAGAAATTCTAACGCTTTAAAATTGTTGTTGTTATAAACTATGAAACTATGAATATTGTGTGACGTGTGAAAGTGAATTTTGAAGGTATTGTGCATTATTTAACGTATTGAAAATAATACGTATGACTAACTGTACTAGGGTATTTAAATAGAAATCTAAAGGTATATAAAGCTTGTTAACGTTCCATCAGGAATTTAAAATTTTTATTGTTACGAGTACATGGGGTTTTTGTTTGCAGTCAGCGTATGCAAGGTAAAAAGCATACATTATTCATAATTAACTGGGTTATCATGAGCTCACCATACTCCAGAGTTTACGTAAATTTAAAATAAATTATAAAGAAAGAATGAAAAATAAGATATTATTCAGGGCCCATTTACTCCGGGTACATTCTATGTGTTTGATAATTTAAATTAAAATACAGGACATTACAAAATTAGGATTTATAGAGGTGTAACTTGATCACTGAAATGTGGATAATAATGGATTTTTATTTGTAAATAGTGAAAAATAAATATTGTACGATTGTTGAATTTTGTGGTTTTATTGAGAGTGTGCGTGAACGATGCAGAGCATAATAGTGAATCTAGGTATCCAAGAGGAGGCCCAACTGAGCTAGCCTGGGAACTGAAGAAGTATTAAGGTGAAGAAGAGAGAGGAATCTAGGTAAGAAGTTTTTTTTGAATTTTTTTATTTTTGGTGAAATTTTCGATTTTTGTAAAATTAATATAAATTAATTTTCGAATCTACTGAGATTCTTATAAGGTGCCACGACAAATTATGGCGACCCAAAAGTGAGGCTCGAGTTCCAGATAGAATTTTAGTAATTTTATTCCAGGAAACTGGCGATCTGAGAGAGGGAGTCTGTGTTTTTTATAAATTTAAGAATATTTTGAGTGTGTGTGTGAGTGATTTGAACGTATGCAGAGAAAGGAGTGGTTAAGAAGCCAAGGAGTGGAAATTGGAAGTGACGATAGTGCTTTGTGTGATAAAAATTTGAAAATGGAGGAAGCTGGAGGTAGTAGGGATCAGTCGAGGACGGAATCAGGAGAAGCTGGGAATTAATTAATTTCGAGAATACTAGAGAGGATGAATGTAGAATCTAACAAGAAGTTTGACGAGATTAGAGAAATGGGGAAAGAATCAAAGAAAAGAGTAGAGCAAGTGAGTGTTGAATCAAACAAAAAGTTTGAGCATAGTCTGAAAATCGATAATTCAACGAGAGAATTTTCTGAATTTAAAAAGAGCTTGACGGTAAAAATGGGAGAAGTTGAAAATCGGGTAAATAAAAATGAGCACGATATTAGAGGTTTAAATCTGGAAATGGGTCAATTAAGGACTGATTTAAGGATTTTCTGTGAGGACGAGATTAATGCTAAAATGACTGAGGTGACGGACTTGTGTAAGGATCAGTTAGGTCGTGTTGAGAGTGAAGTAACCGGGATTAAGCACAATGTAGCGACTTTAATGGGGGAGGGTCCAAGGTTTTGTAACAGGTAATGTGTCTTTAGAGCAGCAGATGAAATTTTACGGGGATAGTAGAGTTAACCCTAAGATATTTATTAATAACGTTCGAGGTTTAATAAATAACTTATATGATGAACAGGCAAAGTTAAATGTTGTAAAAGCTTTACTAAAAGACCATGCTGAAGCTTGGTACAATTTAATAGGACAGGAAATTGACACTTACATTGACTTTGAGAACAGATTTTTGAAACATTATTGAAGTGACCACAGACAGGACCAGGTACGAGATGATTTGATCACGGGTAAATTTAAGGGAGAATTTTTAGGAAGTAGGGAGCAATATGCTATACGAAAGTATAGCATAGCGAAACAACTGAACCCACCACTGACGGACCGACAGATCATAAAGTACTTGTCGAGGCATTTTGAGGTTGAAGTGAGACAGCACGTAGCACTACAAAACATTGTGGACAGAGAAATGTTTCTGGAGTACCTGCAGAGGTATGACGACGTGAACAGTGGACGACCTCGGGAACCAAGGGAACGACAGGTAAACACGTTTAGGATCGACAACAGACGGGACAACTACGCAAGACGGGGGAATAATTTCACGTATCAGCGACAGAATTGGGAACCGCGACGGACCTTTTACAGGAGCAACAGTGTAGGTAGGGGATCTGCACCTAGACCGGGACTTACAAGACAGAACAGTTCACCGGACATGAGGGGGACTTCAAATACAAACACGAACAGAATGGAGACGCCAAGGACATACGCTGAAGTGACAGCAAGACCAGGACCGAGTAGGGAGAACAGACCATGGACAGGATTTTTAAAGCAGGACAAACCACTAGACATCACTGTGTATAAATATGAACATCCTAGGAATTTTGAAAATAGAAGAAGAAATTGAGCCAGAAATTATAGAAAATTTTGTTTGCCCATAATTGAAATTAAAATTTTGAGAAAAATTTAGGAGCATTATTAGATTCAGGAGCTGAGGCGAATTTGGTATCGGAGGAATTCGTTAATGAAATTATAAATAAAGTGTGTGATAGGATAATGCCAATAAAAAGAAGTCACCTGGTTGCGCCGAATAAAAAACGATTTGCTGTTGTGAATAGTGTGGTTATTTTGAAAGTAGAGTTAGGTTCAGTAAGCTGTGAACAAGAATTTATAATTGTACCTGGGTTAAAGTTTAAAGGGATATTAGGGATCGATTGCATGATGAAGTTAGGGGTTATAATAGATATGGAGAGGAAAATAGTTAGGATTGGGGATAGGATATTGCCCTGGAAGGCAAGTAAGTTATGATGTCACAGAGGATGACATGAGGTTATGTATTAATAGTATAGAGGGAGATGATGAAGAAGTGAGAGAGATTGACTCAGGGGAATATAGTGAGGAAAAGTTAGATGAGGTATAAGTAATAGTGAAAGAAGAAGCTGAACAAGTAGAAGTAGAGTCAGGCGCAGAGTTAATAGTGGATAACGAGTCAGAATTAAGAAAGATAGAAGTAAAAATAGCATTATGTGACACACAAAAAGTAAATGTAGGCATAAGTGAGTTAAGGGGCAAAGATAATTTTGGTGATTTGAATTTGAATTTAAAAGATTTTTGTGAGTTGAATATTGTACATAAAGGGTCTAGAAGAGATAAAAAGTTTCGTATAGAGGGGAAAGATAAAGATGTAGAGGTAGTATCGTTTGGTTTGTCCACAGAAAAAGAAAGTATAATAAATAAGAAACAGACAAGTATAGGGAATGAAGAAGAAATATTTAAGAGTCAGGATAATAGGGATAAGTTTATTTTATGTGAAGCAACAGGGATGATAAGTATAGAAATAGAAGGAGGAGAAATAGGGATGAAGAGTATTAGGATAGTTAGAAGAAAGACTTGGAGGGTCAAGAAAAGAGTCAGATTTAAATAACAAGATGAAGGTTAATGACAAAAAGATAGAGATAGGTGAATTTTAGTGTAGATGTAGAATATAGAGATAGCGATAGGTGTATATAGAAAAGTAGAAGTAGAAATAGGATAAATATGGCTAGGTGTATATAGAAAAGTGGAGATAGGTGTTTAATAGAGTAAAATTTAAATAAATAGGGATAGAGATAGGTGTATATAGAAAAGTAGAAGTAAGTGTTTATAGAAAATAAGATTAGGTATAGGATAAATATGGGAGATAGTTAGATATAGGTATAGAATTAGGTATGTATAGCTAGGATAAGATAGATAGTGATAGTAGGTAGGGTTAAAAGATATGAAAAGTGAAGATAAAGAGAAAAGTATAAAAGAAGTACGTAACGAGTCAATAAAGGACTAAAGGGTAAAATAAAAAAAAATACAATGAAATAAGAGAGTGAAGAGTTAATAATAGATAGAAATAGTTAGGTAAAAGATAGTGATAGGTGTGTATAGGTGATTAGAAGTAAAAATAGGTGTAGATAGATAGAAATAAGTAGAGATAGGTGTAGAAATAGGTAGATAAGTAGTGATAGGTTGGATAAATAGGTATAAGGAGTGTTAGGAGAGCAAATAGGTGTATAGAAAGCAGGTAAGATTAAATTAGAGTGTAGGTATTTAAATTCAGAAAAACCGGGAAGGGTTTTTCCTAGAATTGAAATAAGGGGATTATGTAGTGGTTTTAAAAGGTTAAATTTAACCATAAACAGAGCAATTTGAAACACCCTGTATAGAGGAAACAACCAGAAATTACGTGCGAAATTTATTTCATTAGTTCAGTTTAATGTAACAAGTATTAACAAAAATTTACAATTAATGAATAAAATTTAGTTAGGTTTGCAAAGAAAATAAATTGTAGAAGCCAATGCAATTAATTTATTAATTTAATTAAGTTTAATTGAACGGTTATTTACGTATAATATGCATAAAAGCATGAAAAATCAATAAATCCAAGGCGAATAGCTTTCGTGGTAACAAACAAATATATCGGTTGGGTTGAAATACTATGAAAAGAAGCTTGTAGAAATGTTATTTAAAACGTTCGTTAAAATTGAACACCTGCAGGTTTTGTAAATGTCAAGTTTCTCTTAATTTGTATAGATAACAAGCAAGTTTCAAAGAATATTGGTAAACAACAGTCGCTAAAGCACGTAATTTGGTCCACATGGAGTTGTAGAACGCGGACAGTAATATCGATTTTCTACTACTCAAACAAGGTTAGAAGGAAACATGATATGCATAAGCAAGGGATAGCGTTAATATAAACGGGATTTTTAAGACGTTAATGCATATACTATTGGTCGATATCGTTAGTTGTACAACAGACAAGCACGAGAATATTTGACGTCGGGTTTATTAGAAAATATCGTAACGACGCGCTAAATTTCGGAGAAATAACTGGGTTATCATGAGCTCACCATACTCCTTAGTTTACGTAAATTTAAAATAAATTATAAAGAAAGAATGAAAAATAAGATATTATTCAGGGCCCATTTACTCCGGGTACATTCTATGTGTTTGATAATTTAAATTAAAATACAGGACATTACAAAATTAGGATTTATAGAGGTGTAATTTGATCACTGAAATGTGGATAATAATGGATTTTTATTTGTAAATAGTGTTAAATAAATGTTGTATGATGGTTGTATTATTTTGTGGTTTTATTGAGTGTGCGTGAACGTTGCAGATCATAATAGTGAATCTAGGTATCCAAGAGGAGGCCCAACTGAGCTAGCCTGGAAACTGAAGAAGTATTAAGGTGAAGAAGAGAGAGTAATCTAGGTAAGAAATTTTTGAAATTTTTTATTTTTGGTGAAATTTTTGATTTTTGTAAATTTAATATAAATTAATTTTCAAATCTACTGAGATTCTTATATATGCCACGACAATATATATATATATATATATATATATATATATATATATATATATATATATATATATAAATAATATAATTCTTGGTGACCTTGCAGGAATAATACTTCTTTTTTGTAGGTTTTTAGGTCTGCTGGATTTAAATAAATACTTTTTTTATGGTAAATTTTCATATATTTTTTATGTTGATTACAGGCTACAAAGTGAGGATGGTTGAAATTGACATCAGTGTTTGGAATAAAATAATGTTTTTATAGAATAATATTATGTAAATAGTGAAAGTAAAATGACATCATTTTTGATAAAAGTTTATTATTTGTTTTAACAAACCAACACTGTCGTCATTTTACTTTCACTATTTACATTAATATTTATTCTATAAAAAACATTAGTTTATTCCAAACACTGATGTCAATTTCAACCATCCTCACTTTGTAGCCTGTGATCAAGCATAAAAAAAATATATGCGAAGATTTAGGCCATAAAAAAGAGTATTCATTAAGAAGTATTATATATATATATATATATATATATATATATATATATGTGTGTATATATACATGTATATATATATATAATATATATATATACGTATATATATATAAATATATATCCTAATTTGGGGGATTTGTAACTCGTGCTAGGTTGAACAAAATTTACAAAAGTTAAAATAAAATATTTCAATTCAAATTTAACAAAATTAATTAGTTAAATTACACTGCCTGCCTTCTAGTTTAATGCATAGTATTAGGCTATGTACTAAATAATGATTGTTTATCTCAGTTGTTTCGCTTAGGAGCAATTTGTCACTCTATCCCAGATTCTGTGATGGAGCTCGTTACTATTTGCTACAACATAAACCAAAATAAAACATTGTACGATGTTAATCCAGGATATGTAACGAATCAAAAGGTTCATTTTATCACACGTCTATATGCACTCTAGCACATGTCGTTAAAGATAGGTGGTCACGTCGAGAATGTCTACCATGACGGCCGGCGCTTTCAACTGTTAGTGAACTACCATCACTGTTTGTTACGCGTTTTGATTGGTTGGAAAAACTTCATGTGTTCGTTCCACTATCGTAGAGGCAAATCACTTTAAGAAGAACCCAACGTCATCATGCGCACAAAGCAAAAATTGGTTAGGAACAGTTCATTATATGTAATTAGGGATGGCAGTATTCAGGTTTTAGTGGCGTAGAGTTTTATGATCAACCAATCGGAAATTACCTTGTAAAAGTTTTAGATTTCATTACTATTTATTTTTACTTGATACACAGACGGACAGTTTTAAACCGCCATCTAACTAATATAAAATATCTTGTATATAACAATTAACATTAATAAAACAATAAGTTACTCAACAGATGTGTTTGCAGAACACTAGAATGAGATAGAAACCACTTAAGTAGGCCATGGTATTCAATCATTTGCTTTATCGGATTTTACAAAATAACCTTGCTATAGCAGTATTTTTTAGGGATATTGATGCACACAACTCATATGGCGATATTATATTAAAAATTTTAAATTATAATTTAATTGGTTGTTTATTTTTTTTACTATTTAACGCCATATCTTCCGTTTACACTGTAATAACTCAACTACGCCACTGTTATTACATTTCTGCGCAATCTGGCATATGACGTTGGGTTCTTCTTAAAGTGATTTGCCTATACAAACCATCTTTACAACAAAATGACACGATAATAAAGAGTTTGTAGGTATGCAACCTAACAAACTTTATAGGCGCCATAGAATCGCAAACGCGAACGCCCCTTAATAATAGACTCGCCAATCAACACACCTCAAAATCGAATAGACTCGCCCGGAAATTTCAATTCTTACAAGACAAACATTAAGTATAATGATCAAGGCGGCGAGCTTTCGTTTGTTGTTGGAAATACATTGATAGGCAATAGCCAGAAGCAAAAATAGCTTCTGATCTTCAGAGTTTAACCTTTGTTCACGGTACACCTAAACTTGGAGGTAAAAACCAGAAGGTTGTGCGTCATGCACTAACGTGGATACTCCACGCCCTGCCGGCAAGGTGCACCAAATCCTACCACTAGGGTCTGGACTTCCACCAAATAAATTTACTTCGTAAAACATTTTGGTATCAGCATCTTTCTGCTGAACGCAGTTCACCGAGACCTGATGTCCAAGTCGTCCGTGACATCCTCGTCTTTGCCGCCCACTATTACTGAAGCGGACCTAGCTGCAGGGACGTGTGAATACCATACCCCTCACCAGTTTCGACGTTTTTTATGAAGAATCTGCCATCAGTATGACGTTCTACGCCTCGTATGACTGATAAGGGAATCTGCAGAACCTGTAGAATCTTTTGTAACTGTTATTTTCAATTTCCTGTTATTGTATATATTGCTTGCAGCCATTGTAAATAAATTATACACATTTGTTGTCTCTGTGCATTAACCAAACGAAAGGTGATCCCACAAAAATACAAAACCGTGACTGAACACCCACAAGCTATTCCCCTAAAACGTCGTTGGAGAATACATTAACCACATTTACTATGCGAGTTATGTATCCCCCAATTTACCTATATATATTGAATATTAGAATCTAATAGGAATTATTAGAAATTGTTTAATAAATTATAAGTTAATTGCAACAATGTAGTACAAGGATAACCCAGACAGGTTATTAACAGTTCATGGGAACGGATATGCAACTTTGTATCCGAGAGGACAGTGATACTGCAGGTGGCAGGTCACCGACGGTTAACATACCGCAATTACCTAGAAATAAAATTGTTACAATGTAATAAAGTGTAGAATTAAGAGTAAAGCAGACATGAGATCTGCAAGTTCCCACAGCCATGTGAGAGGGCAGGATATTATAAAAAGCTCGGGAGCTCAAGGCCCGGCAGTCAGTCTGAGTACTACAACTTTTGCATTGTTGTTTACCTAGACTACTCGCCTTATTCAATTAATTAATTATTTTCGATTTAACGTTATTTTATACAGTTATTCAAAATTCCATGATAATTTCTGTTTTAGATTAAATAAATTTGTTAAGAGTTTGGAAACGTTTTTTAAAAACATCGTTCCAAAGGCCCGAACCTTAACTTGCGTAATACTCTAAATAATAATAATACAAAAATGTAGAGCGGTTTTTACCGTGTAACAACATACAAAGGATCTGAAAGATTTTAGTGATATATCAGGGAACCCTATTTGTATTCGATCACAATAGACTCCGAAGCAAATTACTAATAGATAAATGGGCATTGGTTAAGTACTGGCTTGTGTGCATGTTCTTAGTATAAGTACGCACTTGGGTTAGGTTAGATTAGGTATTTTATTTACATCGTAAAATTTACTTGAAGAATTATTAAATCTCGCAACGTTTTATTTTTTATTGGCGATATTTAATCAATAGTGGTAAAGATGGAAAATTTTTTGTAGATAAATTGTACAGTAAGTAATGTCATATACAATTATCTAAATTACGAATAAAAACTAAATTGGTGCATTATGGACGAAGATATGTTGTATTTTAGTTATTGTTAACATGAATATTAATAAAGGATTAGACTCTACGTTCATGATGTTGGTACAGTATTAAAATTAGTAAAGTTTTCATAATAGCTAATAGGGGCTGTTGCAAAACTTTTGCATTTTGGACGCTTGCAGGATTAAACTACACTTAGAAAACTTTGAGGAAAAATTATTGGTACCTTTTGTCTTAAATTTCCATGTATTTTGAACCTCAAGGTTTTACAGCCTACTTTTTATATTAATTAAATAAATGAATACATATAAATAAAACTGTAGCTTTATTAAATTTTTAAACTGTATAAATTAAAGGTGTACAATTAGAATAAAACTGACTATAAAAACCGTCTTTTAATTAGGTTTTTGATTTTACTTTATAATGAAGATTTAAATTACAGAAAAATATGTTATTTACTTATGTGGAAAAGAATAACCCGTCTAAAATCGGGTCACAAACCTAATTATTGTTAATGATGTTTATATGATGCCAAGTGCTTTAAGTTTTTTTGAAAAAGACTGTATGAGAGAGAAATCCAGAATGATAATAAATAATGACGGTTGTGGCGTTAATAGCCACTTCCTAAATTTATTATTTAAATAGTCATAACTCGTTAGTGCTCTACTTATTCTATTGCGTTCCTTTATTTGGAAAGTACATAGATTAAAGTCCACAGACATCTATGTAGATATTTTTATTTTCTCTAAAATTAGTGCGTCAGAGCTAGACCTATAGTTTAAAAGTTACTGTGAAGCTGTGCTGTTATTTCTATTGTTTTGATTTGAAATTATGTTAATGGCTCAGGTATAAATAATATAAATCAAAAGCTTATATCGTTCAAAAGAAGAATTCTTACAGGTATCTCGAAATATATTAAGATCATGTTTTCGTACTTATTCCACAGCTCCTAAAGCTGCAGCAGAAACTCTTTCAACAGGTTATAATTTTGGTATGTTATTCTTGTTTTTTACTGTTTCTAATGTAATTTTAATAGAATTAACACCAACGCAAAAAGAGTTTCAAGATATTGCCCGTAAGTTTACTCGAGAAGAAATTATACCTGTTGCTGCCGAATATGATCGAACTGGCAAATATCCGTGGGATGTTATTAAAAAGGCATGGGCTCTTGGTTTAGTAACGAAAAATATTCCTCAAGAATATGGTAAGTATAGGTTTATAAGTTGTTTTACTCTTGCATGATGTGTACACTTTAGAAAAGCAAATTGAATTGATTTTGATTCGGATGTGAGGTTTAGTGTTGGGGTTAATGTCAAAAATGTCACCTTATAGGTTTTTAATTGTTTGTTTATCACCTGTTACAATTTAAATATAGGATTGCAAATGACCTTGTTAATAAACTATATTTAATACTTTATACAGTGAATGTCACTTTTATAATGATGTCCCTGAAATTGGAACTCTCCTTCAGACTATGTCTGGAACGTCAGACCAATGAAACTGATCCCAACTGAACTGTAATATAAGTCCAAGTTTCAGTGCATACATTTCATAATTAGAAAGCTACACATGCTATTAATTTATGCTTACAGTAAGTACGACATTGTAAACTCCTCCGATTTTTCTCTGAACTAGACCGGTGAAGTTATTTACAGTTTCTGAGCTTTTGCCGAACAAGTAGTAAACTAAAAAGATGTAAATATTTGATGTGTAATCTAATACTTCAGTTGTGTTTAAATTTATATTTTTGATATCATAATTCAAACTGTTATTGTGAGCATATCGATTATCAAAAATAAAGAGTGGAAATTATACAATTACCTTTAATTAAACTAAATATATAATTGTACTTTAAGAACTCCCTTCGTATAATAGAAACAATTTAATAAAGGCAAACGTTACAACTGAAATGAACAAAAACAAACCAGTAAAATTAACTTTAAGACAAATCTACATTACTATTTTTGGGAAAAACCTAGACAAATCGTAAGGACGCACAATGTGAAACCATAGAAGTCTATAATGCTTGCGATATGAACGAAATTGAAACTGGACTGGTGGACCTGATGGATGACTGAATCCTAGAATAAAGCATTGTATTTTGGGACTAAATACTGAACTGAAATGGTAATGTTTCTAATAAACCGCTAGCTCTACACAATTTCATTTTCCATGTGGGCTACCAACAGACTAGAAACTAGAACTGATTATTTCGATTAGATTCGTACTGATGCACAGAAATGATTGGATCTAACATTGCTAAATTGTTATAAGTTATCCCAAATGTCATGGAGGGTTTTTTTGTTTATTTTTTGGCAGACATTTTATACTAGATCCTAGGTATACAAGATTTATTTCAAAAAGTTGGTATTCGTATATATGGTTTATATGGTATATATGGTTACATGTTTAGTAAAAGTAGTATATGGCCTTGGAGAAAATTTGTAAAACTTTTTGATAGATGTACTCACGATTCATTAAATAGGGAATCCTAATAATTATTGATCTAATTGAAATATATGGTCAAACTTGGATATAACGAACCTTTAAGGGGAACCCAAAAGGGTTTGTTATAGCCGAGAGGCCGTTACAGCTGTGGCACGAATATTTTGTTTTAAATAAACATTACATATTGTTGTGATACTGTAACAATACCCCTATGCGCTCTTTTTGTTAATTAAAAAGGTAAAAGTTTTTTGGATCTGTCAATTTTTAATTTTTAATGTATAATTTTAATTGCGTTGGCTAGCTCAGTTTTTATTTTATGCATGCAGCTTGCGACAATATGACAAACAAAGAATTTAAATCTACCTTCTACCTCTCTTTCCTGTTTTAATCTTTAAACCAAAGCACCATTAAGCACAAATTAATATAATGTTCTCAAAAATATTTACAATGTATGAAAATGATAAAATTCTTTGACTAGAATTTTCTTCTAATAATTGAATAAAAATTTTAATAATTATCATTCCCAAAGATGATCCAAAAAAAGCCAGCAATATCACTGTTATTATTAATTGTTAACCGAAACCTGATGAACGTTCATTTAACCTCTTTTACTATTTACGTAATTTACAACGTATACTCAAAAAATAAACCTTGCCGACCCCTCACTTAAATAATCATGAAAGCAATTTTTAAAGTATTTAAATTAGTAATATTCAATTAAATGTTAAATTTTAAATGATTCAGTTTAGCAATGTACAATGATTTATCCACAAATAAAATAATAAACATTCAGATTGGCTAACTATTGTTTTCAGCTTGAATCAGTCTCTGGTCCAACCATTTTCGATATTGTGTGCATCCCTCATAGCATCACCTTAAACACACTAGCGTCCTCCATTAAACTCCGTGACCATTTATCATTGAAGTAAATGCTTATTGCATTTCCTCATTTATTCCAGTAATAATCATTTATAATCGCTTCAGTATTTATTAAACTTCTTCCCGTATTGATGTAGACTTGACTCCAGTAATTATTTAGAGTCCTTTTTATTAAGGTTAATATTAGAATTTAAATTAAAACAACTTTGAGTTACTTACGCTTTTTATTTAAGGAACGACAAACTCATCAATTTTCAGTGGTATTATTTTACACTTCACAATTAATCACTTTACGTGGATATTTTCGTTTTCAGAGAGGTGAACTATGCCTTACTTCGTGACGAAATGATTTGTTTACAAATCCGGTCATATTTAAATGCACCGTCTATCTATTGACAAGCTCAAGGTTCGTTGTTTGTGTATAAATTTTTATACCAGGTTTTTGGATATCCCACGGTATTATTTTTGTATATTAACATCAACGCGTTACTCTTGTCACGTACTATTTCGAGTTAATAGCGTTGATTCGCTTGGATTTTCATACTTCTAGATAAGTAAACCATTGTTTGTTCAAATAAATTTGGTGAACTTTGATTTTAATTACTATGCCTTCTTTGTTTCCAATAAATCAGATGTTGATTTTAACTTTCTAGTCACGTAGACTTAATACAATGTATGCCTTAAATTATATGAGTTTGCTATCTTACACATTTTTAAACCTGCTTGTTTTAATTAGGATCCTTGATGTAATAATGTTGCGTTATCCATGCGTGTCGCGTTTTAGCTTATGTTGTTATGTTGTTTAACGACTCGCAGATTTGTTTTATTCAAATAAATCTTCAAAATATTTTTCATTAACTCAATTAATTATGATTATTATTTATATACAGGGCGTTGTGATTTACTTTCCAGTCTAATCATCGTATTTCTTGTTTTCTTCAGAAAGCTGTGTCGTTTTCTGAGCCCTTATGTATTTTATATGGAGTGCGCTATACTTGTGACGTTACTTCGCGGCTGCCACGTTGGGGCGCCAAATTTATGTTACGTTTCTTCGTAGCCGTGCGTAACACAAAGAAAATCAAAGAAATGACCGGGCTCAATCGGAGAGTAGGGGGGGGGTTGTAGAAAGCAGACTGACAGATAATGTATGCGGCGGTAAGGAGTTAGTGACAATACCTGCAAGAAAAATAGTTAAGCAAACCTGAAAAAAAAAGAATAAGTATAGCAGCAATGAAAAGTCTAAATTATTCAGTACTTTGTAGACTGTAAAAAAAAGAAACTGTTTGGATAATCTATATAATATAACAACGGTAAAAGCAATACAGAAAAATGTTTAGTACAAAGTGAGGTAATATTGGGGAGTAGCAGAAACGTTTCCTCACACGCCAATTAAACATAAATCAGACAAAATTATAACAAAAGATAAATAGATAAGACACAATTGGTATGAGTAATTCAGTAGTATTGATTTTTCTTTCTTTCTTTTTTTTTCTATGTTTTAAAATAGCATGCAAGTCTATTGTAAAAGGTATCAGAACGACAAAGATATGGTAAAGCAACGGATAGATATTTAAAGTAATAACCAGTAGGAAATAGTTCAACTTACAAAAGTCCTTCAGCGACGCTTCCTTGCAACTGAAGTGTGGGATTCAACGATGTCCTGCACTAACGAAGCACTTCACCCTTGACTGTGAGGGTGTTGATGGAACTTATCACACGTTACACTAATCACACCTACGTATTTCACTGGGGTTAGCAGCAGACAATATCACGCATCGGAACTATGTAGCCTTGATAAATTTCTTGGTAATTCTATTTCCTAAGACAATAATTTCGAAATATTCTGTAGCACTAGTTTAATTTCAACTGGGACCAAATGTATATTATTTTCATAAACATCCCAAAAAAGCAGTGAGAAACTTCAACCAATACCTTTGTAAACCGGTAATCTGTTATATTTCGCAAATAACGAAATTTGCGCAAGTAATGATCTATTTTAGATTCTTTGTTGTTAGAAAATTCAGAAACTACAGTATCACTGTATTTAAATAATCCAAAGTATGCGCTACTCTGAGAAGAAAAGGACCGCGAAACTAGATCGCACACACACACACACACACAGTTTAAATATCAAAAGACAAAACAACTAAAAAGAACCAAACGGGTAAAGCACGTGTATCACTAAAGCAAGTCCGTCAAATGTTCCTTAAACATTTATCTCACAAGAAAAACAACTAAAAACAATTAGTAAGCCACGCGTAAGGAATAAAACCGTCCGTCAAATGTTCCGTAAAGCACACGTGCCTCGAGTTTAACAAGCTCTACTACTTTTACTTTCGACAGAAGATCAACTAAAAAAACACGGCGCGCTTGTTCATGAACAATACGAGAATTGATACCGCAGTAATACTCACTATTCTCAAAACAGAACGAAGCAGTATTTTCAACGTACTTAATGTATCGGAACACAGAACAGAACTCTCACTATTTTCAAAGCAACAAGGAAAACAATATTTTTAATGTAATTAATATATAGGAACGAAGAGCAAACTCAAACTACTCTGCACTCTCATCTGTTATATAAACTAGTTGTTACCATAACCTCTTATCGACTTTTATCTCCTTTGCTAATAACATAAGGAACATCCAAACGTGAATGCAGCAATCATATCTACTCATTAATTACAGCTGTTTATCATTTCCGATAAGTTGGAAAGTAATTTACGAATAATTCAATTTACAATTCCTTCTTGCAATTTATTTATTAATGAAAATCAATCTTCAAATTATCTACTTTTAAAATAATACCCACGAGTTAAATTGCATACAAATCTGAATTATTCTGCAGTATTTCCTTTATACAAACAGCGATCCCAAAGAAACGATGTATTTTTAAGTACGCTAACAGAAAGGGAGCGTAAAATGTTAAACTATAAAAAGGCCCGTTACATACTATTGGTCCTAACTACCCCTAAATGACCTTATTAACACAGCAATATGTAGTACTCGATGTAACCAAGCAAAAAGACACTAAAATTACAGATCTAGAAATCTACTTAAATGTGCTAGAACAATGTGGCAAACGCATCACTTTTGAAATCCATAGTCTGCAACCAATTCCGAGAGAATTAGATGAAGGTTACAAAAAATTAATACTACCAGTACTTGAATTAGTGGACACAATGTCGAAATGGTGGAGTTTGATATACAGATTACATAGCGTTTATGAACAAATCATTCAGATGCTGTTCCATCAATAATTGTATGCTGCTCATGGAGATAAACTATTGGCTAAAAGAAGGACAATAATTACTGGTAATGAAACTTTGAATAATAGTAGCGACAACGGGTTAATATTATTTGAAAATTTAACACCATAGTTGTTGTGGTTAGCAAAAACTCAAGCTGGTGACAAGGGTTGGACGTTTATATGGTTTAAATTTGGAAAATTATTGGCAAAAAAGCAGCTGACAGTTCAAGCGTTTTTAGAATTGACAATGAAAACGAGTTAGAAAAAATCATTTAATAAAGAGGTAGTGTAGTTTGCTTAGAAAGTATAGTTTGAAAAGTAAAACTCAAATTTAATTCATTTAGGCTAGTTAAATGATAGAAAATGTAAAATTGTTAATATTCAATTCGATTAACGATCGAACCGAATTTACCAAAACAATACAATTCATTTTTAATCTTTTATTAGCATATTAGAGTTATCACTATAGTATCACTGAATATTAATTGCATAAAATCTCCCTTTGATGAATTCGAAACATACGTCTCACAGTCTACATTTATCATTATTATTTTAATTGTAGTAAAAGTCAAAGAAGACAAATTATTAACATTTAATATTTTAGGCTATAACTCAAGTTATGTACACGTATGGGAGGAGGCAGTATTATCTTGCACATTACAAATAATATTATCTTTATTGAAAATATGTATAATACTTTATGCTACGAGTCTTAAGAAGTAATGCTTAATACGGGAAATGAATTTAAAAGTATAGTTGTGTATGGGCCTTACATGTGATTTGCCAATGTTCTACCCGAAGGTACTGAATTGGCCAGGAAGCGAGTTTCTTTTTACCTGGAAAATTTGGAATTTTGTCGAACCCTTGCTGTTCCAAGCAAGGTAGGGATCTTCAACGAACGTGCGTGACAACACTCGCACACAGGACCTCCATTTTACCCCACATCCGAACGAGGGTGTATTTTTGTGAAAAATGCTCGCCTAACATTTTTCAAGCGGACCGTGTCGGGATTCGAACCTGGAACCGTGGGCGTAGTAGTTGTGTATAAGCCACCAAATAATACCATTTTGGAATTTTTAAATGAGTTTGGAAAACACAAATAATTGTTTATATACAAAATTATCATTTCAGGTGATACGAATATTAATCTAGATAGATCAACCGGATGGCAATGTTAATGAGCATGTGCTGCTAAATTTAAAAAGTTTAATAGAAGCAGCTTAGGATATACAAAGGAAATTTATATGATCAAGCATAGATCATATCTTTATTCAGGGAGTTAATGAAAGTGTGCTCTTGGAGGTTATCTACACTACAATTTTCGATCACTAAATACTTGTTACTCACATAATTTTTAAGAGTATCACTACTAGTTTGTTTAAAACCAATTAGAAACGAATCTTATATAAGACATCAACTACTTAATATGGATTTTAGCTTCTTAAACCAAAATAACAATCCGGACTACCTTATCTATATGGAAAAATTTACTATCTGTTTAATAACATTTATAAAAACAGTAACTTCATCAAATTATCAGCAAAGATTAAAACGAACCTTATTACGTCTCTGGCTGCACAAAGTTTTCGTTTTAATATTAGAAATAGGGGATTTTATAATCCAAAAAGAAAAGGTTTTTTCTGTGCTTAATTACAGTATTACACGTAAAGTTTATGGTTATAACTTCTACTGAACCAGAAGTAAAGAACCTCTAATTTATTGATGTGTTTTACTAAGCCAACCAAAAGGAATGTACGGTGATCGTGCTTAGCGAATGAGAGACGTTTTATGGTGGAAATGGTGAGGGCTTGACTTCCAACTACCAGACAATATCGAAGTATTAAACGCGAGTGTGCTTTAAGTGCAAACTGTACCTTTTGCATTCCCTCATACTTGTCCAAATCACCTTAATAATGCCTGGTGTTTCCTAAAAACGTAGATTTAACGCACTTTGTGGCAAGAATCTGAACCAAACATTAGAAACAGAATCCACTGAACTCGAATCTACCTGAAGACGAGTGGAGAATGCATTGGCTCCAGTGATTAACCCATGCAAGACTTGGGCATATTTTTAATTGCTTTCTATAACCATTTGATTGCAAAAATTTGGAACCAAATTTGGAGGCATAATAAATTATGCTCGAGGGTAATGGAATAATTGATATCAAACAGAGAAAACTATAATTTGTAAAAATTTGGTGCTCCAATGAATTGGCAGGTTACTATAACACAAATGTTTAATGGTTTGGTAATTAAAAATGGTAAAAAGTTCCTTCTTTCTTTATAATAATTAAATCTTTTACTGATTGCATCATGCGTATTTTATGTTCGCCATGTTGCTATTGGCTGAAATAAAAACAAATTCTATTATCAACACTAAAAACATCTTCTAATTTCGCATGTAAATGATACGTTCCATATTGTAAAATCTCACGGATTTTGACACTTTAGAATATACTGCCAGCGTCCGCTAGCAACGTATTTGTACATCTTACCTATTTTATTGATAAATATCTTGAAATAAAACAAAATCGACATTTTTCTTGTGTTGAGGATACGCGTGTTGTTAAAATAATTACTAATGGATGGAGTTTTTAATACAGTGTAATTGAAATTATGGTTTTGTGAATATTTAACGAAATAGGCATCTATTTCACTGAGAATTCTGTATAAATGATTTGGATTTACGCGTAATATGCATTGCCGAAAAAATGTTTATTTTCACATTAAAGCTTCATTTGAACAAGTTTAAAATGTTTTTCATTTTAATAAATTTATGAAAATTTCTCGGTCAAATATTTCATTTACGTATTTGTAAAATTAACCTCACATTTGGTCATTTTTATTTGTTGACTTGTAAATAAAAATGCGTATATTGATATTGTACGAGATGTTTTCATAAATCAAACCTTTGTGTTATAAATAATATTAAACCTACCTGTGTCTTTAATAATTTTTTCCTCTATATAAAAAAATCGTTTTTATAATAAATATTCTAATTTTTCTACTCAAAATATTCATTTGGTTTAATTATATAAATTGGTAACTAAAAACATTGTCTTAGAAGCAAAATAAAAATGGTTCTAATCTCATTTAATTAATAAGTAAACATAGCTAACTGTTTTGATTAACTGCAACATCTATTTTTAACTTAATTTTTTTTCCATTTACAATACCAATATGAACTATGTACATGTAAACGTAGACAAAATTAATTTTGCTATTTTATAATTAAAAATTGAATCAAATCATTTATAGTCTAATACAATTAAGAGCGTCGTGAAATAACCTAATTTCGAATTATAGCTTATGTAAATTATATGAAATGGTACCTCCATTAACTTATAAATTACATGATTTTAATCGTAAATTTCGAGAATCGTGATCTATAAAAGATTTGCAATCTTTCCTCTTTACTTTCTAACAATTAACAAGTAAGTCATACTTGTCGTCTTACCTTCAATTATGTAAATATACATTGTCTGCTCTATCTTTAATTAAATCAAATTCTTTCTTGTAACCATTACCCCTTGCTATAAATATATCTTATCACTGAACTTCCATTTTGTTTACTTCTACTTATATCCAATTTATACCTTACTCTTGAACCTTCAATTGTTTTAAACCTTTTCCTGTCATAAATTGCTTATTTATTTCTAAACGATAGATCACTCGTTCCTAGTTACAACATTTTTTTATCTGCTCTCGTATTCTAAAACAATTCTATTTCTTTTAAATTTCCATCTTATATCTTGCTATTATTCCACAACTCACCACATTCGTTTATTGTGGATGACATATCTTTCGTTTAAAGATCCCAGTGAATCCTTGTGACTTGTTCTAGCTGATGCTGGGTTGTTACTTTACTCTTGGAAAGCACATAGCAACTGCAAACTATGTCTCTGTAGTACAAAGTTGACTTCCATAGTTACGACTACAAAGATTTTCTATTCGATGTATTTTCTTTCCTAAATATTTTAATCATTTGTTACAAATTCTGTTGTCCATCGTTTTTATATCACACGGACATCAGTGTATTTTTTCTGCATTTTCTGAATGAGTTGGTATGGGACTGTCACCTTTGTCGCTTTCATTTCTACTCCATATTGTGCTGGTGTATTCAAAATGTTCTTACTTTTATTTTTAATGAACTGTCTATCGTACAATTATTTTAGTATGTCTGTGGTAATTGTCTATGAAATTACTGTGTGGATATATTAAGTTTTTCTTGTTACTTTTATTTGATTTTCTTATCGTAGTAGATGCGTTCGGCAGAAAGATGATTTGTCTAGGTCTCATTTGGAGCCTAGTTATTCTTAATTACCGACGTGTTGGAATAGGGCTTATCTTACCATTAACATTGCGGGTGGTCTTTCAGACCTTTTTCTTATCTCTCTATCTATGTTTTCAATATTATTTTCTTACTTCGTCGGGCCTCTCAGTTCCAAGACAACTATACATCACATAGGAGTATTGCTATCCCCAACTTTGGGTGCTGACTCCAATTTGGTTGGTCAAGCAGTGCTTTGCTATCTACCTTTTTTTTTCTATTGCTATTACTCAAAGCGAGCCCTTCCTCTTTTGTGTTCTACCTGGTTTTAAATATGCATTTCGCACATTGTGGCGAGCAACAAAATTTGGTACTTAATACATTTCCAAAGTATGTTTCACTGTGAATATATTGGCACTGAGCACACCGCAGCAACAAATTAGTCGACAAAATTAGACCTTAGTAGTGTCTGATTGGAGGTCATGAGAGCTGTGTTTCTACAATTTTGCAAAATCACTTAACTTTTGTAAAATGTTTTTTGACATTTTAAAAACACATAAATAGCACATATTAGAGACATGTTCGCTTCAATTGCAATACTTTAAGTACAATTTTCATAGTTATGACGGGACACCATAAAGTCTTGCCACACCCCCATCCCCAGGGCTCAAAAAATATATAGTACATCTATCGAAAAAGTGAAAATAGTGAAATTACATGCTATTTATGTGCTCTTAAAAAGTGTAAAAATATTTGAAATAATAAAGCGAGCTGGGAAGGTACAAGTGCTTTATCTCTTATGTGGGGTACTTGCAATGATCTCCAATCCGTTTTTCAGTGGTTTACAATGAGGAACTAATTCAGTACTTTATATATTCAAAAAGTGAACTTCGTTGCCAGCATTTTGATACCAAGCACTTCACAGCAACAAATTATTTAACAAAGTTACGCCTTGATATTTGTCGACAATAAGGTTGTGAAAATCATATATGCAAATTTTTGTAAAACTGCTCTTTTGCAAAATGTTTTTTGACATATCAAGAGCATGTAAATAGCACATAAATTAGCCATGTTTGCTTATTCGATCACAGCTTTTTTCTATATGTGGGGGGGGAGCCGCTTAACATCAAGTTAGCCCCATCTTCATATTTACTTTTCCGTTAAAAGGTTTGAGCACAAAAATCCAGACTACAGCAACTAATTAGCACATACACAGCACTAAATATTTCAACTGTGGCCCACCCAAATTTCGCCGGTGAAGGGTCTAGCTTAACAGACATCAAGTAAACTCAATTATAAAATTTTGATCTTAGTTTAAATGACTACATCTGTTGATAAGAGCTTAGTTGTTGCTGAATTACTGTCCGACGCACATGTTTCTTCTGTAAGCAGTGAAGAAATTGATATTAGGGACGAAAAATTGAAAAAGGTTGAAGAAGGACATCAGAGTGAACTACCTTCAGTTAAGATGCTTTAAACTTACTGGAGATTGTGAATAAATTTGTTCGATTTAACGATCTAGATACAAATTGCAATCTAGCAGTAGAATTAATTGAAAATTCAATTCAAAACAAAATCCTAGTTGTACATAAATGGCAATAAACTATAACTGAATTTTCTAAAAGGTAATTCATGATCTTTTAATAAAACATTAGATATTTTATTGGTATACATACTGTATTTTCTTTTGGTAGACGCTGTTTTGTTTTAAATAAGCACGTATGTACTTACATTATTTCACAAATAACTTTATATATATTTATTTCTTACTTATAAATACGTAACACAATTTGTTGTATAAATGCGTTCGGTAAAATATTTGTATATACATATGTAATGTTTATTTAAAACAAAATATTCATGCCACTGCTGTAATAGCCTCTCGGCTATAACAAACCCTTTTGGGTTCCCCTTAAAGGAATTTGTAACAAATTATTAAAATATTTGGGAAGGAAAACACATCGAATAGAAAATCTTTGTAGTCGTCACTATGGAAATCTACCTTGTACTACAGAGATATAGTTTGCACTTGCTATGTGCATTCTAAGAGTAAAGCAACAACCCAGCATCAGCTAGAACAAGTTCCAAAGATTCACTGAGATGTCCAAACGAAAGATATGCCATCCACAATAAACGAATGTGGTGAGTTGTGGAATAATAGCAAGATATAAGATGGAAATTTAAAAGAAATAGAATTGTTTTAGAATACGAGCAGATAAAAAAATTTTGTAACTAGGAACGAGTGATCTATCATTTAGAAATAAATAAGCAATTTATGACACGAAAAGGTTTAAAACAATTGAAGGTTCAAGAGTAAGGTATAAATTGGATATAAGTAGAAGTAAACAAAATGGAACTTCAGTGGTAAGATATAATTTATAATGAAGGGTAATGGTTACAAGAAAGAAATTTGATTTAATTAAAGATAGAGCAGACAATGCATATTTACATAATTGAAGGTAAGACGACAGGTATGACTTACTTGTTAATTGTTAGAAAGTAAAGAGGAAAGATTGCGCAATCTTTTATAGGTCTCGATTCTCGAAATTTACGATTAAAATCATGTAATTTATAAGTTAATGGAGGTATCATTTGATATAATTTACATAAACTATAATTAGAAATTAGGTTTTTAAGTGACACTCATAATTGTATTAGACAATAAATGATTTGATTGCGTTTTCAATTTTAAAATAGCAAAATTAATTTTGTCTACATTTACATGTACATAGTTCATATTTGGTATTATAAGTGACATAAGAAATTAAGTTAAAAATAGTTATTGCAGTTAATCAAAACAGTTAGCTATGTTTATTTATTAATTAAATGAGATTAGAACCATTTTTATTTTGCTTCTAAGACAAGGTTTTTAGTTACCAATTTATATAATTATACCAGATGAATATTGTGAGTCGAAAAATTGGAATATTTATTATAAAAACGGCTTTTTTATATAGAGGGAAAAATTACTAAAGACGCTTAGGTAGGTTTAATATTATTTATAACGCTAAAGTTTGATTTATGGAAAAATCTCCAACAAGATCAATTTACACATTTTTATTTACAATTCAACAAATAAAAACGACTAAATGCGAGGTTAGTTTTACAAATACATAAACGAAATATTTGACCAAGAAATTTTCACAAGCCTATTAAGATGAAAAATGTTTTAAACTTGTCGAAATGAAGCCTTAATGTAAAAATAAACTTTTTTTGGCAATGCAAATTATGCATAAATTCAAATCATTTATACAGAATTATCAGCGAAATAGATACCTATCTCATTAAATATTCACAAAACCACAATTTCAATTACACTGTATTAAAAACTCAATCCATTAGTAATTATTTTAACACAACACGTCTCCTCAACACAAGAAAAAATGTTGATTTTGTTTTATTTCAGGGTATTATGCAATAGGTTAGGTATGGTGTACAAATAAGTCGCTAGCAGTCGCCGGCCGTATATTCTAAAGTGTCAAAATCCGTGAGACTTTACAATAGGGAATGTATCATTAACATGCGAAATTGAAAGATATTTTTAGTTTCGATAATAGAACTTATGTTTTTGTTTCAGACAATAGCTACACGACGAGCATAAAATATGCATGATGCAATTCGTAAAAGATTTTATTATTATAAAGAAAGAATTAACTTTTTAACATGTTTAATTACCAAAACATTAAACATTTATGTTATAGTAACCTGCATTGGAGCACCAAATTATTACGAATTATAGTTTTCCCGTTTGATATCAATTGTTACATTAACCTCGTACATAATTTATTATGCCTCCAAATAGGGTCACAAATTTTTGCAGTCAAATGGTTATTGATAGCAACTAAAAATATGGCAAAGGCTTAAATGGTTTAATCGCTGGAGTCAATGCATTCTCCACTGGTCTTTAGGTAGATTCGAGTTTGGTGGATTCTGTTTCTTATGTTTGGTTCAGATTCGTGCCACAAAGTGCATTGAATCTACGCTTTTAGGAAATACTAGGCATTATTAAGGTGATTTGGACAAGTATGAGGGAATGCAAAAGGTACAGTTTGCACCTAATGCACACTCGCGTTTAATACCTCGATATTGTCTGGTAGTTGGAAGTCAAGTCCTCACCATTTCAACCATAAAACGTCTCTCATTCGCTAAGCACAATCACCGCACATTGCTTTTGGCTGGCTTAGCAAAACACATCAATAAATTATGAGGTCTTTACTTCTGGTTCAGTAGAAGCTATAACCATAAACTTTACACGTAATAACGTAATTAAAAATAGGGAAAAAATCTTTTTTTCGGATTAGAAAATCCCCTACTTCTAATATTAAAACGAAAACTTTGTGCAGCCAGAGACGTAATAAGGTTCGTTTTAATCTTTGCTGATAATTTGATGAAGATACTGTTTTTATAAATGTTATTAAACAGATAGTAAATTTTTCCATATAGATAGTCCGGAATGTTATTTTGGTTTAAGGATCTGAAATCCATATCAAGTAGTTGGTGTCTTATATAAGATTCGTTTCTATTTGGTTTTAAACAAGCTAGTAGTGATACTCTTAAAAATTATGTGAGTAACAGGTATATAGTGATCGAAAATTGTAGTGTGGGTAAGTCCCAAGAGCACACTTTCATTAACACCCTGAATAAAGATATGATCTATGCTTGATCATATTAAACTTCACTTGTTTATCCTAAGCTGCATCTATTACATTTTTTGGAATTTAGCAGCACATGCTCATTAACATTGCCATCCGGCTTATCTAGCTCTAGGTTAATATTCGTATCACCGGCTAAAATGATAATTTTTTATATTAAACAATTATTTGTGTTTCCCAAACCTTTTTAAAAATTCCAAAATGGTATTATTTGGTGGCCTACACACAACTATACTTTTAAATTCATTTTCTGTATTAAACGTTACTTCTTATGACTCGTAGCATAAAGTATTATACATATTTTCAATAAAGATAATATTGTCTGTAATGTGCAAGATAATACCGCCTCCTCCCGTACGTGTACTTAACTTATGAGTTATAGACATTTTGTAACCTAAAATATCAAATGCTAATAGTTTGTCTTCTTTCACTTTTACTTCAATTAAAATAATAATGTTAAGTGTAGACTGTGAAATGTGTGTTTTGAATTCATCAAAGGGGGATCTTATGCCATTAATATTCAGTGATACTATAACGATAACTCTGTGCAATTATTGACGTGATTGCTTACATCTACGTTCTTTTCCTTATTCCTATCTAATATGCTATTAAGAGATTAAAAACGAATTGTATTGTTTTGGTAAATCCGATTCGATCGTTAATCGAATTGAATTTTAACAATTTTACATTTTCTATTCTTTAACTAGCATAAATTAACTAAATTTGATTTTTAGTTTTCAAACTATGCTTTCTAAGCAAAGTGCACTACCTCTTTATTAAATGATTTTTCTAACTCGTTTTCATTGCCAATTCTAAGAACGCTTGGACTGTCAGTTGCTTTTTTTGCCAATAATTTTCCAAATTTAAATCATATAAACGTCCAACCCTTGTCACCAGCTCACATTTTTGCTAACCACAACAATCCCTTATTATATGGTGTTAGATTTTCAAATAATATTAACTCATTGTCGCTACTATTATTCAAAATTTCATTACCAGTAATTACAGTCCTTTGTTTAACCAATAGTTTATTCCCACGAGCAGCATACAATTATCGTTGGAACAGCATCTGCCTGCTTTCTTGGTAATCGCTGTGTAATCTGTATATCGAACTCCACAATTTTGACATTGTGTGTCCACTAATTTAATTACTGCTAGTCTTAATTCTTTGTAACTTCCATTTTATTCTCTCGGAATTGGTTCCACACTATGGATTTCGAAATTGACGCATTTGCCTCATTGTTCTAGCACATTCAAGCAGATTTCTAGATCTGTAATTTTGGTGTCTTATTTGCTTGGTTATCTCGAGTACTTAAGAAAGTTTTACTTTTAAATCGACATTGTTTTTCCTCACAGAAACCACTTCCTCCTTTAGATCTTCGTATAGGTTAGCCAAACCTTTATCATCATCATTCACACTGAAACTAATTTTTTCTATAAGGCTGGCCCCACGTTGTGAGCCAGTGTAACGAAGTCTTCCGACATAACTAGGGGTCTATTCCTTGGGCAGAGCTATGAGAAATGGGAGGGTAAGTCGAAATCTGTTTGTAGATCAAACTTAATCTAAACCAAATAGGCGCCACCAAGTCCTGACTTAATTATGATAATTGCATGGCATATTTCTAAGGGCGGATGTGGAGACCCAAAGAAAAAAAGATTGCCTTCGCTGACAAAAACCTGTCTTAATAAAATAAGACGCAGCTCCTGTAAGAAATTGTAATAGTTAAATACATAAAAGAGTGGAACACTATTTGTGTCCAGCAAAAATACATAAAGAAGTAGTAAAAAGGTATTTCCAATATAAAGTTGGCATCAAAGACCTACTCATAAGGATGTTAGCTTTATGTGATTAGATTTGATCATACTTGATCAAAATAAAAAACTTTAATCCTGAACCAATTGTTTACTAAAAAGAATCTCTTTTAAAATAATATGATTTGTAACAAAAATTTAATTAATAACTGTATCAATCTATAGCTTTCAACTTCATGTTTATCTTAATTATTTTTAATCAAATACTTTACAGTATAATATGAACTTGTTATACAAATAGGGTTCCGACCTGTGCAGATCTGTTCAGGCAGATGACAAATTAATAACTTCTAAAAATGTTAGCATTTAAGTTTTCTAAATTACATATGCAAGTTTTAATTTATATAAAGCTGATCACAAAAATAGACGTGTTTACATCTCTTGTACTAAAGCTGTTCGAGGCACTTGCCTTCAAAAATACATTTGTCAGCAGTACACAGCAGAAAAATATATGACGTCAGTAACACCTGTTGACGTTACCGACGATTCATAATGAACCACGCGTGTTGTTTTCTTAAAACATCAAATCAGTAAACTTTAGTTTTAATACTGGAAAATCCAGCTCAGCAATTAGTTGAAACTTTTACAATATTCATGCTTTTATGCATCAAAACAAATTAACGTGTTCCTAGTTTGAAACACATAAAAAGAACTTATAGCTATCTACGAACCAAAACTGCATTTGTCGCATTGTTGCAAGGAAAGATGAGATCCTCGTTATTTCAAGCAACGATAACAGCGTTGTAGTGTGAACCAAATTCATCCAAAACAACTTCTACTATGAATTCGTCCCACGTGTCGAATCAAATCCTGTTACAATACATTCTGCAGCCGTTGTAATCCCGAAGTTGAATTACGCCGCCTTACTACGGTAGCATCTTTACATTGTCCTTGTGTGTATTAAAAGTTTGCATTCCAAGTGTCGACTTCTAAAAATTGCCTTCTAAATTTCGTATTCTAAATTTCGTGTTCTAACAGTTGCATTGTAAGTTGTTGCATTATAAGTTATCGCGCTAAATAAATTATCTCAAATTAAACAAGTTAACAAACTATATACGTTACCGACCGTTATTCGAAGATGTGTTCACTCATTGAAGTGGATTCGCAAATTGCCGGCCTGCAATCTAGGGTACATGTTATTGCTTCTACTACATATGGCCGACTGTCTACAAAACTAGCTCGGGCGGCCGAGGCGTCCGTAGGGGGACAGTCAAACAGAGATGTGTTTGTAAATAGCTGTAGATGACACAGATATTTAACCACAAGTAGATTACCAAAGGACGATGCGGGCTTAACGTATTACTATTGTTGTTGAATGCAATTTACTACTGTTGTTAATAAAATTGTTATATTATTCTCGCAATTTTATGGAGGGATTTATTATCAAAAATAAAATTGTTACAACACTATCTAATGCTTTTTTGTAATCTGCAAGTTGTCTCAATATTGAATAAAATCTATTTTTGCCTCATTGGTTTCATATGTTATTGTTTCTTTTGGAACCTTTAAACTTCTCTCATCTGCTCTGCAATTTTTGCAACGCCATATACCTCTTTTTGCACTGGATAATTTTGCAAACGTATGCTCTGGCATTCCAGAATAGACAATGAAACACGCATTTTCTCAAACACTACATGTGAGGTGCTTTCAATCTGTTACTGACTTAGTTTTGCTTATTTGTAAGTTAGGATTGTTGGAAATGGATGATTTCTAGCAGATTGAGAAGTACAACAAGAAACATCAACAAATTCCGCTAATATAAACGTACAAATTAGTCTAATCAAAAATTATTACCCCCTATATAAAAAAATTTAATTCATTCCAGTTTGGTTATCTATAATGTTTAAGTTTTGTTATCAATAGAGCTATTATTGCTTTTCAAATGTGAATTATTTCAAAAGTTAAACATACCCTACTGTACGTGGACTTAGAATTTATCTTCACTTTCCAGATAGCACTCTTCTAAGAGCTTCATTTTTACCTAATTTTTGTTTACTGCAAATCAGTAACTATGTACTTGGCTTGAAATACAGTTTTTTTCTAAATAGACTTTTTACTTTAAATACTCATTACATTTTATCTTAGAAATTTAATTAGTAGATTTACAAAATTCTCGACGATCATGCATTATTTATTCTAATTATTGCCAATGTAATTATGCGGTAGTCTTTGTGGCAAATATAACAACGATAATTAAGGTTTTAAATACAATATGTAGATTTGTTGACGCTAGTGCATCAAAAGATTTTAATTACACCAAATAACAAGCTTCTATTAGAGAGTGCAATAATTAATATAATGCAATATTTAGTTTAGTTATTGCTTAATGCTCTAATTAATTGTATATCATTTGATAGGAGGACTTGGTGTTGGAATTTTTGAAGAATGTTTAATAGATGAGGAGATAGCTTATGGATGCACTGCCATGATGACTGCTATGGAAGCAAGTGCTTTAGGGGTGAGTTAGTTTTTGGTAATGTTTACTTAATTATAAAGTATTTTAATATAGTAAAACTACATTTATCTAAGCTAATTCATTCCAAGACTATCTTGAATAACAAGCAACTCATAGTCTGGAGAAAGAAAAAAATAATGATGTGGTTGAACATGTTAATTGATTAAGCAAATACAAATGCATATTATGTTTATATGTATATGTTGTTCTTCTAGGTATCACTTCACGTTCTTGTTGACAGGTGTTAAAAAGAACCCCAAACTGACAATGTTTCAACTGAATTGCATTGGTGGGTTCAAATCAAGCAGACAGCTACTGGAGACCTGAAGGCGGCAGATGTGATTCAGTTGAAACATCGTCAGACACTGTGCTTTTCAGAACACGGGTTGATACTCGGAAGAACAGTGCATCAGACATTTTAATTCGCAGAAGTCTTAAATTCATATATATATATATATATATATATATATATATATATTTCACCTAAATAAATTTTTAAGTCCAAGCTTTGATTGCGAAGTGTTTTAGTTCAGTACCATCTTTCCAAACTGATACTCCACGGCTAGCTCTGCTCACTGCTTCTTCAGGAATACTCACCACAGCTACTCATTCTCTCAACAACCTTTATAATTAATAAAAACAATAAAAAAAATAATTAGACAAAAACATACAACCCTTTTATTCTGACAACATAAATAATAAATTCACACAATCTCAATATTTACAATAATTATCCAAGTTAAACATTTCATACCCCTACTCGGTAATAAAAGCATCAACCTAATATCCCCACGATTTTTTGCTCCTCTTACATTTCATTGTTTTATTTCAAAGTAGATGGGCCTATCCCAGAACCTTAATTTATTTTCCCCTGGTCTGTGGTGAGCTCAGTATAAACTTGTTTATGTGTGCACAAATTTCTGCACTTAAAATTAAACAAAATACCCGTTTATCTCTTACATCTGTGAAATATTATACTAGCATTTACACCCTCAGATTTATAATAAAAAAATTGTCCTTTACATATGCCAATAAAATTAGTTTTTGGTTCATGAAAATTTTCACCAAATAAAACTCAAAATGACTACATGTGCCTGGATCACTCCATGTCTGCCTTGCATTGTGAATAGCAATCCCAGCTCGAACTCGTTCACCCAAATCCTCAACAATCCCTCTGGACTGCTGCTCCAGGCCCAAACATCACCTCTTCTTCCACTCCATGTGCAACAAGCACCCTCATACAGTTGTAAAGAATTCTCTACTTACAAGTCATCCTGCTTCAAGTACTACTATGATTTACTACGGTTCACTCTGTTTAAACTATCACCCAATCACAGTGTATTCTCCCTATTTGAGTGCAAAGACAAACAAATACTTGGTTTTATTTACATTCAAATAAGAAGCATCCTACCTACTAACTATCCCTATATAATATTTACACACAACTATTTATTTCCCTATCTCTACTTACAACTATCAATCCAACCTATCACTATTTATTTATCCTATTTCGATCTATTTCTATCTATCTACACCTATCTTTATTTATATAACCTATATTTATTCAATCTATCTCTATCTATAACTATCTATTCACACCTATCACTAATTTATTTGAATCTAACTCTAATTATTTATCCTATCTATATTTCCCACTCTCTATCTATACCTATCTTTAATTATTTAAATCTAACTCTTTTTTTGATTCTCCATGTCATCCTCCTGACATATTTGATAAACTGCACCTTTGTTTTTATTCGTATTTCTATACCTATTCTGATTACTTCATAGAAAATAAAATTATCCTCAACGTCCTGATTCTTAAATTGTTCATATACCCCTATACTTGTGTGTTTTTTATTTATTACTATTGCATTTGATGTGGACTAACCATACAGTACTATTTTACCATCATTACCTTTTCCCTCTACGGAAAACCTCGTATACCTTCTAGAATCTTTGTGTAGTGGAATTAACCAGAAAGAATTCCTTAAGTCCAATTTACTAAAAATAAATTTGCCACTTGGCTTCATTAAAAGTGTGTCCATGGACGGTGGACAATGAAATTGTGGTATTGTCCGCTGATTAATCTTCCTTGTATCTAAACATAAACAAATACTATTATCTTTTTTCTTCATGACAACCAATGGGTTTAGAAAATGTGTGTTTGAGAACTCAATTATGCCATCGTTCATCTTTGTTCACTCTTGATTCACTTGTTCTCTATATGCTGCAGGTATTGGATATATTTTTGCAGTAAACGGTTCAGAATGGTCTATTTCTAAAACATGCTCGTAACCTAACGCTGTGCTCGCCTTTACACCTACTAAGTCAGAATGTTTATTCAATAACACTTGTACCTCCTCTAGTTTCTCTTCTGGACATTTAATTGTGTCAATCTCTTTCACCTCACCTTTTTTGCCTGAAATTAAGCGATATTCCATTATGTACTTGCATAAATATTTTTCAACATGTTAATAAAGCATACATGACATACTTTTGTTTTTCAGCTTATATTGTTACAATAATGCAAATTAATGTATATTTATGCTCTTCTCGTGTCGTTAACCATACATGACCCTGAACATAAAGTATTACGTCCACAAACTTACAAATTAAAAACAAGCAAGGAGCTAACCGGGTTTCTATTGGATGCCAAGGTCGCCTCCTGCTTTTTAGACCTGGGTCGTCGATGAGGGTTTCTTCTTGGTGTTTCCGAATTTTGTACGACGAAGTGTAGATGCGTATTCTATGGTGGGGCACAGATATAGTTTTTTAGGTATAGGAAGAGGGTACAGGAATCGAAAGGAATTACTTCGCCATACTAGCGTGCACACAAATGTCCGACCTCTTTGATCACAGATAGTAAAGTCCCTTACTTTAAGATGCTTTGTTCTCAAGAGCTGTAGTAACCCTACCATTCTACATTTCTCATAGCGCACCGTTTTAACTAGATCCATATTAATCTGAGAATGTAGCATATGCAGTTTACATGCCATAAATCATGGAGTTAATGTCCTGTGGTTCGTGGGAAACTATAATTGTGAAACTTATACGTAGAAACTTAAATAAAGGATGGGAAAAACGCTTTCCTATGCCGAATTTAAATATCCTCTAAATCTGATTCTAAAATAAAATGTGAAGCCAAATAGGCACAACAATGTATAATTAAATGTAGCCTTGCATTTTAATTGGTGTTGGATATTTGTGTTGTTTTTTTTTATGACATTGAGACCTAAAATTTGTGTTTATTCAATAGTTTTCAATCAAAAATCGCAAAATATAAAACTTTACAGGGTATTTTATATCAATAAAGCATGACATGTGGAAATTTGCAATTTTGGAATATCTTAAAATTTTTCCTATTTTTTGGTGAAAACTTTATCTTCACATGTTTAACAAACTTCAGATTTGTCATGATACATGATTTTTTGATAAAACACCCTCGGGGGTTGTAAATTGCAAGTAGCACAATCCAGTTTTAAATCGTCAGTTTCAGACTTTTCTTGCAAATTGCTAGGTTTTCTGTTGGATTTTGCCACCCAATTTTTAGATTAAAATTACATGACAATAGTTCTTATGTAATCGATTCTATAATGAAAGTTACTGATATGGTTTTCTGTAATTTTTACGTTTTGGTGTTATTTAGTCACTTCAGAAACAACTAATGACACTGGTTTGATGCATCTAAAATATTTTCACCGTCAACCTGTGAAATTGATCTTTGGCACAAGCTGTTTTTGAACCTTCCATTTTTCAGGGTGGAACAGTCATCAAAATACATATTTGATATAGACACTGAAGGAATTAAGAGAATTGGTGGCATGCAGCTTGTATTATTTTGGTTTTTTCTTCGAAAAATTACTTTGCCTAATAATGATTGAGACAATGTCTATTCAATTTTCGTTTATTAAGCATTTTTATTGTATCTTATTAACATCTTTTTTATATATTGTTTATTTACAGCAAGCACCCGTACAACTGGCAGGCAATGAAGAACAAAAAAAGAAGTATTTGGGTCGTTGTACTGCAGAACCTTTAATATCTGTAAGTATTACTATGATTTATTGGAAAGTATCTACTACACATATACTTATTTACCCACAGTAATAGAGGAAATAAATAAAGTACTAATACAAGTCTAACTATTTGTCTGGTATTAAATTAAAACCAAATGTAACTAAAGCCAAAGCACTTATACTGATCACTAAATTTAAATATGATAAATTTAACATAAATAATATAAATTTCAGCATCGATAATAAACATAGTGAACTTGTTAGCTTTATAATTGATAATACATTGACCTTCTTGTGCTATTTTAGATACATATATAAAAAATTGCTACAAAATTATACTTCCTTTCAAGAATTTCAAATAATTTATCTACACAAACAAAGATAACAGTATATAATGCAATTATTAAACCACATTTTGAGTATTATTCATCCCTTATGTTTCTATGGGATTTAAATAAGATATTACAAAACTTTAAAACTACAAAACAAAGTCGTGAGAAATATACTGCAAAGGAATAAATATATACCAATTAGAGATATGCTGTAAACATTGGGCTGGCTTGATGTATTTGATCGTATATTAATGATTATAATGATATTTATATTCAAAATAGTGAACCAGCAGATGCCACAGTACTTTGATAGTTTTATAATATACAATAGAAATGTACATAATTATTCAACAAGGACCCGAGGCAATATATACATACATAAAACAAATTACAGCATGTTAATGAAAGGTTATTCTTTAAAGTAATTGATCAATACGATAAACTATCTACCGAAATCAAACAAAGTTCAGGGGTAACCACATTCAAAACGAGCTAATAAAATACATTAAATCAACCAAAGTAAAATAAAGTTTCACTATTTATAATATATATGACTCTATTAAGCATAAGTTATAGGTAATAATAAGCTTGTTTATCTAATGAAGGTTTAATTATTGTTATTATGTCTATAAATGTTTATCTTATACAATAATTACTTAAATTATTTATTATGTTTATGTATTAGGAAATCCTGCTTTGAATTGATTAAATTTATTTATTTATTCTCATATACATATACCATGACTCTAAATCAAATCCCCATCTGGCAGGTGGAATTGTGGGGTAAGAGAGTTCAAGTTACAGAAAATATGGGAAAGTTATTTTTAATAGTGAATGACCGAACTTATTTACCTACTGATATGTAACGATTTATTTTATTTAAATACTTATCTACACATATATGCATATAAAAACAATGTCTTAAAAGATGTTTTGTTCGTTTTTGGTTTTGTAGCAAAAAGTTGTCTTTTAAAATAGAGTTTTAATTTATATAAATAATTAAAACAATGTTCAAGAATTGACATTTCCGATCCTTGTTAAAATATCTGAGGTTTAATAACTTCTTTGGCAGGTTCACAATTCTGTATTCGTTTACGTGAAATGCTTTTTAAAATATTATTCTCAGTAGGTACACTGCTAAAAATAATGTTTGATAAACCTGTATAATGCAATAATTATTGTCATGATTTGATTCACCATCAAAATGCATGCCACGTTCAACCAACTGATTCCATCATCGCTACTGTTTATCTTACGTGTAATAAGGTGACCTACAGCATTCATTGTTGAATTTGGTTAGTGAGAATTGCTACGTACCTGGACGTAGCCAGAATAAAAGTAAACACCAGGCTAATTACCAACCGCGGAGAGTTGGGAGATTTGCCTACATACCAAACAGAAACAAAAAAACACATCACCCACGACTATCTATTAACACTGAAAATAAATTAAAATTTCTTGATTCGCAGGTACAAAGAAAAGTATTAAATTTAAGTTATATTTTAAAGAACAAATTTTATAAAGGATTCACGAAGTGCGCATTTCATAGCTAACAGGTAATAACAATTATTAAAAAAGTAATGCTTAGATTTTCTCAATAGCAAGTGTGTTAAATTAAAGTATTAAATGTAGACCAAGGTGTAGTAAGAATTAAAGAAAGATAACCAGAAACACTAGCCAAGTTAGCTTCTAAACATGGATAGTGAACTGGTTTTACAACATCAACCGCTGATAAATAAGGATCTTCGATGTATGTAAAAGAAAACTAGTCGCATACCTATGTGCGTCGGGATGTGTTTCTTGCAAACCGCCTGGAGTGAGTTAACATAGCACCGCCATGGTCGTCACGGTTCATTCACTTTGCCATCATAATTATAGCAGCGATCCAAAGATTAAAGATGGCTGGTCTACATAAAGAATGAACCCATTTGGCCTCCAGCTAAAAAAGCTAAAAAGAGAATCTGATTAGAATGGATGCGCGCGGGGAAACTCACCGAATACACACAAGACACCTCTTGGTTGTCGAACAGAAAATCGTGCATCGCTTTTTGAAATACGGAGACGAATCAATGTAGAAAATATTTTGACGTACAAGCTGTAGCATCAAATTCAACAATGGTTCAAACAACACGGAGTCGAACTGCAAATCCTAGCTTATTGAAGCGCGGTAAAACTGGAAAATCCGGCTTATGTAGGATAGTGCGCGACCTTATTTTAACAAGTCGTTACATTGGAACAATAGAGAAAACCATTATACAGCGGTCGTAAGGTATACCAAGAGAGCGGGTAACTAAAAACAGGATATAACTATCTAATTTTAGCATAAATTTGTCGTTTAGAAATGAACAAGTTCAAAATGAAAATTTGTAGAAAGCGTATTTATTATTGTAAACAGGATGTTGTCGAAGAATTTAGGAGATTACGGGATACCTAAAATAAAGAATAGACTAATTAATTTATAGAATACATTTTCGTTGTCAAAGAAAAAGGGATTTGAGTTAAGGAATATATTCGAAAGCGTGTTTATTATTAATTATGTTGAAAATCAACGTATCAACCTCCCAGAAAAATTGACAGTTCTGGGTAGGAAAACAAAAGTAACGGGAGTGGGCTGGACCAAAAACAAAGAGAAAACCCCAAAGAGAAAAAGAAACAAAAACCCAAACAAAACAAAATCGCTTAAGAACTAAAAGAAAATTCGTCACGAAAGTGAAACACAAAGAAAACTGAAAAAGAAAAAAGAAACACCCCAAAATAAATAAAAAAGAACTTTCGTCCGGCTCGAAGGCCAATAATAGAAGAAGAAGAAAAACGAAGGCAGAAAGGGAAGCAAGCAACGAGGGCTAAGATGGTATGGCATTGACACTGAAAAAGTCGTTGGAGGACGGATATTTCATGTGAAGAAACAGTAAAGTATTCAACCTCGAAAGAAGAAAAGGAATGAGGAAGAAAACCGGCAGTACAAGCCCAAACAGGACCCAAAGGGCATGCCTCAAGTAAACAAAGGGACAACAAGGGAGAACGAGAGGAAGAGAGGAGGAACGCTGGTATAAGGAAACCGTGTACTGCAAACTGTGGTAACCAAAAATCTCAATAAACGAAGGACCAAAGAAAAGAAATGCTTAACTAGTCCTAAAATCGACCAAGTCGTGGTTTCCGAAGAATGAAAGACGGACTAGAAAGCACCTACCACAGGAGCGGATGAATGAAACACAATTGGTATAGAGACCGACAGCAAAGAAGACCAGTAACATGAAAAAAGAAGAGGAATGTGGAACGAAAGGAACGAGAACAAAAAAGGAAAAACCAAAAAGAATAACACCAAGCACCAAGTACAAAACAAAAAAAAACTAAAATCGTACAAAAGAAAATAAAACATAATCCCAGTGTAGTTATGTATGAGTAGCTGTGGGCATGTGTGTGCATGTGGGGTGTAAGAACGGTGTGTGTGTGTGTACGTGTTATACGTGTATAAAGTGTGCATGTGTGTATGTGTTTGACTGCTGTAGTCGCCTCTTACGACAGGCAGGTCATACCATGTGACTATTCTTTTATTATACAAAAGGTAGCTGATCTACATAAAGAGTGAACCCATTTGGCCCCCAGCTAAAAAAGCTAAAAAGAGAATCTGATTAGAATGGGTGCGCGGGGAAACTCGCCGAATACACGCAAGACACCCCCTAGTTGTCGAACAGAAAAACGTGCATCGCTTTTTGAAATACGGAGACGAATCAAAGTAGAAAATATTTTGACATACAAGCTGTAGCATCAAATTCAACAATGGTTCAAACAACACGGAGTTGAACTGCAAATCCTAGCTTATCGAAGCGCCGTAAAATTGGAAAACTAGTCTTATATCGGATAGTGCGCGACTTTATTTCAACAAGTCACTACATTGGAACAATAGAGAAAACCATTATATGGCGGTCGTAAGGTATACCAAGATAGCGGGTACCTAAAAACAGGATATAACTATTTAATTTTAGCATAGACTTGTCGTTTCGAAATAAATAAGTTCAAAATGGAAATTTGTATAAAGCGTATTTATTATTGTAAACTGGATGCTATCGAAGAATTTAAGAGATTACAGGATACCTAAAACAAAGCATAGACTATTTAATTTATAGAATAAATTTTCGTTGTAAAAGAAAAAGGGATTTGAGTTAAGGAATTTATTCGAAAGCGTGTTTATTATTAATTATGTTAAAAATTAACGTAACAGAATTTTGAATATTTTTACATGAAACCGATTCCAAAGCAATTCATTTTGTTCTTTTCTGGTGATTGTAACTCTTTTTTATTACCTCCTTCTACTTTAAACTAATTTTAATTTCAAAAGAACAATATGCGTATGGCTTTTGTATTTTTAGGCATGCATTGGTTAATGATTATTTAGTAATATATTATGAATATTTAGTTATTGGTACATGGTTTATTGTTTGTTTACTTCTGTAATCACAACTGGATTTTCATAATGTTATACTTTAATACCTTTGTTTGTTACAACAGTGGTGCATGGATGATTTTTGCAGGGGGACGGCTCTCCTAAAATCTCTCCAAATTTCATACATTCTGTACAACGTTGGATAACTGGTATATCTGAGTAGCTAACAATTTCTCTAACCTAAGTAATTAACTACTGTTAAAATTATTTAGCATAGAGATATACCTTGACATCAGTATCAGTTAATCACAATGAAGTAACACCAAATCACTCGATTAACATTTATTTTACTTCTTGACACATATTAAAACAAATAAATGTTTGTATTTGTGTAATACAAAGTCTTAAGCAACTTACCTTACAAAAAAGAGGTGTATCATCCTCTCTATCTCTTGATAACTCAGGTTTTCAGTTTATACTAAATTGTTAAACCTAAGTTCTGACAAATTAACTACTTAATTATCTGGCTATTTCTCGGTATGAAAATAACTCTTAACTATATACAAAAATTCCAAGCATCACTTATCAAATTATTTTACAGTCCTATAATTTAACACAATTATACAAAATGATTCCCATTAGATTACAAGTTTTCCTTGACTAATTTATAGACTTCTTATTTCCTTTTACATTTGATTTGTGGTCAGATCTTCCCCCAATCCAAATAAAGCAGTTCTAAGTCTTTCGAATATTCTTCCTCCACTCGTCCGAGGTATCTAATTCATCTTTTATGCAGTCCCATTCTCTCTTCCTTAGATTATACACTCGAATTTATTTGTTTTTACCTCACTCGGACTACTTAGGGTACCACTTGATACATATGTCTTTAACTAAATATCCCCCCTTTAGTCTTTAACCGTTCAATGTGTAATACATTATTGCCTTGTCTTGATTGGCATTATTGGTTTTGTTTTGATTTGATAGTAATTCTTCATAAGGTTTGATTTGAAGGACCTGTAATATGTAAAATAAACACAACTATTTTGCAGTGTACATAATTTTAATGGTTAAATTTAAGTATTAGAACAATAAATTAACAGAGGACAGCTTAGGCTTGTTACTGATTCGGCGATGGAAACGTGAATGTCATCATGGATGGTTATTGTAACTAGTATAATACATGTAAATGCACAGAATAACCCAGAGGGCGATTGAAGTTCACATAAATTCTGAACGAACTATAATAGATATTCACTCGAGAGAAGGAAATAAACTTCAAATAATGAGTTATAACATTAAATTAAACATGAGAATAATTTTTTACAGGCAGAAAAGCTACTAAGTATATTATCTCTTTTAAAATTCTAAAATGGGTGCGGCCTGTAAAACAAAAATTAAAGGGGGTTACCAGCACTAGCTATCGGAAGGTCGTGGATCGTTTAGAGGGTTAAAATTTTGCAGAAGGGGCTAAATTAATATATAATTTACAACAAAAAAATTTGGCACTTACCTTTCATAAGTATTGTGGCATAAAGACAATTACCAAGGACGCCGGACAAGTCGAGAATGCCCAATGTTCATACGAGATCTCGAGAGACTTGTCATCCTAAGGAGGACAATTGTTTCTTTTTAATTAATTTTCACCCTATTGACTACTTAAGCAAATCTCATGATCACAAAAAAAATTGACTTAATCAACGGCAATAAAACTATTTAATCAACAGAGCAATAAACGTGAACCTCTTACAATACGAAATTCATTGATTTTAACTTAGAAATTTGATTGAATTGTTGATATGCAATTATGATAATTTCATTTACATAAGAAATTTCCAAACACTTTATATGGAAGAAAACTTATCCTATAAATTTCACAATAAATTATTTCTACGGTTTATGGCCAAAACCTCCTAACAAAGTTTGTTAACTAAAAATTCGCCATGCTAATTTAAATATAAAAACTTACTTACTAAAAATCATCAATCCTTTGATTGCTTGCATTCCAATCCAAAACAGCTCTTAAAATGGAGGAGAATATCGTTTGTTGCTCTTGTTTTTCGCAACCACTCAATAATTCATTGGCACACGTACTCGGCAGAATCTTGTTCATAGCTTAGCTTGCTTGTACACACAAGCTTTTTATAACATACTTTTAGTATCACTTATAAATCCGCGAACATACGGGTGTAAACCCTCGCGAACTGGATGAGCTAACTACACCTTTCCACTTTTACTAACATGATACTAAGTTTGAGATCACATCTGCTACGCCGGAGAATGCTACCAGTGAGCTTCTCTGGCTACTTTTCTTTCTACGTTTTTAAAACGGGCAACCCCATTGGAATCGCATTCTTTTGCCTAAAGACTTAAATTATATATCAACCCTACTCTTAACCATTATTTTCGTCACATTTCTGTTAACCAATGACTATTAATAGAACATCCCAAAAACAAGATTTCAGAAACCAAATCCAGCCCTTTTTAAGATGAGTGCTACGGATAGCAATTATTTTTCTAACGGTATAAACATGTTGTACATTCCTGGAATTTTAAATACTGAAATTGTTAACCATATTTTTTGGCGACAGTTGTCTGCCATTGACAAAAGATCGGATAATCTAAGTCGAGCTAAAATGGATTTTAATACAATGATTGTCTCCAGACTACTTAAAATTACTTGTAATCTTTGAACAAATCAAATTGAAAAATAGTTAGGCTATTTGTAATGTTGCGCTTCCTATAAATGCTGTCATTCACTGAAGTTTTAAGAAAATAAAGTTTTACAAACTGAGAATTGCTTTTCTTTAAGTTAAAAGGTAAGATTCTATTTAAATTTATCAGATTCGTCAATCTATATACGACATAAGTTTTTAAAGGGTATTGTATTGAGTTTGCAAAGGTAAGACCTTTCAATTATTATGTCAGCCACTGACATTTCTAATATTTAAGCATAAAGCTATTTCTAAACCTGAGGTCTTTATAATAAGGGACGTTTACTAAAATATAAGGGTAATTTATCATGGAATTCTGCCTATAAGAAATACAAGTTAATGAAGTTCAATTAATTAGTCTGTTAATACTTTAACATTTCAATATAATGTTACAAATTGAAGATATTTACAAAATAAGAGAATTAACAGGTATTCTATATTTATACCTTTGATAATGTCACTTGTTCTACCAATCTAAATACTAATAACTTTTCTTAACTTACATGTGCTTTGGGCGTAAGACAATAAAATCGTTTTTTGTTATTGCCATCATCGATGGAATGGTATTTTAATTTAAATTTTAGTTATTTTAGAAAATTTTGCTTTGTTTTCTATTCATATTATTTACAAGTAGTCCCTAAATTCCATAATATTTCAGCATTTCCGGTTGAAAGTTTTCTAGAACTGACATGAATTTGTTTCCGCCTAATTTAAAGTTCCATATATTTAAAAGATGTTAGATCTAAATTACTCTAGATTCGTATTTACCTATGTTTTATGTTTTATAATGTCACAGTATTTAAGGTAGGTTAATTTTATTAAATTTTTATTTCTAATTTATGATGAATATGATTTAAAGTAAATTTTATAAATTGTCATTACCAAATTGTCAATGTTTCCTTTAGAAGAACTGTCGAAACTAATTTTTTAAAACACTTGTTAATTGTTTCCTGTTTTGTATATAGTTCAAGAAAGTTAATTTTTAAAATATTTGATTATTTTCAAATGAGTTAATGGTCTTTAACAATATGTTTTGTGTTATAGCATTTAAATTTTGTATGATTTCTATATCCATTGGCGTGGTATAAAATATTCGAGCTTATTAAATTTTAGTTGCAATTGTATTTCTTTTGAATGGCTAAAATACTTTTCTGAAAACAATGACATTTTTTATTTTGTGAAGCCAATTTATTGTCCAGCTTTAATAATTACTTGGAAAATATTTGTTCTGTCATGGGCCACTCAATATTCTTCTTAAATCAGATTTTTTTTAATACTTGCCTATCACATTAGAGTCCGACATACTCTTTTCAAAGTAGCACATTAAATTTCATCAGATAATAATTGCACGACCTTACATTTATATCTATTTGTTACATAAGAGTCTCGAAATATTCTTTTCTAATTAGTATGTTATACCTTATTAAATAGTTACGCGAACGCATTTCCTATTTATACCCGTTTGTTACATTAGAATCCATAATATTTCTTAGGTTCAAATCTATTTAGAGGAAAATTTTTCTAAGTATTTTAATATTAATGCCTAGTAAATAATAGAAGGAACGTTTTTTGACTTACGTTTCAATTAAAATAATTAATAACTTTTATCACTTACTGGTACAAAAATAACTCCGATTTAGTAATTAATTTGAAATTGTATTTTTTAAGGCAAGTACAGAACGCGAGCTATTACCTTGAAATTTAGCATGGAATTTTTCTTTTAATGCAGTGTTGTGTAAACCTGATTTGTGAAGGATAGAAATTCAACCCTTAGAAAAGATTTTTGATAGGCGTACGCTAATGATCTGGCATTTAATTAACTTATTTGATAAAAATAAGTAGAGTTTGGTACCAACTTAAAAAAAAATAAATATTTATTATTATATAAACCCCTTTTGAAGTTGTAACAAAAATTTTTTTGTTTATCTTATAACCCACCCATGTATTATACGAGTGTAGACATACTGATTGTGACTTTTATTGATTGTGACTTCTACTGATTGTGACTTATAGCAATTTTGCCTCCTTTTGGACGTGTGGTACGCGAAGCTATTTCCACACTCGCTAATTCATTTATTTGTTTATTCATTTATTCAATAATTCGTTTACTCATTTATTAATTTTCATTGGTTTGCTTAATTATTACTGTATTAATCTATTAAACCACTTGGTCCCTTAGTGTTTCAATAGTCCAAAGATTAATAAAACAAATTTTTTGGGAAATAAGTTTGTAACTAAACCTTTAAGAGTTTAGCCGTGATTGCTTTAATTGTTTTTGTCATTCAACTTTAATACTGTTGTTTGTCTTTTCATTTAAGCTTAGGATTTTTTTGAAGGGGGCTATGTAACAATTTTTTTTGGCTGTGTAAAACAATTCCTATTTAAAACAACTTAATAGAATTAAGACAATAGAAATAAATTTGCCAAGAATATTTATTTGCAGATTTTGATAGATTTTAGAATTTTTAATAAGTCCTTGCTGCTATATAGAAAACAAAATGCGTTTTGTTATTTTCTAGTTTGGTTAAATTTTAAGACTAACTTCAACATTTCGTATCCACAATCACGTAGAAAACAATTAAGCTGTTTTGAAACCTGGTTTGTAAAGTCATAAATAGTAATTTAATCTTTCATAAGTCCATATAATTATTGTTCACGGTTCAAGGTTTTTTAACTTGTTTTATGCACACGGCATGCGGGCATTAAACATTTGTTCTGATAAGACTTTCCCGGTTGAACTCTCATTGCAAGTAATTTGCTGAATCTGATTATTTTCACATTATCTTGGAGTCAAGCAGATTGAGAAGTTGTTGATGGTAAGATTTTATGGTCAAAAATTTAAGTGCCTTGGTCTATTTCTATTACAGCGCAAAAACTCAGTAGGGTCAAAAATAAAACCCTGTAGCCCCAACAAAAATATAAAAAGCTGACAAAATGCAATAGAATCAAGAACCACCTACTCTCCACACATATCCTTTAACCAACCAACATCGTTAAACATCCTCGAGCTTATCCATCACGTACGACATCAGTCTGGGTCCATCGCCTTTATCACTGTAAGCAACCAGCTGGAACCTGTGGGTAACCAATCTAAGGGTAGTGGCCAGTGGTTAAGGGTGAGTGATTTTTGCATGATCCCAAAAGGATTTTGTTTATTTTTACAAACCCCTATTTCAACGGCTAAGTTTCAAGCTGCGAAAACTTCCATCGTTCCAGTCTGTAAGATCCGGCACCCAACTGAGTCCATGAAGTTACTTCTCATAGCAAATTTAGTTACGTAAAAAATTGTATTCTGCTTATTCTACCTTAAAAACCAAAGTATACAAAGTTTTAGAAAGGGATTTGAGCCCAGAAGTAAAAGAAAATATCAAAGGATATTTCAGAAAAGACTAGTGACAAGAATAGACTTGTTAATTTGTTGAAGGAGAAATTGGTAATCACACATTAATCATCGTGAAAGAATTCAGGTGTTTACTTAAAACACAATTTCTTGTTATATTTGTTATTATAAATATAACAATTTATTCGATCCCCTTATGATGAAGGGAAATCGGCAGTCTTCCGACTAAGCTAGGGGTCTATTCCTCGGGTAGAGCTTATGAGGAGTGGTAGTGGGTTTCACAACAAAATTATTATTTTATGTACCGACTATAAAATACAAAATAGGGCTGCAAAAGGGGCGCCACCAAGTCCTTGAATTATTAAAGCATGGATTACCCTAAGGGAAAACTTGGAAATCCTCAGGGGGAAAATCGGTATTACTGCAAACACTCAGGTTCTGAAAAAGAATAATGTTATTATAATAACCTAGGACGCAAGAGATACACTCTTGCTACCTTATACAATAAAGAAAAAGAGTAGTTATCAATACCAAAAATGTAAGTATAAATAGTAGTAGGAAATTAGATATTAAATTTCCTAAAAGCGCTGTTTGGTAGTTCTTCGTTGAGTCACAGCCAATAACCTATTTTTTATAAAAGGATATATTTTCTTATATCTTTTAACTCATTTATCTCTACCTTTTGGACGCACTTGTCCAAAATAAAACAATTGTTCAATTAAATCATATGATGGTTCTTTAATTAAATTTATCTTTTTTCCGTAGTAAAAATTTTTTATACAAAAATGTACAACAATAAAGCAGTCTAATCGTTTAGACTCATTTAATTAAATATGAAAATTTTGATAATTTGCACTAGGAATTAAAATATCAACAGTAATTCAAATAGGACCTTAAAGTTTTTAAATACCCAAAATGCACAGATCTGTTTACCTTGGTTTACAAATATCTGTTATCTATCAATGCTAAATAAATTAGTTCTCGTAATTACTTTATGTGTTATTAAACTTGAATGCGATACTTTTCCGGATTAAATAAAGAAAATTCATAATTTTAATTATTTGCAGTAATATCAAATGTAAGTAATGATTTAAACAATAGTGAAATCCTTGTAAAACAAATTAAAAAATGCTACCATATAAGTTTCAGATATTCACCTCGCTGTCAAGTTATTTAGAACAGCTGTTGCCAGGTTAAGTCCTTATGCTACGCTTACCTTAGCAAGTCCGTAAATTGAGAAATTAAACATGATATTTGAACTTACAGGTTCGTAACCTTATAAGTTTGTGAATTAGCGAAATTAAAAATCGCTATAGGTATGAGAGTAAGCATTAGCTTGAGCGCGTTATTAGAAACAAACAAAAGTCAAGTGCATTTAGCACTTGATTATGCTGTTACGTTTATAGCTACGCGTAGATTGCTAGCTCGGACGTTAAAAGTTTCCTTGATGCTTGTAACTGCAAAGAGTGGTCGAGCAAGACTAAACTCTACTGTCCACAGGATGCGCGCAAGGCACAAGAATCGTCTGACATTGGAAGTGCAATTCAAATGGCCAACGTTTACGAACGGAGCTCAAACTATTATTATTAATTAATTTGCGCCTTGTGATTGGGATACAGGGTACTGATCTGAACATTTATTAACATCATAAAATTAATTGTTTATTTGAATAAACAGTGTAGTATATTTTATCAATAAATTTATAAGTGTTTATCATCGTCAAAAAAAATTGTTACAAACTCCTGCTCCGGCTTCATGAAGTAGCAAAATGCTTCTGAAGAATTTTTTTCTAGTAAATATACAGTTCGTAAAGCACAAGAATTACTCAAAGAAAAAGGTATTGTTGCTTTACCTTATCATAAAGAACTTCAAAAGAGTTGAGCGGGTAACTCAGGGAAGGTGGAGCGAAGTAGGCACCCCTGAAGTTCCACCTCCCGGAGCAGTGAACTGTAATCGTCGAGGGGGACACTAGTGGAAGAAATGCGAAGATAACGAAGGACCGAGAAGTACGAAATGAACACTATTGCCATATAACAACTCACAACGATAATCTGGTGAACTTTATGGAGTAAGTAAATTAAACAATTAATCGTACACCGTGTAGTAAGAGGATCATATATTATAACGATATAAGAATTAGAAATACAGCGAAAAGCACAATTTACAGTATATTAAATTTCTGAATTATTCGAACTTGTATAAACGTACTACTTTAAATCACACTATTATGAATTCATAGTACATATGCCGCGTATCAAGTTCACTAACGTATTTTGTATGATACGTCAATGGAAAGGGTCATTGCATTAATATCACACAAGCACGAGGTAACTTGTTGTGATACCAGATTAAGAAAAATGGTTATTATTTACTATTATAACCGAAAGAATCAATAACTTGGACGATAGTAAGAAATTTACATGCATCCGGAAAAGACACGCACCTGTGTTGAGAGAATAGAAATTATTACGCATAATAATCGCCTCGTATTTCAGTTAATCAATAACTATTACGATAGGAACGATTCATTACAATTTTGCACACTAGAAATAATTTAGAACAGCGTTTTAGCATATAGAATAACAACAGCCCGCGCGAATACGTCTGTAAACTAGGAAAGTTGAAGCAAAACTCTGTGTTTTCCTTATCGGAACGAAGGCAGGTGAGCGCTGCACGTGCTCAAGGTTATCTTCCTGCCTGTAGGACAGACTATTTAATAGAATTGAACATTGATATGCTCTAAGAAATAATAATAGAGCATTTTTGAACGTAATTAATCTTATTGAAAATAAAGAAGATTTTACTGAATACGAAATAATTTAGGAAACTCCAACATACTCCCCGCGTTGAAGCTACGCTTCAACAAGAAAAGAAACCAGAACAGAAAGGAGAGCAACGAAGGAGGAAGAAAGAAGAAAATGTTTTGTTCATTCGAGCCGGATCAGGGATCACGAGTCGAATCTTGACTTGAAAATGAATTTGATTTGGCAAAAGACACAATTTAGTTATTGGTCTTATGTAGTCGCCAGTTGTTGTATGAATTTTGACAGCACGAACTTTTCCGTCGCAGCCAGGAATTGTCGCTAAGACACGGGCGAGAACCCATTGAAGAGGAGGAGTGTCATCTTCTTTGACTAACACTAGGTCATTTTCCTTTAAGTTTTCTTTTCTTCAAACCATTTTGGTTTATTTTGCAAACGATTGAGATACTCTACAGACCAACGTTTCCAAAAGATTTGCTGAATCTGTGATATCTTTTGATAGAGTGAGAGTCTATTTTCAGAAATATTTGAGACATCTTTTTCTGGATAAGAAGTTAATGCAGAACCAATTAAAAAATGTCCAGGGGTTAAACAGCTCAAATCAGAAGCATCATTAGATAAGTGACTTAGAGGTCTAGAGTTCATTATAGCCTCTATTTGGCATAATATTGTTAGAAATTCTTCATAGGTGAAACTTTGGTTACCTATGATTCGTTTCATGTGGTATTTCGCACCTTTTATGGCGGATTCCCATATACCACCCCAATGAGGGGATTTTGGAGGGATAAATTTCCATGAGGTTTCATTTTGAGAAAGAAAATTAGAAATAATCAGAGAATTATTTTTATTTTTGAAAAAATCATAAAGATCTTTGAGTTGGTTTTTTGCACCTGAGAAATTTGTAGCGTGATCGCTATAGATTGTTGATGGATTTCACGTCGCATGAAATAAATCTTTTAATGTAGATAAAAGGATTCAGTAGATAGACTTGTAACTACTTCGATATGTACAGCTTTTGTAGCCATACAAACGAATATTGCTATATAGGCTTTTATTTTGGGAGCTTTACGCAGCCCAGAAGATTTTAAAAGAAAGGGGCCACCAAGTCGACACCCGATTTGTGAAAGGGCCTCGCAACATTGACTCTGTCTTGAGGGAGGTCTGCCATTATTTGTTTAGAAAACTGATTGCTAAATCTGAAACAAGCAATACAATTTCGAATTAGCCTTTTGGTTTCTCGTAAACCATTAAGTGGCCAAAATCTCAGCCGAACGTTTGATAGGGTTGTTTGAGCACCTGCGTGTCCTAAACGCTTATGCTCATACATAAGAATCAATTTAGTTATTTGATTTTTGGAAGGCATTAGTAATGGATGTTTTTGTTGATAAGAAATGTTAGCGTTTCCTAGACGACCGCCAACTCGTAGAAGTCCAATGGAATCTAAAAAGGGAGACAAAGAATGCAACTGTTTATTTGACAGTTGCTTATTTTTTGAGAGTTCCGACAGTTCTTTTGAGAAATATTTATTTTGTGTTTGTTTAATAATGAACTGTAATGATACCTCTAGTTCTTGTGGTGTTAGGGCACCGGAGATTCGATTGCCTTTGGCAATATCAATAAAACGAAATATGTACGCAAAAGTGCGTAACAAACGAGAGAAATTAGAAAAACGCAAGAAAATTTCTTCAATGTAAGTTAGAGTTGTGAATCATTGTGAATCACAAGATGCGATTTTCTTTCTTCAGGCAATTCTAAGGTAATTAAAGATTGATCTACTGTTAGATCTAGACAAGGATTTAACAAAACTTAGGACCTTGCCACCACGAATCATTACTAAGAATCTCGCGGACAGACAAGCCTCGTGATAAAGGATCGGCTGCATTTTCGGACGACTTTACGTGTCGCCACTTAAAATCAGAAGTTGTTTCTTGTATTTGAGAAACACGATGTGAAACAAAATAGACCATCTGCTGGCGTGACTTTTACACCAGGCTAAGGCTATTAATGAGTCAGTCCACAAATTTACCGAGTCAAAATTTATTTTATTTTTGAAAATTTTAATAGTAATCTTACGAGTTTTGAAAGAAGGAGCATAGCACAAAGCTCAAGTCTAGGAAGTGTAATTGTTTTAACAGGAGCTACCCTTGACTTGGAAGAAATTAACTTAGAGGAAATGGTGCCGTCTGCATATATAGCACGTAAATACACACAGCCACCGTATGCGGCTAAGCTTGCATCAGCAAAACCATGAAGTTCAGTTTTGAAATGGTTTTATTTAAGAAATAGAACCTTGGAATGTTTTGTTCTTTCAGCAATGAAAGATTTTGTAGAAATTGTTAAATTCGTCGAGCATTTTTGAATCTGAGATAATTGTGTCCCAGTCCAGTTTAAGAATCCACAACTTTTGTATTAATATTTTACCCTTTACTATAACAGGATTTATTAACCCAAGAGGGTCATAGCACTGGGCTATTGCTGACAGAATTTTTCTTTTGGTAAGTGGGAAGATTTGCTTATTTTCTGTTGTAGAAATGTAAAGAGAATCAGAATTAGGGTTCCATTTAGCCCTAAAACTTTATTTGGAGCATCTTGAAAATTAATGTCGTAGTCCAAGGAATCGGATTTTTAGCGATATTTTTAGAAAAGTTTTGGAATTGGAACAATATTTGTGAAGTTCAAACCCATGCTTGTTCAGAACGGCGTTTAACTCAGTGTGAAGTTTGAAAAGAATGTCTAAATTTTGCACCACACAAACCGTCATCCATATAAAATTGAGAAGAAATTGCTTCCGAAGCAAGTGGAAATTCATTTTACTCAAAGATGCTATTTCTTTAAGCACTCGAGATGCGAGAAAGGGGCACTGTTAGTGCCGTAGGTAACAGTGTCTAACTGAATACATTTCAGATCATCCTCAGGGTTTTCACGCCAGAGGATATTTTGTAAGAACGTTTGTTCGGGATTGATTAAAATTTGTCTAAACATTTTCTGTATGTCAGTGGTGAAGACAAAGGAACATTCTAAATCTACAAAGAATGTCGAATAAATCCGGATGAACTTGGTAACCCTTAAGAGATGTCATTTAAGGAGTAACCAGAAGAAGTTTTACAACTTGCGTCATACACAACGCGAAGTTTAGTAGATGTGCTACATTCACGAATAACACACAAATGAGGAATGAAATATTTATTTTCTAGTTTGCAGTTTTGCAATACTAAGGAACATATTTAGCATGTCCAAGAGAGACATACTCTTGAAGGAAATTTTTATATTCATATTTTTGGAGTCTTTTTCTAAACTCAAAAGCGTTTTTAGCAATGGTAAAGGAATCGCCGAGCTTGCTAGGCTCTGACGAAGATTTTAGTGGAATATCTACCTGAAATCTGCCGTTTTCTAATATTTTTGTTGTAGAAGTAAAGATGTGTTCGGATAATTGGTGTTCTTCAGAAGGAATAGATATTTCGGAAATGTCTTCCATTTCCCAGAATTTTTTTAGAAAAAATCAACTTTTGAAGTCGCAAGAAAGGAAAATTTTGACTTATCTGAATTTTCGTTTTCAGACAGAGACATATTAGAATTAGTGTAGTTTTTTGGGACTGTACCTGCTACAATCCATCCCAAGTGGGACTCTTGTAAAACAGGAAGATTTTTACCTAGTTTAATGATATTTTCAAGAATTATATCATAGTAGCAATCTAGACCTATCAAAATGTCAATTTCTGACGGCATGTGATATTCGTCGTCAGCTAAGAAAATATTTTTAGGTATTTCTATTTTGTCATTCATTATCTGAGTTTGAGGAAGCTTGCACGTTATATTAGGTAAAACAGCACAAGTTATTTTGAAGGATTTACTTAGATCTTTGTTAGAGAATATTTTAATATTCACCAATTTATCGGCGATAGTAGAGCTTTCGTTGATGCCAGAAATATTCATAGTTGTATTGTGAGTTTTACAGGGTAGTTGATCAGCTAATTTTTGTGTGATAAATGAGTTTTGACTACCAGTATCAAACAACAGCTTGGCCGAAATAATTTCTCCGTATTTAGAGCAGAGAGTTACTTTGGCCGTAGCTAGGAGGACATGGCAATATTCTACCGAATGGGCTGAATGGGTAATCAAATTAGACATATGCTTAGCATCGTCTTTAGAAATTGGTGCACAAGCATTTTCTTGTTGTGCGAAGGAATCATCATTTTGCGAACTCGGAACTTTCTTGTTTGTTTGTGAATTTTATTTTGGAAATTAGATTTAGGAGAGAAGTTACTTTTATAACTAGAACTTGTAATCGGAAGAGATTGATCGCCCAATCCTTTGTCTATGTGTAACAGAGAATTATGCGATTTAGAACAGAAAGAACATTTTTGGGTAGAAGAACAATTTGCAATATTGTGCTTGCCTAGGCAGTTAAAGCACAACTTATAAGATTTAATGTAGTCAACTTTTTCTTGATATCTTAGATTTTTGAAGGAAATACAGGTGTAGATTCTATGACCTGCTTTTTTGCAAAAGGAACACTTAAGAACTTGTTGGAATTTTTCGTGATTGGCAACTGGAGCAGAGTGATAAACAGAAATTGATTTTCTTTGCAATTTAGGACTTGCAACATCAATATTTTCTAAGACAGAACTCCTTTTTTCTAAGAATTTTATAAAATTTTCCAAATTGGGAATTATAGAATGATCTCTTTCCATTTCATAAGCACGTTTTGTAAATAAATGTACAGTTAAAATTAACTTTATGAAACAGTTAATTTTTACATTAAATTTTTAAGTCGTTATGTTGTATGGTGGCTATTTGAATTTTTTATTTTCTAAAGTGCTTTAATACCATGAAGCAAATAAAATGCTCTGTATTTTATTGTTTGAAATAATAGTAAATATATTATAGGCTAGTTTTTAAAAAAAGTGTTTTGATTATTACTTTGCCTTTTAGAGATATTGATTTTTCGGTAAAACATCGTTCTCGTACAAAAAAATGCCTTGGAAAATTACAGGAAAAAAAATTTCCCAAACTAAATAAACATGGAGTGTTTATCTTTCTCTTTTGAAATCAGCACAGTTTACTTTACAATATTGCAACTTTTCATAAGATTTGCATTAAAAATGGCAGAGATAGACATATTTCAATAAAACGTAAAAATGGTTATAAATATTTATGGTTCCGGGTTGGGACCATGTCATGTTATAAACTAAGATCGACGTTTCGCCCACTTTTGTAAGGGACTTCATCAGGACAAGAAAAAGAAAATAAATAATAAAAGTAATAATAATAAAGATAAGAATAATAATATTAAGTAACAAGTTAAAGTGTAGAGTATGGAAAGTTACTTCTGAACTAGCAGACTCACCAGCCCATTTAAGCCAAAAGGTGTCTTGTGGCAAAGTAACTTGGCTGGTGTCTGCTAATTCAGAAGCAACTTTCCATAGTCTTTACACTTTAACTTGTCTACTTAATATTATCATTCTTATCTTTATTATTATTTATTTTCTTTTTCTTTTCTAGTCCTGATGAAGTCCCTTACAAAAGTGGGCGAAACGTTGACCTTAGTTTATAAGATGACACAGTCCCAACCCAAAACCATAAATATTTATAATGATTCTGGCCGTGAAAGCCTCCGACATTGTAATAAAAATGCTTATTTTACGTATATTTTAAGTTCCCATATAAAAAAAAGTTAAGGTAAATGGTATACGTTAATATCTATATGCAAAGATAAAAATACAAAGTTTCATCAAAATCAGAGGTGGTCTTGCCCAATGGGCCACTAATTTGAACTTAAAGTTGAAAGACGTCTGTTTCTTAAACATTCTATAACTCCTAGAGAAAAACCCAATTAATATTAAAATGTTTCTTATAATTATATTTTTCTTTTTACAGGCTTATTGTGTTTCGGAACCAGGTACAGGATCAGATGTTAATGGGGTTAAAACAAGAGCAGAAAAGAAAGGGGATGAATGGATACTGAATGGTCAGAAAATGTGGATTACCAATGGTGGTGTAGCAAATTGGTAATAGTTTAATTAATTGCAGTGAATTTGGCTTTTACTTAAATGAAAATTTATTATAAAATACTACTAAAAGTAACTAGTATGTTTCACAAATTTTATTATTAGAAAATTGTCGTGAACATGACTTGAGTTTTGTTATCATAATATATAACATTTTTTATATATATCTTGCAAGGCCGCATAAAGATAAAACACTAAATGTTTTTGTTTATACTAAATAGGTTTAGTTTCAAAAGGTTAGAGGAATTACGAGCGATAATTTAAAAATATGTAATGTATGCTGAATTAAAATTTAGTAACGTGAATGAGGAAGCCGTAGAATACTAGCTATCGATACAAATTTAATAATGCCTTTTTTAGTATTCAATATGATATGGTTCAAATTTAGAATTCATATTATTGATTCAGTGAATCGCTATAAACAGAATAATTAGAGACAAAACTATAATTAAATTTGTTACTGTATTAAAGCCGCACAATGAAACATTTAAGAATAATAAGCAAAAACTTTGTATCGTCGTCTTTGAATCAGCTAGGTTATTATATTGTATTTTTTGGGTATATGGTTGCAAGAAAATTTTAGTAAATTGTTCAAAATTAGCTGCTAAGCTAATTTAAAAAGCATAATATATTAATATTTATATCCTTGTATATACTAGAGATAACCTAATCGGCTTTTAATGATAAGAAGTAATAATTTTGTTGAAACCACAACACTATAATACGACACTGATAACCTTTATATTCCAAACCACAAAACCGCTTTTGCCACAAATTGTATAATCTACAGAGACAGTTTTTTAATAATCTTCTCACAGTAATTAAATACAAATACTTATACATCATTCAGAAAATAATTGAAATCTTATTTATTAGAGAAAATTTATTACAATATAGGGAAATTTTATCTTTCATGTATATTAACATAGATCATGACTATTTACAAAGTATTGTTTAAAAGTTGCTTATTCTTAATGTATATGATTCTACTCTGGTTTATTTAATTAGTATTTTATTAATAAACTATACCTTAATATAAGGTATTGTTAGCATTTGTATCCACATGCACAATACTGTGCTACGTGCATTGACGTAGCCTAGAAAAAACCCCAAAACGAAACAGTATGACCGGGCTCAGTCGGCGAGTTAATAAACAAAACTAAATAATTTCTACTAAAATTAAAACTGCTTGAGCAGAATCGAGGTTAATCATGCGTTCCTATTGGTTGTTAAGCCAATAAAAAAAGCAATCCAGATGGCGCTATTGGATCTTGTCAGTATTTAAGAGAGGTTCTTTGTGTTTAACTATTTGGATTGATTCATACGCATTTAGGAAGGATTACGTTGGCACCGCCTTCAATAGCACATCCTCTAGTTTAACCAGGTGGCTGGTCTCAAAAATATGTTTGGCGACTTGAGATCTTTCATATTTAACATTTTTGAAATAAGCAATGCTCTTTAAATCTACTTGTAACATTTCTCCAATATGTTTTTGAGACCATTCTGGCCCAGAGGGGCTAATCTCATAAATCCTGACTTTTGCTACTTGTCCACTTTGTGTTTTGGGTTACCTAATATCTCTAATTTTATTAGTATTATAATAAGCAATTTTGAAATTGAATTGTTTAAATATTTTATTAAGACTCTTAGTGGTGCTGTGAAAAGGAGATTTGACATATTTGACTACTTCATTAGTGGTGCTATGTTGCAAAGGCATTGATTTACAGATGTTATTTCTATTCTTAAATTTTCTTAGAATATTATTTACAATAACCGCAAAGAAACCATTGTGAATCGCTATTTCTTTAATAAGTGCAAGCTCCTGATTAAATCTGTCACTATTTAATGGAAAATTAATTAATCTGTTCACTAAAAAATTGAAAGCCGCCAGTTTATGTTGTAAACTGTGGTTGGAAGAGGATAAAATAAAACGATTCACATTAGTTTCTTTTCTATAAATATCAAATTCTGGTTTTAGGACCGTTTCTAATTACTAGTGTATCTAGATACGACAGTTGTCCATTATTCTCTAGTTCATGTGTGAATTTTATACTTTTAACTTTTGAATTTAATTCAGTAAGGAAATCATCAACATTTGATTTTGAAATGTCAAAAACGGCAAAACTGTCAGCCACGTACCGTATCCATATTCTTGGGAAGTATTTGGAATTCCCTTTAAACTCAGTTTCAAAGTGCGACATAAACAAAGTAGCTACGAATAATGAAAGACTTTTCCATGGCAGTCCCATCATGCTGTTCATACAATTTGTTGTTAAATTGGAAACAGTTCTGGGACAAACAATGTGAAACAAGCTTAATATACTCTTTGATTTTATTGTCATGAACATTACTATCTATTAGAGCATCCTTAAATATGTCAAAGTACGTGGTATAGGAACACTAGGATATAATGAACTGACGTCAAATGAAATTAAGATTTCGTTCTCTTCTAATGTGATATCCTTAACTTTATTAATAAACTTTAAAGAATTTTGTACAGCCAAACTATTTATCTTTAAATTCTTAAATTCATTTTACAACCACTGTGATAACCGATGTCGGTGAGTTAATACCAGAAACAATTGGTCTAATCAATTTATCTTTCTTGTGAATTTTAGACAAGCAGTACATTTTTGGAATTTCAGGGTTTGAAACTGTTAATTTTAATTTTAATGTGGGTGAAATTAGGTTTGGACATTCCTTCAAAACAGACTCTTGTTTTTACCATTTTATTTAAAGGACTCTCATTTTTCCTCTTTGTGACTATTGGTCTATAAGGAACCTTAAATATCACAGTTTCTACTCTATGAACATAGTCCTGTTTGTCTAGAATGACCAGCCTATTACCCTTTCCGCTTTTAAATAAAAGCTATCTTTCGGTCGTAATTCTTTAATAATTAGAAGGCCTTTTCTTGCCTGTTCTGAGACTTTTCTTGCAGAGGTACGCAAGTTATTTGAAAGTTGAATTTTGCACGCATTCCTTAAAAACTTTTTGATTCGTCATCTAACCTTGAAATAGACCTCTCAATTCCTACGATTATATCTTGCCTCGATCAAGAAAAGTGAATTCTTCATTATTAAAGATTTTTGACGACTCGTTAACCACTATTGAATCTATTGGAGGTGAAGCAATTTCCAGTTTTTTGGGAGGCTTATTGTGATTGTTTAGTAGTTTTTCTAGCTTGTCATTTAGACTATCAATTCTGATTAACAATTTGTTGACCTCTAAAGAATGTTTCTGGAAATTACTCCATTCCCGGAAACTGGACTCGGACAAATTGTGCATCAGAGCTAGATGCAATTTGTACGTTTCCCGTTCCAAACTACTAAGTTATCTATATCGATAATGGATTTTAAAATTTAACTATTTATTCTTAGCAAAATTGATTTTTGCATTACCTTAGTACGATGCTTGTTAAGTTCCGAAGACCGGAAAGTCATGGTTAATAATATTAATAAATTAGTACACTGTGGTACGATACAAATTAAAATAATTAATACCTCTTTACCACAAAAAATATATTTTAAAGACTAAATACGTATTTTGACAACTACGTGGTCATCATCAGCAGTAAACTAAAAAGTAAAAAGCATTAAAAATTAAAAGTTGTTCAGGACACCCTTCTGAAGATATTCTCCGCACCATGTTGGCTGAAGTAGTCCTTCTCAACAAACAATTTACTAAAATTTGTTTTGAACACCTGAGGATATTTTAATCGCCTAGTACGCTGGCGATTCTTTTTGTGGTGAAGGGGTATTAATTATTTTAATTTGATTGCGTATGATATGTGACGTTCCTTTGAAATGTTTATAATCGTATTCCTTTTTAATAGTTTCTGTATTAGTAAATCCCACCAATAGAGTTAAGTTATTTCCTTTAAGAAATAGAATTTTAAGGTTACGTGCATTCTTGATCTAAGGAAGGACAAGGAATGTATCTTATATTGTTCATACTCAAAGGTTGTTAAATGTATTATAACGATTTTAAAGGTTAAAAGTGATATCATTGTTGCAACTGTGTACTATTAACTTTTTCCAGTTTTATGACTCATTTGTTTTGATTAATTATGTATTACTCTGGCGCCTATGATCTTATCGTCTGAACGCCATGACGTTTACATGCAGAATTGTACTGAGTCAAAAGAATAAAAAGTCAATTTTTCTTATTCTAGTTAACCATTCTGTAAGTTAATTTTACATATATTTAGATAGAACAAAACAATACAATGCAATTTCAGTTTGCAGTCTTAATTCATCTGTCCGAAGTTTGCCCAATATGTCTCGAATTATTTTATGAAGGGAAAATCTTATAGAGCACTTTGTAATTAACATCCACAGAAACAACATATAACTTGAGTAGGTTAGTTTACCTTGAAGAATAGGTATCGAACAGACTGATAGTAATGATTAAAGTTTAGATAATACTGTGCCAGGTTGGTTACTTTTAATTTCATGAACACCTTGGTTCCGTTAAATTAACAACTTTATGTTGAACATAAGCATGTTGAAAGCAGCTAGTTTCTTGTGAAGTTCCCTGGAGATAAAGGCTTTTAGTAGTGTCCAAGTTATCTACATGCAAAAATCACTCATTAGGTTATCAAAACCCCTGAAACTATAACCCAGAAAAAATTGTAAATGAACATTTTTAATTAACTGCATGAACTGATAAACGTACCTACAGTACGTTCGCGTGATTAGGTTAAGAATTTAGATAGTAATTTTGTGATATATTTTTGTTTAACAATGAAACTATCATATAATCACTTTCCTGGTCTCAGGTTTTGGTATCATCTTGTTATTCTTTCTAGGGCTTTTCTCTAAAAACTCCTCGAGTTTGGGTGGCGTCCAAGATACTTATCGACTATGATATTTCACATTCGATGGTTTTCTGCGCGCCTCTTGAAATATTTACACCACCCATCTCATTGAGTTAGTCAGCAACCTCTTTGGTAGTACGGTTGAGGTTTTTGGTACTTTCTCAAAATTGAATTTTTAACCGGAACGTAACACATTTTATTGTTTATCCCATTGGATACATTGTGGGTATGTTGCCAAAAGTGACCAAGTCAATAACCATACTATCTGGATAATTGGTGTTGAAAACTCTTCAGTTTTTAATATTTTTTTAAAGCAACTTAACAAAAATACTCCGTGTTGTTTGTATGCAAGTATTAAACATGCAGTTCGTGAGTTAAAAATAATTCATCAACTTGTGATTTACGCTGCTAGTTTTCAAAATTAAATTAACTTGATCAGTTCTACATGTATGAATTCAGCTATATTGCAATCATGGTCAAACAGAGAGTAACGAAAAAAATAAGTTTCATTTTTATTTGTTTACAATGTATTGTCGTAAAAGAAAATAAACGAAAGTAATTATTGTTTTATTTGAGAAATAATAACTAAAATTGCTGAAATTATGTACGAGAACTAATCCGAATGTGAATCAGACCATAGTGACGGCTCTGGAACTACATCTTTATTGGCATCACCTGTTGGTATTAACTGATACCAGGCATGTAATTCTGAAGGAATTGCTCACGTCCTACATAGCTTCAAAAGGTGTTGCTTTTTGTGGTTAGAACTAGAAATTTCTTTAGAGTACAGTCGCGGTATTTCCTTCGGCATATTATTTGCAGTTCTGCTACTGCATCCAGAGACATTGAGCATAAGAAATTCTGGATCACTGTAATTGTTCTTAAGCAGCACGTACACAGGTTTATCTCTTTCATATCGCATAGTTTTAATTTTCAAGCAATTAACACGGTTTCCATGTTCATCTAAAGTTCCGTTTTTGTGTCTTAGCAGCTAGTGTCTTTATATCAAGGAAATTATTGTACCTGAATTCATGTACGTTGTACCACTTCTTATATCGGCCCTGATTCAATCGGGCCAGTCGAAAAATGTTCAACCAGTCATGCATAGTGTATACTGAAGAAGTATTCCTTTGCATATTCTGTTGCACTGTGCATGGAATCGACTGCTATGTATGAATGGCGAGACTCTAAAAAATTGTGCTGTACTAAATATTTAAATTGTTGTTTTGTACTATGAACACACATAAGGCGGTAATAAATTGACTTCTGTTCTGGTCCCTACAGGTATCTGAGAACCAACTTATTTTGGTGATATTGTGTGGTAAATTTTGAATTCATTGGTATAGACATGTGCCGATTTTTGAACTGTTTTTCTGACCATTAATTATAGTCCGCGTGTAGCAATGGGCTTTCTGAGAAGCTGCTTCGTATATTATGAGATTGTATGCACACAGCTTCCTACTGTAATACATCTAAAGGCGGTATTTGCAAAACACTTTGTAAATCAAATATGACACTTATGAAACTATCATCAATAAGTGCACGTTCCTTATCTGACTTTTTGCTGCATTTGCTTCGTCTTTTCTTCGAATATGATACTGGTAATTTTCTTCTAAATCAACTGTTTTTGTTTTCATGTAATTCACATATCTCAAGCATTGATCCTTTTTTAGGCTTAAAGGACAAATTAAAATTGTTACTAAAATGCGGCTGTAAGTTATTTGAGATGCGTATTTTTTTTGGGCTTTCTTACAATCTTCAGCATGCAAGGCATACATTTTTGCGATTAATAAATTAGAATCTAAATATTCTCGTTTGGTTGATGCCCTACAATAATGAGAGGCCATGGTTGGAAAACTTTTTACGTGAGCATTGACTGAAGTAATGGTTTCTGGTTTTGTTTTATGTGCAGGCGTTTTTTTACGACGTTTGTCACTTTAGTGTGTTTAATGAACAGATTCAGTAAGCGCTCTTCTCATAAATAAGCGCCAAGTTTAAATAAAAATTTTGTTTTGATTGACCGGTTTACACAACCACTTAATAAAATTTTGCATTGCCAATCTAACATGTCAATTACGTTTTCAAACGTACTTGTAGTTACCACAATGTATAAATTTGTTTGCTGTAAATTAAGCTTGTGCTCAGTTTGTACTGCACAACTAAAGCCCATCCTATTATTTTAATTACTGAATCCATTAAATGCACTATAGTAACAAATATTCCCTTTTCATTTACCTCAGCAAAGGTCTTATCTACTGGTCCACGGCTTATACACAAAGTACTTAAAAAAATCTTACAAACTAGAACTTTTGTGCCCTCCTTTAAAAAATAAGATCATCTGCTGCAATTTTTTTGTGCACCTGTACCAGATCGAATTCTTCTATAAGCAGGTTCTTTGCTTGCAACATAAGACAGAAAAAAATCCTTTTGACGATTGTAATCTAGTTTGCAAAAATTCAGAACATAATTTGTTTCTCAATTGATCATTAAAATTAAGTAAGTATTTGAATTTGCAAGAGTTGCAATTAATAAACTATATTTCTTTGCTGCCCTGACTGTTCCACTGCATTCGTATGATAAACTCACATTCTGTTATTCTTTTAATATTCTTCTTTCATTGTGTAGGATTAGCTTTCTCCAACGGCTCCTTTGTTTTGATAAGGGTGTCTCGCTATCAGAAGATGATCCTGCATTTGATAAACTTCCATCATCACTGGGGTTATAATTTTCACTACTACTTGCGGAGAAATTTGAACCACTTCTTTCAAGTGGATTTTCCTCCAACGAATATGTAGGAAAGTCATCGCCCTCTGTGTGATTTTCAATTTTACTTGTCGAATTATTACCATCATAAGCAATTCTGATAATTGTACCAGCTCATGCTGTTGGAGTATTAAATGTACCTAATTGAAGAAAAATATTAAGTTATTAAAAACAATCAAACTTATATCTACCTTTGGGTCGTCCGTTGTGAGGAACACAGTTCTAAAAACAATACCTGCCATTAGTAACTGTTATTTACCTATTGGTTTTGTAACTAGGAAGATACCATAATTATCATAAACTAATAAACTCTAACTTGCATAAGCAGCAATTCACTGTCGATATTAATTAACTGGAGTGGTGATAAATAATCATTATTTAATATAAAAGTTGATCTGAAACAGGGCTATTTACCAAATATTTTATTAATCTCAGCATAACATCAAAATGCATTAAAAGAAAATTAATACAAAATCAAAATCCTTACCTGCATTATTTTTCTTTGCAGTACTTTGTTCTACATTACTCAAACACATTTCTACTAAAAACTTTCCCCTGGAAGCCATAATATAAGCACGATGCACTTCGATCCTTTTTGTTTACTAAACGTGAACTGAAATTCAAACTTTTCAACATACAATGCATGAACATCAAAAAGTGATCAAGTCGTAGTAGTCAATTATCGCTGTTAGTTGTTAAGTTTAAGTTATAGTACGAAAAATAGACCAAGTCAAGATAATCACTTTAACAGTATGAAACCTGAATTCTGTGACTTACACATAATAATCTTATACGTGTGGCGACATCTATCTGTCATATTTTGACTGGGTCAATTTTTTTTAATGTTCAGCAACTACTTGCGATTCACTTGGGCATATTAAGTCAAAATCATATACATTTGACTTGGTTGCTTTTGGCAGTATGCCCACGACATATTCAGTGGTTTTTCGGTGTGACAACATTTGCTAAATCCCCTGATAAGTTCAACTTAACTGTTACGGCGTATTTCTTGCCCATCACAATTTGTATGAATTATAAAACATTTGGTAGAGTCCTTGGAGTTATTTGATTTAATTTTAATTTTTCCTGTACTGGGTTTCTTTATCATGTTTTGAATGGCATGATATTGTTTTTGAACTGGATGTGTTGTGTAATCAATGAAGTGGTCATGATTGTTTTTTGATTTCAGTGCATGCTCAAATTATAATTCCTTACATGTTTTTTCTTAGTGGAGTTTAGTGGTGCCTGAAAGGCACAAATGTGGCCACAGTGTTGGTCCTTAAGCCGATGTAATTTGGTGGTAGTCCAACCCACACACAATCGCTCCTATATATTTTACTAATTTTTAATGTGGATATGGAGATCTGAAAAAATGACATTATGCAATAGTTCAAATAAAGTTTTCGGGTACTTTGTAAAAGACACTGTACAAGCTATTCCTAATTATATATGATAGAAGTTAATCGAAAAGCAATAACTTGTGAATGTTCCCTATGTTTGTTGTGGTTTGTTTTGTATTCTTCTTAATTTTCTTTGGAAATTAAACCACTCATAGTTGTTAAAATTGTCTTTATTTACGTTTCGATCCATGACCTTGCATCGTTGTCAAAATAATAAAAATGTCAAACTTAAAATTTTTATTGTTTTGATAACGATCCTAGGTCATGGATCTATACGTAAATAAAGACAATTTTAACAACTATGAGTGGTTTAATTCCCAAAGAAAATTAAGAAAAATACAATAACTTGTGGTTTCACCAGCAATAACATGTATTCGTGTAGTTTATGTGATGTCATTCCATTCAATACGATTGTTTGATTTAGAGCAAGAATCTAAATTGCTTCTATTGTAACGTATAATTTCACACTAGGGTGAACAGAAGTGTATTATGGAAAAATACAACAAAATTTAGATAAGCCCTTGTCAGAGGCAATACTGTAATACTTAACGTCCCTGAAGTACCCTGGGGTTTTCTGAATGTAAAGATAGCCCATGGTAGGGATGGGTGATAATCAGCTAATAATAAAAGAAAAACTCCCTGTAAGTCAAAACGGCTAACTCTGGAGGTTAGTCCAGCGTTCTTGCATGAGAATGGGTCAAAGGCCGATTTTGTTTTGAAATAGCTAAAAGACAAAGTTTAGAGGCACCACGGTGTGTATACTATTAAAAGTAAAAGTTCCGGGAAAATGCATAAACCCATATGCTTTATCAACCTCAACCCCAAAGAAAAGAAACACACCTGTTAGCCTGTTTTTAGTACAAAACTGTAAAGTACAATAATTTATTAATCATAAATAAGGCCACAGTTTCTGGTTTTCCAACTAAATATGAAAATGACCAAAGTAATTCTTATGGAATGCCAAAACAGATAATGTGTTATCATCTACTACATTTTCATACTTATAAGATGTCTCAAAATTTTCCTTACAACAATAAATTTTAAAAGAATAACTCTGACGGTAATTTAAATTTCATGTATCGTCAAAAACTTCAGTTTAAGATATTTACCATAGTATACAAGACTTTATATTCAGCAATATAAGATTTTTACAAATATTTGTTGGTTAAAATTCATTCCAGCAATACTGATTAGTAAAATATATCATACAAAAACAAAGGTTAAAACTTTTTCTTATTTAATATTCTCCTACAGATCTGTTGAAGATAACATGTGTTCATAAAATATGTATGTTCATAAATAATATGTTAACTGCAATTGTTCATCACATTTAATTTATTTTTGAAGCTCCAAACAAACTATGTCGTTTTGAGACTAATAAAAATATTTTAAAGCATTATCCAAACAGGTGTGTTAACATGACAAAAGCTGAGTTTACAATAAAAACTATACAAGTGTTACAAATTCTCAAATGTTCAAAGTATTAATTTTAGTAACCAAAAGTTTCATGTTCCATTATTACACTAACATGTAGTCTGTAAAAATTCAATAATTTGCAAAGTAGCAAATGTCAAAATAATTCCAACACAGGACAAAAACAAAAATTGATTCTTACCCCAATCATAGCAACATTTTAAAAGACTTCTTTTGAGAAATATATGCTAGGTCATGAACCAGTTCTTTTCATACTGACAGCGAGCAAATCCTGTGCTTTGAATAACAGCCAACACATATGTTTTGTAAATTCAAGAACAACAAATATGTGTCTTGAATAATTTATTATGGATACTTAAATTCAAATTGTCATATAGTGAAATGCAGTTCAGTTTACCAGAAAGTAATCCAGTCCACTTTTTGTATATCAAATTTACCGTAAGATATAGCTCGTGCATAAAACTTAGGTTGCACATTTAGGATAGTTCAACACATACACGAGAACCAGGTCACTAGCTTAGTTAAAACTAACACAAGACGTTTTTTCCATGCAATATGTCGATTATTATCAGTGAACATCTTGTATCGTGGCCAGAAAATGGAGCAGGCAACATAAAATCTGCTAACAAAAATGATGATCGCATGCGTGCAACTTAAATGACCACCTCAAATGTTCAAGAAGTGATGCCAATAAAACGATAACGACATGTGATTTTAATGAGCGTTAACACAAAATCAACCAAGGTCAAAGCGTTCAATTAGTAATACAAAGGAAATTTTGTGTATGATTATAAAGGAATTTAATATGCATAAGTGAACAAAATTAAAGCAGTTGAATGCGTTATATGTTTGAATGTAACAAAACCACTTCCATATAAGTAATACACAAAATTCCTATTAGGAAATTAGACAAACTTCGAGTGAGTAATCATGAGCAGAATTTTATGTCTACTACACTAGGAGATAAGGTACAGAGATAGAATGTAGCAGGAAGTATATTTTGTAACTGCTGTCTAAATTCAAAGACACTTTGCTAATCAAATGTTTTGTTCTACTAGTAATTTAAGAAGTGATTTTGTAATGACAATTTTGCAATAATTGCTTGCTGTAATTTTTAAATCAACTTTTTCTCGAATTATTCAGTCTTGTTTAAAATTTTTACGCAATGCTCGCTTTACTCTGTTAATTTTTGATATTAAACAAAATTAGAAAAATGCTATAACATTGATTGGTCTTGCCGAGATGCTTTCGTAAGTAAGATCTGTTTTGCACTAAGAATATGTACATTTTTGCAGTAGATCTGAATAATCTAAGTTTCTTTTTCTTAAAAAAAAAGTGTTTAAAGTACTAAATTATTTTTAGAATTATGATCATTAGGTCTTCAGTCCTGGAACTGGTTAGACGCGTACCATCATTGTTTCCTATTCTGAACTAACCTAGACATTTCCCTGAAATTTGCACAGTCTGCATCTTTCACTATCTGCGTGCGAAAGTCTGATCTCGGTCTACTTCTATCTCTCTTTTCCCATCTCTACTTTTAATATATCCTGTACTATTCCCCAAAAATGCCTTAGAACGTATCCTGCTCTTCCATTTCTCCTATTTTTTTTTGTTTTCCACAGATATCTTTATTTCCCTACTATTTCTATAGCCTATTTGTTATTAACGTTGTCTTTCCATCCTCATACATCTGATGCACGGCATTTCAAAAGGCTGCTACCGTTTTTTTGTCTTCTTTTCAGACTCCTCGTATTTCATAGGCATACTGTGCTGTGCTCCACACATATACTTTCAACAATTTTCTTTTTGTTCTATGTTTGTTGTCTTTCATCATAGGCGCTGTTCTTTTTGTTAGATGCAGTTCGGTCACCTTTACAATTATATACCCTATTTCTCCGACATTCAGTGGTTGTGAGGGGGCGTCGCCGTGGATCAATGTAGTAAGCATAAGGCTATGGATCCCAAGCTCCTGGGTTCAAACCCCGACACGGCCGACTGCTTGAAAAATGACAAGTGAGCATTTTTCACAAAAATTACGCCCTCGTTCGGATGAGAGGTTAAATGGAGGTCCCGTGTGTGAGTGTTGTCATGTACGTTAAAGATCCCTACCTTGCCTGGAACGGCAAGGGTTCGGCAAAATTCTGAATTTCCAGGCAACAAAAAACTCGCCTCCTGGCCAATGTAGTACCTTCTGGTGGAGCATTGGAAATATAAATGCACGGTTGTGAAGGGGGGTAAGCAACCTGTGGCTGCCAAGTTCCTCCAGCACTTAAACATTTACCGATTTAATATTTTTTCCAATATATCTTTTCGCAGTCAACATTAGTTGCAGATGTTTCACAACCAACACCTGTAGTTGTTTATAATTTTCATCAGATTTATCTGCGCTTATTTTTTCGTCATTAGGTTTTCCGTCTCAAAAATGGTTGGACACGTGCCTGCACTTATTTATATTCTGAGCTAGCCTACACAGTTCCCTGAAATACTCAGACATCATGTATACAGCTCGGTTCCCCTTCTATTGTTTTCTAATTTTGATCCCCACTTCACCAAAGATTCAGTGAAGGGAGTTAAGCAGCCTGTGGCTGCCAAGATCCCCCAATACTTAGACATTTGCTGAAATAATAGTTTTCCAGTAAATCCTTTCACACAATTAACATTATTCGAGAATATTGCCCAACCAATACTTGTAGTTGCTTATAATAATCATCATGCTTAAGTACAGTTACTTTCTTTGTCATTAATTTATCCATCTTAGGACTGGTTGGATGCGTACCGCCATTGATTTCTATTCTGAGCCAGCCTATACATTTCCTTGAAACTCCTACAGCCTACATCTTTCACTATCTGTGTGCAGTAGTCTAACCTAGGTTTACCTCTACTTCTCTTTTTCCTATCTCTGCTTCTAATATATTCCGCACTATTCCTTCGTGCTGTAGTATGTGGCCTATCATCTTTCTCCTATTTTTTACTGTTTTCCACATATTTCCTTCTTCCTGTACCATTTTTAGTACCTCTTCGTTCTTAATTTTGTCTGTCCATGATATCTTCATCATATGTCTATAGCACCACATTTCAAAGGCTACCTTTTTCTTGTCTGCTTCTCCTACTGTTCAGGCTTCACAGCTTCCACACATATGTTTTAAGCAATGTTTTCCTTGTTTTTATGTTTGTTGTCTTTAAATACGGTAGTTGCTTTTTCTTGTTAAATGTAGCACGACCTTGTGCTAATCTTTGTTTTATATCTTTTGTGCTTTTCCCATCTTGCATTATTTGGCTTCCTAGGTAGCAGCAATCCTTAACCTTGTATAAGTTCGTGTTACATATTTGTTTTTTTGTTTTTGCTTTATTTTCCCTTTTTTTACATACTAATACTTTAGTTGTGTTAATTTTCATACCTTTTATAAGAACTTACGTGCTTATTAGGATGGTTATTACGAAAGTGATTTATATTTTGTTCAACTAAGTTTCTGAATTAACATTTTTATAAAACAGTTTGAGATTATCTCTAGTGTTGAAAGTACCATTTTTAATGAAATCTATGAAAAATATTTACATCTTTTGAATATTGTTCATTATCAATTTTCTTATACACAATTTTAAAACTTAAGTACTTGACGTGACAAATCAGCTGAATTCAAAAAGAGTTAATTTTAAAATTTTGTGCGTATATATAATTTAAAGACCTAGTTTTTAGCCAGCATTCAGAAATGAAAATGCTAGTATTTTGTAAGCCTACTTTAGAAATATTATGTGAGACATTTCAAAGAAAGCCTTTCAAGTTGTTACATGTTAAATCTTTGAGAAACAGTATCTAGGAAATGTTCTAACATTGTGAAAGCTGTTATAAAAAGTTTTGTGCATACATAAAAAAGTGGTTTGATCAGATGTTTAGTTCTAATCCCGTTAAGTTCTAAAGTAGATCAATTATTTAATTTACCACTTTGATGTTTAATTTTTTTGTTACGGAATTTTTTCAATTACAATTGTGTGTGAACTGATTTTGAAAGTTTTATTTGCAAACAATATGTTTGGTGATTAAAGTTATATGTAGCGAGTCAGAAAAGTGATACAAATATTTGTGGAAATAAACCTACCTTATACGGAGTGGCAATAATTATTTGAGTAAAGGTTTGGAAGTTGTATGTAACAAGGACTCAGTATCTTTTGGCATTCAGTATATTTTTTATTTTTGAATTTTGAGACGAAAATTGCAGTCTCATGTTTGCATTGATTAAAATATATTTATTTCAGATATAACCCACATGTTAGTTAATTATTGATTGTCATTATGGTACATGACTCTAGGGTTCCTGCAGTCACTAGGTTAGCTATTTGTTTTAATTTATTTCCGTGCAGTGGCGCCCAACTTTTTAACATCTTTATTTAATAATTTGCTTCCCTTAACCCCTGCTTGTTCTTCAAATGCTGAAGTGAAGTTCAGAGCTAGTTTGTTAACACTTATTCCGCCAATCGTCTACCGGCAAGTGTATTTGGTACTTTTTGTTCTGCTGGTACTTTCTAATCTAAGCACTGGGAAAAATGTTACACTGACGCCCAACATGGACTTCAAAGAAACATTTTACACCTGCACAGCTATGTGGGACCTGAAAAAAACTTACGCACCAACATGGGGCTGGAAACAAACAAAAAATGGAACACTTGTACAATAACATGAAGCTTAAAACAATAAAAGAGACTCTAACATTTGCACAGCAAAGTGGAATGTATACAACAATAAAGAACACTAACACTTGGCTCAAGTTTTCTTTATTTGTAGGTAACTTAGACAATCAGCAACATTAGGCGAAGTTTGATTCATTATGCATCAATTGTTTTACCTAGTATCAACTAAAAATCTGAAGTAGAATATTTTTAGTTATTGTCAATCAACGTTGTAGTGTAACCGACCTGAAGGCTGACCCAAACGTCCTCTATAAACGGCACACCGGGCTCCATGATCTAACATCTAGTGGCAGTGGTTCGACGATACCTATGTTGTATTGTTATAAAGTAACCCAAATTCACACTGGGAAGATGACGTTAAGGCGGGAAGGTTTGAAATAAAACTAACAGCATTTGCCTAACATTACTTTTAATCTAAAATAATAACCACTAAAGAGGTCATTCACATGAAATCATAGAAAAATGACATTTAAAGCAAACAGTGCCGTACTCAACCTGGGTGATTGGGGAAAGAGCACGGCAGAGAAACCCCCAAACTGCCCTCACACTTCCAACAGCATTTGGCACATCTTGACATGGATGGGTAACGTACTAGTACCCAGATCACCAACACTGAAATTGACGGGATGTCAACTGTTACCGAGACTTACCACACATGACAACTAAAGAAACGTTAATGTAAACCAGCTAGTCTTTTCTGGTAGGTACTGAGGTCGGCTAGGCCAATGCTACCCAGCTAAAGTTGAAGAGAGAGGACACCAGGAAGATGACCCGCACCTTGACTACCAATGTTCCTCCCCGTACAGACATAAAATGTTAGTAATATTCAACAAGGCTCGAACACTCGCACCCACATACATACATCAACAGTTTTCAGCCTATGTTATAAAAATATTTCACAAAGGCTAGCCGACTTGCACTTATTGGCAAAAGTACAACTACAAGTACAGTGACAAGACGACATGAATCGCTGAAATGAACTTATGGTATGATTGCGCATAGTTAAAAAGACGCTTATTATTGAATGGACTATCTCCAACATAGTCATAAATGCAAACGCGAAAGCACGAGATGGTCGATCGATAATTATATTGTAATTTAAAATAAAGATGTTAACCGTATAAAATAATTAAATAAATAAACAACAATTATCACAAACGTTAAATACTAGTTAATTATATAGGAACATTGGCTAGATAATAGGATAAACAAAACAACAAACATATAATTACGTTTAAACCGAGATATGAGCAATGCAGTGGAATATGTGGTTAATATGCTGAAATAAAACAATTACACAAAATAAAAATGTCAAATGCATCACAAATATTAAACATTATAAAACATGTAGGCAGCAAATACATATTAAAATTTTACAGCATAAATACAAGCCCAGATTCAGGCGCTAAATCTTTATATAAATGCATGTTAATTAAATATATTAACTTTAGTAAGCAAATGGTAAAAATTATTCATTATGATTGCATCGGTTAAAACCTACTTTGTAAAAAATAAACACATCGGGGCATTACAAATTACAAACAAAAAAATATACACAATTTTGTGGTTAATTCAATAAGACCCAAAACAAATACAACATTGAAATATAATACTGTTCATATTCAAGCAGGCCTAATAATTTGATTCAATATACCCAAGGGATGTGGTACATTTACTATTGATTCTGCAATAAGTGCAATGCAATGGAAGTTGGAACTCTGCATTAAATACTAAATAAACATTATTTCAAATAAACAAATATTAGTTTTACTCTGATTTAGATACTATATAAACAATTCCGATAAATAAATATTAGTTTTTGGTTGTTAAACCAAACCATACTCATTTATACATAAAACGTTCAATAAAACCGGCATCAAATTCTAAGCGAAAAGCAACAGGTAACACATAAATATTTCCTTCAATGATTAAATAACTAACGGTTTTACAATATCACACTCAAAACAAGGCTGGAATTACCAGATGTTATCAGATTACCTTAAATAGCAACTACATTATAAACATAAAACTTTACCTTTAATAAAAAGCCGCCAAGTGGAATTTTACAACCTGCCATCTTGACATCTCAAAACAAAGTTCTTTAACCCTTGTCGACTCGATCAGTGGTTCCTACACATGCGCCCTTATAACATAAATTCTGACATAACGGAATGCATTCAGAAACCTGCAAGTGATTACCGAGCTATTCTAACAAATACCTTCAAATATCGAAATGTACACTATAATATTTTCAATAATTATCAACCAATGAGAAATCGACTTAGAAACACCACGGATCACTACAACGTGTATGTTGTTTTTGGTGTTTGTCAATGATTTTATTTTTGTTTAAAACTTACTGAGTTTTGACCTTTAACAAAATTTTTAAAAAACACATTTTTCTTAATCTTATTTAGGACTTTGTTTGTTGGCAACGTTTTGCATAATTAACGTGAACATAATTTGTTTTATTTTTGATAGGCCTAGTTTGATATTTGTCTTAGTTGGAATTGCTGTACAGATGTCAATATTTGCGTTTTAAAGTTTTTTTTAAATTAAATTTCTACAATAAGTAGTTCGACATTTTGAAAATCACTTAGGAATTATAGTTCTTTTCTTATCTTTTGTTGGCTTCAATTTGAGAGATAGCTTATGTCATATTGGCGCAAGTTTTATAATTTAAAAACGTGGAGACATTTCGAATAGTATATTTGCACAAAGAAAAATTAAATTATAAATTAAAAACAAGAGATGTAAAAACCGATACAGACGTTTATCTAAAGTGAAAATTTTTAGGTCTTTTGTTGACCAATGAAACCTTGTTGTATAGAGTAGTTAAGTGCCACTATATATTCAAAACAGCAATTGTTCCTAGGCTACGCTAGTGATAATATGACGTGGTAATAACCCTTATGTATTTTAACTTAGCATTATTTATCGTTTTACTGCTTTTATTCGTAACATTTGTTTGTATGGAATTGCACTAATTGAAATAGTATTTTAGCGCTTTAAAAGTTTTCTGTAAAAAGTATACATGTATACAAAAACATAATTAGTTCTGTTTAAAATAAGAACGGTGTGCACATGGTGCATTTATAAATTTTAGTTTAATAGGTTTGCTGCATGTATAATTTTTTATATTTCTAGGTACTTTGTTTTGGCCCGGACCCATCCAGATCCTAAAGCACCAGCAAATAAAGCTTTTACGGGGTTTATTGTGGAGAGAGAATGGCCTGGTGTTACACCTGGAAGAAAGGTTTGTATAAATTTAAACGTTGAATGCCCGAAATTTTTGAAAAATTTGCATGTGACGCTTAATTTAACTTTTAGCATAGAAGTATAAAATTTTATCATCTAACGTTGAATATGAATACTTCGAATTCATGTGATTTTTGTGGTTATTTTATCTACATGCATAAGCTGGTGTTTTTTTAGATGAAATGACTAAATTTACCACACTATTTCTGGTAGTATTCTATTTTTTAATAACAATAATATTTACTGTAAGAAAGTAAAGATGTAATCATTATAGCTATGAATATCTGATTTTACATTTAATTCGCAAGTGATCTGAAAGCAGGTGATTAATACCACATCATTTTAAAATTTTTTGATGTCTTGTAAAAAAATGTTTTCTTGCATGTTGTGTGCTATAGCAGAATTACATCTGTTAGGTTGCTAATTTTTAATTTAGCCTTTAGTTGGACAACCAGAAGAACGACTACAAAAGTAAAGGAACTACTAAGTGTAAGTGAACTTACATTAAGTTCTGCTTCAAGGTGAAGTGAGAAAGTAGTAGTCGTATGTAAAGTTGTTAAATGATTAAATGCAAGAAAAATAGTGTCACTACATTTACAAGTATGAACTAAATAAACTAAATTTCATTGAGAGAAGATACAGAACCATTCAGGAGAATAATCTTGGGAAGTTTTAGGAATATATTTTGGTAGTCGTAACATTGAATAGCTATAGTTGGGACCTGAAAAGTCCATCACATGATCATTTGTATTCATCATAATCAATATGAATTTCTGAAGTCAAATAACCCTCCACTTACATTTATTGAGAAGTTTATAGGAAGAAGCGGTATTGCAAATTCAGTTTTATTTCCAAACATTTCGATTATTCTAGAATTTAGTGTTTATAACTAACTTGCTTTCGTTTATGTGACTAATAAAGTTATAGTAATTGTAGATTTAACATCCCTATAATTTAAATTTTGTTCTAAAAGAAAAGACATATCGACAGTAGAAAAGCAAATTAAATTAAGCGACATATACACGTAAAATGAGTTATTTACACACATCGATTCAGATTTTTTTTGCTATAGAATGGACTCGGCCTTGTTCGATTATTTGATACTTTATGGCGCTTAAGTGGTCCGATTATTTACTATAATTTTTAAGGGGTCTTAGTTTATGCAACACTTATTCTTCGTTTTGGGAAGAAAGTGTCTCTTAAAGTATTTGCACACCGAATTTGCGAACGCTTAAGCTATTTTTCAAGTTTGCTCGTGGCTGAACAACGATGAATAAGTTGTTTTACCTCACCCAAATACAACAAAATGGTGACTTAAACTATTTTGTTTTACAATTAAGATGATCCACTTTGGCGCTTAAGTTATATTTTACTACACTTCAATTATATTTACAATGTATTATAAAAACGATTAATGTACTTTAAAATTTTAGTTAGCGTGTTTCTGAACAAGCTATTTAGATTTACTATTTCCATTTTTGTGATTATACCTTCATTATACCATCTTCCATTGATTTAATTAAAGTTGATTTTTTTAAATGTACTTTACTCCACTCAAAAGAAATATTATCTGTTGCTTCAATTACTTATGCAATCTCATTTTTGAAATACAAATCCGTTTAATTTACTTTCACGTGCTGGAAAAGACTGTTTATTTAAATTAAGCGCCATCTATCTTTACAACCCTATTAGGTGGATTTACCGTTTTCGTACGACTGAAACGTAATACAGTTCTATTAACGATATTCAAACTTTTATCGAAAATAATCAGCGCAATAAAATGTTACAATTTTTTTTTAAGGAAAGATCCTTATTAACCGTCCTGTAGCAGAACTATTAAAAAGTCGCTTGAGTGGATTTGCCTTTCCAGCGTCGATATATTAATCAATATTTGTTAGGAAATTGTAAATTCTTAAATACTCGAAGATTGTATTGGCATTTTAACTCGTGCTAAATTTAACTTGGCATGGCACAGGTTTAACATAGTTTAGAATGACAATTTTCAAAATGAAAATGCACAAATTTGCATATTTCATATCAACAAATGTTAATAAACATGTTATACCGAACAAATTAAATTTCTTAATGTTATGTACGTATTAATATGGAAAAAGCTACTTATCTTAATTGAATCACAACTCATGAAATGTAAGTTATGTGAGTGTCTTATAATTCGTTAAGTTTACATTTTTATTTTTATAGATTCACCTATCTAAAATGGATATAAGTAATTACAACTTCCTAAACAGTTTTCGCACAAATATGATTGAATTAAAAAATAAATAATGTTAACAAGATTTATTTTTACTTCAATACGGTAGTTTTGAATACATAGTAGGGTATTAAAAAATACACATTACGTTGATATTAAAATTTTTAGAGTTTTGTAATTGCCGTCGCTTCTTGTTGATGTATTACTGTTACGATCGACTTGTATTATTATAACCCATCAACGGCCATATGTAGTGCCTAGCATATACTTCCCATTTTTGGTAATTTCATTAATTTTTGTTAATATCTCCCTGTTAGAATGGTTTCCATTTCATTAAGAGCTGCTTCTAACTCTTCCTTGCTAGATACTAGTACCGCTATATCATCTGCAAATCTTGAAGCATTTTTATTTCATTAATGTAAAAGTATTGTACAAAACTTTAAATTTAATAATTATTAATATATCACCATGTATATTGCCAGTATTAAGTTTTATTTGTTATATGCAAATTTTGTTTTCATATCCAAATGTTATAAGTTAACATTTGTTAGTCCTTTCTTTAGAATTGTAAAAGCATTAAAAAGTCACTTTAAAAATTATTTATTAAAGTTGAAAATGTCGTTTGATTATAAAACATCTATTCATATCTAGTTATATCTGGTTTAATCAAGCCGCACATGCCGTGTTTGGCGTTCCTAGAAAAGATAGATTGTTCTTCCCATAATCGAAACCGGTCATATTTGAACAATCATGTAAGCAACATGTCTTTGAGAGCTAATAAGTTTAAATGCGATCTCAGGATTGCTCTTTAAAATTATTTGTGTTTGAATTCTTGTGGGTTATATGACGAAAAAGACAGCATGGTTTGTAAAATCTATCTGTGTGAATTTATATCTAATTGAATTTAGGTATTCCAGCACAACATTTATTTTGATTTATTTTATGGATAATTCTTACGATATAAAAATTACTTGAAGGCAGTAGTTTTATAATTATGTGATGCTTTGAGACTTCATCATTTAATGGATATAGAAGGTTTAATTAACAAGTTTGATGCATATGCTTTGTACCGGTTTCTTTCGTATTTGGTGTTTGGATAACAGCTGTTCATGTAGGAGCCATTTTGTTGGTATGATTTCATCTAATACTGCGCTGTCCAACTTACCATAGCCCGCGGGCCATATTTTCTTTACCAAACATTTCAGGAGCCAAGAAGGTTGATAAATGAAAAGTCGGTTTATGTTAATTAAAAAATATTTTATTTGTACTAAAAAGAAAACTTTAAAATATTCGTAATATATTAATGAGAATATTGTGGCCGTAATTGTTTAGCAACAATATCTTTTATGTCCACATCAATATTTGTTGTGGCAAGTCTAATTATATCTTCGAGAGTGTAATTTTTCAAACTGTTTCTATATTTTGACTTTATATATTTCATATCGGAGTATACACACTCGCAGATATATGTACTTCCGGACATTGATACAATTTGAAGTCAAAATACTCTCAATTTTGGATATTTCTCTTTATCTAAAAATTTGAATATTTCTATTCCAGTTACTCCACAAAATGTAAAAAATGGGCCAGCTTGCAGTTGCATAATTCTATTTGATATTTCAGTTCAACGGAGTTGATATCAATATTAATTGGATCACAAAATAAATCAATAGACGGTTTGAAATCATCAAATTGAGAAAATCTTTCATTGAAATCTGTAATTAACATATTCAATTTTGTAGAAATATTTTTAAATTCGCTTCTATATTACATTCTTTCATTTCTTCATAGATCTTTTTGCAGTATTCAAAATGAAATAAATTATTTTGCTTCGAATTAAACCTTATCAATTTTAATTTGTTTCTATCCAGTAACATATTTATAGAGGCAACACACAGTTTGATCTTGTCCTTGCAAGGATTTATTCAAAATATTTAAATAATTTGTAATGTCCGTTAGGAAAGCAAGTGAATAAATAAAATTTTTATCAACTGAATTTGCTGTCAAATTTTCATCGTTGGCAATTTCTGTGAGAAAAAGATGAACTTCTTTTCGAAGTGTAAAGAATCTCCTCAAGCACTTTCCAGCACTTAACCAACGAACGTTACTATGTAAAAGCAGATCTCCATACTCAGTTTCCAATTCATCCAACAATGTTTTAAATTTTCGGTGTGTAAGAGAACGATTTCCGCTATGAATTAAATTAGTAATTTTGCAAACCTTGTCCATTACGTCTTTTAGTTGTAGGGATAAACCACGTAATGCCTCCTGATGGATAATACGGTGTATTGAATTGAATTCTTTATTGGTGCTCAGAATGTATAAACATTATGCACAAGTCCTGTAATATAATATATAACATAAACATTTGATAAACACATATTATAAAGAAGCAATTATAAAACCGTACAGGTACTAGTGAAGCTATTGCAATCAACAAATACACTTTAAAGTGAATCAATAATAAATTACATTAAAAGCTCAAGGTAGCAAAGATCAGCTAATGATGCTACAGTTCACTTCATCTAATTTACAACTTATAAATTCATCAATACAGTAGAATGCTTTCATTATCAAAAATGCTTTGTTTTCTTTTATATTGAGGGTACAGCAAATTTTGAAAGCCAGCTGGTAATGTATTATAAAATTTTACACAGTAGTAGTTTGCACTATTGCAGGATACATTCAAACGTTGTATTCTGGGTGTCATGGGTGTGGATTTGGTTATGTGATACGTATTGCGATAGATTATTTTTAATATACAAGAGGCATTGATAAATATATATTGATGGAAATGTCATAATATTGAGGGCGCTAAAGAAAGTGGGACAATCATCTCGAAAACCTAGATTTGCAATCACTCTTATGAGTCGCCGTTGGATTGAAAAGATTCTTTTTGCTGAAGATGCGAGTTCCAAGGCTAAGGGACTATATGAGATCACAGAATGAAATAAGGCGAAATAGGCTGTTATTGTTGTCGTATGTGAGACAGAATTTTTAAGATTTTGAATTAAATACACCACAGAATTTAAAGGATTTGCTAAGTGATTACATGCTTAGGCCAAGCAAATCAGCATCTACGTGCAAACCTAAAAATTTGACGCAATCTGGATTTTTAAAATCATGGTCTCTTAATGAGAACATTACTTTTTCGTTTTTACTTTCATTTAAAGAAAGTTGATTTGTGAGAAACCAAGACTGTGCACATGTGTTAGATATTAGATGTGATTTATGCAAAGATGTTATGTTCACTGAGGAATCAATCAGAGTGGTGTCATCTGCAAATAGAATCAATTTTGAATTTAAGTTATAAGGTAAATCGGTAATGTATATTAAAAACAGTAAAGGACCCAGGGGAACACCTTAGTACAGATTCTCAACAGTTGAAAGCGAGTCTTGAAAAGCAACATATTGTTTTCTCTTTGTTAAAAATTATTTCAATAGTAAGCAACTGCTCGAATTAAATTTATAAAAAACTAATTTGTCAATCAATATAGAATGGGAAATGCAGTCGAAAGCTTTTTGTGACATCTAAAAAGGTAACTAGTCAAAATTCTTTACTTTCATAACATTGTGAAATTGTATTTAACAGTAATAAAACAGCATTTAATGTAGATTTTTTTGAACGAAACCCAAATTGTGAACAATGGAATAATCCGTTAGTTTCAAAATAGTCAACAATTTGTTTTTGCATAAGCTTTTCAAAATTTTTTGAGAAAATTGGTAATATAGAAATAGGTCTATAGTTGTTTACATTATTTTTATCACCTTTTTTATGTAATGGAAGTACTTTAGCTATTTTGAGCGAGTCTGGGAAAATATTGTTTTGAATGCAATTGTTTATAATCTTTGTAAGAGGAGAAATTATAGTATCTTTGATTGATTTAATAAGATAAGAGTTCAATTCGTAGACACGGCATTTATGTCATCTCTAACTTCTGACACAGTTACTGATCTAAATGCAAAATGTACATCACTGGGTATTTCTATTGAATTAAGTAACGTTACTGGATTTAAACGAGACAACGGGAGATTTTTCACAACTTGTAGTGCAATGTTAGTAAAATGAGCGTTGAAATCATTGGATTTGAGTACTACATTGTCACTGCGTTGGACTTTTGTTCGACTGATATTTATTAAACTCCACATACTTTTCATGGGATTAGACGAATTTTTAATAAATTGATTAGTGGCTTCAATTTTGGCTTTTCTCAGTTCCTGACGATAGAATGTCCTGAGTTTATTTCTTAGTAATCGAGTATTTTCATTACCATTCTTGTTTACAATGCTATCTTCAACATCCACAGATTGCTGTAACCACAATAAATGTTTACTGAACTTTAACTTTGGTATTTTTGGATATTTTTGGTTATTAGAAAATTTTTTTGTAGGAACATTTTTTATTAGAATATCAATAATGATGTGTAAAAACCAATCAAATTTTTTGTTAGAATCCAAGCTATCATTTTTTATGAAATCCCTATCACAATTACATAAACCATTATACATTGCAATTTTTCCTTGTGTGGAAAAGGGTTTAACTATTTTACAAGCACGTTCTAGTTTCATACAACTGATAGGGGACAATGTCATAGTGATCCCGTCATGGTCTGAAAAGAAATTTCTCAACTTATCAATATTTAAAGCAAACTCCGTATCATGGTAAAAATTGGTGAAAATATTATCAATACGGTTGTTTTGTCTAGTATTAAAGGTTACTAAATAAACTAAATTAAAGGAATGTAGATCAGAAATCTGTAAAGATTCTTTAGAATTTTGATTGAAATGTCCATTGAACTCCCCACATATAACAATTCTATTCGAAAAATCAAGCATTGTACAGATTTTATTCAAAATACTAAAATAAAAAGGTCAACTTCTCTAGATGGTGAACGATAAACATTAATGATTACTGTGAAAAAATCTTTAAGAATGATTGCTGAAATTTCACAATGTAATTGTACTAATAAATTATTTAATTTCTTCAGAATTAAGTAATTACAGTTTTTTTTACAAAAGTCACTACTCCTCCATGACTAAGTGAGGATCTACAAAAATAAGATGCTAAAGCTACATTTCCAATCACTTCCACTTTGAAGTGGAATTGGAATTTTAATAAACGACCTAGATTGTTGTTTCCAACGAATGTCAATTTGTAGGTTATGTTTTGAAATTAATTATGGATAAAAATATTTTGTTAGCTGGTATTGCTATAATTGTTGTTTACAAATTAATTTTACAAATAACTCTTCATTTAAGTTGTTCATTTCTTTCGAAAATAAGAGCCCACGATAAAATAGCACATACTCTAACCTCAAAATTTGACTTAAAATTGACTTGTTGCTTGCTATATGTAAGCTGCTTGCTTCAATTCGACTTGAAAGTGGAATTACGTTCACGTCGAATTAGCATTGGAAACAGTTACGTAAAGAAATGCGGGCGCAAGCATAGAAAGTTGAATTCCACTTCAAAGTGGAAGTGGTTGGAAATGTAGCTTAAAGTGTAGTTTTGCAAGGTAAACTGATCTAATTCATTTTTTGATAACCAGTGTTCTGTGAAACACACAATAGAAATATTTTTATCAGACAAAAATGCATCTATCTCATTACCCTTTTTTTAATAGATCGAATATTTAAACAAAGTATATTTAAGCATATGAACTAGATTTCGACTGATGGCACTATCATGAAATTGTATTGTTTTATTACTACGAGTTTTGTAAGTTGCCTCATTTAATGAATTTGTAATACTAATGTTTCCACAATTAGCAGAAGGAGGGTTATTAGTTTCCTCGTCAATTCTTATCAAAAATCCACGCAGGTCCTCCTGTATTCTGTTTTTCTTACACTTTGAAACAAGTGCACTAATGGTGTGTTCTTAAACTTAACTTCTAAGGCATTGTTGATAAATGAAATTTTTGAATTTAGATTCAATTTCAATCCATCATATCTGAGTGGTATATTACATAAAATGACATTTGTCATTTTGCACTTATTTATAACTATTTTAACGGAGTTTGTAATAGATCTTACATTACCCATCTCAACATTATTTGAACCAGCCAATATTACAACATAATCCTCACAAGTAAAATTACTAATTAACTTTTCAATATCCTCGCATACCGAATTGAACTTAGCATTTGGCTTAACAATGGTCATTAGTTCGAAATTGTTATACATATTTTCATTTTTAAACAATGAAGATAAATATCTACCATGACTATCAGTTAACATTAGTACCTTTTTTTTTGTAACTGGTTTTATTGTTCCAATTTCAGTATTGGTTGTTTGGCCAGAATTGTTTTTAGAAGTGATTTCTTTTGTTACAGCTGAAGAATTTTGAGGTATCCCATTAGTAAAGTTCGCTTGGTCATCATAAGGCAATTTGTTTAGCGAACACCTATGTTTATTTGCACATTTTGCCATTGTAGATGTGGATGGATTTGGGCAAATTTGACATTCACATATGGATTTTTTTTTGTCTTTTTTATAAAGTGGTGATTTATCAAAGAGAATTTTAAACCATTCGTCTGAATAAGTAGTGTCTGCACTAGTGTCATGTTCGTCCTTTATTGTAGTCTCTTCAGAGTCAAGTGTCTTCTGTGGGGCTTCTTTAGTGATGTCTTTATTAGTTAGAGTTTCTAGTAGACCAATAATGTTAGTAGTAGTTTTCCCATAACTTTGTGCATTAGTTTTGTTATTAATATCCTTGACACATAATGCAGACTTTTTCCTGTAAGGTTTGTTTAATTTTTTTGGCTCTTTTTTTGATTCAGATTCAGTTTGTATTTTTTTTTATCAGCTACCTGTGAAGATAATTTACATTCTTGGACTATCTTTTCAAGAGATTTTATTTTCTGTTTGGATGGATAGCTTAATTTCATTCAACGTGTTTGTTCTTCATTGATTATAGCTTCATTCATAAAACTATTATACTCTTCTTTGACCTTAGAAAGGTAGTTATCTTTTAAAATGCAATCTGCTTTATGTTCTACTATCTGCTATTCAAGTTCATTTATTAACATGTCCTTGTCATCTGGCATATCCACATTTTGCATATATTCACATTTATAACACTCTATAATGTTATCATGCACAAATCTATTTGATTTTAATCTAATTGCACAGCTTTTATATAGCACTCCATAGCAACACACTTTACTAATAAAACAGTTCACATCCTTCTTTTTACAGCATAAATATTTTATATTTTGAGAGCAACATTCACTTAATACTTCACTTTCGGCCATCTAGCATATGTCATGTTATTCCTTCTTTTTTCAAAAGTCCCACGAGCCCAATATTTTTGCCCGTTATAGCTCTAGCACTGCCGGTTACAATAGCAGTGCACCTGTCAAATCCACCATACTGCTCTACGGCACATTTTAATTGTTTGTAAATATCTTCACCTTTTGTTGTTCCATGTAATGATTGTAATTTTAAAAGTTCTTCTGAATAATTATAGTTTTCATTTACAGTTCTTATAAAGATAAGCATTTGACTTGTATCGGAAATGTCTGTGCTTTCATCCAATGCTACCGAAAAATAGCAGCAACTATTGATTAGGTTTTCTAATTTATTAGTGACATGCATGCTAATCTCATTTACACGTCAGCTTACAGTCTGGTGAGAAAGTGATACTGTTTGAAATATTCTTACCATTTCATTGTCATTCAATACTTGAGCCATTTTTATGGCACATTTTTTATTAATTCTCCATCCAAAAATGGCTTCTTTGCCTTTACTATTTCTAAACAAACTTCAAACGATGCAGCTACAGATGCTTTTTGAAATTTTGGTTCTTGATTAAAATAATTCGTTTGATAATCCGGCTGCATTTTCATTTTTTTCACTAGTGGTATTTTCATGTCTCGCGTGTAGGGATGATACTTTTTTCATGCATGGAAAGATAATGGCGTTTCAAGTTATATTCTTTACACACAGCTATGATTTGTAAACATTCCAAACACTGGTTTACCATTCTTGTTCAGAATAAATAAATAATCTCCCAGCCATCTTGAAATTCTTGATTTTCGAGGTCTATTTTTCTTTTATCAGTAGCACTCATATTCAATAATTATTTTAATTAATAAATAGACATGAAATTAAGTTAATAATATTATAACACAGTCGCCCTTCAACAAATTCTAGACAAGACTGCACTCGCACGATTGCATGAATCAACCAAATAGCACAAGGTAGTGGTCGCATCACGTGCGCTAACCATAGATAAACAACAACCAACCACAAATATAATATGTGGCGCCAACGTTGAGCCAACCATCATCAGACGTTAAACGGATTGCTGCTGTATTCAGCCAGGTTAAGTGAAGTTACACAAACTAAATAGTACCTAGTTTAAATTCAAATTAGATTTAAATTTTCACATAGTAAAATAAGTTTAATATTAATAATAATAATTTAATAACATAAATTTATTCATAGTAAAATGTACTCGCGGGTCATAAAAATAATTTGGCGGGCCGTGTACGGCCCGCGGGCCGTTAGTTGGACAGCCCTGATCTTTAAAAAGATGCTTTTAGTCAGGTTAGACTGTTACAATTTGGTAATACGTTTTGCAATACAATAATGTTATTTAAATGTAATGTCAACTTGATCGGTAAGTCAAACTTTACTTATCTGTATTAATTCCATTATTTTGGATTTTCATGTTTATTAAGTTTCTGCTATATTATTATATACTGTAATCCTCAAAAAGATATGTAGGTATACTGTAACAATTTTTTTGACCACTGCAAAGCACCAATAAATTATTAGTTAAATACATCTTTTTGTCTGTTTCATTAAACCAGTAAATTTCGTCAATTAAATAAATATCCGTATTGGGATCATGTGGTCTAACCACAATACAGAGATGCTAGTTTGGTTGCTAACATCAGGCGTTAACTATTTGTATAAACATTTCAATGCCAAACACCTTTGATATTTCGTGTGCAACATGTCAATGGTCATTCTGGCTAGAACACTTGGCACGAAGGCTTCATGGAGAACCTCAGAGTTCTAGCGAGTAATTTGTGTGTGGCTTTACGCCTTTGTGAAAACTCAAGTGTAATAAACAATTGATTTAGTGTTTTTAATAATGGTAAGCAAATAGATATAATCTCCTAGACAAACTAAATAATTTTGTTGTAGCGCTCTTTTCGTATCTTCTTTTGTTTAGTCTGATCCCGTTTTATCTGGTTTTATAAAAATTAGCCCGTTTAAATTTTGTGTTGTATGATTATATGGATCTTTTGTTTGCGTTTATGATTATCGAGTTTACCATTCAATGTGAGCATTTATCAAGTTGATGATAATATTCTAAATTTAGCTAGAAAGTACTTCAATGTAGCGATAATAAATATTGGTCTAACATGAACGTCCTTCAACTTTACCATAATAGGTGGATTTAATAAAATGTTCTGCGATGAAACTGTATATTTGAAATTTCACCGGAATGTTCTTCAATTTAGATAGCAATTTTTTGGTTTCAATCTAAACATCCAATAATTAACAGTAATGGTCTTTTTAAAATTGCTAAGATGAATTTACAAGTAACAATGTGGATAATTACACGCAAGATAATTGTTTTGGTAACGATCTAAATACGTAGTACATCAAAGTTTTGCATTTTTTGTGATAACCGTTGGAATGGATTTTGGTTTGTCCCGTTATTGCGTAGAGAAATACGCTTTAAGCTCATATAGGTTGGTACAAGAAACACGCAGCTGGTTATTTGCAGTGCAACATGTGAAGGCAACATCATTTGTTTGTCCAGGAATTCGTATGTATATACATCTGCTCTAACACGATGTAACGCTGTCACACAAACAAAAACCTGTTGAAACGAGGTAAGAGCTTTATATTATTCTTACATGACGTCCGCACTTGGCGAACTTTGATACACGGCTACACCAGAAAAATAACTTTGTGATGACCTATAACTATTATTTTGTTTAACAAACTAGAAAGGACTTTGATAATCTTTTTATTGCCAATATAAATGCAGTGTAGTAACCGTTATTATTATTAACGAAATTAAGCAACTCCATTGAGTTCTGATTAAAGTTTCATTTATGTGTAATTATAGTTAAAGCTTTTAAACATTGAATTATTAGATATTTTCGATATTCTCATATACACTTGTAAACCGAATGACAGATCTGATATTTTTGGTATTGATTTGAGTTAATTTTTGTAGTAAAAAGAAACGCTTAACGAATTTGATATTTCATTCAAATTTATAGTTCTACCTCTGTGTAGAAAAAATTATAGTAACCTTTTTGAAATGTAAATTTTGTACATACAATTTTTATCACGAAACAACTTTTAGTTAAAGAATCACCATTTAATTCTCTTAATTAATTGTTTTATTTTGAACAGGTGAATTCAGAAATAGTGTAACCAGGTCAAAGAACAAAAGGCATAAATACCTTCGAGATAATGATATTTGTAACTTCTATTTAACAAAGAAGCTCTAATTGCTCTTTCAGAATTTGATGCCAAATATTTGTGTCTATAAAATTGTGTGCATAATCAATCTTTTCAACTTTTTTTATGAGGTAGCAAGAGTATACCTCTTGTGTCCTCTCTTTGTTAATTTAATTCAATTTTTTACAGCTCCTGCATAAGCAGTTAACATGATATTCTTCTAAGGACTCCCAAGTCCCCCTTAGGGAAAATCTCTGTTCAAAACTTAATGACTTGGTGGCGCCCTCCCTAAACCCTTATTTTGGGATGAATTGACCATAGTAAGCAAATAATGTTTTGTAAAAAGAACCACGACCAATCCTCATAAGCTCTACCCGAGGAATAGACCCCTAGCATAGTCGGAAGATATTTGCATTCCATCATTTTAAGGAAATCTTTCCTTAAAGTTCACTGGTTCCATTTGAGAATATTAAAGAACTCACGGGTTACTTTAATTATTCAATTAACCCCATCAGTAAGTAATTATGTTGTAAGAATACATATAAATAATAAGAAATTAACCTAATTGTGATTATGCTTTTAAGAAAATAATTGCAAAAGTAATTTTGCTTTGATAACCTTCATATACCCTTGGAGTTATTTTTCATTAAATTAAAATCTAGAAATATAATACTTTATTTAAAAATCTGTTTTAGAATCCTGTGTGACTATCTTATAATAATAATTGTAAATTCAAACTCAATATACACTCCGAAATATCTTATGAACTCAAATGTTTATTAAAAATTACGTGTACTTCGTACTCAGATCTGACTATGATAAATTATATCAATTACAATATTTGTCTTTATTATATAGTGCGACAATTTAATACATATCCCATCTTCAAACAAGATAATACATAGAAATTATTTTTGTTATGTCAATTGTAAATATCTGTAACTTGATGAGAATAATCCTTATTTAAATAGATGTACATACGTTACTTTCTCAAGACATTTTATTAATTTATTAACGTAACAGAGTATTAGGAAGGTAATCTTATGATAGAATTTGCACGTATAAAACTATGCATTCAACAACTCTTGCAAACCTTATAGAATATGCAAAATAAATAGTGCGTATTGATGAGTTTAAGTTCTCATACAATATTATATACCCTTACATTTATTGCTATACTCTTGTTCAGATGCAACTGGTGATCTGATAGTTATTTGATATATAATTACTTTTTCTTTCAAGGATAATATTGTTTAAATATAATAATCTTAGCCTTTGTGCTTTAGGTGCATATAGTCGTTACTAAAGTTCTTATGCTCTTTTGGTGACGTCTTGCTTATGTTAAATGTTTGATTTTAGTGGCACCTGACATTTCCATATTTTTAAGAACGCCCTGTTAGTCTCATCCTGCTGAAGGTTAGTTTGGAAGTCTCCAGAAGTACTTACGGTTAGTACGGATAAAACAACATCTATGGTTAAACTTCTGAGAGAAATTTGGTGGTTTGATCCTTATCCCCCCCATCAACATCTTGTACAGCGACTTCGCTGTTAGTACTTTATCTTTGCTGTTTCACCCAAAACAGTAAGAATAAATTAGATAGTGCATTTTGTCCAGTTGAAACGGACCTTTTTGTTTATATACAATTTGAAACGTATCTACTACCCATTAAAATCTTTTTTTTAGAATCTTATGTAACTGTTATGTAACTGTTATTATTAGATAGTGTTTGGTTTCACTGTAATAAAAATAAGTGAAACATGCAACATCTATAAAATAGTTACAGCATGTCAATTGTTTATCCCTGCATAATAATTCCAAATGTCTTTCTGCATTTGACAGTATTCATTGCCTATCGCCTCTTCGATATACAAGTTAAAAATAAATGGAGATAGGAGTTGTTTCTATTCCTATCAATTTTATTATAATGATAGTTGCATTTTTTTGTTTTAATATGTTTACAACTTTATTTCTCTGTATCTCGAAACTGCCCCATTTCTTTTGTTTTCCAATTCTTGAGCTATTTTAAATAATTTATAAACTTAATCGCGACCTTCCATCGTTTTGTACACCTCACTATACAGTCTTGATGTATTTGGATTGTAGATATGAATTTCAAGTGGAGAAATTTTATTTATTACCTTCTTGCAAGTTCTTAGAATCTTTTGGTAAATCAAATTTACATCGTTTGAATTTAAACGCTCTCTACATGTTATAGATCTGCTGAAATTTGGTAAAACTTTTTGTCACTTCAATTTTTATACATTTTTGTCATTTTTGTTTCATTACTAGTATTATTAAACGAGTTTACTGATATAATTGCATGGTCTGTAATTTTTGGACAGTCAATTAATGAATATGCGCCAGCTTTACTTGCTTCTTTAACAATTGTTTTAACGATCTCCATTGCACTGCACTCAATAAGCTGATTCTGAACCATTTTGCTAACACATACCAAGCTATGAAGATTTTTCAAATGTTTCTCTAGTTGATTATCTCCACTGTCAACTCGAAAGTGTAGCAATTCTCTAAAATTTCCTTCGTTAGAAATGATATCGCTGCTCAATACTTTGCCGTCATCTCCGTGACCGCTCATTGGAATATTTTGATGACCTAGCGTAATAATAGTTTTCACAAAGGGCAAAAGATGCTTCCTGTTTTCCTCAATTTGTTTTAAACAATGCTGATTTTGCTGGGCGTCTCCATGACTTAGTTGGTTTGTGTGTGACTACTAAGCGCAAGGTCTCCCAGATACGAATCCTCCTAAGGACCGATTGAAAAATGTTAGGCGAGCATTTTTCACAAAAATTGTTCTCGTTTAGACGAGGTCCCATGTGCATGTATAGTCACGCATGTTAAAGATTCCTACCTTGCTTGGAACAACAAAGGTTCTGCAAAATAAAAAATTTCCAGATAAAAGACTTGCTTTTTAGCCAATGTAGTACCTTCAAGTGCAGCATTGGAAAGTCATCAAATATATAGTGGTGGCAATTTTGCTGATTAATGATGCTTTTTGTGGATTTGCTTGATTCTCAAGAAACCTTTTGCAGTGTCGACTGTTTTTTTGTGATATTCGTTTGCTTTATGAAGCTTAAAGTCTCCTTTGTTGACTATTAAATTTGAAAAATTCTTTAATAGTTTTATTACCAAAGGATGTAACTTCACGGTTTTTTGAGCAACGTGCCCAGAAACAAAAAGTGGGTAATTATTACTTGGTAACCAACAATACCAGCCTTTCTTTGATATGAAAATGGGGACATAGTTATGTGGCAGTTTCCGATGGTTGGTCAGGATTATAAACCTTTCTTAGTCTGCCAAATTGCTATTAACGAAATTTGTAATATGTAGTACAGGTTGCGTTCGTATTTATAGACTTTGAGTTTCTCTTTCACTGCATTTATAATAATTGCTATTACAGCTGAACATACTTCTGTGTTGTTGCTGTTTGAACTTGTAGTTAAACAAAGCCTCTACGAAAAACGAGTCCTTAGTTGATTGTTTACTGCTTAGCCGGTTGAATGGTTATATCTATAAAGAAAGTACATAGTGACAAATAAGCAAAAATTTGTTTTATAGTATCATCATTTCATCATTTTGTTTTCGACCTTACTTAAGGCCGGTTTGACGCAGCTCTAACTTCTTTTCTATTCTGTGCTAATCTAAAAAGTTCTACATACCCTTCACAAACTAAATTTCTAATAATTTGACTAATATAGTTTGGTCTAGGTTTTCCTATACTCTTCTATCTTTTTCCTATCTACCTGGCTCTACATAGATACTAGCTACCTGATGGTTGTTAAAGAACTCCAACATGTTTACATGATTCTCATTTATAATGAAATGAAACAATAACAAATAACAATTGAAACTTTGTTGGCCATCACGCAGCAAGAGGTCTGGCCTTATGGCACTTCCATGCAAATTTTCGTTCCCAATCCCTCCTACTCTTTTAACAAATCGCATAGAAATCTCCAGATTAGGCGGCTCGTATAAGACCGACGACCCAAAAAAACAACATACGGAGCAGGCTACAGGTGCAACCCAAATGACTAAATCACCTACGTTTTCACTAATAGCCTGGATAAACCCAACCAATTTTGTTTGAAAATATGCTAGATTATCTACATTAAACTTGACATTTGTGAAGCGTATTCTATTTATAAGTACATGGACGTAAATTCTACAATTTTCGATGCTAAAACCTGCTATTCTAAATTAAATAAAGGATGATGCTAAATAATGTATCTTAAAATTTTAGGTAGATTACGGTATCTGGTAGGTCTGGAAAACATGTTCTAAAGTATAAGTCAAAAAGATTGCGTTGCTATGAATGCAAAGCAATCGGTAATGTGGAGTTTGATACATTTGGTACAATTATTTCATTATTTTAGGAAATAAATATGGGCCAAAGGGCATCTGATACACGTGGAATAACATTTGAAGATGTAAGGATACCAAAAGAAAATCTTGTATTAGGCGAAGGTGCAGGATTCAAAATTGCAATGGAAACATTTGATAAAACTCGACCACCGGTAAATTACCACTATTTATCGCAATAGACTAAATAGTAATGGTATTATGTATGTAGGTTGCAGCTGGTGCCGTAGGATTAGCTCAGAGGTGCTTGGATGAAGCAACTAAATATGCGACGCAACGTAAAACATTTGGTGTTCCACTAGCTAATCATCAAGCAATTGCATTCATGTTAGCAGATATGTCTGTGGGAATTGAAACTGCACGTTTAGCTTGGATGAAAGCTGCGTGGCAAACTGACAATGGTATTAGAAATACATATCTTGCTTCGATTGCCAAATGTCATGCTGCTGATGTTGCAAACAAGTGTGCAGCAGATGCAGTACAAATTTTTGGAGGAAGTGGGTTCAATACTGATTATCCAGTAGAGAAGCTTATGCGAGATGCTAAAATATTTCAGATATACGAGGGTACTGCACAAATTCAACGCTTGATCATTTCTCGTGCAATTCTTGATGGTGCTGCTACACGAGCATAATTGTTTTTTACGTGTTAAGTTAATTGTATATTATTTTATCACAATATTATAAAAAATATTTTTATACATTTTATTTTAGTGAATACAAAGGTTATGTGTGTAATAATGACATTGTGTACAAATAAAGTTTGAGAAAGTTTGTATTCGTATGTTTCAATTGACAGATTAAATAATTATAAATTTTGATAGCTGGTTTTTGTTCCATCAGTTGAGAGATCCGAAGGGAGACTAATCACATATCTACTCCAAAGGGGGTGACAATGGAGAATCAGGAGCAGCAGAGTTTGATGAGGAACAAAGTTCTACATTTGGTAGGTTGGGTTTTGTGATGCGAAATATGATGTTTTTGAAGAAAATTGCATTTTTTTTTAATTTTTGATTTTGTGGTTACATTCTGGGTTACGTGTAAGACAACTATGATTTTTTCTAACGTGGTAACCCAATGCGGCACAAGAGAGCCGAAAACATTTGCTTATCCACAAGCACAAGAAAGAAGTAGAGGGAAGTGGTTTCCAGAATTTGCTATGGGGCTTTGTGAAATATGTAAGACTTTATAATCAACTTGGTACTTGAATTTGACACCATTACCACATAGGAAGTACAGTTTTTTATTACAATGTGTAAGTAAAGTTGCTAGAATTTATTCGAGTTCTGTCAAAGTCGAGTTGTAAACGCCATCAAAATGAGAGAAAACGATTAATTTTGAAATTCAAAAATAAAACGCTCTAAAATATTTAATATATTAGTTTTAAAAATCTATTAGGAATTTAAAAAGTATTGCTTTTTAATACAGTGGATCTATTTTTAAACAAAAATTGTAAAATTTATTCAATGGAAACGAGTAGATGCGATCAAATAGTTACATTGGTCGTAAATTTTTCAAAAATTTCAAAGCAGTTTTGAAAATATATTAGTAGTATAAACGACGTTTTTATAATTAAGCACGATAGCTCAGCGCTAACAATTTCTGATAGCATGCATGGCATCTCAGGTACGATTTCGTGGTCATTTTTAGACTTTTCAAAGGTGCCATCTATTTTCTGAAAATCGAAGCTTTTTAACCTGATCTTTTGAATATACACAAATACAACAAATGATATTTTTATAATTGTCAAGGTCAATAATAATAATGTCTTTATTGCACAACATAGACAAATTAATAACATTTACATTTCTGTGTACATATAATTTTTGTGCAAAGGGCGAAGTTCAGTTGAGTTACAATGAACCATCTGTTCTTACACTTAACCCTCAAGTGCAATAGCTCGGCACTAATGATTCCAAATAACATGCACGGCGTCCCGGGGTAGATACCCATGGTTGAATCATTTTCTTTTTACTTATCAAAGGACAAGTGACACCATCTATCTTACAGATATGTGTAATTTAGGATAATTCATACTTTTGCCAGTATTTTAAATTCATGTCTATTTTTTTTAAGCTCCTTTTCTATTACAGGCATATTGTAGACATCAGATACATTATAAATGTCAAAAAATGCAGGTGAAAAATTTCATTTTAACTAGAATTTGATTTGGTACAAATATATTTTAGGTTACTGAGAACCGTTATCATTCTAATTTTTGCATATAAAAATCCACGGTGGCTGAAATGGGCGACATCTAACACGAAATGGTTGTTACAGGAAGCTTGAAGCATAAGAACACTTGGACAATCAAATACTCAAAGAAACTTGTACTGAACACAAGAACACATGGACGATCCAATACTTGTTTCAAGCACGGGAATGCAAAACACCCTCGGTCCCACGGAGATGGAAAACCACTTCTAGTCAAATAACTATAAATTCGGACAGTCGACTTTCGTTCTGACTTACGCTATTGAGTTGAGAGGAAGAGTGTGACTAATCGGTCCGGAAGTGTCACGAACTGGAGGGGCAATTGGGAATTATGTCCATCCAGTAGGCGGGTTTTCATTCCGTGTAGGCGAATATTTTAGAAGAAAAATATCGTTTTCTGGGTTTTTTTATTTTGCACTAACATCATTTTTTACGTATCAAAAATAGTAAAAATCAACTATGTTTTCACTAACCAAGGCGCCGAACGCGCGGCGCAAGAGAGAAAGCAATGTTAGTAAACATATTAGCAAGACATACAAGTAAGTTCGAGTTGGTTTCAAGATATAGGTGTGGGACTTTAAAAAATATCTAATATGCACGGGGACGTTCAAGAAGCAAATTAGAACTTGAAATCGATGCCGTTTCGTATTGTGTGGTGTATTTTTTAAACATTTGTGCGTAAAGTTTCTAAATTTAAATCGAAAACTGTCAAAAAATAGTATCGAAGGTAGTCGTAGACAGCTGAATCGGTACTTCCAAAATCTAAGATGACATAATTATTTTCATGTTTCAAAATAAAATCTATTCAACATCTAATATAAATTTTTAGTCTTCAAAATAAATTAGTATTTAATACCGCATCGATTTTTAATAAATACGGTCTATTTTTAAAGAAAATTAATTAAATTTGACGGAAACGGACTAACCTGACTAAATAGTTACAATTGTTTGTGATGTTTGCATAACGTTATGTTAACACGTACACAGCATGAATGGTAGTGTAATATTTATCAAGCGCAATAGTGCTGCGTTAACGAATCCAAATAACATGCCCCTGTAGCTACAGATTCGTTGCCAGAAGCGATCTTTTTTTTACATTTTAAAGGGTAAGTTTATTTCTCTAACAAATGTGTGTTTCTTTTAGGACGCTGAGATAAGTTTTGATTATAATATTTGTATTTAATTATACACCACGTCAGAAATTTTTTGTTGCAATTAATGGATGGCCCAAATAAAAATGCTAACTGCGGAAATTGTTTTACACTTTTCTTTAATTACGTTTTTTAGGTCGTATTTCTCAACAAAAAAAATTGCAAAGAAGCCATGCTATTGCTAAACTATTTTAAGCTAATTGGTAATTCGAAATGCTCCGATTCAACTGTATCATGAAAATGGACGTCCTGATGCAACACTTTCTAAATGGCAATATTACGATCTGATTTTTGCTCGAGGATTTCGGTTATTTGTTGCAATTATTGGAGTGCCGAAATAAAAAAGATGTTTACCGTAACTATTTCTAGCATTTTCTTGAATTTACATGGGGGTAACTGAAGCAAAAGGCGGCGAGGGAGAGAGGCGACTGGGGGCGAAAACAACACTTCTGCAGTGAGTGAAAACCACTTCTAGTAGAAGAAACCTATAAAAACTGATGAGGCCGTTTCTGTCTGAAAGATGAGGCATTCGAGAATATCTTTTTTTGTTAAGCATTGGTGTTGGAAAAATAATTGGACACGCATTTCTCATCAGATTAAGAGCAACTATAACTTCTGCATTAGATGAGTCTCAATGCTGAAAACAAATAATAAAGAAAATGTATTTTCTCGATAGTGGTTACATACATCACTTGCACGAGCAATGTCTGCATTTTATTTGAAACTAAATTTCTTCTTTTTAAATAGAATACTGGATGAAAAGTTCAAGAAAAACAGTCTTGCGAGAGAATTAGCATTTTAGTAAAGGCTGCCACATACCACTAGATCGCTTTTAATCTAAATTGAAAATATACAAATATTTCTACTTAGTAATAAAGATAAATAGGTATATTTTTATTACTTCTATAAAAATACCATGCAGGCGTTGAACATGTCATATTTTGGTAAATAATAGTGTATAAAACATAATATAAAATTCTCATGAATAGATATCATTCAAAAAGTATCACATCCTGCTACGCTTGGCACCACTGATACAGTCCACGTTTCACAATATTGGGCAAATATCAAACACGTTTACAATGATACAATTCTTATTTTAAAATGTAAATAAAGTAAAGTACTCACTTAAAACGCGCCTTGCAGTTAAATCTCAGGGCAATTTCCTTGTTGTTGTTTCAGGGTGGGTCGGCTACGCAATTCTTGATCCAAATTCTATCCGTCTATCTTCTTTCGTCGTTCGTAGCGGTACGATAGGAGCAACCAGGTAAGGAACGACATAAGGTAGAGATAAAAGCGAACCTACATCCTAAAAAAGAGAAAATACATACTACCACACAGGTAAACGTTACCAGCTTGACGTCTTGTTGCTAATAATGTCGTGTCACTCCACGCTTTGTGCCACTCCGTGCCTGCGCAAACTCAACTGTCCGGGATGGCGGAAATTAACAAGTATATTTTAAAATATTGGCGGGAATTTACTCACATATTTAACAATTTACATTGTCAATTTTTGGCATGTAACAAACGCGACAAAGCCATAAAAGAAAAAAAATCTTAAAATAAGAGAGACTGTTAGCACAACGAAAACTTAAAATCTGAAGCCTGACTAACTTACATATAACCTAACTTATGTTCTAGAAAATGTTTATTTTAGGCGCCACCTGATTTTTCAGCCGATAACGCATCTTACGTGTAACCAGGAAACGGAATGTGTAGCCCCATTGTTTTTGAACTACATCTATAAATGCACACACGAGTCTTTGATGTGGCGCAGTTATAATCGACAGCACAAATTTGTCGGATAGCACGAAACACTACTATAACTAAAACAAATGCGAAAAGTTGCCTAACATATATACTATAACTAAAACTAACAAACTAACAGTTTTTCAGTGTACATGCACATACGCATTGCGAGAGAGCAAGTTACTATACACTTTAGCAAATTTTTATGTACTGGTACTCTGACTTAATAAACAATACACATCAAAACTTTTTGTGACATGATTGTGAATCTACAAATTTACCAACAGTACCATTTTGCTAATTTCTTATGTTACTAACCTAACAAATTACATTGCTACCATCAGGTTAGTTTCTTCACTCAATACTCAAAAAATAATTCCTACGTCTGATCATAAATACCAAACGTTAGAAAAACAAAAGATAGTAAGACAAAGTCTCAAGTTGTTATTAAAGATAATAGGTAAGATAAAGATATTAAGATAAAACTAGATAACAATAGATGAATCCGAAACGTCCCAGCACGCTAAGGCACGCTACGACTACATACATTAAAGATATAGCGTAGAATTCCCCAGCTCACCAAGCCGTTTTGTCATCCATCACAAAGATATAAGATATGGCTCCTTGAAGCCGTTATACAGGTAAAATACTCGTACCCCATAAAAGAGAGCGACCTGTGAGGCAGGCCCGTTTGTTATAACAGTACAAGGGACCGGAAAAAGGCATGTGGGTGCATTCCTGCAACCAGTGTTGAACGATATCGATAAGATATCCATACGATATAGTAGATACATATACTATATATATATATATATATATATATATATATATACGGTGTTCCATTAGCGTTCAGCGCGTGTATATCATAAGTATAAGGCCAGAGCTTTGCGGAAAAAACTTTATTAATAAAGTGGCCAAGAGAATTGCTGGAAATATTTTTAAGTTTCAATTTCTACTGCAGAGTATTTTCTAAGGTCAAGAACAAAATTCAATTTTCGCCCAAAATTTAAGCACAAGATATTATGCTCAAAACGCGAATAGGCAGTTATCTTTATTATTCACAACTTTTATTTGAAACTTTTTCTGTAGATCGCCAGGACAGCTGCAGGACCTGGCGAATTGGTTTACATGTAAATAGGATTATCTCACAATGCCCATGTTGGAATTTAATAATCTTAGCATCGTTTGAAAGAGAATCTCTCAGGATCAAGAAAACGACTAAATTGATTTTTCTAATGTTTTCTAAATATGTTGAGGCGCTTTTCCAATCATGCCAGTTTTGTTCATTTACTTAAAAATTAAATGGAAAGGCATATTTATCAAGGGAATTGAATGAAGGGTAAAAACAAAGATTTTAGTGAAAATCGCATCTCGATATCTTTATTGGTTCTTAAGTTATTGCAAAAGTATGTGCATTTAGAGATCTATCCCAGTAGTAATTAGAATTTTCCTGAATTTTCGGATCAAATATTTGAAATTATTTAGTCATAAATATTATTATAACAGATGTTCAAAGTGCCTTTCATTTAGTGACGATGTTTATAAACATTAATAATATGTCGCTAATAGATCCTTTAAAATGCATCAAGTAGGCGATGAAAACAAAACATCCATATCTGTCAACAGGTATAACTCTGTCATACTAGTTATTGTTATAGTAGTTAAATCTGTGTGCTCTGTGTTAAGTTTGTTTGTTAATTTTGAACTACAGAAATGTCTTTCTCTAATGCTGAAGCTTATGACATGCTTAAAATTTATTTTCAAAGTTTTGAAGCGCTTGCTGAGCGTGAATATGCAATGGCATATCCTGAAAAGAAAACATTATATCAAAATGGTATTTACACGATTGGCAAAACGTTTAAGAGAAACAGGGCGTGTGCATCCAATTAAAATGCATTTTAATTGGATGCACACTCTTAAACGTTTTGCCAATCGTGTAAATACCATTTTGGTATAATGTTTTCTTTCAGGATATGCCATTGCATATTCACGCTCAGCAATAGCCGCGTTTTCAAAACTTTGAAAGTAAATTTTAAGCATGTCATAAGCTTCAGCATTAGAGAAAGACATTTCTGTAGTTCAAAATTAACAAACAAACTTACACACAGAGCACACACGATTTAACTACTATAACAATAACTAGTATGACAGAGTTATACCTGTTGACAGATATGGATGTTTTTGTTTTCATCGCCTACTTGATGCATTTTAAAGGGATCTATTAGCGACATATTATTAATGTTTATAAACATCGTCACTAAATGAAAGGCACTTTTGAACATCTGTTATAATAATATTTATGACTAAATAATTTCAAATATTTGATCCGAAAATTCAGGAAAATTCTAATTACTACTGGGATAGATCTCTAAAATGCACATACTTTTTGCAATAACTAAGAACCAATAAAGATATCGAGATGCGATTTTCACTAAAATCTTTGTTTTTTTACCCTTCATTCAATTCCCCTTTGATAAATATGCCTTTCCATTTAATTTTTTTAAGTAAATGAACAAAAACTGGCATGATTGGAAAAAGCGCCCTCTAACATATTTAGAAAACATTAGAAAAATCAATTTAGTCATTTTTCTTGATCCCTGAGAGATTCTCTTTCAAACGATGCTAAGATTATTAAATTCCAACATGGGCATTGTGAGATAATCCTATTTACATGTAAACCAATTCGCCAGGTCCTGCAGCTGTCCTTGTGCGATCTACAGAAAAAAGTTTCAAATAAAAGTTGTGAATAATAAAGATAACTGCCTATTCGCGTTTTGAGCATAATATCTTGTGCTTAAATTTTGGGCGAAAAATTGAATTTTGTTCTTGACCTTAGAAAATACTCCCCCTTGCGGTAGAAATTGAAACTTAAAAATAATTTCCAGCAATTTCTCTTGGCCACTTTACTTAATAAAGTTTTTTCCGTAAAGCTCTAGGCCTTATACTTTATGATATACAGCTGCGCGATACGCTTAATGGAACACCCGGTATATATATATATATATATATATATATTCTTACACTCACACATTCACACACTCATACATACATGCACTGCTAGCGGCCACGTGCGGCTGACAGCGGCACCGCATGACCTCACGAAAGATTCCCAGAGACGTGGTCCGGTGTTCAGAAAACCCCGTGCAACCACACGGTGACTAATGGAAATGAAAAGGCAATAGAGATATAGGAAAGGTAAAAAGAGGGAGGTAGGCATTTTGGAATGTACTAGTGACACCCAGGTAGAAAAGAATAGAGGAAGGGTTCGTATTGAGCAAAAGCAATAGAAAACGTGGATAGAAAAGCACTACTCAACCAGCCAATGGGGTCAGTAGCCCGGAGTGAGAGAAAAATCACTCTTATGTGGTAGACGGGTGTTCCGGGACAAGAACAGGTCTACCGAATGAAAAATAAGGCGGAAACGGAGACAGCGGGATAAGAAAAAGTAGTTTTGGACAAGCATCTGAGAGAAGGTAGAGAGTTGTCCCAGTTAAGCGCAGATCCGTCTGAAGGACCACCTGCTATGTTAATCGGACAAGTTAAGGCACATAATAAGTTAAAAAAAATTACTAGACTCTTGATGAGAACTAGTATGATCATTTTCCTAACGAGTGCATTCACTGCAATAACAAAATCAGAAGAGTATCATTACAGATACCTTCACACAAAAAACCAACTTTTACAAGGTAATTTTTTAGAAACGGTAACGCCATAAACACACAAGAATGCCTAACTATAAACAGTTAAGCACAACCATACTGTCCGAATATGCTAAAAATTACCGAGAATTTGATAAGATATCAATAAAAAGCGATAGCACCTCACCACGAAGTTCAATAAAAAACAACAAAAAAATGTTTATATGTTCTGATAACTTAATAGAAGAAGAAAACAAGTAATGATAAAGGATAAAGTGAGTGACTGTAATAATTCAGAAGAAAAACGCATGGAATAGAAACTCCTAGTTTTTTGCAACTGCGAATATGGACCACTATTTCTTGCAAAAGCATAGGCCGCGTCTCCTAAGCGAGCACAAAGGAAAGGCATCCACTCAACATCAACTAAAACCAATCATAAAAATTCAATGAGTTATTGCAACCAAATTTACGACAATCACCATGTAATTAAATAACGTAAGATAAATGCTGAAAACAAAATAATATGGTGTAGAAAAGGTGCTAGGATTAATTAAATAAAGCGACGGAGTTATATTAGAGAATCTAGATAACAAAGAGATATGTAACTAGCAATAAATACAAGGGAAAATCAACAGGTAGCAAAAAGATAACCAATTTAAGGTAAATAAGCCAAAAGTGTAGAAGATAAGTGCTGTATAAGAAAAGAAATGGCTAAATAAAGTTAACTTATTCATAACAGGGACAAAGGCATTAGGTAAATCGTTAAAGAAATGAAACGTGAAAAATTAATTAGCGTTTGGGTTAGCAGAGAATGGTTTGTCTTTAATATGCCACCTTCCTTGACATTTTCCTTCAGTGTCTTGGAGTTCATAGATAAGTGGACTAACAACACGAGTGACCTCACTAATTTTGAAGAAAATTTTTTCGTAGCATCAGATTAAGACAATTCTTTTTCCAGACATGTTCACCTAAAGCAAAGGAAATATTTCGTTTTCACAAATTGTAGTGATCCTTACTCTTTTCATAAGCTTTTAACAAATTTTTTCTAACGTCGCTAAAGATAGAAGGTAATGATTGTTGGTCTTTGGCCCAGCATACTTTTTCGTCAAATTCAATTACGTTAGTATCGTCAGGAACTGAGCCATAATAACTACCCTCAATTGGAGTATATCTTCCAAAAACAAGAAATGACGGAGTAAATTGGATAGCTTCGTGTTTAGAGGTACGCAAAGCTTGAGCGATTTTAAAGATATATTCATCCCACTTAGTGTGGTCTGAATCGATATATGAGGAGATAGCAGATAGATTAAGACTCGATTTACTCTTTCGGTAGGGTTTACTTGGGGATGGTATTTTGCGTTAAACCAAATTTTTTGTACTTTATAACTCTTGACAAAATTTTGAAAATCTTTTGAGATAAATTGCGCTACATTATCGCAGAGAATAATTTGTGGTACACCAAAGATAAGAAATACATTTTATTCTAGGAATTTGATTATACCGGCAGATGTGGATTTACGTAACGGTTGTACCATAGCAAATTTAGAAAACCAATCGGTGACAACTAAAAGATATTGGTTACCTTTTTTTGATCGAGGGAGGTCCTAATAAGTCAAGAGATATTAATTGAAAGGGATAGGATACACGTTTAAAGTTACCCATTAAACCAGAACGAGCTTCTCGAGAGCTCTTCTGAGACCCACTAATTTTACAGTTTCTAATATATCGGCAGACAGATTGTTTTAATGTAGGTCAGTAATGTAATTCAGATATTTTAGCTAGGGTTTTTGTAACACCAAGATGAGCAGCTATACGGTCGTCGTGACACAAAGAACCTCACTGCGGTTAGGGGTATGGACAACAAGTTTCCATTCAGGGATGTTAGAGATTTTGCGAGATGAGGAAGATACAAATTTATATAATCTATTATTTCTTACACGGAAGGTGGAAAATTTATCGGGATTTTCAGAAACTTTTTTTATCATGTTCAGATATCAGGCATCAGGAATTAGATCTGGAAGGTTAAGAGAAGCAACAGCACGAGATAAGGCAGCAGGTACGATATTTAATTTGCCAGGTCTACGCCAAACGTCAAAGGTAAATTGAGAGATATGCAAGTTCCATCTTGCCAACCGACCTTGTTTTAAGTTATTCAACCATGTGAGGGCTGCACAATCAGTAATTACTGTAAAATGTGTACCTTCAACATATTTTTGCAATATATATTCCACCATCATTGTCACCTGATGATTATCAATTGATGTTCGAGTTCTTAATCTCACTAGATGCCAATTATGGATCTGATAATATATTTATTGGTGATTTCAACATTCCAAAATATGTTAACGATCAAAATATTTCCTCTAGTATCTTAACACAAGTTGATTCATTTGCTGAATTCTATAATCTGCGTCAATTCAATCAAGTATATAACACTAGCGGTAGACTTTTGGACCTTGTGTTTAGTTCAGTGGAATGCATTGTGACTAGATCCAACCAATTGATTCTCAATGAGGAATCTTATCACCCTGCATTGAAAGTTAGTGGGGCCAGTGGTCTTGGATACTCTGCAAAAAAGTCTTTTAATTTTCGTAATGCTGATCTCAGAACACTGTATTGTGATTTATCCAGAGTTAACTGGGGCAAGCTCTACGGTTGTACAAATGTTGATACGGCATGCGACTACCTATATACTACACTTTACAAGATTTTTGATCAGACAGTGCCGAAGACAATGGCCTCCAGAAATAATTACCCCCCATGGTTTGATTTAGCTATTATCAAAAAGATTAAGCATAAATACTCATTATGGAAGCTCCACCGTAGAACAAGTGATCCTGAAGTATATGGAAAATTCCGTGAACTACGTACCCAATTAAAAACAGACATCTCTGTCTCCTACAATAGGTACTTTACTTATATAGAGTCAAACATCAATTCTTAATTCAAGCAATTCTTAAATCAAGCATGACTATGGGGCCAGATAACATATTAGCAATTCTTCTTCATGACTGTAAGCTGACTTTTCTAGTTCCATTAATATTTATATTCAACCTTATACTTAGAACATCAACTTATCCTTCAGCCTGGAAATTATCTAAGATTACTCCAGTGTATAAGAGTGGTGAAAAAAATTATGTTAGCAATTACCGTCCTATTGCCATAATAAACAACTTCAAGGTATTCGAACGCCTGCTACATACACGTATGTTGGATTTTGTCACTAACAAAATCACTACCCACCAACACGGTTTCATTAAGGATCAATCAACTATAACAAACCTCTTCTGTATCACTCAATGTATATCTGATGCCCTTGATCGCAGATCTTAGGTGGATATTTTGTATACTGATTTCTCAAAGGCATTTGTTCGTATTTGTCACTCAATCCTTCATCATCATCATTAGGTCTTCAGTCCTGGAACTGGTTAGACGCGTACCATCATTGTTCCCTATTCTGAACTAACCTACAGAGTTCCCTGAAATTTGCACAGTCTGCATCTATCACTATCTGATCTAGGTCAAAATCTCTTTTTTCCTATCTCTGCTTGTAATATATCCCATACTATTCCCCAAAAATGCCTTAGAACGTATTCCCTCTATTTCTCTTATCTTTTTCCTCAGATATCCTTGTTTCCCTACTATTTCTATAACCTATTTGTTATTATTTTTGTCTGTCCATGCTATCGTCCTCATACATCTGAAGCACAGCATTTCAAAAGGCTGCTACCGTTTTTCTGTCTGCGTTTCAGACTGCCCTTATTTCATAGGCATACTGTGCTGTGTTCAACACATATGCTTTCAACAATTTTCTTCTTGTTCTGTTTGTTGTCTTTCTTGTTAGATGCTGTTCGGTCACCTTTTATTGTTTTACAATTATATACCCTATTTCTCCGACCTTCAGTAGTTGTGAAGGGAGGTAAGCAGCCTGTGGCTGCCAAGTTCCCCCAACACTTAACCATTTACTGATTTAATATATTTTCCAATATATCTTTTCACACAGTCAACATTAGTTGCAGATATTTTGCAACCAACAGCTGCAGTTGTTAATACTAATCATCAGATTTATCTGTGCTTATTTTTTCGTCATTAGGTTTTCCGTCTCAAAACTGGTTGGGCATGTACCTGCACTTATTTAGATTCTGAGCTAGCCTACATAGTTCCCTGAAATTCTCACACAGCATGTGTATACAGCTCGTTCCCCTTCTATTGTTTTCTAATTTTATGCCCTATTTCACCGAGATTCAGTGAAGGGGTTAAGCAACCTGTGGCTACCAAGATCCCCCAACACTTAGACATTTGCCAAAATAATGGTTTTCCAGTAAATCCTTTCACACACTTAACATTATTCGAGAATATTGCCCAACCAATTCTTGTTGTTACTTATAACAATCATCATGTTTAAGCACAGTTATTTTTTCGTCATTAGTTTATCCATCTTGGGATTGGTTGGATGCGTACCTCCATTGATTTCTATTCTGGACTAGCCTACACATCTCCCTGAAATTCTTGCAGCTACATCTTTTACTATCTGTGCGCAGTAGTCTAACCTAGGTCTGCCTCTTCTCTTTTTTTCTATCTCTGCTTCTAATATATTCCGCACTATTCCCTCATGCCGTAGTATGTGGCATATCATATTATCTCTCCTATTTTTTACCATTTTCCATATATTTCTTTCTTCCCCTACCATTTTTAACACCTCTTTGTTCTTAACTTTGTCTGTACATGATATCTTCATCATATGTCTGTAGCACCACATTTCAAAGGCTTCTACCTTTTTCTTGTTCACTTCTCCTACTGTCCAAGCTTCACAGCTGTACAATGCTGTGCTCCACACATATGTTTTAAGCAATCTTTTCCTTGTTTCTATGTTTGTGGTATTTGAGCACAGTAGTTGCTTTTTCTTGTTAAATGTAGCACGACCTTGTGCTAATCTTTGTTTTATATCTTTTGTGCTTTTCCCATCTTGCGTTATTTGGCTTCCTAGGTAGCAGAAATCCTTAACCTCTTGTAAGTTCGTGTTACATACTTGTATTCTTGCTTTTGATTTATTTTCCCCACCTTTGCATACTAGAACTTTAGTTTTAGTTTTGTTAATTTTCATACCGTATTTCTCTGTTAGAACCGTTTCCATTTCATTAAGAGCAGCTTCTAACTCTTCCTTGCTAGACGCTAATACCGCTATATCATCTGCAAATCTAAGCATATCAATTTTTTGTCCCTGCATAGTAATTCCAAATGTCTTCCTGCATTTGATAGTATTTATTGCCTCTTCTATGTACAAGTTAAAAATCAATGGGGATAGGGCACATCCCTGTCTCACTGCTTTCCTAATGTTTACTTCTCTATGTTCCTGCTCTAATTCTATTACTGCTGTTTGCTCTTTGTATAAGCTATGTACTATTCGTCTATCTCTATAACTCATTCCAATCTTTTTGAGTATTTCAAACATTTTTTTCCATTTTACATTCTCGAATGCTTTTTCCAGATTTACAAACCCTATATACACGCTTTCCCCTTTTCCTATTGTTTCCTCCATTATCACTCTCAGAGCTAAAATAGCCTCCCGTGTTCCCCTGTTTCGCCTAAACCCAAATTGGTCTTCTCTTAGTATTTCTTCCGCCCGTTTTTTTATTCGTCTTTGCGCAATTCTAGTTAATATTTTTGACACGTGTGCTGTCAAACTTATTGTTCGAAAATTTTCACATCTATCCGCGCCTTTCTTTTTTGGTATAGTTACTATGATGCTACGTTTGAAATCTTTGGGTATCTCGCCTGTTTCATACATATAGCTTACAAGTTGGAAGAGACCTTCTGTTACTCCTTGTCCAGTGGCTTTTAGAGTTTCTGCTTGCACCTTATCTGTACCCGGTGCCTTACCATTCTTCAGACTCTTTAATGCTTAATCCAAACTCATCTCTAAGTATAGGATATCCCAAGTCATCATTTTCACTGTCTGATTCCTGTCCTAATGTAGTTAGTTCCTCTCCTGCATATAAATTCCCTATATATTCTTGCCATCTACCCACTTTCTCTACGTTTTCTATAATGACGTTTCCTTGTGCGTCCCTTATATTTTTGCTATACGGTTTTATATCCCTAAAATTCATTCTAATTAATTTGTATGCTTCGTCTGTCTTTCCTATTTCCATCTTCGTTTGTACCTCTTTGCACTTTTCATCAATCAATTGTTCTTTAGCTTTCTTGCATTTTCGAATAATTTCCCATTTTATGGTTTAGTATCTCTGTTTTCGTGTTTCGTCTGATTTATTTTTGTATTTTCGTCTTTCTTCTATTAAATTCAGGATATCCTTTGTTATCCATGGCATCTTATTTTCTTTTTGTGTATACCCCAGAATATCTCTGGCCGCCATGTAGTTTCTCTAAGTCCAAGTGCTTTTTCTGTTTCTTTTTTTCACATTCTTAAATTTAAGTGCGGCCTTCATAATTACGATGTTGTGGTCAGTATCTATATCTGCTTCTGGGTAGCTTCTACAGTCTTTTACTTGATTCCTAAACCGTTGTCTAACAAGAATGTAATCTATTTGATATCTTGCTATATCTCCTGGCATCTTCCACGTATATAATAATAATAATAATAATAATAATGTTTATTGCCCAACAGTCTTAGCCACATTACTGGACATCCAACAAACCATAATTATGTACAACTTATAATTATTAAAACCGAGAATAATTATTAGAGTTAAAATTAAAGTTAAAAAGTAACTGTTACAAACAAAGTTTTAGAGAGTAAACATCATTTAGCAGAAAGCTCTTCAAGAATTTTTTGCAGGCTATCAACATTTATATCAACATTTCCACATATTTGATTAAAATTACTACACATGTAATATACGGGTGATTTTAACAGCATATTGGTTTTACAGGCTTAGAGATAAAACACTCTATTAGTTCTATTAATTCTACTATTATGTCTAGGAACTAAAAAAATTAGTTTATCCATAATATACGGACAGTCTATATTGTCATGCATGATCTTATAGAGAATGGTGATACTTAAAGCAATCCTTCTGGATTCACAAGTTTTTAGATGAAAGGTGCTTAACAGTGTTTCATGGTCGAAACCTCTGATGGGATAGGTACCATACATTTTGTACCATAAATACTTAAAAAATTTCCTTTGAACTCGTTCTATTAGGATCTTGTGATTACTGTAAATGGGGTTCCAAATGACACTGCAGTATTCAAGTTTTGAACATATAAAAGATATATATAAAGTAATCAGAGCAGAGCGGTTTGAAAAATGATTACAGTTGCGCAAAATAAATCCCAACATTTTGTAAGCAGCAGCAACAATGAGCTTAATGTGAGCAAGAAATGACAACTGATGGTCAAACATCACACCCAAATCTTTGGTTTCAGAACACCGAATCAAATTAATTGAATCAATCCTGTACTCAAAGGCAATAGGGTTTACTTTGCGCATAAACGTGACAACCTTACATTTATTAATGTTCAGTGTAAGCTTATAGTTCATACACCAGTTCAGTAACATACCTAAGTCTAATTGCATGTTTCTACAGTCCTGGACCGACTTGATTTTCTGGAAAAAATTTACATCATCTGCAAACATTAATACCTTTGATTTCAGATTGACACATATGTCATTGATGAATAGTAGAAATAGCAAAGGTCCTAGGTTCGACCCCTGAGGAACACCAGACATAGCAATAAATATATCAGACTTAAAACCATTGTATACAACTTGCTGTGGTCTGTTTTCAAGATAAGATTTTAACAGAGCTATATACTTATTACTAAAACCGAAGCTTCTTCACTTCTCCAATAATATACAATGAATGATCCTGTCAAAAGCCTTGGAGAAATCTGTATTGACCACATCCACTTGACCATGATCATCTAAGGCTTCTGCGGTGAATTGGGTAAAACAACACAAATTGGTAAAGGTAGATCGCCTTTCAATAAAACCTTGCTGACTGGGTGAAATATAAGTTTTGATATGACTATAGATATGTTGTAATAAGACCAATTAAAATACTTTTGCAAAGTTTGATAAAATGGCTATTGGCCGATAATTAATTATACTGGAAGCATCACCAGCCTTGTACACAGGATTAACTTGTGCTATTTTTCATACACCGGGGAAAGTACTAGTCTTTAGACCTAAATTAATTATAAATAGTAGCGGTTGAGCTAAAACCACTGCACAATCTATAATTAAAAAGCTTGGCACCTGGTCCATACCGGCTTATTTTTTAATTTACGAATAGCAGCTATGATGTCATCTTCAGTGACACTGTCCAGAATAATGTGCGGCATGTTAATACCCAATGAGACAGCTTCTTCATTGCATTGTATACCTCTGATATCTTCCGGCTTATGGTAGACAGAGCAAAAATAGTCTTTGAATCCATTTACAATCTGTTGAGGTGTGTCATAAATTATATTTCCAACATTGAGTACACCTGGTATTCTGCTAAAGCCTTTTCTGCCTCTTATAAATGACCAAAAACTTTTAGAATCTGCATTAATAGAGTTTTCTGCATGGGTCAAGTAGCTGATATAAGCCTCCTTGATTTTTGATTTTGATTGAGATCTGAGCTGTTTGAATGTAATGTAGTGAGCGTGTGAATGCGTAGAAATATATTTCGTGTGAGATTTATTTTTCTGCTTGATGATATTAATTAGCTCACGAGAAAACCATTTAGGATATGTTTTAGACCTGTTCCTGGATGTATACACAGGTACATATCTATCCAACAGAGAGTAAAGTAATTTATAAAAAGTGCAACATGCTTCCTCTACATTATTACATTGTTCTAACGGGCGCCAGTCTGCTACAGATAATTTTTTGTATAGTGAACAGCAATCGGCTTTATAAAAGTTATATGCTTTATTATGTGTGTTTGTGGAGAAGTTTATTTTGGGATTCTTTTTAAAATCAAATGTAATTTTCAGTGCAGGGTGATAAGCATCTTCAGCAATTAGTGGCCAAATATCTCTCTCAAGGGCACAATCAAAGTTGGTAAATACTAGATCGAGTAATCTACCTTTGTTGTTACGTATGTGGTTTTGCTGTACTACATTAAGTATATTTCAAAATTGCTTAAAATATGATTTAATTCATCAGTTTTTGAATTGGTAAACTTAGGTATGTTAAAATCCCCAAGTATTAATAGCTTTTTGTGTCATAAATGGAATTGAATAAAATAGTCCACTAGTAATTGTAAACAAGTAACAGTGGGAGTATGTGGTATGTAGACTACAAATAATAGAAAACCATGGCATTCATGGTACATTTGCAGCCTACAAGATCAACAAAAATGAGATTATTTAACAAGTCGGATAAATTCAGTGTTTCCACCAAAATATGATTTTTAATAGCAATTAATACTCCTCCTCCACGCATCAAATTAGTCCTATCGAAATTTCTGTCACATCTATAAACTGTATAGGTTTGTCACGGGAAATTTTCTGAATTCGCTTCATCTCCAGTTAGCCAAGTTTCGTAAAGGCAATTAAATCATATTCACTATCAGCTACAGATGGCCCTATTTGATCTACCTTGTTTCTTAAGCTGCGAACATTCTGGTAGTAACAGTATATGCTACCACAGTTAGTGCTTCCAGTTAAACAGGTTTTTTTTTTACTTGAGGCCTCTACTAGAAGATTCGGATTTACTGATGCTCTGGGAACATTTCCCCTATTGTTATCATTAGTTATAAATTTACGAATAGCAACACCATTTGGCCAGAACTCTGGATCTAATAAGGTAGTAGCATACTCTGCACTCAGTATGATTTTAAATGAACTATATGAGTCTGGAAACCGAGATGTTAATTTTTCAATTTTAAATGTACATGTAGGTGGTAGCAATCAGTTTATTTTCAATGTATTTGGTTATTTTGTTAATATTTACAGTTGGATTCACCCTTGTTAGATGAAGATTAGTATAACAAGGCCTGCGTGGGACTGCTGTAAAACCATCTAAGCGGTCCTCATTACCCACTGCAGAAATATCCACATTTGCGCCAATAATCATAACATTTTTATTCATGGAAGTGGATTTTCCTTTCAATGAAGGATTCCTTACAGATGAACTAATTGGTGTAGTAACATTGTTATTAGCATTTGTATTACTTTCTGTGATAACTCTTAGTTTGCTAGTATTAGATCCAGAGCCTTTAATTACACTTGCATAACTTGTAGAACCACCTGCTACTTGATTACTTGATATTTGATTATTAGTTAAAAGGTTATCAATAACATTTGGTTTGAATACAATGTTGTTATTGCTATTATCAGACAGTGTATTGGTAGATGATAAATTATCCATTGTTGTGGTCCTTTTATCTTTGCTACAAGCTAGAGCAATTTCAGGGAACTGCCTCTCCATTGTTAGTAATTTAATTAGATCTTTATTGCTCGCTGTTAAATCAAAAACTTGTGTTTTTAATTCGTTTATTTCACTTAGTAAAACTGCAGTTGCCTGGTTAACCAGTGATTTGAACCACTCCTGGATTCTACTATCAATAAAAAAGCTATCAGTTTCTTTGGAACATACAGGTGTGCTATCATCACTATCTATATTTATATTTTTACTGACTTCAACATTATAAACACCTTCATCAGGTTTATTGCACTCCTCACATAAAAACTTTTTTTCACCTGTCACAGTAGCTACACTAACACCACTTCTACCTCCACAGGAGGTATGAAATAATAATTTACACGTACAGCATTCAACATATTTATTAACTACATTTTTACCACAATAATTACAAAGTTTATGCTGATTACTAGAACCATTGCTGGTCCTCCATTTTGTCAGCCATTTCGTCTTCTAGCATGATGTTGAAATAAAGTGTTTGTGATGATTAAATTGTTCTTGTCGCAAAATTCTACCAGCTTATTTCCCCTGTCGTTTCTCGTGCCCAAACCAAATAAACCCACTACCGTTCCTTCCATACCCTCACCTACCACAGCATTAAAATCCCCTGTAATTATTAAATTTTCATGTCCTTTTACATATCTTAATATGTCTTCGATATCTTTGTAGATGGCTTCTACTTCTTCGTCACTGTAGCTAGAGGTGGGCATGTATACTTGTATTATTACTGTGTTTACCGGTTTAGATTCTAATCTAACCATGAGTACTCTTTCGTTCTTTTGTAAGTAATTTTCTACACAGGATCCTATTTTTTTCCACATAACTATCCCCACGCCCAAATTTCCTTCCTCTGCTCATGTATGAATTACCCTGAAGTCTCCACTCCAAAAATCCCCCGCCTCTGGCCACCGAACTTTGCTGATCCCTACTATGTCTAGTGATAACCTATTCATTTCGATTTTTAGGTTCTCTAGCTTACCTTCTTGCTTCATACTTCTAACTTTCCGATTGCATCCTCCAAAGTAGTCCCCTCCCGGAGATCCGAATTGGGGACTATTTTAACTCCGGAATCTTTTACCCCAGAGAATGACATCATGTTTGTTACAATTTAAGTACGCTGTGTACTTGGGATATAATGTGGTGGTTTCCCATGCCTTCCACATCGCGGTAGTGTGTCTTAGACTGCCATACCGACCCCTATGGTCTCTGCCAATCTAAGTACCGAAAGAGCCGCTGCCCTCTTTCGGGGACATATCTTAGTCTGGTTCCTCACTAACGACCCTACTACTTTGGTTGGACCTGTAGTTTGGCTCTTTAGCTCATTAGAACACTCAAGCCATTTCACCTGTTCTAGTAATTTAGAACTTCGGCAAGGTGCAGGTCCATTCGAAATGGACTCAATTCTTATACAAAAGTTAAACCAAATTGGATTCTCAGATACCCTCCTAAAGCTTATATCTTCCTACTTACACAATCGTACTCTGTACGTGCAATATCGTGTATTTCAATCTAAATATATAAAGGCTCAATCTGGGGTTCCACAGGGCTCAATAATTGGACCCTTGTTTTTCATTATTTACATCAACAACATTGGGGACATGTTAGACGTTCAATATCTTCTTTATGCCGATGACCTGAAACTATATGCTGAAATTAAAAGTCAACATGATTGTAATAAACTTCAACACAATCTGGAAATGATAAACCAATGGTGCCGTGTTAATAGATTTCCTTTAAATGTAAAAAAATGTACTGTCAAGTCATTCTACAGAACTTATCATCTGTTTCTACATGACTATTCACTAAATGGTAACATTCTCCAGCGCCCACAATACATCAAAGATATAGGAGTTTATTTTGACAGCAAACTCAACTTTAAGGAGCATATTCAATGTATGGTTAAAATTTCTAGCAAATTAACAGGTTTTATAATTCGAAACTCCGTTGGTTTTTCTAACGCATCTACTTTGATTACCTTATTTAATACTTATATTTGTACCCGCTTAGAATATGCTTCAATAATATGGTGTCCGCATTATGTGACGTACATTAACCAAATTGAGTACCTTCAAAGGAGGTTTCTAAAACTAGTCTTATACCGTATATGTGGTACATATCCACCAATTGGATACCCCCATGACATGCTTCTGGCTAGGTTCAATAGATCCTCTATGGAGAAACGACGTTTTGTTCAATCCATAATATTTCATTTGCTAACCAATTTTCACTGTCTTCAATTACTTGGTTTGATTACTTTAAATGTTCCTCGCCTTGCTTCCAGATTGTCCTGCACATTTCATCCGAATATACCGCGGACTAATGTCTTGAAATTTTCACCATTACATCGCTTATGCCGAAACTATAATACCATTCAAAATGACATCGACATATTCTGCACATCAGTTCAAGAAATAAAAAACCTACTTTAGCAAGTAGCAAGCGTGGCTAAAAGGGTTATATGTGATTAGCTATTAGCGTTTATGAGCTATTTATACTTTGTGCTGTAAGTTATTTTGTAATTTCGTAAATTTTTACATATACCTAGCCTGTTTTACCTATCTTGTAAAGGAATCATTCTGTAAAATAGGGTCATAATAAATAAATAAATAAATATCCTCTAAATTTTTCAATGCCACAGATAACCCTAATAATTCACGTTCGGTAGCTGAATATTTTTGTTCAGCAGAAGTTAAGGCACGACTAGCATAAGCGGGCGATAGGGTGTTCTAATCCATTGCTTACTTGAAACAACATTGCGCCTAAACCAGTAAGTGAGGCATCGGTTTGTATATAAAATCTTTCATCAAAATTGGGCGAGATTAAGATAGGTGCAGAAGTAATTAATGTTTTAATTTGTTCAAAAGCCTGCTGAGCTTCTGAATTCTATTCAACAGATTGGGTTTTCTTTTGATTTTTAATTAGGGCGGTAATGGTTGTAGATATAGTTGCGAGATTAGTAGAAAATGCGATAGTAGACTAATCATTCCCACTAAAAGTTTAATTTCGTTAACAGTCTTGGGTGTTTTAAATTTAGTAATAGCGTCGACTTTAGCAGGATCTGCCCGTAGACCAGTTCCATTGATAATAAAACCAAGAAATGTAAGAGAAGAACAACAAAATTGACATTTTTCCCAATTTATTTTAAAACCTGCTGCATTTAAGCGTTCAGCAACTTCACTGAGTGTAGCGATATGTTCTTCAAAGAACTTGAGATAACTAATATGTCGTCTAAAAATACAAAGGCACGTTCTAGGTGTAAGATAGGACCTAACGTTTGATCCATAGTACGCTGTAAAGTTTGTGGTGCGTTACAGAGACCTAAGATCGGTAGATGAGATAAATTTAGCGTTTCGAAGCCGGCTTAAAATAGAATCAGTACGGGGTAAGGGATAGGCGTCGGGCACAGTTACAGAGTTAAGCTTTCTACCGTCAAAGCAAAAACGCCATTCATCATTTTTCTTACGGACTAATAACACGGGAGACATCCATGGCGAATTTGAGGGAGAGATAACACCAGATTCGAGCATTTTATCTATTTCGAAATGCAAATGTTTTTGTAATGCGGGCGATAACGGATATTGACGTTGCTTAAAAGGGAGAGCATCACCTGTAGAGATAATGTGTTGCAGTAGTAACACAATCAAGTTCAGAGGTATTTAATTTACGAAATTTGTCGATTGTAAAGTTAAGGATTGCATTTTGGAGATCGGTAAGAGAAATTTTATTAGATATTCCAGCAGACGCACAAGAATTTGTTTTGTGGGAAGCTTGCCAAGAAAAATCTTGAAAATATAGAGATAAATTAAAAAGTTTACAAAAATCCACACCAAGTAGAAATGGATAAGCTAGTGTAGGTACAATCAAAATGGAACATCACGTTCAAGTGACTCTACTCGGATTTTTAGTTTAAGGAACCAGTTACATATATTTGATTATCGTCAGCTAAATTTATAGAGGTTTTTTCCGGAATAACTTGAATTTTAATGTTTTGTTTAGATAATTGCTGTAGGCCTTCGTTGTTTATAAGGGAACATGAGGAACCTGTGTCCAATAAAGCTACTACATTTAAGGAACCAATCGAGATAGGTAAACGAGGACGAATATCGAGGGTTTTAACAAGTTGTAAGGCATTATAATTTGAATAAGGGCCGCTAAACTTGCGGCCACGTCCCCAATGCTCCACCCGAAGGTACTACATTGGGTTTAAACGCAAAAATATAACGTGCTTCTAATTTATTCTAACTTCATAATTAATCCACCCTAAATAAAAATCTAACAGACTGAAACAAAAACTAAAAACAGGGTTTAAATAATGGTATTCCTAGCGTTGACTTTGGAGTGTGCCCGATCAACAAGACACCAGCAAAATGGGGATCCGTAATACCGGATAGCAGTCGCCAGCTCTGCTTACCAGTGCGACCTGAAGGGTCGTCTTAAAACTATCCAAATCTAGCTAGCTAATTTAAAATGGATTCAAATTTTCTAAGCAATTGCCAAATGTATTAATAGTGAATCCAACTATTTTGCCTGCTCTATAAATTTACAAATTCATTCACCCTGATCTAAGTATTTTATCCTAAAGTTGTCCCTAACATTCCCTATCATTCCCTAACTGACATATTATATATACAATCTTCTTTTCTATATATACTGCGACCAAAAATTGGCGACAAAACGTCAAACGAATTAAATCAAGCCATAAAATAATACAATGCAGGCAAAAATATAAGTGTAAAAATAAATATAAATATATAAATATACATATAATAAATATATAAATAAATATCTGAATAAGCAAAAGCATGTAACAGTGCATATATTAGCAAAACCAAATACATTATCAGGTGCACTGGCTTGAGCATTATATCGACTAGCGCCATTACACAAAACGTGCTTGTTAGATTATTTCAAAATCTGTTTAAAATCACAAATCAATGCTCATGCGATTACAGCCGCCACAATTTTATTCTTACCTTCAACATAAATTTTTCCAGTATTCGAAGATCTGGTCGTCTACCTACATCTTACTTTTATGGGGAGTTGAATATGCATGTTAAAGTCCTAGTGGATATGCACTAAACGTTCGGGGGGGGGGGGGGATCACAATCACTATCACTTCGCTTTTAAGTCCTGGAGGGATGCGCGGTTTCACTCTATTTTATTATTTCTTTATTTATTACGCTTAAATTAAATTAATGAGGTTTCCTGACTTAGTTTGTTGTTATTTATTTGTTTCGTTTATTCCCGATTTTCCGCGCGTAGCAGGTGGGACAGTGATTGTTTTAGTGGTGTGTTCGTCGTGCATATTAGAGTTTTGGGTTACTTATTTAATTGTTATTATTATTGTTTTTTTGCAGGTTTTGGTTATCATACTCTTACCATGTCAAAATCACGCCAGGTCGAAATCTACAATTTTCCAATCCTTCCACCATTCCCTTACACACGGTTATCACCGTCTAATCTCGCAACCCTTCCTGCGAACTCTCTAAAGGCTGTCCAGAACGCCTTCTGGTTAACCACTGCCATGACTTCCTCTAGGCTCTTTGGCCATACTAGACCTACGATTGCTAATTTCGTATCAGCCAACCCTCGATTTGCCGCTTCAAGCGGGCAGTCGAAAAGCACGTGCTCTGCGCTTTCCGTCGCCTTCACCGCATTGACAGCGGTGGTTGTTGGTTAGTCGAAACCTATGTAAATACGCTTTCAAGGCGCCATGCCCTGTTATCAACTGAACCATTTTATGATCAAGTTTAACCTCGATCTTGCCTCTAGCTTCTAAGCTAGGTATAAATTTAGGGTCAACCTGCCCGTGGCAGCGTTATTTCACCTCTCTTCCCATTGCCGGATTGATTTTTCGCGCAGCTTTGTTTTAATCAAAGACCTCGGTATCGACGAATGTGATATCCGAAAGTCACCCGTCGCGGCCTCTTTAGCTAATTTATTAGCCCTATCATTCTCTACATTACCATCGTGCGACCTAACCCAACAGAACCTTAAACGTCGAAACTCGAGCGCCGTATGCGCTATCCTCCAGACGTCCGCTTGGAGGTCTGTCGAGGTGTTCATGTTTGTTAACGTCGTCAGCGCAGATTTACTGTCGCTGATTATGTAATACTCGTCTCTGTCCGTATGATTTATTACATAATCGATAGCCTCTCGTATGGCTACCAATTCGCACTGGAAGATAGTGCTCCAGTTCGCGAGTTTGGTTTGAAACCGAAACACTTCCGTTTCCTGCTTAAACACGACAAACGCCGCTCCTGCTTGCCCGTCATCCATACGTGAAACGTCTGCGTAAATTCTGATACCCGTCGCGTCCCGAACTCCTTCGACAAACTCGATTCCTCTAATATCGGCCGGGTGCCCTAACTTTGATACCACGATCTTTCTCGCAACTTCCATATTACCAAGATTAATATCTTTGATAATTTTGCGCCCTTTCCCTATATCTATTAGTCTCCTATCTCTAATCTCCCTAATGACATATTCGATAGGGAGAGTCCTACTGATCACCAGGACCGCCTCCGTGGAGGTGGTCCTGTATGCCCTCGCTGCCTTTACCGCGGTTATACGGTGTACGCTTGTTAATTGACGCATTTCCCGGACTTTACAACCTTCTGGCCATACGGATGCTGCGTACAGCATTGCCGGCTCAATTGCTCCGGCATAGACCGTCCTCAGCGATTAGCCTCTGAAACCCCAGTTAATTTCCCCGCCGCCATCATTTTATTTGATATTTCTTCGCCCTTACTTTTAACGTACTGTACGTGCGCTTTCCAGTTCAATTTATCGTCTATTTTAACACCGAGGTACGTGATGGCTTCTTTGAACGGAATTTTCTCCCCCCCTCCCTAGCTCTAGCTTGGGGGGGGGTCGCTGTCATGGTTTCGTCCCGAAATAAAGCGCCTCTGATTTGGATGTATTGAACTTTAATTTTACTTTCCGCGACCATTCGTACAATTTATTTAGCGCCTCGTTTGGTTTGGTTCGCATGTTCATTAATAATCGCGATCTGATAATTAAAAGCGTGTCATCCGCAAATCCAACGATTGAGCATCCTGCGGCCAACTTGACCCTAAAGATGCTTCCATACAACAACTTACAAAATGTGGGACCAGAGCATGATCCCTGCGGGCATCCCCTTTCCACCTCGCGCGACAAAACTTCACCCGGAATTTCAACCTGTGCCAGTCGCCCCGAGAAATAACTCTTGACCAAAGACATCGAGTTCCGCGGACAACCCCTACGTTGTAACTCGCATACGATTAATGGCCACCAGGCAGCATCAAATGCTCCTGAAATGTCCAAAGCAACAACAACACAGTGGTCTTTAGCATCTTTCGCCTGCTTAATTTCCCCGACAACGAACTCCAACGCGTCAATAGTCGACTGACCCTCAATAAAACCAAACTGCCGATTTCTAAAACCGCCGCTGTCTCGCACTACGTGCTCAACGCGCATGGTCATAACTCGATCTAAAAGCTTTCCCCAGCACCGGTAGCAAGCTAATTGGACGATAGCTGCCCGGGTCTGACGCATCCGCCTTTTTAGGTTTAGGGATAAATTTTACGTTCTGGACTTTCCAGCAACGTGGAAATACGCCTCTTTCTAAACAAAGATTAAACAACCCGGCAAAGACACACGGGGCGAACAGGTACGCCTCCAGAGCTGCGTCTGCGGTGATTCCGTCATGCCCCGGTGCCTTCTTAGGGTTCATCCTTCTAAGAGCCCTAACGACCTTGTGAACTAGGATTGCCTTATCGGCACATTTTATCATGCTTTGAAGGCATTATAAATTTTGTAGGTTTAATTCAACTTGTAACAAATAAGTTTGTATAACTGAACAAGTATTAAATTCTAAATATCAACGCAAAGACTTGCAATTTCAGTATTAAATTTTAAATCTCAGTAGTGAAAAACAACCACATTAATTGGTAGGTACAATAATACAAAACGCCATTCATCATTTTTCTTACGGACTAATAACACGGAGACATCCATGGCGAATTTGAGGAGAGATAACACCAGATTCGAGCATTTTATCTATCTCGAAATGCAAATGTTTTTGTAATGCGGGCGATAACGGATATTGACGTTGCTTAAAAGGGAGAGCATCACCTGTAGAGATAATATGTGTTGCAGTAGTAACACAACCAAGTTCAGAGGTATTTAATTTACGAAATTTGTCGATTGTAAAGTTAAGGATTGCATTTTGGAGATCGGTAAGAGAAATTTTATTAGATATTCCAGCAGACGCACAAGAATTTGTTTTGTGGGAAGCTTGCCAAGAAAAATCTTGAAAATATAGAGATAAATTAAAAAGTTTACAAAAATCCACACCAAGTAGAAATGGATAAGCTAGTGTAGGTACAATCAAAAATGGAACATCACGTTCAAGTGACTCTACTCGGATTTTTAGTTTAAGGGAACCAGTTACATATATTTGATTATCGTCAGCTAAATTTATAGAGGTTTTTTCCGGAATAACTTGAATTTTAATGTTTTGTTTAGATAATTGCTGTAGGCCTTCGTTGTTTATAAGGGAACATGAGGAACCTGTGTCCAATAAAGCTACTACATTTAAGGAACCAATCGAGATAGGTAAACGAGGACGGATATCGAGGGGTTTTTAACAAGTTGTAAGGCATTATAATTTGAATAAGGGCCGCTAAACTTGCGGCCACGTCCCCAATGCTCCACCCGAAGGTACTACATTGGGTTTAAACGCAAAAATATAACGTGCTTCTAATTTATTCTAACTTCATAATTAATCCACCCTAAATACAAATCTAACAGACTGAAACAAAAACTAAAAACAGGGTTTAAATAATGGTATTCCTAGCGTTGACTTTGGAGTGTGCCCGATCAACAAGACACCAGCAAAAATGGGGGGGGGGGATCCGTAATACCGGATAGCAGTCGCCAGCTCTGCTTACCAGTGCGACCTGAAGGGTCGTCTTAAAACTATCCAAATCTAGCTAGCTAATTTAAAATGGATTCAAATTTTCTAAGCAATTGCCAAATGTATTAATAGTGAATCCAACTATTTTGCCTGCTCTATAAATTTACAAATTCATTCACCCTGATCTAAGTATTTTATCCTAAAGTTGTCCCTAACATTCCCTATCATTCCCTAACTGACATATTATATATACAATCTTCTTTTCTATATATACTGCGACCAAAAATTGGCGACAAAACGTCAAACGAATTAAATCAAGCCATAAAATAATACAATGCAGGCAAAAATATAAGTGTAAAAATAAATATAAATATAATATAAATATATAAATATACATATAATAAATATATAAATAAATATCTGAATAAGCAAAAGCATGTAACAGTGCATATATTAGCAAAGCCAAATACATTATCAGGTGCTTGAGCATTATATCGACTAGCGCCATTACACAAAACGTGCTTGTTAGATTATTTCAAAATCTGTTTAAAATCACAAATCAATGCTCATGCGATTACAGCCGCCACAATTTTATTCTTATCTTCAACATAAATTTTTCCAGTATTCGAAGATCTGGTCGTCTACCTACATTTACTTTTATGGGGGAGTTGAATATGCATGTTAAAGTCCTAGTGGATATGCACTAAACGTTCGGGGATCACAATCACTATCACTTCACTTTTAAGTCCTGGAGGGATGCGCGGTTTCACTCTATTTTATTATTTCTTTATTTATTACACTTAAATTAAATTAATGAGGTTTCCTGATTTAGTTTGTTGTTATTTATTTGTTTCGTTTATTCCCGATTTTCCGCGCGTAGCAGGTGGGACAGTGATTGTTTTAGTGGTGTGTTCGTCGTGCATATTAGAGTTTTGGGTTACTTATTTAATTGTTATTATTATTGTTTTTTTCCAGGTTTTGGTTATCATACTCTTACCATGTCAAAATCACGCCAGGTCGAAATCTACAATTTTCCAATCCTTCCACCATTCCCTTACACACGGTTATCACGGTCTAATCTCGCAACCATTCCTGCGAACTCTCTAAAGGCTGTCCAGAACGCCTTCTGGTTAACCACTGCCCCGACTTCCTCTAGGCTCTTTGGCCATACTACACCTACGATTGCTAATTTCGTATCAGCCAACCCTCGATTTGCCGCTTCAAGCGGGCAGTCGAAAAGCACGTGCTCTGCGCTTTCCGTGCCTTCACCGCATTGACAGCGGTGGTTGTTGGTTAAGTCGAACCTATGTAAATACGCTTTCAAGGCGCCATGCCCTGTTATCAACTGAACCATTTTATGATGAAGTTTAACCTCGATCTTGCCTCTAGCTTCTAAGCTAGGTATAAATTTGTGGGTCAACCTGCCCGTGGCAGCGTTATTCCACCTCTGTTCCCATTGCCGGATTGATTTTTCGCACAGCTTTGTTTTAATCAAAGACCTCGGTATCGACGAATGTGATATCCGAAAGTCACCCGTCGCGGCCTCTTTAGCTAATTCATTAGCCCTATCATTCTCTACATTACCATCGTGCGACCTAACCCAACAGAACCTTAAACGTCGAAACTCGAGCGCCGTATGCGCTATCCTGCAGACGTCCGCTTGGAGGTCTGTCGAGGTGTTCATGTTTGTTAACGTCGTCAGCGCAGATTTACTGTCGCTGATTATGTAATACTCGTCTCTGCCCGTATGATTTATTACATAATCGATAGCCTCTCGTATGGCTACCAATTCGCACTGGAAGATAGTGCTCCAGTTCGCGAGTTTGGTTTGAAACCGAAACACTTCCGTTTCCTGCTTAAACACGACAAACGCCGCTCCTGCTTGCCCGTCATCCATACGTGAAACGTCTGCGTAAATTCTAATACCCGTCGCGTCCCGAACTCCTTCGACAAACTCGATTCCTCTCATATCGGCCGGGTGCCCTAACTTTGATACCACGATCTTTCTCGCAACTTCCCTATTACCAAGATTAATATCTTTGATAATTTTGCGCCCTTGCCCTATATCTATTAGTCTCCTATCTCTAATCTCCCTAATGACATATTCGATAGGGAGAGTCCTATGATCACCAGGACCGCCTCCGTGGAGGTGGTCCTGTATGCCCTCGCTGCCTTTACCGCGGTTATACGGTGTACGCTTGTTAATTGACGCATTTCCCGGACTTTACAACCTTCTGGCCATACGGATGCTGCGTACAGCATTGCCGGCTCAATTGCTCCGGCATAGACCGTCCTCAGCGATTAGCCTCTGAAACCCCAGTTAATTTCCCGCCGCCATCATTTTATTTGATATTTCTTCGCCCTTACTTTTAACGTACTGTACGTGCGCTTTCCAGTTCAATTTATCGTCTATTTTAACACCGAGGTACGTGATGGCTTCTTTGAACGGAATTTTCTCCCCTCCCTAGCTCTAGCTTGGGGGGGGGGGGTCGCTGTCATGGTTTCGTCCCGAAATAAAGCGCCTCTGATTTGGATGTATTGAACTTTAATTTTACTTTCCGCGACCATTCGTACAATTTATTTAGCGCCTCGTTTGGTTTGGTTCGCATGTTCATTAATAATCGCGATCTGATAATTAAAAGCGTGTCATCCGTAAATCCAACGATTGAGCATCCTGCGGCCAACTTGACCCTAAAGATGCTTCCATACAACAACTTACAAAATGTGGGACCAGAGCATGATCCCTGCGGGCATCCTCTTTCCACCTCGCGCGACAAAACTTCACCCGGAATTTCAACCTGTGCCAGTCGCCCCGAGAAATAACTCTTGACCAAAGACATCGAGTTCCGCGGACAACCCCTACGTTCTAACTCGCATACGATTAATGGCCACCAGGCAGCATCAAATGCTCCTGAAATGTCCAAAGCAACAACAACACAGTGGTCTTTAGCATCTTTCGCCTGCTTAATTTCCCCGACAACGAACTCCAACGCGTCAATAGTCGACTTACCCTCAATAAAACCAAACTGCCGATTACTAAAACCGCCGCTGTCTCGCACTACGTGCTCAACGCGCATGGTCATAACTCGATCTAAAAGCTTTCCCCAGCACCGGTAGCAAGCTAATTGGACGATAGCTGCCCGGGTCTGACGCATCCGCCTTTTTAGGTTTAGGGATAAATTTTACGTTCTGGACTTTCCAGCAACGTGGAAATACGCCTCTTTCTAAACAAAGATTAAACAACCCGGCAAAGACACACGGGGCTAACAGGTACGCCTCCAGAGCTGCGTCTGAGGTGATTCCGTCATGCCCCGGTGCCTTCTTAGGGTTCATCCTTCTAAGAGCCCTAACGACCTTGTGAACTAGGATTGCCTTATCGGCACATTTTATCATGCTTTGAAGGCATTATAAATTTTGTAGGTTTAATTCAACTTGTAACAAATAAGTTTGTATAACTGAACAAGTATTAAATTCTAAATATCAACGCAAAGACTTGCAATTTCAGTATTAAATTTTAAATCTCAGTAGTGAAAAAACAACCACATTAATTGGTAGGTACAATAATACAAAATAATTGTTCTGTCACTTGTACTAAATACCTAAATATTCAGTTTGTAGCTGAATTGTTCCTGTTACAACAAATATTTGATTTGTTTTCTTACTTGAAATTAATATCATTACCTCTAACTAACATGAAAGTTTCAAAGTAGTATGGCGCTATCTACCGAAACTATAGTACCTAAGGTCGGTACATGCAAATCCGTGATAGTTTCACAGATAGAACACTGTAGTATTGGTAATTCAAATCAGTGAAAGTTTCACCAGCGAATTCTGTAATGTTGGTAATGCAATCTGTACTGTGGGTAATACAAATCAGTGAAAATGTCACAAGCGAAATCTGTAATATCGTTAATCAATTACGAATTTATTTTTTTTGTTATCACTAAGTAGTTGCAACAAAATGCATGGTTTTTCCACAGAACGGTTCAAATCCAGCTCGAAGGACCATGGGACAATATGGTGGATGGATATGGATAATGGACTGTAGGGAAATATTGAGCTTTTGGTTACAATTGATCTTTATACGACCGCGGAGGCCGGTATAATTTAAATGAAAGTTAAAGAAAGTATCAGTTTAAGCAATAACAACATCTGACAACACATACACGAATTGGATTCTTTTGCGTTGCTTGTCCAGCGGTGATTCTCTTGTAGATGCGTGGCTACGCGTGTGGAATTTACAACAGGGTTGATGCAAATTTGAAGGCACCTTTTGCAGATCTTGCCCCGACACACTTTTCAAAACGATACAACTCTTCGGCGGTTGATTGTAGTCTCACTGTCCGCGCACTCGCAATTACTGATGTTCGGTTCAATTCGATTACCGAGACGGACACAAATAATACGTGTGGTAAACTTTTAAGGAACTGGGTTGCTTATCCGCGGGACGATCCAAGCGGCATCCAAAATAAATTGGGATTGCTACAAATTAAACTCTTTGAAGGAACTATTCACTACAATATTTATCAACTCATTTATTTATAATTTATTCCTGTTATAAAAATTTACTTACCGTAACACCATAACACATATTGTAGCTTTTAAATAATATTATTAAGTTACTTTAAGAGAACTCCTAAATGAAAATAAAGAATCAGTGCATAAATGTATATTATACTTATCGCAGCTACAAGTTACAATAGTGGTAAAAGCAATCTTCACAAAGTTTAGTGTAATTTCTGCTTTCTCATCATGGAACTCAAAAATGTAAAAACGGAAAATGAATAGTGCACCAACTGAAATATACGCTTTGAAACTAAAACAATAAAGCAACTGTTTTCATACATTCTTACCTTAAGAAAACTGGATATACTTAAATATCCAAATCCTCCGGCAGACATACGAACAGCTCTCTGTGATCTAACCATCATCAAAATAAACAACTTTTGAAACTTCGTGTTTGCATGGAAGAAATGCCAACCACAACTAAAAACAGTATTAGACAGTTCCATGCTCTAAAAATATTTTTTATCAATAATCTTTGAATAATTTTACAAGAGAACCAACTTCGAGAATTAGGTTTTCTCCCATGTAGCAGTAAATGAAGATCTCGCATATATGGCCTGAAAAGTACGTCAATGCCGTTACTATTTCTTTAGGTAGTGTTGTCTAAAAGGTTCTTTTTTACATCTAGTGCATGTTATTATGAGCATACCGCAACAAAAGTCGAGAGACATACTGTTCCAATACTTGTCAGGTATTGCACCAGAATGAACACTGTGAATATGGCTTCTATCTCCTTGCAAGCACTGAAATATATAACACAATTGAATTTGTTATACGAAAGCATCTACAGTTGTTATTAGTATTTCAAAGATCAACTATTCAAAAGTATGTGATAAAAATCAATTCATCTAAATATTTCAAATCTTCAAAGAACTCTTAACGTTTCCAATTCGCTTAATCAGCACGACTGCAAATAGTGACCTGAAAACTAACATATACGTATTCTGCATTCCTCGTGCGTCACATTCATAGTTAGAATTCATGTCATACCTGGACTTCATCATTTTATAGTATGGTTTTGAATTTCTCAAAAAAATCGGATTACAAGGTGCATTTGTTCAGAAACTAAACAATTTTTAACTTCACGATAGGATAAAGTCTTAACCGGAGCGTTTGGTAGAGATCGTGAGAGATATAATCAAGTGTTCTAAAATAAGGCATATAAAGTAGTGCTTCGAAGAAGTCCTCAAGATGTTTGTTATCACTTGGAAAAAATACGTACACATGAATGTGAAGTGCATTTAATACTTCATATTAAAATGCTTTGGGTTTTTTGGCAGAGAAAAATATACTTTAAGTCATCGCTGGTGTCTTCCTCAAGCTGTTCAACATCCAGATTACTATGCCCAAGGTTCCGAGTTCGAATCTCGACACAATTCGCTTAAAAAAATGTTAAGCGAACATTTTTTACAAAAATATGCCCTCGTTCGGCTGAGGTAAAATGATGGTCTCGTGTGTGCGTATGCGCGTGTGTGTGTGTATGGGTGTGTGTGTCTGTGCGTGCGGGTGTGCGTGCGTGTGTGTGTGCGCGCGTGGATGTGTGCGTGCGTGCGTGTGTGTGTTGTCACGCACGTTAAAGGTCCTTACCTTACTTGGTGCAGCAAGGGTCTGGCAAAATTCAAAATTTCCAGGTAAAAGAACTCACTTTCTGGCCAATGTAGTACCTTTGGGTGGAGCATTGGAAAATCAAATGTAGTGTCCAGAATCCAGAGCGGCTCCGTGGGGTAGTTGGTATGCGTGTGACTACTATGCCCAATTTGATTCCTGACCCGGACCGCTTGAAAAATATTAGGCCAGTATTTTTTACAAAAATACGCCGTCGTTCGAATTAGAGGTAAAGTGTTTGGGCCGTGTGTGAGTGTTGTCGCGCACGTTGAAGATCTCTACATGGCTTGGAACAGTAAGTCAAATTCAAAATTTCCAGTTAAAAATAACTTGCTTTCTGGCCGATGTAGTACCTTCAGGTGAAACATTGGAAAAATGAAATGTGGTGTCCAGAATCCAAAGGCTAGTCTGTTTGGATTTTTAGGAGCAACGAAAACAATACCGATCAGAGCCCTAGAACATTGGGATCCCAGCTCTCCACATCTGTATCCAGAAGGATGCTCTGGTAAAGTATCTTGGACTTTGAGATATCGTCAAATGGCGGAGCAAGGGCGCGTTTTGTCGTAAAAGCAAATATTTCTATAAAAATGCACCCTCCTTGCATTTGCAAAGCCATTAAAGTTTAAATTAATTAGCCTTTGTGCATAAAAACATTTTAAATAAAACATGTTCTCATATTTTCGAGAGGAATTGAGAAGAAATGTATCAAATTCGTATGAACTAATTGATAAAGAAAAGAAGTGGACCGATCAATGAAAAAATCTCTAAAATCCATGGAATAACTGATAAGAATTATTTATTACCTTTCGCATTCACTGTTGAAGAGAAGTAATGCGACACGATAACCTTGGGTGTTAGGCAAAGACGAGCCAGCACGCGTCACTAATAAGTGGAAGAGATTACGAGATAATAAAACGTCGTGATTTTAAACGTTAATGAGTTTTTCTGGGAACCCTTGCATCATAATATCCCATACTCTTGTAGTATATTCGAAAAATTGATAATTTTGTATATATAAGGAAGCGTTTATTAAATAAAGGATTCGATTCATAATTTCGATCACGAAATGTTATTTTGATTTAAGTCGCGAGCTGTTGTTTTGCGAAGATAATATTTGAAGTATGCAGGAAGCATACTGTAATATAGTAATTACGATGTTACAATTAATAAAAAAGCGATGTTTTAAACGTAACTTACATAAAAATGTAAATTATTAAATACAATGAAGAGGGAATATTCTTCAATATAACGCTATTTTAAAAATTTTATTAAATAATTGAAAGAAAGATATAAGCAACTACGAAAATTCGTAACTGCTGTTTCTAAATGGAGATTTTATACATCATCTTGTAAGCGGATTTAGAGGTCAATTTAAAATAAGAAAATATTTAATTACAAGCAGGATATAGAAGCGCTGTGTAGATTTTTGCAAATATAATTTCTTGTAACTGATATTTGAATTTTGTCATTTAGTTTAAGATAGTCCTAATAATTTGTTTTGTAAAGGATGTTTACCAGGAAAATTTGTGTTCAGAGTTCGAGACACTGTGATTTTACGTTCTGGACTTTCCAGCAACGTGGAAATACGCCTCTTTCTAAACAAAGATTAAACAACCCGGCAAAGACACACGGGGCTAACAGGTACGCCTCCAGAGCTGCGTCTGAGGTGATTCCGTCATGCCCCGGTGCCTTCTTAGGGTTCATCCTTCTAAGAGCCCTAACGACCTTGTGAACTAGGATTGCCTTATCGGCACATTTTATCATGCTTTGAAGGCATTATAAATTTTGTAGGTTTAATTCAACTTGTAACAAATAAGTTTGTATAACTGAACAAGTATTAAATTCTAAATATCAACGCAAAGACTTGCAATTTCAGTATTAAATTTTAAATCTCAGTAGTGAAAAAACAACCACATTAATTGGTAGGTACAATAATACAAAATAATTGTTCTGTCACTTGTACTAAATACCTAAATATTCAGTTTGTAGCTGAATTGTTCCTGTTACAACAAATATTTGATTTGTTTTCTTACTTGAAATTAATATCATTACCTCTAACTAACATGAAAGTTTCAAAGTAGTATGGCGCTATCTACCCGAAACTATAGTACCTAAGGTCGGTACATGCAAATCCGTGATAGTTTCACAGATAGAACACTGTAGTATTGGTAATTCAAATCAGTGAAAGTTTCACCAGCGAATTCTGTAATGTTGGTAATGCAATCTGTACTGTGGGTAATACAAATCAGTGAAAATGTCACAAGCGAAATCTGTAATATCGTTAATCAATTACGAATTTATTTTTTTTTTGTTATCACTAAGTAGTTGCAACAAAATGCATGGTTTTTTCCACAGAACGGTTCAAATCCAGCTCGAAGGACCATGGGACAATATGGTGGATGGATATGGATAATGGACTGTAGGGAAATATTGAGCTTTTGGTTACAATTGATCTTTATACGACCGCGGAGGCCGGTATAATTTAAATGAAAGTTAAAGAAAGTATCAGTTTAAGCAATAACAACATCTGACAACACATACACGAATTGGATTCTTTTGCGTTGCTTGTCCAGCGGTGATTCTCTTGTAGATGCGTGGCTACGCGTGTGGAATTTACAACAGGGTTGATGCAAATTTGAAGGCACCTTTTTGCAGATCTTGCCCCGACACACTTTTCAAAACGATACAACTCTTCGGCGGTTGATTGTAGTCTCACTGTCCGCGCACTCGCAATTACTGATGTTCGGTTCAATTCGATTACCGAGACGGACACAAATAATACGTGTGGTAAACTTTTAAGGAACTGGGTTGCTTATCCGCGGGGACGATCCAAGCGGCATCCAAAATAAATTGGGATTGCTACAAATTAAACTCTTTGAAGGAACTATTCACTACAATATTTATCAACTCATTTATTTATAATTTATTCCTGTTATAAAAATTTACTTACCGTAACACCATAACACATATTGTAGCTTTTAAATAATATTATTAAGTTACTTTAAGAGAACTCCTAAATGAAAATAAAGAATCAGTGCATAAATGTATATTATACTTATCGCAGCTACAAGTTACAATAGTGGTAAAAGCAATCTTCACAAAGTTTAGTGTAATTTCTGCTTTCTCATCATGGAACTCAAAAATGTAAAAACGGAAAATGAATAGTGCACCAACTGAAATATACGCTTTGAAACTAAAACAATAAAGCAACTGTTTTCATACATTCTTACCTTAAGAAAACTGGATATACTTAAATATCCAAATCCTCCGGCAGACATACGAACAGCTCTCTGTGATCTAACCATCATCAAAATAAACAACTTTTGAAACTTCGTGTTTGCATGGAAGAAATGCCAACCACAACTAAAAACAGTATTAGACAGTTCCATGCTCTAAAAATATTTTTATCAATAATCTTTGAATAATTTTACAAGAGAACCAACTTCGAGAATTAGGTTTTCTCCCATGTAGCAGTAAATGAAGATCTCGCATATATGGCCTGAAAAGTACGTCAATGCCGTTACTATTTCTTTAGGTAGTGTTGTCTAAAAGGTTCTTTTTACATCTAGTGCATGTTATTATGAGCATACCGCAACAAAGTCGAGAGACATACTGTTCCAATACTTGTCAGGTATTGCACCAGAATGAACACTGTGAATATGGCTTCTATCTCCTTGCAAGCACTGAAATATATAACACAATTGAATTTGTTATACGAAAGCATCTACAGTTGTTATTAGTATTTCAAAGATCAACTATTCAAAAGTATGTGATAAAAATCAATTCATCTAAATATTTCAAATCTTCAAAGAACTCTTAACGTTTCCAATTCGCTTAATCAGCACGACTGCAAATAGTGACCTGAAAACTAACATATACGTATTCTGCATTCCTCGTGCGTCACATTCATAGTTAGAATTCATGTCATACCTGGACTTCATCATTTTATAGTATGGTTTTGAATTTCTCAAAAATCGGATTACAAGGTGCATTTGTTCAGAAACTAAACAATTTTTAACTTCACGATAGGATAAAGTCTTAACCGGAGCGTTTGGTAGAGATCGTGAGAGATATAATCAAGTGTTCTAAAATAATGCATATAAAGTAGTGCTTCGAAGAAGTCCTCAAGATGTTTGTTATCACTTGGAAAAAATACGTACACATGAATGTGAAGTGCATTTAATACTTCATATTAAAATGCTTTGGGTTTTTTGGCAGAGAAAAATATACTTTAAGTCATCGCTGGTGTCTTCCTCAAGCTGTTCAACATCCAGATTACTATGCCCAAGGTTCCGAGTTCGAATCTCGACACAATTCGCTTAAAAAAATGTTAAGCGAACATTTTTTACAAAAATATGCCCTCGTTCGGCTGAGGTAAAATGATGGTCTCGTGTGTGCGTGTGCGTGTGTGCGTGCGGGTGTGCGTGTGCGTGCGCGTGTGTGTGAGCGCGTGGGTGTGTGCATGTGTGTGTGTGTTGTCATGCACGTTAAAGGTCCTTACCTTACTTGGTGCAGCAAGGGTCTGGCAAAATTCAAAATTTCCAGGTAGAAAGAACTCACTTTCTGGCCAATGTAGTACCTTTGGGTGGAGCATTGGAAAATCAAATGTAGTGTCCAGAATCCAGAGCGGCTTCGCGGGATAGTTGGTATGCGTGTGACTACTATGCCCAATTTGATTCCTGACACGAACCGCTTAAAAAATATTAGGCGAGTATTTTTTACAAAAATACGCCTTCGTTCGAATTAGAGGTAAAATGTATGGCCCGTGTGTGTGTTGTCGCGCACGTTGAAGATCTCTACATGGCTTGGAACAGCAAGGGTTTGGCAAAATACAAAATTTCCAGTTAAAAATAACTTGCTCTCTGGCCGATGTAGTACCTTCAGGTGAAACATTGGAAAAATGAAATGTGGTGTCCAGAATCCAAAGGCTAGTCTGTTTGGATTTTTAGGAGCAACGAAAACAATACCGATCAGAGCCCTAGAACATTGGGATCCCAGCTCTCCACATCTGTATCCAGAAGGATGCTCTGGTAAAGTATCTTGGACTTTGAGATATCGTCAAATGGCGGAGCAAGGGCGCGGAAGTAGGACATACTAAAATCGCCAGTTGTGTACACGTTTTAGATTTGTAAATTTTCCAATTATCGTCATTGGTCTCGGTGGCGTGCGTAATTAGTAAACGCAATTTCCTGGAAAGACTAAGATACAGGTTCAAGTCATGTCCAAAACCTTATATTTTCCTTCTTTTAACTACTAGCTCGATTTGAAATGATCATTTGGGCCTTGCATAAAAGTTTAAGTTGTTATTTCATCTTATTAAGGGGTCACGAGAGGTCATTGAACCCAAATTCTACAAATAAATCCCACCAAAATATAAAAAGAATCCGGAAAAACTGCAAATTTTTGTACGTTCCTGGTTACGCCCTGTATATTACAAGTGTACCTATATTCATTGTTGTACAAGCGAAAAATACAATTGTGCGTGTATAAATAATGACCCTGTATGATATAGGCGTATTGTAAATAAATAGCAAATAACGTAAGCTGTATATGTAAAAATGATTAATCATTAAGATACCTTAAAACGCATTAAATCGAATGCAAATCAATAATTTTTAGCGAAATACAAAACTATTCGTTTGTGCACTTTCCGTGCATAAAAATAAATAATTTCCCGTATTTAAAACCCTAATTCTAATCTTAATTTTGTGTATTAAAACACGTTTTGCCGTAAAAGCAAATATTTCTATAAAAATGCACCCTCCTTGCATTAAAAAGCAATTAAAGTTTAAATTAATTAGCCTTTGTGCATAATAATTTTTTAAATAAAACATGTTCTCATATTTTCGAGAGGAATTGAGAAGAATTATGTCAAATTCGTATGAATTAATTGATAAAGAAACGTTTATTCCAAGAAGAGGGCCGATCAATGAAAAAATCCGTAAAACCATGGAATAACTAATAAGAATTATTTATTGCCTTTAGCATTCACTGTTGAAGAGATGTAATGCAACACGATAACCTTAGATGTTAGACAAAGAAGAGCCAGCGCGCGTCACTAATAAGTGGAAGAAATTACGAGGTAATAAAACGCCGCAATTTTAGACGCTAATGAGTTTTTTTGGGAAACCTTGCATTATAATATCCCATTCGAGAGATTGATAATTTTGTATATTAGAAGCGTTTATTAAATAAAGGATTTGATTCATAAATTCGATCACGAAATGTTATTTTGATTTAAGTCGCGAGCTGTTGCTTTGCGAAGATAATATTTAAAGTATGCAGTAAGCATACTGTAATTTAGTAATTACGATGTTACAATTAATAAAGAAGCGATGTTTTAAACGTAACTTACATAAAAATGTAAATTATTAAATACAATGAAGAGGGAAAATTCTTCAATATAACGCTATTTTAAAAATTATATTAAATAATTGAAAGGAAGATATGAGCAAATACGAAAATTCGTAACTGCTGTTTCTAAATGGAGATTTTATACATCATCTTGTAAGCGGATTTAGAGGTCAATTTAAAATAAGAAAATATTTAATTACAAGTAGGATATAGAAGCGCTGTGTAGATTTTTGCAAATATAATTTTTTGTAACTGATATTTGAATTTTGTCATTTAGTTTAAGATAGTCCTAATAATTTGTTTTGTAAAGGATGTTTACCAGGAAAGTTTGTGTTCAGAGTTCGAGACACTGTGACCTTTTAATAGATTATTTGTCAGGGATTTTTTGGTCAAACAAACTTTACAAGCGTAGCAATAAACGAAGTCAAGTAAAATATCCATTAGAAAAAGAATTTAGTTCTATAAATTTAAGATAAGGTAAGAAACATTTTTTATAGTTAAGTAAATATGTATTTGTTAGAAATATTTTTGTTTAAAAGAAACGATGTTGTAAATGTTCTATATGCTTTTGTATAAGAGAAAATATTTCATACTGTATAAATGCTTTGTGATATTGCTGTTTGATTTTATTTTCGTAGAGCTAGCCAGGCAAAGTTAGAAAGGAAGGTAAGTCAACAATTTCAAATTTTACAATTTGCTGTATCTTACCTAGCACTCTTTTAGCGGCGCATCAAAGCGAAGCGTTGTCACAGTACTCTTTTGGCGACTCTTTCAACGCGACGTTGTCACAGCACTCTTTTAGTGACGCCTAAACGTGTTACCATTTTCATATCACTTTTATTGACGCACCAACGTGCAGCGTCCAACGCGGGCATTATTATATCATTCTTTTAGTGACTCTACAACTCGGGGCCTTATATCAATTTATACATATATTGATGTGATAAGAGACCACGAGTTCTACAAATAACTCTCACTAAAATATAATGGAATCCGAAAATAGAAGTTTCCGTAAATTCATGATTACGCCCTGTATAACACAAGCGTACTTTTACTCATTGATGTACTAGCGAAAATGCAATTGCCTATATATAAATAATCACCCTGTATGATACAATCGTATTGTAAATAAATAGCAAGTAACGTAAGCTGTATATTATGTAAAAATAATTAATTGTAAGATACCGTAAAACGCATTCAATGCGAACTCAAATCGATCATTTTAAGATAAATACAAAGCCATTTATTTTCACTTATTAATTATCGATACATTTTTGATAAAAATGTTTTTATTTGCTGTAAATAGCACCAGATTTATGCAGTTTGCGTTAGAAACTACAATCAACGTGTATTTAAAACCCCAATTTTAATAAATTTTGTGCAAATATTTCTATAAAATGCAACCCCTTTTACATTAAAAAGCAGTTAAAGTTTAAACTAATTACCCCTGCAGATATTTATTTTAAATAACGAATTTTCTAGAATATTATGAATATAAAATGATGAGTCATCCGCATTTGGAACTACGTAAATATCTAATTAATAAATGAAACATTTGTTCCAAGAAGCGGACGAAACACGAAAAAACCTAAAACCCCTGGAATAATTGATAAAAAATTTTTATTACCTTTTGCATTCAGTATTGGAAAGAAGCGATACGTCACAATAATCGTATATGTGTTAGAGTGGGAGAAACAGTGCGCGCCACTCACAACTGGGACTAGACAACGAGGTAAAAAAAACTCTACAATTTTGAACGCTAATGAAGAATTCCAAGAAATTACGTAAGATAGGCTATTATTTGAATGGAAATTCTGGAAATAGATAAATTTATATACATAAGGAAACATTTATTAATTAAGGGATTGAGTCGATTAAAAAATTCGATATTGAAATGTTATTTTGATTTAAGTCGCGAACTGTTACTTTGCGAAGATATTTGAAGTATGCAGTAAGCATACTGTAATATAATAATTACAATGTTACGGTGAAGATAGAAGTGATGTTTTAAACGCAAATTACATAAAAAATGAAATTTATTAAATTACAATGAAGAGGGAAAATTTTTCAACATAACGCTGTTATAAAAATTTTATTAAATAATTGAAAGGAAGATTTAAGCATAATGTACTTTGGTAACTGCTGTTTGAAATGAGGATTTTAAATATGGAAAATCTTGTAAGCTGATTTGGACATCAGTTTAAAATAAGAAGATATTTAATTACGAGGAGCGTATTTGTGTTTCTGTAAATATTACTTTTAGATTTATTTTTAACTGATATTGGAGTATTTGTATTTAATAGGTAGAAGAATTAGTGTTAATCATATAATATCTTTTTTGTAAAGGATTTTTACCAGGTAAGTTTGTGACGGGAGTTCAAAATACTCTGACCTTTTAATAGATTATCTGTCAAGGATTTTTTGCCAAAACAAATCCTACAAGCGTGGGAATAATCATAACCAGGTAAACCATCCATAAAAGAAGAAATTTAATTCTGTAAATTTAAAATAAGGTAAGTGAGATACGCACTATGCCAATCGAAGAGCTGGAAAGCACCCGGACCGGATGGAATCCTTGCGGAGATTGACATAGCACTACAAGATAAATTAACACCGATGCTAACAGCACTGTACAATGCTCCGGAGACCAGAGACTGATCTCCTGGAATATTAGTAATATTTGTTATTTTTTTGTACAAAGTAAAAGGGACTGTTTGCTGCTGGATATGCGAAAAGAAGCATGAGAGATTAAGGTTTTACTAGGAGCTCTTATTAAACCAAGGTTAAAGTAAAACATGTGGTAAAGCCTTGTTACTTTTTCGGATAATCAATTGGAAATAATCAATCTGTTGAATTGTCGATCTCAAAAAGTATTATTTTAAAAGGGGATGTATATAATGTATAAGTAATGTCTGAACGAGGAGTTTATTTGTGATTTGGCATATATTTTTTCTGAGTATGAAATAAATGTATGTGATTTTTACCGTAGCAGCTATTTGTTTATAGTAGTTAGTTGAATTGCAGAAAACAGCTGAGCAGCCGTGGCAAACTTTATTGCGAAGCAGAAATTTTAAGCTTTTAAGGTGTATAAGCACTACACCACTTTTACCAAGTACGGACTTCGTAGCATGTTGACGCCCAAAAAGTGGGGCTTTTTAAGTTCATTAGCAGTCGTTGAAGCCTCAGCAACTCAGACGTCGTAGCATTTATTTGGCGCCCAATTCGTGGGACCGTAATAGTAGTATGTAAAGGTTTTTTAGCAGTCTTTTGGAGACCACATGGTTGTAAGCAATATATATATATATATATATATATATAATATATATTGCTGTGGATCCGGGGATTAAAGTTTGAGAATCGAGAGTGAGTCATTAAATACTTTTCAAAATAAAAAGTTCACAACAAAAAAATATTTCTTACCCTGATTTCTGCTTCAAAATATCTTCCACAGCTTCCCTGGCTAGCTCAGCTGTGCCTCTTCTCGGATACCTAAATTTACAATCATTCTTCCTTCCCACTCACACACCATTCAATAAAATCATCAAATAATACAACAATCATACAATCTTTATTTACCGCTATTTACAAACAATTATTCACAGATATCTACAATTTGCTTACAATTCAATAAGTGATATTTTTGTAAAGTCCTTGTTTTAAATTTTATTAGTAAACACATTTAATACAATTGGAGTAGATGGGCCCCAAATAATACCCTATATTTATTGCACACTGGAGTATGGTGAGCTCATAATAACTCAGTTTATTAATGTATGCTTTTTACTTTGCATATAATTACTACAAAATTAATTAACCCATGTACTCTTAAAAATCCCATTTAAATTCATAATGAAATTTAGTAAGTTTTACATATACCTTTTTTTCAGTATTTAAACTAACCCTACTAATTGTCAAGTACACGTATTTTTTCCGATACGTTATAAAACCATAAATAACCCCAATGTTCACTCACACGTCACCAAATAATTCCAACAGTTTATCAAATACCAGAAAATACAAATGAGTTACCTGGAAAATACTTCAAGACTATCTTTTTCGATGATGCTATCCAGAATACCTTTTCTTCGTGATTATGCGCTCTCATCCTCCAGATTTTTATAGATGATAACCAAGCGCCTTGCTACCAATTACCATACCATCACCGCATACAAATTCACGTATATTATACTTTTATTTATTGATTTATTAGCTTGTTATGATATTAGTTGGACCTCGGTTAATTTAATTCACTCGCCACTACTCACGTTAATAACTACAAGGCCTCAACTTACCACGTTATAAGTGCTAATTCTATTTTTACTGAATTATATAATTTTTTACTACTTACAAGCGTCGGTTGATTATTATACGTAGTCTAAAGCGATGAAAATACAAAGAGAATAAAAGAATCAAAAGAGAGCGAGCCCCACTCTCTCCGAGTATTTATATCCTTAAAATGCCACCACTTAGGCCACTCTTCGCGCGACATACTTAATTTAAAATAATGTTTCTGCAAATTTTAATCTAACTGACTTAAAGCCTCCAGAAATTTACCTCAGACACACAATTTAATCCGAAAAGTCGCTTTCACATGTCGCGTGTTCGTCCGTTGTAAAACTATCTATACAGTCCTGTGTCGTCATAAAACTCCGCCTGTAATATTTTTATCTCTGTCTTATGCATATTAGATGTCGCGTTCCAAACCCCACTTGAGTTATATAAAATCGATATTGCTCACCGCGTCTCAGGACTCCACGTGGATACGAACGTGCGTTTTGAAACCAATGCTTTTATATCCGTCTTTATCTGTAGCATATTATTGATCGTGCATCTCTTCCACTCTTTAAGAAACTTGTAAGCTTGTTTATTCGAAGCAACTGACGGTTGGAAATATTTTCTTTGAATCCTGCGTTATTATGCATATAAATTCGACGAAGGTAACCTTTGCAAACATGCAGGTGTTCTTAATTATTGACCGTTTAAACAACAATTCTAGGAGCTTATATTTCACGGTATTCGATACAACTGACGTCCTCGCTTGTTACAACGAACCTTTTGCCTTGGGATTATCGATTTTCTCTACCCCGGTGCGTTTTCTAATGCTATTACACGTTGAATTAAAATAAATTAAATTAATTATGCGTTTCTATTTGTTTTAAAACTGGTTTTCTTTATGAACCTATTACTTTTCAATCCTTAATTATAAAAATACGTCAATACTTGTTCGTTTAAATTAAATCAATGACATAAATTTTGCGCGTAAATAAATTGTTCGTTTCTCTATACAGGTGTTTGAAATTGCATTGCTTACCCCAAATTTAACCCTTTGAATCCATAACATATATATATATATATATATATATATATATATATAATAAAGAGACACGTAAGGAGCAGAGTGATCTTGTAAAACCCTAAATAGGATTTTTTGTACTTTCCAGGAGAAGGTTCCGCCAAGTGGCACCCGTTGATGAGGAACGGCATCTGGGACCAGGTAGAAATTTGGATGCAGCTCTTGCACCTCTGCATTGATTAAGAGAAGATATGCTCGTACATTTAACTTTCAATGTTTTGGCCGATGCTACTACATTGGCCAGTAAACACTTTTACTTGATAATTTTGAACTTTGTCCCTACATTTAACTTTTCAATGGCCCATCCAAAGGTTTTGACTATGAAGCGAGTTTTTTACCTGGAAATTGTGAATTTTGCCGAACCTTTATTGTTCCCAGCAAGGAAGGGATTTTTAACGTACTTGACAACATACACGGGATATACAATTCACCTCTCATCCGAGCGAAGACAAAATTTTGTGATAATTGCTCGTTTAATATTTTTAAAGTGGTCAGTGTCGAGAATCGAATTCGGGACTTTGGCATTAGTAGTCATACGCTAATCTATTTAACCCACGGAGCCGCTCGGAAATCGAACCGTACATTTGATTTTCCAATGCTTCACCCGAAGATACAACATTGGCCAGGAAGCGATTTTATTTACCTGGAAAATTTTGAATTTTGTCAAACTCTTGCTATTTCTAGCAAGGGAGGGATTTCTAACGTGCGTGACAACACACGCACGGAACCTACATTTTACCTCTCATCCGAATGAGAACGTGTTTTTTGTGAGGAAACGCTTGCCTAACATTTTTCAAGCGGACCGTGTCGGGAATGGAACCTGTAACCTTGCGATTAGCAGTTGTCCACAAACCTATTTTACCCACTGAGCCCCAGAAATTGAACCCTACATTTGATTTTCAATGCTCCACTCCGAAGATACTGGATTGGCCAGAAAGCAGTTTTTCTTAATCTAGAGTTTTTGAATTTTTTCCGAACCCTTGCTATTCCAAGCTAGGTAGGACCTTCAACGCTGGTTACAATACACACATGGGACCTGCATTTTACCTCACATTTCATCGAGTGCATGCTTGTGTAAAAAAATGCTCGCCTAACATTTTTCAAGCGGTCCGTATCGACAATTGAACCTGGGACCTTGTGCTTAGTAGTCACACGCGAACAACTACGCCACAGAGCTTAAGCGTACAACCCAGCAGGCAATACAAAGCCGAGGCGGCTGCGATGGCGTAGTTGGTATGTGTGTGACTACTTCGCCCAAGGTCCCGGGTTCGAATCCCGACACGGCCCTGCTTGAAAAATGTTAGGCGAGCATTTTTCACAAAAATACACCCTCATTTGGATGAGAGGTAAAATGGAGGTCCCGTGTGTGAGTGTTGTCGCGCACGTTAAAGATCCCTACCTTGCTTGGAACAGCAAGGGTTCGGCAAAATTTCAAATTTTCCAGGTAAAAAAAACTCGCTTTCTGGCCAATGTAGTACCTTCGGGTGGAGCATTGGAAAATCACAAGGTAATACAAAGCTAGACAGAAGTCTCCACATCTACGATCCAATGTCATGAAGTAACAACCCTTTAATATACGCAGCGACCTATAAAGGAAGGGAAGAAAATATAAAAAAATTTGAAAAGATAATAGAGGGGGTGGGATGTTTGGCGCTAAATAGCAACCAGGTTGAAGAGAGAAGAAGAAGGACTCGCATCGAGCCAGAGCGATAGGAAAAAGGAGGCTAGCAAAGCACTGCTCAACCATCGCAAAATTTAATCGGGAGTCCGAAGTGGGAGAGAACAACTCTTTTATGAAGGACGGTTGCCTCAGGACAAGGACAGGTCTATCGGAGGAAAAATTAGGCTAAAACGGAGATGAGCGATACGAAAAGATAGGGTAAGTATCTTAGTGAAAGGGTAGAAAAAGAGAACGTCCTTGTTAAAACAGATCGGTTTGAGGGACCATCTGCAACGTTAGCGACCTATAATAACACGTCAATAATCAAAAATAGCAGATGAGACCTAGATAGAACATCTTCCTACCGAGCGCAACTACTGCAATAAGAAAATTAGACAAAAGTTAAAACGGCCAACTTGAACATATCTTTACTGTAATTGCAACAACGGTAGCTACCACATGCATACATAAACAATTAAATGATAAACAGTCATTCAAAGATAAAAGTAAAAAAATTTATAATCTACCGAAAAGCAAACAAGGATTAATGATGAAAATAGCAAACGACGACAGCAGGAAAAAACAGAAAATAACGCACAGACGTCCCTATGATACAGAAAACAGTTAATAGAGGAAAATATAGATAATAATTGAAATATTTACGAAAGAAAACACATCGAATAGAAATTTCTCGTAGTTGCAACTGTGAAATTGACTTTTTTACTGCAGAAGCATAGATTGTTAGTATATGTATGTCCAAGATGTAAAGCAACAATTAACATCAGCTAGTACAGGTCCTAAAAATTCTTTGAATTGTGCACACAGAAGATATGTCAACGACCACAAAAGAATGTGATGAGATATGTGACAAGAATATCAGGGAAATACAAGAAAAAAATTGAAGAAAAAATAATAAGAAGTGAGTACAGTGACAAATAAATTTTTAGAAACTGGGGTAGAGAACCATGAAATTTTGAGATGGAAAAACAAGAAGGTTTGAAATAAATTAATTAAATAAAAGTCTTTTCAAGTTGAAAATGCTTTAAGAAAATATTTAGGTAGAAGTTATGTTATTTTTTACTTGAAATAAGAGCAATTCCTTTACGCATTAAATTTTAATTATATATATAATTAGTACATTATGAACGCTGGAAATACAAAGTTAGTGCCCTTTGTTATACTTCAACGGTAACTCTGTAGTCAACCACTAGTCTGTACAGAAAGCGACATAAATTACACAGAATTTACAAATGAAATAATATAATTTACATTCAAATTAACAAATGCAAAGAATTATTTCATTATAAAACTTATTTCAGAACATAAGTGCAACTTGTTTTAAACAAACATGGAAAACTGGGTATTTATCTTGACAGATGTTAGATCAAAATGTTGTCATTGACGACTATTCAATACAAGAAAATGGCTACAAAAAATTTGCCAGATCATCTTATCTCTACTACATAAAATATGATTTATTTCAATAGGAAAACTTTCATATTCGCTATTCAAAAAATTTTTGCTAAATCTTATATTGTTTAACCAATTATTTTTCTGTCTAGCAAGGTACTTCTCGTACGAATTGATGCTTGTTGTTTCTTAAGGGAACAGTACTCACCCCAGCTTGTAGACATTTAGTGTAACAAAAAAATTACAAAACATCTGTCTGGTTGCAGCCTCGTAAATTGGTCGTCTGTAATACAAACAAACAAGAATTCCTCGCCAACGGTTAACACACTTCTATTGACTAGACTTTAATTCGAATCGATTTCCTTGTACCCATTGTAATTTCCTAAACTACACCATCTAAAACTTGCTTGCGTTTTATATATCTTGAGTTTACTTCATTCTTCTTCATGGCTAGCATAGCTGTCTTTCTACACCTTTATCCAAGCAATACGTCTCTGCCAGGAGTGATACTTTTTATCACCCATGATGGCTAGAAAAATTCTCACCGCCTTCAAAAAAAAACGTCTCTTCGAACTACATGCCACGATGAGAATAATAATACTTTCTCTATTGGACCGGCGCATCGAGCATCCCGCCCACGGCTGCGTGGACTGACAATTACGTCGGCAAACACTGTTTCGCCTAAACTCCGCCAACCCACATAGCATAGAGCAGATTCCGGGTTTTCCTAAACTAAAGCGTTACAATAGTATGGCACAATGTACTAATATAATGAAATAATTTCAACGTACGCCACACCGTCACTGCTATGCCCTTAAGGTAAAAAGTGCTATATTAATCATTATTAAAAATTACCTTTTATTTTTTATGTCGACAGCAAGACAATACTCACCAAATTAGTTGACTATGACGGTCGACACATTTGATAAATATCTGCATTTTGATTGCGTCTTTATTTGGTCGCCGATGATCCATCTCTGTTTCAAGAAAACCCCTAAGGAGCTTAAACTGTGCAATGCATATAGCTAATAAACTTACAAAGAACAGGTCTAAAGCACAGACATTGAAAGCCAGTTCTATACTTAGAAAGCTTTCCCAAACGTAAAGCACTTCAAAATATGGACTCGTTTCCCACATATTTGAAAATTTCGTACGTAGAGGTAAGGTTTTTTTGAAAATTGTAATTATAACAACCTGCAAACCCCAGAAAAATGCAACAACCGTATAACTGCCACAATAAATTAATAAAAGCCAGCTATCTCGAGTTATTCGCTTATGTAATTTTATGCCCGTAAAGTTAGATGGCCAAAATTCGTAATAGATTTGATTCAGCAAGCGCTTTAGTCTTCTTCTGTAGACTAAGAGTAAGACTCTTCTCATAGTAGTCTAAAATAAAACAAAATTTTATGGTTAGAATAACTATAAATACATATAAAATGCTATGATAATAGGGTTATTTAGGGGTATCTTGAGTCATAAGGGTCGCACACTACATGGAAATAGTACTAGAAGTTAGAAAACTAAACAATTTTATCATGAAAAGTATGTAATTCTCAAATTATGCAAAAGGCAAACATTTAACACCTTGTATAAGGATCACAATTGACTTTAATTAATGCCGGGAACCACATCCTTTAATAATACAAACATATTCAGTAAAATAAATAACTCTGTACGCAATTAAATTTATTTAAATCAGAAAAGCATTCATAAATTCTAAAAAACACGCATTAAGAGCATTGAAAGCTAGAAATCATGATTAGAATTCTGTTAAAATAAACACGCAATGATACAAAGAAATAACAAAGCATTCTTGCAATAAACGCATCTTTCAAAACAAACACATTTTCAGAAACGCAGGATGTAAATAAACGCATTTCAATTACGTTATAATAAAATTTAGCCTACGTGATTTTTCACATGAAATGCATTCAAAACCCAAAAGATTATCTTGACAAAAACAAAAGCCATAAGTTTGAGTACGTGCGAGGTCGCGGTAAAATTTCCTAAAACATAACAAAACAAGACGGGTGAATGTACACAAGCTATAGAAATCCTCTATACAAAACTTGAATGCTACGTGACTACAACATCGTTCCAACAAGATATTATCGAGTTCATACCGGAGAAAGCCCAAAGTATGGTCAACGGCAAATAACATGCCTGGAAGCTTTGACCGAAGAACGGCCGATAACCAATCATGTCAGCTGGGGGCGTTGCTTTAAATACCTCACAACTTTGGTAAACAATCAGTCTACTTTCAACAAGAGCATGATTCATAGCAGTTCAAACTAAATATTTACGTAAAGTGAAAATAGAAAATTAGATAATTATATTTTTCAAAGTTATGATAGAAAAGTTGTTGAAAATTAAAAGAATAGTGAAAATATACGAGTAAAGCTTGCCGTCAACTGGACAACGTAAGTGAAAGCTTATTAATTAAACAATTTTAATATTTATAATTTAGGGCTCTAAGTATAATCTAAATATAATCTCAGTAAATCTAAGCATTATCTAAGTAATCTAAGAAATCTAAGTAAAATCTAAGTAGAAAATCTAGGTAAATACCCACGAATAATATAATAAACTAGCTAAAAGACCCTAAATTGGTACACAAATCTAAATTGGAAAAAAAATTCGAATTTAGATATACATTGATTTGCATTGGTTTGCATCTACGTATTGAAGCACCAAACGGAAGATTGTTTTGAGCATTGAACGGGTGATTGGGTCGAGCAGCACTATAAAATCAACAAGTGAACTCAACTGAAAGCAATCCAGAGGTACCGGTCAATAGCACGCAGCAGAAGCAGATCCAAAAATAGGACACGCACTAAAAACTACAGGTCAGAACATTATTTAATAGCATAAGGCATTATTTTTTTTTCTTGAATAATTACAATTTTCATTATTTCAGAATATTTATGTAAAGGGTCGATTTTTATACGTAAAAATTTACATGAAAAGGAGAAAGTTATTGAACGTTCAAGGGTCTTTTCTTTAGCACACAGTATTATTTTTGGTGGCTTTAAATTGACTAAAGGGAGGTATAGTTTTGGGGATTAACAAATTGATATCATTATTACTTCGATTGAGGGGTTTATTTATCGAATAGTAAAGCATATTATCAAGCTGTGAAGTGTAAATAATTTTTTTATTGATTGTCGTTATACAAATCTTGGTCAATTTCGTTTTTCTCATTCAAGTAGAAAAGTGTTAAATAAAAAGGGGGTAAATTCTTTGTTATTGTAACGTTGAACACTCTGCGTGAGTTAGACTAAGCTAGTCGAGCTATATTTAAATTTTGGGTTGTTGAGAGACAGAGCGGTGACGGGAAGCTAGGAAGCTGAACGTTAATATACATCGACGTGCGGCGTTATATATATATATATATATATATATATATATATATATATATTGTTGTGGAATTAGAGTATAATAGGTCCAGGCAGTAAAATTTTAAACACTGTGTATATAGAAACAGGAGCAAATTATTTACGCGCCAAATTAATTAATATAGTGAACACGAAGAGTTATTAAAGTAATTTTCTATTTTTAAATTGGAATGTCAAAATTGCATAAGGGAAGAAAGCTATAGAGTACATAAAAACTCAATAATAAGCATAAGTAATTATAGTAATTTTAGATCAAACGCATGGAAGCAAAAAGGGAGCTTGCATGCATAGAAAATCAATAATTTTAAACGCAAATGTTTTCAGTTTAAAAGCCAACGTTCGTTTATACAAATACTAAGAATGGTTAAACCAAGAATTGTTATTTTAAACGGTCGGTTGTTTTAAGAAACACCTGTTGTTATATGTCAGGTTCATGGAAACTTAAACGAACGTTAGCACAAAATTCTATAGAATTGTGTTTGCAACGGTCAGTTTATAAGCTGCTACAATAACAAGTGCCTTCAAGAATGAGTGGAATAAACGATCGATAATGTAAGACAGACAGAGAAGCAGGTAAAGAAAGCGTTGGGTACATGTCACGTATGAAATACACGGGTAAAGGCGAAGGCCAAATACAATATCGATTTTTTGTAACTTAAGAGAGGTTCTAAAGGAGACAACAAATATGCGTGGAACGGAGATAGATAGCTGAGAGTTGGCGCGTCAGAACGGGGAAAATTCTATCATTGGTCGATGGCTAGCAGTTTTCAGAAGTGCGCGTACGTTAAGGTCGTAAACAAAATTCTATGTATACAGCACGATGGACGGGGTATTTTCCAGAAGTTATAGTCGGTTACGTTCGAAATTTTAAGAAGCCGTTTCGAAAATAAGCTTTTCAAGTGAAATAGGTTCCACAAAGAGGGTGTGAAAAATCATATAAATACACGGAGAAAAATATTAAAGCTCTCTTACTCTTTCAATTTAGATTTGAGACCGTGCTTAGATCCGCAACGTAATAGTAGTAAATGCTTTTACGGCTATTAATTATTGTGTTCAGTAAAGTTGCATATAACATCCTGTGTAGAAATTATGAAAGCTGTAGTAAGAAGAAAGGTTGTAAAAGTGGTATTGCACGAGTTGGTGCTTTTGGTTTAGATAAAAGGTTCCGTTACTACAACGACTTGATTAAATAAAGAGATGATATTTTGGGTAAGCGAAGCCTAAACTTGGATGCTTGAAGTATATTTGGGATGGAATGTTACGTTTGAGACAAAGCTAATAGTGGTGGTAGCGGAGATTTGGATGGTGGGGATCTGTGAAGTCAGGCATCATCGTAGTAGATGGACACAACGACGAGGGTTTCTGGTAATCATCTTCACTGGTGACGAAGAATGAAGGCGACTCCAGGTAACGAAACTTAAATTCCGTTTTGTATAAACATTTCCATCTCTGTTTCAAGAAAACCCTAAGGAGCTTAAACTGTGCAATGCATATAGCTAATAAACTTACAAAGAACAGGTCTAAAGCACAGACATTGAAAGCCAGTTCTATACTTAGAAAGCTTTCCCAAACGTAAAGCACTTCAAAATATGGACTCGTTTCCCACATATTTGAAAATTTCGTACGTAGGGGTAAGGTTTTTGAAAATTGTAATTATAACAACCTGCAAACCCCAGAAAAATGCAACAACCGTATAACTGCCACAATAAATTAATAAAAGCCAGCTATCTCGAGTTATTCGCTTATGTAATTTTATGCCCGTAAAGTTAGATGGCCAAAATTCGTAATAGATTTGATTCAGCAAGCGCTTTAGTCTTCTTCTGTAGACTAAGAGTAAGACTCTTCTCATAGTAGTCTAAAATAAAACAAAATTTTATGGTTAGAATAACTATAAATACATATAAAATGCTATGATAATAGGGTTATTTAGGGGTATCTTGTGTCATAAGGGTCGCACACTACATGGAAATAGTACTAGAAGTTAGAAAACTAAACAATTTTATCATGAAAAGTATGTAATTCTCAAATTATGCAAAAGGCAAACATTTAACACCTTGTATAAGGATCACAATTGACTTTAATTAATGCCGGAAGCACATCCTTTAATAATACAAACATATTCAGTAAAATAAATAACTCTGTACGCAATTAAATTTATTTAAATCAGAAAAGCATTCATAAATTCTAAAAAACACGCATTAAGAGCATTGAAAGCTAGAAATCATGATTAGAATTCTGTTAAAATAAACACGCAATGATACAAAGAAATAACAAAGCATTCTTGCAATAAACGCATCTTTCAAAACAAACACATTTTCAGAAACGCAGGATGTAAATAAACGCATTTCAATTACGTTATAATAAAAATTTAGCCTACGTGATTTTTCACATGAAATGCATTCAAAACCCAAAAGATTATCTTGACAAAAACAAAAGCCATAAGTTTGAGTACGTGCGAGGTCGCGGTAAAATTTCCTAAAACATAACAAAACAAGACGGGTGAATGTACACAAGCTATAGAAATCCTCTATACAAAACTTGAATGCTACGTGACTACAACATCGTTCCAACAAGATATTATCGAGTTCATACCGGAGAAAGCCCAAAGTATGGTCAACGGCAAATAACATGCCTGGAAGCTTTGACCGAAGAACGGCCGATAACCAATCATGTCAGCTGGGGGCGTTGCTTTAAATACCTCACAACTTTGGTAAACAATCAGTCTACTTTCAACAAGAGCATGATTCATAGCAGTTCAAACTAAATATTTACGTAAAGTGAAAATAGAAAATTAGATAATTATATTTTTCAAAGTTATGATAGAAAAGTTGTTGAAAATTAAAAGAATAGTGAAAATATACGAGTAAAGCTTGCCGTCAACTGGACAACGTAAGTGAAAGCTTATTAATTAAACAATTTTAATATTTATAATTTAGGGCTCTAAGTATAATCTAAATATAATCTCAGTAAATCTAAGCATTATCTAAGTAATCTAAGAAATCTAAGTAAAATCTAAGTAGAAAATCTAGGTAAATACCCACGAATAATATAATAAACTAGCTAAAAGACCCTAAATTGGTACACAAATCTAAATTGGAAAAAAAATTCGAATTTAGATATACATTGATTTGCATTGGTTTGCATCTACGTATTGAAGCACCAAACGGAAGATTGTTTTGAGCATTGAACGGGTGATTGGGTCGAGCAGCACTATAAAATCAACAAGTGAACTCAACTGAAAGCAATCCAGAGGTACCGGTCAATAGCACGCAGCAGAAGCAGATCCAAAAATAGGACACGCACTAAAAACTACAGGTCAGAACATTATTTAATAGCATAAGGCATTATTTTTTTTTCTTGAATAATTACAATTTTCATTATTTCAGAATATTTATGTAAAGGGTCGATTTTATACGTAAAATTTACATGAAAAGGAGAAAGTTATTGAACGTTCAAGGGTCTTTTCTTTAGCACACAGTATTATTTTTGGTGGCTTTAAATTGACTAAAGGGAGGTATAGTTTTGGGGATTAACAAATTGATATCATTATTACTTCGATTGAGGGGTTTATTTATCGAATAGTAAAGCATATTATCAAGCTGTGAAGTGTAAATAATTTTTTATTGATTGTCGTTATACAAATCTTGGTCAATTTCGTTTTCTCATTCAAGTAGAAAAGTGTTAAATAAAAAGGGGTAAATTCTTTGTTATTGTAACGTTGAACACTCTGCGTGAGTTAGACTAAGCTAGTCGAGCTATATTTAAATTTTGGGTTGTTGAGAGACAGAGCGGTGACGGGAAGCTAGGAAGCTGAACGTTAATATACATCGACGTGCGGCGTTATATATATATATATATATATTGTTGTGGAATTAGAGTATAATAGGTCCAGGCAGTAAAATTTTAAACACTGTGTATATAGAAACAGGAGCAAATTATTTACGCGCCAAATTAATTAATATAGTGAACACGAAGAGTTATTAAAGTAATTTTCTATTTTTAAATTGGAATGTCAAAATTGCATAAGGGAAGAAAGCTATAGAGTACATAAAAACTCAAGAATACGCATAAGTAATTATAGTAATTTTAGATCAAACGCATGGAAGCAAAAAGGGAGCTTGCATGCATAGAAAATCAATAATTTTAAACGCAAATGTTTTCAGTTTAAAAGCCAACGTTCGTTTATACAAATACTAAGAATGGTTAAACCAAGAATTGTTATTTTAAACGGTCGGTTGTTTTAAGAAACACCTGTTGTTATATGTCAGGTTCATGGAAACTTAAACGAACGTTAGCACAAAATTCTATAGAATTGTGTTTGCAACGGTCAGTTTATAAGCTGCTACAATAACAAGTGCCTTCAAGAATGAGTGGAATAAACGATCGATAATGTAAGACAGACAGAGAAGCAGGTAAAGAAAGCGTTGGGTACATGTCACGTATGAAATACACGGGTAAAGGCGAAGGCCAAATACAATATCGATTTTTTGTAACTTAAGAGAGGTTCTAAAGGAGACAACAAATATGCGTGGAACGGAGATAGATAGCTGAGAGTTGGCGCGTCAGAACGGGGGAAAATTCTATCATTGGTCGATGGCTAGCAGTTTTCAAGAAGTGCGCGTACGTTAAGGTCGTAAACAAAATTCTATGTATACAGCACGATGGACGGGGTATTTTCCAGAAGTTATAGTCGGTTACGTTCGAAATTTTAAGAAGCCGTTTCGAAAATAAGCTTTTCAAGTGAAATAGGTTCCACAAAGAGGGTGTGAAAAATCATATAAATACACGGAGAAAAATATTAAAGCTCTCTTACTCTTTCAATTTAGATTTGAGACCGTGCTTAGATCCGCAACGTAATAGTAGTAAATGCTTTTACGGCTATTAATTATTGTGTTCAGTAAAGTTGCATATAACATCCTGTGTAGAAATTATGAAAGCTGTAGTAAGAAGAAAGGTTGTAAAAGTGGTATTGCACGAGTTGGTGCTTTTGGTTTAGATAAAAGGTTCCGTTACTACAACGACTTGATTAAATAAAGAGATGATATTTTGGGTAAGCGAAGCCTAAACTTGGATGCTTGAAGTATATTTGGGATGGAATGTTACGTTTGAGACAAAGCTAATAGTGGTGGTAGCGGAGATTTGGATGGTGGGGATCTGTGAAGTCAGGCATCATCGTAGTAGATGGACACAACGACGAGGGTTTCTGGTAATCATCTTCACTGGTGACGAAGAATGAAGGCGACTCCAGGTAACGAAACTTAAATTCCCGTTTTTGTATAAACATTTCCGTTGATATTTTTTGGGTTTTGACTTATTGGTGGCGTATTTATTACCATAAAAACTTGTTTAAAGAGGTATATGTGCTGGACAATTTAATTTTGATTATTGAAAAAGGGTTTATTGATGATATATAAAGGTTTATCCATGCTATAAATTGTTGTTGTAAGGAGTAAACGGGTCTTTAAATTTGGTTTCAATAAAATGTTAGGTTTAAAAAGCATTTTCAGGAACTGGGTTATAATGAGCTCAAAATAGACAAGAATAAAGTCAAACTAGGGTTGCATGTGGGGCCCATCCACTCGTATTATATAGAATTTGTTAAAATATACTAAAACCAAGAACTTCAAAGTATTTAATGCATGAGCTGGTAACTGTTGTAACAAACTATCTGTACCAAGGTGTAAATATTTTATTTATAATGGAAATTTGTTAAGATGTGTAAATAAAGGGTTGTATGGTTGTATTATTTTGGTAATTTCATTTGACTGTGTGTGTGAGAGAGGTATGTACTTAAAATGGTAGGTATTCAAGAAGAAGCCGATTGCTGAGCTAGCCAGGGTGGACAGAGAAATAAGGCGTTCCAAAAGAAGTGTAAGAAATTTTTTTAATTTTTTATTCTTTTATTTTTTGAAAATTTTGTTGGCCCAATTCGTGGGACTCGTTGTTAAAAGCTTGTTCCCGACTTTTATGACGCCCAAAGCAAGGGCACTAAAATTTGTTCCTGAAGGTAGGGTGGGCGAATTTTTGTGAGAGTACCTCGGCAATTAATCAGTTCAGATATGGAAAACGGACGGATACTAAGATATTTTTGTATTTCTAAATCAGAATGTTAAAATTGCATAACGGGTAGAAGCTTTAGAGTACACGAAACTCAAGGATACGTATAATTAGTTATATTTTAAATCAAGAGCTTCGGATAAGAAACGGAGCTTCTGAGTATAGAAAATCAATAATTTAAACGCATATTTCCATTTAACTAAACTAAACGTTCATTATACAAATTCTTAGAAACTCTAAAACTCGGAATTATACTTTTAAACGGACAGTTTGCTTCAAAGAAACACCTGATAGTTAAATGTCAAGGTCAAAGAATTGAACTGAACGTTGGCACAAAATTCCGTAGAATTGTTTGTAACGGTCGATGCGACAAGCTGCTAAAATAACAAATGCTTTGAACACAACGTGAAATGAAATATCCATAATGTAAAACAGCCAGAGAACGCGTATAATAGAACATTGGTTAAGATACTCGTCTAAAATACGCAGTAGATTTGGAGGCCAACCACAATATCGATTTTCTGTAGCTTGAGTGGGATTCTGAAAGAGACAGTAAATATGGGTGAAACGAGGAAAGGTAGCTAGGGGTAGACGTTAAAAACGGGGGAAAGCAATATAATTGGTCGAAGGCTAGAAGTTTTGAGAAACTTTCGTCGGTTAGATGTTGTTGAGCGAATTTTATTGTAAAAGCAGAGTAAACTTGGAATTTTCAGACGTAGAAGCTCGTTACGTGCAAAATTTGGAGAATCGGGTTTGAAAAATAAGCTTTTCGATGAAAATAGGGTTTGGGAGGGGTCTACAAAAGCATATAAATACACTAAGAGAGGTATTAAAGCTCTTTTATCTCTTACTTACTTGCTCTTACTTTGTACTGATTGTCGCTTATTCGTTGAATTATCATACAACATCCTATTTAAAAGTGTAGAATGCTGTTAGTAACGTACCGGTAATGTATTAAAAGTGTGATTTGCACAAGTGGGTGCAGGCTTATAAAAGGTGCTGTTACTACGTCACATGATAGGATGGTACTTGGGTAAGCGAATTGAAAAGTTTGAAACCAGTATGCGTGAAGTGTAGTGATATTTTGGGTAAGACCTAAACTTGGATGCTTGAAGTATATTTGGGATGCCGAATGTTACGTTTGAGACAATAGCTAATAGTGGTGGTTGCGGAGATTTGGATGGGGGAAGATCTGTGAAGTCCAGGCATCATACGTAGTAGATGGACACAACGACGAGGGTTTCTGGTAATCATCTTCACTGAGTGACGAAGGAATGAAGGCGACTCCAGGTAACGAAACTTAAATTCCTGTTTTGTATAAACATTTCCGTTGATATTTTTGTGGTTTTTGACTTATTGGTGGCGTATTTTATTACCATAAAACTTGTTTAAAGAGGTATATGTGAAGACAATTTAATTTTGATTATTGAAAAGGGTTTATTGATGATATATAAAGGTTTATCCATGCTATAAATTGTTGTTGTAAGGAGTAAACGGGTCTTTAAATTTGGTTTCAATAAAATGTTAGGTTTAAAAAGCATTTTCAGGAACTGGGTTATAATGAGCTCAAAATAGACAAGAATAAAGTCAAACTAGGGTTGCAATTGGGCCCATCCAACGTATTATATAGAATTTGTTAAAATATACTAAAACCAAGAACTTCAAAGTATTTAATGCATGAGCTGGTAACTGTTGTAACAAACTATCTGTACCAAGGTGTAAATATTTTATTTATAATGGAAATTTGTTAAGAGTGTAAATAAAGGGTTGTATGGTTGTATTATTTTGGTAAATATTTACTGTGTGTGGTAGAGGTATGTACTTAAAATGGTAGGTATTCAAGAAGAAGCCGATTGCTGAGCTAGCCAGGGTGGACAGAGAAATAAGGCGTTCCAAAAGAAGTGTAAGAAATTTTTAATTTTTATTCTTTATTTTTAGAAAATTTTGTTGGCCCAATTGTGGGACTCGTTGTTAAAAGCTTGTTCCCGACTTTTATGACGCCCAAAGCAAGGGCACTAAAATTTGTTCCTGAAGGTAGGTGGGCGAAATTTGTGAGAGTACAGCCAATTAAATTAGTAAAAACTTTTACATTTACTTTTATAATATTTATTTCTTCTTAGGAATTAATTAATGGTTAAAAGATAAGAGTTAGTTCAAAACCCTAAAGTAATTTTTGTATTTTTTAAAAGTTAAATTTTTAAGAAGCTCGATTTTTTCATAATTATTTATTAAAATTTAATAATTATTCTAACTTTATGGAAAAAAGGTACTTCTACCTACGATTTCTAAACTTACCTTCCCTCAAATCACCTGCTAATGCTCATTAACGTCACCCTTAAGTTAAAAACCGCCCAAAATCGTACACTGTCGGTTTTAACCAATCAAAGAGCTTCGAAAAAAACAGAGGAAAAAGATTCTAAGTATTCGAAATATCAAAATTAAAACCCAATTTCTTAACTAAACTTCGTTTCTCTTCAATACAAACTTTAGCCTCTAACCCCATTTCTATTATCCCTTCCTTAGGATTGATTGAATTTAAATTTAATCGAAAAGCGTCGAAAGTTAAACAAGGCAAAAATCGAACTGAACGTTTGAAAAAATTCCGCTAGATGTTTGTTTTTTGAGCTATTAAAGTGTTAACACCATTAACCTTGAATCCTATACGTTGCTTGCTGGTTTCCTATTAGATTCTTAAACTTAGTCATTTTCGATGCGCTTTATGGAGTGGTTTAATTATTCTTTTTTTAAATACCTAGAAGTTTTAGCCCTATTAATATTCTTTTTTGTTTTTCTTTAACTGATTTTGTCCACGTTTGAAGATCTCACTTTCTACTAATTTGGGTTTTGAGAACAATTTTTTTTTAGGTGAAAACCTTATGGTCTTTAGCGTTAATAACGCCTGCGACTATTTGCAGTTAGGTATTTTCTTGGTCCCGAAATTGTTAAGTTTTGAAACTTTTCTTTCGTTATTGTTATTGGCCGGATTGCTGTTCTTAAGCCGGATAAAACTTTTTGAATTTTTTTTTCAGAGTTTTGATAGCGAGTTAATTTATTATTAAGTGTACTATTTTTCTGGTGGATTGAAAGATAGTTTTCCCTTAAGCGGTCTAGTTTTTCTTGTAGTTTTGTATGTTTTTTTATTCAAGCCGGGTAAAATCTTTTATAGGTTTTAAGTTTTTCCTGTAGTTTTCTTAAACGAATTTTCTTTACTTTGTTTTATTAGTTTACTGCCTGCTCCGTTGCTTTTGTTACATTCAAAACCCTACAAGTGATTTTTGTGAATGCATTTTAAAACAAGTGGTAGGCTTAAAAGGTTCTTTACTTACGCTACGATCTAATGATAGGATGGTACTTGGGTAAATTTGAAAAGTTTGAACCATAAATCCCAACAGCTGCTTAAAAGCTCCACATTACAAAGTTGCTACAAATAAATTCTACCACCTGCTGTGACCACATTTTGAATTAGTTGCAAATGCGTAGAAATTATAGGTTAAGAAGGATAGATAGGTCTAAATAATAATTTTTTAACAATTGTGTATATAGGAAATAGGAACAATTTATTTACGCGCCAAATTAATCAGTTCAGATATGGAAAACGGACGGATACTAAGATATTTTTGTATTTCTAAATCAGAATGTTAAAATTGCATAACGGGTAGAAGCTTTAGAGTACACGAAACTCAAGGATACGTATAATTAGTTATATTTTAAATCAAGAGCTTCGGATAAGAAACGGAGCTTCTGAGTATAGAAAATCAATAATTTAAACGCATATTTCCATTTAACTAAACTAAACGTTCATTATACAAATTCTTAGAAACTCTAAAACTCGGAATTATACTTTTAAACGGACAGTTTGCTTCAAAGAAACACCTGATAGTTAAATGTCAAGGTCAAAGAATTGAACTGAACGTTGGCACAAAATTCCGTAGAATTGTTTGTAACGGTCGATGCGACAAGGTGCTAAAATAACAAATGCTTTGAACACAACGTGAAATGAAATATCCATAATGTAAAACAGCCAGAGAACGCGTATAATAGAACATTGGTTAAGATACTCGTCTAAAATACGCAGTAGATTTGGAGGCCAACCACAATATCGATTTTCTGTAGCTTGAGTGGGATTCTGAAAGAGACAGTAAATATGGGTGAAACGAGGAAAGGTAGCTAGGGGTAGACGTTAAAAACGGGGGAAAGCAATATAATTGGTCGAAGGCTAGAAGTTTTGAGAAACTTTCGTCGGTTAGATGTTGTTGAGCGAATTTTATTGTAAAAGCAGAGTAAACTTGGAATTTTCAGACGTAGAAGCTCGTTACGTGCAAAATTTGGAGAATCGGGTTTGAAAAATAAGCTTTTCGATGAAAATAGGGTTTGGGAGGGGTCTACAAAAGCATATAAATACACTAAGAGAGGTATTAAAGCTCTTTTATCTCTTACTTACTTGCTCTTACTTTGTACTGATTGTCGCTTATTCGTTGAATTATCATACAACATCCTATTTAAAAGTGTAGAATGCTGTTAGTAACGTACCGGTAATGTATTAAAAGTGTGATTTGCACAAGTGGGTGCAGGCTTATAAAAGGTGCTGTTACTACACGCTACGATCTAATGATAGGATGGTACTTGGGTAAGCGAATTGAAAAGTTTGAAACCAGTATGCGTGAAGTGTAGTGATTATGGAAGATTAAGCTTGCTCGAGACAATTAGCCGGGTAGAAATACTAAAGGTGGTTGCAGAGATTTGGATAGCGAGTGGAAATGAGTTGGATCCAGGTATAATAACGAAGTGGATGGATACAACGACGAGGGTTTTGGAACACATCTTCAGAAGTAACGATGGAAGAAGCTTACTCCAGGTAAAGAAAATTAATTTCTTGCTGTTGCTTGAACATTTGTGCTGGTATTTTGTGCTTGAGTGTTTTGACTTATTGGGGATGTATTTTATTACCATAAAACTCATTTGAAGAGGTATATGTAAAAGACAATTGATATTGATTATTTAAAAATGTTTATTAATGATATAAAAAATTGTTGTAAGGAGTAAACGGGTCTTTAGGTTTGTTTAAACAAAAATGCGATGTTTAAAAGCATTTAGAGTAACTGGGTTATACTGAGCTCAACATAGACCAGAATAAAAATCAATTTAGGGTTGCACGACGGGCCCATCTACTCGTCTAAAATAAAATTGTGGAAATAAATAACAATCATGAAATTTTAAAAAATTGGGATGGTAACATTTTATAAAACTGTATATACAAATGTGTAAATATTTTCTTACTAATGGAAACTTTTTAATATGTGTAAATAAAAAGGTTGTATGTCTTGTTGCATTATTTGAGTGGTAATTTCATTAGACTGTATAAGTGAGAAAGAATGAACTTATGATGGTAGGTATCCAAGAAGAAGCAGATTTTAGAGCTAGCCGAGGTGTGCAGAAATAAGGAGGCATTCCAGAGGTATTTGTTTTTTTTTCAGAAAATTTTTATGACGGCCCAACGACACTAAGACTCGATTGATCTTTAAAGGAATCCACTGCAATATATATATATATATATATATATATATATATATATATATATACACTATCGACACATATTAAGATACATATCAACACTTTGAAATATTATTTTAATATAGATATTAGGGTAGCAGTCCAACTTGTCAAATTAGTAAAACACTTTTAATCATTTGAGCTTTTGATAAAATTTATTATCTTCTTCAGGAATCTAATTAATGCGTATGAAATAAATAATGTGTTACGTTCAAAACCCTACAAGTAATTTTTGTGCATTCATTTTTAAAACGTACTAAAATTTTTCAAGAAGCTCGATTTCCTTTCACTTGAATTAGTTTTATTTTATAAAATTTCTGAAGTAATTATTCTATACAATTTTGCTATACACAAAATGGTTCCTTCTATGGCGCCTACTGAGTTTCCTAAACGACTACTACCTTCACCCACGCCATCACCTCCTCAATCGCGTGCTACTACTACTACACCCCCCGTTAATCTTGTTTTACAGAAAACCGCCCAACCAATGCTACCCCCTGCTCCGGTATTTCAACCAACGAAAGAAGTTAACAAAAGAAACAAAGAGGAAAAAAGTATTCTATATGATTCCGAATTCAAAGATGTAGGTCGGCAAAACCCTAATGTTCTTGATCTTGCTTCGTCTTCCTTCTTGCGACGCATACGTCATAAGCCCTATTACTAGTCCTCTACGTCCCCAATTTCTATATTGACTCCGCCCTTCCTTAGGACTTGATTTTTGGAATTTACAATTTCTTGCGACTAAAGCGGTCCAACACATACACACACACGACACACACACACACACACACACACACTTCATAAATACAGAATACACACCTGTTCGGTTGTTCTTTTTTTCTTTAGTTTAGGTTAAAGTTTTTTCACCGTCCATTTTAATCCACTTTCCTTTTCCCGTTCCTTCTGCTGGTTTCCTTACTGCTAGTTCTCTTACGAACTTAGTTACATTTTTTCGATCTGCTTTTCGTGGTAGGTGCTTTCTAGATTTTTTTTCTTTTCTTTGGAAACCTCGACTTAGTCGACTTTTACGCCTAGTTAGATATTCTTTTCTTCGTTTGTTCGTTTAATACGATTCTTTGTTACCACAGTTTGAAGTATCTCGACTTTTCTATCCTAACTTTGGGTTTTTTGCGAGAAAGCAATTTCTTTTTCTTGAGGTGGAAAACCTTACTGCTTCTTTACTAGAGATATCCGTCCTGCGACTACTTTTTGCAGTGTTAGGTCATTTTTATCTTTGTCCTCGATAATTGTTACCTTTTGCCTTTTCTTTTTCTATATCCTTTACACTTCTTAACTTGGTCCGGTGTGCTGGTTCTTCAAGCTGGATAAAAGCTTTTGTGTTAGTTCTTGGGGTTTTTTTTTTGTAGTTTTGTGAGATTTTTTTATTTATTCTATTAATGTGTACTAATTTTTCTGGTGGATTTGAAAGATTTTTTATCCCATTAGCGTGTACTAGTTTTTCTTGTAGTTTTGTATGTTTTTTTTTTATTCAAGCCGGGTAAAAATTCTTTTATAGGTTTTTAAGTTTTTCCTGTAGTTTTCTTAAACGAATTTTCTTTTACTTTGTTTTATTAGTTTACTGCCTGCTCCGTTGCTTTTGTTACATTCAAAACCCTACAAGTGATTTTTTGTGAATGCATTTTTAAAACGTCCTAAAATTTCTCAAGAAGTTCGATTTCTTGTCACTTGAATTAGTGTTATTTTATAAAATTTTTCAAGTAATTATTCTATAAAATTTTGCCTTATAAAATCCCAACAGCTGCTTAAAAAGCTCCACATTACAAAGTTGCTACAAATAAATTCTACCACCTGCTGTGACCACATTTTAATTACAGTTGCACATAAATGCACAGCTTCTATCTAAAAGATAAGGCCATTTAATCCTCTACCTAGTAAATGGCCACTTGCAATGCGCTTGTTATCTGTTATCCTGCAGCTGTAAAGGTGTTTTAAAGTAATAAGATTGCGTTCCTTTGTTTTAAAATTGCGCATCAATTTAGAAGTAGTTAACAATTGATTGGGTGTATAAGTTTAATGTTACACTATTTCGTGAAAAGGTGCACTTCAATATGCAGATTGTATAAACTGTGTACATTTTTTTCCTAGAATTGCTATATAGTTTATGTTTAATTTTCTTTTGTATATATTTAAGGTGAACCATTAAGTAAGTATCTAGATTATAAGATGTTATATTTGCTTACCAATTTTATATTTTTATGTTACGACGCTTTGTTTACTATCAGGCTGTAACAAACGATTACGCAAATTATTGGTTTCTTTGTTGTTTTTTATATAACCTTTCGAGATTGTATATTGACAATATAGTTTTAGTAAGGTTTCCAAGGTGTTCCTTCTATTTCACCGACGCCACTCTATGATGTTTTTGAGCTAGCCCAAATTCTACTATTTTGTCCCTGTATATACAGAGTAATTCAAAACTCGCGACATATAAAGAATGACTGATTGACGTAAGAAAAAGGCGAATGGCAGATGTGGCGTAAGAAAAATGGCGGATAACAAATGTTAAGATGCGAAGTAAGAAAAAATGGCATTATTTTTGATGAGTTTTCCCATTTAAAAACTATTAGCGTTAATGAGTTTTCCCATTAAAAAGCAATTGTTGTTTTCCTTATAGCCTTCTCAATTATATTAAGGGATTTTTCCTATTAGTTTTTTTTTTATGTGACCAGCTGAAGGCACAAGAAAGTTTTACGAGGATTTCCAGTAAGTGTATAGAGCCCACGGCAAGTTTCGGTGGAAAATGGCTCGTAGATGAGGAAACCTCAAAAGGCTAAGCGGCTAGTCGAACTATTTGCTCTGGGTGGAACATGAGCTGTGGGTCGGGGTTGGACTGCGACCAAAAATGTAAAGAATATGGCCCCACCGAATTTTTCTATACGAAGAAGACCTTACTTAAGTCCCTTGTACAAGGCGAATGCGGAAACCTTTATTCAATTACCGCTATACAATTTATTACTGTAACACAATCCCTAAAGTTTCTTACCTTATGGCTCGACTTTGACCTTTATAGATCACTGCTACACCTGTGAACAGATTAAACAAAGATAGCACTGTTTGTGCATTTATACCCAAAATTTAAAAATTTAATTCGAATCAACCTTCATTCATTCCAATAAAAAATAATAGTCTTGACCAAAATAAAAATCTATTCCTTCAGTATTTAGCATGTTAATTATAAGACATCTTTTTTCTTTAATATAAGTTTGATTAATTTAAATTCTTGAAAAATATGTACATAAGTACTTGATATTATAAGTACTTCTCTCTTAAAATATGGTCATTTCCATTAGAAATGTCTAGCAAAATTTACTTGAAAATGAGTGAGCCTGAGTTTACTTTCTGAATAATTAACTTTATGTAATAATTTCGTTGGTTTGAGTAGCACTACTATAACCTCACAAAAATACTCCACTCAACTATTAGTGAAATATAAAACGTACAAATTTAATTTCTAATGATTCGAGTAAATCATGTTTCAAATAATTAAATCAATTTTTATAAAATATAGAATTTAACTTTCCTTATCTCATAATGACATCTTCCGTAATTTCAATGTATTAATAAAAAGATTCAAAATGAAAATTTACAGGTTCCTGTTGCTTAATATGAAAAATATATAGTTTGTCATTCACCTAACTTGAAGTTCAGAACACGTGATTAAACAAAAAATTATTTGTCTGCTATATCCATGCTACAGCTGACATACGAAAGCAAATTTACATACCAGATGTTCATCCGATGGAAAAATACCTGCTAGGCGTCTTGCTTCAGCATTTAAATAAAAGAAATCTCCAATTCGATACAACCAAATTTGCTGCTTATTGAAGTTCAAAACTATATCACAGCGTCCATATTAACTAATTGATGCTCTCCAAAACCACATTCGTACAAAGGTTAAATTCTTAAATTTTCCTACGTTGCATGTTAATTAAAATTACGTCGCATGTTAAATAAAACTACATGCTAACTAAAATTTGCATGTTATTCAAAATTTTACGTTAAACAAAAGTTCTGTTAACTAAAAGTTGCATATTATTTCAAAGTTGCACTGAAAAATATTTATTTAGTAAGATTACAAAAGCAGTACTACTTACTGTTAACCAAAGGCCCTTCAAACAAAAATAACGTCTCGTCGTCTGCGAGTTATTTTCCAGCGAGTGTGGACAACTAAAGTGCGCGTCCGAGACGACATTATCTCAAGAAAACAATTTAAATTTCACGTGCTTCCAACACGTGGATTCAACAAACGTCATCGTCCTTGCGTTCAAGGAACGATTGACCTCTTCTGACGACAGCTGTATTGGAAGTGATCATATCACGCGGGTTACCGCTTGACAACAAGCCCAACGCTACAATCGTCTAACAAAGGGAGTTCTAAGAATGACACTAATAGAAAAGTATCTTTTGTCACCGCATAATTTAAAATTATACATTTCCGAATTAAAAGTTATTATTGTATTCGACAATATTTAATATGTATTTTTTAGATTGTGTAGCATTATTATGCATTACGTTGGTTCTTATTAAATAAATAGATTAAATATCTGTAGACCTAATGATAGAAAATAAAATCGTTACACAACGAAAAAGAAGGTGGAGGGATGTGGAGATGTAGGTAGGTGGAGAGATGTGGAAGTGGTGGTGGGTGGAGGAATGTGGAGGAGGATGGAGGTATGTGTAGGTGAGTGGATGAATGTGGAGTTGGATGGAGGTATGTGGAGGTGGGTGAAGAGATGTGGAGGTGGGTGGAGGTATGTGGCGGTGCTGGAAAGATGTGTAGGTATGTGGTGGAGGTGAAGAGTGGCGGAGGTGAAGAGGGGTAGAAGGGGGTGGGGGATGTTGTGATGAGTGAAGGGATGAGGAGATGGGTGGAGGGATGTGGAAGTGGTTGGAGGGATGTGGAGGTGGTAGTGGTGGCAGCAGGGTCCCTGTTCTCCGTCTACTCATAGACTATCGACATTCAAAAGCAGGTTTGTAAAAATTATTTTTTTAGTTTAACTTTCTACTATAATATACTTTAAACTTATCTTTTTTATGTTATGTATATGTTGTACCATATTTCTGATTTTAGGTTTTTTATTTTTTGTGTTACTAACTGAACCACATGGAATATTGCTTGTTGCTGATATCATACATAGATAAAAATTTAGTTTCTTATTTTTTGTATATTTTTTGGTTTTCGATGATTTTCTTTAGTATATGCCGAATGTGTAGTATTAAGTAATATCTTTTATTGACAAAAAAATATTTTCCTCTAATTTCTCCTGTAGATAAATTGTTTAACAAAAAGCATGCCTTAAAAATATTGCTGGGTATGGGTAATAAAACAGTTAGGGGTTTCGCTTTCTATTCTTGCACCCGGATTGTTTTCATCTTTGCGGCGGGCCTGGTAATAAGCAAGTATCAAGTATTCACTATTGTTTTTATTAGTAAGAATGACTTTTTAGGGCTAACGTCCTACCGCGTCTTTTCTTTGCAATCACTAGTCATGTTTTTCCGCCGTTTAAAAACGCTTTATACTATTTAAAAGGTGCAACTTAATTGACTTTTTAAATTACCAAATAAAGTACAATTGTAGAAAAACAAGAAAAGATGTCAGATTTAGATAAATTGTAAGGAATACGATTACATGCTTCATTAATGTACGCTTTTGTTATAAATATTTATTTAACAAAAATCCTTTACTATACAGAAAATACCAAATTCCTATTTCAACAATATAATATCTATTTGTTACTTAGAACTCCATCTATGTCTATGGACTCGAAGTACAATTTAGGTTTCCTTTTATCTGTGTATGTGTTGATTGCTTTGTGGTTAAAGTGGTTAAAGTTCGTCATTAAAAGTACGGATGTGATCAGATAAACACGTTTGTAGCAAGGTGGGCCAGCAGGTTTTGAAAACATGCAGTCCCAAAGGCGGGCGGCACGGTCCCAACGAATACCGTTAGTACCAAATTATAGTTTAATCGACCTATTGTAGACTTAGAGTAAACATCGTCACGGTAGGTGAATAAATTTCAATTTTGCATTTAAATCATTTTCTCGATTCTTTTCAGCGCAAGTTTTATGTAGGTACGTAATATGTAAAGTATTTTTAATTATGGAATGTAACACAGTTTAATTGTTATGGAACACAGAAGCACAAGTTTTTTTATTATGCAGTATTGAAAGTTCAAATTCTCGAGTGTTGCAATCTTATGAAGTATTGAAGGATTTTCTGTCAATTTTGTTTTGTATAGAAGTCAAGCTGTAATGCCAAATACGTGTGAACCTCGTGCACCTGTTGTTGTAACTGCACACGATGGTTAACGAACGATGATGTCTAGAGGATTGTTTGGGGTGTGTGCTTTCCAATTCTATTCTTGTTTCTCCGAACCACTACTGGAAAAGTAATAATTTTTTGTAAATTTTATATAGTGATTTAAATTGGTACACGTAATTTTCTGTTCAGAATATAATAGTTAGATATTGTATAAATGTTCGTAAAACCGCAAAGAAATTTCTATAAGATAACTTTATTTGAATTTACAAGGTGTGCTTGTAACTAACATTTTAAAATCTAGTTTTTTTTGACAGCACAATTGAAATACAGATTAGTTCAGACCATAAGCATTTTTGATCTTTGATTCAAGGAATTAAATTATTTAAAAAATGTAAGTTCTGCAGTTTATGAAAAGTCAATATATTTAATTAATTATATGTAAACCAAAACAGGATCCTTTTTCGGTATCAAACACAAGTTGTGGAATATTATCAATAACACATTAATTTTCCTAAAGAATTATAATAAATTAGCACTTGCAAAATTCATACAAATAATAAGAGACTACTCTTATACATTATTAAAGGTAGATATATAAAAAGCTTCAATTAGTGTATAATTGTACAAATGATGTATATATATTGTAGTGGATTTAAAGGGGTTTAATTTTGGGGTCAACAAAGCAATTTCCTAACACGCTGTATAGAGAAAGGAACCATTTATATACGCGCAAAATTAATTTCATTTATTTAATTTAAATTAACAAGTATTGACATAATTTTGTACTACGGATTAGAAGATAATAGATTCTCAAAGAAAATCAGGTTTATAAGCCAACAGAAATTAGTAATTAATTTAATTTATTTTAATTTAAGGGGCTATAACGTCAGAGAACGCATAAGAGCATGAAAAATCAATAATGCCAAGGCGAAAAAGTTTCTTAACAAACAGACAGACGTTCGTTATATAAAAATACTGGGAAACGTAAATTCCTAGAAATGTTATTTTAAACGATCATTAATTAGGCACAGCTGCACGTTGGAAAGGTCACCTTTCGGTTAATTCTGTAGATAACAGAGCGAGCTTCAAGGAAATATTGTGTAACCGTCGGTGGTTTCGTTATAAACACTAACAAGAGCTTTTTAAAGAGCAGAAAGGATGCACAATTAATAATATGTTACAGAATGAGACGGGCATAGAAGCATGCATTTTAGTAGGCACGTATTCAATCCACGTGGGATAGACATAGGACGCGGGCAGCTATATCGATTTTCTACCACTCAAGCAAGGTTAGAACGCGACATCCAATATGCATAAGACAGGAATAGAGATAGTACAGACGGGGTTATAAGACGTAACTGAAATGTATGATTGGTCGAAATAGGTAGTTTTAGAACAGAGGAACATGTGATAGTTTTGTCGTGAATAGCGTGGTTAACGCGGGGATATTTCTAGAAGTTTAGAACGGTTACACAGAATTTGCGGAAATGTTATTTTGCAATTAGGTATTTCGCGTAAAGTGTGGCCAATGGGGCCTGGTTTATGATATAAATACTCTGGGAGATTTAGGACGGATTTCATCTCTTTTATTTTGTATCGCTTACGACGTACAAAAATCTACTGACGAGACTTGTAAGTATTCAAAATTTGTAAATTTAATAGTACAGTATTAGATTGTTGTGGCCTTATAGTTAGAAACGCGAATTGTGTCGAGTTTATTTAAATGTAACTGAGGTCCCACGAATACTTTAACAAGCTCGTAAATTAATAACGCGATAATAAACAAGTGTAATATACATGGATTTGGATATTAAAATGGATATTGGACGGGTAGCATGAAGCGCAGCTTAGATGGTGTTCATCTTTTGGAGCCGCACGCAGAACCACTAGACTGAGGGGTTTGGGAACATAATACATCGTTAACGGAGATGGAATCTTCAAGTTTTTCCAGGTAACGTATTAGAATTTACTGTTTTTTTTTATAAACTGTTGGAATTTTTGTGATGTGTGAGAGTGAACTTTGATGGTATTTTTCGTTATTTTACGTATTGAAAAGGATACGTATAGCTGACTACTAATATGGTATTTTGAATATAAAACAAAAGGTGTACGTAAAGCTTAATGAATTACTTGATGAATTTAAATTTAATTGTTAAGAGTACATGGTTTTTTAAGTTTGTAGTAATAGTATGCAAAGTGGAAAACATACATTGATAAACTGGGTTATCATGAGCTCACCATACTCCAGTGTGTAGTAAGAAACCAAGGTCAGGTATTATTTGGGGCCCATTTACTCATGTTGCATTAAATGTGTTAGAAATTTTTATTTTAAAAACTTGGACTTTACAAAGATAGCATGTATTGAGGTGTAACTTGAGCACCGAACTGTAAATAACTTTGAATTATTATTTGTAAATAGTGGTTAATAAATACTGTATGATTGTTGTATTATTTTGTGATTTTATTGTATGGTGTGTGAACGGTAAAGAGAATGAGAGTAAATTTAGGTATACGAGAAGAAGCACAGCTGAGCTAGCCAGAGAAGCTGCTGAAGAAATAATTCGATGAAGCAAAATACGGGTAAGAAAGTTTTTGTAAAATTTGTATATGTTTGAAAATAAATTTCTTTTTGAAAACTGGTGAGGTCCGGACCTAATTTAATAGGGTTCCATGGCAATTTATGACGGCTCAACATTGGGGCTCGAATGTTTTTTTTTACGCTGGCGAGGACCTAATTTAAGAGGGTTCCACGGCTATATATATATATATATATATATATAGTTATTAAGATGAAATGAAAACCCAACTTTGTATTTAAAGTTGAATTACCATTTCAAATCGAACTAGTAATTGAAAACCACTAAAAGAACGGCTACAGCAGGACTTGAACCTGCAACCTCTGATTTACCGGATCAGTGCTCTAACCAATTGAGCTATCTAGCCTAATTGTTTAGATGATGTTATACTTAATACTACTGAAGCTTGGCCCTTGTTAACGATTTTCAATTACGTCTTGCATTTAAGGAAATTGAATCTAGTTATATACATAATTCATGTAATAATAACTTGATCATCCCATTATAGCAACGTTCGGAATAATACAAACATGTAATTATATTATTATTAATAGAGAAGAATAATCACATTTGGAATGCAATGAATGTTAATATATTAATAGTTATTAAGATGAAATGAAACCCAACTTTGTATTTAAAGTTGAATTACCATTTCAAATCGAACTAGTAATTGAAAACCACTAAAAGAACGGCTACAGCAGGACTTGAACCTGCAATTACTAGTTCGATTTGAAATGGTAATTCAACTTTAAATACAAAGTTGGGTTTTCATTTCATCTTAATAACTATTAATATATATTAAGCATTCATTTGCATTCCAAATGTGGATTATTCTTCTATTAATATATATATATATATATATATATATATATATATATATTTCTTTAAATCAATAGAAAGTGCTTTAAGTTGTTCTAAAGCTTTCTTTCATTGAAGTCAACAATAATTTTCTATAAAAGCAAGCTACCAGATTCATAAAATTTTTGTAGTGTAGAAGAAAAGGTTATTGATATTGTATTGGAAAAAAATTTTGAGATATAATCTTAACTAGTTAATCTTTTGGAATAAATTTTTTGTGATAAAGTGACTAGACTCTAATGTAGCCCTAGCTCTAAAATGCTATGAAGTGATTAAATTTTCAGATAGTACGAGATCGTCGTTCCAATTCTAGTTTGCATAGTCACAAGTAAGTAATATTTCAATGTTTTGCTCGTTAAGGAGATTTTTTTCTTTCGAAGATTTTCGTATCTTATCCTCGGATTGTTTCTCATTATAGCTATTATTAAGATACGGTGGCGTCCATTAAAAATTCTTTTATTATCGTATACCATCCTACGACCCTAGCTCATAGCACTGCCCTAAGTTGAAGAAGCTTAGCTGGCTGGAAGATCTCTTTAGAGGGTCCTATTATACTCAAAGCCATTTTCTATACTCTTTACCCTGGGCTTAAACTTTAGACAGGAACCCCTCATAATTTATAGAGGCTCTGCCGCCTATAAGGTAGAGTAGTTACAGTAGTATAAAAAAAGTGTAACAAAATACGAGTATAAGCATTATTAAAAACTTGATTAAATGTGTTTTTTTATTATTCCCAATACGTGTACTTTTTGAAATGGTAAGGAGCTTTAAATCTCTAACAAAAATTACTCATGCACCAAATTCGACCAAACCTTTTTATAAGAAGTAAATTTACGTACACTACAAATAGGTTTCTTACTTCAATCGAAAGAATTACAAAAGAAATTGCGTATGCCATCGATCCCAAATCCACATCTTTATCCATAATGTAGTTTATTTGCCCAACAACGGCAATGATAAAGCTTGAAATACATAAAAAGTTGAGGATATTAGTCATCCTATTTTGGCGTTCGGGCCACACACTTAAACAATCCAAAAGTACTTTGCATGGGATCATAAGCCACTTTACGCCGTCTTCTACAACGGATTTAGGTAACTTTGTACTACCGCTAAACATCTTTAGTGAAAAGAAGTTTCGAGCGATTGGTGTTTATGCAGGGCGTAGCATTTTGTAACTGCACACGATGGTTAACGAACGATGATGTCTAGAGGATTATTTGGGTGTGTGCTTTCCAATTCTATTCTTGTTTCTCCGAACCACTACTGGAAAAGTAATAATTTTTGTAAATTTTATATAGTGATTTAAATTGGTACACGTAATTTTCTGTTCAGAATATAATAGTTAGATATTGTATAAATGTTCGTAAAACCGCAAAGAAATTTCTATAAGATAACTTTATTTGAATTTACAAGGTGTGCTTGTAACTAACATTTTAAAATCTAGTTTTTTTTGACAGCACAATTGAAATACAGATTAGTTCAGACCATAAGCATTTTTGATCTTTGATTCAAGGAATTAAATTATTTAAAAAATGTAAGTTCTGCAGTTTATGAAAAGTCAATATATTTAATTAATTATATGTAAACCAAAACAGGATCCTTTTTCGGTATCAAACACAAGTTGTGGAATATTATCAATAACACATTAATTTTCCTAAAGAATTATAATAAATTAGCACTTGCAAAATTCATACAAATAATAAGAGACTACTCTTATACATTATTAAAGGTAGATATATAAAAAGCTTCAATTAGTGTATAATTGTACAAATGATGTATATATATTGTAGTGGATTTAAAGGGGTTTAATTTTGGGGTCAACAAAGCAATTTCCTAACACGCTGTATAGAGAAAGGAACCATTTATATACGCGCAAAATTAATTTCATTTATTTAATTTAAATTAACAAGTATTGACATAATTTTGTACTACGGATTAGAAGATAATAGATTCTCAAAGAAAATCAGGTTTATAAGCCAACAGAAATTAGTAATTAATTTAATTTATTTTAATTTAAGGGGCTATAACGTCAGAGAACGCATAAGAGCATGAAAAATCAATAATGCCAAGGCGAAAAAGTTTCTTAACAAACAGACAGACGTCCGTTATATAAAAATACTGGGAAACGTAAATTCCTAGAAATGTTATTTTAAACGATCATTAATTAGGCACAGCTGCACGTTGGAAAGGTCACCTTTCGGTTAATTCTGTAGATAACAGAGCGAGCTTCAAGGAAATATTGTGTAACCGTCGGTGGTTTCGTTATAAACACTAACAAGAGCTTCTTAAAGAGCAGAAAGGATGCACAATTAATAATATGTTACAGAATGAGACGGGCATAGAAGCATGCATTTTAGTAGGCACGTATTCAATCCACGTGGGGTAGACATAGGACGCGGGCAGCTATATCGATTTTCTACCACTCAAGCAAGGTTAGAACGCGACATCCAATATGCATAAGACAGGAATAGAGATAGTACAGACGGGGTTATAAGACGTAACTGAAATGTATGATTGGTCGAAATAGGTAGTTTTAGAACAGAGGAACATGTGATAGTTTTGTCGTGAATAGCGTGGTTAACGCGGGGATATTTCTAGAAGTTTAGAACGGTTACACAGAATTTGCGGAAATGTTATTTTGCAATTAGGTATTTCGCGTAAAGTGTGGCCAATGGGGCCTGGTTTATGATATAAATACTCTGGGAGATTTAGGACGGATCTCATCTCTTTTATTTTGTATCGCTTACGACGTACAAAAATCTACTGACGAGACTTGTAAGTATTCAAAATTTGTAAATTTAATAGTACAGTATTAGATTGTTGTGGCCTTATAGTTAGAAACGCGAATTGTGTCGAGTTTATTTAAATGTAACTGAGGTCCCACGAATACTTTAACAAGCTCGTAAATTAATAACGCGATAATAAACAAGTGTAATATACATGGATTTGGATATTAAAATGGATATTGGACGGGTAGCATGAAGCGCAGCTTAGATGGTGTTCATCTTTGGAGCCGCACGCAGAACCACTAGACTGAGGGGTTTGGGAACATAATACATCGTTAACGGAGATGGAATCTTCAAGTTTTTCCAGGTAACGTATTAGAATTTACTGTTTTTTTTTATAAACTGTTGGAATTTTTGTGATGTGTGAGAGTGAACTTTGATGGTATTTTTCGTTATTTTACGTATTGAAAAGGATACGTATAGCTGACTACTAATATGGTATTTTGAATATAAAACAAAAGGTGTACGTAAAGCTTAATGAATTACTTGATGAATTTAAATTTAATTGTTAAGAGTACATGGTTTTTTTTTAAGTTTGTAGTAATAGTATGCAAAGTGGAAAACATACATTGATAAACTGGGTTATCATGAGCTCACCATACTCCAGTGTGTAGTAAGAAACCAAGGTCAGGTATTATTTGGGGCCCATTTACTCATGTTGCATTAAATGTGTTAGAAATTTTTATTTTAAAAACTTGGACTTTACAAAGATAGCATGTATTGAGGTGTAACTTGAGCACCGAACTGTAAATAACTTTGAATTATTATTTGTAAATAGTGGTTAATAAATACTGTATGATTGTTGTATTATTTTGTGATTTTATTGTATGGTGTGTGAACGGTAAAGAGAATGAGAGTAAATTTAGGTATACGAGAAGAAGCACAGCTGAGCTAGCCAGAGAAGCTGCTGAAGAAATAATTCGATGAAGCAAAATACGGGTAAGAAAGTTTTGTAAAATTTGTATATGTTTGAAAATAAATTTCTTTTGAAAACTGGTGAGGTCCGGACCTAATTTAATAGGGTTCCATGGCAATTTATGACGGCTCAACATTGGGGCTCGAATGTTTTTTTACGCTGGCGAGGACCTAATTTAAGAGGGTTCCACGGCTATATATATATATATATATATATATATATATATATATAAATAGTTATTAAGATGAAATGAAAACCCAACTTTGTATTTAAAGTTGAATTACCATTTCAAATCGAACTAGTAATTAAAACCACTAAAAGAACGGCTACAGCAGGACTTGAACCTGCAACCTCTGATTTACCGGATCAGTGCTCTAACCAATTGAGCTATCTAGCCTAATTGTTTAGATGATGTTATACTTAATACTACTGAAGCTTGGCCCTTGTTAACGATTTTCAATTACGTCTTGCATTTAAGGAAATTGAATCTAGTTATATACATAATTCATGTAATAATAACTTGATCATCCCATTTTAGCAACGTTCGGAATAATACAAACATGTAATTATATTATTATTAATAGAAGAATAATCCACATTTGGAATGCAAATGAATGTTAATATATTAATAGTTATTAAGATGAAATGAAAACCCAACTTTGTATTTAAAGTTGAATTACCATTTCAAATCGAACTAGTAATTGCAGGTTCAAGTCCTGCTGTAGCCGTTCTTTTAGTGGTTTTCAATTACTAGTTCGATTTGAAATGGTAATTCAACTTTAAATACAAAGTTGGGTTTTCATTTCATCTTAATAACTATTAATATATATTAAGCATTCATTTGCATTCCAAATGTGGATTATTCTTCTCTATTAATATATATATATATATATATATATATATATATATATATATTTCTTTAAATCAATAGAAAGTGCTTTAAGTTGTTCTAAAGCTTTCTTTCATTGAAGTCAACAATAATTTTTCTATAAAAGCAAGCTACCAGATTCATAAAATTTTTGTAGTGTAGAAGAAAAGGTTATTGATATTGTATTGGAAAAAAAATTTTTGAGATATAATCTTAACTAGTTAATCTTTTTGGAATAAATTTTTTTGTGATAAAGTGACTAGACTCTAATGTAGCCCTAGCTCTAAAATGCTATGATGTGATTAAATTTTCAGATAGTACGAGATCGTCGTTCCAATTCTAGTTTGCAGAGTCACAAGTAAGTATTATATTTCTATGTTTTGCTCGTTAAGGAGATTTTTTTTTCCTTTCCAAGATTTCCGTATCTTATCTTTGGATTGTTTCTCATTATAGCTATTATTAAGATACGGTGGCGTCCATTAAAAATTCTTTTATTATCGTATACCATCCTACGACCCTAGCTCATAGCACTGCCCTAAGTTGAAGAAGCTTAGCTGGCTGGAAGATCTCTTTAGAGGGTCCTATTATACTCAAAGCCATTTTCTATACTCTTTACCCTGGGCTTAAACTTTAGACAGGAACCCCTCATAATTTATAGAGGCTCTGCCGCCTATAAGGTAGAGTAGTTACAGTAGTATAAAAAAAGTGTAACAAAATACGAGTATAAGCATTATTAAAAACTTGATTAAATGTGTTTTTTTATTATTCCCAATACGTGTACTTTTTGAAATGGTAAGGAGCTTTAAATCTCTAACAAAATTACTCATGCACCAAATTCGACCAAACCTTTTATAAGAAGTAAATTTACGTACACTACAAATAGGTTTCTTACTTCAATCGAAAGAATTACAAAAGAAATTGCGTATGCCATCGATCCCAAATCCACATCTTTATCCATAATGTAGTTTATTTGCCCAACAACGGCAATGATAAAGCTTGAAATACATAAAAAGTTGAGGATATTAGTCATCCTATTTTGGCGTTCGGGCCACACACTTAAACAATCCAAAAGTACTTTGCATGGGATCATAAGCCACTTTACGCCGTCTTCTACAACGGATTTAGGTAACTTTGTACTACCGCTAAACATCTTTAGTGAAAAAGAAGTTTCGAGCGATTGGTGTTTATGCAGGGCGTAGCATTTTGTAAAATCAGTTCTAATAGGAAAGCCAGATGAAAAGTTCCCACGCTCATTAATTAACATCCTAATCTCTTTCGCGTAAACCAAATACTTTCTTTGTAAGGTATATAAGAAATACATGCTTCTGGTACTAAATTATTGGCTTTGAAGTATTAATTTTTTTCTTTTGTGCTATACAGATTGTATAATTGGAAACGCTTACGATAGTCAAAAAGCACAAACGGTAGCATAAAATAAAAATATTATTTAGTTGATGTTATGGCGTTCAGTTCAAGAATGAAAAACACCAGTGAGAAATAATGGGTAATTGAAAACTCTTTCCCCTAAGACTTATACTAGTGGAAACCAACTTTAAGGTTAAAAATAGATTGAACATGTAAAACTAAGAGGCCTCAGATCTTTTCCTTATGACGTACATAACGTTGCACTAAAGCTAATTTGACAATAAATACTTTGATATACAGCACGATACAGATGGGAACGAAGTGATTATTTGGAAAATACTCGTCCTTATAGTATCCGGAAAATAGGTGATTTCTATTTTTCGATGCTCATTATTTGATATATTTGTAATAGAGCCATATCACCGATGTTAACACGAATATGTAATCAAACAGTTTTAGATGGAATAGAGGTCTCGAGATAGCGTAGTACTGCTGTTACTTTTCTCGTAAAAAAATAAGAAAACAGGCGCAGTTACCTAGAGAGAAAAGCAAAAAGGTTCGGAACAAATTGCTGTGGAATTTAGCATTTTGTGCAATATTGTCCATTTCAAATGGACCTGAACCTTGCCGAAGTTCTAGATTTCTACAACAGGTGAAATGGCTTGCGTGTTCTAATGAGCTAAGAGCCAAACTACAGGTCCAACCAAAGTAGTAGGGTCGTTAGTGAGGAACCAGACTAAGACAGATGCCCGAAAGAGGGCAGCGGCTCTTTCGGTACTTAGATTGGTAGAGACCATAGGGAATGGTATGGCAGTCAAAGACACGCTACCGCGATGTGGAAGGCAACGGGAAACCACCACATGACCTCCCAAGTACACATTATATTTGATTTTCCAATGCTCCACCCGAAGGTACTACATTGGCCAGGAAGCGAGTTTTTTTTTACTTGGAAAATTTGGAATTTTGCCGAACCCTTGCTGTTCCAAGCAAGGTAGGGATCTTTAACGTGCGTGACAACACTCACACACGGGACCTCCATTTTACCTCTCATCCGAACGAGGGTGTATTTTTGTGAAAAATGCTCGCCTAACATTTTTCAAGCGGACCGTATCGGGATTCGAACCCGGGACCTTGGGCGTAGTATCCCAAGTACACAGCGTACTTAAATTGTAATAAACATGATGGCATTCTCTGGGGTAAAAGATTTCTGAGTTAAAATAGTCCCACATTTGGATCTCCGGGAGGGGACTACTTCGGAGGATGCGATCGGAAAGTTCAGAATAAGAGTTGAGAACATTTTACGAGTCGGAGCGTGAAATGTTAGAAGTATGAAGCAGGTAGGTAAGCTGGAGAACCTGAAAATTGAAATGAATAGGTTATAGCACTAGAAATAGTACTCATCAGTGAAGTTCAGTGGCCAGAGGCGGGGGATTTTTGGAGTGGAGACTTCAAGGTAATTCATACAGGAGCAGAGGAAGGTAATTGGATGTGGGAATAGTTATGCGAAAAAAGATAGGACACTGTGTAAAAAATTACTTACAAAAGAACGAAAGAGTACTGTTGGTTAGATTAGAATCTACACCGGTAAACACGGTAATAATACAAGTATACATGCCCACCTCAGCTACAGTGACAAAGAGGTAGAAGCGATCTACAAAGATATCGAAGACATACTAAGATACGTAAAAGGACACGAAAATTTAATAATTACGGGGGGGTTTTAATGCAGTGGTAGGTGAGGCTAGTGAAGGAGCGGTAGTAGATTTATTTGGTTTAGACACGAGAAACGACAGGGGAAATAGGCTGGTAGAATTTTGCGACAAGAACAATTTAATCATCACAAACACATTATTTCAACATCATGCTAGAAGATGATATACGTGGAACGTGCCATGAGATATAGGAAGATATCAAATAGGTTACATTCTTGTTAGACAACGGTTTAGGAATCAAAGAAAAGACTGTAGAAGCTACTCAGAAGCAGATATAGACACTGACCACAACATCGTAATTATGAATTAAATAATTTGAAAAAAGAAACGGAAAAAAGCACTTCGACTTTATGAAACTAAAAGATAAAGATATTCAAGAAAGATTCGAAAAAAGTCAAATGAATTGCTGAAAGATATCGGGAAAGTATCTGATACTAAGGAAGTAGAAACAGAATGGAATAACATTAAATCCAGCTTAGACATGGCCGCCAGATATATTCTGCGGTATACACAAAAAGAAAATAAGAAACCATGGATAACAAAGGATGTCTTGAATTTATTAGAAGAAAGACGAAAATTTAAAAATAAATCAGACGAAACAGGAAAACAGAGATACAAAGCCATAAAATGGGAAATTCTCGCAAATGCAGGAAAGCTAAAGAATAATGGATTGATGGAAAGTGCAAAGAGATACAAACTAAGATGGAAATTGGAACAACAGATGAAACATACAAACTAATTAGAATCAATTTTAGGGATATAAAACCGTATTTCCGTCACAGGCTGCTTATCCCCCTTCACAACCACTGACTGTCGGAGAAATCGGGTATATAATTAAAAAACAATAGAAGGGAACCGAAACAGCGGCTATGATCAAAGACAACAAACATAGAAACAAGAAGAAAATTGTTGAAAACATATGTATGCCTATGAAATACGGACAGTAGGAAAAGCAGACAGGAAAACGGTAGCAGCCTTTTGGAATGTTGTGCTTCAGATGTATGAGGATGATAGCATGGACAGACAAAGTTAATAACAAATAGGTTATAGAAATAGTAGGGGAAAAAAGATATCTGTGAAAATTAATAGGAGAAATAGAAGGGCAGATTACGTTGTATTGGGGAATAGTACGGGATATATTACAAACTGAGGTACGAAAAAGGAGGTAGATGTAGACCTAGATCAGGAAGGTACGCGTAACCAGTTCCAGGATTAAAGACCTAATGATGATGATGCAATATTGTAAAAACATCTAAAGCTGTTCAAGAAATGCATAAAAATTAAAAGAAAACTGCCAAGAGGAAGTTTACTCTAGAATAGCAAGAAATATATAAAACAGGCTGTTACATAAGTACTTTTTTAACACATTCCTCCTAGTACGGGAGGTAGCGTTACATTTTTGATCGTCATTTCATTCCGCTTAATTTTTTGTGTAATTGATTGTTGAGATACAGCTAATAATCAAAACAAGCGTCAGTCGCCGGAATCGTGGTGGGGCAGATCGTGAGAAAATGTACATCTTGTAAAAAAACAATTTTTCAAAAGTAATTTTAAGCCACTTGAGAATTTGCACAATTATTGTTTAGGTGATGGTACTAACAATAAAAATAGTCAGCTGCGTGCGTAGTGGGGGGTTAGTCGTCAGTCGCTTGTGTAAACCTATCATAAAACAAATTATATAAAGTCATTTCAAATTCAAGGAAACAAAGACATCGAATTTAGTATACAATTAGAATAATAAAAACATAAATTAGCTGTTTACATAATGGTGGTAAAACCGTTAGCTGAGGGACTGTAAGTGCTAAGTCGGCATTTGGCTAAGTATTTTATAATGTTATCAATAATGCAACTGACGGTCTTTACCCCGTGTTGTAGGCAGCTGCCTATCTTTTTTATTCAATACAATATGTAAACTACTCATTATACAAATTTCATCTGGTTTGAAATCGGTCAAGCCATAATTACGTCTATTTTTGAATGATATTATTGAATTATTTCAATCTATGTAATCGTTCAGTTGAATGAGAATATCTGGATCTGGTAAATAGTAATGAATCATTTTGAAGAAAAATATGTTGTATATTTATTGATCAAATATATTTTTAATAATTAAAAGAATTCTTCATCTTCATCAGTGGAATCTGTTGATTTGTCAGACTGATTTTCATAGTTCTGGAAACTGTCATCAGAACTATCGATAACACCTTCTGCTTCTTCAGCTTCTTCTGCTGCATCCTCCTCAGCGGAATTAACTCCTATTCCTTCCAAGTTCTGAAGTATCATAAGTTCGTCGTCCATTTCGGTGTTTTCTGTGTGATGTAATGATTTATGATGGATTTTTTATTCTACATTCCATGACAGACGTCCCACTTACGTTTGGGAATATTTCACGCAAATTGCTTACAATGTTTATTGCCACTAATGCTCGTTCTATTATAATAACGTTTGACCGTTATATTTGTCCATCAATAAAAGATCATGAACATTCACTGAGAGGTACCATCTCAGGTGAACATTGTGACGTTATTATCGGGGCAGCCACGTTGGTTCGTCAAATTTATGCTACGTTGGCTCGTGGCCGTACGTAACACAAAGAAAAACAAAGAAATGACCCGGCTCAATCGGAGAGTAGGGGGGGTTGTAGAAAGCAGACCAACATATAAGGTACGCGGCTGTAAGGAATTAGTAACAGTACCTGCAATAGAAAAATTAGAATAGTAAACCTGAAAAAAACAAATTAGTCCTGCAAACCAGAAACAAAGAAAAAGCATAGCATACGGATCAAGTCTAATGGTTCAGTACTTTGTAGAATAAAAAAAAACTGTTGGGATAATCTATATAATATAAAAACTTTAAAAGCAATATAACAAATCTTTAGTACAAAATGAGGTAATATTGGGGAGTAGCGGAAACATTTCCTCACACACCAATTAGACATAAAGCAGACAAAATTTTAACAAAATATAAATAGGTATACACAATTAATATGAGTAGTCCAGTAGTATTGATTTTTCTTTTTTTTTCTTTTATGCAAAATAGCATGCAAGTCTATGGTAAAAGGTATCAGAACGCCAAAGGTATGGCAAAGCAACAGACAGGTATTTAAAGTAAAAACAAGTAGGAAATAGTTCAACTTACAAACAGTCCTTCAGCAACGCTTCCTCGCAATTGAATGTGGGATTCCCGTTGTCCTGCACTAACGAAGCACTGCACCCTTGACTGTGAGGGTGTGGATGGAATTTCTCACACTTTACACTAATCACGCCTACGTATTTCACTGGTGTTAGCAGCAGACATTATCATGCTGGTGGAACTACGTAACATCGATAAACCTCTTGTTAATTCTATTTCCGGCTGTTAAAATTTTAAGTCTTAAAAGTCGTTACAAACCAGTTACACCAGCAGGTTTCTCGAACAATTGTAAACAAGGGGCCTCTAAAGAATACCGAGCTAAACGTGACGTATGGACGATTCCAAAAGGCACATGTAGTAAAAATCTTCAAGTACAGTCTCTTAATAAAATATCTATTTTTAGGATTAGACTTGTTTGATGTCCTTGTTAATAGTTAGAATGTTTCATAACTGCACCTCAATGAATGTATTTCCATAAAAATTAAATCTTTGCTCGGATTAGAGTAAAATAAAATATGTACTCAAAGCACATTTTAAATGTATACTTTAATTATGTACATATCCTCTAAATAGCATATTGATGAATCGACAGAAAATTCTAAGGTCACATTCAAGTACCTAAAACTTCACTTCTAATAGCAATTCTTAGATTAGCTTTCCCTCCAACACACAGCAATGTCTTGATACGAAGACTAGTGAACGCTAACTGCCTAAACCCGATAGCCAAAACTACACTCCTTATCTGTTTATATTTAGACTCGTATATCCACATAAGGAACAACATTTATATGAATAGCAATTTATCATTTCTACTAATTAATCACGAGCCGCTTATCACTTTCGACAAGCTGGAAAGTAATTTACGAATAATCCAATTTACAATTCTTCCTTGCAATTCATTTATTAATGAAAATCAATCTTCAAATTATCTACTTTTAAAGTAATACCGACGAGTTAAATTGCATACAAATCTGAATTATTCTGAAGTATTTCCTTTATACAAACAGCGATCTCAAAGAAATGATGTATTTTTAAGTACGTTAACAGAAAGGAAGCGAAAAATGTTAAACTACAAAACTACAACATGTTAACATAAAAAGTCCAGATTAAATACGGCCAGCGAATTTCAACATTGAATTAAAAACCTACATTTTAAAGATGCATTAGCCAAGTTTTTCTGTGAGGATTGGCAAAATGATCACATGGCTCTCTTCATTGGTGAAAAAACTATTTACGTAAATTATGAATGTTGTTATAAATACCAATTAGAAAATGAGAAAATAGTGAAATGTACAGTCCCAGAGACTGCAAAGTTCACGAAGAAGCCGATACGAAAATCGTCTTTCATGTTTGTCACATAGATTTTGATGCGCACGTGACTATAAGATGCTCGGACACGGATATTCTGATTACACGGTTAGGCAACATGCTGCATATTCTACAAAATTTACAAATTAGCATTTTATTTGGAACAGGAAATACCAAAAAATATATAGATGTAAATAAAATATACGAAACTCTCGGACCAGATTTGTGCGCATCTTCACCAGGGTTCCATGCCTTCACCGGATGCGACTTCAATTCAGCATTGTATAGACGAGGCAAAAGAATACCTTATAAGATATTAAAAAATTCAACCTCTTATGTAAAAGCCTTTACAGACATTGCAAACGTGAATAATTATCATGAAAACCAAGAACTCCTATAAAACTATAGTTGAATTCGTCTGAGAATATATGGCTTTAAAGGTATTGGTGACGTAAATGTAGCAAGAGTTGCTACATTTACGAAAGCATATAAAATGAACTTTAAAACAGATATTTTTACCTTCAAAAAAACTATCGACGGCGCGATATTTCCGCCCTGTAACTCGGAGTTATATCAACAAGTTTTACGCACTGCATATATAGCCCACCTCTGGAGTTATGCTCATCTGCCAGTTCCAACTGAATTTTCACCAGGAGATTATGGATGGGAAGAAAGAGATTATAAATATCATTTTAAATGGTTTTATAGTGATCAGCTCCCACTGAGCATTACCAGCGTCACAGGTGTTATCACATAATTTAACATAATTTTTAGCAAAAGTTATGCATAGCGTAATGAAATAAAAGTAATTACGACGATCGAATTTGGTTTTGTTTCTAGAAAACACCGAAATGGACGAAGAACTCATGATACTGGAGAACTTGGAAGGAATAGGAGTTAATTCCGCTGAGGAGGATGCAGCAGAAGAAGCTGAAGAAGCAGAAGGTGTTATCGATAGTTCTGATGACAGTTTCCAGAACCATGAAAATCAATTTGGCACATCAACAGATTCCACTGATGAAGATGATGAATTCTTTTAATTATTAAAAATATATTTGATCAATAAATATACAACATATTTTTCTTCTAAATGATTCATTACTATTTACCAGATCCAGATATTCTCAATCAAGTGAACGATTACATAGATTGAAATAATTAAATAATATCATTCAAAAATAGATTAATCCACGAAATTATTCACGTTTGTAATGTCTGTAAAGGCTTTTCCATAAGAGGTTGAATTTTTTAATATCTTATAAGGTATTCTTTTGCCTCGTCTATACAATGCTGAATTGAAGTCGCATCCGGTGAAGGCATGGAACCCTGGTGAAGATGCGCACAAATCTGGTCCGAGAGTTTCGTATATTTTATTTACATCTATATATTTTTTGGTATTCCCCGTTCCAAATAAAACGCTAATTTGTAAATTTTGTTGAATATGCAGCATGTTGCCTAACAGTATAATCAGAATATCCGTGACCGAGCATCTTATAGTCACGTGCGCATCAAAATCTATGTGACAAACATGAAAGACGATTTTCGTATCGGCTTCTTCGTGAACTTTGCAGTCTAACTCTGGGACTGTACTTTTCACTATTTTCTCATTTTCTAATTGGTATTTATAACAACATTCATAATTTATGTAAATAGTTTTTTCACCGATGAAGGGAACCATATGATCATTTTGCCAGTCCTCTCAGAAAAACTTGGCCAATGCATCCTTAAAATGTAGGTTTTTTAAGTCAATATTGAAATTCGCTGGCCGTATTTGATCTGTACTTTTGATGTTAAAATGTTCACTTGATATTGTACCTCTTAGCGAATGTTCAGGATCTTTTATTGATGGACAAATGTAACGGTCAACGTTATTATAATAGAACGAGCATTAGTGGCAGTAATCATTGTAAGCAATTTGCGTGAAATATTCCCAAACGTAAGTTTGTTATGGAATGTAGAATAAAAAATCCATCATAAATCATTACATCACACAGAAAACACCGAAGTGGGCGAAAAACTCATGATACTGGAGAATCTGGAAGGAGTAGCAGTTAATTCCGCTGAGGAGGATGCAGCAGAAGAAGTTGAAGGAGCAGAAGGTGTTATCGATAGTTCTGATGACAGTTTCAGGACTATGAAAATCAATCTGACACATCAACAGATTCCACTAATGAAGGTGATGAATTCTTTTAATTATTAAAAATATATTTGATCAATAAATATACAACATATTTTTCTTCTAAATGATTCATTACTATTTACCAGATCCAGATATTCTCATTCAACTGAACGATTACATAGATTGAAATAATTCAATAATATCATTCAAAAATAGACGTAATTATGGCTTGACCGATTTCAAACCACATGAAATTTGTATAATGAGTAGTTCACATATTGTATTGAATAAAAATGATAGTCAGCTGCCTACATAACGGGGTAAAGATCGTCAGTTGCATCATTGATAACATTATAAAATACTTAGCCAAATGCCCACTTGGCACTTACAGTCCCTCAGCTGACGGTTTAACCACCATTATATAAACAGCTGATTTATGTTTTCATTATTTTAATTGTATACTAAATTCGATGTCTGAGTTTCATTGAATTTGAAATGACTTTACATAATTTGTTTTATGATAGGTTTACACAAGCGACTGACGACTAACCCCCCACTACGCACGCAGCTGACTATTTTTATTGTTATTACCATCACCTAAACAATAATTGTGCAAATTCTCAAGTGGCTTAAAATTACTTTTGAAAAATGGTTTTTTTACAAGATGTACATTTTCTCACGATCTGCCCCACCACGATTCCGGCGACTGACGCTTGTTTTGATTATTAGCTGTATCTCAACAATCAATTACACAAAAAATTAAGCGGGATGAAATGACCATCAAAAATGTAACGCTACCTCCCGTACTATCTTGGTGTAACTATGGTATATATGCATTGTGGTGAAGATTAACTAACATATTCTGTTATAGCTCTTTTATCCTAGAATTCAATTTTATCTTATTAGCCGAGGAGCTAAGAGGGGTTGAGCATGCATGAAAGTGTGACGCAGTTTGACTTTTGATTATTGTTGGGGGCACCTAGTAGATGAAAAAAATCAACGTGTTCGCGTTCTTAGCAGGTGCACAACGTGGGGGAGGGGGAGAAGTCGCTGTTGAGAGCCAATTAACGTATCACCTGTAACTTGGGAGCGATTAAAGTTAGAATAACGATTCTAACGCCAATCTGTTCTAAACAATATGTTCTACAATTAACTATATTAGACCTTTTGCCATATCTTGCACCTAAATCGATTAATTTACTATTTTATGAAAAAATTTAAATATGTGTGATTTTTTTTCTTTAAAGTTTAAACGTGTTTAACGATAGTTTTAACAGAAAACTCCTTTACCGAATAATAGATAACACAAAACAGCTATTTAACACAAATATTTGAGTTGCTGAAGTTGTATTGTAAGCGTAACGTAATTTGTTGTAATTTGTGCGTATGGAAGTTACAATATCCGATGCCACACTTATCGCAGCAAAATCCATTTATACGGTGAAATAGTAGTTTGTTTACTTTTACATACCGAATTGAAATATCAAATCAGATTTTCAAAATTCCAAGAATTCATACTACACGCACAATTATTAAATTATGTACAAATTCTTCGTCATACGATTTTTTTGTTTTCTTTTTTATACTGAATCAAAATTTGAATTCAGAATTTCAAATCTAACGATATACACATATAAGCACATTGATTGAATTCATACACGAACTTTGAAAGTTTGTTGAAAATCATTCAAAGATAAAATATTACAAGCAAGCAATATTGTTACTGTGACAGTATTGATATTGTTGCGATCTACTATTAGGCAGCCCGTCAAACACTCAAGCGCCGTAAACACTGTATATTCTCCAGGGACCGAGAATTTTCTAGCAATTATTGGAGAATGAATCATCCTTTTAATTCAGGGTATAAATAAGACCGATGATGAATTAAAGAGTTTGTAACAGTTTTTTTGACCACTGCAGGGCACCAATAAATTATTGGTTGTATACATCTTTTGTCTAGTTCATTATACCAGTAAACATCTTCAATTAAATAAATATCTGTATTGGAATCATGTGGTCTAACCGCAATACAGAGATGCTAGTTTGGTTGCTAACATCAGGCGTTAATTATTAGTATAAATATATCAAGGCCAAACAGCTTTCCTATTTCGTGCACAATGTGTCAGCGCTCACTAGAACACTCGGTACAAAGGTATCATGGGAAACCAGAGGGTTCTAGCAAGTAATTTGCGTGTGACTTTACGCCGTAGTGGAACCCATGTGTAATGAACACTTGGCTTAGTGATTTTTAATAATGCGCTCTTTTACACTTCGATAAAATATTCATTTAAATATTTCTTTTACACACTTTTAAAATTTTCATTGGAATATTTCTTTTACAAATTCTTCTGCAAATTCCTATGAATACCTTTTAAATAATCGTTTCCTAAATTCATTTGAAGACTCCTTCCTTCCTTTGTTAGAATGATTCCGTTTTATCTGGTTTTATAAAAATTAGGCCGTTTAAATGTTGTATTTCAAGATGATATTGATCCTTTATTTGCATCTACGTGTATCGAGTTATAGTTCAATCACGTCAATGTTGCGTAAGAAAATATTGGTTTAGTATGACCGTCCTTCAACTTTACTATAATAGTTGGATTTAATGAAATGTTCTACGATGAAATTGTATGTTTTAAATTCTAAGGAAATGTTCTGCAAAGTAGAAAGAAATTTTATGGTTTGAATCTAAAGTCCGCTAATTAATAATAATGGTCTTTTTGGAATTGTTAGTATGAATTTACAAGTAACTATGTGGACAACTACATGATGTTAATTATTTTGGTAACGATTTACATACAGTAGTACATCTTAGTTTTGTAATGGATTTTGGTTGGTCCCGTTGGTGCATATAGGAAAACCGCTTTAAGCGCATATGGTCAAGTACAAGAATCACGCAGCTGATTATTTGCAGTACAACACGTAGAGGCGACGTCAATTGTTTGTCCAAGGACCGTATGTATAAACACCTGTTCTAACATGCTGTAGCACCATCACACAAACAACACCTGTTGAAACGAGGTAAGAGATTTGTATTATTCTTACATCACGTCTACACTTGGCGAACTTTGATACACGGCTGCACCAGAAAATAACTTTGTGATGACCTATTACCATTAATTTGATTAACAAACTAGAAAGGACTTTGATGAAATTTATTTGCCAATATATATACAGTGCAATAACAATTATTATTATTAACGAAATTAAGCAAATCCCTAGAGTTCTGATTAAAGTTTCATTTATGCATAACTTTAATTACAGCTTATGAACATTGAATAATTAGACAATTTAGATATTTTCATATATATTTGTAAACTGAATAACAGATCTGGTACTTTTGGTATAGATTTGAGTTAAATTTTGTAGTAAAGGGAACACTTAAAGTTTTTGATATTTTTTTCAAATTCATAATCTTACCTCAGGGTAGAGATGAAATTATATTATTTTTTTTAAACGTAAATTTTATACATACAATTTTTATGAAGAAACAGCTTTGATTAAAGAATCAACATTTAATTCTCTTGATTAATTGTTTTATTTTGAACAAGTGAGTTCAAATATAGTGTAACCAGGTCAATGAAAAAAGTCACAAATATCTTCGAGGTAATGATAGTGATAGCTTCTAATTAACAGAGCAGCTCTATTTGTTTTTTCAGAATTTGAAGCCTAATATTTGTGTTTATAGAATTGTGTGCATAATTTAATCTTTTCAGTTTTATTGTGAGGTATCAAGAGTATACCTCTTGTGTCCTCACCTTGTTAATTTAATTCAATTTTTTTACAGCTCCTGCGTAAGCAGTTAATACGATATTCCTCTCTAAGGACTTCCAAGTCCCTCTTAGGGAAACCCTGTATTTAAAAATTAAAGACGTGGTGGCGCCCTCCCTAAACCCATGTTTTGATATGAGCCAAGTCCTAATAAGCAAATAATGTTTTTTTAGAAAGAACCACGACCAATCCTCATAAGCTCTACCCGAGGAATAGACCCCTAGCATAGTCGGAAGATATTTGCGCTTCATCATTTTAAGAAAATCCTTCCTTAAAGTTCACTGGTTCCATTTGGGGATATTAAAGAACCCACGGGTTACTTTAATTATACAATCAACCCCAACCATAAGTGGTAATTTTGTTATAAGTTAGTCTATATCAGAATGTCGAATATAAATTATATCGTGTAAAGTTAAATAGTTGAGCTTTTGGAAGTCCAAGAATAAACATAAATGTTATATTATGTGAACGTGTCTAATGTACATGCAGCTTGTAGAATACATAAATAGACAAAAGTGTAATAAATAAATAGTTGTGTTAGTGTTGTTAATAGACCTATGGTTAAGAATTTAGTTTAAGAAGATATTAGTGTTTGTAAAGTCATTAGTGTGATAGTGCTTCATTGTTAATTGGACTGAAAACATCAATAAATAAGGGATATACTGTTAATTAGACTTGTGAACAGTGAGTAATAAAGACTCTTGTTATGACTTGTATTAAATTAGTAAAAACACGGTAGAAGTAGCCCAATATCATATTATAGCATGAATTATTACACCATCAAAGATAGCATTCTTATAATTAAATGGAATACGGCAGAAATTCTACCCATCTTTGTTAATATTCTAGTTAGTCAATATCTTGAGTAACAAACAAATATAGAACCAGGTGTATATTTACCAAAATTTCGCTGTTCAATTGCATTTAAATTTTGGTAGTTTGCATCCAAAATAATTCAAACTTCTTTCCACGCATTGTTCTTAATGAGACGGTCCTTGTATTCGTCCATAGATTTTTCCAAATACACGGTCTTTGTTCTACCGATTCTATCAGGTCAATTATCTCATAATTGAATCGCGTCTTCGACATCTTTTAAGCTGTTAATCATTAAGTACACCTATCTGGCAACCTCGTTAGACTAAAACCGTCGCCGCATAGCGACAAGTGTGAAAGCACCCATTGTTTCTATAGGCGTTCGTGCGGTATTAAAACCGTCCGATTTCTGACCGCCAGCCGCACTGTGTCTGCGGTTTTCACAGGCCGCACCTGTAATTTGTCCGCGCCGCATTAATCTGAAAGCGTCTACTTTAAAGTAAGGTGAAACTTGTACACACAGTACCACACCGATAAACCGCTGTGGTAATTCGTGTCGCAATCGCATGGTGTAAGAGCGTTTTCACACCATGCAGTTGCGGAACGATTTACCGCATGCGATAAACCGTCCGGCAAACTGCACGTTGCTTTCACATCTAAAAATATCGTTCAGGCTTGTAGTTCGACGTTGACAGATTGCGTACGTAGTAGCTAGTTTATTCATAATGAAGAAAGGAAGTGTAATTATTTTAACATCAATTCACTGTTGAAGGAAAAAAAACGTGAAATTAAGCATCAAAAATATTGATTGCACGTGTTAATAAAATTCTATCAGGTCAATTATTTCATAATTGTATCGCTTCCTTGACATCTTTTACGCTACTAATCATTAATTACACGTATCTGGCAACCTCGTTCTACTAAAACCGTCGTCGCATAGCAACAAGTGTGAAAGCACCCATTTACTTCCATAGACGTTCAAGTCCGTGCGGTATTAAAACCGTTCGATATCTGACCGCCAGCCGCAGTGTGTCTGCGGTTTTCACAGGCCGCATCGGTAATTTTTCCGCGCCGTACTAATCTGAAAGCGTCTCATTTTAAATAAGGTACTTGTGCACGCGGTACCGCACCGATGAACCGCGTGCGGTAAATTGTGCTGCAACTGCATAGTGTTTTCTTGTCATACGGTGTTTCGTGTCAATGACAGAAGCAAAAATAATCAGGTAAGTTAAACGACTCGAATCGGCTGAATTTAAAATGAATCTACAATTTCTGAGGCAGTGTTAATGTTTTGAAAACTAGCTTTGTTTTATTATTTATTTCTATTTAGTTTATAAACGAACGCTGCCGTGAACAGACGTGCAAACGATGTAGTCCGTAATCTAATTAATCTTATTATCCAAGTTTCTTAAAATAAGTTTAAATATAAAGTGCAAACCACAAACAGAAACAAAGAGCATCAAGAAAAAATAACGTAGGAAAAAACGATTTCGAATTTTTTCTGAATTTTACCACGCGAAGAAGGACTATTGTACAACTGTGTTCTGGACCTTTTGATGCACGTGCGATTATACATGAAGGTATGTTTTTAGAGGACTTTTGTTGTGAATTTTAAACTGTTCTAAACTGTTTTGGGAGACTATTTTGGGAAGTGGGTCCAAGTTAAGTGGTTCAACTTACGTGTTTTTCTAATACCATAGTTGTTTCCGTATACCACAACATATTCTAAACAGGAAAAGTTTACGTTCTATTTTAAATCCGGTAATGTTCTGATTCTCTATTGATAACATTCGTATTAGCTGTCACAATCACAATTATTTATAACAATCAACAAGGAATTAACAACAAGCGCATTCCATTGAACATCATGCTGTTATGAATAATATGTAAACTTAACTTGAACTTGAACTAGTGTAAGTGATTATTATTAATACACCATCGCATTCTTCAAAAAAATGACCTTCTAGTGGAAGTATTATTGTATTACTACAACATTTTCAACGAGCAGCATATTAGATTTTAGTATAACGCTTTTACTGCATATTACGGACTTTTGTCATTTCATTTGTTTTTTAATTAAATTTAAATAACTAAATGATAGGTAATATCACATCAGACAGCTAGAGTACAAGATGCCTACCCAACATTCGTCCAAGGTTTCCCTTGGGGGTAAAACAACACCAGATCTTAACTTAAACTCACATCCTTCACTACATACCACCTCAACATCACCAATGCAGCTTGATCCTGCTTTTCAAAGTCAAATAAGCGTCGTACTAACATCCTCTGCCCATCCACCAACGACCGAAATACCACAGAACAAAAGATTGAGAGGAAGCCCCAGCCACAACAACCCGGAAGATATAAAACAGTCTATCTTAGAGCACCTAGAGAACCTAGGAACGGACCTTCTTAACTTTATTGACCATGAACTAGACCCAAGTAACCGTCTGCGAGTAGGAGCCCATAAAATCCTTAGAGATAAAATAATAAAATTAATATATCTACAAGCCGAATTAACTGGCGAACATAAATTCATAAAACAACAAAGCAGCACACTACAAGACAACATAATCGAAACTAAAGTAAAAAACAGCCATCTGAAACAACAATCAATGCTTAATTCAACCATGTCTTCAAACACGTACGCAAACATGACGACAATACCAACACAGACATACGCGAGTGCTGTAACACAAAAAACGAAAGCTCCAAAACAAGACGCAATTTTAAAAGCGATTTCGAACCAAAATACAACGGTGTTCATAACCTCAAAACGTGGTGAAACACCTAGACAAATTCAAGAAATTTTTTCAAAAACAGTAAATCCACTAAAAGACAAAATTAAAATTAAAAACATCCGAACAACCAACAAAGCGGTAATTATAGATACTGATAACGAAACCGAGGCAAACAAAATTTTAAACCATGCAATACCTGAAAGATCAAGACGCGACAGATTTAATTTATACTCAAAACCTTGAACACTTAATTAACAGAGAGGATTTTAATAGGGACTTTCAACTTAGTTTCAAAACAGGACCGAAAAACAAACCGGCTCAACATCATGTTGCGACGGTAAGTGGCAAAGTGAGGAATATATTAATAAATCTAGGGAAGCTCTATATCGAATATCGCTGTGTTACAGTGAAAGACTTTTTAGTAGTACCCAAATGCCTACGATGTCTCGATCTAGGACACGTCACGAAACATTGCACACGCACCACCGATACATATGGACACTGTGGGGAAGAAGACTCCAAGCACAAAAGGGCAGACTGCCCCAAGCACGGACAACACTCAGTTTGCATACCATGCTTAAAACGTAACAAAAAGTGCGCTTCTAACCCTAAAGATCGCCCAACCCTCAAAATGTTAATGAACAGACTCATACAAAAAACCGACTATGGACAGTAAACCTAACCAAACTAAACACAAACAACCCTCACGAATTCAAAGGAACAAAGCAAGGGCAATCACGTATCGACAACATCTTCAACAAACAATACAAGAGAACATGCACACAGACAAAATAGTAACCCACCCACAAACGGAATCCGAACCTACACTCACACACAACATTTTCACACAAACACAAGCAACAACCAGAATGCAACATAAATACCTATTACCCCTAATGGACGACGGAAAGATCAGAATTGGCCAAATAAATGCCATGCACTGTGCAACTGTAGTGAAAGAGCTTAGACAACTAGTTGAAACCTTACGATTACATGCAATTTTTATACAGGGACCTTATCTGGTGCATGGGAAGATTCCAAGCATGCCAGTCAGGGCAAGACAAATACATATAGGTGGAAACCCACAAACGGCAGTGGTCATTTTTGATCCCACATTGACAATCACGACAATCCAATGATACAGCGGAGAACACTGCACATGTCTGGAGGTCTCAAACGGTCAGCTTGGAAAGTGGATCTTGGTAACAAGCTACTTCCAGTACAGACTGGATCCCCAGCCGTACATAAACAACATACGCAACATATTACACGCTTACAATAACAAACCAATAGTTATTATGGCAGACGTAAATGGAAAATCTCCGATGTGGCACAGTTCCCTCACGGACGAACGCGGAGAACAAGTCGAAAACTTGATTAACGAACTACAACTCGAAGTAATCAACCTTCCTAATAACCCATCCACATACAACACCCATGCAGGAACAGGAACAAACATAGACGTTACACTGGCAAATGGGCTGGCGTACAACTACATACAAGACTGGCAGGTAGGTATTAGAACACCAAACTGTTAGTGACCACAACCTAATCACGTTCAACATTGACATGACAACCAGGCCATTTGACACACCACAAAACTTCATCAATGTACAACGATACAAAATACGAAATGCAAATTGGAACAAACTGAGGGACACATTTGTCCCCCATAAGATATAAGATCAGATGAAAACGTTCACGAGTAAGCAAAAACTACTAATCAACACAATGAAACGTATTTTATTGTTGGATGGGCGCCAGTGAAACGTAATTTTCCGCTTCCTTCACAGAAAATCGAAGAAAGGGCAATCTTCCGACATAGCTAGGGGTCTATTCCTGGGTAGAGCAATAAGAAGTGGGGGGGGGGGTCGAATTTTGTTTTCAAACAAAAACTAAACAAAGTTAAATAGGCGCCACCAAGCCCTGAGATAATCACGATAAGAGCAAAGCACAATTCTAAGGGCGGACGTGGAAACTCAAAGATAAAACGATCGCATTTGTTAACAAAAAACCTGTCTTATAAAAATAAGACGCAGCTCCTGTAAGAAATTACAAAGATTAAATAAAAAAGATGTAGAACACTATTTGTGTCCTATAAAAGTATCAAAAATAAAAATGTATATCCAATATGATATTGGCACAAAATTATTACCCAAAAATTCTACCTTTATGTTATCTGATTTGATCGCATTTGACCAAAATAAAAGTCTCAAAGTTTACTTAATTGTTTACTGAAGTAAAAAGAAACTTTCTTTTAAAAATTCATAACTTTTTAACATGTAAAAATTCTCAACAATAACGTTTATAACAAAATCAAAATTTTGTCTTTTTAAAGCAAAAGACTGCTCTCTAAACATAAGCTTGTTTTAAATATTTGATCAAAATAATTTGTAACCACAATGCATTGAATTATCATTTCTATCCTGGGCAGATCTTATCAGGTTGATTACAGTTTCATAATTATTACGCAGCGTGTATTTAAATTTTGCAATGAAGTGAAATAAACTTCCATGTACATAACAAATTAAAAGTAAACAAAAGTTCACTGCTATCACTTATCAAGTACTTTTTGTATTAAGTATATAAATTTTCATAACGTCAAAATTTTTTATGAACACAAATGCAAACACTTTGCAATTGTCACAAAACGAATTTAAATTTTTATACTAAGTTGTTATAATTTATATGTGAATAAAAGCTAACTTCAAAATTGAAGAATATTTAATTTGTATTTTAGGAAAGCTACACGAAGCATCAGCTTTCACGGCAAATATCTTTAAAATGTTTCTACATCACAAACAAATATAACGTCGAAAATATACTTCGAAATTTATCTGAAGATCGAACGTAAACAAAGCCTACAAATATATATAAACCTAACCTAACAAAAATTTCTTTCTGCGGTTTGTAAAACCAGTTTAACAATAATCGAAAGTGAAACAGGTCATATGGCCATAAACATGATAGCAAATTTCGTGTTTTTTTTATATGACCGTCTGTTTATCAAAGACTAACGACATTCTAAACACATGCAAAATTTCTTAAATTTAATAACGAACCAAACTGTATCTGATTTTCATAGACAAATCCCATCAGAAATTTCATCAGCTCCAAACAACACCATAAACCATTTCAAACTTAGGAAGCCGTAACCATTTCTTGGGATAACAGCAATCACGACCACATGTCCGCAATCTCCAATCCTTGTACAGAACAATACAACTTACAAAACAAAATTCTCACTTGTACTTCTCTATTGTTTTTCGTAGGCGCGCGTTAGTAGAAGTTATTGATATTTATTCAAGTCTACCATGACTTGAACAAATAATTTAATCGAAGGTCGCCAGCCTCTAGTCTAGAAAACATCTTGAGGAATTGATAGCTTGGCTGCGACTAACGAACAAATGAGAAACGAACGATAGAGACGATTCAAAGACTCTCCGTTAGAGGTGGGGAAATACGAAAACAACAAGATTGCTAGAGATGCTCAACGAAATAACTTTATGTCACACAGATATTTTACTACAAAAAGATTATTAAAACGAAGCGTTCCATTATGTACTATATGGGACATTAATAAAGAATAAGGCACGCTTGGCGCATTATACTTGTAATTCAATGCGAATAAATACTGAGCAAATTAAACATGCTTCAACAATTAGATGCACAATGGAGCAAGTGCTCCCAAAATAACGGAAAACACGACACATAAAGACAATTCAATGGACAAGACGCTTACAAAACCTAAAAAAGGAAACACAGCAAGCGAGAAAAAGCTACCAAAACTCCCCAACACCGGCCGAGAGAGCATACCACCTAACAAATTATTGACAATTAAAAGACATATACCAAAAAGAACTGACTGACATGAAAAGGAGGTCATTCGTGGAAAGACACTTACAAACTGACGCCTGGAGTATACCCTATAAAATCACTCAGGATAAAATCAAACCACGGATGACTTATTCAACATTAATAAAACAAGACTGTACATACACAAAATACTGGGGTGAAACTGCGACACTACTATTACAAACACTTTTGCCTGATGACAACGTTGAAAACGACACTAACGAACAACGACTCAGACGACAAGGAATAATCGACAGAAACCACGTAGGTAACCGACCATGGAACAGACAAGACGACAACTTAGATCCTTTCACAGAAGACGAAGTGAGATACGCACTATGCCAATCGAAGAGCAGGAAAGCACCCGGACCGGACGGAATTCTTGCGGAGATTGGCATAGCGCTACAAGATAAATTAACACCGACGGTAACAGCACTGTACAATGAATGCATACGACAAGCTGTTTTTCCGAACATCTGGAAACAGGCGAATGTCGTGATTATCCCTAAAGGGAAAGGTAAAGACCTCAAACAACCGGGCTCTTACCGACCCATATGCCTTTTGAACACGCTAGGAAAAACGTATGAAAAACTATTATGTAAACAAATACAGGACCACAGACAAATCACAGGAGTACATCCAAGACAATACGGCTTTACAGAAAACAAATCAACCGAGGACGCCATAAACCAAGCAATACAAACCATCAAGCAATCACACAAAAAATACGTCCTATTAATATTAGTGGACATAGAAGGCGCATTTAATAACCTTTGGTGGCCTTCACTTTTTACAAGACTTACGACCATAAACTGTCCATCACAACTATACCACTCTTTCAGAAGCTTCTGCAGGGACAGGTATGTAACCTACAAGGCACGGAGAGCATTACCAAACAAATAAAGGTAGCCGCAGGGGTCAATATGCGGGCCCTTATTTTGGAATATTGTAATGGTTACACTCCTGGAAAAGCTGAACACCGTTGACGAAGTGTTGTCGACGATTGCATACGCCAACGACATCTTGCTGGTGGTTGAAGGCAATTCCAGAAGGGAAATCGAACGTAAAGCTAACATTGCCCTTACCCATACACAAAGTTGGTGCAAAACCAACAAAATGACCTTAACACCTCAAAAAAACTACATACCTTGTGATGAAGGGAACCCTGGCAAGGGACCCCACCATCAAACTAGATGGTGTAAATATAAGTAGAACACAAAACACAAAATATCTGGGCTTAACATTAGACGAAAAACAGAATTATTCTGCTCACATAAACACCGTCTGTGCAAGTGCAACTTCTGCAATGCAGAACATTGCAACGCTGGCCCAAAGAACTTATAAGATTGTAACATGTTTAATTTGCTCAGTATTTATTCGCATTGAATTACGAGGATAATGCGCCAAACGTGTCTTATCTTTTACTAATGTTCCATATACTACATAATGGAACGCTTTGTTTTAATAATCTTCTTGTAGTAAAATATCTGTGACATAAAGTTATTTCCTCGAGCATCTCTAGCAATCTTGTTGCTCTCTTACCTCCCCACCTCTAATTCTTGAGTCTTTGAATAGTCGCTATCATTCGTTTCTAGTTTTGTTCGTAGTCGCAGCCTAGCTATCAATTTATCAAGATGTTTTCCAGAGTAGAGGCTTGCGACCTCCAATTAAGTTATTTGTGTGAGTGGTTCAAGTCATGGTTGACTTGAACAGATTTAAATAACTTCTACTAACGCGCGCTTACGAAAAACTATAGGAGAAGTACAAGTGAGAATTTTGGTTTTGTAAGTTGAATGGTTTTGTACAAGGATTGGAGATTACAGACATGTGGACGTAATTGCTGTTATCCTAAGTTTGAAATGGTTTATAGTATTGTTTGGAACTGATGGGATTTCTGTTCCGGTTTGTCTAGAAAAATCAGAAGCAGTTTGGTTCGTTATTAAATTTAAGAAATTTTACTTGTGTTTAGAATGTCGTTTGTCTTTGATGAACAGACGGTCATATAAAAAAACACGAAATTTCCTATCATGTTTATGACTATATGACCTGTTTCACTTTCGGTTATTGTTGAACTGGTTCTATTAACCGTAGAAAGAAATTTTGTCAGGTTAGGTTTATATATTTGTAAGCTTTGTTCCATTTGAACTTCAGATAAATTTTAAGGTATATTTTCGACGTTATACTTTTTTGTGATGTAGCAACATTTGACAGATGTTTGCCGTGAAAGCAGATGTTTCGTGCAGCTTTCCTAAAATTCAAATTAAACATTCTTTAATTTTGAAGTTAGCTTTTATTTACAGATAAATTATAAAAACTAAGTATAAAAATTTAAATTCGTTTAGTGACAATTGCAAAGTGTTTGCATTTGTGTTCATACAAAATTTTGAGGTTATGAAAACTTATATACTTAATACAAAAAGTACTTGATAAGTGATAGCAGTGAACTTTTGTTTACTTTTAATTTGTTATGTACATGGAAGTTTATTTCACTTCATTGCAAAATTTAAATACACGCTGCGTAATAATTATGAAACTGTAATCTACCTGATAAGATTTGCCCAGGATATAAATGATAGTTCAATGCATTGTGGTTACAAATTATTTTGATCAAATATTTAAAACAAGCTTATCTTTAGAGAGCAGTCTTTTGCTTTAAAAAGACAAAATTTTGATTTTGTTATAAACGTTATTGTTGAGAATTTTTTTTTACATGTTAAAAAGTTATGAATATTTAAAAGAAAGTTTTTTTTACTTCAGTAAACAATTAGTTAAACTTTGAGACTTTTATTTTGGTCAAATGCGATCAAATCTGATAACATAAAGGTAGAATTTTGGGTAATAATTTTGTGCCAATATCATATTGGATATACATTTTTTATTTTTGATACTTTTATAGGACACAAAAGGTGTTCTACATATTTTTTATTTAATCTTTGTAATTTCTTACAGGAGCTGTGTCTTATTTTTATAAGACAGGTTTTTGTCAACGAAGGCGATCGTTTTATCTTTGGGTTTCCACGTCCGCCCTTAGAATTGTGCTTTGCTCTTATCGTGATTATTTCAGGACTTGGTGGAGCCTATTTAACTTAGTTTAGCTTTTAGTTGCAAACAAAATTCGACTTACCCCTCCACTTCTTATTGCTCTATCGAGGAATAGACCCCTATCTATGTCGGAAGATGGCCCTTTCTTCGATTCTCTGTGAAGGAAGCGGGAGATTTTTGTGCACTGGCGCCCATTAATGAAAACAAGTTTTACTGGCGCCCTACCAACAACAAGAATACGTTACAAGATACCACTTAATTGCGTAAGGCTATATCTCAACAGTGTGCTCGGTGCTATGGTATCATACGCCGCGAGCGCGTGGGGACATCGCCTTAACACAATCAAACCTAGACAAAAAATTAAAAGTACACAACGAAGTGTTTTACTGCGACTGACGGGGGCTTATGGGACTACCGCACATGATGCACTTCATGTACTGGTGGGAACTATGCCCTTGGACCTAGTAGTGAAACAGCGAGCTGCAATATACAATTTTACACACAATGACAACCAACAACTACAACGCATCTTAAACACAAACCAACTGCCCACGACAAAGATGGAAATAAAGAACTACATACTTGCAGAATGGCAGACAAGATGGGATCAAAGCACATGTAGAAGGGTATACGCAATGATCCCAAATATTAAAGACCGCCTAAAAGCCAAATACCTGGTGCCCAGTCGGGATTTATTCATTACCTAACTGGCCACGGACCCTATCCAACATATAGAGAACGCATGAACTTAGTTGACAACAACATATGCACGTGCGGAGAAATAGGAACACCGGAACATATAGTATTCGAGTGTAATGACTTACAACCGTACCTATACGGACATAGACAAACAATATTATACAAGACCCTACACCAGATGATTTGGAACGAAAACTTCTTTCCACACTTAAATGCACTCACACAAAAAACCACGGCACTCATCCACCAACGTTATCTTGACGGATAAAAGACACAAACAAAACTACCCGGTCAGAGACATAAAAGTACCACCTCTCCTCGAACCGAGGCTCTGCCCCGGAGACCGGAGACCGATCTCCTGGAATTCCAAGAGCTCTGCTCTTAACGACCAGAAGCAACAAGATCAAACCATCAACCCGACTTTGATACGAACCAACCCCCTAATATGTAGAATTTGCATGCTTCTACATATTAGCAACCTTGTCTCTAACAAATAATAACCAACAGTAGTAGTATAACTTAACTTTAAGTAGTAGTATAAGTTAATTTTAAGTAGTAGAATAGGGAATTTCTGTTCTTTTTAACTAACGCTAAATTTTAAGAACTTACACATACCCGAGGCAAGCAATACAGCAAACAAATCCTTTCCTCTGAACGAACCTAATTTTTTTTATTTATGTAATAGTATAAGTTCAAACATGTACAAAATTATACTAATTCAATTCAACCTTTTAGTAACCTGGGCAAACATAAACACAAATTAACATTTCAAACACACTTCACTCACACATACACATACAGACACACACACACACACACACACACACACACACACAAACCCACAAAACACCTCTTATACACTGTGCAAACACAAAGCACCATTCACACACTTACATTGCTTTTTCAACATCTGAATTTCCGGCTGCCGATGGTCCAGACTGATAAGGCAACATCCGTCGAGCGTTCCTCTTTGAAGATTGGGATATCCGGCTTCCGATGCTCCTGGTCCTAAAGGGGGAACGTAACACGGATACCAACATCACACACAACACACTGTAACGATTTTTTGCCTGTGCCTGCCCCACGTTCCGGCGACAGTGTAACTAATTTTTCTAAATGGGCGCCAGTGAACAAAAATCTTCCGACATAGCAAGGGGTCTATTTCTGGGTAGAGCAATAAGAAGTGGGGGGGGGAGTCGAATTTTGTTTGCAAACTAAAGCTAAACTAAGTTAAATAGGCGACACCAAGTCCTGAGATAATAACGATAATAGCAAAGCACAATTCTAAGGGCGGACGTGGAAACCCAAAGATAAAACGATCGTCTTCGTTAACAAAAACCTGTCTTATAAAAATAAGACGCAGATCCTGTAAGAAATTACAAAGATTAAATAAATAAAAATGTAGAACACCATTTGTGTCCTATAAAAGTATCAAAAATAAAAAAAATGTATATCCAATATGATATTGGGACAAAATTATTACCCAAAAATTCTACCTTTATGTTATCAGATTTGATCGCATTTGACCAAAATAAAAGTCTCAAAGTTTAACTAATTGTTTACTAAAAAAAACTCTCTTTTAAAATTTCAAAACTTTTTAACAAGTAAAAAAAATAATTCATCATTGACATCTATAACAACGTCAAGGTTTTGGCTTTTTAAAGCAAACGACTGCTCTTCAAACATAAACTTGCTTTAAACATTTGATTAAAATAATTTGTAACCACAATACACTGAATTAACGCTTCTATCCTGGGCAGATCTTTTCAGGTAGATTACAGTTTCTAAATTATTACGCAGTGTGTATTTAAATTTTCATACTTAGATTTTATAATTTATCTGTAAATAAAAGCTAATTACAAGACTGATGAATGCTTAATTTAAATTTTATGACAGCTGCACGAAGCATCTGCTTTCACGGCAACATCTGTCAAATGCGCTACAACACAAAAAAGTATGAAGTCGAAAATATACCTTGAAATTTATCTGAAGTTCAAATGGAACAAAGCTTGCAATTATATAAACCTAACTTGACAAAATTTCTTTCTACGGCTTGTAAAACCAGTTCAACAATAATTGAGAATGAAACAGATTATATGTTCGTAAACATGATAGCAACTTTTCGTGCTTTTTATATGATAGTCTGTTTGTCAAATTTTAACGACATTCAAAACACATGCAAAAATTTCTTATATGTAATAACGAACCGAACTGCCTCTGTTTTTCCAAGACAAACCTGGACGGAAATTCATAAGCTCCAAACAATGCTACAAGCCATTTCAACTTGGGACGACTGCAATCAAAACCAAAATCTTCACTTGTACCTGATCTATCGTTCTTCGATGGCGAATTCTTCGTTGACGTTTTTCGTAGGCGCGCTAAATAAATGAAACAAAATTAAATTAAGTTCGTACAATGTATAAATTACAAACCGTTAGTAGAAGTTACTGAAATTTGTTCAAGTCTAGCATGACTTGAACCAATCACACAAATAGTTTAACCTAAGGTCGCATGCCTTTAGTCTGGAATACATCTTCTTGAATTGATAACTAGACTGCGACTACGAACCAAACTAGAACGAATGATAGCGATGGTATTAAGACTCGCAGTTAAAGGTGGGGAAATACGTAAGCGACAGCTAGAGATGCTCGAGGAAATAACTTTATGTCACACAGATATTTTACTATAAGAAGATTGTTAAAACGAAGCGTTCCGTTATGTACTATATGGAACCTTAATAAAGAATAAGGTACGCTTAGCGCATTATCCTCGTAATTCAATGCGAATAATTTTTGAGCAAATTAAACTTGTTACAACACATACACACAACTTTCTCTCTCTTTCTCTCCACCCCTCCTCACATACACACACACGCACGCACGCACGCACGCACGCACGTACGCACGCACGCGCGCACGCACTCACGCACGCACGAACGCGCACGAACGCACGCACGTACGCATGCACGCACGCACAAACACGCACGCACGCACGCACGCACGCACGCACACATACACACACACATACACACACACTCACACACACACACACACACGCTTCCATTGCCTTTTCAACATCTGGATTTCCGGCTGCCGATGGTCCGGACTGACAAGGCAATGTCCGTTGTGCATTCTTCCTTGACGACTAGGATATCCGGCTGCCGATGGTCCTGGTTCTAGAGGGGGAACGTAACACGGACCAACATCACACACAACCACCCCACACACACACACATAACGCATGATGGTTACTTTCTGTGGGGAAGCCAGGTCTGCTTAAATTTCAGGTAGGAGACTACTGAAACGTTGGAACAAATAAATAAATAAAATAAATAAATAAATTTTAAAGCATGCTGATAATGTTGTAAGATTAGCTTCAAATATTTGGCAGGACGTCTTTTTCCTAAATCGTAGAGGCAAATCACTTTAAGAAGAACCCAGGGCATTTGACAGATTGCGCAGAAATGTAGTAATAGAGACGTAATTGTGTTATTACGGTGATGTTAGGGGGGGGGGGGGGGTGTTTTATAAGTATTCGCGCACACAATAACAAAACAACGTAATTTAGTTCTAAAAAGAACTGTTTTATAGCAGGAAATGAAATAATATACAAAGGATAAAAAACAGCTGATGTCAACTGCAAAATGTCAACCAACAGAAAACAAAACACACTTAACACTTGGGTTGTGTTCTAGACCGCAAGTCTAGGCCGACGCAAAGTAATTTCTGATCGATTGATTATACAAAATTCCACACTATTAAAACCCGAATACCACATTCGCTAATGACATAAAAAGATGTTACCCAAACCGATTTTTGCTTTGTGGGCATTATAACTGTGGGCTTTTTAAAGTGATTTGCCGCTGCCACACTGTGGTTTCCTAAATCGTACTGGTACGGTTTAAGATACTATTGTCAAATTTTACCGCTGAACTAAACTGTTTAAAATATTTTAAATTTTTTAGAATGGAAAAACGGAAATATTGTGAATGGATAGAAGAACAAATTGAATTAGCAATAAAGGCTTACAGAAATAAAAAATACTGATTTAACGATTATTCTTGGTGATTTAAAATTCCACAGCCAACAATAAGACGACATCTCAAAGGATTGATAAAACGATCTACTTCTGCAGTAAAAAAGGTTGGAGCTGTACAAATAATATTTGCAAATACTGAAAAAGAATTAGTAGACCCACACCCACCTTCTTAAACTAGAATCTTCATTTTTGGTTTAACAATAACAGATGTTTTTCAATGCTTAACATATCAAATCGTAGAGCAACATAATATTGCACACAATTTAATCAGAACACTAAAATAGATGGCAAAAAGTGATTTTATTCTTTTTTAAAAATAAATCTAACGCTTTCAGTCCGGCAAGCAGAAAATACAACTATTGCACGAGCTAAAGTATTCGCTAGGGAATCGGTCAACATTTTTTTTGACAACCTAGAGGGTAAAGTAAAATCTTCTGGCGTAGATACTGTAGCGGGCTTCTACTACCGCTTTTCACTAATTTAAAACAAGTAATAACAAAGATCTTTATTACTCACTGTTCACAAGTCTAATTAACAGTATATGCCTTATTTATAGATGTTTTTAGTCCAATTAACAATGAAGCACTATCACACTAATGAATTTACAAGCACTAATATCTTCTTAAACTAAATTCTTAACCATAGGTTTATTAACAACACTAACACAACTATTTATTTATTACACTTTTGTCTATTTACGTATTCTACAAGCTGGCGGTACAATATACACGTCCACATAACACACATTTATATTTACTCTTGGACTTCCAAAAGCTCAACTATTTAAATTTACACGATATAATTTATATTCGACATTCTGATATAGACTGACCCTGTACTTCATCATCGGTCTTATTTATACCCTAAATTAAAAAGGATGATTCATTCTCCAGTAATTGCCAGAAAATTTTTGGTCCCTGGAGAATATACAGTGCTTAAAGCGCTTGTGTGTTTGACAGGTTGCCTAATAGTAGCTCGTAACACTGCCCCTCTTTAAAACCGTTACGTCTCGTAACTGTAAATACATTTTGACGCCAATTCGATGACTGATGACGGTATCGGCAGCTATCTCCTCTGGTGCATCTACCACGTCGTTGGAAATAACAGTCAACACCCTTTTCTTGGTCTTGGTAGGCAACCGGTTGATAACAACAAACAAGGACCTGGACGTTGGTTCTCTGGAAAATACTTCTAGTTCACAGCCTGTCCAGTCCAGTCCACAGTCTAGCTTGGGTACCGCTAGTCCCGTTACTCCATTTTCCATCATCTGAGCCTTAAGATTTAGCAAAGCCTCCCATAGATGTCTATAACTAGGTCTCTGTCACGAAGAATTTTTGGTGACCAGATAGTAAACATAACGACTGTTATCCTGAAGAACCAAAGCTTTTCCTACAGTTGGCTGCTGTTGTACTAATACATCCACACATTCAAATTTTTTCTTGAAAACAACAGCTATTCCCCTTGACATTTCCAAATCTTGAGCTACGCAATGTGTAAGGGAATACTCTTCTGGTGCTCTAAACAGATCTTGCTGTTTTTCAACAACAACGCCAAATCTCGCCTTAGCGAAATTACCCTACGCCGCCATGATACTCTCAAAATCTACATTTTGCTCACGATTAATAACTCTTCGCACACCATTCTCATTACTCAAGTCCCCCTGGTTGTTGCCAGCATAAGATGTTAAACGGTCAAAGTGTACCATTTTCGGTTTACCACGGGGAGATCTTCTGATCCGGTACACTACATCATTAATTCTTGTTAACATTTCGTACGGGCCTTCCCATTGTCTTTGTAATTTTGGCGACAATCCACGTTTTCTTTGTGGATTATACAACCACATTAAATCTCCAGGTTGATAACCACCTTCTTGTGCTCTAGTGTCATATTGTGATTTCATTCGATCGCTTGCTGCCTGGATATTCTTTCGGACGTTTTGTGAATGCTATTTGATCTCTCATAAAGTTTACTAACGTAATCTTCACCTGCGATCTCTTCTCCAGGTTTAAATCCAAACTGAAGATCACATGGTAGCCGCAATTCACGTTCTAACATCACTCAAGCAGGAGAGTATCCTGTGCTATCATGTACCGAAGATCGGTACACCAGTAGGAACAAATGTAAATATTGATCCTAGTCTCGTTGATGTTCAGAGCCAACTTTGGCTAGGTACTTTCCTAACGTCCTGTCTATTCTTTCAACCATTCCATCCGATTGAGGATAAAGTGGCGTGGTTCTAATCTTCCTGATTCCAAGATGCTTGCAGACGTTTTGAAACAACGCTGATTTGAAGTTCCGACCTTGATCGGAGTGTAATTTCAACGGAACTCCAAAGCGATAAAACAACTCCCTCACTAGTATATCTGCAAACGTCTCGGCTTCTTGGTTGGGTATAGCATATGCCTCCGGCCATTTGGTAAAATAATCCATTGCAACCAAGATATATTTATTTCCTTTCTCTGATTCAGGAAACGAACCAGCTATATCAATGGCTACCCTCTCAAAAGGATTCCCCACGTTATACTGTCTCTTTGGGGCTTTCCGTTTTGTGACCGGGCCATTTGCAGAAGCACACAACTCACATTTCCGGCACCACTCCTTCACATCTTCTTTGCAGTTCACCCAATAGAATCTTTCTCTCACTCTTTCGAGAGTTCTTTTAACGCCAAAGTGCCCTCCGGAAATACCATCGTGCAAGTGCTGCAACACTTCCGGAACTCTACTTCTCGGCACTGTCACTTGAAGTCTCTCACTGCCATCTTCACATTCCAGGCGTTATTTCAAGATTCTATTTTCAATCATCAAGGAGTCCCACTGTGCCCAGTATGCCTTTAGGTTCCTACTTGAAATACTAATTTCTTCCCAAGCTGGTCGTTGTCCTCTACTATTCCACTCAATAATACGTCCCAATTCGGCGTCATTCTCCTGGTCTTCTCGTATTTTTTCGGGTTGCCAGGTAGCATGGGTTACCGTCATTCTATGGATGACACTTATTTTCTCTTCCATCTTGGAGCAATGATTGCAGTCTACCGGACAAGGTCTCCTTGATAGAGCGTCTGCATTCCGATGGCTGTTCCTACACGATGTTCTGTGTCAAAGTCATATTCCTGCAGCCGCTCTATCCACCTTGCAACTTGCCCTTCAGGATTTTGAAACTGCAGTAACCATTTTAGTGCAACATGGTCTGTTCTCAACAGGAATTTACGGCCGTATAAGTAATTATAAAAGTGCTCTAGGGATTTGACGACGGCCAACAACTTTTTTCTTGTCACACAATAGTTCCTTTCTGGCCGCGACAAGACCTTGCTGAAATACCTAATAACTTTTTCTTGTCCGTCCTGCACTTGAGAAAGAACGCTTCCTATAGCTGTGTTACTTGCATCGGTATCCAACACAAAGTTCCCCTTCATCCGTGGATAACTCAAAATTGGTGCTGTAACTAGTAGCCGTTTCTGTTGTTCAAATGCACTCTGGCACTCGTCATTCCAATCATATTCTTGTCCATCTTCGGTTAATTTCGTTAACGGTTTGGCAATGTTCGCAAACCCAAGTATAAAACGTCGGTAATATGTGCATAATCTTAGAAAACTGCGTAGTTGGTGTATATTTGTTGGTGTAGGCCACTCTTGTACCATTTTTATATTGTCAAGGTCAGCTCTTATTCCGGTCTCCGAAACGGCATGTCCTAAGTATGTCACCTTTTTTCCAAATAGCTGACACTTCTTGGGGCTCAATGTAAGGTTTGCCCCGCGTAATCTTTGGAATATCTCCTCTAGGTTCTTAAGATGTTCTTCAAAAGACCGGCTTAAGACTATCACGTCGTCTAGGTACACCAGACATTTTTTCCAGGACAGTCCACACAGTATCGACTCCATCAATCGTTCAAACATAGCAGGGGCATTGTATAATTAAAATGGCATGACCTTGAACTGCCATAATTCAGTTCCAATTGTAAACGCAGTTTTTTCTTTATCGTTTGGTTCCAAGCTTACCTGCCAGTATCCGCTTTTCAAGTCCAAGGTCGAAAACCATTTAGATCGGGATAGAGTATCCAAGGTGTCATCAATTCTTGGCAAAGGATAGCTATCTTTCTTTGTCACATTGTTAAGCCGCCGGTAGTCTACACAAAACCTTGTCGACCCATCCTTTTTCTTGACAAGCACTACCGGGGATGCCCATGGACTATTCGAGGGTTTAATCACTCCCTGTTTTGCTATATCGGTGATAATTTGCTCGGCTTCCTTACGTTTTGCCAAAAGAAGCCGCCTAGGGTGTTGTCTTATCGGTTGCACATCTCCAGTATTGATCTTCTGTTGCACAACATTCGTCCTTCCTTTCTCACTATCATCCAGTGCAAACACACCTCGATATCGTCCGACCAGTTCTTTTACCTTTTCCAGTTGGTCGCCGTTTAATCCTTGACACGAAGGTATCAACATATCCAGCAATTTCTGTGAGCAACCGTTAGCTGGTTTATCTTTCGTGTCGTACACACAACGTTTAATATGGCATACTGGAATACAACTTCCCACAATCATGTCTTTCTTCAGGGTCACCGTATGCGGATTAATGTTCAGCACCCTTACTGGTATCATATTTCGAAACCTTACCAGCGTTCTTCCAATCAGTAATCCCTCCTGACCCATTCCCGATTCAGTTGCTTCCATCATGCATACTTGTCCTTCCCGGAGCGTACCATCCGGGCGTCCCATTACTATCATTTCCGTCTTCTCGGGTATTTTTAAATCACAAATCATTCGAACTTGCATCGTCTGGTTACTCGTCCCTTGAAATGGAATCTCATCATCATCTATCCGAAGCAAATTTTTTTTCATGTTCACATGAAACCCTTATTATCTCATGAGATCTATTCCCAAGATCACTTCTTCTGTAATTTCAGCTACCAATACCCGATGATTAATTTATTTGTCTCCAATTGTTAACGTAACGGCAGTCTCTCCGTGAGTACAAATTTTCTCACCACTTGCCGTTCGAACACACGCCGATGCAGGTAGCATTTTTTCACGACCAACCAAATCTGGTTTCACAATTGTCCTTGTTGCTCCTATATCCACGAGTAATCGGACAACCCTACCATTAATTCTACCATCAATATAGATGCTGTCCAGTCTTCTTATCGACGATGCAGCGCGGATGATAATCTCCAGGGCACTACGTTGTGCTGTCGACATTCGACCCCTTACGTCGATTTGCTCTAATTTTCCTGCTGCTCAACCGGTTGTTTTTTGGTTGAGTACAGCGTCTCCGTATATGACTAACTTCACCGCAGTTCCAGCATCGCAGACCCCATCCCCGCGGTCGTTGTCTTTCCGGCGTCGCCGTGGATCAATGTAGTAAGCGTAAGACTACGGATCCCAAGGTCCCGGGTTCAAATCCCGACACGGCCGACTGCTTGAAAAATGGCAGGTGAGCATTTTTCACAAATATTACGCCCTCGTTCGGATGAGAGGTTAAATGGAGGTCCCGTGTGTGAGTGTTGTCACGCACGTTAAAGATCCCTACCTTGCCTGGAACGGCAAGGGTTCGGCAAAATTCTAAATTTCCAGGCAACAAAAAACTCGCCTCCTGGCCAATGTAGTACCTTCAGGTGGAGCATTGGAAATGTAAATGAACGGTCGTTGTCTTTCCAGCCTTTCCGCATTTTGATTTTCAAACACACGGTTGATTATTCCTTCTATGTTCTTCTGCGATGGACCAGGTTATTCTACGGTAGACCGAACTTTGTGACTCATCCTGTGTGATGTCTGCTTAGCTGATTTAAATTCAAGCGTATGAACCAGTGCGTCATCTGACATTTTTGGTCGTGCTAATCTTAGCGCTTGCTGTATTTCGCCATCTTTAACGCCTTCCACAAATGTTTGAACAGCCAGTTGTTTGAGGAAGCTATCTGGTGCCGTTGGGTATGCCAATCTAACTAATCTGGCAATGTCAGCTTCAAATTCTTGCAGGCTTTCATTTATCTTTTGCGAACGGTTCTTAACTTGTGCATGGTAGACCTGTTGAAGGTGAGCGTCTCCATATCTCATCTCAAGCTTCGATGTTAAGAAGCCGTAATCATTCTGCTGGTGACCCGGGAATCGTTTGCAAGATGTTAAGAGCTTCCCCCAGTAGGGCCACTATTAAGGAGATGGCCTTCTCTTTTTTGCACCAACCGTTGGCTATTGCCGCAGCTTCAAATTGTTTCAAATATGTGGGCCAAGGTGTTTTACAAGCGAATATGGGTGGTTTCACTTTAAATGTTGACGGTATTGACTAGCTTCCTTCCATGCTTCTTATTTCTGGAATGTTCTGATTTACAACTTGGTTTGCTAATTCAAGTGGCCGCGTTGTTAGTGAAATCATTTGTTCTTGCAGCCTTATCACATCATCTTCCATTTTTACCAATTTACTGTCCAACTTTTGCTCATTTTCTTAGCATTTTCACTTAACTTTTCTTTAAGAGTTGATTCCGGTTCAACTGACCTCACTACATTTTTATTTAGTGTCACTTCCAGTTTAGCCGACCTCTTTTCCATTTTCTCAGCATTTTCACTAAGCTTTTCATCTATTTTCGCAGCATTTTCACTTAACTTTTCTTCCACACCGGGTTTAAAATCCTTAAGGCAATTCATTAAAGTTTCTGCGTCCTTTTTACTTTGACTTCTTGTAACAGGCATATCCAAACTACTTAAGTGTCTTTAAACTTGTGTGTTTTCCTTTTAAATTAATCACTATATACCCCACACAAGCCTGACACCAGTGTAGCGGGCCACTACTACCGTGTGTCGCTAATTTAAAACAAGTAATAACAAAGGTCTTTATTACTCACTGTTCACAAATCTAATTAACAGTATATGCCTTATTTATAGATGTTTTCAGTCCAATTAACAATGAAGCACAATCACGCTAATGAATTTACAAGCACTAATATCTTCTTAAACTAAATTCTTAACCAATGGTCTATTAACAACACTAACACAACTATTTATTCATTACACATTTGTCTATTTACAAGCTGCATGTACATTAGACACGTTCACATAATATAACATTTATGTTTACTCTTGGACTTACAAAACCTCAACTATTTAACTTTACACGATATAATTTATAATCGACATTCTGATATAGACTAACCCTGTACTTCATCATCGGTCTTATTTATACCCCGAATTAAAAAGGATGATTCATTCTCCAATAATTTTCATAAAATTCTCGGTCAATGGAGAATATACAGTGCTTACGGCGCTTGTGTGTTTGACAGGTTACCTAATAGTAGCTCGTAACACTGCCCCCTCTTTAAAACCGTTACGTCTCGTAACTTTAAATACATTTTGACGCCAATTCGATGACTGATGACGGCATCGGCAGCTATCTCCTGTGGTAAGTAACATGATGGCATCCTCTTGGGTAAAAAATTTGGGAGTTAAAATAGACCCACATTCGGATTTCCAGTAGGGGACTACTTTGGAGGATGTGATCGGAAAGTTTAAAGGAAGAGCAGTAAACATTTTGCAAGTCGGAGCGTGAAATGTTTGAACTATGAAGCAAGTAGGTGAGCTAGAAAAGTTGAAAATTGAAATGGATAGGTTAGCACTAGACATAGTAAGGATAAGCGAAGTTCGCTGGCCAAACGCGGGGAATTTTTTAAGTGGAGATTTTAGGGTAATTCATACAGGATCAGAGGAAAGAAATTCGGGTGTGGGAATAGTTATGCGAAAAAAGAAAGGACAACGTGTAGCAAATTACTTACAAAAGAACAAAAGAGTACTCATGGTTAGATTAGAATCTAAACCGGTAAATACAGTAATAATACAAATATACATGCCAACTCCTAGCTACAGCGAGGAAGAGGTAGAATCGATATACAAGGATATCGAAGACATACTAAGATACGTAAAAGGACATGAATATTTAATAATTATGGAAGATGCAGTGGTAGGTGAAAGTAGTGAAGGAGCGGTAGAAGGTTTATTTGGTTTAGGTACGAGAAATGACAGGATAAATAGGCTGGTAGAATTTTGTGACAAGAACAATTTAACCATAGCAAATATATTGTTTCAACATCATGCTAGAAGACGATACACGTGGAAAATACCAGGATTTAAGAAGATGTCAAATATATTACATTATTGTTAGAATTAGACACAGAAGCAGATATAAACACTAGCCACATCATAATTATGAAGGCCGCTCTTAAATTTAAAAATTTGAAAAAAAAGAACGGTAAAAGGCACTCTGACTTTGAGAAACTAAAAGATGAAGATATCCACGAAAGATTTGAAAAAATGCAGGAAGGTATTTGAAATTATTATGCAGAAACAAAAGATCGATATGCTTAGATTTGCAGATGTTATAGTGGTATCACCATCTTGCAAGGAAGATTTAGAAACTGCTCTTAATGAAATAAAAACAACAGTTCTAACAGAGAGGTACGGTATGAAAATTAACAAAAATAAAACTAAAGTACTTATATCTAAAGGAGGGGAAAATAAATCAAAAACTAAAATACAAATACATAACGAAAACTTACAAGAGGTTGACAAATTTTTTTACCTAGAAAGCCAAATAACGCAAGTTGGGAAGAGCGCAAAAAATATAAAACAAATATTAGCACAATGTCGTACTACATTTAACAAGAAAGGGCAACTACTGTATTCAAACACAACCAACATAGAAACAAGAAAAAGATTGCTTAAAACATATATGTGGAGCACAGCACTGTACGTGAAACCTAGACAGTAGAGAAGCAGACATGAAAAAGGTATAAACCTTTGAAATGTGGTGCTACAGACTTATGATTATAATGAAGATATCATGGACAGACGAAGTTATGAACAAAGAGGTGCTAGAAATGGTAGGAAAAGAAAGAAGTATGTGGAAAACAATAAGAAAATAGGCGAAATAGAATGATAGACCACATACTAAGGCATGAGGGAATAGTATGGAATATATTGGAAGCAGAGATACAAAAAAAAAGTAGAAGTTGAAGTGATTCGTAGTGTTTCTAAGTCGATTTTTTAGTGGTTGATACTTATTGATAATATTATAGTGTACATTTCGATATTTGGAGGTATTTGTTAGAAAAGTTGGGTAATTACTTACAGGTTTCTGAACGCATTCCGTTATGTCAGAATTTATGTTATAAGGACGCATGTGTAGGAACGATCAAAGCGAGTCGACAGGGTTGAAAGGACTTGGTTTTTTAGATTTTAAAATGGCAGGTTGAGAAAGTTTCCACTTGGCGGTTATACTACAGATAATGTTTTTAATTATAGGCTATTTTGAGGTTATCTGATTACATCGAAGCTTAGTTAATTGTTTAATGTCATTTGTTTTGATTTTAAGATAGGAGTTGAATTAACCATGAAGTTGTTGTGTATATTGTTTACTTGTAATTTGAAATGTCACGATGTGTTTAATTTTTCAAAACGTACGTTTTAAACGATGCAATCATAATGAATAAATTTTAACGTTTGCTTACTAGATTTTATATATTATATAACATACATTTATATAAACATGTAGCGCCTTAATCTGGGCTTGTATTTGTGCTATAAAATTTTGGGATTTGCTGCCAACATATTTTGTACTGGTTCGATATTTGTGATGCACTTGACATTTTGTTATGTGAAATTGTTTTATTTCAGCATATTAATCACATTTACAACTGCACCGTTCATATTTTGATTTAAACGTAATTATATGTTTGTTGTTTTGTTTATCCTATTATCTAGCTGATGTTCCTATATAATTAACTAGTATTTAACGTTTGTGATAATTGTTGTGATGTATATACTCCCTGTATGTTTGTTGTGGTTTGTTTAGCATTCTTCTTAATCTACTTTGGGAATTAAACCACTCATAGTTTTTAAAATCTATTTTATTTACGTTTCGATCCATGACCTAGGATCGTTGTCAAAATAATAAAAACTTCAAGTTTGGCATTTATGACATAAATTAAAGGTGACTTTGATTGATTGATGTTCAAAATATTTGGTTTGAGTACACTAAGCAAAAATTTTTAAAGTTTAAAGGAATGATTGCCTTCAATTTGTGTTACGGCCTGGGACCGACTTTTTTTTAGGTAGCCAATACGCTTAATGTGAAATCAGCCGATTAATTTTTATTGGTGAATTTTATATAAATTCAATAACTTGGAAATTGGAAAACATTTTTTAACATGCTTCTATTTATACAATTGAGAGGATGGTTATTAAAGAAGTGTGCGATTGCGTTACCGTAAGGCTTAAGCAGTCGTTTATATATATATATATATATATATATATATATATATATATATTTATTTTGAAGGGGAAAAATCATTATGATTTAGGCTACCCCTTTAGTAGATTTTAACATGGTTCTGAGGCGACCCTATGGCGGGCTTACACTTGTCAGATACCAATGTTGTTCTATGAAGATTGTATATGGTTCTGAGGCGACCCTAAGACGGGTTTACACTTGTCAGATTGTAACATACTGTTTTAATATCGCTCTAATTAGTTCTATGAATTCTAAAAATAGTTATTTTCTAGTTTAATTTTAGCATTCTAATTATTAGAATGAAGGTCTTGGAGCAAACGGCTTCAAGACTACCCAAGTAGCGTCCTAGCGAAGTTTCCAGGAAGATCTAATCCAAGAGTCAATCAGTTTTCTAAAGGCACTTACTTTAAGGGCACTAAACATGTCAGATTAGTTGCTATCTATGATTAGATGTCAATCATGCTTTAGGATCCTATTTATGTCAGGGTGGTTTGAAGCAATTTTTCAATTAGCGGAGCACTCAACTAAAATTAGTTCCGAGATCTACTTGTGTGGCTATCTTAGGCAATGGGCAGTTTAATTAATCTTAAAGATTTACGACCGGCGTATCCTAAGCCGAGTATGAGCGCCAAGAAAGGGTAATTTTTCAATTAACTTAAATGTATATAAGGATGCCAGCCGGTGGGAATCGGGGTTGTTTATTTCCAGACGCGTTAGAGTCTCTAGCTCGTGGTCTTGCAAGATTGAGTAAGTGTTCTATTTCTCTGAATTCAAGCGTGCCGTTATGTTCAAAGTTAGTTTATTTTTCTGAGTAAGTAATAATTATATATGGTATTACTATGAACTCAAAGCTGTGTTATGCATCATAAGTCATTTATTTGTTTAAATACAATATCTGTCGACTTTCATAACATACAACTTCGGGTTAAATCTCCGTTCCAGTAATTTTATTCAGTTAGGTTATTGTTAAAGACCGCATCTTTTGAAGGGTTTCTTATTTTATTGTGTTTCGACGTTGTCCGAGGCTTGTAATAACTAAGCCACGAATTCCGTTATTGTACTATTTGACCCGTGTGAAGGTCGTGTTTTCCTGTTATTGATGACCCCGGGATTAAAGGAAGGTCGTTTCAGTATGCAAGTTAGTTAGACTACGGTAGCGTTAATTAATTATATGTATTGGGGTGTTTGCACCCAGAACTGTTGTTAATATTCATAAAATAAGGACTTTAGAATTGTTTAGTTAAGTTGTGTTTGTGCTAGCCGGAGACTTAATAACATTCGTCCCTGTGAAGTGACGTATTTTCTGTCCTGCAATCTTAGTTCATCGCCACGAACAAAGTGCGACGAAAGCTATTACCGCGATCGGTCCATGGGCCGTTTAATTCCCATGGTGGCGCCCTATTGTAAATATTGTTAATCACTGTATAATTTTGTATGCATATGTAATTAGGTTAAGTTAGTTAGTAGGTCTTTTAATAAAACAATTGGAATTTTGTCTTAGTGTGTTGTTGTTTAATGAACCTCCCCTTCTCACCGACTGCAGCAGCTGCGAGGCAATGTCCCGAAACGTGAGGGTACTATAGTGTTAGAGGTCCTTCCCATTTATTATTTATTATTAATTGGATACCCTCACGCGGTAGGTAAATATTATAATTACAAGATACCAATACTGATCAACGGAGATTGTATATGGTTTTGAGGTAACCTTATTGCGGGTTTACGCTTGTCAGATACCAATGCTGTTTTACGGGAGTTGTTGATATGCTTATTGTTATGTAATTAGTTATTGTATGTATAAATAGAAATCATGTATGTAGGCTGTATTTCATGTTAGTATCTCAAGGAAAACCCAGGAAAAACTTGCAATGCTACCTAGATATTGTGGGCATTTGATTTTCAGTTGTTATTTCTTTTGTAATTTCTTTTAGTAATGGAATACATTGTTTACTGAAAGTCACGGATTCGTCTGCAACGCAGTTATTTTTATGTAGGGTTATATAAGCAGCTTCTTTGATTTTGCGTTTTTGGTGGTTTTCTTCTTTGTCGATAATTTTTGCGTCCTCCCATTTTATTTTATGGCTGGAGTCCCATGCATGTTGGCAAATCATAGATTTTTCAAATTTTCTATTTTTTATGTATGATTTATGTTCTTTTAATCGAACTTCAAATGGTCTGGAACTTCCCCCTATATAAAACTTGTTACATTTGCATGGTATTTTGTAGATGCAGTTTTTTGAACTTTGTAGTGCGTTTTTGGGTTTTGTTTTTGTTAATTATGCTCTTAGTGTATTGTTGGTTCTAAATACTGTTTTAAACCTAAATTTGTTTCCTATTGTTTGGATTTTTTCGAAGAATCCTTTTATGTATGGTATTGAAAGCATTTTTTGGTGAGTATCGTTGTTTTTGTTTTTTTCCCTTTATTTTTAGGGTTTTTATTCATTTCTTTCTCTATTATTCTTTTAGGATATTTGTTTTCTATTAGTATACATTTGATTAGGTCTTTCTCTTTCTTTAAAATTTCTTCGTTTGATGATATTCATTTTGCTCTATAAACATGGTTTTGATAATTCCTCGTTTGATACAATGTGGGTGGTTTGAATCGAAGTTTAAGTATCTGTTTGTGTGCGTTGGTTTTCTGTATACCGATGTATTAATTGTTGTATCGTTTTTGCTAACTAGAATATCTAAAAACGCAAGTTTTCCATGTTGTTCTAATTCATATGTGAATTTAATAGTTGGTTCTATTTTGTTAATGGACTCTACAAAGTTTTTAATTAGTTCTGTATTATGAGGCCAAATAGCATAGACATCATCTACGTATCTCCACCAGATTGGTGGTTTCAATTCCTGTGTGAATATTACATTTTTTTCGAATTCCTCCATGAATATATTACTTTATAGAACAACATTGGTATCTGACAAGTGTAAACCCGCCATAGGGTCGCCTCAGAACCATGATTTTTCCCCCTAAAAAAAAAAACCACTGCTTAAGCCTTACGGTAACGCAATCGCACACTTCTTTAATAACCATCCTCTCAATTGCATAAATAGAAACATGTTAAAAAATGTTTTCCAATTTCCAAGTTATTGAATTTATATAAAATTCACCAATAAAAATTAATCAGCTGATTTCACGTTAAGCGTATTGGCTACCTAAAAAAAAGTTGGTCCCAGGCCGTAACACAAAATGAAGGCAATCATTCTTTTAAACTTTAAAAATTTTTGCTTAGTGTACTCAAACTAAATATTTTGAACATCAATCAATCAAAGTCACCTTCAATTTATGTCATAAATGCCAAACTTGAAGTTTTTATTATCTTGACAACGATCCTAGGTCATGGATCGAAATGTATTTAAAGTAGATTTTAAAAACTATGAGTGGTTTAATTCCCAAAGATGATTAAGAAGAATGTTGTGATGTAATTAAATTGAACCTCTGGTATGATCGACCATCTCGTGCTTTTTTCGTTTGCATTTATGACTATGTTGGAGATAGTCTATTCCATAACCAGCGCCTTTTAACCATGCACAACCATACCATAAGTTCATTTTAGTGATTTATGTCGTCTTGCCAAGGTATTTGTAGTGGTACCCTTTTGCAAATAAAAGGAAGTCGGTTAAGCCTTTGTGAAATATTTTGTAACACGGGCTGGAACCTGTTAATGTCTGTATGTGGGCGCATGTGATCGAGCTTTGGCGAATATTACTAACATTTTAGATACGTGCGGGGAGGAACATTGGTAGTCAAGGCGCAGGTCATCTTCCTGGTGTCCCCCTCTTCAACTTCAGCTGGGTAGTATTGGCCTAGCCGACCTCAGTATCTACCAAAAAAGACTAGCTGGTTTATACTAACGTTTCTTCAGTTGTCAGTTGGTGATCTGGGTACTTGTACGTTACCCGTCCTTGTCGAGATGTGCCAAATTCAGTAGGAAGCGTGAGGGCAGTTTGGGGTTTTCTCTGCCGTGCTCATTCCCCAATCGCCCAGGTTGAGTACGGCACTGTTTACCTTAAATGTTAATTTTCTATGCTTTCATGCCAATGACCTATTTAGTGGTTATTATTTTGATTAAAAATCAAGTTAGATCAATTCTGTAGTTTTATTTCAAACCCTTCTGCATTAACACCATTTTCCTAGTGCGAGTTGGGGTTACATTATAATAATACAACGTAGGTGTCGTTGAGCCACTGCTACTAGATGTTAGATTATGGAGCTCGGTGTACCGTTTATAGAGGGCGTTTGGATCAGCCTTCAGGTTGGTTACATTACAAAGTAGACCTAGGTTAAATTATTGCACACAGATAGTGAAAGATATAGGCTGTGGGAATTTCAGGGAAATGTGCAGGTTAGCTCAGAATAGAAACTAATGGAGGTACATTTCCAACTAATTTCAAGACGGAAAACCTAATGACGAAAAGAATAATTGCACTTAAATCTTATGATTATTATAATCAACTACATGTGTTGGTTTTGAAATATTTTCAACTAATGTTGATTGTGCAAAAGGATATATTGGAAAACTATTAATTCGGCAAATGTTTAAGTGTTGGGGGATCTTGGTAGCCGCAGGCTGCTTAACCCTCTTCTCATACTACTGAATATCGGGGAAATAAAGTATATATTTGAAATCATTAGAAGGGGAACCGAAGTGCATCTAACCAGAAAGAGCAGCGGCTATGTTCTAAGATAAAAAACGTAGAAACAAGGAGAAAATCGTTGAAAGCATATGTGTGGAGCATAGCACAGTACGTCTATGAAATAGGAGCAGTAGGAGAAGCAGACAAAAAAACTGCATAAGCCTTTGGAATGTTATGCTTCAGATGTATGAGGATGATAGCATAGACAGACAAAGTTAATAACAAAGAGGTTAATGAAATAGTAGGGAAACAAAGATATCTGTGGAAAAACAAAAAAATAGAAGAAATAGAAGGGCAGGGTTGCGTTCTAAGGTATTTTTGGGGTATAGTGCGGGATGAATTACAAGCAGAGATAAGAAAAAAGAGGTGTACCTAGATCAGACTATTGCATGCAGATGGTGAAAGATGCAGACAGTGGAAATTTCAAGGAAGTGTAGGTTAGTTCAGAATAGGAAACAATTAAGATACGCGTCTAACCAGTTTCAAGGCTGAAGACCTAATGATGATAATTATGAATCTAGAGTTAAACTGCCAAACTTTAGTTTAATTTATTCCTATAATACCGGTAAACCACAATGTGAAGATCAAAATGGACATCATCTACCACTTGAAGTTTAAACTGACAGTCTCTGCTAAACTGCACCTATAAAACTCGAGTTTATCTTAATCTAGAGTTAAACTACAAATCTTCAATTTAATCTAATCCTATAATAACGGCCTTTATTCGTATTAAATATTTTTAAAATTAATTGAAAACTTTACTTCTGATTGGCTGTTGTATCGGTAGATGTGCAAGCATTTATAATCTGAATCTGTACCACATATGATCATAGATCAATATAATACGTTACATAATAACACAAATGACAACTGACCACCTAAAAAAATAAATATAGGTTAGTTCTACTACCTTTCAAGTTTTATGGAATTTGAAGTATTTTTCCTATAAATACTCATCACCTAAATATGTGTAGTGAAATGCGAAAACATATTCTTACTCCTTATTTCTAAAACGTGAAATGAAGAGAGAAATACAGACTATGGTATGTGTATTTATTATTTATAGGTATACAGTTAATAGCTAAAGTGAATTATTTATGTAATAGACTTTGTATTTCCATACATTATTTTAAATTATTATTCCTATTTGCACACACTCACAAACACACCCACACACGCCAATTTTAATCACAATTCTAATTTTTAGGATCAGTGGCGTTGTGTAACCTCAACAAAATATTTATCATAGGAAAGCTACGTTTCCGTAAATAGATAAAAATCTTTATCGACACAACTCGTTCTATAATTCTCACTTTTTTACACGCACTTGTGCAGTTTCATTGATACCGAATAGTCAACGATGTCGCTGCGCTCTTAGAGGCGAGAAACATTTCAGGTATAGTTTGTGTTCATGTATTTTGAACTGCAATTACTGTTTTTGCGTTGCATCAAGCATGCGTTTAGATGTAGTTCATCAACCGTATAATTTAAAATTTTTTATAGCAAACATGATTTTTTAAAGCTTTTAGTTTAATTCTCACAAGCAACAAAGTACTTTGATAATGAATCTCTTTGCACGTGTGGAGATCGGCCTTTTATTTTTTTGAAAATCATGCTTTTTATAGATGTTTGTTGGTTTGTTTCTTTTTGTGTTTGTAGAAGTGTTACGAAACCGCGATACTAAAAATTCCTTTCGTTAAGGACGAATGTAAAGGTAGCAATATAAACTGTAGCAATATAATCAACATTACAGCAGACCAAATCTAATATTCAAAATATTTATTTTGAATGTCTCAATTGAAAAGCTCATGCAGTTAAAAAAATTATAAACTAAAGCGTCACAAACATGCTATTATTGTAAAATTTAAATATAAAAGCAAGAACTATAAATATATATTGAGTATTTGCACATTCACAACTACGTTGTCATTTTTGTATAACGATTCTATGTACGCGATTCGTTTTTCTAGTACAAGTTTCTACACATAAAACTGTCTGATTCTCTAGTCGCAATAGTTTTCCAGGCCGTACAAGGACAAAAAAAAGTTATTTTGAGTTTTGGCACTATAACGTCGTATCTTTATAACGCGATTCATTTTACTAGTGCGTATTTCTACACATAAAAACTATCCGATTCACTTGTCGAATTAGTTTTCCAGCCCGTATAATGAAAAAAAAAGTTATTTCGAGTTTAGGCATTATACATCATATCTGGAAAAACTATTTCGACTAGTGAATCGGATAGTTTTATGTGAAGAAATACACACTAGAAAAATGAATCGCGTTATGCAGATTATGACGTATGTGTAAAACTCAAAATAACTTTTTTTTGTTTTTGTACGGCCTGGAAAACTATTGCGACTAGTGAATGGAATAGTTTTATGTAGAAATACGCACTAGAAAAGCAAATCGCGTACATTACATGTGATTTTTTTTCCAATGCTCCACCCGAAGGTACTACATTTGCCAGGAAGCGAGTTTTTGTTACCTGGAAAATTTTGAATTTTGCCGAACCTGTAACGTGCATTTTTGGTAGTTTAACATTTTACACTTTACCAAATACGTAAAATACATCGTTTCTTTGGGATCGCTGTTTGTATCAAAAAAATACTTCAGAATAATTCAGAATTGTATGCAATTTAACTCGTGTGTATTAATTGAAGATAGATAAATCGAAGATTGATTCTCATTAATAAATAAATTCCAAGGAATGAATGTTAAACAGCTTGTAATTAATTATAGATTGCATCGTTCTTGTCTGGCCGTTAGTATAAATTTTGTTCCTTATGTGAATATACAAGTCTAGATAACAGACGATAAACGGTTGTAATAGCAACGAGTCTATATGAACAGATGAGTAGTGGAGTTTGTTCTTTGTTCCTACATATTACTTACGTTGAAAATACTGTCGCTTGTTTGCTTTGACAATAGTGAGAATTAATGCGGTATCAATTTTCGTATTGTTCATGAACAAGCACGGCATGTTTTTAGTTGATTTTCTGTTGGAAAGAAAAGTGGTAGTGCTTGTTAAACTCAATCGCACGTGTGTTTTACGGAACATTTGACGGACGATTTTATTGCTTACACGTGCCATACTAATTGTTTTTAGTTGCTTTTCTGTTGGAAATAAAAATGGTAGAACGTGTTTACTCGACCTGCACGGTTGTTTTTACGGAACATTGACTTAGTGATTACGCGTTGCTTTACTAATTGTGTTTTTTTGTTGATTTGTCTTGTTATATTTGACCTGTGTGTGCGATCTAGTTTCGCGGTCCTTTTTTTATCAGAGTAGTGCATACTGTGGATTATTTAAATACAGTTGATACTGTAGTTTCTGAATTTTCTAACCACAAAGAATCTAAAATAGATCATTGCTTGCGCAAATTTCGTTATTTGCGAAATGTCACAGATTACCGGTTTACAAAGGTATTGGTTGAAGTTTCTCACTGCTTTTTGGATGTTTCTGAAAATAATATACATTTGGTCCCAGTTGAAATTAAACTAGTGCTACAAAATATCTCGGAATTATTGTCTGAGGAAATAGAATTAACAAGAAATTTATCAATGCTACATAGTTCCGTCGCGTGATAATGTCTGCTGCTAACACCAGTGAAATACGTAGGTGTGATTAGTGTAACGTGTGATAAGTTCCATCAACACCCTCACAGTCAAGGGTGAAGTGCTTCGTTAGTGCCGGACATCGTGAATCCCACACTTCAATTGCAAGGAAGCGTTACTGAAGGACCTTTTGTAAGTTGAACTATTTCCTACTTGTTATTACTTTAAATATCTATCCGTTGTTTTGCCATATCTTTGTCGTTCTGATACCTTTTACAATAAAATTGCATGCTCTTATAAAAAAAAAAAGAAAAAGAAAACTCTACAATACTGGACTACTCAATACTACTGAATTACTCATATCAATTGTGACTTACCTATTTATCTTTTGTTAACATTTTGTCTGATTTATGTTTAATTGGTGTGTGAGGAAACGTTTCTGCTACTCCCCAATATTACCTCACTTTGTAATAAAAATTTTTTGTAATGCCTTTTATCGTTATTATATTATATAGATTATCCAAACAGTTTCTTTGCATCTTACAGAGTACGAAATAATTGAGACTTTTCATTGCTGCTATGCTTATTCTTTTTTTTTCAGGTTTGCTTGACTATTTTTATTGCAGGTATTGTCACTAATTCCTTACAGCCGCGTACATCATATGTTGGTCTGCTTTCTATAACCCCCCCCCTAATCTCCGATTGAGCCCGGTCATTTCCTTGATATCTTTGTGTTACGCACGGCTACGAGCCAACGTAACATAAAATTTTGGCGCCCAACGTGGCTGCCTCGATTAACGTAACATAAATTTTTTGGCGCCCAACGAAAATTGATACCGCATTAATTCTCACTATTGTCAAAGCAAACAAGCAACAGTATTTTCAACGTAAGTAATATATAGGAACAAAGAACAAACTCCACTACTCATCTGTTCATATCGACTCGTTGCTATTACAACCGCTTATCGTCTGTTATCTAGACTTGTATATCCACATAAGGAACAAAATTTATACTAACGGCCAGACAAGAACGATGCAATCTATAATTAATTACAAGCTGTTTAACATTCATTCCTTGGAATTTATTTATTAATGAAAATCAATCTTCAATTTATCTATCTTTAAAAGTAATACACACGAGTTAAATTGCATACAATTCTGAATTATTCTGAAGTATTTATTTGATACAAACAGCGATCCCAAAGAAACGATGTATTTTACGTATTTGGTAAAGTGTAAAATGTTAAACTACCAAAAATGCACGTTACAAACCCTTGCTGTTCCAAGCAAGGTAGGGATCGTTAACGTGCGTGACAACACTCACACACGGACCTCCATTTTACCTCTCATCCGAACGAGGGTGTATTTTTGTGAAAAATGCTCGCCTAACATTTTCAAGCGGACCGTGTCGGGAGTCGAACCCGGGACCTTGGGCGTAGTAGTCACACACATACCACTGGCACGGAGCCGCCGCAAATCGCGTACATCGAATCGTTATGCAAATATGACATTATAGTGCCAAAACTCAAAATTATTTTTTTTGTCCTTGTACAGCCTGGAAAACTATTTCGATTAGTGAATCAGATAGTTTTTTGTGTAGAAATACACACTGGAAAAATTAATCGCGTACATCGAATATGCAGTGGTGTATCTAAGGAATGAGGGCCCGCGAAAATAACAAGGGTCCCCTATATATAATTTAAAATAAATAAATATATGAAAAATATGAAATCCCTGTCCTTGTTGATTATATTGCTGTGATAAGGGGTTGTTTAAGGGTGTATTGTGTAGCAACGGTCGTGCAGTAACCATAAATTACAATAGGAAGCAGAACACTGCATTTATTTAACAGAAAATTAAGTAATTTGGATATTATGTAAATAGTAAGCATTTAACACCCTGTATATAGAGCATAATAAGTTTTAAGCGACGCAAATAAACACATCGTACAACAATAGGACGCATATTTAGTATAGAAATAGGTAATTCATACATTAGGTAAATAACAAGTATTCAACACTCGGTATATAGAGCATAATTAATTTTAAGCAATGCAAATAACAATATCTTTCAGTAGGAGTACGCTTATTCAGGAGAAAATGATAATAAATGTAATTAAACACGCATTGAAAAGGGTTCTAATTAGTTATAATATAATACGGAGATAAGAGATAAAACTTAACGAAGCTTTGTGTAAGTGCGTAGAAACAATAAACATTTAGATAAGAAAACGCAGGTTTCAAAATAAATAAACATACACGAAAATCAAAATTGAAATTACATCATGTATTTTTGTATAATATGGAAAACGCAATATCTAAACAAAAAAATGTATGGTTTAAATAACGAGGCATCTGTAGCAAACAACCATTACCCGGAAAGCCAAGTATATTACATAAGAAAACCACTTCAAGGTGCAGGATATACAAAGACCTTATTGGTTAAGATAGCTACAGACTTGTTGAAAGCCCAACCCATATACAAGTGGGATGAGCCTATATTAACAGCAAGCAATGATAACACAGTTCAGTTTTAACTCAAGAGGGCTAAGCTGGGCCACTCTGAATCTAAAAGTCACGCGTAATTTTAAATGTTTAATAAAATAGATAGTGACAAATAAGTGCTACAAATATGAAAATTTCTTTTGCCGTTTAACGTGAGTAAAATTTGGGGTAATTTATTTAAACTAATAATATAATAATAGAGTTCCTAGTCCGAATTGATGGTATAACATTTTACTTCGAGTATACGATGTGATAATTCCTAATGGGGTGATGCTAATTCAAATCCTAATGGATGGTATAATAATTTATATGCATGGAAAATTCTAATTGATGGTATAAGATTTCAAATGTGTTGATAGATATAATAATTCGAATATGGGGATATTTTAAATGGATTAATGTAATATTTTAAAGCAGCGTCGACGATTTTGGTACAATTTTGAGTTGCGAGAATCAATAAAGAAGCAAGAAATATTTTATGGAAAACAAGGGGTTCAACTAAGCAGAGCAGGTCAGATGTTATTAGTTTTAAGTATTTTTTCTATTTAAATTTTAATTTATTCAACTTATTTAATTAATATAAAAGTATAACAAAGTCAGCAACAAACTTTGCATACGTTAAAAGTACGTAATATAATAAAGGGATCTGAACGTTCGAGGTTTCTTTGGTAAAAAGAGTAGTTTTTGGTGACTTTAGATTGATTGCAAAGCATATAAATTTTGGGATAAATAAGACTTATGATATTGATTTATTGAAGGGTGTATTGTAATAATTTTCAAAACTTGTACATAATATTTCTTTTCATTATATGGAATTAATTAACTTCGTTTTATAGTTCAAACAAAGAGGTAATCAAAAAGGGGTGGAGAAGAAAAAAAAATTGATCATCGTAACGTTGTGCACTCTGTATAGAATAATAAAAGCTAGCCGTGGCATAATAATAACATTAGTGAGATTTAAATTTGATTAGGAAAACACAGAGAGGTGGAGTTAAATAGAAAACGTCCATTGACACCGAGTACGGCGTAGCTAAGGAATGAGGGCCCTCCCCGCGAAAATAACAAGGGGTCCCCTATATATAATTTAAAATAAATAAATATATGAAAGAAAAAGAAATCACTGTCCTTGGCGATTATATACATATAAAACTTTTGTATTTAGTCATACCAAATTGCCTAAATTTTAACAAAAGAGGCTTACCGACTAAACTTTCCAAATTAATTTTTTGTGTATGTTTCTGTTCTATACTTAATACTGCTAAATCGCTTAACCTAGTTCGAGTAAAAGTACTTCTTACGTATGTTTTAATCAATTTTAATTTAAAAAACTCCTTTCGGCAGCTGCTGACGTTACAGGGAGAGTTAAATACAAAAATAATAAGGTACGCACTTCTAGGAGACTGCTTGCAATACATTTATTGTCTATTACTAGGAAACGGGATAATTTGAAAACACCTTTTTTTTTGTTTTATGTCTTGCACAAGAACTGTTCTAAAATTAATTAACTATGCCAGCAAACTGTCACTAAAATCGTTTTTATATTTCCTTAAAAGATTTTTTGATTTCTCAAGAATTTCTTCGCCTGATAATGAATCGAAGTTTTTGGATTAATGAAAGACAACGTTTCCAATATCTGCTGCATGCTTAAAAACCACATTGTTAACTGGTTTACAATCATCTAGAGACTTATTAAAAACACATACTTGAAATTTTTTAAGGGGATCTTGTATTGCTGAATCAAAGGTCAATTCTTCAAAAAATTTCTTTATTTAGGGCGCTTTATGTCTAGATTGGTTGAATATTCAATAGTTTTGCCAAATTGCATGCCTCATTTTCCAAATTTTGAAAATTTTCTCTTAATGCTGTTAATTTTTCTTTTGCATGAAAAACTAATTCACAAGCTCTGCTCAGATTGCAACTTGAACTTTGCATTGTTTAGACACTAAGTTAATATTTTCTAAAACTTTACTTTGGAACACTAACATTAACAAAAAGTCATATGTGTTAAGTATATTGTGAATAGAATTAGTTTCTGCTCTGTAAACTGCCTTCTTGCAGACAACCATCGAAGCAACTAGCGATTGCATCACAAATTGATAATTGTATATTATTGCAATTAAATAATCAAACCGTGATGACCACCTCGTAACACAAAGTTTTTTAAGTGTCACTTTAATCTTCTTATTGTCAGCAATGGCTTTATTACCTTCCAATTCCTTTCAACGTAGTAAACTTTCACTAAAAAACACATAAATGTTTCGCACTATGCCATAATTTTTTTTAATTTCTAAGACATCTTGCACCGGGTCATTTAATACCAAATTTAAATTATGGGCAGCGCAATGAATAAAATTAGCATTAGGCACATGATTTTTAATTATAGCTTGAAGTCTTGCGTACTTTCCACTCATGTTCGCGGCACCATCGTATCCTTGACCTCGATATTTATCAATATCAATTTTAAAAGGAGATAACGCGCTAACAATAACATTTTCAAAATTTTGAGCACTTTGATAATTTGTTTCAATAAACCCCAAAAACGATTCCTTTATTTCTAGCTTGTCATGGTCTGCATACACGTAGCGAACAATAATGCTAAGTTGGTTTTTTTTAGAAATGTCCTGAGTTGTATCCAAAACAAGCGAAAAAAAAGGAGGATGTGTCACCTCTTCAATAATTTGTTCTAAAACACATTTTGCAGAAAGGGATATGATTTGGTTCTGAATATAGGGACTTACGTATTTAGTACTGCAATTTGTACTGGAATGTGCGCTTGAAACAAATGGTCGTATCTTGAAACTAAATCAATTTTGTTCAGAAAATTACCGCTTTCTAGACCGATTGCAGATGCAACTTCACGATGTCCTCGTAGCAGAAGACTGCACACTGCCAATGTACGAATTACATCACATATGCAAATCAAGATTGATTTAATCTTCTCCTTTTCTCCACCAATTAAAGTATCAACAGTAGAATTTCTTTCCCATGAAGAATAAGTTATGCATACTCGAAAATGGGCAGATGACTCTATGTGAGTTTTAGTTTTTTTGCTCAAGCTTTGCCAGTCATTAATATCTCCATCACAGCAAGATGTTGATTGCGACAAGTCCTTATTAGTAAAAAGCCAGCATGGTTGTCAATACACTGCTTTTAAAATGTTTTAGTAACACAACCAAAAGCGTTCAACTTTTTTGTCCTGTCTTTGTGCTTTTATAATAATAATCTGCGCTAGAGGACCTCGACGATTTGGATTGCGAGGAAATGGCCACGTAGGCGTGTTTGGGCCGGAAAAGATAATGCTACTTTTTAGTGTGTTTGAAAGCGGATTGTGAAATAAAGCTATGTCTGTATCCACCTTTTGATTAACTACATCTACATCTAATTTTGATTACGATTGCTCATGAGGATTTACTAGAGGTATACGCTTAACGTCCACATCAATCTGCTGATGTGAATGTAACTGAACATCGCCAGAAGTCTCTTTACTACATTCTGAAGGTTTGTTTTTTAAATATTCCATATTTAAATTGTCACTATCACTGTTCTCGATTTTTCATTCTTGATTACAATGTGATAGCTCTGCATTTTTAAAAAATGTGTAACTTTAAGTGATTTTCGATTTTTCTTGTTGCAATTTACGTTTTTTTACACCACTCATATAAACTCTATTTGTTCCACTCATTACTAATAGTTAGGTAACAAATATTTCAGAACACAGAAAAAGTTAAACACCAAACACCAAAGAAATAAATTTATGATAGCGAATCGTGCAAAAAATGACTGAACGTGAAACTGAGCTTAATGTGGTAAGAGTAAAAAAGACTACACAACATCATATCTTAATCTTTGTGACGGTATTCAAATACAGAATGTCCGTTCTTTGATAATATCGCATGTTATTTTATACGTTAGTCGTTTGGTTTCAAAATCAGCTACATCACAAAAACTTTTCTTTTGGGAAAACCAAAAAAACTGTTATTTTCTAGACCATTTAAAATTTTTGATCAATTTTTTTTCTATATGTGATAGATAGTTGGCTTTGTCCATGAGCATAATATCAAGGCCTTTTGATCAATGGCCACCTTACAAAAAATAAATCAATTTGGATGTAGCTACTTTTGCAACTAACTATTGGATGTAGCTGGTTTTGCATCTAAATTTAGTGATGAGGTGGGTACAAAAAATAATCAGACATTTATTACTTTAATAAGAAGTTTATTAGATTAATTATCTGAATTAAAAATTACAAAATTATTATTTTGGCATTGTATTGAGCCTACTAATGACACCTCTTTGGCCTATACACTCAAGTCTGAAATTTCTTCAAAATTTTCATTGCAGTCTCTTTCTTCGGTTTCTTCCTCTTCTTGGGCTTCTTCTTCGTTGGACTGAAGAACATTCCGATAGAATTGCAGGTTGTCTAGATTCTGCCATCCCTCACCAAAATGTTTCATTAACAAGTTCATGACATCCCGAATTTTAAGAGCTGGTAGTCTTACCCCTGGTGGAATTAAATCAGGGTGAGGCATTTTGATACATTTTCTCCTCTTAGTGTGACACGTTGATACTTTCCTAGGTCAAGTCTATAGTTAGGTTCTCCCTTGATGAGTATATTACTGCGTTTAGAATTTACCTTGAAACTGAATCTTTTACTCATATTAAACTGAAAATGCCAGTTTCTAGGGGGTTTGAATATTTCCAAGCATCTCTGTTTCCAGTCATACACTAATCCTGCTAGTGAACGAACTGTGCCAAATTGAGAAAAAATTTCTGTATATTCTTCTGGTTTAATAATAACACTTTCTTTACGAATCACCTTCTCAATACGTGCAAACACTCGGTCTGGAGGCAAATAGGAATGTCCAACAATTGGGAACACAAATTCAATCTTCTCTACACTAACTGGTGCATTATTTAACAACCAGTAGCTCAACATTCCCATCATTGACGTGTTTTTATTTTGTCCTGGACATCCATCAGACACAAGACGAAGGACTTTTATATTGTTGGGAATGTTAAAATTATTCAAAAAATGGTAGAGAGCTGAGCTTATTTCATTGGAGCCTTTCTTTTGCTGTGTTTCATCATATTCGTAAATAAAACAGTTTTCTTTTGTTTGCTTATCTGTTGAACTTCCAACTACTATAGTGAAATTGAATTTGTACAACTGCCTCGAGTAATAAGCACTCTGGTCAGGAACCTTAGGCAATATCTGGTTTTTGACAATCAAACGATACTGTCATCAGATCATCACGTTTTTCTTTAAGGCGTGAGTAAAAGCTTTTGCTTTCAATTTGTGGCACCTCTGTTTAGCCATTAAATCATTTTTACATCTGGATCATTGCAGTGTTTTATTTGCTCACTGAAAGCAATGCAAGTTGAACATTCATCGGTTCTAGGGCTCCCGAAACCAATATTAAAGTATGTTCTAAATATATGCCTGAAATATGACTCTTTAACTTTGAGGGTCTCATCGATTGTTTCTGCATTGTGAAGACGCCACAGCCTTTTTATATTTAAGCTCGATGGAAGGTACTTCCTACTGGCCGTTTTGCTTCTGCAGTAGTGATTCTCTAATAATTTCAACTTCTTTATAAATTCAATAACATTTTTTCTTGTTCTCATAGGCTTTTCCTTCCTGTCACCACCCTAGATTCCTTTGGCATAATGCCACTAGTAAAATGCCTTTTAACAACTCCTTTGACGCGATTTTTTGTAATTCTCAAAGTATCAACAAATGCCTTTTGGCAAACCTGAACTCTATTTTTTGTTGAACCCTTCAATATAAAATATTTAACATTCATGGACTTTTCACCTTTCATCATTACAGATTCGACTTCTTTTGGGTACACTTGTCTCCGTATATTTTAAAATGTAACAGTCTTGCCTACTTTTCAAATCATTGGCTTTTCCAGGGTCGTAGAATTTTCATGGAATTTGGTCTGATCAGCAAAGGTTATTTCAGAGCAACGATAAACTTTTCCTTTCTTTTCATGCTTGCAGGTTATTTTGATTGGTCGTCCAGGAGGGCCATATCTGAAATCAAAATATGACCAGACCTGAGCGACTATAATAGGGCCAGTTCTAATAATTATCTACCTAAAATAATATATCCTACCTACTTATCCTACCTACCTAAAATAAATAACTTTGCATAAGAGAAAGGAGGTTACTACTATGGGAAATCATAACTATTATTATAATACTGTAATATTGTAAATCGTAACCCTACCTTTGGTTCTTCATTCGAGCTCTTTGCCAGGTTTGTTCATCACGTTGTCTTTTCCGTGCATGCTCGCGATTTATAGATGCAAAACACTCCATTTATTGTGAAAAACTTGAAAATATCACAGGAAACTCAAGATAAATCTTAAATAACTGGATTAGAAAGCATTAATCAACACAATGTTGTCATAACCTCAATGTTTCATAGCGCGAACTGAAGCGTGAATTGATGGCAACAGCTGATGCAGCTGCACGCATGCGCGGATTGGTGGATGTAGTTGCTTTTGAAACGAATTTTGTCATGTAGCTGGTTTTGCAACTAACCACCAACTTTGCATTGAATTCTATATGGGATGTAGTCCATTTTGATTCGAAACAATGTCATATGGACATGAGTAACTGTTCAAACTCTCAGATTATGGACTTACTTAATTTTTGGAACAAAATGGATGTAGCTGGTTTTGAAACCAAACGACACATGTGTAGTATACGTTATAATATAAAAGAAACGCCTCAGCTTTTCTTGTTATAATCTTATGAAAAGAAATGTTTATTTTAAAGTGTTTATTTTTTTCTATTTTCATATTTTAAGTAGATTGTAGGTTTATAAAATCAACTAATACTTTTATCAAAAACAGAAACAGTCACCATTGTTCCAGTGTAAAACAACCCTTTCCTGTCCATTGATTATACATTATCAATATATGAATAGAAACTTATATAAGAATAGCTTGGCTTGATTCTTGCATCAAAGCGTTCACTTTTATAAATACAACGGATAAGATAACCAAGTTGTTCTATATAAAAATAAGAATCCTGGTTTGTTTTGTAGACCTTTAGTGGTAAGTATAACTTAAATGAAACACTGGGGCCGTTGTTTCTGTTTCTGTATAATAATTCCTAAACGAATTCGACATCTTTTATTTCACGATGCTGGGACCGGACTGAGGCCCTTTAATGTTTGGGGGCCCCCGCAATGCGGGGTCTGCGGGGGGCCTTAATTACGCCACTGCATATATGACGTTATAGTGCCAAAACTGAAAATTATTTTTTTTCGTATACGTCCTGGAAAATTCTTTTGACTAGTGAATCTGGTAGCTTTTATGTGTAAAAATACGCACTAGAAAAGCGAATCGCGTACATCGAATTGTTATGCACATCTGACGTTATAATGCCAAAACTCAAAATAACCTTTGTGTCCTTGTATGGCCTGGAAAACTATTTCGACTAGTGAATCGGATAGTTTTTTGGTGAAGAAATACACACTAGAAAAATGAATCGCGTTATGCAGATATGACGTGTAATACCAAAACCCAAAATAACTTTTTTTGTCCTTGTACAGCCTTGTAACGTGCATTTTTAATGGCTTAACCTTTTTACAATACTCAATTCGTAAATACATTTCTGCAACTACTATCTCTATGTTTTATATATTTATTAACTCGTTTGCCAATAATCCCTTTATATTATATTACGCGATTATCGACTTTCACTGTGGTTAGGTGATCGAGATTGAAACACATCCTTAGGTGAATGCGTCGTATTATAATGAGTGGATATTATTGATTTTCTAGTTATCGATAAGAGGTTGTAATAGAACGAGTTGAATAAACAGATGGGCAGTTGTGTTTTGTTCTTTGTTCCTATATAGTAATCACGTTAAAAATACTGTTTCCTTTTTGCTTTGAAAATAGTGAGAATTTAATGCGGTATGAATTTTCGAATTGTTCATGAACAAGCACGACACGATTTTAGTTGTATATTAACTGTAGAGAGTGTAGTTCTGATTACATTTGAAGGAAGTATGCTTTATAGGTAACGTGTTTGATTGACCTCAAGTGCGGTTGTAAGGTGATTGACGGACGGTTTTAGTGATGCGCGTTGCTTTACTAATTGGTTGTTTTTGTTGCTTTTCTGTTGGAAATAAAAGTGGTAGAACTTGTTGTACTCGACCTGCACGTGCGTTTTACGGAACATTGACTAAGTGATACCCGTTGCTTTATTGATTGTGTTTTTTTGTTGACTTGTCTTTTTATATTTGAACTGTGTGTGCGATCTAGTCTTCGTGGTCCTTTTTATCAGAGTAGTGCATACTTTGGATTATCCAAATACAGTTTTAAGCTTGAGTGTTTCTAAAAAACAAACAACGATGATACAGTTGTAGCAGGTTTAGTAGAAAAAAAGGTTGCTTCTTATAAACATGTATCTCATTCACATGTAAAGACAGTTGATACGGTAGTTTCTGAATTTTCTAACCCCAAAGAATCTAAAATAGATCATTGTTTGCGCAAATTTCGTTATTCAAAAGCATTAGATTTTTCTTTGTTACCATAGGTAGCAAATAGAACACCTCGCGTTACTGTTAGTTTAATGCATTACATCGTGCCTTGAAGGCCCGTGATTCTAAATTTTTATTACCATTTTTCGATTTGTGTTACAAAATATTTCGAAATTATTGTCTCAGGAAATAGAATGAACAAGAAATTTGTCAATGCTACATAGTTCCATCAGCATGATAATGTCTGCTGCTAACACTAGTGAAATACGTAGGTGTGATTAGTGTAAAGTGTAAGAAATTCCATCAACACCACCACAGTCAAGGGTAAAGTGCTTCGTAAGTGCAGGACATCGTTGAATCCCACACTTCAATTGCAAGGAAGCGTTACTGAAGGACTTTTTGTAAGTTGAACTATTTCTTACTTGTTATTACTTTAAATATCTATCCGTTGTTTTGCCATGTCTTCGTCGTTCTGATACCTTTTACAATAGACTTGCCTGCTATGAAGAAAAAAGAAAAAGAAAAAAAAATCAATACTACTGAATTACTCATATCAATTGTGACTTACTTATTTATCTTTTGTTAACTTTTTGTCTGCTTTATGTTTAATCGGTGTGTGAGGAAACGTTTCTGCTACTCCCCAATATTAATTTTTGTAATGCTTTTATCGTGATTATATTATATAGTTTATCTAAACAGTTTTATTTACATTCTATAAAGTACTGAACAATCTATGCTTGATCAGCATGCTATGCTTTTTCTTTATTTCAGGTTTGCAGGACTAATTTTTTTTATTGCAGGTACTGTTACTAACTCCTTACAGCCGCGTACATAATATGTTGGTCTGCTTTCTACAACCCCCCCTAATCTCTTTGATTTTCTTTGGGTTACGCACGGCCATGATTAACGTAGCATAAATTTGGCGCCCAACGTGGCTGCCACGAAAAAAACGTAACAGAAATTTGGCGCCCAACGTGGCTGCCACAAAAAAAAACGTAACAGCCTGGAAAACTAGATCGACTATTGAATCGGATAATTTTCATGTGAAGAAGTACGCACTGGAAAAATGAATCGCGTTATGCAGATTATGACGTATAGGGTCAAAACTCAAAATAATTTTTTTGGTCCTTGTACGCCCTGGAAAACTATTGCGACTAGCGAATGAAATAGTTTTTGTATATAGAAATACGCACTAAAAAAACGAATCGCGTACATCTAATCGTTAAGCAAATATGACGTTTATAGTGCCAAAACTGAAAATTATTTTTTTTCGTATACGTCCTGGAAAACTCTTTTGACTAGTGAATCTGGTAGCTTTTATGTGTAAAAATACGCACTAGAAGAGCGAATAGCGTACATCTAATTATTATGCAAATCTGACTTTATAATGCCAAAACTCAAAATAACTTTTTTGTTCTTGTACGGCCTGGAAAACTATTTCAACTAGTGAATCGGATAGTTTTTATGTGAAGAAGTGCACACTAGAAATATGAATCGCTTTATGCAGGTATGACGTGTAATACCAAAACGCAAAATAATTTTTTTTGTACTTGTACGGCCTGGAAAAATAGTTCGATTACTGAATCGGATAATTTTATTGAAGAAATACGCACTGGAAAAATGAATCGCGTTATGCAGATTATGGCGTATAATGTCAAAACTCAAAAGAACTTTTTTTGGTCCTTGTACGGCCTGGAAAAACTTTTTTGACTAGTGAATCTGATAGCTTTTTTGTGTAGAAATACGCACTAAAAAAGCGAATCGCGTACATCGAATTGTTATGCAACTATGACGTTATAGTACCAAAACTCAAAATTATTTTTTTTGTCCTTGTACGGCATGGAAAACTAGTTCGACTAGTGAATCGGATATTTTTATGTGAAGAAATACGCACTGGAAAAATGAATCGCGTTATGCAGATTATGACGTATAGTATCAAAACTCAAAATAATTTTTTTGTCCTTGTACGGCCTGGAAAACTATTTCGACTAGTGAATCGGATAGTTTTATGTGAAGAAACACACGCTAGAAAAATGAATCGTGTTATGCAGATATGACGTGAAATACCATAACCCAAAATAATTTTTTTTGTCCTTGTACGGCCTGGAAAACTATTGCGACTAGTGAATGAAATAGTTTTTGTATGTAGAAATTCGCACTAGAAAAACGAATCGCGTACATCTAATCGTTATAATACCAAAACTAAAAATAATTTTTTTTTTCGTATACGTTCTGGAAAACTCTTTTGACTAGTGAATCTGATAGCTTTTTTGTGTAGAAATACGTACTAGAAAAACGAATCGCGTACATCGAATAGTTATGCAGATATGACGTTTTAGTGCCAAAACTCAAAAAAAAATTTTTGTCCTCTTACAGTCTGGAAAACTATTATGTATGTGATTCATCAAGGTTATTTTCAAACACGAATTCTGATCCATTAGGAATGTCTGGTTTGCTTATCTCTACACTTTATAGTTTCAGTGCGGGAAATTAGGCAAATCATTATACGCGTCCCCCATGATTTGCATGATGTTGGTTGTATATATCATCTCGTATTTAGACACGTTGAGATATAGTCGTTTCAGTTTCGTACTTAACTGGGTTTCCCATTTATTGGTCGTAGTTTTGTTTGTTAAATACAAAAAGTTTTGAAGTACGAATTTACCAAAGGACTTTCCAAGACAAGTGTAATTCAGTTAGTTTTTTCTGGTTCTTTGATTGACAGATAGATGTTTCAAGGAAAAATACCATTCATATTATTCATTATCTACACATGGATGTTTTTGAGGGAAAACGCGAGGTTTTGATTGAATTCATTATTGTTGCACCAGCTTTCCTTACTGGAACGGAATAGAATTGCTTTTCGTTATAAAAATTAGGGTTGTTTCGATATTCCACGCACACACACGAACACACGCACGCACGCATGCGCACACGCGCGCGCACGCACACACACGTACACAGAGACACCACCCCCACACGCACATGCGCGCACTCTCACCCCGACACACCCACATGCGCGCACGCACACTCACACAAGCGCGCAATAAGCGCACGCGCACACGCGCGCACGTACGCACACGCGCATACCTACACATTCACCCACACACTCAGCCACACGCGCACACACACGCACGAACACGCACATGCGCGCACGCACGCACACATACGCACGCACGCACAAACACACGCACGCGCGCACACGCGCACACGCACGCATACGCACGCGCGCGCAAACACACACACACATCGTACTCCCGGTTACTTTTGGGGAAGCCAGGTCTGCTTAAATTTCAGGCAGCCGACTACTGAAACGTTGGAACAACTAAACAAATAAACACCATACTCTGTAGATTTTTACAACCATTTGACATGCCCAATGATGTAAACCATACAGCGTAACCTATATTTCAAATTTGATCTTAATACCTCAATAACTGCAGGACTATAAAAAAAACAAAAAAAAATCTGTTACGTTACTTCGAGGCAGCCACGTTGGGCGCCAAATTTATGCTACGTTGGCTCGTAGCCGTGCGTAACACCAAGAAAATCAAAGAAACGACCGGGCTCAATCGGAGATTAGGGGGGGTTGTAGAAAGCAGACCAACATATAATGTACGCGGCTGTAAGGAGTTAGTAACAATACCTGCAATAAAAAAAATTAGAATAGTAAACCTGCAATAAAAAAAAATTAGTCCTGCAAACCTGAAATAAAGAAAAAGCATAGCATGCTGATCGAGCATAGATTGTTCAGTACTTTGTAGAATGTAAAAAAAAACTTTAGATAATCTATATAATATAACAACGGTAAAAGCAATACAAAAATATTTAGTACAAAGTGAGGTAATATTGGGGAGTAGCAGAAACGTTTCCTCACACACCAATTAAACATAAATCAGACAAAATGTTAACAAAGATAAATAGATAAGACACAATTGATATGAGCAATCCAGTAGCATTGATTTTTTCTCTCCTGTCCAAATATTCAAATTACTCAAACTAATTTGTTTTGTTTCTCTCTTTTTTTTTGTTTCTTAATAGCATGCAATTCTATTGTAAAAGGTATCCGAACGACAAAGATATGGCAAAACAACGGATAGATATTTACAGTAAGAACAAGTAGGAAATAGTTCAACTTACAAAACGTCCTTCAGTAACGCTTCCTTGCAATTGAAGTGTGGGATTCACGATGTCCGGCACTAACGCAGCACTTCACCCTTGACTGGGAGGGTGTTGATGGAACTTATCACACGTTACCCTAATCACACCTACGTATTTCACTGGTGTTAGCAGCAGACATTATCACGCGACGGAACTATGTAGCATTGATAAATTTCTTGTTAATTCTATTTCCTGAGACAATAATTTCGAAATATTCTGTAGCACTAGTTTAATTTCAACTGGGACCAAATGTATATTATTTTCATAAACATCCAAAAAGCAGTGAGAAACTTCAACCAAAACCGGTAATTTGTTATATTTCGCAAATAACGAAATTTGCGCAAGCAATGATCTGTTTTAGATTCTTTGGGGTTAGAAAATTCAGAAACTACAGTATCAACTGTATTTGGATAATCCAAAGTATGCACTACTCTGATAAAAAAAAGACCGCGAAACTAGATCGCACACACAGTTTAAATATCAAAGACAAAGCACCAAAAAAAAACCACAATGAGTAAAGCACGTGTATCACTAGAGTAAGTCCGTCAAAATGTTCCGTAGAACACGCGTGCAGGTCGAGTTTAACAAGTTCTACCACTTTTATTTCCAACAGAAACTCAACCGAAAAACAATTAGTAAGGCACGCGTAAGCAATAAAACCGTCCGTCAAATGTCCTTAAAACACACGTGCGTCGACCAAACACGTTTGCCTATAAACCATACTACTTCAATCGGAATTAGCACTACACTTACTACAGTTAATATACAACTTTTATTTCACAAGAAAAACAACTAAAATCGTGTCGTGCTTGTTCATGAACAATTCGAAAATTCATACCGCAGTAATTCTCACTATTTTCAAAGCAAAAAGGAAAACAGTATTTTTACCGTAATTAATATATAGCAACAAAGAACAAACTACAACTGCTCATCTGTTTATATCAACTCGTTGCTATTACAACGTCTTATCGTCTCTTATCTAGACTTGTATATCCACATAAGGAACAAAATTTATATGCACGGCAAGACAAGAACGATGCAATCCACTCATTATAATACGACGCATTCACCTAAGGATGTGTTTCAATCTCGATCACCTAACCACACTATCGAATTGTAGAGAGTGAAAGTCGAGAATCGCGTAATATAATACAGTATTGCCCGAAATAAACAGTACTGAAACTAAGTTGGCGGTGTTTTTATGCGTGCGCTGTCACACTCAAGTTAGCTAGTATAGACCTGTCAAGTAAACCTCAAACAAGTAATTAGTAGGGCCTAATTGTTAAAAATGGTGTTAAATACAGAGGAGAAAGTGTTTCTGGTAGAGCATTATTTTCGTTCATACGGAATCGGCCGACGTAATGGTGCAAGTTTGCTATACGTGTCTGATCAATTCACACAAGGTTTAATAAACGTTCTCCAAGTAATGCTGTAATTTTGAAGGTTATTGAAAAGTTTAGAAATACAGGTAGTGTATTGTGCCAACGAAAAGGAAACTCAGGGCGTCCCAGGACAGTTAACAACAACAATAACCATGAACGTGTTTTTGAGCAAATCTTAGAAAATCCGAAAGTCAGCCAGGCAAGGACAGCGTTACAACTTGATTTAAAAGAACTTCCTTTCAAAGAATCCTGAAGGAGCTGGGTACATTTTCGTATGTGATTCAGGTACATCAACAACTACATCCTCGGGATTATCGCAATAGAGTGGAATATTGCGCCAGAATTCTCGCGTTACAGTATGAAAATCCTGAATTTTTGAAAAATGTTTGGTTTTCAGACGAAGCACATTTTCACTTGTCAGGCTATGTGAATCGTCGCACAAATCGATTTCTGGGCTTTGCCAGACCCGATGAGGTTCAAGAGGTTCCTTTACATAGTGAAAAAGTGAGTGTCTGGTGTGCTGTTTCCGGACACGGAATCTTTGGTCCGCACTTTATCGAAGAGAATGGTAGGCAAGTCACACTTAATCAACAGAGGTACAGACAAATTTTAACACGATTTATCCCTGATCTACGTCAATTCTGTCGTGCACGTAACGGCATTTCGAAACCAATTTTTCAGCAGGACGGGGCAACTTGCCATACTGCTGCCGCAATTCGTCAATTTCTTCAAGAACATTTTCCAAGCAAATTCATATCACGATTTACTGACTTCCCTTATCCTTCACATTCTTCAGACCTCACACCTCCAGACGCATACATTTGGGGCATGGCTAAAAATGCCGTTTTCAAACGGGCACCACAAACCATCGATGAATTAAAGGATGCCGTTAGAGTCTCTTCGCAGCCCTGAGACAACCCTTATTCAATAACATGACCAGAAACTTAGAACATCGTTATGAAGTCTGTCTCGAACGAGGAGATGCACATTTAGAACATATAATAAAGTGTCAATACTATGTATTTTTTAAATATACAAAACAATTACAAATTCAGTACTGTTTATTTCGGGCAATACTGTACATTATAAATGTTCAACGTGTTCACCGTTTGGTGCACGGCAAACATCTACGCGGTAGGTAAACTGATCCCACACACGAGAAAGCGTATCTGCTGTTACTGAGTGCACGGCAGCAGTGATACGGTTCCACGTACCAATGAAAAGAAGAAGGCGGGCGGTTATGGTTTCAGAAGTCTGTGAGGAAACTCGTCCTTCCACGAAAATGAGGGATATTGCATTTAAAAAATAAAATAAATTCAACACCTGAATACTGAGAACATTAAAGAGTGTTACGAAAATTCAGTATATATACAATCTAAAATTCGTTCCAGTAGCAGTTCTGGAACAACTTGGAAATTTTTGAATACACTAGGAATCGGTAAATATGCTAACAAGTTTATTTCTGACATTGACTTAGACACACTTAACGTACACTTTTCAGCTTCGACTATAACAAAAAATCCTACTGTTAAAAAATTATATGGACAGGTTGGTTTCCACTGGTAGTCAATCGACCTAACTTTAAGCTTGAAGAAGTTCATTCATGTCACATTAAAAGGTTAGTTAGTGAGATCAAAACTAAAGCCAAAGGTCAGGATGGTCTAAGTATACTTATGTTAAGTTATATTTTTGGTATCATCTTGCCACTACTGGCACGTCATTTGTTTCTCACTTAGAAATTTCAACGTCCCGAGTGAAAGGAAAAACGCATTTATATGCCCAATGCCGAAAATTAAAAGTCCAATTGCCGCATCCGATTTTCACCCGATTTCAACCCTGTCCTTGTTTTGATCAGAGCGGATTTAGGTCTGGACACAGTGTATAACGGCTGTAGTTAAAGTGACTGATGATATACGACGGGCAATGGACATACATAAACTAATACTTCAATACCTTCTTGATTTCAGTAATGCTTTCAATAATGTTGATTTCGACATTTTCAACTCTAACCTTTTGACAGTTGGATTTCATCTCTCTGCTGTACGTTGATTTAAAGAGTATCTAACAGATCGTGAACGAAAGGTCCTTATGCAAGGTAGCGAATTTTAGTGGAATAACATTACTTGCGGCGTTCAACTAGGGTCTGTATTAGAGCCTGTACTAGTTACCATTTTCATTAATAACATATCGCATGATTTAAAATTCAAGTATCACATTTATGCGGATGACTTACAAGTTTATTCTAAGTTTTTTACTGATGACGTGCAACAATGCGCCTCTGACATAAACAATGATCTTACTAAAATAGGACAATGGTGTGAAACTAACGGGCTGAAAATTAATGCTGGCAAATCTAAATTTATGCTTGTAGACAGTAAACATCATTAGACCATGTGAACAATGACCTTCCTTCCATCGTGTTAGGCGGCGAGACTATATCATGAGTTGTCACGGTTACAAATTTCGGTGTGAGATTTGATCAATCTTTGAGTTGGGAACCTCAGGTAACAAACAGTAATTTCTATATTACATCTCCTGCGTAAACCCTTTTTTTAAAAATATATTATTATTTTAATACGACTCTACCGGTTATTGATTATGGGGATGTTATGTATCTCGATATTACTGAAGTTTTGTCTAGCAAATTAGAGCGCCTACAAAATGCATGTATTCGATTTGTATCCAATCTTAGAAAATACGATCACTTCTCTGAGTCTAGAAATAAATAATCTCTTGCGAGACTACAGCAGCATAGAAATCAACATATTCTTTTGTTGCTACACAACATTATTTATAGATCCACACGGAGGTACCTCAAGCATAATTTTAAGTTTTTATCTACAAGCAATAACTCTCGCTCGGCAAACACTTTTTTTTTGTATTCCACAGCACTAAAACACGTTTTACTCTCAGTCGTTTACTGTTGTTAGATTCCTCTAACATATCGAAATTTGACGGTAATTATAATTGTTACAGCAACGTACAAGTACAAAGGAGTAACAGTGGCACGCCGCGTCGAGCTACAGCATTAGTAGCGAAATGACTGTCTGTCGATGTATCACTAAGACACGAGTTAGGTTTCGGGCCTCTAGGAGCGACTTTTTAAAAAGCTTTTCCAAAAAACTTCTAACAAATTTATTTTTATACTGATATTACATTTAGTTTTAATTTACAAGTACGTTATGTTTATTAACGTTGGAAATTAAAATAATTCTAAATAGAAATTCACTGGTATTAATTAAACTAAAATTATGGTGAGTAGCTGAACTGACAACAATGTTAAAGTTGAGAAGCTCTAGACTTACTGGCCACCTTGGCCTCTCGCGGGTATTTATGCTATCCCTGCCCCTCACATTGCTTGCGGGAACTGCAGAGCTCATGTCTTATTTCTGTATTTAATACAATGTATCAATCTTAATTCTAATAATTGCTGTTTTATAACCTACTGTGACCTACACCTGCAGTATCACGTTGTGTGACTTGTTGAACTTTCATTAACCTTTTTATCATGTCCATGAAGTTTACAATGTTGCATTTAACTTAAGTTTTAATAATTCCTAATTCTTAATAGTTCTATTTTAATTACATATATATTCTAATTTGGAGGATATGTAACTCCTCCCGACGTAGATGAAAATTAAGGTGTTTCGCTTAATTTTTGAAACTCATTGTCCCTAAGGGTTTATTTATTATTTTTTTAATTCCTTTTGTTTCTTGTTTCTTATTACTAAAATTCGTTTCTTTGGTTCCTATACCTAAGATCCATTTTGTACAATACATATATAGTTAATAAAATTATTCAATGATTAATAAAATTGTCCAAACACTTATATTGTCATAATGTACTTTTGTCACTTTCAATTCACTTAAATGTTCTTTGTAGTTGTCCATTAGCTTTACGGCTTGTTTGAGATCGTCTAGGTCTAGGTTCTCTAGTTGCATTGGTTTCTTGCTGATTTCGTCTCCGGGTTGTATAGTTCCGGTAGATTTGCGAATTTCTTCGTTACAGTTGGATCTTGGTATACTCGAATGATTTCATTTTTCAATTTTAAGTAGCAATCTTCTTTTATGGTGATTACTGTACTTCCGGTTAATGCTAAGTTGTTTTCGTCTTGGTTGCAATGGGCGGTTGCTATTACTTCCTGTGGAAATACAGCAATCCATTTGTTGTCTGTTACCTTTTGAATTTTCATATTTGTAATTTGTACTAATTTTGGATCACAATTCTCATAGTGATTAGAGAATCTTAGCAGTTGTACTTCACAAGGGCTATTTGCTTGAATAGCTGTTGTCGTTAATGATTGGCATTGCTTGGTGCTACTTCTTTGCATTTTTCATTCGTGAAGCCATGCCTAAGTTCATTTAGGGGAAGGAACTTGGTTCTAAGAATAATAACTTGGTACTTGGGTGGAATAGTTCTTCCGAGGTAAAGTTTCGTTTTTGGTTATAGCTTTGTCGGATTTGTGATATTTTTGTGTTTTGTCGAGTGTTACCAGATGAAGTGTCCATAGGGGTTGGTTTGTAATAACCGTTAGGATTGTTATTCGTCATCCGTGTGTTTCTGATGGGGTTTGAGCCGAATGTTTGCCTTGATTGATTCGCGTTTTGATTAAATCTTGGTGTGAATGCGGGTTTTGTAACGTTTGAGTTAAACGTTTGCTTTGGAAATTGTCTAAATTGGTTTTGGAAGTTTGTGTTATTGAAATTTGGGTTGTTACTTCGCGGTTGATTCGTTTGTGCATTAAATAGTGTAAATTTTGGTTTGTGTACAATCTATTTCGGTAGTACATAACGTTTTTTCTTCTATAATCGTGTTCATTGCTTCCTCTAAATTTTGAGGTTGTTGAAATCTTATTTTGTCTTATAACTGTCCAGGTAAGGCGTTGATGTATGTGTCTAAGGCTATTTCGTCGTACATTTTCGTCTTCAATAGTCGAATATTTTGGTCGGATTCTTCAATCTTTAGCTCTGTCAAAATTAAACTTCGTACTTCTTGACATTTAATGCCGAATTGGTAGGGTGATTGATTATTTTCATCCGTAGGTTTATTAAATCGCGGACTAGACATTTGAGGTTTCGTTGGTCTCCGAAATATGCAATTAGGATACGTTTGAAGCATTCCCATTGTTCAAGGTCGTCTCGGCTGGCAATTAGAGTTAATCCTCTTCCGGTCGGTTTACTGATTATCAGGCGTAAAAGTAAAACATTACGTTCGTTGTCTCCTGGTTCGTAAAAGGTTTTTAAAAATATCCCGGACGCGGTAATGAAGTTGCGTATCAGTGCTTGATCTCCGTTATATTGGGGAATACTGTCAATATAGAGCTTCGTGTTTGAATTCATGGGTGTTAATGGTTGCTTTCAGTTTTAATTTGTATCAGGTTTTCGTATAAATTGAGAATTACTTTTCAGTTTATATTGTCGCTTTTCGGTTCGGAAAGTATTTTATTAAAAAAAATCGCTCTACGTATTTTGTACGTTGTTATCATGTGCTTTAATTATATTAAAGAATTTCTGCTTGGTAATTGCGGCGTCAATTACTGTCGCCTTGAGTATATATTTATACTATGCTACAATTGATGCGGATTGAGTTCTATGCTTTTTTTGAGCGATTTTATGTTAGTAATAATCTCTTGCAATAACTGCGTTATAATTGTACGTTTTTATTTCAGACTTGCTGAGTAATTAAGTGTTTGCAGTAATAAGTTGCTATATTTGTCTCGGTGGGTGTTGCATTAATAAGTGCGTGAATGCTTTTTTATAACTATACAATTCCGTTGCTTTGAAATGTCTAATTATAAAGTTCCAAGTTTACTGAATGATGTTATTTCAGTCTGTGATAAGTAAATCGTTTTGTTACAATAAAGTGCATACACGTTTTTTATAATTATATACTCTCGTGCTGAAGGTATTTAATTAAAAAATGTGATGAGTTTCAGTAATAAATTGCTGTAATAAAAGAATTGCGTCCTCTTTATATATTAAAGCTTCAGACTTTGCTGAATAAATCGTTTCGTTTTATCTTAATAATTTGTAGTAAATTGTGCATATAAATGAGTCTTTTATAATTCCTTTGTTAAGTAAGTTCTCTGAGTGAATTCCTTTCATAAGTGATAAAAATAATAAAATTGCAATAAAAATTGTACATAAAAATTGTTCATAAAATTTTTCTTGAACTTTTTGGTACTTACAACAGTTTGTTTGCCAGTTCCATTCTTTTCCTCTTTGCTTTTGGACTTTGTCTATTTTTGTACTCTGTCCAGTTGGTTCTTGTCCCAGATTAAGAATCAAAATTCAAGACCACCAGCTTCCTCGATTTTGGATTTTGCTAATGCCCTTCTGGTATCCTACCGACTGCGTCAGTTAGGTTTCGGGCCTCTTGGAGCGACTTTTTAAAAAGCTTTTCCAAAAAACTTCTAACAAATTTATCTTTATACTGAAATTACATTTAGTTTTAATTTACAAGTACGTTATGTTCATTAACGTTGGAAATTAAAATAATTCTAAATAGAAATTCACTGGTATTAATTAAACTAAAATTATGGTGAGTAGCTGAACTGACAACAATGTTAAAGTTGAGAAGCTCTAGACTGACTGGCCACCTTGGCCTCTCGCGGATATTTACGCTATCCCTTTATGCTACAGGGTCGATAGATAAATAAAGTTAAGGGTATCATCGTAGTTCTAGAGCTTTGCCCATTTTCTTTCCCCTTTCTCTTTCTATCTGTGTAGGTTTCCCCATGAAAATCCTAAATACTAAAACTTCTAATTAAAATCGTTTCCTGTAATGATTATAATTACTTTTATTCATCTTACAGTTTCTGCAAATAAATACTTGTAAGACCAACAGAAATATAGGTATTACAAAGGCTGAACTGGGTTGGGTTGACAGATATTGCTGTAAGTAATAAACCTCGACCTTACATGAATGTATATAAAGATTTAAAATAAAATAAGTATTCGATTTCCTAATTTTTACACTCGAGCTCACTATTTTTATTCTAAGAAAAAGCGTTGCCAAATAAAAGTAGTTCAATTAGCTTAACTGTATAATGAACTATAGGTTTTGCGGGTCTCATATGAAAGCAAATTTCCAAAAATATTCGCTTAGTTCGTAGTAGTTGATTACTACGATACGTCACATTGCCATAATAAAAACGTGGATGTGTAAACTTTTACAATCTATACAAGTAGAAGATGAGTAAAGGTCAAACTATAACCGCATTAACTAAGGTGTAGAGTTGTAAATTGTATCTTTTCTCAGTTTTGTTTTACATCATTTGGTTAGTCATGTTTTAGCATTCATTATAATTTTTTTACCTATTACTAAGTGCGAAATCTAGTAGGTGTGTAACTTCCATGTCCAGCAAACGCGTTTTTAAGCTATATTGTACTGGATTTTTAATCTTTTGTTGTTCGTTCTATTATTGAAAAAGTAAACTGATTAATAAACAAGCAAGTTGAAGGTAAGGTGCGGCCTATCATTATAAAATTCGCTAACTACCAGCACAGAGATTAGATAATCAAACATAAGGTCGGCATCGTGTGTTGACTATTGTACTATAGATGGTCTGATAAGAATAAATTATCAACGGCAACTACATCTACTCTATAACGAATCTCTGAGTTAGCACATGTGTGACACACTTCAATGATAAACTGTTGAAGACGGAATACTCATACACATGTTAAACATTTATAACTCATGTATAAAATTTGGTCTTTGCTTTATACTACTTTACATACTATTTTGACATATTCCTTATTGGATTGAATTTTTACTTTGAATCAAATGAGATACTTACGGAATTTTTAAATCTAACCAGCAGGAAAAGAAATGCGGGCTTAAAATATTGAAAAAGTATGTTATTTATGCTCTCCTAATGACAACTTACTTAAGTTATGTTATTCTTCAGGTTAACAAAGCTAATCTAAAGCTACCGTTTTCGGTCTTTGGTACTTCATTGGTGCGGTCTCGTCGTAAATCTCTGTAGTCCTGATGCGGGAATTGCCTTGAAGCGCCATTCCGTCGTAGGTTTTCTTTGTAACTGCCTTGATGAATTCCACGATCGTTGAAATGTTGACGTTGGAGTTGCTCTGGTCGTGCCTCGTGCGCCAAGAAGCGATGGGTGCCATGCGTAGATGTTTGTTTCGATTGGACGGTTTGCGGTCTCTTAATGTGGAACTTGACTGCATAACACCACACCGTCGTTGTGTAGGTCAGGATCAGACTGAAGATGGTCTTAAAGAGTCTGATCTTGTTGCGTAGTGTGTATAGGTTGACCGTTGCTGAGTTGACCCTGGTAGTGTTGCCAGACGAGTCTGTGGTCGATGATTACTCCAAAATACTTGGCCTACATCTTCCAAGGGATAGTCTCGCTGAAGATCATTGTTTATTTTTGCAGTAATTTCCATAGCTAACAAAGTTAGAGAAACGTGGAACATGTATACGAAAATAAATGATAATAATAAACAAACAGTTACTTCAAACATTTACCTTTGTAAAGTACCGAAGCGATACTCATTTGTTGCATTGCGGCCGTGCAGAACTGGATACGAAAATAGACTCTTTAACGTGGCGAAGCGTAGCACATGTAATTTTGCGGCTGACTACAACGGAAAGCGATACTACAATACTTCGTGTCTTCTCCGAATGGAGAGGATAAAAGTTCTTGCGCATAGTTTATCGATATCGCGGCACTTAATACTCAGGCGCACTGTTTGAAGTAATGACACGGTAATGCAATAACATTTAAATACCGGGCGGAGGTAAATAATTAACAAGTTCTAAATGTTTAAAATAAGTAAAACGGTTATTATATAAACGTGAACTGTTATATACAATTATAAACAAAACATACCGCCCACCAAAATGCAAAGCATTTTAAATAAAATAAAATAAAAAAAGTAAAAGGAGTGGGGCGGAATGAAAAAGCGAAAGAAAACAGGATTTCCAAAAACAAAAAATTATTATTTCTACAATGCAGGCAAAGGACAAAGCTTTGACACAGAACGCTTTAGCTCGCCATGAGCATGTTTGAGTATGACCACCCGAACAACACCATCTGTCCCAGGATGTACAGCTATAACACGGCCGAGGAACCAGCAAAGGGGAGGAACAGTAGGGACCTTAATCAACACTAAGGTACCCAACTCAACTTCAGGAGACGATGTGTGCCACTAGGAGCGCTGTTGTAGCGGGTGCAAATATTCCTTGGACCAACGGGACCAAAAATCTTGTTGAATTCGCTGGAGTAATTGCCAGGGAGGGAGGCGATTAAGCGGAAGGTGAGAACGGGCGGGCTCCGGAATGGCGATTAAAGGGGCTAAAGTTAAAAATTGACCGGTCGTAAGACAGCGCAAATTATTTGGGTCATTGCTCAAAGAGGTGAGAGGACCTGAGTTCAAGATGGCCTCAATTTGGATAAAGACTGTGGCCAATTCAAAAGTTGACACTTGCTCGCCAATAGTACGCCTCTTGAACGGTGGAAAATAAAACGACAGAAGTTTTAGCTAAGGAATTAAGTAAATTTAGTCATTTGTTGCATATCGAACGGATCAGCTAGAAACGAAGTAAATACTATAACAATACTTCGGTAAAATACAACGCCCTTCAAATATACAAATATACATGAACGAATGCCAGTATGGGTTTAGAAGAGAGAATTTCAACCGAAGACGCTATCAATTACGTGGTAGAGATATCGAAAAGGTCCGAAAGTAAGTCGTGGCAGTAATGATGGCTCTTAACTACCTCTGGTGACCAGCCTTATTTCAGAGGCTTGAGAAGCTAAATTGCCCCAAGCAACTGTACTACACCTTCAGAAATTACTGTCAGAACAGGTACGTATCAATACAAAGATCGAAAAGTATTACAAAATTTTTTACAAAAGTTACCTACCGGGTTCCGTCTGTGGCCCCATATTTTGGAATATACTCATGGACAAACTGTTGAATAGCCTTAAAACCATGGCTGAGTCGATGTCAGTCGTAGTATATGCGGATGACGTCTTGGTCGTGGCGGAGGGAAACCCGAGAGCTGAGATAGAATGAAAAGCAACAATCTTATTAAATAAAATGACTGGTGCAAGACCAACAAAATGGACATCACAAACGACCTACGTGATGATGAAAAGGAAACTCTCGAGGCACCCAATAATCAAGCTGCACAATCAAAGCGTTAAAAGATTACCCAACGTAAAATATCTTGGCGTAATTCTGGATGGAAAACAGAATTATAACCTAAACTTAAACGCAAAGAACTTAATGCAAAGTATCGCCAGCATATGTCGGAATGATTATAGATTTCCACTCAACTGTGTCAAATTATATATCAAGAATGTGATGGCTTCCATAATCACATACGCGGCAAGTGCGTGGCCACATCGGGTAGAACTAGTGAAACACAAGCAGTGCATCAACGCTGCACAAAGGGTACTCATGATACGGCTAACAGGTGCGTACTGAACAACGTCGCACGAAACATTTACCGTAGCACTAAAAATAATTCCACGCGACTTGTGGTTAAATGAGTGGACAGCTACGTATTAGCCGCGGAAGGGAAGACGCCACCACGGTACAAGAAATATTAAGAACGAAGGCACACACGAAGAAGCACGTAAGAGAGGCCATCATTACTATGGCAAGAAAGATTGCACCAATCATCGAAAGGTAGAAGAACTTACGAGTTTATACCGAATGTAGCCACATGGCTTAAGAAGGAACCATTTATACCGAACCAGGGGTTAGTATACTTCCTAACATGGTACGTATCCTACTCCACATAAAAACACAGATTCAACATAACAGATACGAACATGTGTGCATGCGGAGCAATTAGTACACCTGAATATATTGATGCTGTTTTTCTTCTCTAAATACACAAGCCCCACGTTAAGAGCAAGTGTAATGAAGTCTTCCGACATAACTAGGGGTCTATTCCTTGGGTAGAGCTATGAGAAATGGGGAAGTCGAAATCTGATTGTAGGTCAAACTTAATCTAAAACAAATAGGCGCCACCAAGTCCTGACTTATTTATGATAATTGCGTGGCATGTTTCTAGGGGCGGACGTGGAAACCCAAAGAAAAAAATCGCCTTCGATGACAAAAACCTGTCTTAACAAAATAAGACGCTGTTCCTGCAAGAAATTGTAATAATTAGATTAATAGAAAAGTGGAACACTATTTGTGTCCCGCAAACATACCTAAAGAAATATTAAAAAGATATTTTCTATATAAAATTGGCATCAAAATTCTACTCTTAAAGATATTAGTTTCCTGTAGTTAGGTTTGATCATACTTGATCAAAATAAAAAACTTTAATCTTGAACCAATAATTTACTCAAAAGAATCTCTTTTAAAACAAAATGCAATGCAACAAAATTTAATAAATAATTGAATGACTTCGTGAATTTTAAATTAAGGTTTATCAAAATTATTCATAATCAAACATTTTACAGCTTAGTATAAACTTGTTACACAAAAAAGGTCCGACCCGTGTAGATCTGTTCTGGAAGGTTACATTTAAAAATGTTGCTATTCAAGTTTTTCCTTTACTAAATTACTTGTATTAGTTTCAATTTCTACAAAAAAAGCAGATCACAAAAATATTCTTGTTTACTCAACTTGGACTAACGCTGTTCGAAGCATTCGCTTTCTAGAACACATCTGTCAGCAGTATTCTGCAGACAAACAAGTGACGTCAGTAACACCTGTTGCTGTTACTAACGGTACATAATGAACCACGTGTGGTGTTTCTTAAACCATCAAAATAGTGAATTATAATTTTAACACTGGAAAATTCCAGCTCAACAAATAATTGAAATTTTTATAATATTCGTATTTTTACACAATCAAACAAATTAAAGTGTTTCTAATGTGTAACACCAAAAAAAGATTCTTAAAGCTAACTACGAACCAAAACTGCTTTTCTAGCCTTGATGAGGTACTTGTTATATCAAGCGGAGTTTACTGCTTGTTGTGTGGACCCAGCTCATCCTAAACAGCTTCCACCACATGGAATTGTTCCAGGTGTCGAATTAAATGCAGTCACAATACATTCGTCAGCTGCTGCAATATGTTGAATCACGCTGCCTTACCAAATAGCATCTATACGCTGTACAATAAAATGGTCTTCTATAAATTGGTTAAACTTTCCATCTTCTAAGTTGCTTTTTACACGTCGTAAAACAAAGTGGTTTTAACAAAAAGGATTGAATTTCTTATCTTCTAAGTTGCATTTTATACGTCGTAATACAAAGTGGTTTTAACAAAAGTGATTGGATTTTCTATTTTCAAAGTTGCATGGTTAATGTTGTTCTTGCGCTAAATAAAATATCTCAATTAGACAATTTAATAACGTTCATAGGATACCAACCGCTATTCAAAGATGTGTCCCGACTGCTCAAAATTTATACGCAAATTGGCGGCCTGCGTTTTTTCGTACATCTTGACTCTTCTACCACGCATGGCCGACTGATTATCAAACTCGCTCGGACGAACGGAGTGTCCCAGGAGGGGTCTGTCAACCAAAACGCGCCTGCAAACCGCTATAGAAGACACAGATATTCGACTATACATAGAATGCCACATAAAGATGCCGCTTTAGCGTATTACCAAAGTTGTTAAATGTATTTTACTTATTATTTTAATAAAAGTGTTTTATAATTCTTGCACTTTTATGAATGGATTTATTAACCAAAAATTAAATTGTTACAATATAGTGTTGGAATGTTGGAACTTACTAGACCAGCTGGACACACAACATAATAAGAACGTGACAGAATCAACATCGACCTACAAAACGAGAAGTCGTTGAAGGACATCATACGAAACAAATTTCTATTCCCATATATGAACTCACTAACCTGTACAGACCATAAACACACAATAAATACAACAAAAACGAGACAACATCTAACCGACAATCTCTAGAACTACTGGTGGCCATACCGCTGAAGCTTACCAGTGGTCGCGCTGCTGAGGCACCAAGAATAAAGCAAAAATTGCTGAATAAGACGAACCACCAGCTAAGACCCAAAAACACTATACAAGTGATTCGTGTATTGACCTTATGTACACGTAGCAATAAGTCTCAATATATACAAACACTAGCACGTATGATAAGATTAGTAGAATAAGACTTTATTAATTAACACTAACTTATTTAAAAAACAACAAATATTTACACTAAATGCTTCAACTAGAAACTTTGCAAATCTCACTCCTAGACCTAATTAAGCGCAAAACATAGGAACAAACATAGAAATAGATACGTTGACAAAACTCACAAACACCCAAAACAAATCACACAACACATCTTAGACCGCCCGTTAGCTTTTTGGTTGCCCGCTTTCGATGGCCATAGCATATGCAGTAGAGCTCAACTTTTGGTCCCAGATATACAGCTGTCGATAGTCTGGGACTGAAAGGACGGGCACACTCTACATAAACACAAACACACGCACACACAAAGACACAGTACTCAAACACCCAAAACGAAACACACACACTAACACACACACGCTAACGTACACACTAACACACACACTAATACACACACTAACACACTGTAACGGGCATTTTTAATAGTTTAACATTTTACGCTTTTTCCCAATTAGTAAACACATTTCTACAAATTACTATTTTTATATTGGATATTTATTAACTCCTTAGGCGAGTGCATCCTATTATTAATAAATAAATTGCAACGAAGTTTTAAATTGGATTATTCGTAAATTGCTTTCGGGCTTATCGAAAATGATAAACAACGGTAATTAGTTATTAGATAGGATGGGGCATTCACGTTTTGTATGTGCCTTATGTTAGGAACGAAGTCGTGATAGTCGTCGACCAGAGTTCATGGTAACAACGAGTTTAAATAAACAGATTAGAGTGCAGAGTTGTAGTTTGTCCTTTGTTCCGATATATGAATTACGTTAAGAATACTGTTTCGTCTTTGCTTTAAAAATAGTGAGAATTAATGCGATATGAATTCTCGAATTGTGTATGAATAAAGGCGGCACGATTTTCGTCGTTTCTCTTGTAAAATAACCGTTGTATATTAACAGATTGCAGTGTAGTTCTGATGCCTTTTTAAGGAAGTACGCTTTATAAACCACAAGTGCGGTTGTATGGTCATTGACGGACAGTCTTTAGTGATTACGCGTGCTTACTAATTGTTTTTTTGTTGTTTTGCTTGTGAGATAAAAGTTGTATGGAACATTGACAGACGGTTTTATTGCCTGCACGTGCTTTACTCATTATGGTTTTTGTTTCTTGCTTTGTCTTGTGATATTTAAACTGTGAAGATCGGATTTCCGGGAAAGGAATCTGAAAAAGAAAAAGGTTGCTTTTTGTAAATATGTATCTCATTCACCGGTAAATACAGTTGATACTGTAGTGGCTGAATTTGCTAACACCGAAGAATCTAAAATAGATCATTGCTGGCGCAAATGTCGTTATTAAAAAGCATTAGATTTTTCTTTGTTACCCTATGTAGCAAATAAAACACCTCACGTTACTGTTAGTTTAATGCAAGAACTTATCAGATGACATGCATTACATCGTGCCTTGAAAGGCCGTAGTTCTAAATTGTTATTACAATTTGTACGGTTTGTGTTATAAAATATTTCGAAATTACTGTCTCAGAAAATAGAATTCACAAGAAATTTATCCATGTTACATAGCTCCATCAGCATAATAATGTCTGCTGCTGACACCAGTGAAACGCGTAGGTGTGAGTTAGTGTAAAGTGTAAGCAATTCCATCCACACCCTCACAGTCAAGGGTGCAGTGCTTCGTTAGTGTAGGACATCGTGAATCCCCCACTCCAATTACAAGGAAGCGTTACTGAAGGACTTTCTGTAAGTTGAACTATTTCCTACTTAGTATTACTTTAAATATCTACCCGTTGTTTTTGCCATATCTTCGTCGTTCTGAGACCTTTTGCAATAGAACTGCATGCTTTTAAGAAAAAAAAAGAAAGGAAAAAAAAACTCAATACTACTAAATTACTCATATCAATTGTGTCTTACCTATTTATTTACTGAATTACTCATATCAATTGTGTCTTACCTATTTATTTTTATTACATTTTATCTGATTTATGTTTAATTGGTGTGTGAGGAAACGTTTCTGCTACTCCCCAATATTACCTCACTTTGTACTAAACATTTTTCTGTATTGCTTTTACTGTTGTTATATTATATAGTTTATCTAAACAGTTTCTTTTATTTACATGCTACAAAGTACTGAATAACTTAGATGTTTCATTGCTGCTATGCTTATTCTTTTTTTTCCAGGTTTGCTTAACTAATTAATTTTATTGCAGGTATTATCACTAACTCCTTACGGCCGCGTACATGGTATGTTGGTCTGCTTTCTACAACCCGCCTACTTCCGATTGAGCCCGGTCATTTTTTTTTCTTTGATTTTCTTTTTGTTACGCACGGCTACGAGCCAACGTAACATAACTTTGGCTCCCAACGTGGCTGCCACAAAAAAAATAACGTAACAACACATACTAACACACACACTTACACATACTAACACACACACATACTAACACACACACTACCATACACACTTGCATACACTAACACACACAGTAACATACACTAACATACAAACTAACACACACTAATACACACTAACACACACTAACACATACGCGCGTATACACAAAAACACGTACACACTAACACATATACTAACACACACACTTACACACATACTAGCACACACACACTAACACATTCTAACACACACTAACACGCATACATTAACACACACATGCACTAACACACACATACACTAACACACACATGCACTCACACTTTCCCACACACTAACACACACGCATACTAACACACACATACTACCACACACTTACACACACACTAACACACACTAACACCCACACGCACACACTAAAACGCACACTAACACACACCGGCACCCACACACTAACACACGCGCGCGCATACACAAAAACACGCACATACTAACACACACACTAACACACACAGTAACACACACACGCACACACTAAAACACACACCGGCACCCACACCCTAACACACGCGCGCGCATACACAAAAACACGCACATACTAACACACACACTAACACATACATTAACACACATACACTATCACACACATACACTAACACACACATGTACACTAACACTCACACACTTTCACACACTATCACACACACTACCACACACACACTAACACATACACTAACACGCACACTAACACACACTAACACACTCTAACACACACTAACACGCATACATTAAAACACACATACACTAACACACATACACTAACACACATGCACACTAACACTCACACACTTTCACACACACTAACACATACTTACACATACTAACACACGCGCTAAAACACCAACTAACACACACACACACACACACACTGACACCCACACACTAACACGTGCGCGCGCATACACAAAAACTCGCACAGACTAACACACTAATACACACACACTTACGCACACGCACTAACACACACACACTAACACACATACATTAACACACACACACACACTAACACACACACACTAACGCTTATACACACACTAACACACATACACTAACACACACATGCACACTAACACACACACCATCACACACACTAACACACACACTAACATACACACTACCACACACACTACCACACACACACTAGCACATACACTAACACATACACCAACACACTCACGCACTAACACACACAAACACACTCACTAATGCACATACTAACACACACACGCGCGCATGCAAACGCAAACACAAACACACAAACATACATACAAAGACGGTACAACTCGTTTTGGACCGCATGTGAACCTTCTGGTTTCTAGCTACCGATGATCAAAACACATGCGGTGGATCTCAACTCTTATTCCTGGATTTACGGCTGCGGATGGTCTGGGACCGAGAGGGGAGTACACCTAAAAACATTAACAGAAAATCAATTGCATTCTCCTTTTTTTTAATGTATTAGGTTTTTATATACAGTGGCGATGTAGTTTGTGCCGATGTTAATGGCGACTTTCAAACGAGATATCTGTTGATAAAATTCACTTTGTATTTTAACCAATTGGTATATATTACTAACAGGTTTATATTATCACTTGCATGGTCAATTAAATTTGGTGTGTCATTTTAAATACAAACAAATGTTGTTTTTCATCAGATACCGCACCCACTCATTGATTTTGTTTTCAAACAGAATCATATGTTGCAGTTACGGAACCACACTCCAAGTTCTCGTATATATTTTAGTTTTAACTTATTAGGTTATGTGCGTTGAACTACTTCTAATTAATTCCTGGGTTCGAATAATGTGGAATATCATTGGGCAATTGGGTGTATTGCTATTTTTTTAATAACACCATCATTATATTTATATATACTACTATCACTAGCCGTACTCTTCAAAATTCTTTATCTTTGTACGGTAACTTGATGTATAGCAATGCGGTTTAAATTTCTTTGACAACATTTTTTAATCTAACATAAATAAGCTAGCAAGCTGTTTGTACTTACGCTTAACCTTAAAGAAATAGGAAATAAGGTAATACTTACTACATGTTTTATCCGGATACACGACTCAATTCGCCTTTAGAACATCAGTACCTGAAATAATAATTAAACTCAAAAGCACATATAAGATGTAACTCCAATAACTAACGTCTATGAATTTAGATAGCAAACAATTTTAAATTGCTGGTTTAAAGACAAACATTTGAATTCTTCACTACACAATAACATGACGAATTCAGATTGCGTCTATTGAACTCGATGACATATGGAAAACAGGGCTACAAGCGTAAAACAATTTCAAATTCTAAATACACCAGAGTAGACCATTTAGTGACGAATCAACTCCTCATTTCCACCAGAATCCCTCATTTCCACACACATCTGGACCAAAACGTTTTCTTCGACTAACCATTTTTCATCTTTCGAGATAAATGAGCATCCTCATTTCCACACACGAGATAAACCTATTTTTAAGATTTTTTACCGCTAACATTCTGAACCAAATAGTTTTCTTCGTCTAACCATTTTTCATCTTTCGAGATAAACCTATCTTGTTTGGTATCAATTAATATTAGAATTTTCTCAGCTACCCGAATTTCTAAGAATTTTTAGATATCATCATCCCCAGAGGAGCTACCCTGATTTTAAGATTTCTTACCTGTAGCAACTTTTGAGCGTTCTTATAAAATTTTTTAGTCATGCGATACATTAAATTAGTCTAAAATTTTACGGATATCCCAAATCTGCAATATTAGAATTTGCAATCAGCTACCACGACTGCTAAGAATTTTTACACATCATCATCCCTCTGAGCGAGCTACCTATTTTAAGATTTCTCACACTGTCCACCAACTTTTGAGCGTTCTTATAAACCTATCTTGTTTGGTCATGCGATACATTAATTAGTCTAGAATTTTACTCAGCTATCCCAAATCTGCAATAGGAATTTTTAGATTGCACCATCCCTCAAGAGACTTACACCCAACTTGCTGATAAGATCTTTTCACACTTCGTAGATAAACCTATCTTGTTTGCGTATCAATTATATTAATATTTTATACATGCGATACCCAATCTTGTTAGTCTAGAATTTTTAGATGCAAAATCCCGAAGCAGCTACCACAGATTTTAAGATTTTGTACCACGCCCTGCAAAGTTACGTCTCTTTAAATGTACACGCGAACCTATCTAAATTATGCAAAATCGTAATTGCTTTATACAGCATTAAACTAGACCAAATAGTTTTCTTTAAGTCGAACCTCTAAATGCATCTTTGCTTTATAAGATAAACTAACTATTTCTTTGTTAACTGCATCTTTCAATTAAATATGTATGAATTATTCATCAGCTACCCGAATCTTTAGGAATTTTTTAGATAGCATCACCCCCAAGGGAGCTACCTCAATTTTAAGATTTTGTACCAAAATCAATTCCTAATCGCCTCTCCTTTTTAATATCTACAGTCCTTTAACCAATACAAAGAAATAAGCACGCAAAATTGTAATAATTTATTTACAGTTTAATAAACTAATCATTCCAATGTAATGTGTTTTAAATATATAAATGGGAAGGTCGACTTTTGACGTAATCATCGCGTGGTTAATAATTAAGAAAGCTGTATATAATTTCTTTTTAAACGTGTACATCTTCTCCAAACAAATGCGGTTATTACAATAGGAAAGTACGCTAAATGCAAGTCAATTAACAGCAATTTAATATTGCTTACTGACCTACCTTAATTAGGTTGCTGTGCTATTAGGAATGATGTACTTTTTGTTGTCCTTGCCCGACAAACTGATTTTATTAATTGGGTATAAAGTTGGTGTTTACATGGTTTCGCTTAAGACCTCGTACATATTTTCTGGATTACTAGAAGACGTTATATCCATACTTTTTGTGTTAAAGGATTTCACATCGGTAGTCTCTTTCCCCATTTTGGTGTAAACGCCGTAGAGTTTGCAATAGACTTTTATTGCTGTATGTTGTATTCTTTTTTATTAAGTAATCGAATAAATCGTTCCCTCTGCTTTCAAAGAAACTCGGACACTCCATCGCCCACACTAACATTCTTTATGCGATAGCTAACCATACGGATGTTAAACGCTGTGCTAACCATTTCTACACCATCGTCGTTAGTAGCGGTAACTGATGCATTTTTATGTTTGTTGCTCCGTAGATGACTAGGGTATGCAGACTTTAACACCTCCATGTCGCACACTTTACACATAATTCGTGATTGTTTCGTACAAGACCCTTTAACAGCTGGCGTAGCTGAACGTTTACTGCTTAATGACATACCGTGCTGTTTTTCATTGTGTCGCTGTAAGCTATTCTTGTAAAAGCGATACTGCAAGACCCACAGTTTAAGTACTTTGCTGCCGACGGATGTATAAGCTTAACCGGGGACGATGTTACACCACGACATTTGTTCTGGTGCCGTTTGAGAGCATCCCTCCTGGTAAAGTAGACGTGACAGGGCTCGCATTTAAAAACATTTAGTACAAAACAAAATCCGCACTATAAGACTTTGGTTAAACTTGTAATCGAACTAACTTATAACTAAAAAGCTTACTCTAGCATGCCTGATTTATGTTCCTTATAGAATGCATACCGAAGGTTTCCGAAGACGGCCGAACGATGTTGAGGATTCAGCGGGGAACTAAATGACGTCATAATCTTTGCTGCTCGTCCAATACATTTAGCGCCAATGCATGCACCTGGTTCGCATCGTCGATGGTGCGAATGCCGTTAGTAGAAACATCGGAAACATGTTATACGGATTGCGTGCATATTAAAAATCCAAAAGGGTTATAGCACACGCACACAAATTGTGTGCAAGTCGTGCTGTAGAAGATGCAGTGCTACTATAACCAAAAACTTAATAAAAACACTTTAAACCTTTGCTAAGGGAATACCAAACTTGTCTACAGAATACTTACTAATAAAGCAATTTAATTTTAAATAACTTCTACGTCATATTTTAGGAAATGGAGGGCTTGAATATTTTCTAATTAAATCACCAAACGAAAGTATATGCTTAGCGGTATTTAAATTAACCATTAATTTCCAATTTCTACGACCGTGGTTAATTATAGATTAAAATTTAATTTGTTCACGTTTGAGCTTCTCGTAAACTAACATATTTTATAGCAACAATGTGTTGTATAATACATGCATACTCCTTCGCCGCGCTACTGCTATTCTTGTAATTACTAGAAAAAGTAACTTTCCTTTTTACTGTTAGGACCGATGCAAAGCACCATTTTTTTATACTTTCTATAGCATATCGCGCACTTTTTCGTCTGATAATTAAATTTTGCTTCTGTAGGCTTTTACACTTTCGCATAGCGGTCGGCCGCACGTAATGATTTCTAGAACCGGTAAGTACTCGATATCGTCCAAATAGAGAATTAGATGCTCGATGTCTGTCAACTTCCAATTCCCTCGTAAAAGGTAGAAAAACTGAGTCAATCATCCATCTAACTTAAACTTCAACCCGCTCCTGTTCTGATAATTTACAAACATTTTTCAAACGACAATGGGCTGAGAATTTTTAAACCTCCGAGGGATCTTTAAGTCGTAATCAATTACACATCCGAGTTACGCGTAAACTAACATATTTTGCAGCAACTGTGCACTGTATAATACATGCATACCCCTTCTCTGCGCTACTGCTATTCTTGTAGTTGCTTGAAAAAGTCAGTCGCCCTTTTTACTGCTAGGGTCGTTAAAAAGCACCATTCCATACTTTCTTTATAAGTGTAGCACATCGCGCACTGTTTTGTCGGATAATAAAATTTTTGTTTATGTAGGCCTTTACACTTTCGCTTATTTAAACATCTAATACGATTGATTAACCACTTTCGATTATTCTAATGGAGACCACCATACATCCCGCCGCACCGTTCCTTTTGATTCCAACGATCCTATGGGCTTCCACGCACTAACACCTGACGCATCTTTCCTACTATTTGTTAAACAAAAACTACCGGTATCGCCATTGTGGACGTAAACAGATGTTTGTGGATGTGTACGAGAGTATGTAACCATATACATTAACCAGTCTAAGCTATTTTATTTAATCCAAAAACTATTATTTTTCTAAACCACAATTAATAATCGCCTTTATAGGTTTAACATTTCGACCATTTCCTAATGACTGGTGCTACGTACATGGAAACTTTAATTTCTTATTGGAGAGAATTCTTATTCTCCCGCGCACTGCTGCGTAGTTGCACCCCTTTTGGAGGTATATGCTCGTTATAGGTTGTAAGACCCTCGGTTTTACTTAACTACACTTCGTGAGACCCCTTTAATCTTTTTAATCGTATCTTTCTCGCCTACAATACAGTAGGACTTAGCCCTACTACCAACAAATTCTAATACTGGACCCCCGTTAAATACGTCTTTAATTTTCCCTACAACTTTTTTTGTTGACAAGTGTTCATCATCATTAGGTCTTCAGTCCTAGAACTGGTTAGACGCGTACCATCATTGTTCCCTATTCTGAACTAACCTACAGATTTCCCTGAAATGTGGCTGCCAACTTCCCCCAACACTTAACCATTTGGCGATTTAATATATTTTCCAATTTATCTTTTCGCACAGTCAACATTAGTTGCAGGTATTTCGCAACCAACAACTAGTTGTTTATACTAATCATCAGATTTATCTGCGCTTATTTTTTCGTCATTAGGTTTTCCGTCTCAAAACTGGTTGGACACGTACCTGCACTTATTTATATTCTGAGCTAGCCTACATAGTTCCCTGAAATTCTCACACAGCATGTGTATTCAGGTTAATCTTCTTTGGGAATTAAACCACTCGTAGTTTTTAAAATCAACTTCATTTACGTTTCGATCCATGACCTAGGATCGTTGTCAAAATAATAATAAAAACTTTAAGTTTGACATTTATGACATAAATTGAAGGTGACTTTGCTTTATTGATGTTTGAAATATTTGGTTTGAGTATACTAAGCAAAAATTTTTAAAGTTTAACAGAATGATTGCCTTCAATTTGTGTTGCGACCTGGGATTGGCTTTCTTTAGGTAGTCAATACGCTTAACGAGAAATCAGCTGATTAATTTTTATTGGTGAATTTTATATAAATTCAATAACTTGGAATTGGAAAACATTTTTTAACATGTTTCTATTTATACAATTGAGAGGATGGTTATTAAAGAAGTGTGCGATTGCATTATTGAAAGGCTTAAGTAGTCGTTTTTTATATTTATTTTGAGGGGGAAAATTCATTATGATTTAAGTTACCTCTTTGGTAGATTTTAACATGGTTCTGAGGCGACTCTATGGCGGGTTTACACTTGTCAGATACCAATGTTGTTCTATGAAGATTGTATATGGATCTGAGGCGACCCTATGGCGGGTTTACACTTCTCAGATACCAATACTGTTCAACGGAGATTGTATATGGTTTTGAGGTAACCTTATTGTGGATTTATACTTGTCAGATACCAATGCTGTTTTACAAGGATTGTTAATATGCTTATTTTATGTAATTAGTTATTTTATGTATAAATAGAAATCATGTATGTAGGCTGTATTCATGTTAATATTGCAAGGAAAACCCAGGAAAAACTTGCAATGCTACCTAGATATTGTGGGCATTTGATTTTCATTTGTTATTTCTTTTAGTAATGGAATCCATTGTTTACTGAAAGTCACGGATTCGTTTGCAACGCAGTTATTTTTATGTAGGGTTATATAGGCAGCTTCTTTGATTTTGCGTTTTGGTGGTTTTCTTCTTTTCTTCTTTCTTCTTTTCAGGGAGTATGTGTATTCTGCTCGTTCCCTTTCTATTGTTTTCTAATTTTATACCCTATTTTACCGAGATTCAGTGAAGGAGGTTAAGCAACCTGTGGCTACCAAGATCCCCCAACACTTAGACATTTGCCAAAATAATGGTTTTCCAGTAAATCCTTTCACACACTTAACATTATTCGAGAATATTGCCCAACCAATTCTTGTTGTTACTTATAACAATCATCATCTTTAAGCACAGTTATCTTTTCGTCATTAGTTTATCCATCTTGGGATTGGTTGGATGCGTACCTTCATTGATTTCTATTCTGGGCTAGCCTACACATCTCCCTGAAACCTCTACAGCCTACATCTTTTACTATCTGTGTGCAGTAGTCTAAACTAGGTCTGCCTCTTCTTCTCTTTTTTCCTATCTCTGCTTCTAATATATTCCGCACTATTCCCTCATGACGTAGTATGTGGCCTATCATCCTATCTCTCCTATTTTTTACCGTTTTCCACATATTTCTTTCTTCCCCTACCATTTTTAGTACATCTTCGTTCTTAACTTTGTCTGTCCATATCTTTATCATACGCCTGTAACACCACATTTCAAAGGCTTCTACCTTTTTCTTGTCCGCTTCTCCTACTGTCCAGGCTTCACAGCCGTACAGTGCTGTGCTCCACACATATGTTTTAAGCAATCTTTTCCTTGTTCCTATGTTTGTGGTCTTTGAGCACAGTAGTTGCTTTTTCTTGTTAAATGTAGCACGACCTTGTGCTAATCTTTGTTTTAGATCTTTTGTGCTTTTACCATCTTGCGTTATTTGGCTTCCTAGGTAGCAGAAATCCTTAACCTCTTGTAAGTTCGTGTTAAATACTTGTATTCTTGTTTTTGATTTATTTTCCCCACCTTTGCAAACTAGAACTTTAGTTTTAGTTTTGTTAATCTTCATACCGTATCTCTCTGTTAGAACCGTTTCCATTTCATTAAGAGCAGCTTCTAATTCTTCCTTGCTAGACGCTAATACCGCTATATCATCCGCAAATCTAAGCATATCAATTTTTTGTCCCTGCATAGTAATTCCAAATGTCTTTCTGCATTTGACAGTATTCATTGCCTCTTCTATGTACAAGTTAAAAATCAATGGGGATAGGGCACATCCCTGTCTCACCCCTTTCCTAATGTTTACTTCTCTACGTTCCTGCTCTAATTCTATTACTGCTGTTTGCTCTTTGTATAAGCTATGTACTATTCGTCTATCCCTATAACTCATTCCAATCTTTTTGAGTATTTCAAACATTTTTTTCCATTTTACATTGTCGAATGCTTTTTCCAGATCTACAAACCCTATATACATGCTTTCCCCTTTTTCTATTGTTTTCTCCATTATCACTCTCAGAGCTAAAATAGCCTCCCGTGTTCCCCTATTTCGCCTAAACCCAAATTGGTCTTCTCCTAGTATTTCTTCAGCTCGTTTTTCCATTTGTCTTTGCACAAGTCTAGTTAATATTTTTGACACGTGTGCTGTCAAACTTATTGTTCGAAAATTTTCACATCTATCCGCGCCTTTCTTTTTTGGTATAGTTACTATGATGCTACGTTTGAAATCATTGGGTATCTCGCCTGTCTCATACATATAGCTTACAAGTTGGAAGAGACGCTCTGTTACTGCTTGTCCAGCGGCTTTTAGAGTTTCTGCTTGCACCTTATCTGTACCCGGCGCCTTACCATTTTTCAGACTCTTTAATGTTAATTCAAACTCGTCTCGAAGTATAGGATATCCCCAAGTCATCATTTTCAATGTCTGATTCCTGTTCTAATGCAGTTAGTTCCTCTCCTGCATATAAATTCCCTATATATTCTTGCCATCTACTCACTCTCTCTACGTTTTCTATAATGACGTTTCCTTGTGCGTCCCTTATATTTTTGCTATACGGTTTTATATCCCTAAAATTCATTCTAATTAATTTGTATGCTTCGTCTGTCTTTCCTATTTCCATCTTAGTTTGAACTTCTTTGCACTTTTCATCAATCCATTGTTCTTTAGCTTTCCTGCATTTTCGAATAATTTCCCATTTTATTGCTTTGTATCTCTGTTTTCCTGTTTCGTCTGATTTATTTTTGTATTTTCGTCTTTTTTCTATTAAATTCACGATATCCTTTGTTATCCATGGTTTCTTATTTTCTTTTTGTGTATACCCCAAAATATCTCTGGCCGCCATGTCTAGGCTGGATTTAATGTTATTCCATTCTGTTTCTACTTCCTTAGTTTCAGATATTTTCCCGATATCATTTAGCAATTCATTTGACTTTTTTTCGAATCTTACTTGAATATCTTTATCTTTTAGTTTCTCTAAGTCCAAGTGCCTTTTCCCGTTCCTTTTTTTCAGATTTTTAAATTTAAGTGCGGCCTTCATAATTACGATGTTGTGGTCAGTATCTATATCTGCTTCTGGGTAGCTTCTACAGTCTTTTACTTGATTCCTAAACCGTTGTCTAACAAGAATGTAATCTATTTGATATCGTCCTATATCTCCTGGCATCTTCCACGTGTATCGTCTTCTAGCATGATGTTGAAATAATGTGTTTGTGATGATTAAATTGTTCTTGTCGCAAAATTCTACCAGCCTATTTCCCCTGTCGTTTCTCGTGCCTAAACCAAATAAACCTACTACCGCTCCTTCCCTACCCTCACCTACCACGGCATTAAAATCCCCCGTAATTATTAAATTTTCATGTCCTTTTACGTATCTTAATATGTCTTCGATAACTTTGTAGATGTCTTCTACCTCTTCATCACTGTAGCTAGAGATGGGCATGTATACTTGTATTATTACTGTGTTTACCGGTTTAGATTCTAATCTAACCACGAGTACTCTTTCGTTCTTTTGTAAGTAATTTTTTACACAGTATCCTATCTTTTTCCGCATAACTATCCCCACACCCAAATTTCCGTCCTCTGCTCCTGTATGAATTACCCTGAAGTCTCCACTCCAAACATCCCCCGCCTCGGGTCACCGAACTTCGCTGATCCCTACTATGTCTAGTGATAACCTATTCATTTCGATTTTTAGGTTCTCTAGCTTACCTACTTGTTTCATACTTCTAACATTCCACGCTCCGACTCGCAGAATGTTCCCGACTCTTATTTTAACTTTCCGATCGCATCCTCCGAAGTAGTCCCTCCCGGAGATCCGAATGGGGACTATTTTAACTCCGGAATCTTTTACCCCAGAGAATGCCATCATTTTATTATAATTTAGGTACGCTGTGTACTTGGGAGGTTAATGTGGTGGTTTCCGTTGCCTTCCACATCGCGGTAGTGTGTCTTAGACTGCCATACCGACCCCTATGGTCTCTGCCAATCTAAGTACCGAAAGAGCCGCTGCCCTCGTTCGGGGACCTGTCTTAGTCTGGTCCTCACTAACGACCCTACTACTTTGGTTGGACCTGTAGTTTGGCTCTTTAGCTCATTAGAACACGCAAGCCATTTCACCTGTTCTAGTAATTTAGAACTTCGGCAAGGTGCAGGTCCATTCGAAATGGTGACAAGTGTTATATTGTATTTATTATACGGGGGGTAGTCACTCTTTTAAGATAAATATATTTTGTTTGGTATCAACTAATATTAAATTTTTCTAGGGACCCCAAATCTGTAAATAGATTTTAAATAGAACCGCCCCATACAAAGTTATGCCTTTTAAAGACCCAAATCACTGATTTTGCCCATCTTTATTTAACTCCATCTTTAAAACCCTTTTTTTCGCTAACCAAGACATATGCTTTAACCAACCGTTTCCCTAGAAATCTAAAACCGCAGTGTCCCGCAAATACCACGTGGAGATAACACGTATACTCTGGCAACCAGGATAGAAGCAGGAAGGATTTGGAAGGAGGGAGAAGAACTTAAAAATTATGGAATCTTAAAACTAATATATACAATAGATTTACAAAATCCATACAAATATAAACAACTATCTTATATCTTTATGCTCCCATGCGTAGATTGTTGTACTATTAGGAATGATGTACCTTTTGTCATCTTCCCCCGATAAACTAATTTTATTAATAAGCTACGTGTACAAATCGTATTTTTTACTCCGGTTACATACGCAGGCAAGTACTCGATACCATCCAAATAAAGAATTGGATGCTTGGTGACTGTTAACATCTGCTTCCCTCGTGTACGCCCAGACACATCCCAGCCCATGAGCACCCCTGCGCATGCACACCCCTGCCCATGCACACCCCTGCGCGTACGCACCCCTGTCCATGCACGCTGCCCATGCACACCCCTCTCTGTGCGACTGCTATTTCGGGGTAACGTCACAGCCTTTTATAAATAAAGAACAATGTTATATACTATTATAAAATGTTTATTCTAACATTATACATAACAAATTTAAAAATATTTAATGCCAAGCATGGAGTCATTTAAACTTAATTTTAATACAAAGTTATACACAGAAGACAGTCCTTTCTTTATGTTTGTTTGCAGTGGTTTTAATTTTATCTAATTTTATTCGCAGCTTAAAATTTAAATCGACACCCAAGTCTTCTATCTCCTTTTCTAACCAATAGTTTGATACATAAAGACCGTCTAGGTTTTCGAATTGTAATGTACCGAAGTTTGCCTCTATATTTAAAGTCTTTGATTCCATCGACAACCAGATCCATTCCTTCGTGTAATTCTTGCAGCTTGTGACAATCTTTTAATCGCAGCTTTCCACTATATCCTGCATACGTATCTTGTTAGCTTGATCGACTTCTTCTTGTCGGTATTGGAGGAAATCCTTTTCTCCCACACACTGTTGCGTAGTTGCATGTCCACCACTTTTGGGAATATATGGTTGTTATAGGTTGTAAGACCCTCGGTTTTAAATGATCCGAAAGGTTCTTTACTAGGTAAATATACAATGTTTAGCGGAACCCCTTTGCGTGTGGTGTACGCCAAGGTTACGAAACCCGCATTCTTTAGTTCGTCTTTGTTATCTGCCATTTTGATAAATACGTTTTTAGAATAACCTTTTAAAAAGTATACGGATTTAGTACCATCCTTTTCCGCAAGAACGCCTACATAACTAAAAGAGTCTTTCTTACTAACCGCAAATGCATACAGCTTGTACAACCCGGATGTATCTAAGTCAGTCCATCGGCACATAAAATAATCTTTTAATTCTTCCTCATTTTCTCTAATAAGATGTTCTTTGTCTAACACATCTTTGTATTGTTCGCGTATTGTCGCAGTGTTTTCCATGTAGTCCAATTTTCGCCTTTTTGCATCCATTTCCTCTAATTCCAGCTGTCTTTTCCTTCCACTTGCAGCGTATGGCATGCATAATGGGGCAATTTTCTTTAGCGTAAACGTATAGAGTTTACCACCAATATTTGCGCGTTGTACAACCTCTGGGCGAATGTTAGGTGTATTTATCAATCCCAATTCCGAAATGACTATTTCTTTTGGAATTGTAGAATATGGTGTTGCAGATTGTGTAAAATATGTACTACCTGCTTTAATGTAGCACTTCTTTAAGATTTTTATTTTATCTTGGCTGTCTTCCTCCTCTACTATCTCCAAATAATTTACGGGTAAATAGTTAAAACTAAAAGCTGAAAGCACATACTTTATCAATGTTTCCCTTTCTTTTGGTTTTTCGGACAACTTAATTTGCAAGCCCGTCAATTTCTTTGTATTGCCATTCCCCCAATACACGTACTGTAGTAGGTTATTATACACTAAACAGCAGCTATTTTGTAGCTTGTCCGATAGCTTACTCCACATTTTGGCAAGTGGTACCGAGTACATTGGCGCGTTTAGGAAGTATAACTTACTATCTTCCAATAACGTTAAACAGTCTTTTAAGGGATTATACACCCGTTCCGCACTGACATAGCTTCTAATTGTACAGTTGTATATTGTCGCTTCCAATCGCGTAATACCATGTTCTTTGGCCAAAGTAGACGCAAATGTTTCCCTTGAACGTACATCTGGACAACGTAAAAAATTTAGTATATAATTGCCAAGTTGTTTATTAACACCAGGACTTGTTATCTGACACACAAATTTCACCCTATGGGGTAATTTCACCCTATGGGGTAATTTCACCCTAACTTAACATCCTACATATATCCGGATATATGTCGATGCGCATCCCTGTCGGCTTAGGTCGGATAACAACATATTCGACTATCTTCGGCAATATACGCCCCCACTCTGTAGAATACATAAGAGAACAATTTTTTCGTATTCAATTTAGTATTCGATAGTAGCTAGAACGGTAAACATGAGCGTCTCCAAGGTGATTAACGTTTCTCAACTTCTTGGGAATAAAGTGAAACCGACAAATGAGCGATTTGGATTATGGCTGTTGACAGAAAATATTTGCAACAATAATCTGGTAACAGATATAGGTAATATTTGTTATGTCGAAGGCGAACAGATGCTGACTGGTGGACTACACACACCAATTACAGAACCATTTTGTGACAATATAATGTTGGTTAAAATTTGCAACTTTTCTGACGCCGAACAAACATCTGCAAACAAAAGGATGTTTATCCTAAAAAGAAATTTGTGGTGCATTTAACAGCTATCTACGAAGAAAGTTTGACCGATTTGTTTCCGCTAGGCATGGTGTTAAAGCTAAGCTTCCGTTTTCTCTGGAAAGCACTAACAAGATGGGTCAGAGAGTAAAAGAAATTATCGGAAAAGAAGACCTCGAATGTATTAATAAAAAATTCCAAAATCCTATATGTGTTCCATACAAAGTGGAACTAGCAGATGTTACGTTGGAAACTTTATTGGAGGAACTACCAGATATATTAGACGAACTCGAAAAAGATTATTTCTATCTTTTTGACATGGATGTAACCCAAGATTTTGCGGATATATTTAGCAAGATGGAGATGTGTAATTATTTAACTACAAACCATAACTTTTGCTATAAGGGCGAATACGAGGAAAAGTGAAATATTATAGTTGATAACGATAAAACTGTGGGAATTGATTGTTTAACATGGCTAACAACCAATGCAAGAATTAAGATATACAACAAATTTGTGTGTCAGATAACAAGTCCTGGTGTTAATAAACAAATTGGAAATCATATACTAGATTTTTACTTTGTCCAGATGTACCTTTAAGGGAAACATTCGCGTCTACTTTGGCCAAAGAACATGGTATTACGACGATTGGAAGCGACAATATACAACTGTGCAATTGGAAGCTATGTCAGTGCGGAACGGGTGTATAATCCCTTAAAAGACTGTTTAACGTTATTGGAAGATAGTAAGTTATACTTCCTAAAGGCGCCAATGTACTCGGTACCACTTGCCAAAATGTGGAGTAAGCTATCGGACAAGCTACAAAATAGCTGCTGTTTAGTGTTTAATAACCTGCTACAGTACGTGTATTGGGGGAATGGTAATACAAAGAAATTGACGGGCTTGCAAATTAAGTTGTCCGAAAAACCAAAAGAAAGGGAAACATTGATAAAGTATGTGCTTTCGGCTTTTAGTTTTAACTATTTACCCGTAAATTATTTGGAGATAGTGCTACATTAAAGCAGGTAGTACATATTTTACACAATCTGCAACACCATATTCTACAATTCCAAAAGAAATAGTCATTTCGGAATTGGGATTGATAAATACACCTAACATTCGCCCAGAGGTTGTACAACGCGCAAATATTGGTGGTAAACTCTATCCGTTTACGCATGCCATACGCTGTAAGTGGAAGGAAAAGACATCTGGAATTAGAGGAAATGGATCCAAAAAGGCGAAAATTGGACTACATGGAAAACACTGCGACAATACGCGAACAATACAAAGATGTGTTAGACAAAGAACATCTTATTAGAGAAAATGAGGAAGAATTAAAAGATTATTTTATGTGCCGATGGAGTGACTTAAATACATCCGGGTTCTACAAGCTGTATGCATTTGCGGTTAGTAAGAAAGACTCTTTTAGTTATGTAGGCGTTCTTGCGGAAAAGGATGGTACTAAATCCGTATACTTTTAAAAGGTTATTCTAAAACGTATTTATCAAAATGGCAGATAACAAAGACGAACTAAAGAATGCGGGTTTCGTAACCTTGGCGTACACCACACGCAAAGGGGTTCCGCTAAACATTGTATATTTACCTAGTAAAGAACCTTTCGGATCATTTAAAACCGAGGGTCTTACAACCTATAACAACCATATATTCCCAAAAGTGGTGGACATGCAACTACGCAACAGTGTGTGGGAGAAAAAGGATTTCCTCCAATACCGACAAGAAGAAGTCGACCAAGCTAACAAGATACGTATGCAGGATATAGTGGGAAAGCTGCGATTAAAAGATTGTCACAAGCTGCAAGAATTACACGAAGGAATGGATCTGGTTGTCGATGGAATCAAAGACTTTAAATATAGAGGCAAACTTCGGTACATTATACAATTCGAAAACCTAGACGGTCTTTATGTATCAAACTATTGGTTAGAAAAGGAGATAGAAGACTTGGGTGTCGATTTAAATTTTAAGCTGCGAATAAAATTAGATAAAATTAAAACCACTGCAAACAAACATAAAGAAAGGACTGTCTTCTGTGTATAACTTTGTATTAAAATTAAGTTTAAATGGCTCCATGCTTGGCATTAAATATTTTTAAATTTGTTATGTATAATGTTAGAATAAACATTTTATAATAGTATATAACATTGTTCTTTATTTATAAAAGGCTGTGACGTTACCCCGAAATAGCAGTCGCACAGAGAGGGGTGTGCATGGGCAGCGTGCATGGACAGGGGTGCGTACGCGCAGGGGTGTGCATGGGCTGGGGTGTGCATGCACAGGGGTGCTCATGGGCTAGGATGTGTCTGGGCGTACACGAGGGAAGCAGATGTTAACAGTCACCAAGCATCCAATTCTTTATTTGGATGGTATCGAGTACTTGCCTGCGTATGTAACCGGAGTAAAAAATACGATTTGTACACGTAGCTTATTAATAAAATTAGTTTATCGAGGGAAGATGACAAAAGGTACATCATTCCTAATAGTACAACAATCTACGCATGGGAGCATAAAGATATAAGATAGTTGTTTATATTTGTATGGATTTTGTAAATCTATTGTATATATTAGTTTTAAGATTCCATAATTTTTAAGTTCTTCTCCTCCTTCCAAATCCTTCCTGCTTCTATTCTGGTTGCCAGAGTATACGTGTTATCTCCACGTGGTATTTGCGGGACACTGCCGTTTTAGATTTCTAGGGAAACGGTTGGTTAAAGCATATGTCTTGGTTAGCGAAAAAAAGGGTTTTAAAGATGGAGTTAAATAAAGATGGGCAAAAATCAGTGACTTGGGTCTTTAAAAGGCATAACTTTGTATGGGGTGGTCCTATTTAAAATCTATTTACAGATTTGGGGTCCCTAGAAAAATTTAATATTAGTTGATACCAAACAAAATATATTTATCTTAAAAGAGTGACTACCCCGCGTATAATAAATACAATATAACACTTATCAACAAAAAAGTTGTAGGGAAATTTAAAGACAAATTGAATGGGGGGTCCAGTATTAGAATTTGTTGGTAGTAGGGCTAAGTCCTACTGTATTGTAGGCGAGAAAGATACGATTAAAAAGATTAAAGGGGTCTCACGAAGTGTAGTTACGTAAAACCGAGGGTCTTACAACCTATAACGAGCATATACCTCCAAAAGGGGTAGGCATGCAACGACGCTGCAGTGCGCGGGAGAATATGAATTCTCTCCAATAAGAAATTAAAGTTTCCATGTACGTAGCACCAGTCATTAGGAAATGGTCGAAATGTTAAACCTATAAAGGCGATTATTAATTGTGGTTTAGAAAAATAATATTTTTTGGATTAAATAAAATAGCTTAGACTGGTTAATGTATATGGTTACATACTCTCGTACACATCCACAAACATCTGTTTACGTCCACAATGGCGATACCGGTAGTTTTTGTTTAACAAATAGTAGGAAAGATACGTCAGGTATTAGTGCGTGGAAGCCCATAGGATCGTTGGAATCAAAAAGAACGGTGCGGCGGGATGTATGGTGGTCTCCGTTAGAATAATCGAAAGTGGTTAATCAATCGTATTAGATGTTTAAATAAGCGAAAGTGTAAAGGCCTACATAAACAAAAATTTAATTATCCGACAAAAAAGTGCGCGATGTGCTACACTTATAAAGAAAGTATGGAATGGTGCTTTTTAGCGACCCTAGCAGTAAAAAGGGCGACTGACTTTTTCAAGCAACTACAAGAATAGCAGTAGCGCAGAGAAGGGGTATGCATGTATTATACAGTGCACAGTTGCTGCAAAATATGTTAGTTTACGCGTAGCTCGGATGTGTAATTGATTACGACTTAAAGATCCCTCGGAGGTTTAAAAATTCTCAGCCCATTGTCGTTTGAAAAATGTTTGTAAATTATCAGAACAGGAGCGGGTCGAAGTTTAAGTTAGATGGATGATTGACTGAGTTTTTCTACCTTTTACGAGGGAATTGGAAGTTGACAGACGTCGAGCATCTAATTCTCTATTTGGACGATATCGAGTACTTACCGGTTCTAGAAATCATTACGTGCGGCCGACCGCTATGCGAAAGTGTAAAAGCCTACAGAAGCAAAATTTAAATCGAAAAAGTGCGCGATATGCTATAGAAAGTATAAAAAAATGGTGCTTTGCCTGGTCCTAACAGTAAAAAGGAGAGTGACTTTTTCTAGTAATTACAAGAATAGCAGTAGCGCGGCGAAGGGGTATGCATGTATTATACAACGCATTGTTGCTATAAAATATGTTAGTTTACGAGAAGCTCGAACGTGAACAAATTAAATTTTAATCTATAATTAACCACGGTCGTAAAAATTGGAAATTAATGGTTAATTTTAATACCGCTAAGCATATACTTTCGCTTGGTGATTTAATTAGAAAATATTCAAGCCCTCCATTTCCTAAAATATGACGTAGAATTTATTTAAAATTAAATTGCTTTATTAGTAAGTATTCTGTAGACAAGTTTGGTATTCCCTTAGCAAAGGTTTAAAGTGTTTTTATTAAGTTTTTGGTTATAGTAGCACTGCATCTTCTACAGCACGACTTGCACACAATTTGTGTGCGTGTGCTATAACCCTTTTGGATTTTTAATATGCACGCAATCCGTATAACATGGAAGACGTTTCCGATGTTTCTACTAACGGCATTCGCACCATCGACGATGCGAACCAGGTGCATGCATTGGCGCTAAATGTATTGGACGAGCAGCAAAGATTATGACGTCATTTAGTTCTTCGCTGAATCCTCAACATCGTTCGGCCGTCTTCGGAAACCTTCGGTATGCATTCTATAAGGAACATAAATCAGGCATGCTAGAGTAAGCTTTTTAGTTATAAGTTAGTTCGATTACAAGTTTAACCAAAGTCGTATAGTGCGGATTTTGTTTTGTACTAAACGTTTTTAAATGCGAGCCCTGTCACGTCTACTTTACCAGGAGGGATGCTCTCAAACGGCACCAGAACAAATGTCGTGGTGTAACATCGTCCCCGGTTAAGCTTATACATCCGTCGGCAGCAAAGTACTTAAACTGTGGGTCTTGCAGTATCGCTTTTACAAGAATAGCTTACAGCGACACAAGGAAAAACAGCACGGTATGTCATTAAGCAGTAAACGTTCAGCTCCGCCAGCTGTTAAAGGGTCTTGTACGAAACAACCACGAATTATGTGTAAAGTGTGCGACATGGAGGTGTTAAAGTCTGCATACCCTAGTCATCTACGGAGCAACAAACATAAAAATGCATCAGTTACCGCTACTAACGACGATGGTGTAGAAATGGTTAGCACAGCGTTTAACATCCGTATGGTTAGCTATCGCATAAAGAATGTTAGTGTGGGCGATGGAGTGTCCGAGTTTCTTTGGAAGCAGAAAGAACGATTTATTCGATTACTTAATAAAAAAGAATACAACATACAGCAATAAAAGTCTATTGCGAACTCTACGGCGTTTACACCAAAATGGGGGAAGAGACTACCGATGTGAAATCCTTTAACACAAAAAGTATGAATATAACGTCTTCTAGTAATCCAGAAAATATGTACGAGGTCTTAAGCGAAACCATGTAAACACCAACTTTATACCCAATTAATAAAATCAGTTTGTCGGGCAAGGACAACAAAAAGTACATCATTCCTAATAGCACAGCAACCTAATTAAGGTAGGTCAGTAAGCAATATTAAATTGCTGTTAATTGACTTGCATTTAGCGTACTTTCCTATTGTAATAACCGCATTTGTTTGGAGAAGATGTACACGTTTAAAAAGAAATTATATACAGCTTTCTTAATTATTAACCACGCGATGATTACGTCAAAAGTCGACCTTCCCATTTATATATTTAAAACACATTACATTGGAATGATTAGTTTATTAAACTGTAAATAAATTATTAAAATTTTGCGTGCTTATTTCTTTGTATTGGTTAAAGGACTGTAGATATTAAAAAGGAGAGGTGCTTAGGAATTGATCTTGGTACAAAATCTTAAAATTGAGGTAGCTCCCTTGGGGATGGTGCAATCTAAAAAATTCCTAAAGATTTGGGTAGCTGAGAAAATTCTAATATTAATTGATACCAAACAAGATAGGTTTATCTCGTGGGCGGAAGTGTGGAGAAAGATTTATCTCGCAGAGGGTATGTGTGTAATTTTGAAGGGCGTGGTCCTATTGCAAATCTATTTGCAGATTCGGGATTTGCGTAAAATTTTAGACTAATTTAATGTATCGCATGACTAAAAAAATTTTATAAGAACGCTCAAAAGTTGCTACAGGTAAGAAATCTTAAAATCAGGGTAGCTCCCTCGGGGATGATGATATCTAAAAAATTCTTAGAAATTCGGGTAGCTGAGAAAATTCTAATATTAATTGATACCAAACAAGATAGGTTTATCTCGAAAGATGAAAAATGGTTAGACGAAGAAAACTATTTGGTTCAGAATGTTAGCGGTAAAAAATCTTAAAAATAGGTTTATCTCGTGTGTGGAAATGAGGATGCTCATTTATCTCGAAAGATGAAAAATGGTTAGTCGAAGAAAACTTTTTGGTCCAGATGTGTGTGGAAATGAGGGATTCTGGTGGAAATGAGGAGTTGATTCGTCACTAAATGGTCTACTCACCAGTAATCCTAAATAACTATACAAATAAATCCTACCTAAATATTTACTGGATGTACGCTGACGATAACGATGACAAGCTCGCATCACTAGCAGCTACTAAACCTAGTACACAAAATAAACATTTACAATAATGCACTTAGACGCAATCAACCAATAAATACCGATAATTAATCACTAACACAATTAATGAAAAATTATCAAGTCTATCGACAATCTTGAAAACAATGAACACAGTTATCCTTCAATATGAAAACACTATCATACAAAACAACACTAACTCGTAATTCAAATAATGACAGTATTAAATAGACAACAATATGTTGGACATTAATATCTAAATATTTATCTACTACCTGTAAATCCACGTGCCGTAAGTAAATGAAGCAGTCGTTCACGTAGGCTTTTGAGGGTCTTAGGTAACTGCCAGTTTCTTATCTCATCATAACTGCATTTGCATACGACGTCAGGCAAACTAAATGTATGGTATTGACAATGTGAAATTTGTGTGGTACGACCAAGTAAGCATTAGTTAGTACCTAAGAATATTGGAGTAAAATATACGACTCAGGATGTGCGTTGAACTCCGGGCTGAAAACATTAAAACTTCTATTTGAGAAATATCGCCCCTCAATTACGTACGAGTTACGTAAAAATAGAAAGCACGTTTTTCACCATAAGGATTTTGTAACTGCCTGATTGGGTCTATATTATTATCACAGAAGAACGCATGCAAACCAACACTCGAAAATATAGTGACAAAGATACAAAGAGTGGTTTTCAATTTTAATTGAAATGGCAACATTCTGGGAATTCTTGGCTATCACACACATGTCTAGATAAAGAACTAGAAGGGGTAAACGTGGACTTGTAAATTAAATAAGAGAGCTAGCAAAATTGGTTGCCTAACTGAACTTTTACAAACTTGAAGTAATAAAAGTTCAGCGAATCCGTATATATAAATAAGTAGAAATTCAAATGGTATATAAATCAACGAGGCAAGAAAACTTACAAATACGAAATGGAACGTAGCACATGGTCAGGTAAATATTTGAGATTAAAACGAACGAATAAGGTAAAATTGTGGTTAATTTTACCTCAAGTTTGACTATACGCGCCAATTTCACTAGTTAGTTAACAAAATAGATAATAATCTCTAAGTACACATTTCTACATACTTGTACGTACAAGTTACATTAGTTGCATGTAAAATATTCTAAAAGATTTACTTTCAAGAAATATTTACGTAATAGTCAGTTTTAAATTAATATTTGGCAAATTAATACCAAAATATTGACCAATATTTACCTAGAATTAAAGTTAACCCTCAAATCAATTTCAACTCGTAAATTCATATAATCTATACTTCTTCAATTAACTTATCGGACAAATATACCTTCAAAAGTTATGTTTACATAAAAAACTACCAATATTTACGAACAGTTTACGCAAACATGTGAAAACTATGTATAATTTACCTTAGTCAGGCCAAGTATGCTCTAAATTCTCTAGACGTGCTACTTGGGTCATTTATAATAATCATAGTAATTAAAAAGCACTTAAAGAAGAAGATCGTTGTTATCAGATATCGATGTAAATATCAGGTCGAGAACTAAATTGTGGTTTTAAGCAGGTGTGTCGAATAAAACTATAAATATGAGTGAAATAGAAATTTGGCTGTTCCACAATTCTTTTAAGGAAAGCTACCCTTATATAATTATTTGAAATTATAATAGATATCGCATGCAAGGAAGATAAATGTGTATCCTAAGTGTTTCTTAATTACAAAACAATTCTCACGCACATTCATATAAAAGACTAACTGTTTGTAGGTTTCCAGGTCAGTCCATTGCGGAAGCACGTATTGCACGCTATTGAAAATGAACATCACACTAAAGCCGCTAGTTCTGTGCGGTCCCTCAGGATCTGGCAAAAGTACACTATTAAAACTTCTCATGGAGGAATTTCCAAATCGTTTCGGATTCTCAGTAAGTCACACGACACGATCGCCACGACCAGGTGAAGAAGATGGGGTTCATTATCACTTTACCGCAAAGGAAAATATGAAACAAGAAATCAATGAAGGAAAATTTATTGAACATGCTGTTTTTGGCGGAAATATGTACGGAACAAGTAAAAAAGCCGTTGAAACGGTTTTGAAAGCAAACAAAATTTGTATACTCGATATTGATGTGCAAGGTGTTCAGCAGGTGAAGGAGTCTGATTTAAATCCTTGGTATGTTTTTATTAAGCCGCTGTCAATGGAAGCTCTGGAGCAAAGGCTACGTAAACGAAACACCGAAACCGAACAAAGTTTAACTGTGAGATTACAAGCAGCCAAAAAGGAAATTGAGTATGGAGAAATTCCAGGAAATTTTGATTGCGTCATTGTTAATGATGTTTTGGATACTGCATACAGTCAGTTAAAGGAATTTATAACATCGTTTGTTTTGAAAGCTGAAAACTAATACAGCTATGAATTGGTTGTAAAAATTTTTGCTAATAGAAGTATTTCCTGCATTTTTTTGTATTTTCTTTCGTACTTTTTGTACTTATCTTCTTAAGAACTATTTATTTTAAGTATTTTGTTGTATGATGGAGACAATTTACGAGCAATAGCGCGAACAAACATACTTCCTGGCTAGAGGAGAAAGCCAAATTGCAGGAAATATCAAGTTTTTACTTAGGTTCAGAGGTTGGGCAAACTGAAGTTCAATTATTAAAACAGAACTATATTTACAATGTTAAAGTGTACCGCATGTTTGGTAACTACGCCTGTTTTTTTAATGAAACATTTTGCGGATTAGTTCAATGTAAGTTTTCACTATCACCCCCGCTTCTCTCAGTCCACTCGACTTTAAAACCACGAGCTATTAATAATTATTCTTTCGCCACATTCATAACCTACGTTATGCGTTTGTTTCGTTTCTGCCTAATATAATTTTTAGCGCCGCACTTACGAAGCTACTTCAGTAGGTGGTTTGTAGGGCGTCTGGATAAGCACCTCCCTCCTAGCACTTCCGACCTCCATCATTCTCCAAGCTCCTCCGTCCTCCATCATGCTCTTACCTCCTTCGGCCTCCATCATCCTCTTACCGTCTCCTCCAACCTCCTCTGTTCCCCAACACTTTTGCTTCCTGCGTGCTCCATCATCTTCCAACTTATTCGGTCCTCCACCATCCCCTTACCTCTGTCCTCCATCATCCTCCAACTTACTCGGTCCTTTACCATCTTCTTACCTCCATCATCCTCTTACCCCCTGTCCCCCATAATTCTCATACCGCCCCCATAATCCTCACACCTCCTCCGTCCCTTGTCAATCTCCATCCTCAATTATCCTCTGTTCTCCATTATTCTCTAACCTACGTTCTCCATCATTCTCCAACCCCGTCCTCCATCATTCTCCAACCTCCTCCACCATCCGAACTCCCACCTCTTCCGTCCTCCACAGCTGTCACTTTGACATTTTTCTTACATCACGATTTTTGAATTACTCTGTATGTATCCACTTTTGTTCCATCCTGTATATTCAGTCCACATAGATACGTCACACAGTTCTTAGAGAAAAAAATTTATTGAAGCGGGGTGTGAACCCGGACCGCCTGCATGTAAAGCGAATGTCCTATCCACTGGACCACCGTGTCAATCGTTATAAGTACTTGTCGGTCACCTGGAATCACACGATCCATAAATGTTTCCCATTCAACTATGCCATCTTTTGACTACCTAACCTCTCATTTTAATTTAGTGCCAACTAACAATAAAAACGCAATAAAAATATTAAAATTTACTAAATGTGTCATGAACATCTTTGACAATAGGTAAAGCTAGCTTTATAAAGAAATATTATGTTATTAAATATATACACGTTTTGTACTAGCATGCACTATGATATATATCCACGATCAACCGAATCTGGAATATCTTCTAAATAATTGCGCGGGTGATTGTCACACCCACATCTTCCAAGAATTGGTTTGATTTAAAAATTCCTAGAACAAAAGAAAAAAGAATATTGAAAAATTGAAGATGTATTGTTAGTCTACGCCATTTTGCGTATAACAAAAAACATTGTAGTTGTCCAACAAACACCTGGTGGCGGTAAGTAACACTTGTTTAACTGGAACCCAGGAATTGAAGGATTTGGTAGAAAAGGAAGGAAATTTTAAAACTACTATATACAAATCAATACCTTGCAGTGTAACCGACCTGTAGGCTGACCCAAACGCCCTCTATAAACGGCACACCGGGCTCCATGATCAAACATCTAGTTGCAGTGGCTCAACTACTCCTACGTTGTGTTGTTATCATGTGACCAAAATTCACACTGGGAAGATGGCGTTAAGGCGGGAAGGTTTGAAATTAAACTACAGCGTTTACCTAACTTTACTTTTAATCAAAAGAATAACCAATAAATAGGTCATTCGCATAAAAACAGAAAAATGACATTTAAAACAAAAAGTGCCGTACTCAACCTGGGCGATTGGGGAAAGAGCACGGCAAAGAAAACCCCAAACTGCCCTCACACTTCCAACTGCATTTGGCACATCTCGACAAGGACAGGTGACATATAAGTACCCAGATCACCAACATTGAATTTAACGGGCTGTCAACTGTTACCCAGACATACCACACCTGGAAACTGAAGAAATGTTAGTGTAAACCAGCTAGTCTTTTCAGGTAGGTACTGAAGTCGGATAACCAATACTACCCAGCTAAAGTTGAAAGAGGGGGAACACCAGGAAGGTAAAATCTGCTTTGACTGCGAATGTTCCTCCTGCACGGACATAAAATGTTAATAATATTCAACAAGACTCAATCACACGCGCTCACATACATGCATTAACAGTTTCCAGCCCGTGTTACAAATTATTTCACAAAGGCTAGCCGACTTCCTATTATTTGAAAAAGAGTACAACTACAAGTACATTGACAAGACGACATGAATCGCTGAAATGAAGTTATGGTATTGTAACAGTTTTTTTGGCCACTGCAGAACGTCAATGAATTTTTAGTTTCACAAACCTTTTGTCTAGTTCATTAAATCACGTAAACAATTTTTAAGTAAATAAATATCTGTATTGGTATCATGAGATCTAACCGCCCTACAGAAATGCTAGTTTGGTTGCTAACATCAGGCGTTGAATGTTAGTATGAATATTATGAAGGCCAAACAGCTTTCCTGTTTCATGCATATTGCATCAGCGTCCACTTTAGCTAGAACTTTCATCAAGAATTAACATGGAAATCCAAAAGGTTCTAGCAAGTAATTTGCGTGTGGCCTTGTGCCGTAGTGGAGCCCTGGTGTAGTGAACACTAGGCTCAGTGTTTTTAATAATGGTAAGCAGTTAAAAATAATTTACTAGACAAACTAAATAATTTTGTTGTAGCGCTCTTTAGATAGCTCTTTACATATTTCTTTAGATATCTCTTAAAATTGTTCTTTAAATAATTTCCTAAAAGTTTCAATTAAATATTTCTTACAACACTTCGTTAAAAATGTTCAATTAAATACTACTTAAAATGCTCCGTAAAAATCTTCAATTAAATATTTATTTTATAATTCTCCTACAAATGTAGAGGAAGAACTTTTAAGAAATCGTTTTGTATAGCAATTGTAAGGCTTCTTCGTATATTCATTTGTTAGAATGATTCCGCCTTATCTGGTTTTATAAAAATAAAGCCGTCTGAATGTTGTGTTTCAAGATTATATTAATTATATTTTTGCATCTACGAGTACCAAGTTATAGTTCATTCACGTCAACGTTGCGATAAGAAAATATCGATCTAGTAGACCGTCCTTCAACCTTACTAAAATAGTTGGATTTAATAAAATATTCTGCAAGAAATCAATATGTTTTGATTTTAAAGAAACGTTCTACAAAGTACGTAGAAATTTTTATGGTTTGGAACTAAAGTCCGATAATTAATTAAAATGGTCTTTTTGAAAATGCAAGTGTGAAATTGCAAGTAATTAGGAGGACAGCTAAATGATGGTAATTATTTTGGTACCGATCTACACATGTTGGAACGTCTAAGTTTTGTATTGGATTTTGGTTGGACCCGTTTGTGCGTATCAGAGAAACGCTTTAAGTTCATATGGTCCGGTCCAAGGATCACGCAGCTGATTGTGTGCTGTACAACAAGTAGAGCCTACGTCAATTGTTTGCCGAAGAACGTTGTAACAATTTTATTTTCGCATTAAAAATCTCTGCATTAAAGGTATAACGAATGTTAAAACACCTTTATTAACTAAAGTAATAATACGTGTAACAATCAAATTTTTGCATTAATACAGTATCTAGAGTCGTTAGTCTATTTGTTTCGGAGGTCGGTGTATTCCACAGCCACAGGCACGCGCGTGAGAGGATTGACAACCCCCCTCGGGACCCTCCCACAATGCAAGAACGCGGCAGGGGCACTCGTCGATAGGTAAAAGCAGCGACAGCATGCATTCGAAGAGAATGGCGAGTGACCTCCGGGTCGCATTAATTGTGTAACACACTTCCTGAGTAACGCGCAACTGCGACTTACAAACTACGACTTACAAACTACGCAACGAAAATTATATTTATAACTAAGATTAGACCATGGAAGATTACGCTACAAAATTTATGCAACTTTGAATCAATGTAAGAAACCCACTTCGCTTCAACTCCGGTATTTAAAGCATGGAAAGCAGGAATAATTAGCTGCAGACTCCGCACGGCGATGCAGTTCCCAATCTAGCCAAGGACAGCAGCCCGGGGTTTGGTTCGTAATAGCTTTAAGATTTCCTCAGTGCTTCCTTCTAAAAGCACGTTATTTCGTTTTGTTTTATAGAAGCACAAATTTGTTATTCAGTTTATCTGTAGCTAAGCTGGTTTTCTCCAGTATCAAATTTAAATTTCACTTAGTTTCGTAGATATGTGACTACACGTGGCTTCAGCATAAATTAACAGCTGCGGCTACGTCACTTGTTTGTTTGAAATATGCCGTCAACAATTGCACAATTGCAAGCAGATGTTTAGTATTACATTACTACCACCTTTGATAAAATTAGAGAATATCTTTGTGAATATTTTGACTTCAAATCGATTTTAATACTGTTAACTTAAAAGAAAGTTTTGTATATTAATTTGTAAATGACCTACACAGATCTGATTGGGTTAGAAAACCTTAGTATAACCAGTCACACTGGGTTGTAATATATTTGAGTAAGAATCAAGTTGATAAACTTTACAATAATTCTTCAAGTAATTCAAGTATTCATTTTATTTTATTGCATTAAATTTTATTTACAGAAACAGAAAAATTCTTTCTAGTAAATTTATAATCCACGCTTAAAGTCTTTTATTCTGATCTAGTTTGATCAGACCTGATAAACAAAAAGCAATAAGAGTTCAATTTTATGGTACCCTTATGTAGGAAACATTCTTTTGCATTTTTAGACATATTTGAGGGACACAAATTGTGTTCCCATTTTTATGTGACTTAATTATTATTTTTCCTTACAGGAACAGCGTCTTATTCTGTTAAGACAGGTTTTTGTCAGCGAAGGCGATCTTTTTTTCTTTGGGTCTCCACGTCCGCCCTTAGAAATTAGCCATGCCATTTACATGAATCAATCTGGACTTGGTGGCGCCTGTTTGTTTTAGTTTGGGTGTGACCCCCACAGATTTCGACTTACCCCCCATTGCTCATAGCTCTACCCAAGGAATAGACCCCTAGTTACGTCGGAAGACTTTGTTTTGCAGACACCTAACTTGATGCATGGTGATTATAAAGTATTGTCGGCCAGAAGTATAGAAAAGCGTTTCACTAGCGCCCATGCGTGAGGCTAGCGGAGCCAATTAGAGAGAGAAAAAATCGTTACAACGTATGTATTAACACCTGTTCTAACATGCTGTAACACCTTCGCGTAAACAACATCTGTTGAAACGAGGTAAGAGATTAGTATTATTCTTACATCACGTCTGCAAGTGGCGATCTTTGGTACAAGGCTGCTTCAGGAAATAACTTTGTGAAGACTTATTACAATTAATCTGTTTAACAAACTAAAAAGGACTTTGATAAATTTTTATTGCCAATATAATTTCAGTGTAATCACAGTTACTATTTTTAATGAAATTAAGCAAGCTTAAAGAGTTTTTATTAAAGTTTCATTTATGCATGATTTCACTTACAGTTTCTGAACGTTGAATAAATATACAACTTAGATAATTTTTTGTACATATATGTAAACCGAATAACAGATCTAGTATTTTTGGTATAAATTCAAGTTAAATTTTGTAACGAAAGCGACACTTAAAGTTTTTGATATTTCTTTTGAATTCAGAATCCTACCTCAGGGTAGATGAAATTTGTATAATCTTTTCTTAAACATAAATTTTATATTTACATTTTTCATGAAGGAACAACCTTTAATGAAATAATCAACATTTAATTGTCTTAATTAATTGTTTTATTCTGAACAAGTAAGTTCAGAAATAGAGTAACCAGGTATATGAACTAATAGCATAAAGTGGTAACCCCTATTTAACAAGAAGCTTTAATAGCCTTTTCAGAACTTGAAGCATAAAATCTGTGTACATAATATTGATTGCCTGATTAATCTTTTCTGTTTTTTTTATATGAGGTAACAAGAGAATACCTCTTGTGTCCTCACTTTTGTTAATTTAATTAAATTTTCTTTACAGCTTCTGCGTTAGCAGTTAATACGAGATTTTTCTTTAAGGACTCCCAAGTCCCTCTTAGGGAAACCCTGTGTTTAAAAATTAATGACTTGGTGGCGCCCTATTTAAACCCATGTTTTGTTAAGAATTAAGCCCTAGTAAGAAAATAATGCTTTGTAAAAAGAACCACGACCAATCCTCATAGGTTGTTCCCAAGGAATGGACCCCTAGCATAGTCGGAAGATATTTGCGTCCCATGATTTTAAGGAGATCCTTCCTTAAAGTTAACTGGTCATATTTGGGGATATAAAAATAACCCCTAACTAGTAAACAACCAGCAGCATACATTTTAGTATGATTGCGTATAGTTAAAAAGGCGCTGGTTATTGAAATAAACTATCTCCAACATAATTATAAATGCAAACGACAAGGCATGAGATGGTCGGTCATACCAGACGTTCAATTTAATTACATCACAATAATTATCACGAACGTTAAATATTAGTTAATTATATAGGAACATCGGCTAGATAATAGGATAAACAAAACAAACAAATAACTACGCTTAAACCAAGATATGAGTGGTGTAGTTGTAAATGTGATTAATATGCTGAAATAAAACTAACACAAAATAAAAATGTCAAATGAATCACAGATATCAAACATTATAAAATATGTTGGCAGCAAATGCATACCCCAAAATTCTACAGCATAAATACAAGCACAGATTCAGGCGCTAAATCTTTATATAAATGCATGTTAGTTAAATATATTAAATCTAGTAAACAAACGTTAAAAATTATTCATTAGGATTGCATTGGTTAAAAACGTAATTTTTAAAAATTAAACACATTGTGACATTACAAATTACAAACAAAAAAATATACACAACAACGTTGTGGTTAATTCAATTAGTATCTTAAAACCAAAACAAATATAACAAATATAATACTGTTCATATTCAAACTTGCCTAATAATTTGATTCAATATATCTAAGGTATGATGTTGGAACTAATTGCTCGTAAAATCACAGGAATGGTACATTTACTATTAGTTCCGCAATAAGTGCAATGCAATGGAAGTTGGAACCTTGTATTAAATACTAAATAAACATTATTTCAAATAAATAAATATTAGTTTTACTCTGATTTAGATATTAAATAAACAATTTAAATAATTAAATATTAGTTTTCGAATGATAAACCAAACAATACACCTTTATACATCAAACATTGAATAAAATAGTAAATACACCTGAATTACATATTAAACAACATAAGTAAAACTTCCGGCATCAAATTCTAAGCCAAAAGCAACAGGTAACACAAATATTTCCTTCAACGATTAAATATCTAACGGTTTCACAATAAATACCAACATCACACTCAAAACAAGGCTGGAATTACAAGATGTAATCAGATTACCTTAAATAGCAACTACATTATCAACATAAAACATTATCTTTAATAAAAAACCGCCAAGTGAAATTTTTCAACCTTCCATCTTGAAATCTAAAACAAAGTCCTTTAACCTTGTTGACTCGATCGATCGTCCCTACACATGTGCCCCTTATAATGTAAATTCTGACGTCACGGAACGCGTTCAGAAACCGGCAAGTGGTTACTGAGCTATTCTAGCAAATACCTTCAAATATCGAAATGTACACTATAATATTTGCAATAATTATCAACCAATGAGAAATCTACTTAGAAACACTACGGATCATTAGAACCTATATAGAAACGAATTCGTGTATTAAATCACCGTTGCACTCGTCTTTAAACTTCCCCGACACCTTTTTGTTTAGTTGCTACGGTAAAACACACGGGTTAAGTAGAAACAGAAAGGAAAGTAAGTAAGGACCCGCGCGGATCGCGATAACGTATAAAAAAATTAAAAGAAACTTAAAGGTGTCATGCAAACTACACAAGCGAAGAGTGGGCTGGTTCACATAAACTAAGAAAAGACATCTCCATCGAATTTTTATAGACAGTAAACCCAAAAAAATTTCTATATAAAAAAGAAAATTATAATCTAAAGACAATTTTTAATAATTGAGATACGAAGTGGGTATTTCGTATTGTAATGTGTAAAAAAATTGGTAATGAACAAGAATCAGCAATACTTAAGATTTCTTTAAACAAATATTTACAGTTACGCACAGCACAGTTAGAGAATTTTAATAGCATTTTACGGTATCAAGAAACACCAATGGAAGTAGTTTCGCAGCAGGTTTTTGTCTACTAGCTCCGGCCGTCGTAGTAATGTGATTCGAGTTTCTTTGTGTTGCGTGGATTACGCATCAACGTTAAACGGTGATAATCAATAATCTCTTGATATAAAAAAATGAAAACAAGGTAATATATCTCCACGTGACGAGATACTTATCTTGCACCTGCTGAGCTGAACCAGCAAAACATCTTGATTTCGCTCACTGAGGGATCGTCATCACGGTAGTCGGTATCATTAACGCTGCGAGAATAACTAAAACATCGGGCTTGCGCCAAATAGCGATGCACAGAGGATATAAGCTTCTCGTAGAAGACTTGCATCTCTCTTGAGACAATAGAATCAGCCACGCAGAAAATACATGCCAGGACGAAAAACAGAATCAAAGTGAACCAGTTTAGAAAACGATAGGATAATCGATTGAAATATTAGGATACCACATATCAAACGACGCTTCTAGAGCCTTTGTAATGCATAAATAGGTAAGGAAACAGGTAATTTCGACTTCAAACACCTTCGTTAATCACACATGTAGAAAATCTATTCTATTCAAACTGATATTACTACTTTTAAATTAAGCGAGCATATCTTTTCATAAAGCAATACCGAATACATTTGCTCTGTTATGTCAACCATTAAAGATAGATTGAGATACTTTGACTTGAACTAAATACACTAATAGCATTTTACAGTGTTGAACAAGCACTTATTTCAATTGTATTAGTATAAGTTTTATGGGAACAAATCGAGTTTATTAAATTATATTACGTGATCAAGGCGCCTCCTATAACAGGTGGTTATACAAAATATCGAAGTGGAAGTGTGGAAATATTTGAATAAGTCGTAAATCGTACGAAAATATTTAGAAATGTAAAATTGAACGTAATATACTGAAGGAATATTGTATTTGTTATTTGGGGGATAGTTGCTTGTATCAAAGTAGTGTACATTATCGCGAACATCCTTATATAGATCTTTTGTTTCCATGCTGTAAATTAAACTACCCGTGTCTGAATACTGGAGAAATAGTCTTAAACTATATCTAGGCGTCATATAGGCATAAAACACACAACGCTATGCTCGCGGTTACTTAGTTTCAGCTACTTTTCCAAGATCACGGTGATGTGACAGTATTCTAAAAAAAGAAAAGCAAGGCAATGCTATTCTATAGCTTTATTTCATCATTAGATAAATAACGTAATTTAAAAACATTTAACCAGCCAAGCATGGGCCCAATGTAACTTAATTTTAGTACTAAGTTATGCACGAAAACTATGCTTTCTTTATGTTTGTTCGGAGAAGTTGTGATTTTATCTATTTTATATGTAGTTTAAAATTTAAATCGATGCCCAAGTCTTCCATCTCCTTTTCTAACCAATAATTGGACACATGTAGGCCGTCGATATTTTCGAATTGCAAAATGTGCCAAAGCTTGTTTCTATACACAGTCTTTGATACCATAAACAACCACATTTATTCCTTGGTGTAGTTCTTGCAACTGTAGCAATCTTTTAGTCGTGGCTTTCCAACTATGTTCTGTATACGTATCTTGTTGGCTTGGTCAATTTCCGCTTGTTGATGCAATCCTGATTCTCCCACACACTGTTGTATGTCCACCACCTTCTGAAATATCTTACCCTTATAGGTTGTAAGACCCTCGACTTTAAATGAAACGAACGGTGACTTACTAGGCAAATATACAGTGTTTAGCGTCACCTCTTTACGTGTAGTGTACACCAAGGTTGCGAATCCTACCTTCCTTAGTTCGTCTATGTTATCTGCCACTTTGATAAATACGTTCTTAAAAAAACATTTTAAATGGCATGCCAAATTAGCACCATGTCTTTCCGCAAGAACGCCTACATAAGTAAAATAGTCTCTCCTAACAAGCAGAAATGCACATAGCTCGTATAACCCAGATGTAACTAAATCGTTCCACCAATACATAAAATAATCTTTTAATTCTTCCTCATTTTCTCTAATAAGATGTTCTTTGTCTAACACGTCTTTGTATTGTTTTCGTATGTCCAACCTTCGCTTTTTGCATCCATTTCCTCTAGTTCCAACTGTCTTTTTCTCCCGCTTAAATGTATTTGCGCATATTGGGGCAAAATCTCTTAGCGTAAACTATAGAGTTTGTTTTACAATCTCGGGGCAAATGTTAGGTATATTAATCAGCACCGATTCCGAAAGAATAATCTTTTGGGATTGTAGAATATGCTGCTGAGGATTGTGTAAAATATGTAAATCCTGTGTGAGATTTTTACTTTATCTTGGCTGTCTTCTTCCTCTACTATCTCCAAGTAAGAGAGTACAAACACTTTATCAATTATTCCCTTTCTTTTGGTTTTTTGGACAACTTAATTTGCAGACCAGTCAACTTTTTTGTATTGATGTTCCCCCACTATACGTAATGTAGTAGATTATTATACACTAAACGGCAACTATTTTGTAGCTTGTCCGACAGCTTACTCCACAATGTGGCAATCGGCACCGAGTACATTGGTACCTTTGGAAAGTATAACTTACATTTTCCCAAAGACTAAATCTTGTAATGGATTAAAGACCTGGACCGCACTGACATAATTTTCAGTTGTATATTGTCGCTTCCAATCGCGTAATACCATGTTCTTTAGCTAAATCAGTTGTGAATGTTTACCTTCAACGAACATTTGGACAACGCAGAAAATCTAGTATATGATTCCCCAGTGTTTTATTAACACCAGGACTTCTTTTTTGACTCATAAATTTGTTGTACATTTGAATTCTTGCATTAGCTGTTAGTCATGTTAAACAATCTATTTCCGCAGTTTTATCGTTTTCAACTATAATATTGGAGTTCTACTCGTATTCACCTTTTTAGCAGAAGTTATTGTTTGTAGTTAAATAATTACGCATCTCCGCCTTGCTAAATACGTCAACAAAATCATGGATTATCTCAACGTGAAAGAATGGTAATCATCTCTTTTGACTCCGTTTATTATATTCGCTAGTTTTTCCAATAAAATTTCCAACGTAACTTCTGCTAATTCAACTTTGTACTGAACACATATCGAATTGTTAAATTTTTCATTAATTTTCTCAAGACCTTTTCTTCCGATAATCTCTTTTACTCCGTACCCCATCTTGTTTGTACTTTCCAGAGAAAACAAATTTGGCTCTAACACCACGCGTAGCGGAACAAATATGTCAAACTTTCCCCGTAAATAGCTACTACATGTACTACAAATTTCTTTTTTTAGGATAAAAATACTTTTTTTACAGATATTTGCTCGGCGTTATATTGTTACCAAATAGTTACGTGTGTGTAGTGTAGTCCACTAGTTGGCACCTGTTCATCTTTGACATAACAAATCCTACCAATATCGGTAACCAAATTATGGTTGTACACATTTTCTACCAGTAACCACAATCCAAATAGTTCATTTTGTAACGGTAATGTTTGTAAAGTTAAGTAACGCAGAAATAGCGGACTTACTACATACACGGAGAGTGGGGTGATTCGCATATACAAAAATTACATCGTCATCGATTTTCTATTTACAATTAAAAATATAAAAATTTATATTTAAACAAGCAAAAGAATAAATAAAAAATTACTATTTAAACAAAGCAGTTACATCCTACGAACAAATTTTAAAAATTGGTCCGCGAAGTGCGCATTTCGTAGTTAACATGTAAGAAGCTAATCAGTAAAAGAACAGTAATAAACAAAAAAAACAAATTAAAGTTGAACATAGTACATTTAGAGCGATTTTAATAGCAATTTAAAATAATAAGTAACAACAGCGAAGCTAGTCTTTAAACAGATTCGGTACTCGTATTTCGCTTGTCGGCGCAATGCGACTTGGGTTTATCCCTCGGTATGTAAAAAAAAATATATATTCTACGTGTCGGGATACTCATTTTGCAGTCAAATCATCGTAGATGAATCAACTAAACATTGCTACGGTAGTCAGGATCCATTAATTCTGGGACAATACTCGCAACAGCGGGCAAATGCAAAAGAGAATTTGGGGCTACGTAACAAAAAAATTATTTTATCTGTGTAGAAAAGCACTTCCTACGCAGAAAAGCTAAAAGAAACCTGATTAGTTTTAATAAACACGTACGAACTTACCAATGCACAGGGATATAACTTATCCAAGGAAGCGTGCATTCCTTTTGAAGTAACAATTAATTACGTATAGCGTACATGCCAGCGCGGAAAGCAGGTTCAGAGTGAAAGTCAAATTAGGAAACGAGTTGATAAGCGATTCCAATATTGGAGTAACACATATCAAAAGAACACTTCTAAAGTCGTTGTTATGGATGAATAGATAACGAAAACCGGCAAATACAAAATACAATTGTAGAAAACTTATGCTATTCAAACGTGCATTATTATATTTATAAATAAAGTAAATATATTCTTTTCAGAAAACAAGGATTGTAGATATCCGAGTATGTTTGCTGTGTTATCTCAAACAATGAGGATAAATTATTGAGGTACTTTTAACTAAAACTAAATGCGTTAATAACGTTCTACAGAGTGTTGTAAAAGTACTCGCTTCAATTGTACCAGGATGTGCTTTACAGAAATCGATCAATTTATTTAATTATGAAGCATAATGATGGGCGTTTTTCATGGCAGGTAGTTACACAAGATATCGGAAAGGAAGGGTGGACATACTTAAAAGAATCCTAAATTAAATAATCATATTTATAAGGGTTGTTACGTTTATTTTTCAACATAAATTAAATACCCTTTTTCTCCCTGGTTAAGTCATTACCCGCTCGAATAAATTCCATTTCAATTCTTAAATTCTCCAACAATACCCTATATAATGTACTTGTTCAGAATAAGCGCGCTTTAACATAATTTTAACTCCAATCCATTTTGCTTTTAAAACGAAAATTTATTCGATAAATGAAATAGTCAATACCTTGTTCTAGGTATCCATTAATTTGTTAAACCTTCCTATAACGTATAATTGCTTTCTCTTGTGTTTCCCATGAAAAGACTTGTTGAAATAATGGATCCTACTATTATTTGATAGCGTGTTTTCCAGTTTGCTAATCGCACTTTGACACCGTGAGGATTGCAGTTCGAACTCGTGCTATTTGAACCAATTTTTAATTTGATTCTTCAGCGTGTGCGTTGAAATATTTTCTACATTACTCGTCCCAGTACTTCAAGAGCAATGCACGTTTTTTGTTCGACAAGTAGGAGGTATCTTGCGTGTATCGGTGAGTTTTTCTGCACCTACCCATTCTAATCAGATTCTCTTTTTAGCTCTTAGCTGGAGGCCAAATTGGTTCTTTTTATATATGCACAACTGTTCTTTGCCACAGATCAACTACCGTTGCCTGTAGATCGATAGTGCCGTTATGGTAACAGGGTAAATAGATCCCGACGACCGGGCTATGCGGTGCTGCTTCGCTCCCGATGGCGTGCAAGCTAAGTATCCCGACACATGCAGGTATACATCTTGTTTTCTTTTGTGCGTATCAAGGGAATATTCTTTATCAGCATTTGGTGTAGTTACGTGATAAGAAACATGACACTGTAGGACTATTGTTTGTTGCTGCGAATCGATATTATCGCTCTACAGGTGTGATGTACCATTGTTAAAAATGTTTGACAAAAGTTCCCACACGCTTATTCTTTTTTACTGATTAATTTATTTTACAAACGGTATTATGTACAATTTAAAAGAATGTTTGACAAAAGCTCTCACACGCTAATTCTTTTCTACTAATTAGTTTATTTTACAAAAGGTATCATGTGCAATTGTAAAAACGCTTGGCAAAAGTTCTTACATGTTTATTTTCTACTGATTAGTTTTATTTTGTGTAAAATACGAGATGCGCACTTCGTATCTAAAGTACTAAATTGTTCATATCACATAATTGTTTGCTTTGAAATAGTAACACTTAATTTATTTCTTCTGCTTGTTTGTACAGAATCCTTTATTTATTCTTGTAGTTAATAAATAATCGTGGACGACGTGCTTTTTTTGTTTTTTGGTATTTAGGTGAATCCCCCTACTCTCCGCGTTTGGTAGTTAACCTAGTTTTTATGTTTCTTCCGGCTACGTCTAGGTATGTAGCTGGGTAAAATTGAACTTAACGATTTGTTCGTGTCGCTTTATGTCCAAGAAGTTGAGGAACGTTAATCAACTTGCTTACCGTTCTAGCTACTGCTGAATATCAAATTAGATACGAAAAATCTTCTCTATTATGCCCTACGGAGTGGGTACGTAGATTGCCGAAGACGCCCGAACGAAGTTAGGGACGAGGTAGAGGAACTACAATGAGAGGTAAATTCATAGAGTGTAAGCACATATGGAAATGTTATGGCACACGTACTTTTTAGAATAAAGAAAAAGTTGGCGAGATCACCACGGCAACCACTAGGAGTGCGGCCTACCCCAGCCTGGAGTGTACCCTTGTAACATGTTTAATTTCAGTAATAATTATTCGCATTGAATTACGAGGATAATGCGCTAAGCGTGCATTATTCCTTATTAATCTTTTTTTATTAAAATATCTGTGTCACATAAAGTTATTTCCACGCGCATCTCTAGTTGTTTCTTTCGTATTCCACGCCTCTAACGTCGCGACGATTCGGTTCTTGTTTCGTTAAGTTAGTCGCCCGCTAGAAACAGCTTTATCAACATGTATTCCCGCCTAGAGGCAGGCGACCTTCGCATCAATTACTAAAGTAAGCAGGTCAGGTCGTGCTCGACCTGAAACTATTAAGATACCTTCTACTAACGGTTAGTAAAGTATATATTTTACGAACTAATTTAATTTGGTTTAATTTATTTAGCGCGTCATGTAGGATTCATCATTTAAAATTCGTCAATTAGGAGTCGTCCCTTAGGATTTGTAATTTGTCAACTTAGAATTTATCAACTAAGAATGATGGATGTTGGTTTTGATTGCAGTCGTTTCAAATAACATGGGTCGGAGATTATGAATTTCCATCCAGATTTGATTTGGAGCAACAACAGCAGTTTGGTTCGTTATTAGATATAAGATATTTTATGCATGTGTTTTGAACGTCATAAAAATTTGATGAACTGACTATCATATAAAGCACGGAAAGTTGTTATTATATTTTCAAACATGTAATCTGTTTAATCCTCAATTATTATTGAACTGGTTTTATAAACCGTAGAACAAAATTTTGTCAGATTAGGTTTTTATAATTACAAGCTTTGTTCCATCTGAACCTTAGATAATTTCAACGTATGTTTTCGACCTCATATTTTTTTGTGTTGCACAGTTGACAGATGCTTCGTGCAACTGTCATTGAGTTTAAACCAAACATTCCTATTTTTGTGATTAGCATTTATCTACATATAAATTATAAACTTTAAATCTGAAAATTTAAAGACACTCTGTATAAGATTTTAGAAATTGTAATCTACCTGAAAAGATCTGCCCAGGTTAGAACGTAATTCAGTGTATTATGCTTACAAATTATTTTCACTCAAATGTTTAAAGCAGGTTCATATTTAAAGTGTAGTTGGTTGTTTTAAAAAGTCAAAACCTTGACTTTGATATAGATGTTAATGATAAATTTTTGTTACTTGTTAAAAAGTTCCGAAATTTTAAAAGAGAGTTTTTTTAGTAAACAATTAGTTCAACTTTGAGGCTTTTATTTTGGTCAAATGTGATCAAATCTAATTACACAAAGGTAAAATTTTTGAGTAATAATTTGGTGCCAATATCATATTGGATATACATTTTTTTATTTTTATTATACTTTTATAGGACACAAATGGTGTTCTACTTTTTTATTTATTTAATCTTTGCAATTTCTTACAGGAGCTGCGTCTTATTTTGATGAGACAGGATTTTGTTAACGAAGGCGATCGTTTTATCTTTGGGTTTCCACGTCCGCCCTTAGAACTGTGCTCTGCTATTATCGTAATTATCTCAGGACTTGGTGACGCCTATTTAATTTAGCTTAGATTTGGTTTTCAAACAGAATTCTACCCCTCCCCTCCCCACTTCTTATTGCTCTACCCAGGAATAGATCCCTAGCTATGTCGAAAGATTTTTGTTCACTGGCGCCCATTAAGAAAAATAAGTTACACTAGCGCCTCAACGTAGAAAATTTGTTTTGGCACAAATTTAGTTGAGACATTGACTTTCCTTCAGTCAGTTAATTACCTTAGCCAAATTTATTTTTAACTTTAAATTTTATTTTGGCCTAATAAAGATTTTATTTGATATTGTTTTGGCAAAAACCTATTTTTACCAAATTCACTTTTTGACTTTGATCTTTCGTTGCCCAAAATTTACTTTGACAATTTTCGTAAGGCTTAAATCATTTAGATTTATCAATTTAATTTCATTAAAATATTAGACTATCACAATCATGTCTGAAAAATTCCAAATTGTTTGTTTACTTAAAGAGGAACTGGAATATGAACTGAGAATCAGAGGAGTAGTGAGTGAGAGACCAGTTCTCGAGAAAAGAAAAATTTTAGGTAGACTATTAGCTAAAGAAGTTGATAAGCCTGGTTGTCTGATTGATCTTTCGAGTTATGTAGTAGATTTTGCGACAGAAAGTAAAGAGATTTCTGTTTCAGTTGAGTCGGTTCAAAATGTTTTGTCCGAATTTGACGGTGATTCGTCGGATTCAATTTTTAGGAGAGCTTGTTCAAGGTTGATTCACCTTTCTGGTCGAGTTGAGCGTATGAAAATTCCTTTAATAAATTCAGAGGAAGCTATTAAGTTCAGAAATGAAACCGTAGCAACCATACTTACCCTAGAAGCTGAATTATATGATAAAGTCAATAAGAAAGAGTACAGAGTCCACTAATTTTGATCGGTCTGTTGTAATATCACCTTCAGTTGATAGTGTGCCTACCCATTCAATTTCGTATGTAGCACCTTCTTTACCTATAGGTTCGTGGCCCGTAAAATTTTCAGGGGACCCTAAACAATTATATTCATTTTTAGATAGAGTCAGCGAATTAGCGCAATCTCGTAAGGTACCCGAAGCTGATTTATTTGGATCAGCATGTGAACTTTTTGTGGGAAATGCTTTGATTTGGTGTAGAACTGTAAAAAATTCGTTGAAGGATTGGAATTTCTTATTAGAACGTTTAAAGGGTGATTTTTTACCCGGTTTTTCAGATGATGATATTTGGGAAAAAATTAAAAATCGTCGTCAAGGAAAGGATGAAAGTATTGTTTTATTTGTTGCGCATATGCAAACGTTATTCAGTAGACTTACTAATGAGCCAGCAGAAGTAACTAAAGTTAGGATGATAAGAAAAAATTTGATTCCGTACTTTATTTCAGCACTTGCGTTGTCCGACATTCAAGATGTACCTACCTTAGTAAGGTTGTGTAAAAAATTAGAAGAAGCTTCTTTGATGAAACTAAACTCAGTTTCTGCATCTTCGAGTAAACCTAACAAGTCTTTGAGTTTTTCTAAGCATCCATTTGAGATTAAACATCCCGTTTCGAATGAAAAAGTTTATGCAGTTAAGAGTCAGATTTATAAAAATAAATCAGTTATTCCTCAAGTACAAGTAGTTGATAATGGTACTTCTGAGCCTTCAGTTTTTAATTCGTTGGGTCCTGATAAGAAAAATAATTTTGCTTGTTGGAATTGCTCACGTGGTGGACATTGGTTTAAGGATTGTAGAGCATCCAAAAGGATTTTTTGTTTTGGATGTGGTCGAAAAGGTGTTAAGGCAACTTCGTGTCCACAATGTTCAAAAAACTAGTAAAGCGGCAGGTGCATGGTGGTCGGCATTCTGTTTCGCGTGATAAGGCTACAGTTATGTTGTGTAAACAAGAAAAATATTTTTGCAAAGATGATTGGTCGAAATGGCTTACAGTTGTAAAAAATTTTTGTCGGATTTCTTCGAAGCCTAAGACTAATTCGTTGTTCATAGAAAAGCAGTGTGATAATCGACCTTACATTATGGTGAAATTGTTTGATAGAGATATTATCGGTCTTCTAGATTCCGGATGTACTACCTCAGTGGTTGGATCCTTAGCTCTTTCGATAATTGAAAAGTTAGACTTAAAAATTTTTAGTTCAGCAAAGACAGGTATTACTACTGCTGATGGATCAGTAAAGTCTGTTTTAGGTTCTGTTGACTTAAAAATTTGTGTGGGTAATGATTGTCGTATTCTTAATGCATTGGTGGTTCCGTCCCTACCTCATGCTTTTATATTTGGTGGTGATTTTGCAAAATTATTTGGTGTAGTTGCCGATTTTAAGAACAATAAATGGTTTATTCAGAGTAATATTGAGAATAGCATTGTGTATTTAGGTTCATCTTCTATCCCTTTGAGCACTAATGATTACTTGTTTGATTTGCATGACCTTTCGGATGTTTAGTGTGTACAAGCACAAGAGATTATAGATTCATTCAATGAAATTAGCAGTGATGATAGGTTGGGACGTACTAACTTGATCGAAATGGATATAGATACAGGTAATGCTAAGCCCTTCCATAAGAAACCGTATGTAATGTCACCGTATATGAATAGGATATTAAACAATGAGTTGGACGACATGCTCAGACTCAAGGTCATTGAACCGTGTATTAGTCCGTGGTCATCTCCGGTATTGTTGGTTGAGAAGGCAGATGGAGAATATCGTTTCTGTTTTGATGGTAGGGCCTTGAATGACCTAACCGTTCACGATTCGTATCCGCTTGCAAATGTAGATATAATCCTCAATATGCTGTGAGGTGCAAACTATATTTCGTCAGTTGATTTGAGAAAATCGTTTTGGCAAGTCCCTCTTAGTGAGTCATCTAAAGATGAGACTGCTTTTAGTATTATTTCGCGAGGACAGTATAGATTTACGTGTATGCCATTTGGGTTGAAGAATGCTGCGCAGACGCAACAGCGATTAGTAGATGCGATTTTTAGTCCACGTTTTGAACCTCATGTATTTTGCTATTTGGACTACATAATACTATGTTCGTCGTCGTTTGAAGAACATTTGAAATTATTGTCAGAGGTTAAGCAACGTCTAAAAGAGGCTAACCTTACTATAAATATAGGGAAATGCGAATTCTTCAAAAAGTCACTTAAATTTTTGGGTTATATAGTAGGTTCAAATTCACTTCGCACAGACCCCGATAAAGTATCAGCTATGGTTAACTTTCCTCGACCGAAAACCACGACGGAAGTTAAGAGGTTCATAAGAATGTGCAGTTGGTATCGTCTCTTTATAAAGAATTTTTCGTCATTAGTTTCGCCCATTAATGATCTCGTCACAAAAAAGAAAAAAGGTCAAACTGTAACTTGGAGCCCGGAGGCAGAAAATTCATTTGTGTTAATTAAACAAGCCTTAGTTTTTGCACCTCTTCTTTCGCAGCCAGATTATTCAGCCCCCTTTATTGTCGAATGCCACGCCAGTAACACTGGGTTAGGTGCTGTTCTGATACAGAATATAAACGGAGAAGAACGTGTAATTTCGTACGCAAGTAAAACCCTAAGCCGTACGGAGCGCAATTATTCCACCACAGAAAAAGAGTGCTTAGCAGTCATCTTTGCAATTGAAAAATTTCGTCCGTGGGTGGAAGGTGTTCGATTTACAGTTGTTACTGATCATTTTTCGTTACTTTGGTTGAGTAATCTTCAGAATCCCACTGGAAAACTTGCCAGATGGTCTGTTCGATTAAGGCAACATTCATTTGATTTAGCACACAGGAAAGGAAAATTTAATATAGTCCCAGATTGTCTTAGTCATGCTGTTCCTGTAGAAAATCCTGAAATTAATTTAGTAGAGATCAAACTTGATAATGTAGGTTTGTGGTATGAATCTTTAAGGAAGAAAATTTTGTCGTCCCCCAAAAGCTGCCCACAATGGAAAGTGGAAGATGGTTTTATTTTTAAGTTTATTCCTTCCAAATTACCTCATTCGGCGAATATTGTAGAGTGGAAGCAATTAGTACCGAAATCTCAGCGTATAGATGTCATTAGATCATGTCATGACCCCCTACTGCAGGACATTTTGGTTCTTTGAAAACTTTGTCTCGTGTCCAAGAATTGCATTATTGGCCAAAAATGATTTTTGATGTGCGTAAATTTTGTCGGAAATGTTTGATTTGTGGTGCTCAAAAACCACCAAATAAAGGTCCTCTTGGCATGATGGGAAAGGAAAAAGAGGTTAGATTTCCGTTCCAAACCATTGCTTTGGATTTGATGGGTCCGTTCCCTCGTTCCAAACGCGGACATAAATGGCTCTTAATTGTTGGCGACTGGTTTTCAAAGTTTTGCGCAGTGCCAAGGCACATTTGATGGAAAAATTTTTAGAAGAAAAAGTGATTCTTGTTTACGGCGTACCACAATTTGTTATTTGTGATAATGGTCCACAGTTGATTGGTCGTGTTTTTAAGGCTTTGTGTCCAAAGTACGAAATCCAAAAGATTTGGTACAATGCTGTTTATGCTCCTCAATGCAATTTTGTGAAAAGGATTAATAAGACAGTTGGTACTGCAATCCGTTCATACGTAGAAGAACATGATACGTGGGATATTGAGATATCAAAGATTCAGTATGCAGTTAATTCAGCGAAACACGAATCCACCAACTATTCACCAAATTTTTTAGTCTTTGGTCGTCAGGTACCCTTAAGTGGAAAAGCTTATAGTGACAGTTTTGAGCTCGGTAAAGATGTTGATGTTGTTTCTAGCAGTAGACCTTCCTATGTTTTGGATGGTCAATCTTTGTTTGATATTTTTGAGAATGTCCGTGAAAATTTACATGTAGCTTATCAGCGTTCGAGTAAACGCTACAATCTTAGAAGAAGAGACATTTCATTTCAATTTGGAGAAAGAGTATGGAGGACTAATAAGGTACTTTCGAGTGCTGGTGATAAATTCTCCGCTAAGTTAACTCCAAAATTTGTTTTGTGCAAAGTTCGTAAAAAACATTCCAATTTAGTATATGAATTAGAGAATGAAGATGGATCAAAAGCAGGGAAATGGCATGTTAAAGATTTGAAGCCCTTTGCTGCATCTGACCCAGATGAGAATGATGATCCTGAAGATTAGTTCCAGTTCAGTCATTTCTTTCATTATAAGAAAATCATTTGTATGCTTGTTTCGTTTTGTTCTGGTTTTTGATTTAGTATGGTTATAACTGATACTAAATGAAAACTGTCCTTTTGCAACGTATTTTGTTTGGAAATTTTGTATGGTTATGGAAACTCGTAGTCAAAATTTAGTAGTAGTTTTGTAGTGTACGTTGATTTACATACTAGTTTAGGTTGTCACGCGCTAGTAGAAGATATTGTTAGAAAGTAGAAATAAGTCGACTATATAAATTGTTAGTCCTGATTTCTACATATTTAGGTAGAGAGAATATTGGCGTATTCTTTCCCTTGATTTTGACCTTTCTTTCATTTTTTTGTTTGGTAAGGTTAGAGGTTTGCATGGTGAACCTCACCATTTGATCCATCACTAATAGGTGATGATGTTTGGAAATTAGTGATAGGATAATTAGTAAGGTGAAGGAGATTTCAACCCTGACTGGTTCGGTTTTGTATTAAGAGTTTTGGTTTGTGAAATATTTGCGTAGAAGTTTAAGTTTAGTAGAAACAAAACTTCTAACACTTTGAGTTATAGTGGTGATGTGCAGTCACCGCCATTTTTGTACGTAACCTGTTGGTTAGTTTATTTTGGTTTTGGTTATCACTTTGAGCTGATAATATTTTGTATTATGATGCTGTTTTGATATGGTAGCGTTCTTTTTTGTTGGTAAAATTGCTTGAGCTCCAGGAAGTGGAGTTGTTATTTTTGGAAAGTTTGGATATTTTATGTTGTGTTTAGTTATAGTTAGTACGTACTGGCTTCAGTAGGAGTAAGAAAATTCTTGCTCTGATAAAAGAGTTCCTTTAAACTTGGTTTAATTTTTTTGTCCCGTGGAGTGTTTGACTTTTTGATTTGACTTCTCTCGATTTTGACTTATACCGGTTATGACTCCCCGATTTTGTCTCCCAATGGACGTTTGGTACACGTAGTTACCAGCACACTCAAATTTGTATATATTAGTCCCTCTCGTTTTCATAATTTTCGTAGTTATTCTGGATGTTGATTAAATAAGTATTTTTAATTTGTAAACTGTCATGTTTAGCAATTAATTGTGATGTTAGTTAGGAGTTTGATAAAAGCTCTTATAAAAAAAAATCTTTTGTTTTTTGCTTAAAATTTTTCTGTTATAAAAGATTTTTTTTCTTTTGGGAAAGGGGTAGTGTAACATGTTTAATTTCAGTAATAATTATTCGCATTGAATTACGAGGATAATGCGCTAAGCGTGCATTATTCCTTATTAATCTTCTTATATTAAAATATCTGTGCCACATAAAGTTATTTCTACGCGCATCTCTAGTTATTTCTTTCGTATTCCACGCCTCTAACGTCGCGACGATTCGGTTCTTGTTTCGTTAAGTTAGTCGCCCGCTAGCAACAGCTTTATCAACATGTATTCCCGCCTAGAGGCAGGCGACCTTCGCTTCAATTACTAAAGTAAGCAGGTCAGGTCGTGCTCGACCTGAAACTATTAAGATACCTTCTACTAACGGTTGGTAAAGTATATATTTTACGAACTAATTTAATTTGGTTTAATTTATTTAGCGCGTCATGTAGCATCCTTTAAAATTCGTCAATTAGGAGTCGTCCCTTAGGATTTGTAATTTGTCAACTTAGAATTTATCAACTAAGAATGATGGATGTTGGTTTTGATTGCAGTCGTTTCAAATAACATGGGTCGGAGATTATGAATTTCCATCCAGATTTGTTTTGGAGCAACAGCAGCAGTTTGGTTCGTTATTAGATATAAGATATTTCATGCATGTGTCTTGAACGTCATAAAAATTTGATGAACAGACTATCGCATAACGCACGGAAAGTTGTTATTGTGTTTTCAAACATGTAATCTGTTTAATCCTCAATTATTGTTGAACTGGTTTTATAAGCCGTAGAACAAAATTTTGTCAGATTAGGTTTTTATAATTACAAGCTTTGTTCCATCTGAACCTTAGATAATTTCAACGTATGTTTTCGACGTCATATTTTTTTGTGTTGCACAGTTGACAGATGTTGTCTTGAAAACAGATGCTTCGTGTAGCTGTCATTGAGTTTAAACCAGACGTAACTTGGCACTGCAGGTGCAGGTCACAATAGACTATAAGAAACTATTTGTTAGAATTAAGATTGATACTTTGTATTGTATAAATGAATAAAGAAAATAGCAGACATGAGCTCTGCAGTTCCCATAAGCAATGTGAGGGGCAGGGATACCCTCAGGAGCCCAAGATGGCCAGTCAGTCTCGAGCATCACAACTTTAACCTTGTTAGTTGTTCAAGTTACTCAAATTTAGTTTAACTAAATTAATTAGTGAAAGTAATTGAAAAGTAATTTTTGATTGTTAAAAGCGTTAAAGAATATAACGCAGCCATTTGTTAATTTCCACTGTAATTTCTGTTTTAAATAAATTTGTTACAAGGGTTTTGAAAAAGCCTTTTTAAAAAGCCGCTCCAAGAGGCCCAAAATCTAACTCGCGGCAATTAATTAAAAATAAGTGTGTGCGTGTGCGCGCACGCGTGCGTACGTGTACGCGCGTGCGTATGTGTATGAGAGAGAGAGGGAGGAAAAAAGGGAGAGAAAGAAAGAACAGAAACGTAATACACTGTAATTAAAATCCCCTGGGTTACTCATCATCCAGCGGAAATCTTACTAGACTAGACGTTGTTGGTGCCCATAAACTTGACCGATTGCAAACTTAACAGGTTACGTGCTAGTAATAACGTAGCTTGAAATTGCACCTACGTAAATTTAGAATTTAATAATTTAACGTAATAGAATTTTAAAATAAATTAGATAATGCAACAGCGTTTAATAATCAAAATAAATTTGAAGCAAGCCGGAAATCAAATTATTCCGTTAAAATATTTGAATGCTAATAAAATATTTTGGGGTTATGAATTGCAAACTAGACCATCTATAAAAAGTCTTAAAAAGATTAGGCATTGAAAAAGTAAATATAATGAACTAAATTATTAGATAAAATAAACAGAAGTTACAAGTTTTATAACATCCACTTTATATAACTGTCATTTTCCAAATTTAAAGGCTAAAGGTCGGCATATGCCAAATAATATATAACTTAACTAATATTATTAAAATTTATTCATGCTTGATGAACGGGTACAAAATGTATCCTTTATTAAAACACGTTTAATTCATAATAACTAATACAAAGACACAAATTATTAAACACCTGGTGAAAAATGTTTATCGAATCATTCAGTACTACCAACCACAAAGCTACCAAATTAATTTTTTTTTAAATGAAAAAAATTAGAATGTTATATTTGATCATTTTTAGTACAAGTGAGTCTGCGTGATAACCACCACATTTTACTACACAGAGATATCTTAAGCGTCTTTTTGACTTATACAAACAAGTATAAATTTAGCGGCATTGTACAATATTTAAAATATAAAATCATGCTAAGCTGAAATTTATTTACAATTTTTAACCAAGCGTTTTCAAAACAATCTTGCAGAGGTGAGAAGCTTGACAGTCTAAAACTGCAGCACTTTTTTCGAAAACCTAGGTTAAGATAGATAAAAATGTGAAAAAGTAATGATGCATAGGCTCTTCTCAGCATCCGCCGTCTATGTACACAATTTTGAGGTGCAGGTAAGTATTCGCTACACTGTCAGGAAAGATATCGGATCTCCACTTGCGCTAACTAGCGAATTCTCATTGGTCTTGAATTGTCAGACAATTGTTGATAACCAACCATATGTTGTACCATTTCGTATTTGTAAATTTATTGCTTCGTTATTTAAAAACCATTTCAATTTCTACTTATTTGAATATACGGATTCACTACACTTATATTATTTCAAGTGAGCTCAGTTAGGCAACCAACGTTACATGTTCTTTATTTGATTCACAAGTCCACATACTTATATTACATTTTCTGGTTTCTTATCTACGCATGTTGTTGTGTAACCGACCTGAAGGCTGACCAGAACGCCCTCTATAGACGGCAACACCGCGCTCCATGATCTAACATCTAGTGGCAGTGGCTCGACGACTCCTACGTTGTGTTGTTATAATGTAACCCAAATTCACACTAAGATGGCGTTAAGGCGGGAAGGTTTGAAATAAAACTACAGTATTTATCTAACTTGACTTTTAATTAAAACAATGACCACTAAATAGGTCATTCGCACGAAAGCAGAAAAATGACATTTAAAGCAAACAGTGCCGTACTCAACCTAGGCGATTGGAGAAAGAGCACGGCAGAGAAAACTCCAATCTGCCCTCACACAGTTTCCAGCCTGCAATTAGCACAAAGGAATAATTTAAACAATACTAGTCTACCAACCTTAATTGCAATCAAGAAACTACAAATCTGGCAAAATTAGAACTATTATAAAATCTAAACCTCAATCTTTATGAGTGTGTAGTGTAACCGACCTGAAGGCTGACCCGAACGCCCTCTATAAACGGCACACCGGGCTCCATGATCTAACATCTAGTGGCAGTGGCTCGACGACACCTACGTTGTGTTGTTATCATGTGACCCAAGTTCACACTGGGAAGATGGCGTTAAGACGGGAAGGTTTAAAATAAAACTACAGTATTTACCCAATTTTACTTTTAATCAAAAGAATAACCAATAAATAGGTCATTTGCATAAAAACATAGAAAAATGACATTTAAAGCAAACAGTGCCATACTCAACCTGGGCGATTGGGGAAAGAGCACGGCAGAAAAAACCCCAAACTGCTTTCACACTTCCAACTGCATTTGGCACATCTCGACAAGGACAGGTGACATATAAATACTCAGATCACCAACATTGAATTTAACGGTATGTCAACTGTTACCCAGACATAGCACACATGACAACTGGAAAAACGTTAGTGCGAACCAGCTAGTCTTTTCTGGTAGGCACTGAGGTCGGATAATCAATACTACCCAGCTAAATTTGAAAAGGGGGACACCAGGAATGTACAATCTGCCTTGACTACCAATGTTCCTCTCCGCACGGACATAAAATGTTAGTAATATTCAACAAGGCTCAATCATACGCGCCCACATACGTACATTAAGGCTAGCTGACTTCCTATTATTTGCAAAAGTACAGCTACAGGTACATTGACAAGACGACATGAATCGCTGAAATGAACTTATGGTATGATTGCGCATAGTTAAACAGGCGCTTAATATTGAGTAGACTATCTCCAACATAGTCATAACTGCACGCGAAAAGCACGAGATGGTCGATCATACCAGAGGTTCAATTTAATTACATCACAACAGTAATCACAAACGTTAAATACTAGTTAATTATATAGGAACATCGGCTAGATAATAGGATAAACAAAACAACAAACATATAATTACGTTTAAACCGTGATGTGAGCAATGCAGTGGAATATGTGGTTAATATGCCTAAATAAAACAATTACACATAAAATAAAAATGTCAAATGCATCACAAATATCAAACATTATAAAACATTTAGGCAGCAAATACATATCAAAATTTTACATCATAAATACAAGCCCAGATTCAGGCGCTATATCTTTATATAAATGCATGTTACTTAAATATATTAACTCTAGTAAGGAAATGGTAAAAATTATTCATTATAATTGCATCGATTAAAACGTACTTTTAAAAATTAAACACATCGTGGCATTACAAATTACATACTAAAAAAATACACAACTGTATGGTTAATTCAATAAAACCCAAAAGAAATACAACATTGAAATATAATACTGTTCATATTCAAACCTGCCTAATAATTTGATTCCATATATCCAAGGGATGATGGTACAAATTACTCGTAATATCACAGTAAGGGTACATTTACTATTGATTCGGTAACAGCTGCAAGCAATTGGAGTTACAACTCCGTGTTAAATACTAAATAAACATTATTTGAAATAAACAAATATTAGTTTTCGGTCGATGAACCAAACAACACTCATTTATACATAAACATGTTAAATAAAATCATAAATCTACCTGGAAATTACATATTACACCTGATAAGTAAAACAACTGGCAAATTCAGAGTCAAAAGCAACAGGCAATCATAAAAATATTTCCTTCAATGGTTAAACAACTAACGGTTTTACAATAAGTACCAACATCACATTCAAAACAACGCTCTGATTACAAGATGTAATCAGATTACCTTATATAACTACTACATTATAAACTTAAAAACATTACCTTTAATAAAAAAACTGCCAAGTGAAATGTTTCAACCATCTATCTTGAAAATTCCTTTAACCCTTGTCGACTCGATCGATTGATCCTACACATGCGCCCTTATAACATAAATTCTGACATAACGGAATGCGTTCAGAAACCTGCAAGTGCTTACCGAGCTATTCTAACAAATACCTTTGTAGGAAAATTGACATTCTTGATGGTTCTATGTGTTTGTAATCCTACATTTGATTAATGATTGATGCAAGTTCGAAGGACCAGAACAGTATTATCATTTATTGAACACAGTTTTGAACTAGTGATTAAACAATATTGACCGTTCAATGATAAATGCAAGCGATAAACTTACACACAATTTTGTAAGTTTTATTACCACTCAGATTGTGAATGACATAGTAATAATTTTTATGTTTAATCTCTGAGGCGATGAAATAAGCCCACTAAAACGGTTTTGTAAATAATTTAAACATTGATTTTGAGTACATGCGCTTGCATTTAACTTACAAATAAACATATATACAAAGTATGTAATATCAAAATGAAAATACAAGCACAATATTTCTAACAACCTTCAAATATCGAAATGTGTACTATAATATTTTCAATAATTATCAACCTATAAAAAATCGACTTAGAAACACCACGGATCACTACATTGTGGTTGATATGAATTCCCGGAATATTGCTAGTATAAAATACAATTGAAAATCGTTGTTAGTTATGTGGTTCTGCTGTAACAATAATTTCATGTGTTGGTGTTACAATGAAGTGTTCTTACCAAGACGTTAAAAGTTTTTATATAGGCTATACTTCGCGTTTGTCATATATGGAATGCGTGGTTTAAATGAAAATTGAAACTTGCTTTTCACTGCTATACTATTTATTAACTATAAAATTAACCAGTCAGTTAGTAGGAAGAAGTTTGATGCTGTCATCATGTGAATGCATAAGTTTGGTTAAGATACCAAAAGAAACACTATTAATATTAGAACATTTTAATGGTTGTGTTTCTTTTAGGTGTAACTGTCCGTTATCTTTTTAGAAGTTGTCAATACCCTTCATAACGTGCGTGAGGAAGTATTATATCATGGTGACCGACAACTATTTACTTGACTCCTTACAGTATGTAGATTGCCTACATTCTAGAAATGTTAAGAGGAATACTTTATACGACAATTTTTGTACAATGATTGGGTGATTTATTTAAATGTAGTACTATAAATATGTATTTCTTTGTAGTTTTATGCTTCAGTAGCTTCTATTTAGGATGGGCTCAGTCTGCATCAAAACAGTAAGTACTTCGGTCTGCACCAATTTAGTATTTAGCTAGCATACTTAATTACATACTATATTGATGCAGATCGTCAGTATAGAGTAAGTGAATAAGATTCTGACGATATTTATTATATGTATGTATATTCCGCTGTGTATATATGACTAGTTGTTTGTTGTGCTAATACAGATTATTATTAGTTGCAGTGTTTAAATGCCACTTAGTTTTGTTATACTAAACTATGTCGCAATATTTAAGGGGTGTATAATGGAATAGTTATTTTATTTATATAACACCATTTAGTTTGATTGTTAATTATATATAATTAATTTTTAATATTAGTACGTGAGAAGTGAAGAATTTAGATGTTTGTCCTTAAAATTAATATTGTTTTGTCAGAGAGTTATTTATTAGAATTATATTAAACATGCGTTTTGTGTTTAATTATTATTTTAGGTATTGATGTTTTAAGAAAAAGGCGAATTGGTTCGTGTGTAGTGTCGTTTCGTTCTTTGACACCCCCACTCTCCACTGCCTTTTCCGACTGTGTTTAACACATTCGTCCGTTTTTTCTCCTTCTCTCTATCTTCTTTTGATACCGTACTTCGGACGAGTTCACTCCTTGTTACTGGTTTTCTGTTTTTCTTACCGGCCCGCTCGTCCTACGGGTAACACAATTTCCAACAGGAAGTTATAAATGTTCAAAAGAACGCTTTTAACTGAAACTTAAAGTTATAATGAAATTACATATAAATACTAACGTAAACTTGATACGCGTCAAAATGGTAGATTATGTGCGTTTATTACTGTACACGAACGTGTCGCAATGGAAAACGTGGACTTTACTTTTTTTTTGTTATATATAATTTCTAATATCGAATTTTATTTTTAATTATGTTCTCAAATTCGTTTGTTGACTAATTGTATGAAAAATATCATTTCTAAGAACCAAGAACCGAAAAAGTTAAACTTAACTTATTCATGTTGTAAAAGCGATAATTGTTACAAATAATGTACTTTGAAAAATATTTTGTAACATGTTTAATTTCAGCAATAATTATTCGCATTGAATTACGAGGATAATGCGCTAAGCGTGCCTTATTCCTTATTAATCTTCTTATATTAAAATATCTGTGTGACATAAAGTTACTTCGTCAAGCATCTCTAGTTGTTTGTTTCGTATTCCCCACCTCTAACGTCGCTATGATTCGGGTCTTGCTTCGTCGAGTTAGTCGCCCGCTAGCAACCGCCTTATCAAGATGTATTCCCGGCTAGAGGCAGGCGACCTTCGAATAAATTACTAATGTAAGCAGGTCCGGTCGTGCTAGACCTGAAACTATTTTGATACCTTCTACTAACGCGCGTCATGTAGAATTCGTCATGTAGAATTCATCATTTAGGATTCGTCACTTAAGATTTGTCAATTTAGAATTTGTCTACTAAGAATTTCTTAACTAAGAATTCGTCAACTAAGATATATGGATGTTGGTTTTGATTGCAGTCGTCCCAAATTAGAAATGGCTAGTAACCTTGCTTGAAGAATAAGAATTTCCATCTCGATTTGTCGTGGAGCAACAGAGGCAGTTTGGTTCGTTATTAGATATAAGATATTTCATGCATGTGTTTTGAATGTCATAAAAATTTGATAAACATACTATCATATAAAGCACGTAAAGTTGCTATTACGTTTTCAACATGTAATCTGTGTAATTCTCAATTATTGTTGAACTGGTTTTATAAGCCGTAGAAAGAAATTTTTGTCAAGTTGGGTTTATATAATTACAAGTTTTGTTCCATCTGAACCTTAGATAATTTCAACGTATGTTTTCGACGTCATACCTTTTTTTGTATTGCACAGTTGACAAATGTTGTCATGAAAGCAGATGCTTCGTGCAGCTGTCATTGAATTTAAACTAAACATTCCTATTTTTGTGATAGCATTTATCTACATGTAAATTATAAAATCTAAATCTGAAAATTTAAAGACACGCTGTGTAAGAATCTAGAAATTGTAATCTACCTGAAAAGATCTGCCCAGGTTAGAACGTTAATTCAGTGTATTATGCTTACAAATTATTTTCACTCAAATGTTTAAAGCAGGTTCATAGTTTGAAAGTGTAGTTGGTTGTTCTAAAAGTCAAAACCTTGACTTTGATATAGATGTTAATGATGAAATTTTTTTACTTGTTAAAAAGTTCCGAAATTTTAAAAGAGAGTTTTTTTAGTAAACAATTAGTTCAACTTTGAGGCTTTTATTTTGGTCAAATACGATCAAATCTGATTACACAAAGGTAAAATTTTTGAGTAATAATTTTGTGCCAATATTATATTGAATATACATTTTTTATTTTTTTGGATACTTTTATAGGACACAAATGGTGTTCTACATTTTTATTTATTTAATCTTTACAATTTCTTACAGGAGCTGCGTCTTATTTTTGTAAGACAAGTTTTTGTTAACGGAGGCGATCGTTTTATCTTTGGCTTTCCACGTCCGCCCTTAGAACTGTGCTCTGCTATTATCGTGATTATCTCAGGACTTGGTGGCGCCTATTTAGCTTAGTTAAGCTTTGGTTTGCAAACAAAATTTGACCCCCCCCCCACTTCTTATTGCTCTACCCAGGAATAGACCCCTAGCTATGTCGGAAGATTTTTGGTTCACTGTCGCCGGAATGTGGGGCTGGTATAAACTAAAGTGGTAACAATTTAATACTGACAATGGTAAAAATAAAAGTTTTGCTACAAAAAATGTAAATTGCGAAATCAATCACATAATTTGCATATATGAAGTACGAAAGAAATATGTATATAATTGAGATTGAATATATCATGTTTGTGAAAATGTGGTACGTTTCAAGGTAATAAATGTTGCGGAAAGTAATGAAGTATTTTCTTTAAACAGTTGAGCTCTTGTTCAGACATGTATTACAATAGGTTAATAGAAATGGTGTTTTTTTTATTAAAACTTTTGAATGACTTATTCAAGTGCTAAAAATAAAAGTTAACGTGTTTCATTTTTATTGGCATTTGGAAATTATGTAAAGTAGTCAACGAAAAGTGTATCTAGGATTCATGCAGACATGATTTCACTAGATTATAAAAGCACCAGCAATTATCTCCTTCCTGCAAATGACACCTACCTAACCTTACTTTCCTGGTTTGAGAAATTTAGAAACTAAAAGCGTTTCTTTCAACGTGGAGACACTTTCACAACCCGTAGATAATAATTTGCTGATGTAGGACAATGGCGGTATTTAAATTTGTTTACATAATTTCACAAATTTGTAATTTAATTTTGCATTTTAGCCTTCTCAAACCCAAAAAGGAAAGCAAGGGACCAAAGGGGCGAAGCAAATCGTGGAAGAAAATGTAGCAACCCTTAATTTTTATAGAAATATGGCTATAGCTTCAAATGCTATATCGCTTATGATTTTAGTGTTTTACAATTCCGGAATTAGCATTGTAAGACATTCAGTGTGTTTAGATATCATTGTATTACAAAAGCATTTGTAGGCTTTATATGTATTCTCGTGTTTAATATTTATAGGAGCTTATCAGTTTATGGTTTATATGGCTAAAACGAAATATGCAGAATCTGGTCAGTTGATAGATAGTGGAGTGGATCTCAACATGGAAGGAGGTATAGCAGAGTATGGTTAATGAGAGTTTGGAATAAGACAATCGTGTTACATTTATTTTGTAGGCATGTTAAAGATATAATTATATTAACTGCTGGTTGTCAGTTGTTAGCTTCCATAATTTCCACTTACTTCTGGTTATTATGGTTATTAGGACCTGCACGAGGATTCTGGTTGGTATGGAAGAATATATTATCACCATACTTCTTTCAACAAGCTCCTGTAGACTCAGAAATTGATGAAAAGAAACAAAAGAAATTGGAACGGAAGATGAAACGACAACGTTGATTATATTTTATATAATTTAAAATAAAATTTTTTTATTGCGTGTTATTAAATGGATTTTGTCAAATACCTTTACTGAACGAAGAGTTTCTATTTTAATGTGAATGATTATAATATAAAATAGGAACAGGAATTACCTTGATAATGCCTAAACACTAACATAGTATAGAATTTTTTGTAAGCAAAAGCTATTAATGATATTTTTGAAGTTGGGAGTTATCATTATAGCAATCGGTGGATCGTCATATGAGTCTAGAAATACAACACTTTCCCATATCCCAGAATATTATACAAAGATATCTATATAACGCTCAATGTTATAGTAAAGTGTGTTTTTCTAGTCTTTAATCGTCTAATCTTTATTCCTTTAAGTTCTTAAATCATGTAAATTTTCTTTTATTTTAATTTTTTTATTATTTAAAGTTCCATATGTTTTGTTTATATCAGGTTTAATACTTTCAGGCTGTTCAGTAAACTGGCAATGGGTTATTGAATTATACATGCTTCCTATCCAGGTGTTAGTGGGTTTTAATCTGACCTCGAACGAAAAGTTTCCTAGTTCTTGTTACATACCTCGTATATTACTAAGAAAGTGAAGTAATTGCAATTATTAAATCCTTAATGGGACATGACTAACACTTTTGCCAGGCTTATTATTTACATTTTTTGATTGTTCATACTAGTTTTGATTTATTGTTCCTTAAAAGCAAAGTCGCCTGAAAATTTTAAATGTTATCATCCTCACATCTCTTTCTGTTTGCTTTTCCTACTGCTATTTTATAAATGTACTGTACTGTGCTCCACACATATGCATTGAATAATTTTCTTCTTGTTTTTATGTTCGTTGTCTTTGAACATAGCTGCTGTTCTTTCTTGTTTGATGCAGTTGGGTCACTTATTGTTTTACAGTTATATACCCTATTTCCTCGATACTCAGTGATATTGGGGTGGGGGTGCAGCCTGTGGCTGCTAAGTTCCCCCAGCACTTGAACACTTGTCAAATTAATAGTTTTTCCAATATATTCCTTTGCACCATCAACATTAGTTCAAAATATTTCACAACCAACAACTTTAGTTATTTATAATAATCATCAGATTTAAGTGCACTTAATTTTTTGTCATTAGATTTTCCGTCTTGAAACTGGTTGGTCGCGTACCTCTACATATTTATGTTCTGAGTTAGCCTAAACAGTTCCCTGAAATTTCCACAACAGCCTACATTAGCTTGGTTCCCCTTCTATTGTTTTCTAATTATATGCCCTATTTTACAGAGACTCAGCGATATGCGAAGGGGGTTAAGCAGCCTGTGACTGCCAAGGATCCCCAACACTTAGACATTTGCCAAATTAATAGTTTTCCAGTAAATTCTGTCGGACAATTAACATTAGTTGAGAATATTGCAAGACCAATACCTGTAGTTGTTTATAATAATCATCATCTTTAAGTACATTTATTTTTTTCGTCATTAGTTTTTCCCTCTTGGGACTGGTTGTATGCGTACCTCCATTGATTTCTATTCTGAGCTAGACTACACATTTCCCTGAAATTCCCACACCCTACATCTTTCACTATGTGTGCAATAGTCTAACCTAGGTGTACCTCTACTTCTCCTTTTTACTATCTCTGCTTCTAATATATTCCGCACTATTCCCTCATGTCTTAGTATGTGGCCTATCATCCTATTTTTTACTGTTTCCCACATATTTCTTTCTTCCCCTACCATTTCTAGTACCTCTTTGTTCTTAACTTTCTCTGTCCACGATATCTTCATCATATGTCTGTAGCACCACATTTTCCTTGTCCGCTTCTCCTACTGTCCACATATGTTTTAAGCGATCTTTTTTTATTTCTATGTTTGTTGTCTTTGAACACAGTAATAGCTTTTTCTTGTTAAATGTAGCACTGCACCTTACTCTTTTCTCGATGTCATAAAAAGAGTAAGCGCACGACGAAGTATAAGAAATACTTTGGCACAGCTTGCATCGACCTTTATGGTTTCGGAGGCTGCATGAGACTTGAAATCATCAGGGTAAAGGGGATGTTTAGAGAATATCTGAATGTTAAAATTTAAATATCAAGACACTTGTTTACACAACTGTAAAATAACTTAGAGAAACAAAAGTTAAAACACGATAAGAGAAATTCAACTAAATATGTATATTAATACTCGGTTATTACAATTCCAAAGGCATGTATAAGATATACGCTTGTGTCATTAACATAGTAGACATCGCTATATATTTTAACATGATATAATTCACATATTTAATAAAACGTACACTAGAAAATTTCTATAGAGAAATCAAAATAAATAATCTCTGTTTAGAAACTCAAAATTTTACTTAATGCGAGAGTAAATCAAAAGGTGATCATAATTGTACATGTAACAAATGCACATGAAATGAAAGTTCAAGTAATAAACCTTTTCACCATAAGAAACTTCATGAAGTTCGAATGTTTACATATTTTTAGGTTATGTATTAGAGAATTTAATTTGAAATCATTTAAGATAAGATTATATATTAGAGAATTCTATTTGAAATCAATTAAGGTAAGTAAAAGGTAATTAATAATCAATACAAAATATTTGTAGTGATAAAGACAAATTTAAATAGAGGTTAAGCCTCTTTATTTTAACAGAAAAACGGTAAGGTAAAAGTTTTAATTTCATACTAACTGTAGTACCAGTAACTGAACTTAATACTATTAGTTACTTAATTTATAGGAATCCTTCAATATCCAGGAAACTAAGACATCCTGCGTTGTAGGAACTCCTAGTGTAGGTACAAAACAAACATGTGGTCAACTTCAAACGTTGTCCTTAACAGACTTCTGTTCCATAAAAATAAACTTGAAGGTATTTTTCAATAAGATAATAACTGAGCATCATTATGTAAGGTAGAAGGAGACGAAATATAAAATTCTTGTGATGAGTGTTATTTTACATCATCTGGTTGTGCGACAAGCAACTTTTCCATGTGGAAAATCCGAATGAGAGAAAACACGTCGCCGTGACGCATACTCGACCGGAGCATAAACCGGAGGAGCATATGTTACAGGAGCACCCATCAGTATACATATTTGATGGGCTTAACGAAGAAACAACTTCTTCATCCATTAGATAACACATCAGGTAAGCACATTAGGCAAGGTAGAGGTTCAAATCAGAAAAGCAGTGCCAGATAAGCAATCAGATATCCGAGAAATGAAAATTTGACACTTCTAATAAATTATTTTCGGCCATCTTCGGAATGGACGATCTCTAGCGATTATTCTCAATAATACAAAATTAGAACCACACCAGTTGTGCTTTTGGAATAAACACTTCAGAAATAACCAATAGGAAAATTTTATATAGATATATTTATTTGTACTTATGTAAACAAATTAGTAACTTGTGGATTAAAACTAATAATCCAGGATTGTGCGAGATAAATTCTTATAGAAAATATTAATACATAATAAAGAGAGTAATTTTATATTTAAATGTAGGTATAAGCATTTATATGCTAATACTGCCAAGCACAGATGTAACATGCTAAAACATACGCAAAAAGGCATGTTACAGCACGACCTTGTGCTAATATTTGTTTTATATTTTTTGTGCTTTTCTCATCTAGCGTTATTTGTCAGAAATCTTTAACCTCTTGTAAGTTTTTGTTACTTATTTGTATTCTAGTTTTTGATTTATTTTTCCCTACTTTGCATACTTTAGTTTTATTTTTGTTAATTTTCATACTCTATCAACTGTTGGAACTGTTTTCATTTCATTAAGAGCAGCTTCTAACTTTTCTTTGCTAGATGCTAATATCGCTATATCATCTGTAAATCTAGGCATATCAATATTTTGTCCCTGCATAGTAATTCCAAATGTCTTCCTGCATTTGACAGTATTCATTGCCTTTCAATGTATAGGTTAAAAATTAATGGGGATAAGTCAAATTCTTGTCTCACCCTTTTTCTAATATTCACTTCTCTACATTTCTGCTCTGATTCTATTAATGCTGTTTGCTTTTTGTATAAGCTATCTACTATCCGTCTATCCGTAAAACTCATTCCAATCTTTTTGAGTATTTTGATCTTCTCCTAGTGTTTCTTCAGCTCGTTTTTCTATTCCTCTTTGTACAATTCTAGTTAATATTTTTGACACGCGCCCCTCTTTTTTGGTGTAGTTACTATGGTGTTATGTTTGAAATTTTTGGGTATTTCGCCAGTCTCATACATTAGCTTATAAGTTGTAAGAAACGTTCTGTTACTGCTTGTCCAGCGGCATTTAGAGTTTCTGATTGCACCTTATCTCTACCCGGCACCTTACGATTTTTCAGACTCTTAATGCTAATTCAAACTCATCCAGAGTTTAGGATAGGATATCCCAAGTCATCATTTTCAATGTCTGATTCCTGTTCTTATGCTGTTAGTTCCTTTCCTGCATATCAATTCCCTGTATATTCTTGCCATCTAACGACTTTCTCTACATTTTCTTTAATGACGTTTCTTCTCGCGCTCCTTATATTTTTGCTATACGGTTTTATAGCCCTAAAATTCATTCTAATTAGTTTGTATGCTTCGTCTGTCTGTCCTATTTCCATCTTAGTTTGTACCTCTTTGCACTTTTTATCAACCCGTTGTTTTTTAGCTTTCCTGCATTTGCGGATAATTTCTCATTTTATAGGTTTGTGTCTCTGTTTTCCTGTTTCGTCTAATCTATTTTTGTATTTTCGCCTTTCTTCTATTAAATTCAGGATATCTTTTGTTATCCATAGTTTCTTATTTTCTTTTTGTGTATACCCCAGAATATCTCAATATCTCAGGCCGCCATGTGAAAGCTGGATTGAGTGTTATTCCATTCTGTTTCTACTTCCTTAGTATCTGAAATTTTCCCGATATCTTTCAGCAATTCATTTTATTTTTTCAAATCTTTCGTGGATATCTTTATCTTTTAGTTTCTTTTTTTAAAATTTTTAAATTTAAGAGCGGTCTTCATAATTACGATGTTGTGGTCAGTGTCTATATCTGCTTCTGGGTAGCTTCTACAGTCTTTTACTCGATTCCTAAACCATTGTCTAACAAGAATGTAATCTAGTTGATATCTTCCCATATCCCCTGGCATCTTCCAAATGTGTATTGTTGAGCTAAAGAGGGAATTGATATCGTTTATATTTATATTATATTTATCAAATGAATCTATAAACTTGTGCAACTGTCTAGGAGGTCTATTAGGTAAAATCTCAGCTTGTTCAATTAAATTAATAGCATTTATATGTACATAATAAGTTTAATACAGTCTTCTTTTACAAAATTCGCACACAAAAATTGCTTTCGGGTGATTAGAATCCAGTCAAATCCTTTTAGACGAAAAGATACGAATGCAAAAATCATACGCACGTTCGATAATGATGTTAAATATATTTCATGCGAAAGTTGGTATTTTTCATATACGAATCGTTTCTGTTGCGGGATCAACAATGTAGACCTGCAGACAGTTTCTAATTTCTGATGTTAAAGGCAAAATAATTTAGCCTTGAATTTAAAAACAGAATGGTTGTTATAGTTTTTTATTGAGTTTTTTGAAAGGTTGTAATTTGAAATAAAATGTAGATTTTTGGAGTTTGAATTATTAAAAAACCCTCTTACAGGTAATCAATATTTAGAAAACGTAGTATTTCCACAAATTTAGGATTCAAGAGTCTATACGGGTAGTATCGAGTTCTTGAAACGACATTTCGTTTAAGTTCGAAAATTGAAAATTTTCACATCTATCTGCGCCTCTCTTTTTTGGTATAGTTACTATGATGCTACGTTTGAAATCTTTGGGTATCTCGCTGGTCTCATACATATAGCTCACAAGTTGGAAGAGACGTTCTGTTACTGCTTGTCCAGCGGCTTTTAGAGTTTCTGCTTGCACCTTATCTGTATCCTGCACCTTACCATTTTTCAGATCCTTTAATGCTAATTCAAACTCATCTCGAGTTTAGGATAAGATAGCCCGCCATCATTTTCAATGTCTGACTCCTGTTCTAACGCTGTTAGTTCCTCTCCTGCATATAAATTCCCTATATATTCCTGCCATTTAACCACTTTCTCAACATTTTCTATAATGACATTTCCTTCCATGTCCCTTAAATTTTTGCTATACGGTTTTATATCCTTAAAGTTTATTCTAATTAGTTTGTATGCTTCGTCTGTGTTTCCTATTTCCATCTTAGTTTGTACCTCTTTGTAATTTTCATCAATCCAGTGTTCTTTAGCTTTCCTGCATTTGCGAATAATTTCCCATTTTATGGCTTTGGATTTCTGTTGTCCTGTTTCATCTGGGCTATTTTTGTATTTTCGTCTTTCTTCTATTAAGTTCAGATTATCCTTCCTTATCTATAGTTTCTTATTTTCTTTTTGTGTATATCCCAAAATATCTCTGTCCGCCATGTCTAAGCTGGATTTAATGGTATTCCATTCTGTTTCTACTTCCTTAGTATAAGATATTTTCCCAATATCTTTGAGCAATTGATTTGAATTTTTATTCAGATCTTTCGTGGGCATCTTTATCTTTTAGTCAAAGTACCTTTTTCCGTTCCTTTTTCTCAAATTTTTAAATTTAAGGGTGGCCTTCGTAACTACAGTGTCGGGTGTCTATATCAACTTCTGAGTAGCTTCTACAGGTATTTACTTGATTCCTAAATCATTGTCTAACAAGAATGTAGTCTATTTGATATCTTCCTATATCTCCTGGTATCTTCCATGTGGTCGTCTTCTAGTATGATGTTGAAATAATGTGTTTGTGCTGGTTAAATTGTTCTTGTCGCAAAATTCTACCAGCCTATTCTCTCAGTCGTTTCTCGTACCTAAACCAAATAAATCTACTACCGCTCATTCTCTACCCTCACATACCACTGCATTAAAATCCCCCGTAATTAAATTTTCATATCCTTATACGTATCTTAGTATGTCTTCGATATCTTTGTAGATCGCCTGTACCTTTTATGCCACTGCAGTTACAGGTGGGCATCTATTCTTACCTGGAAGATTCTAATCTAACCATGAGTACTCTGTTCTTTTGTAAGTAGTTTTCTACACGGTATCCTATCTTTTATCGCATAACTATCCACACACCGGAACTTCCTTCTTCTGATCCTGTATGAATTACCCTAAAGTCTCCACTCCAAAAACTCCACGGCTCTGGCAAGCGAACTTCGCTGATTGCTATTATATCTAGTGCCAACCTATCCATTTCAATTTTCAGGTTCTCTAGTTTACCTACTTTCTTCATACTTCTGACATTCCTCACTCCGACTCGCAGAATGTTCCCTGTTCTTTTTTAGACTTTCCAATCACATCTCCAAAGTAGTCCCCTCCCGGAGATCCGAATGGGGGACTAATTTAACTCCGAAATCTTTTAACCCAGAGGATGCCATCATGTTACTTAGAATTAAGTACACTGCGTACTTGGGAGATAATGTGGTGGTTTTCTGTTGCCTTCCACATCGCAGTAGTGTCTTAGAATGCCATACCGACCCCTATGGTCTGTGCCACTCTAAGTATCATAAGAGCTTCTGCCCTCCTTTGGGGACCTGTCTTAGTCTGGTTCCTTACTAAAGACTCTACTACTTTGATTGGACCTCTAGTTTGGCTTTTTAGATCACTGGAACACCGAAGCCATTTCACCCGTTCTAGTAATCTAGAACTTTTTCAAGGTGCAGGTCCATTTGGAATGGGCTTTAGATTCTATCACTATTTCATTAAAATAATTTTCGTTGGTAGTGGCTTCAGATAGTATTACCTCTAGATGATTTTGCAATTTTTTAATCTGAGAATCTTTTGCTTCATTGTCATTTTCCTACCTAGCAATATTGTTTTCAAGTAAAGATTAGTTTTCTTTTAAAATACAAATGTCATCTTTATGTGTGTCCATTAATACACAATTACTGCAAATAATTACATTATTTTCCATCATGCGGTGTTTCTTATTTCGAATGCCACAACTTTTATGGAATATACCATGACATTTCATACATGTAATGTATATAGATTTTTTGCCATAACAGTTAAAACTTGTCTCATAGTTAAACCGATCAACCATTTTGAAACCAGTAAAATACTCCAATAATTTCTTAATGCATGACCTGCATATTGTTATTGCTTATACAGGTAATTATAATTTTCTTTAATGTATAAACAAATAGTCAACACCTGTTAGATAATTGTTATCTCTAAGTATGGCTTGGTTATAGATAAATGTATGCAAAGGACTTAGCAATAACTAAATAAGATTGCTTCTTAACTTGCGCCAGAAGTGTGCATCTTACTTAGATATGTAACTGTACAACTTTTCAAAATTTAGTTTCATGTTGTTTGTAAGTAATTCACTCCTAATTCAAGCGCTCACTTTAACACACACATGAACATTCACCTCAAATAAACGGGTGATCAGTCTTGATGTTGTTTAACAGTAATTTATTCAACCTAGACCATTCTTGGAGTAGATGTAGGACATACTATTATCCCTTAGTAGTTGGTCTGTGGTAGCATCTTGGCAATGCAAGGTGGTATCGTCCGCATACAATATAAGCTCTGTGTCAATTGATAAGTTATTTAAATAATTGGGCAGATCGTTAATAAAACATAGAAACAACAAATGCCCTAATACAGACCCTTGAGGTATTCCCCTAGGTACAGAGGTAGTATCTGAATACTCTTTGTTGTAATACACAGATTGCACCCTGTTACTAAGAAAGGATTTCATAAGCAAAACACTATCAATACTAAAGTTGAACATTTCTAATTTGGTAATTAACAGCTTATGATCTACACATTCAAAAGTTTTTGTTAAATCAGAAAATTTAGCTAATAAATAGTGACAAACTTCAAAAGAATCTTCAATGCTATTTATTAATGCCACAATATCCGCTGTAGAATGGATACTTCCTAAAACCATATTGTTGCATGTCGAATAATTTTTGTTTTTCTAAGAAAGACAACATTTGATCTTTCAAAACATTTTTAAATATTTTGGAAAAAACAGGTAGCAACAAAATGGGCCGATAGATACTTACCTCATTTACAGAACCTTTTTTGTGAATTGGTATTACTTTAGCATGTTTTAAACTATCAGGAAAATACAAGCTTTAATGCAACGATTTAACAGTTTAGTTAAAGGAATTACTATTAAATCTACAACTGATTTTATTAAGCGTGTATTTAAACTTAACGATGCAATCACGTCACGAATACAATTGTATGAAACTTCAATAAACTGTAATTTTAACCTATCATTTGCTAGCGAATTTCTGATAAACACAGTATAGTTGCTTTCCTTAAATTTGTCAGCTATATTATTAATGAATTCAACAAAACATTCATTACAATTACTAATTGATAATGTGTTTTGAAATACTGTATTTGATCCTGTGTCATGCGTACTTTTGATTAAATCCCATTTAGCTTTATTTTTGTTATCTGTTTATTACTGGGATTTTAATACAAAGTAATGATGGCAACAAACTATACTTTATTAATAAGGATAACTTTACAGCGTGTACAGTTACATAGCTTTAAGAATAATACTGGCAGAAAACGAACATCGGTGACTTTCCCTTGTCATTCTGGTCGCACTGTTTATTGCCGTGTCTATCGTAGCACTTCAATGTCACTTTAATTATAACTCACAAACATGCCCTTTTTTTTTACAAAACAACATACGAAAATTAATACATCAAACTGCTTAATTCTAGTTGACAAATCTTATACCTATACATCAAAATATATTTAAACTAAACACAATTCAAATGTAATGTAAGTATAACAAAATTGTATGTATCTAGTCTTATAAACTATAAATTTAATCGGTTGGGTGGCTTTATTATTCTTCCACTTTTTGTACATATATCATTACTCGTTTCCTTTGGTGGGACATTCACAGGGCCGCTTTTTGGAACGAATGGTTCTACCTCACTATCTAAATCGTTAACCCTCTGATAATATTTCTTAATAAATGATGTATTACGTCTTAAAACTCTATTATTTATTTCAACCCAATAACTCCTGGGTGGAAAGTCAAGCTTCTTCACAATTTTCCCTTCCTCCCAATGTTTAGTTTTAACATTTTTAATTAAAACCTTCTCATTTGGATGAAACTCGGCATGAATGTTTGCATTTTTATTGTAATACTCAGACTGTTTTAGTTGATTGTCTTTCATTGTATCAATGGCATTTTGAATTACCACGGGTATTAATGAATCTAATTTAGTTGGCAACTTAGTTCGCAAATTCCTACTTTGAATTAGCTGTGCCGGTGACCACGGTAATCCAGCAACTGGACTATTTCTATATTCAAGCAAACTTAAATTGAAATCAGATTTAGCTTCATCACTTTTAATTAAGAGGTCCTTTACAATCCCTACATATTTTTCCACTAGACCATTAGCTTTAGGATAATGCGGGCTAGTTGTAACCACACTAAAATTCCACTGTTCTGCAAACTGTCTATACTCATAGGAGTTAAATGGCATTTTATCAGCAATAACTGTTTGCGGAATACCCCATCTTGAGAATATTTCTTTGGATACTTTAATTACAGTGGATGCGTCTTTGTTTGTTACTTTTATGGCCTCTGGCCATCTCGAATAGTAATCAACCATCACTAAATAATTCTGATTTTTATATTCTGCAAAATCCATCGCTACTTTTAAAAATGGTAGCTCAGGAATTTCATGACTAATCAAGGGGTCTTTTATATTTGACTTTTGAAATTTTTGACAAATTTTACAACTCTGAACAAAGCTTATTAAACTAGCTCTAATCCCTGGCCAATAGAATAAACTACACGTTTTATCCTTTATTTTACTAATTCCCAGATGTGATTCGTGAGCTTTACTTAAAATGAATTCTCTCAATCTTTTCGGAATAATTAACCTCCGTTTATAAAATACTAATTCATGTTCTACAGTTATTTCATTCCTGAGTTCATAAAAATGATTAAGCTCTCGCACTTCATTGTTTAATTTTTTCGGCCAACCTTCTTTATAAAAATTTTTAATTTGCCCTAACACGTTATCTTTAGCAGTTTGCCTCTTAAATTCTATTAGTCTATTTTCTGAGAAGCTAATATCATACTCTGTTATCACATGAATTCTTTCAGTCATAGTATCATCGTCTTTGATTTGGATTTGTAAAAAATTTCTAGATAAATAATCTGCTATATACATAAATCTGCCTGGCAAATACTTTAATTGAAAATTGTATGAAATTAATTTCAATCGTAATCGCCGCAAGCCATTGTTTTTTATATCCGCTATTTCTTTTTTAATTATTGCTGTTAGCGGTTGATGATCAGTATAAACTACAACATTCATATGTCCATAGACATAGAAATGGAACTTGTTTAAAACACACGAACATGCCAATAATTCCTTTTCTATTTGTGCGTATTGAATTTCAGTTTGCGTTAAACACCTTGATATAAACGCCACTGGTTTATTTTCTTGCAAAAGACATGCACCTAAGGCATCTTTTGAAGAGTCACATTGAATTTCAATCGGTCGATTAACATCAAAAGGCATTATAGCAGTACTGTTAACAACCATCTCTTTAATTTTTTGAAATAAATTATCATGGACCTCCATCCACAACCACTCCACATTATTTTTAAGTAATTCTCTTAAAGGTGATATTACATCGCTTAAGTTTGGTAAAAAATTTCTTATGAAATTGACCATTCACAGAAATTTCTGCAGGTCTTTTTTATTTTCAGGACGTTTTAACTCCTCAATACATTTAGATCGTTCAGGATCTGAAATGATGCCTTTGTTGCTAAAAATTGAACCTAAATATTTAACCTCCTTTTTACAATATTGTAATTTGTCGGGATTAAATTTTATATTATTTGTTCTTGCTACATTTATAACATTCTGTATTATAATTTGCAATTCTTTTTCAGTATTTGCAGCACACAATAAATCATCAAAGTAGGGTACTACACCCTTAATATTACCAAAGTATTTATTAACTAACTTGTTAAAAATCTCAGGTATTACAGACAACCCAAACGGAGCCCTTAAATAATGGTAATTATCAAAAGGAGTGCTAAAGGTGCACAACTTGCTTAACTTTTCATCCAGAACCAACTGGTGAAATCCATCTTTAAGGTCAAAAATACAAAAGCATTTTTTATTAGCCAACTTGGAGCTAATTTCATCAAACGTTGGAATTTCATAAAAGTCCCTAACTAGATATTTATTAAGATGAGTGGGATCTATACATAACCTAAGCTGATTGTTAGCCTTTTCTACACAAACTAGATTGCTAACTCACTCGCATGGTTCTTTAGTAGGTATAATAACTCCCCTTTTTTCATATTCATCTAAAGTTACTTTTAATTTGTCTTTAATTTTAAGTGGGACACGCCTACTTGCATTAGCTTTCGGTACAGCGTTGCTCGTTAATTTAAGTGACACTACTTCAGGAAATCAGCCTAAACCTGAAAATACATCCTCATTTGCATTTATGAATTTTACCTTTCCCGAATTTTTATTTTTACATATATCGTTAACTCTATTTATTAAACCTAGTTCTATACAAGATTCTAGTCCTAAAATGGAAATACAGGCATTATTTTCTACTACAATAAATTTTGTAACAATTAATTTGTCCTTATATAGTTTAAAGTCGCTTTGAATTCACCACATGGCGTTATTTTAAATCCACCAAAAGCTTCAAGTTTAATATTGGTCCTATCTAATTTGTGATTAGACAATTTATTAAAAATTCCAATTGGTATTATATTAGTTGCTGCTCCACTATTTAATTTAAAATTAATACTAACATTATCTAAGAGCAATTCTGTATGCCATTCTTTATCTGTGTAGTGAATAGTTTTAATAACATTAATCTGAAACGTATTATCTGTTTCACTTAATTCAAATGTTTGGCGCTTATCGCTACCAGTACTTTGCCATTTACAACAGACTTTAAAATGGTTATATTTTGAACATTTAAGACATTGCTGTCCCATTGCAGGACATTCGCCCTTAATATGATTACGGTTACACCTTTTACAAACAAAAGCTTTACCTCTACCGTTATTGCTAGCAACTTTCTGAACGTTGGTCTCTTCATTTGTGCCAAATCGTTTCTTTCCATGTATTTTATTGGACCTAATATCAACAACTGAAATTCTTGTACGGTCATCCTCTAGGGTTTTTCTATTTAATTCTGCAATTTCTGCTGCTTGACAGTATCCAATTACCGATTTCAAAGTTGTGTCCTCCCGCAATAATCTTGCTTGTATATCGGCATCATTAATGCCTAAAACAATTTGAGTACGCAGGATTTTGCCCTCTGCTTCCCCAAAGCCACAGGACTTCACTAAATTCCTTAAATCAGTTAAAAATACATCAAAGGGTTCACCTGGTTTTTGTTTTCTCGAGAAAAATTTATAGTGTTCCATTACCTCATTTTTCTTGGGCATACAATAAGACTCGAATTCTTTCAAAATTAAATCAATAGTTGTCAACGACGCAACATCAAACGTGTTATAAACTTTTAAAGCTTCACTGTCCATTAAATTTAACAATCTCGCAATCTGAACCGCATCAGTTTTTTTGTCGGTTTCCGTTGCTGTAAAATAAATCGATACCTGTTGTTTAAAGGATTTAAAATTTTCTGCAAGGTTGCCTTCCAGTGTCAATTCGCCTGGTTTATTGTATTCAGACATTATTAGTTTTAAAATTTTCTGCAAGGTTGCCTTCCAGTGTCAATTCGCCTGGTTTATTGTATTCAGACATTATTAGTTTCGGTACTAAACTACTTCTACCACCATCTGTTGTGTACAAAACGATTAATTAAAACAAATTAATAAAATTAATTGAAGTAACACAAAGGTACCAAAAGATAATGTGGCGATCTTAAGATTTGGAAGAGATTCTGTAACATCCCATTACGCGATGAATTTCAAAAAGTCGAGAGATACCCAATGAGAAGCTGTAACACTCGTCTATTTTAAATGTCTTCTCAACCTTGGTATCTCTAAGGAGTTCTGCTTATAATACCTCATCCTAGAAACCAATAAATTTGGATACAACTAATTTCAACTCTTCAGTGCTCGCCAAAAGCAAAGCATATGTCTGCACAACCTTGTACAATGAAGATACATCTTAAACAGAACTAGATCAAGTTCGGAGTTCAATGCAGAATCGGTCAAGGCATTCCAACATATCCTTTTAAAGTTCATTTCTCAATGTGAGCCTTGTATCGGTGGCTAACTCACTGGCTATTCGTTTTCACGACGAATTTGTCTTTCTATTGGAATGTCGTAGTCCTCAGATTTTTACGCAGCAAGACCTATTGCTTCTTCTACAATATGACCCCATATTTCTTCAATATAAAATGAAGTGCCTCTGTTTTTATAGCTAATTAATCAACACTCAAACCCTTATTTTGCAATGAAATCTGAGCACAATTTAATTCCCTTAGTACACCATTCCAAAAGAAAAGATAGCAAAGAAATGTAAATTTACAGCTATGGTTCTTTGAAGCACCTCTAGTGTCTAAATGTTCTTGTTGATCACATAATTCCTCAATTGTAGCCACAACCCTTTCAAAACTCTCTGCCAATACTTTTACTGCATCATAATGAGTACTCCAACGCATTGTTAAGAGTCTTTTAACAAATGCTTTGCTGTGTTTGTTACGTGCCAAATTGGCCCTTAAACATGTTTTAGTTTAATTTTGATGTGCGGAAGTTTCGCGCCATAAATTCAAAAGACGCGGTGCGCGTATTTCCGTTACGTCAAAAGTGGGTTGGACGAATAATTTCGCGCCGACGCAAAAAAGAACAAAGAAGTGGGGTTTTTCCTGTGCTCTCTGTAACGTCGCTTTTTTGCCTGAACCTTCAAGGAGTGTGGACGTGTAGGTATCGTATCGTGCCTTATCTTTATCTATGTAGATTTCCTTGCTTGCTTATCTGTTTGTCGCCCTTTTACCATGTTTCCTGTCCATTCCCTACATAGGTAGGAGACAATTTGCAGCCGTTGGCCGAACCGTACTACACGACCCTTAATGAACGAGCCCATGACTGCCGGCGCTGGTCCGAGCGCTTTGGAAGAGCGTTGGGCGTACCATCTTTAACTGCCTAAAAAGGGCCCTCCTTAGCCCTGATGGACTTCAATAGAAGCCAACTTTAGCTCAACTCCGCAGGACGCCGGATTCCTTATGTAAGTACTCCATTGTTTAATTTGTTCGCTGATATAAACTATTGTCTTAAATTTATATATTTTTCCGATTATTGCGTAATATAATTTGTGCATTGCTGACGTCATTGACACATGGGCGCGCAAAATCTGTACAAAGGTTAGCGTTACCAATCGCCAGTGGCGTCGCTTTTTTATTTCGCGCTTGCGCGATGTGTTTATCGACGTTTAAAAACGTAAGAATTCGTTTTTTTAAACTGTCAAAATTCGGTTTTAAAACGTAAGATGTTTCATCATTTCCCTGAGGCTAGTAGAAGCAGAAAAATGTATAAATCTATCTACTGTTCCGAAAAATGTTACACAACATCCAGTTTGTGCAAATTTTGACCACAAACATTAATTGAATGATCAATACATCCAACAAAAATGGCTTTATTATTATTAGCTTTAATAATGATTTGTATTCCTCCAGGTAGAGGGTGGACTGATTTCGATGGGATTACAGGGTATCTCAGTAACTATTAGCATTAAGAGTAAAACTGTTCACATAGCATTATGCCAACTTTTTGAGACAAATTAAACCACAAAAACAAAAATTTGCTATCTTTTTCATTTTTGATGCAGAGACCAAAATTGAATTTTTCCAAATTTGTTGATAAAAAAAATAAATAGATAAATAAATAAATAAAAATCAGTTCACCAAATGTCACCATGACATAACTCACAATTAGTTAGCGGTTTGGCATGTTGGTAGCGATTCACTGCTTAAGCCTTACCATAACATATAATTTACTTTTCCTTTTTTGGAGGGGATAACCAAGTAATACTTCATTTCCTTATAATTTGTAACGGGCATTTTTGTAGTTTAACATTTTTCGCTTCCTTTCTGTTAACGTACTTAAAAATACATCGTTTCTTTGAGATCGCTGTTTGTATAAAGGAAATACTGCAGAATAATTCAGATTTGTATGCAATTTAACTCGTGGGTATTACTTTAAAAGTGGATAATTTGAAGATTGATTTTCATTAATAAATAAATTGCAAGGAAGAATTGTAAATTGGATTATTCGTAAATTACTTTCCAGCTTGTCGAAAGTGTTAAGCGGCTCGTGATTAATTAGTAGATATGATGGCTGCATTCATTTATTGGATGTTTCCTTATGTTATTAACAAGTTTAGATAATAGTCGATAAGAGGTTATGGTAACAACGATTTTATATCTACAGACGGGCAGTTGTCGTTTGTTCTTCGTTCCTATATATTAATTGTGTTTGAGTTTGAGTTTGCTCTTCGATCCTACGAATTAATTACGTAAAACATAGTGTGTGCTGTTTGCTTTGAAAAGGGTCGGATTGTTTTAGTGATACGCGTAGCTTTACTAATTGTTCTTTTTGTTGCTTTTCTGTTGAAAAAAAAAGTGATCGAACTTGTTTTACTCGACCGCACGTGCTTGTTTTACGGAACATTGACTTAGTGATACGCGTTGCTTTATTGATTGTGTTTTTTTAGTTGATTTGTCTTTTTATATTTGAACTCTGTGTGCGATCTAGTCCTCACGTTACCGGTAGTTTAATGCATTACATCGTGCCTTGAAGGCCCGTGATTTTAAATTTATTACCTTTTTATTTTTGATTTGTGTTACAAAATATTTCGACATTATTGTCTCAGGAAATAGAATTAACAATAAATTTATCAATGCTACATAGTTCCATCAGCCTCATAATGTCTGCTGCTAACACCAGTGAAATACGAAGGTGTGATTAGTGTAAAGTGTAAGAAATTCCATCAACACCCCCACAGTCAAGGGTGAAGTGCTTCGTTAGTGCAGGACATCGTGAATCCCACACTTCAATTGCAAGGAAGCGTTACTGAAGGACTTTTTGTAAGTTGAACTATTACTTACTTGTTATTACGTTAAATATCTATCCGTTGTTTTGCCATGTCTTCGTCGTCCTGATACCTTTTACAATAGACTTGCCTGCGATTAAGAAAAAAAAAAGAAAGAAAAAAAAATCAATACTGCTGAATTACTCATATCAATTGTGTCTTATCTATTTATCTTTTGTTAATATTTTGTCTGATTTATGTTTAATTGGTGTGTGAGGAAACGTTTCTGCTACTCCCCAATATTACCTCACTTTGTACTAAAAATTTTTGTATTGCTTTTACCGTTGTTATATTATATAGATTATCTAAACAGTTTTTTTTACATTCTACCAAGTACTGACTAACTTAGACTATGCATTGCTGCTATGCTTTTTCTTTATTTCAGGTTTGCTATTCTAATTTCTTTTATTGCGGGTACTGTTACTAACTCCTTGCCGCCGCATACATAATAGGTCAGTCTGCTTTCTACAACCCCCCCTACTCTCCGATTGAGCCCGGTCATTTCTTTGATTTTCTTTTTTTTACATTCTACAAAGTACTGAATAATTTAGACTTTTCATTACTGCTATACTTATTCTATTTTTTTCAGGTTTGCTTAATTATTTTTCTTGCAGGTACTGTTACTAACTCCTTACCGCCGCATACATCATAGGTCAGTCTGCTTTCTACAACCCCCCTACTCTCTGATTGAGCCCGGTCATTTCTTTGGCTTTCTTTGTGTTACGTATCAGGAAATTTGGCGCCCAACGTGGGGCCACGAAAAAAAAAACGTAAAATGGAAATCATGTAAACATGTTGGAGTTAAACCGACCTTAAGTAAGGTTTAAAATAAAATGATGATAAAAATTAAAAAAAAAAGTTATAACCTTTATAATTATTTAAGTTTCTAACAAAATTAATGAAATTAAAATTTTTTTGCTAAAAAATTAACGACCTTAAGTAAGGTTTAAAATAAAATGATGATAAAAATTAAAAAAAAAAAGTTGTAACCTTTATAATTATTTAAGTTTCTAACAAAATTAATGAAATTAAAATTTTTTTGCTAAAAAATTAACGGACTGCACTCTTATCTCAAGAACTGCAGTGGGTTCTTTGAATTGTTATTCCTACTAGTAAAACCATACACTTGAATCAATCCAAGTTCAATAAACAGTAACACATTGCCACTATTTTAGTGAGTAAAAAAATATATTATTAATAATTTTTTAATCAATGATATGTACAACCAAATTTTTTTTAATAACTGTTTTTTACAATATTTACAGAATGGAAATGTTGCCACTTGAACACTAAAAATAAAAAAAAAATTGCTGCAATGTAAACTAGGCGTCGCCGTGGATCAATGTAGTAAGCGTAAGACTACGGATCCCAAGGTCCTGGGTTCGAATCCCGACACGGCCGACTGCTTGAAAAATGGCAGGTGAGCATTTTTCACAAAAATTACGCCCTCGTTCGGATGAGAGGTTAAATGTAGGTCCCGTGTGTGAGTGTTGTCACGCACGTTAAAGATCCCTACCTTGCCTGCAACGGCAAGGGTTCGGCAAAATTCTAAATTTCCAGGCAACAAAAAACTCGCCTCCTGGCCAATGTAGTACCTTCGGGTGGAGCATTGGAAATGTAAATGCAATGCAATGTAAACTGCATAAACAAATTGTTATATACTTTAAAATTGAATGAAGTCGTCAAGCATTTTAAATTGACCTCGTTTTAATTGTTTCAGACTGTTACAAAATTGAAGTACCTAGATTAGTAACTAATTCAAGCAAAAAAATTTAGGTTAATGAAATTTCATGAGCTGCTTTAAAAAAAGTTTTACAGTACAGTTTTAACTACTCATGGAATTAAAATTTCGCTATTATAAGAGGAATAAAAGAGATATTTGTTGTCACCTGATTTAAGACATTGATAGCGATGTTACCTAGGGATCTCAACCAGAATTTCCTATTATTGATCGACCAAGGGCAACACCTGGGAAGATAACAGCTTCAAAAACACAATTGGATAGCGTGATCGATTAACGGCTTTCCATAATTTACGATTCCATCACCAAAACACATTTTGTGGATTCCAGGCTAGTAGTATAACTATGGAGAAGCTGGGACAGCCCTTTTTAAAGGGTCATAAATATCTTGTAAAGGGTGTGTGTATTATGGAAAAGAGAAGTATGTATGTGTGAAGGTCATGTATGTGTAGGTGTGTGTGTGTGTTAGTATTAGTTAGGTTTGAGGATAACGATAGTATGGCTATGGAGAAGCTGGCCGGCCCTTTTTAAAAGGATCATAAATATCTTGTAAAGGGTGTGCGTATTATATAAAAGAGAGGTATGTATGTGCAGGTGTGTGCGTGTAGGGTGTAGGGTATGTATGGTTTGTCGGTGATGTTAACGTGGAAGTCGTGCCGCCCTCGTGATAAAAGTGTGTGTGTAGATATCGATCGGGGGCGGTGTTGTTGTTGTTTTATTTTCGAAAAGAAAGGTATGTATCGTTATGTGTATAGGTGTGTAGGGGGCGTGCGTGTTTTAGTTTAAGACGAAATATCGTAAGGGCGCGCAAGTGGTGCGAACGTGTTTTTGTTTTAAGAGTGTGTTTTCGGGATTATCTCATCGGACACGTGCAAGACGTTTCAAGTAATCTTTTAATAATTTGAAAATGTTACGCTCGATGTGTCGTAGGCAATTATAATGAAGTATAAGAAGAATAAGGCTGGGGAAATAACCGCAAGGTTTTTATTACAGGTGTCGATAAGAAAAATTGCGTGCTGCGTTTGTATTTGAAAAAAATTTCTCCCCTACTACGAATAATAGTTTCGTCGTCTTGGTAAAAGAATATCCAAAATATTTTTCTATTTATTATTGTGTAATTATTCGAACGGTAAACATCGTGTGTCGAAAGTGTAAAAATGTCTCAAGCTTCGGACGAATTAAAATTCCAGACGCGCTACCTCAACGCGTGCAATTTTAAATCAATTGAAAAGTGCTTGCAACGTAGGTCGAAAACGTCACTATGAATCGATGCTGCTAGATCTGAAATGTAATCAGATCGTTTCTAATGCAAAAGCAAGCGTGATAGGGCGATCAGAGGGGCAGGTATTAGTAAAAAGAATGGATCCGGCGATAATACTAGTGCGAAGGACGACGACGAGGGTTATGCGAACGACGTCGAAGTCGACGATCCTGCTGAAAATTTCGATAGATTAACATCAAAGAAGAATGTCAAAAGACGTAGAACGTCGAACAATATCGTGTGGGTCGATTTGAAATCGGCTTTCGCCCGCAGGATACGTTCGAGTGCTGTGGTCAATTTATATCACATAGATCCCATGCAATTTTTAGAAGATGCATTCGCCCTAATAGAGCGACGTTTGAGAAAATGTTTGAGAAAATTTGGATCTCTTAAAATTAATTTCGTGTTTAACGGTGAATACGTAAAGCCCAACGCATCAACATCATCGTCTTCAGAAGCCGTGGATACATCGTCATCATCATCATCGTCGTCATCGCTCAGACATTTTACTACTAAAATTATAAAATTTTAAAAATTGAAGACTTTCAAACTCAAGTTAAACCCGAAGCCATTCAGGAATTGAACAATAAACTGGACGAATATACCGAAAAGCAGAGCGGGTTAGCTCTTTCGAGAATATTAAATTTAGGCGTCAATATAAATCATGCAGGAACCTATAGTATGCATTCTTAAGGAAGGGGATAAGAAAATTGTCTACGAGATGATATGTTTATTTTTAATAATCATATACGTTTGTAATATAGAAGAATGTTGACGGTCGAGGATCTTACGAAATTACCGCTCGAGTATATCGAGAGGCATGCAAGTAAAGACGTCGCCAGAAATTTCGATAAATTACCGGAGTATTTGCAAAACAATTATGGACGCATCGCTATTGTTTAGCGCATGGCTTACAATCGTCGTCGCATGCAGATCAGATAGATGGACCTCCTCTGCAAATAAAATCGTGTCCTGAATGCGCATGTTCTACCCCATATGTACGCGCGCACAACATCACATCGCAGCCCTGCAATAAAACCTATGAATGCAATTAAAAATGCTCATTGTTCGAAATGACTCCTAAAGGACCGCCCGCAGCCGTCGCAGCATATCTCGCCTACTCTTTAATATGTAATAATTACCTATACATATTTAAACCGAGCGTGCCCTCCTGGCAAAGAAATCCGGTTCCCGTAGATCCTCCGAATGCATTCGTATGTTTCGAGGTTGTTGAAAATAAAGACGTTTTGACATTGTCGAAGTCCGAGTCGTCACAACAACAACAACAAATAAGATGCTCTCGCTCTAAAGATTGGAAACGTATGGAATTAATTACCATGCAGCTGCAACAGCAATGGCAGCAGCAGCAACAGAACCATTCGGAAGAGGTTCCCTTATCGCCATCATCAGAGACGTCGTCGTCGTCGTCATCGTCCGCGGTATCGAGAGACCTTTTAATTTATAAAAGTTATCTAGGAGGAGGAGGAGGACGCCTTCAACGACGACGAGAAATAGAAAACGTAGATGGATCCGGCGACGGCGAGGACGGCGACGACGACGACGACGACGGTGCCGAATGGTTAAACAATGGATGCGCGGGCGATTGTGTCGGAGACGGAGTTGGCATCGATCCTTTTCTGATGTTTAAAATAAGATTTAAATATAATAGCAGTTTTACGGAGACCGAATGGTACGTCATGCCATGGAATCATAAACGAATCGCCTTCGAAAGAGAAAGAGAGCGAGAAAAAAAAGATCGAGAATTTGATAGTTCAGATGGTGTATGGACGTATTTAGAACACATCGTACTTATGCAATTAATAGGAGCGTGGGCATACTACATCTATTACAAATATAAAATAAACTATGCGCGCATGAGCAACATCGTTTGAGCTCGAACGAAAACCTACGCATGCAAAATAATTTTCAGTTCTAACCGGGAGGTATCTTCGTTCAGGGTGTGTATGTGTGCGTGAAATTTTGCACTTAATTAAATAGCAATTATGGTGAAGTATATTCAAGACGAAAATAATCATACAAGTGGTGACGACAGTCAAGTATTTTAAATAACGATGATGATGACGTAATTTCGTCATCATCATCATCTACGTGTGCAGTATCTGGATCGCCGCAAGTTTTGTCAGGTATTCATGTCTACGATAACGATCAGGCGATGGATCCCCTGATATGTAGCACCGAATACCGATTGAATTCCTCCAAGGAGAATGCGCAATGGTGCGCTCACGGTCATACGATCGAAGTGGGCTTAACCAAACGAAAGAGCAATATGGATTTTAGCCCTGTTATCAGACTTATATGCCCCAACAGATTTTGTAAAGAAGGCGAATTGCAAATGGACGAAAACGAGTGGAAAGATTTGTCGTCTATCAATATCGAACATAAATTTAGAAAATTTTTTTCCAACCGCTCGGATACTGCCACGGTTGCATCTGCAGGCGCTACCGCCGCCTCCGTAGTCGCAGACGTATGGCACTGGAGGCGTGAAATGCATCAGACGATCGACGGATACTTGGAAGTGGAATTTAAAGACGAATACGAGTCCATTCATAGAGTCGAGGTGCAAAAACTGCTGCGGCTCTCGCCGCATTAGAATCAACAACAACAGGATCCGGATACAATGTTGCGCGAATTTCTCTCTCCGCGAAGAATTTGCAAAAGTGTTTACTCTAGCGCCTCTTATAATGCTCAAATTAGAAATATTGAAAGGACAAGATTTTCAAGAGTTCTACGATAGAAATATAGAGTGCGTCGCCACTTGCCTTCCCGAAGAGTTCGGAGCTTACGCGTATAACAGGTGCAAGAGCAGTAGCGGCGACGGCGACGACGATGGAGGTGAAGGCGTCCTCCTCCTCGAGGATGCTGGACTTTATTCGAACGTGCAGGATCAAATCTTATGTCGAGTCGAGATGATAAGCGAATACGTATTTGGAAATCCATCCCTAAGTACCCTAAACGTTCTTTACGACATCAACAGACTCGGCTTATTAGAAATCACGCGCCATTTCCCTCACGAAATTGTCGATGACGTATTATGTTTATATCAAAAGAATTTAAATGTCGAAATGAAACCTCTGTATTTTAAAGATAGTGTATGATCCTTTTTTGTAAATAAAATTTATTCTGTATGCAGTTATTTTTTTATATATATATATTTAAATTGTTACGTTATTGCAGGAGAGATGGTAGTCAATGTTGGTACACGGGGGTGAAGGGTTGTTCAACAACCTCTTAAATAAATTGCCCTTCGAACTGCACCTTCCTGGTCATAACTTCTGCGGTCCCGGAACCAGGCTACAAGAGCGTTTAAATCGCGGAGACAAAGGTATTAATCCTCTAGACGAAGCGTGCAAGCAGCACGACATCGCGTATTCGCATCACAAAGACGTGGAGCGCAGGCACAAGGCCGACAAGGTCTTGCAAGAAGCGGCTTGGTGGCGAGTCAAGGCCAAAGATTCTAAGTGGTCCGAGAAGCTCGCAGCGTTGGGCGTAACGGCTGCAATGAAAGCGAAACGCAAACTAGGAATGGGAATAGACAAGAAAATGGCCGTGAAACTGGATCGTCGACAGCGAGGAGGACGACGACGACGACGACGACGACAAAAACGACGACGTCGAGTACGTCGATGCTCGGGTAAATTCAAAGACAATAACGGTAACGTCGGCAGAAAATGCTCCTTCAGAGGCGGTCTTATAAGTAAAATATCTAAAGAAATCAGAAAACAAAGCATCAAGAGTAAAGGACACGGAGATGCTTCGCATAATCGTCTCATTTCGAGCGCGATGAATGCTGCAAAAATTATAGTCAACAGGATGGGAGGTCGTTCGAAAATTAAAGTACCGCGCATAATACCGGTGCCCAAGCGAGGAGGCTTATTGCCTTTGATTCCGATATTTGCGGGTCTTTCGGCGCTCGGAGCACTGGCCGGCGGAGCGTCGAGCGTCGCAAACGCCATCAATTCGGCCAAAATGCAAAGAGGTATTTCGACGAGAACGCGCGTCACAACAGAGCCATGGAAGAGAAAAAAGTCGGCAGCGGATTGTATTTAAAGCCTCACAAGAAAGGTAGCGCCTTGTACTTGAAACCTTATCCGGGGGATTCAAAAAACGGATGACTTCGACGGTGTCGAGGAATGCTAAGCTCGCCACCACCACCACCACCACCACCACCCTTACACCTCCCATGCGCGCATTGACCGATCTCGATCTGCACAAATATGCTAAAGGTGTTCCGTATTTTAGAGGCGTGTACATGCGAGACGAGTTGCCGCTAAAAAGACGCGACGGAAGCTTAGCACCGCCGTGGCGAAACGAAAGTGGTATTATAAATTTAGACGATGGATCCGGTCCTTTATTAGATAGTGCCCATGAGGCAAAGTATCTATTCCGTTAGATAAAATGTATCTTTTATCATCTTGATAACTTAAAGCAATTTTCGTCTGACGTATGGAATATACCTTATGCAAATATGATCGTATGCTATTTTGGTCTCGTTCTATGACTACTTTATTTCGTAACGTATCGAGATAGTGATCGAAACAGATTTGCCGATCGATAATGTACTTTTTAACACCCTTAGCCTTCTTTATTATCTCAAGTCCTTCTATTTTTAAAGAGTACATTTTCGATCGAAGGCCTACAAAGTGCGTTAAAATACGACCTCTAGTTTCGTCTTTCATAAGACCAATGACTTTTTTATTAATTAAAGGAATTTTATAGATGTTATCGGGATCATAAGCGCTCGTATCAAATTTTTCTAGATTCGTCTTTATACACTCTTCATAGAAATCATTGCACGTCACACTATACAAAAGGCTGTCGGTGTCCATGTAGCATAATTCGCAATTATTTGCAAATTTTGCCTTCATGAAATCGTAGTGAAAATTATATAATTCAATTTTGATAATTCTAAGATGGCCATACCTATGTAGATAGGTTTGTTGAACTCTATCTCTGTTTTGCTCAATTCGATCGCGACCAGATTTTTGTCAAAAATCGTTGCCGAATGGAAATTTGGTTTGGAAATTAAAGATAGAGCACCATACCGACCGCTCCAATGAGTCACTAATTTTATGACGCGTCTTTTCCTAACATTCTCCATTGTTTTACCAAAATGGAATTGTTTGCAAATTTATATAGATTTTGTGCAAATTCCGTTTTAGCTTCCGTGCGCATTCTTGTATTTAATTCGACAAACGGTCTCAACCAAGGAGACTGACCGAATTCTAAAACCTTATGAACGCGCGTCATAACTACGCCCGCAGATAAATAAACCTGGAGATTTCTGTAATGCACAACGTAGTTGAACTTTTCGTGAGAGTGCACATTAATTTTGAAAATTTCGAGCCCGGAGGCGTGTCCTGTTCTGGGCACATCGGCAACTCTTTCTGAGCGTCGTGAATGTCCGTAGGAAATTCCAAGTCGCATTCGATAATATAACCTTTATCGCTCGTAATGCTCACCGTTGTAACATTAAATTTTAATATTTCTTCAGGCGTTAGCCATTTGAAATCCCGTAAGGCAAATAGCAAGATTCGGCATGACCATAGAGATTATTAATATATCCGTAAAATAAAAATTTATTCGGCTTGGATGGATCATACGTTTGGGGATAATATTTATTATTGGATTCTACATATCGTTTTACGACTTGAGTAAGGCCCCCGAATGCCTCTTTCGATCATTAAAACATGTCGACGTCACAAATTAGTTCTAGCCTGATTTTAGTATATAATAACATGCTAGACCACGAGTAGCTCGCCAAAGTCACAAAATTTAAGGGATCCAATTTGTATGTTTCAAGACAATTTTTCTAAAGTCTTGGAATATATCGCAAAGTAAAAGAATGTCGCATTTTAAATATAGGTCCGCGTAGTCGCTAAATTTTGCTCCATACGGTTTGCGCATGAATATATTCCGATTCTTCAATATGTGATTCATTAAGATTGCTATAAAAACATTCTATAGGAGGAAGATTTTCTTCGCTTAATTTCAAAATGTCATCCAAATACTCGTAGGAAAAATACCCTTGCGCATTAGCAATTTAATGCGATCCGGGTTTAGCGAGCTAAATTCCTTTTTTAAAACTTTAAAGTCATCGAAAGACAACTCGCATGCTAATTTTTCCAATGACATTGCCATAAAGCGAAAGGAATCTATGAATCTGAACGTCACATTTGCGTCGTTGTATTTTTAGAAAATGTTATGTATTTTCATTATTCAAGGGTATTATATTCATGGGGCCTTCGAAAGCGTTAGCAAGCTCTTTAATAATAAAATGAGCATCATAATTGCTCAAATTATGATAGACTACGGGAATAATTGGAAATAACCTAAAATTTAAATTACAGCTGCTATGCGCAACACCTCTTACAGAACCATTCATGTGATCGTGATCGATAACCTTTTCGTCGTCCGGCAAGAAATCGACTTCGCAAATAAAGCACGTTTTTGCCGTCGAGGCATCTATAGAGGACGTAGCAGGCTCGTTTTAAAAATGCGCTCCCATAACATATGGCAATATGTTTTAATTGTCGCACAAACCAAGAAATGCAGTCTGTGCCCGTGTATGAACTGTAATATGAAAGAGATTCGTCATATCCACAATAAAAATAATATCCTATTGAAAACGGAATATGTTCCTGGTATTTGAAAGTGCGTTCTGATTCGGAAGCTCTTTCGGTTTTTTAATAAGGCATTCTATGTCAGAATAAACCACCATCGGCACAGGTATTTTATACTTAAAATCTTTAAATTGTAAATATTTGTTTTTCGGAGGGTAAAATAACACGACACTCGTTAAGTTTTTCGCATACTTGCTCGTGGGCATCGAGACGTTTGCGATCGTAAAAATAGGAGATATATCTATCGCATACGTAAAAGTGACCCGTATGTTTAGTTAATTGACCTCTCACAAGTGAGGCTAAATTTTTATAAGACAATAATGATATCTAACGCCCCGTTTATAATCTTTAATATTTTTTTTTAATTCTTCCAAACTTTTTCCAACTTTATCAGCCTCGTCGCCGTCGTCGTCGTCCTCGTCGCCGTTGACGTCTTCGCCGTCGTCAGAATTAAATTTTGACGACTCGTCGACATACGCATCTTCAACAATTAACAGATTAACGTGTTTATCTCGTTTTGGCTAGTTAATTGTACCGGTGTTACGATGTATCGAGCGCGTTTTAAAATAAGAGCAAAACATTTACAGAAATATCATTCTGCTTTTCGAATTTCGATATATCCGATATAGGCATGGGGCTGACGAAATTTTCATATTAAAAATTTCTGCAAAATGCGGATACGAAGTTGTGCGATTAGCATGCTTACCTGCTGTAGGCTTAATTATTCCGGCTAAAACGCTCCAATAAAAGCATGAAAAATCATTGTTTCTAATGTTTAAACAGGCTTTTTGTTTTGAATTGCGATAGGAAGAGGCATGAAACAACTCGCGTGAAACATATCATAGCATTTATTAATATTAACATTTAAAATAATATTTCGGATAGCGTGAATCCTGACCCGTGCATTGCGTCGTTCTCTATTTTATCCAACAAGCGTGTTGCGATATTGCACGCAAACCACTCGTTAAACTTCTCTAAATTGCCGAAACAAATTAAAAGTTGGGCGTCGAAAAATACCTAGTTTGAAACTCATTTTCGTTGAGCGCGACGGAAAATTTGAAAAATCGCACGCTAACACGACATTAATTTTAAGGTTTACCGAGTGATTTTTAAAATCGTATACAATTTGGATAAAATTAGTTTTTACAATCTTCGATAAATAAATTAAGATCTTTATGTGCAACATTAATAATTTGAGCTGTTTGAATTCTCGATTTAAACGCAGACACGATGGGCTTCAAACCAATTCAGAATGTCGAGGCGTGCTCCGAGAATACATCCATTGTTTAGGAACATTCTGCCGCAGTAGTTTTTTAATAGATTTTTAAATAGCATTTTATATCTTTTCATATGGCATAGAAGATTTTCGAATAGATTCAGATAACTAGCCGAGAGCGAAGAAGAAGTTTGTTTCACCATTCTTAAAATCGATTCGGTGTTGTGAATGTGTGATTTTAATATTCGAACCCAATTGCGAAATACTTTAGTTTTACGACATTTCGTTAAAATTGCGTGCACTTTTCGATACAACTGTAGCATCTGATCACAACACATCGAAACGCCCGCGTCCGCTTCGATTTTTCTGTTAGTTAACATTTTTTTTTTCGTATTTCAATGCCAACTTTCTGTATTTTGAACCGTGCAATTTTACTAATACGTTCGGCGTATCGTCTTTGGGCGATAAATCGCAGGACCATAAAATGGCTTCTAATTCGGCATGCAGTTCCCGTTTTATTCTAACAATTTGTACGAGTTTAAAAATCTTATACAAAAGGATGTCGTAAGAATATTTTTCTGAATCTGTAATTTTTAGTTGATTTAATAGAAAATACATCTGTCGTTCTAACACATTTACTATAGACAAATAAATCGCCGATTTCATGCAAGCGCATGCGGAGGGTTTTTCTGCAAATCAACAAAGAATTAATAAATTGAGTTGAAAACACGAATTCTCTATTTTTTAAGTCCACGTATAGGCAATCGGTTCTTAGAATTGCATAAAAGAAAATGTCACTTTCACATTTATACTGAAAATTAAACACTGTTTTTAATGGCGATACGGCAGATTGATCTACAAATCTAAACAACCTAATACCGGCCGAGATGCTTTCGCTAATATTATAAAATGCCCTTCGGTCGTAATTACATAAATTAAAAGCTTTTCTTTCATACGAGACACGTCGGTGAAGCAAAACGCTATTGTGTTAGAATACGAATCTTCTAAGCACGTTAAATTGTCGAACAAATTAAATTGCATGCAAAATAGAGAAAGGGCTCGAGACCCAATCAAAAACCGTCCCGATATTTAAAGTCTTTTAAATAAGCAGGCAATTCCTTGCATGCGATTCTATAAAATTATGTGGATAATCCGCAATTAGCATATCACGATTGTAATGGGTTGCTGATCTAATTCTATATTCAATACTCATAACTTTAAAAATCAAGATGTAAAAATACTAAAATTATAAAATTAATTACCATGTATAGGTAGGTATTCTAGTGTGATGACGATACGGATGGCTTTTTTGCTCGTGCCGTTCTTGATTTTCCTTGGGAGGATCCGTGAGGGCTGATGATGATGGATCCTTTTGTTTTTCGCCCATGCAGCAGAAGGAAATACTCGCTGCAGGATTAGGTTTACCTTTAAAATAAACGAATTTCGTATTAGTTTTTAAATAAAAAATTAAAATATTAAATACTAACCAACTTCGAACGATCCTAGGTAGTGCAAACAAAGGCATTCCTGTTTATTCAGCACTTAGATATCTTTGTCGTTAATTACGTCCGCGATTCTCTGCGGAAGGAACACAACGCATTCTTCTAATTCGACGAGAATGATCCGAGAATTCTTCTTTGACTGAAGAGATTTGATGCTTAAAACCGGATAAGGGCGCTGTAGCTCGAGATCTTTGACTTTTACGGTCTTCTTCCTATCGATGCGGCTTACTGAATTGATTTTTTTAATTAACTCCATATTTTAATTCTAATTACGAATATAATTACATAAAGTTAAAAAATATATTTACAATTATTACCTGTTTTTTAATGCAAGCTGCACGATGACAAAACACGTTGCACGACTCTCAAACTTATATTTTACAAGATAAAAAGCCTTACAAGGGATCCTCTATTTATATCACTCCGAATGACGTACAATTTATTACGCATCTGAAAACCGCTCCCCACATACACGATTCAGACATTAACGATAGCAATTCATTAGAATTAAATAGCATTGCCCTTGTTTTGGACAAAAAGCTCATTCAAATTAAAACGCCATCTTTTATTATGCGGATATTGAAGTCGCATAAAATTAATGAGGCATATTTTTTATTCAAAGATGTAAGTAACTAAAACATTTTCCCCGACTCGGCATCGATAAAGAATATAAAAATCCCAAACGTCTATATTTCGAGGATTTATGAGCCCATATTTGTTAAAAATAATGGGTTCCTATATAATTAATGATTCAAAACAATGTGTACTGAAATTAAAACTTACTCACGAATGATGTAATCTTAAACTACAGTATTTTCTTAACGCGTTCCAAGAAGCTATCTTTTATACATACAATGTTTTAACAAAAGCGATTCCCGACTTCGATAATAAAAAATAATTATACAAACATACTCGATCATTTATATTTTAACTTCCGCTTTATATAATGAATGTATACTATACAAAATTTACGACCACTTTTTATTTCTCGGCAAAATACGATTTCGTCATCGTATATGCTTTGGGTTCATATAATGCACACAAAATTAAGGAAGAACTTTTTTACCATTTATACCAAAACAATTACATTTAAAACGTCTTGCACGTGTCCGATGAGATAATCGCGACCCCGTTTTTTTTTCTCTTGCCCGACGATCTGAAATCTCTGCGTTATTTTAAATACTTCATCATAATTGCCTACGAAAACATCGAGCGTAACATTTCCAAATTAATAAAAGTTTACTTGAAACGTCTTGCACGTGTGTCCGATGAGATAATCATGACCCTGTATTTGTATACGAATTAAATAGCGCACTTTCATCATCTTCTCTCGGAAGGCAAAAATACACGCACACGTCATCGATCGAACCATCTTGAGCAAAAATACGATTACGTCAGTAGTATAGCTATGGAGAAGCTGAGACAGCCCTTTTAAAAGGGCCATTGCAATTTTTTTTCTTATCGACACCTGTAATAAAAAAAAACCCTTGCGGTTATTTACCCAGACTTATTCTCGATTGCGACCACCACCCCCGAAAACACGCTCTTAAAACAAAACACGTTCGCACCACTTGCGCGCCCCTTACGATATTTCGTCTTAGACTAAAACACGCACGCCCCCCCTACACACCTATACACATAACGATACATACCTTTCTTTTCGAAAATAAAACAACAACAACACCGCCCCCCCGATCGATATCTACACACACACTTTTATCACGAGGGCGGCACGACTTCCACGTTAACATCACCGACAAACCATACATACCCTACACCCTACACGCACACACCTGCACATACATACCTCTCTTTATATAATACGCACACCCTTTACAAGATATTTATGATCCTTTTAAAAGGGCTGGCCAGCTTCTTCATAGCCATACTATGGTTATCCTCAAACCTAACTAATACTAACACACACACACACCTACACATACATGACCTTCACACATACATACTTCTCTTTTCCATAATACACACACCCTTTACAAGATATTTATGACCCTTTAAAAAGGGCTGTCCCAGCTTCTCCATAGTTATACTACTCAGGCTAAATAACTTATTCAACTGTAGATAGGTTAAACTGATAATTGCTAAAAATACTCTTCAGAATTGATGGCTGCATTGCAGGGTGCATTCAGAGTGGCAACGAATAATGTTTTGAGATGTCTCAAACTTAGTGGCTAGAATTCACCACGTGCAACTTCTATTAAATTAATACGTATTTTTGATACTATAGTAAATACGCCAGGATCGAAATTATTTCCACGTGCTCCCGGGAATAATTTGGTATTGCGTGCTTCTCGCAATAACTTAGTGTCATAAGAATCTGTAACCCTCATTAGATTTAACAATTTCAAATTAATAAAAGCGAAGTAAACTTACTCACTTTCGTCTTTGCACATTATTACAAGATGAACCAACTAACATGGGAGCACTTAAGTACTTGATGCTTTTCAGGCTAAGCTCAAATTCACAATTAGGAAGACCCATTTTCGTGCAGTGCTTAAATCAAAAAGGAAGACAAAATTTGCGTATCTAACAAGGTAGATAATATCCCTCCTAAGCACAGATGGTTTCTAAAATGTTGTTTTCAATCAAACACGTTCCTACGAGGTTTGTATGTACGATTGTCTATCTATCAGAATAATTTATTGCCTAACCGACAAAATCGGTAACAGAAAAATTAAAAATGTTACAGTGTAAAGAAATTTTTTGTACAGTTTTAGCACAGAATCAAGTGAAATAGTCAATTTTTAAAATTGGGCACCAGTAGTAGAGAAGCAACATAAACTTAGTTTCTTTAAAAAAATGGAAACCATAGTTGGCTTTGACTTCATTGAAATCCTTATTATGCAAGGTTTTCAACAATATACAGTGTATAGAGCTTATTTTAGAAACTTACAGAATTGCAAGCAAACTTGTTAGCAAATTTTTGTTTTTGCGGTTTAATTTGTTTCAAAAAGTTGACCTAATGCTACATGAACAGTTTTGTACTAATGCTAATCGTTGCCAAGATATGCTGTAATTGCATCGAAATTAGTCCACCTTGTACACCGCTCATAATAGTTGCATTGTCAGAACCTTGGGAACGACACATCGTAAAATCTAAACCGTCAGCTTCAAGTCTCTTAAAAATTTCATCACTTAAATAGTAGCTTTTTTCATTTTAAAGAAAAAAATCTAATGAATACTTCTTTGACGTCTACTTTTCTAGTATCAATTTTCACATAAAGAATCACTTCAGACATTTGATCAATATGTACTATGTCAGGTGTGCCATCAAACATAATATCAAAATATTTGGCCGATTTAATTTCATTGGCAACCTTAGATTTTACGTGGTTCGCTAAAATATTTATGAATTCATTTTGTATATCTGGCGATAAATATGATATTTTTGGTAATGTAGCTGATGTACCATTATTTCAACACTACATCATACTTTGATTGTAGTTTGACTAATTCGAAAAAATTGCCTTTATTTGTAGAGCTTTGACCTCATCGTGTCCACAAAATGGCAGGTTTTGTTTAGCCAGAAATAAAGTTATATCAAATAATCTTGAAGTAAATGATGCTTCCATTTCTGTTTTTCCGTATCCACTAATTGCAAGGCTGCATCCTCTATTGTTTAATGCAATTTTAGCCTCATTTCCAAAGTTTTCTACTTTTCAAGATTTTCCAGATGTTCACTTGCGTTTTCATTATCAACCACTTTAGGATTTCACCACTTTTGAAATGCAGTCATAAATGTAGCTCTTGTATTAATACTATTAGTGGCAGTAAATAAATGATAGAAGAAGCAGTACAGATTATTAGTTAAAGTAGAGTAAATCATCCATGACCGCAGAATTTTTTCACCATTAGGCATCACTTTATAAAACCGTTCTTTTGAAAGATGGCGAACATCACCTTTTATTTTTAGCCAATGCCTCAATATAGTGGCAAATGGCCCTCCTCTGTTTTGGAAATGTTCACTTTTTTTCATGATCTCAATGCGAACATTATCAGGAACAGGTATACTCCAATGTGACACATCTCTCAAGGGCTGAAGCGAATCATTCATGTAAGTAGAGTGAGTGTCTTTGATAGTAGTAGCATATAATTATCAGTGTTACTAGCATTTTCAGTATTTTTGTCTGATTTGTCTTCTTTATGGGTTGTCATCATTAATTCTGTATTGTTGCTGTTGCTTCCTGAAGAAGAGCTGAAATTACCTAAATCACTTTTTGCATCAGCGTGTTAATTAGTTTCTTTTGATGAACTTTGGTTGTCATAGTTTTTGTAACATATTTTGTTACATGCCGAAAATCGGCATGTAAACATTTCTAATTTTAGTTTTAAATTTGTAAGTGAATTTGCGCCAATATTTTAAAAGACTTGTGCGTGCATTCCTTCACTTTAGATAGTTGCGTCGGCGCCCGAGATTGCGCAGACGCGGAGTGGGGAAGTGAGTAGTGATTTCCGTCACGTCCGGACTAGTTACCGAAACGCCGAACCGTGTGGTTATCTGTGTGCCTTTTATCTTGTCTTTTCTCTTTTATCGCTAGGCAATTTATCAATTAAAAATTCAAATAATTTTGAACTTTTACTAAGTCAATTGCCTATCCTTGTAAGTTATCTACAATAGCTTCCAGTACACTGGAATATTTAGAAATTACATAAAGACATAAGGAAATTGGTTGATTAGGTAGTAGCACATAACAAATTAGCTTTTGTTGTTGTGGTTTAGTTGTATACTTTTCAAGCTGCTCTTTGATTTTTGAAAATTTTTATTAGAAATCCTTATACTCTTGTATTTTGTGAACCACCTAGTTTCACAAAAAAGAGGTAAATTTGGTATCAACGTCTTCCGTAAAATACCCTTGCAAAAGAATGTTAGACTTCCTTAATGGTACTACATCATTTACAATTGAGTCGGTGTAAAGCGCAATAATAATCTACTGCTTTTGGATATTTGTTGCAAATAAATTTTTGAACATCACCTTCATTGTGCTACATTGTTGAATTTATGGCAAGACACCCCAGTTTATTAATATCCATTGCAGTCTGTTCAAAAAAGTTAGTAGTACCCTTGCAATTGTTTCAGCATCTATACTTTCAAGAACGACAACACCAAGATAAAAGTTAAAATGCATGTCTAAAAATTAATAACTATAAACCAACAACATGGTTTTGTTGCAGGGCGATCTACTTTTAATCTGATTCTGTATAAGAATTTTATTTCTCCAGCTTTAGAGTAGGGATTTCAAGTCGATTCTATCTACAACGATTTTTCCAAAGCTTATGATAGCGTAAATCATACTAATCTTCATTGCAAAACTTGATGCGCTTGGAATTGATGGTTGTATATTGAAATGTCGGGAAGCTATCTTCGATAAAAAGCAGATTGTTCGAATTGTTGGTTATACCTCAGAGGAAGTACTAGTTCTTTCAGGCGTTCCACAAGGTGCCCACCTTGGTCCCATACTCTTTGTTATCTTTATAAATGCTTTTAGTCAACATTTAATCAATTCTAAATATTTACGCTGACGATTTAAAGCTCTTTCTTCATGTAAGAATTTTAGACAACTGTGCAAAACTATAAAATGATATTGACATAGTTTCCCGGTGGTGTGTTGATAACGGTATGAGTTTGAATGTAAAAAAATATGATGTAGTAACACCTTTAGCAAATCTCATCATCCCGTTTCGTTTGGGTACCATATAAATAATACTAGTCTTAGCCGTGTTCACAATATTAAAAATTCGGGTGTAATTTTTGACTCTTCTCTAAGTTTTTATGAGCACATCAATGCTATAATTGACAATTCTTACAAGATGTTAGGGTTCATAGAAAGACATTGTTGTGATTTCAACATCGTTGCTGCTGTTATGACATTTTTACAAGTCTAGTTCGCACTGAAGTTGAATATAACTCTTCACTCTGGAATCCATGCAACTTAAATCAGATTTCTCAGATTGAAAGAGTGAAACGAATTTTTTTCTATGGCTGGCCCCATGTTGTGAGCCAGTGAAACGTTTTTTCTTTTTTATCAACTGCACGCTCCACGTTGGGCGCCAGTGAAACGTTTTTTCTTTTTATCAACTGCACGCCCCGCGTTAGGTGGCAGTGAAACGAATTTAACTGGGCCCTAACCGTTGCCGGTGCCATTGAAACATATTTTTTTATATGTGCGGCGTCAGTGTTACAAATTTTCTAAATGGGCGCCAGTGAACAAAGTCTTCCGACATAACTAGGGGTCTATTCCTTGGGTATAGCTATGAGAAGTGGGGGGGTAAGTCGAAATCTGTTTGTAGATCAAACTTAATCTAAAACAAATAGGCGCCACCAAGTCCTGACGTAATTATGATAATTGCATGGCATATTTCTAAGGGCGGACGTGGAGACCCAAAGAAAAAAGATCGCCTTCGCTGACAAAAACCTGTCTTAATAAAATAAGACGCAGCTCCTGCAACAAATTGTAATAGTTAAATAAATAAAAAAGTGGAACACTATTTGTGTCCAGCAAAAATACATAAAGAAGTAGTTAAAAAGGTATTACCAATATAAAATTGGCATCAAAGTCCTACTCATAAGGATGTTAGCTTTATGTTATTAGATTTGATCATACTTGATCAAAATAAAAAACTTTAATCTGGAACCAATTGTTTACTAAGAAAAATCTCTTTTAAAATAACGTGACTTGTAACAAAAATTTAATCATTAACTGTATCAATCTATAACTTTCAACTTCATGTTCGTCTTAATTATTTTTAATCAAATACTTTACAGTATGACATGAACTTGTTATACAAATAGGGTTCCGACCTGTGCAGATCTGTTCAGGCAGATGGCAAACTAATAAGTTCTAAAAATGTTAGCATTTGAGTTTTCTAAATTACATATGCAAGTTTTAATTTATATAAAGCTGATCACAAAAATAGACATGTTTACATATCTTGTACTAAAGCTGTTCGAAGCATTTGCTTTCAAAAACAACATCTGTCAGCAGTACAAAGCGGAAAAATATATGACGTCAGTAACACCTGTTGACGTTACCGACGATTCATAATGAGCCACGCGTGTTGTTTTTAAAACATTAAATCAGTGAACTTTAAGTTTACTACTGGTAGATCCAGCTTAGCAATTAGTTGAAACTTTTATTACGTATTTGTATTACGCATCAAAGCAAGTTAACGTGTTCCTAGTTTTGAAACACACAAAAAAGAACTTATAGCTATCTACGAACCAAAACTGCATTTGTCGCATTGTAGCAAAGAAAGACAGGAACCTCGTTATTTCAAGCAACGATAACAGCGTTTGTAATTTGAAACAAATTCATCCAAACCAACTTCTACTATGACTTCGTCCCACGTGCCGAATCAAATCCTGTTGCAATACATTCTGCAGCAGTTGTAATCTCGAAGTTGAATTACGCCGCCTTCCTAAGGTAGCATCTTAGATGTGTATACTTTACTGTGTCCTTGTGTATCTTAAAAGTTGCATCCTATTTGTCCTTGTGTGTCTTAAAAGTTTGCATTCTAAGTGTCGTCTTCTAAAAGTCGCGCTAAATAAATTATCTCAAATTATACAAGTTAACAAAATGTATACTTTACCGACCGTTATTCGAAGATGTGTTCACTCATTGAAGTGGATTCGCAAATTGCCGGCCTGCAATCTAGGGTACATGTTGATGCTTCTACTACGTATGGCCGACTATCTACAAACTAGCTCGGGCGGCCGAGCCGTCCGGAGGCGGATAGTCAAACAGATATGTGCTTGTAAATAGCTGTAGATGACACAGATATTTAACTATAAGTAGATTATTAAAGGACGATGCGGGCTTAACGTACTACTTTTGAAGTTGAATGCAAATTATTATTGTTGTTAATAAAATTGTTATATTATTCTTACAATTATATGGAGGGATTTATTATCGAAAATAAAATTGTTACAAGAGTTCAAAGAAAATTTATGCTCTTTAAATCACATTTGCCATCTGATATGTTCACTTCTTAAACATGAAAACCCTGAAAGCTAGAAGACTCACTAACGACCTGTTATTTCTCTTCGAAGTTATATACTCACATATCCATTCATTGGAGATTATGCAACTCATAGACTTTCATGTGCCAGCTTAGTCTACACATAACCATGACCTGTTTCATATTCTCCAGCACAGAACAAATTATGGTTTAAATTCTATGATTGCTAGGATGTGCAATATTGGAAATGAACTTTCTTCACAAATTGACATTTTTTATGTTACCACAAATTTTTTCCTTAATCAACTGGAAAAAGTCAAAATGTAGTTGGTTGGTTTTTGCTGTATGGTGGTGTCGGGAGTGTTTATGGGTAGTTTTTATTGCTATCTTTACTTTTATTTTACAAGCATTCCACATAACTATTATTTCCAATTTTTCTAGCTTTTATTTTACTTATAGCGTTATTGATTACTTATAATTTTACTATTTAAGTATCTAAAATTTTTATTATCTTGTACTATCTTGTTGAAGTGCATTTGAAATAAACCAAAAGGAGTTTGTAAAAATCAAGTTGTTTTTGGGACATTGTTTTTGTGTGTTACAAGGGTTATGTCAATTTTTAGATTATGTCAGATGTGTTTTTGAAAAATAAAGTTCTTTCCTTTTTCTAAACCTGTGTCTTAAGTCCTTACCCCAGATCATCCATTCCATATTTAATAACTATTAGCTCTAACACAACGGGTTATGGGCCCAGGAAGTTAAATAAATTATAGAGTGTTGATTCTGTATACATAAAATTTAATAAGTTACAAACATTTTTGGTCATCAGTCACCTACAATTGAGAAATTGAAAGGCCGTGAAAACTTGGAAGTTTGCAGTTCAAACTTATCTGGAACTTGAAGAACTATGGAATGCCATATTGGGTACTGAAAAGGACGATAAAAAGGTTACAAAAGCACGATCAAAAATAATATTGCTTGTGGAGCCTATCAATTTTGTGCGTGTACAGTCATCAAAAACTGCCAAAGAAGCCTGGGAAAGTCTGGCGAATGCATTTCAGGACACTGGTTTGACAAGACGAGAGGGTTTATTACGTATTTTGAGTACTACTCAGTTAGAAAATCGTAGTTCAGCAGAAAACTATGTAGATACCATTATAACTGCACACAAACTTTCAAGTATTGGGTAAAAAGTCAGTGATGAGTGGGTAGGCACTATCTTAGGTCTACCAGAATGCTATAAACCCATGATTATGGGGATTGAAAGCTCTGGCACTCCAATTAACACTGATGCAACTAAATCCAAACTTCTGTAGGACATTGCAGTAGTGACAAACGATGTAAAAAACAATGTGGTTTTGTATGGAGGTAGTAGCTCCAGAACTGTTAAAAATAAAAGGGAGCCTTCACACAATAGCAAAGCAAAAGTACGTTGTTACAACTGTAATAATTATGGACATTTTGCCAATCAGTGTGAAAAAAAAAGGGAAACCAGAGAAACAAAAATAAAAGTAATAATGTTTCATTGTATTCCGCCTTTACAGTGCAAGAGAAATATAAAAGTGTATGGTACTTAAACTCTGGCTGTTCAGCTCATATGACAGCTAGTCGAGATGTACTGCATGCAAAAAGGAAATTGAAGAAATTGAACATTACCACAGCTAATAATCAAGAGATGGTGCCAGATATTTTAGGCGATGTAAATTTATCCATTTCAGTAAATAAGAAAACTTCCGATATATCTATCATGTTCCCGATCTGAATGTGAATTTTTGTCTGTTAGTCAAATTGTTAAAAGGGACAAGAGCGTTGTTTTTGACTCTAAATGTGTAAAAAATTTAATTTTTCTAAACAGTTAATTGCTCCGGCCACTCATGAAAATAGTCTATTTAAACTAGATACAACTACGACAGTTAATGGTTGTGCAATGCAGAGTGTATCTTCCGAAAAACAGTCAATTTTGTGAAATCGTCACCTAGCACATGTAAATATGAATGATCTTAAGAAGTTAAAAGGTGGATTGGTTGATGGCATTGACTTTTCGATAAAGTTCCCTCTAATTTTGCATGTGAAACATGCATAGTGGGTAAAAGTCAGCTTACCATTTAAAGCAAGTGAAACACAATCATCAAGACCGTTAGAGTTAATACATTCAGATTTGTGTGGGCCAATGCAAGAAAACTCACTATCAGGCTCACAATATGTATTTACTTTTCAGGATGATTTCAGTCACAAAATATTAGTTTATTTTCTGAAGAAGAAAAGTGAAGTTTTTGATCATTTTAAAACATTTACGAGCTTTTGTTGAAAACCAAACTGGTCAAAGGATTAAGTGTTTCAGAACAGATAATGGCGGAGTGTATTGTGGCAAAGACACTATAGATCTACTTAAAACTGCAGGAATACAACATCAGTTGTCTGCTCCATATGCCTCGGAACAGAATGGTAAAGCAGAGAGACTCAATCGCTCAATTGTGGAGAAGGCACGTTGTTTTTTAATTGATTCTGAATTACCAAATGTATTTTGGGCTGAAGGAATGTATACATCAGTATATTTGAATAATCGCCTTCCTAGTAGAAGTGTAGGAAAAACACCTGCAGAAACATGGAGCGGTGTGAAGCCAACTATAAAACACGCAAAAATATTTAGCTGCAAAGCTTTTTCACATATTCCTACTGTAAAAAGAAAAAGTTGGATGCTAAAGCAACTCTGTGTATTTTTGTGGGTTACAGTTTAGAGTCTAAGGCGTACCGGTTATATGATCCTAAATGGGAAATAGTATTCATATCTAGAGATGTGCGGTTGGTTGTTTCCTGAACCTCCTTCATTTGTTCAAAATCAAGAACCTATAATGAACAAAAACTTTCAGGAACCTGAGGGTCAAGATGAAGAGTTCAATCGGCGTCGTTTAGAGGAAGCGTCACCATTACAGGAAGAATCAGTCAGTAGACCACGACGAATAAGAAAACCACCTGAAACATTGAAGGATTATGTAATAAATTCAGCAATTATTTCAGACGATGCCGATCTAGTAACTTGTAGAAGAGGTCGTCAGTAGATTAGACAAAGATAGTTGATTATAGCTACGAATAGTGAATATGATGCAGTTATTGAAAATGATACATGGAATTTTACTGATTTGCCACCAAATAGAAACGCAATAAATTGTAAATGGGTTTTTAAGACCAAGTATAAAGATGTAGAAACAATGCCTCAGTATAACGCATGGTTGCTTATTAAAGGATGCACCCAAAAAAGGGGAATTGACTATGAAGAAACATATGTTCCAGTGGTGAGATATTCTTCAATCAGATATTTATTGGCACTTGCAGCAGAACATGACCTTGAATTAGATCGACTTGATGCAGTGACAGCTTTCTTACAAGGAGACTTAAATGAGGAAATATATATGAAGCCTCCAGAATATTTTAACAAAACCAATAAAGTTTGCCGTTTGAAGAAATCTATCAATGGATTAAAACAAGCTAGTCGAATCTGGAATCAAAAATTGGATGAATTTTTAAAACAAATTGGAATGAAGCAGTCTCAGACGGATCCTTGTATATATTTTAAGACAAATGATAATGTAATGTTAATATTGGCAATCTACGTTGATAACATGATATTATTATCCAATAATAAGGAAGCCAAGATTTGTCTTAAAAATCAGCTAATGTCAAATTTCAAAATGAAAGATATCGGAGAAGCAAAATTTCTCCTAGGATTCCAAATTACTAGGGGCAGAGCTAATAAAAAAAATTTGGATTAACCAGCGCTTGTATATAGAAAAATGGTTAAAGAAATTAATATGGATAAGTCAAGTCCTATTGATACATCTTTATGTGTGGGTGAAAAACTTTATAAATTACCGGCTGATATAGTTCAGGATAGGAAAATGGAATATGTACCGTATCAATAAGCAGTAGGTAGTTAGCTGTATACATGCTTCACAGATTTCAAGACCCGATATTTGTTATGTAGTCGATTATGTAAGTCGCTTCAATCAAAACCCAGGTCCAGCTAATTCGTCTGTTGTCAAACGTATGTTTTGATATTTGAAAGGAACAATTGGTCATAAACTCGAATTTAAAGATAAAAAGGTTAACAGTTGTGATATAATTGGTTACTGCAATGCAGACTCGGTCAATGATCAGGAAGATAGGAGATCTGCCACTGGTTACATTTTCTTTAAGAATGAATCACCGATTTCTTGAAATAGCAGGAAGCAGCAAGCAGTTGAGCTTTCTACAACAGAGGCGGAGTATATGTCCTTTCATCTGCAGCTCAGGAGGCTTTATGGCTGCATGGATTGAGCTGAGAATTAAGTGCAAATTTGGAACCGACTCTGTTATGTACTGATAATCAAAGTGCACAGAAAATAGCTTTGAATGGAGCATACCAAGCCTGTACAAAACAAATTGATGTGCGCCATTATTCTTTGTACAAAAAAATTGATGATGGATTTTATGCCTAAAATATGTTTCAACTCAATGCATGCATTAGTGTGTTGTCATTTAACACATTATCAGTTGTGTTTAAATATAATCTTTGAAGGAGTTTTCAAAATGAATTTTACCGTGGAAGAACAAATAGATATGATTTGGATATTGGGAGAAAGTTTAAGAAATTGCCTACTTGCATCAAGAATATACCGAGAGATATCCTGTTAAATGACAACACACTACAATTAATAAACCTAAATGACACTTTACATGTAATAGTTATTTTTTTCAAAGCCTGCCTGATTTCCTGTTTGAACATTTTCTATAAAATGCATATTGTTGATCTGGCAGATTTCTGTTGATAGCGTATTATTGTAGGTTGTTATATCTTTAGTGAAAATTGTTATTGGATAAGTGTAGTTGATTTTTAATCAATATGTATTAATTGTTTTATAATATTCTCCAATAGTAAGTTATTTTTAGTTATGTAAATTAAAAACATTCTTAAAATTTGAAGAAAATCAAAAATATCTCAGAAAGTAATGGATTTAAGTATAGGGAATGTATAACAAAAATGAAAGGACACTTAATGAACTATCCATTATAGACATAAAATTGGTAGGGTACCGTTTAAAAAAAGTTTTAAAAATTACATTTTGCGATACCTGACACACCCTGTATAGCGTGAAGAAATTTCAAAAAAGTGATAATTACAAATATACTATGGTATACAGTAAAATTTTCTGCATCTTGAAAATTAACATAAGTTGTGTATTAGTGCAGTGGCAATGTATCTAATCAGGGTCATTTTTTCTAAAAACAGTTGAATATCTCAAAAACTAAAAGGAATAGACAGGTACAATTTGATATCAAATCAAAGCTCTTTTTATGGGCTTTCAAAAATGTAATAATATATGGGGTGTTCCATTAAAAAAAATATAAGTTTAATATGCCCTGGAATTATGAAACACCTTGTATGCTTCAAAATATTTTTAAAATGTGCACTTTAGGTATGCCTAATATGCCTCCAAATTTGGTTTACGTAGCTTTTATAATAACGGAGTTATCGGCCGTTGCCCCACTAAAAACTCACCCTGTATATATGTATGTGTGTATGTATGTATATGTTTATATATGTATATATGTATGTGTGTGTATGTGTATATGTGTGTATATGTATGTGTATATATATTGCTGTGATAAGTGGTTGTTTAAGGGTGTACTTTATAGTAAAGGTCGTTTAGAAATGAGAAATTACCATAGGCAGCAGAAAACTGCACTTATTTAGCAAAGAATTGAGAAATGGAGATAGTTTGTAAATAGTAAGCAGTCAACACCCTGTATATAAAGTATAAATAGTTTTAAGTGACACAGATAAACATAGGAAGACGCATAGTTGGCGTAGAAACCAGGAAGACATTCACTAGGTAAATAGAAAATATTTAATACCCTGTAGATAAAGTTTTAGTTAATTTAGGTAAAGCAAATAAAGACATTTGTCAGTGGAAGCACGCGTATATTTATAAGTAAACGATAAAGTGTAATTAGACACGCATTCAAAAGAGTTCCAAACAATTAGATTAATACGGAGATAGAAATAGAGCTTCAGGTAGCATAGGTAAATGCGTGCAAATAGCTAACCATTTTTGATAAGAGAGGAGATTAAAAATTGCGTGAATAACATGTAAATATGAAAATTAAAAGTCGAATTGCATCAGTTGTTTATGGAAAAGCAATTAGATCTATCAAAACACAGCATGTTGATAACGAAGACAGCTGGAAGTAGGTTACAATTATTGGGAATCGTGGAGAATTACATCAGAAACTACTTTGAATGTAATTATTTGATTGGTCATAAATAAGCGACGAGTTTTAGACCATACCCACTGACGGAGTGGGAACGGAATAATATATTAGCAGGTACAGTGATAACGAAGTCAGTTTGCAACTCAACAAAGGCCGAAGTGCGCCGCTATGAAATAAAGTAATACGTAATAATTTTAAAAGTGAAAGATAAAATAAGTGCTAATATGAAGATTATAATTGCCGATTAAACGTAAGTACATTTTGGTGAATTTATTTTAAACTAAAATATAAAAATAAGAGGGCTTCGAAGTCTGGGGAAAATAGACTACGATTTCGAAGTCTGGGGAAAATAAACTACAATTTCGAAGTACGGGGAAAATAGACAACAATTTTGAAGTACGGGGGAAAATAGACAACGACTTCGAAGTGCGTCTGGGGGAAGAATAATACAATTTTAAGTTTGAGGAAATTGATTGTTAAGAAGTAATAAGTCTGATATGAAACGACAATAAATTGGGGTGCATAAATTAATAATAGTAGTCCATAGGGTAATGGCAATAATTTAAATGTAATCCTGAATTGGGGGAAGATGATTTTTATTCAAATGGAAGCGTCGATGTGAAGAAAATAGACCAGGTCAGATTTTTTAGTTATGACATTTTATTTTTCTATATATTTTTTTATTTTGAATATTGAATTTGCTTAATATAATATGAATGTGAAAAAGTCAACAAAAGAAGTTGCATAAGTATAAAGTGAGTAATATGATAACAGGTTTAGAACGTTCTACGCTTCGTTGATAAGGATAATAGGTTTTTTTTGGTGACTTTGGGTTTTGAGTAAATAGGATATGATGTTTAATAAATGAAATTTACAACATTAACTAATTGAAAAGTGTATTTCAAATAATTTACAAAAGCTGTACATAATATATTGGTTTCATTATATGAAATCGAAATTAACTGAATTTTATAATTCCAAATAAATGCTAGCCGAGGTCATAAGATTTAAATAGTTCAAGGAGGAGCTACGAGTTGAATAAGAAATTGATAACAAGTAAGGCGGTAACGTATCGAATTTTGCTATTGGTAGACAAGGTTGATTCAAGATAAAATCCAGTTAAGTTTCTGGAGGGAATTGATAGCAATATTAATAAGACAGCCCAACGTCGGAGGAGATAATTACAATCTTGTTTATTCATAGTAAATATTAAAATGGTCGTCCAAATGATGGAGCGCGAATAATTTAGAGTACATAGCAAATAATATAACAGCCCAACATAGGGGTTCGATAATTCCGGCAGTTCATAGCAATATATATACATTAATTTGTGTGTGTGTGTATATACAGGGTGTTTCAAAATTGCACGGCACTATTTTAAGGGAGTGTTTTTAGCACAAAATAAACATAAAACTTCTAATAAACATATGCCCTAAAATGTCCCCTATGAAGTTATAACGCCTTTATGGGGGCTAGGTGAAATTGAGTTTTTTTAATTATCTGAAGAACTACAAAAGATATTTTATTCAAATTTTTGTTGCCTACCCACGTTTTTATGCCAAATAATAAGATCAGGAACGTCCCATTCAGAAGAGGGATCACGTTTAACCCTGTAATTTTTTTGTGTGTAAGCTTTTATAAATTATAATGCCAGAATTAGAATCTTTTGATATTTCTGAGTAAAAAAGTCACTCTTGTTTGAAGTCGATATCTGTAGCCGTTTTCGAGTTAATTGAGGTGAATCATTCAGGATGCCCTAAGACACATACCTTATTCGTTTAGTTTTAATATGAATTTCCCATATGTATAGGTATAAACCTAATAAACATATGCCTTCAATATCTCTGATGTTATAAGACTTGTCAGAGCAATGGATTTGCCATCCTGGATGCTGCATACAACAAAATGGTGGGCATTTTGAACAGTTACTTTAAATGTTTAATTGTAATAAATATTTTCAACTCTCAATATCTGTGTAGGTATGTAAAGTATCATAGGGCATCCTGGATGCTTCACCCCAATTAACTCGAAATCGGCTACAGATATCAACTTCAAACAAGAGTGACTTTTTTACTCAGAAATGTTAAAAGGTTCGAATTCTGGCATTATAATTTATAAAAGCTAACACAAAAAAATTACAGGGTTAAACGTGATTCCCCCCCGAATGGGACGCTCCTGATCTTATTATCGAAAAATGGATAAGCCTATCTTATTTGGCATAAAAACATGGGTAGGCAACAAAAATCTGAATAAAATATCTTTTGTGGTTCTTCATTCAGATAATTAAAAAAACTCAATTTCACCTAGCCCCCTTAAAGGGGTTATAACTCCATAGGGGTACATTTTAGGGCATATGTTTATTAGAAGTTTTATGTTTATTTTGTGCTAAAGAACACTCCCTTAAAATAGTGCCGTGCAATTTTGAAACACCCTGTATATATTATATGTATGTGTGAACATGTCTATATAGGTAGATTATTTTACGTATATAAAATATATATATATATATATATATATATATATATATATATCTTTAAAAATGTATTATGTATAAGAGTATACATATATGTATATTAGTACATATACATTAACATAATGTTCAAATATACATATGTATATATGACACCGCTTATTTGCACATGTACGTTTCTCTTTTATTCTAATTCTTTAACAAAATCAACCTTTCCGCCTATTCATTAGAATTCTGTCAAAAATTTTATTTATGTCCAGCCAATATTTTATTTATACTTAAAAATTTTTTATTCAATTCAATTTTATAACATTATATAAATGAACCTAGTTTAAATTTTATTTATGGAGGCTAATTTTTATTAACCTCAATGTATGTAACGCTTACTAACACCAGTGTCTTTATTATAGGTGTATTACTTATTTAGTTATTACCTTTGAGAAAGCATTAAATAAATGCGAAAATTTAGGCCATAAAAAAGAGTTTTTTTTACCCCAGCAGACCTAATACCCGCTAACATAATTATAATCAATTATACATATATATATATATATATATATATATATATATATATATATGCAGGGTGATTAACAACTTGATAAAAATATTTTGACTGATCTTTACGAACGGTCCATAGGTTTTTTAAAAACTAAAAATAAAACCAATGCTTTTGGCGTACGTATAAAAATAAGGAGACTCACCACATGCTCTAATTGAAGTTTCTTAGTGGACAACTTTCAGCATAATGTTTGTGTTATATGACAAACCTATCGTAAAAATTCATTAAATGGTTTGTGTTCTACAAACTCGCGAATTAATGTATTTTAGTATAAGCAATACCAATCCACCAACCGTCATTTAAAATAATGTTTGTTACACATTAATAAACTGCATTTTTTCAGTTTCAATGCAAACAATGGGTGTTCTACTATAAAGGTAGCGAGCTTGTACAACACTACTTCACAATCTAGTAACACATGATTGGCATTAGCAATTCCTTTTTGGCGTCAGTGTTGAAAATATTCAATAACGCAGTCATAAATTTAAAACGATCAACCGACAGTTAGCATTTGTTGGTAGACTATAAAATTCGTTGTTTAATGATTATTCAGTTTCAGCTTTAACCTACTTTTATTTTCTGCAAATTTTAATTTTGTAGGAAACATCAGAATTTTGCTTTTGAAAGTAGCATTTTATAAGCTAGCTGCCTGTGGAATAGAACACCCACTATTTATATTGAAATTCAAAAATACAGTTTACTAATGAGTAACAAATAACATTATTTGAAGCATCTCGTCGGCATCATTAGCACAGGTAATAATAAAACACATCAATTTCTGGGTTTGTAAACTTTAAACTGCCAACTAATAACCTTTACGATAGGCTTGCCATACAGCATAAATATTATGCAGGAGGTCACCCGCCAAGGAATTTCTATTAGAGCATGTGGTTGGTAGCCCCATTACTTCTATACGTACCGTCAGTTGGGGTTTCTTGGGACAGTCCGGGTAACTTAGGACAAAAGTCATTATTTTATATTATATTGTAGCAATGCCATCTACATTGTTATAGACGAATTGCAGTTGTCAACTTGAGATGGGAAGTAGTGTCCTGTAACATCGACATAAAACTTTTTTCTGAAAAGATTGTTCTTTTACCGGCAATATTTGACGTTTTAAATTTATAAAAAATATACCAATGGTTTTCTATAAATTATGCTAATTGTAGGCTAACTTGGGACATAAAGCCGCATCAGTACAGGAGACAGTTGGATAGTAGAAAGTATGTGGACTATAAAAGTGAGATGTTAGAAACGGCCCATGAGGCAATTGTTAATGGAACCTTGACATTCAAACAAACTGAAGCAAGGTACAACATTCCAAAATCGACACTAAATAGAAAATATCGAAGTTTAATTCCACACAAATTTGGACGACAGCCTGTTTTAATTGCAATAGAAGAAGCAAATATTGTTGAAGTCCTTACTGTAGCTGCAACTTGAGGCTATCCTTTTTCGGAAATTGAAATTATATATTTTGTAAAAGTTATTTAGACCGAAAAGGCATAGATGAAGTTAGATTTCATGAAAACTTACCTGGGTATGACTGGATGAATCTATTTTTAAAGCGCAATGGGGAGTTGTCAAGAAGAGTGGCACAAAATGTAAAACGGGCAAGAGCTGATGTAACAAAAGTGGAAATTAATCAGTATTTTATAATGTAGAACAAATTGTGGGTGGCATTTTACCGCAGAATTTAATAAATTACGATGACACTAACCTTACTGACGATCCTGGCAAAAAAATTGTAATTGTTAGACGAGCTACAAAACGTCCATTTAGAATTATGGATCATTCAAAAAGTGCCACATCATGTTTGCTATCACTGCTTCTGGCATATTACTGCCGTTATTATATGTGGAATATAAGGCAAAACATTTGTATCCTGAATGGATTGAGGGGGGCAAACGGAACAGTGTACAACCGATCCAAGTCTGGTTGGTTCGACAATTTAATATTTGAAGACTGGTTTTATCGGGAAAAAAGTCATTATTGGTGATAACCTTGCTGCGCATTTGTCACCAAAAATCATTCAGGAGTGTCAGAACAATAATATAGAATTTATCTTCCTCCCTCCTAATTCAACCCATTTATGCCAACCATTAGACATTGCTTATTTTAGGCCCTTTAAAGCAGCATGGCGCAAGCAACTTGTTACCTGGAAGCCAAAACACCTTAGTTGTATTCCAAAGACAATTTTCCCATCGTTGTTGAAACAAACGTGCATCCGGATTAGTTCCATTAAATTGAAACTCAGTTCTAAAACATCTTCCTGATTACGTAGATCCAAATAATGAACATTTAAACAACTCTATGAAAACTGCGTTTACTGACCTTATTTCTAGTCAAGTTGGTCCTAGAAGTCCACTTGAGCAGAACCGTAGAAAGAGAAAAAAATTAAACATTCAACCAGGCCAATCTGTTTCCATGGCAGATCTAGTATTAGATGCTGAACATTCTCAAATGAAGAAAAGTAAACCAGTGGTGGAAAGTCCGTGATGACTATTATCAGGAAAATAACAAAAGTGAGCCAGAAGAGGATATCTCCGAGGATGTTGACGATACAGCAGATGTAGAAGACAATGAAAGTGTTGTACTGCCTGTGGATGATAAACTTCTTAAAGTGTCAGACTTTGTGATTGCAAATTTTATTTATAATAGTGGAACAAAAAAAGAAGCAACAAAGAAATTTGTTGCAAAAATTAATACTATATCAAAAACCACAATAACTTTTGATTGCCTTAGTTGCTATAAAGGATCTAAGCAAGTTTTTGTCTACCCTGATATAGAAGACATCATGAGTATTTACTTTAAAGATGTTGCAATATTACAAGCACCTGAAATTGGCAGAGGTTGCCATAAATTTGCCTCCAGTATGCCAGTATAATATATGAACACTTGTTTTTTCTTTTGATAACGTTTCTGTTTAATTACAAGGTTTCTAAAGCACTGTTTTTCATTCTTGCACCCTGAAATGTCCAGCACCTGTTTCCATTGCCTTAAAACTTTCTCATATATATATTTTTTGTTTGCAATAGTTAATATTTGTTCTAGAACTGTCCTAAGTCGTCCTGTGCAGGTTTATCTTTGTTTTATGAAAATAAAACGTACAAAACCTATGTCCCATGTAACCCCAAATTAAAGGTAACTTGGGACAGACAAAAACAAAAAAATAAGGACATTGGCTCGATAAATAAAAATAATAGTTGGTTAATTCAATAGACCAGGAATTGCATTATTCATAATTTAAAAAAAGTATATAAATATTTGAAGGCTTATGAAAATATATACAAAAATGTGTTAAAATTGTCCCAAGTAACCCTAACTGACGGTACCTTGGAAACATTCGGTTAAATTTTGATGTTATTTTTAAAGAAATAATTTTTTTCATGTGTAAACATCAATCTATGTCCCTTTCTTAAGCATCAGTTACAATATTTCTACGAAGTGATGAATCACCCTGTATATATCTAGCGAAATAATTTAATATTTTCTATTTAAAAAATTGATCAACTGTCGAAAATTAACAACTTTGGTAATTTAAATGTTTCTTTCTCTATGGCCAATAATTACAAAAAACAATTGGCTGCAGTATTGTTATGAATCATCCTGTATATATAACACAAAATCAAAATGCTGTAATGTCAGTGAAACCCGAGGGGAAAACCGCTGACCCAAATGTTGTACACTACTTCCCAAAAAGTATCTACTTGCTGTACTTCCTACGAAGTATTGTGTACTTCCTTGATACTTTCCCATACTTCCTTGATACTTCCCATACTTCCCGTACTTCCTCTGTACTTCCCATACTTCCTTGATACTTCCCGTATTTCCCGATACTTCCTTGTTACTTCCAGTACTTCCTGCATATTTTGCTGATGTAGGATCCCTAAATCAAATATGATAGTTCTTTATGTATTAAACAAATAAACGTATAATGTAAAGCTCTTTAAAAGTAAAATAGGTTTTACCTCGGCGCTGATATATTGCTTTAAAATGATGTTATTTTTGCCAAGATTTCATTAAAAACAATCTTAAGTTAAGTAACTTTAATTCAAGATTTGGCAAACCTATAACATATATGTATCATAGATCAGTGAATTTATCAAGTCTGCAAGGATCTTCAAAGTTAGGTCACTTTTGGCAAAATTTAATCAATCATTAACTTTTTATCTAATTTATTGATTACAAAAATCTTAATAAAATATTACTCTATTTACACTTTTTTAAATATTTCTATTTACTACATCTGGGACGTTCCTTAGTTAATGTTCGAAAAAAAAATCACAATTGATTTTAACTACAATCTCTTTGGAAGGCGGGTAACAAGTCTTATTACATAAATCACAAAATATAAATTGATTACAGCAAAGTAAAATTATTGTATCTACAGATTATCTATGATAGGTTTGACACAATATTACGTCTGCTCTATTGACCTAAAAACAGTATACTTAGTTTATAATAGTAATTTGAAAAAGATACGAAAATCCATTTTACATTACCTACGTCGTATATATGACACTGCCCAAGAAAATGGTGTTTCGCTTTTCATGACACCCAAAAAATTTTTTATTTTTAAAGTAATCGATGCAAAATTTTTCTTAGTTTGTAGACCACGGCAGGGCATCTTTCTGAGTGAATTCAGTTTTTCTGAAGTCAAAATCTGGCCAACTATGATTAAAATGAAAAGTAGCGATTAAGATAGAACAAAAAGTATTAAGAAAAATTGTTACAAATCACTCAAACTTCCTAAATACCAAATTTTTCCAACGAATTTTGATTTTTAATTTTCCAAATTTGTATGTAGTCAAGAGATATTAATTTGTTAAAATTTCAGCTACTCCACACAAACAAATAAACTATGATTCCATACAGTTGATCCCATTGTCTATGTAGTTATGTTATGTAAATCCGTGATGATTGTCACTTGCATTGTATTTGATTAAGTTCAATTCAGCCATATTTAATTTAATTCAAACCTATTTAAATAGGGTTAAGTGGAAAAGCAAAACGAGCTCAGTTGCTTTCAACTTTAGCTTAACTCTGAACCTCGCCTATTTTTACCACAATCATATTTTATATTTTGTTTACATATTATTATCATTGTTGTGAATTACTTGTGGTTTAAATAAAGACAATAATAATAATAATAATGAGAGTGCCATGAAACAAAAAAACAATTTGCAAATTTTATTCCGCATTAATAAACAACAAAATAACAACAATTTAACGAACAATATTTTAAATAGATTTTTTCAACTAAATTCCTTGAAGATAAATAATTTTTCCAATTAAAACAAAGTGAAAATTTTTCAGCGAAATTTGGCATTTTGGGTTTTTGAGTGATTTTGTAAAGAATATGATTTCGTTCCCAGTTAATTTACGCCTTTTTATAATTATTAATTTACAAATATCCCTTACGGTATTGAAAGCGTAAATTTCTATTCCATTAATACAATATTTATTCGTTATCATGTAGAACTCCATCTGTGTTTATAAATTTAATGTAGCATTTCGGTTTCTCTGATACTTGCGAACGTGTTGACACAAGAATTCGGTCCACTGCGCTTGCTCGCGTAGTAAAACACTTTATTGCTGTAGTCTATTTTAATTAGAGGATGTAATCAGATAGACAGGTTTTCGACGCGTGGTCGCGTAGAGTTTTTTGAAGTCATGGAGTCCAACAGACACGTGGCTTGGAGAAGGAGAATTCCTTTAGAGTTTGAAGTAGAAACCATCACTAGGGTATATGCTAGAGAATCAAGGAGAAATTTTTGTTCAATAGTATTCTCTGATTAGTCGACCCTTGAGATGTTTTATATGGTTTTGAAGTATCATCATCACGTGCAAGTTTTTTTTGTTATTAAGTATTTTAAGTTGAAATGTTAAGGCGCCCTTGTTGTGAACAAACAAAAATTTAAGCGTTCATTCTCGAATGGAAATCAAGTTCGTAATCTTAGGCATATGTGAAGGACTCGCATCCGTTGTTGTAATTGAACACGAAAATTGAAGGGCGACAGTACAAAGTTCGTCCTCAGATAAGTTGGTAAGTAGTTGCTACCGGAGTTATATAGCGATCATGCAAACTCGTTAAACAAAGAAACTACAGGAAATGTAGCGGTTGTTTTTTTGTAAATTTATACAGTAGTTTAAATTGGTACAAATATTTTTTTGTTCAATATTTGACAGTTTGATTTGTATAAATGTCCGTAGGAACATTGAAAATTTAAAGATAAGTTTCAGAGAATCAAAAAGGTTAAACCAGAATCTGTTTGTAACTTAACAGGTGACATTTTATCGCTTGTTTGTCACATTTTATGATCCAGTTTTTTTTTACTCGAAAGTATAATAATACACAGATTATTTTATACCACAAGGCTATTTGATTTTTCGTTCAAAGTATACAGTTTTATAAATATCTAAATTCAATTTTACATGAAATGAGTCCAAATCATATATCATAATTGTTTGTAAACCAAAACAGGATCCTTTTTTCGGTGATAATTAAACAGTTGTTACTTATTGTTAAAAAAATTAAATATTTTGCTTAAAGAACTTTAATAAATAATTAAGATCATTGAAATGCTTTTAAGTAATGCGAGATGATGTATAATTACTTTGATAGCTTGATTACAAAAAAAAACAATAGTGTATATAAAGTTGCATAAAAGATGTATATATGTATATATTATAATAATCTAAAATGATTTAAAAGATAGTTGTTAGTACTGAGAGTAAACACATTAATTTACCATGCCTGTCGATATTTTCTAAAATTTAAAACACTACAATAAACTAAGGATTGATAAATAATTACTTGTTAAACTAGGCTAAAATTCTATTTACTCGTGGTGAAGCGTTTGAGATTTGAAAAAAGCATTTTGGTTAACTGTTCTTCAATAAAACGTTTATCTAATGTAATTCCAACTGAAGGTGTTTCGGTTTGTTAAATATATTATGTTTGTAACTGTTTGATGGATACTGTATGTCATTAATTAATTAATGAACCGTAATACCTGAAAAATAATTTAATTTAGCATGTTAGTTATCATAAAGTAATGGTAAGATTTGTGGAATGTCAACCAATGATCAATTAATGTAAGTGACACAACGATCTGTTCCAAAATAGTAAAATTGGGCATAAATAATAATGACATAATGAATGTATTTCTTAAACATTGGTATATAGTAGCAAGAAAATTTTTTAGAGACTATCTCCTAGGTAATGGTTTTAAAAAATAAGTTGTTGATTTTGAATTTGTGGAAGGAATAGATGTTTTTGCTCATGGAGCTTGTAAAAAAATATGTAATAGAAAATTAATATATCTAATAGAAGTTTATCTTTTAATTTAATCGACGTGTAACGGTAACAATAGTACAAAGAAGTTAATGTTTGTGAAAGAAGAGCAATATTATAAAGAAGTTAATGTTTGTGGAAAATAAGTGTGTATCGTATAAAAATAAAAGGGTTATACAACCAAGTGCAGTAAAGAAGAGTGATTACAGTTATAGCAAACCCAGGGTCATCTTTGGTGATGGTGAAAATAGCATCAGTAAGTTTTGCATAAGTTACAGTGGTTTCCAAGTCTAACAGACTACGTTTTATCATATGTGGTGGAGTATTGCAGGAATACATATTCATCTAGCGGATTCTAAGTATAATGTTGCTGAGTTATTATTTTATTAGCTGTAGAACCTAAAATAGATCGAGTGTAATAAGAACATAAAACTAAAACCTACTTTCAACACGTATTAACTGCAGGCGTTCGCAAGACGATTTGTTGTCCTATAACAAGGCCCATGTGAAACACAAGCATCTTCGGAGGAATTACAGGTATTTGAAGTTACCCTTATGATATATATATATATATATATATATATATATATATATATATATATATATATACATCATTTAAAGTTATTTGTTAGTAATTTGAATCTCAAACGTTTATCTAAATTATACATTTGTGATTATATTTATCAATCTTTGAAAATAACAACGCCACATATGCACTACGAGAGGTTAAGTGGTTTTAACTAGACGACGCTTTATGCGAAAGTGTTTAATGTACCTGTAAAATGACAAAGAACGTTTTCTTACAGAGTAAAATATCTAGATACAATAATCCCCGAGTGAGTTTCAAAAGCCGTGGCATAAATAAAAAAAAATTTACTTTATTTAATTTTACAGAAATAAAACGTTAGTAGAGTATTTTGCAGCGTGGTTAAATACATGCATGTAATTAAGGTTGCGGTACTACCAGGTTATAAATATTTAAAAGGCCGACACAACTTTTATTTGTGAAATCATTTATTCTTTTAACCCTTTGATTTAATTACATTTTCATCCAATTATTCATTCATAATATATATATATATATATATATATATATATGAACTTACTGGAACTAACAGGATTTTATCGTGAACCGACCTTGTGTCGACCAATAACAAAACTTGATGTGATAACGCCTTACTCGATATCAATGGCGTATTCTACTTGACTCCTCCTCTCTTTTTAAATTATCAAATTACACTCCCATAAATTTTATCATTTGTTTGGCCTCGACTAGCTTTTATTTTGAATTATAAAATGAAGTTAATTCAATTCCATATAATGAAAACAAATATTATGTACAGGTTTTGTAAATTATTTAAAACACACTTTTCAATCAATTAATGTTGTAAATCTTATTTATCTCAAAAATCATATGCTTTTTGATCAATCTAAAGTCACCAAAAAACCTATTGTTTTTATAAAAAGAAGCCTGGAACGTACAAAACCCCTTTATCATATAACGCACTTTCTACGTATGCAAGTTCGTTGTTGACTCCGTTACAATTCAGCAAATTCAATATTTAAATTCAAATAGAAAAAAAAGTCTTAAAACTAAAAAATCTAACCTGGTCTGTTTTCTTCATTATTTCCTTCTCGCAATCAAAATTATCGACGCATCAACTAGTATTTTCCATGCATTATACCATCCATTTGGATCAAAATTATTCTCCACCAATTCAGAATTATTATATACCCATTCGAAATAATATTGTCTATTCACACGCTTGAATTATTGCATTTAAATTATTGTCATCACCCTCTGGATTATTAATATTAAACTTAGAATCATTATCTCCTTCAAATTATTGTCGTCGCATTTAGACTTATTACTTTTTCTCACCAGCCTCAGAATTTATTCTCACCAGACTTAGAATTTATTCTCACCGGACGTGGAGCCCTATTATTATTATGTTTTAGTTTAAATAAATTACCCAAAATCTACTTATGTTTAATCGGCAATCGTAATTTTCATCTTCGTCGCACTTAAACAATTTTCACTTTTAAATTATTCTTACGTGTTACACTTAGTTTCAAAGTGACGCACCTCGGCCTTTGTTGAGTTGAAAACTGACTTTGTTATCATTGTCGCTGTTAATATATGCTTGATATCCCACTTCGTCTGTGGGCATGGCTTACAAGCCCGTCGCTAATTTTAACCAATCAAGTCTTTGCATTTAAAGTAGTTTCTAATGTAACATTCTCGTCCCTTCAAGTAATTGTTGTTTGCTTGCAGCTGCTTCGTTATCAGCCCATGCGGTGTATTGAGAAATATCATCGCTTTTCCATATTATACACAAATACCTGATGCAATTCGACTTTCAATTTTCATATATGCTTGTTTATTTATGCAATTTTTAATCACCTTTACTTATCAAAATTGTTAATTGTTTGTACGCACTCACGCTACGTTTCTTTAAGCTTTATTTCTTATCTTTGTATTATCATAACTGATTGTAATTCTTTTGAATGCGTGTTTAATTGCATTCATTGTGCTCACTTATAAATACGCGTGCTTCTACTGAAAAATATCATTATTTGCATTACCTAAATTAACTAAAACTCTATATACTGGGTGTTAAATATTCGTTATTTGCTTAATGCATGTATTACTTATTTCTATGCTAACTATGCGTCTTATAGTGTTTATTTGCGTCGCTTAAAACTACTTATACTCTATATACAGGGTGTTGACTGCTTACTATTTACAAACTATCCTAATTACTCAATTTTCTATTAAATAAATGCGGTTTTCTGCTTTCTATTATGATTTCTAATTCCTGCACGACCTTTGCTATAAAATACACCCTTAAACAACCCCTTATCACAGCATAATATATATATTTCTTTAACCAAATAGAAAATGGATTATGTTATTCTAAATCTTATTTTTATTGAAGTTGATAATAGTTACTCACAATTGGTACAAACAAATTCATAAAGTTCATGAGAATAGAGAGAAAAGCCACCAACATTCTATTGGTAAGATATTTTAGGGTTATAGGGTCCTTTTGTACGATAAGTCGCTATCCATACATTTTACCCTGAGCTTAAACTTTAAACAGGAACCCTTCCTCTGTTGAGTGGTGACTCTGCCGCCTATAAGGTGGAGTAGTTACATAGAAAAATTAGGTGTAACAATTTACAACTTTTCTTAAGTAATACTTTTTTGGTCTATCTTAATAGTTACTATGATTTTACTTGAAACGCTACTTCTTATTATAATTATAGTTGGTTACATTTTGATTTTATAAAAACCCGATTCACTCATAAAGATGCCTTATTTCAAAATAAAAAAATTATTGGGGTGTCCTCATGAAAAGTGAAACGCACTGGGTACAGGGTTATTCAATATGGAAGCCCACCATTGGGATCTTTGAACCGGTAAGAGATAGAGAGTTGGTTAAATTGGGGCAAAGTTGAAGATTTTGATGCTTGTCAATATTCACAAAAGAAATTTATCGTAACCGTTTTTGTTTTGTAGTTATGGTAAAAAATTTGAAAAAAGCATTTTCCGCTTTTTGTCCAAAAATTTTTGATATTTATATAAACTTCTCTGGAGCAGTCTTATATGCTAGAAACGATGGTAAAGTTGAAATCGTCATAAGACGTTTCGATTCTTCATAACCATCATCAGCTTTATTTTTTCTTATGGACGTCGTACTAGATTGTTTTACATTTATATAGATTGTTTTTTGGCGATTTCAACTTTCAACTCGGTACCACATGATATACTTTTATTTGTGAAAACATCTATTATTGATAAAAAACGGAATATGGTTTGAAAACGATTAAAACACGGTTGAATTTTAACATTATATTCAATTTTAGGCTAATAAAATTAAAATTAGAACATATCTGATATTAACAAAAAAAAAACACGAAAAGTAAAATCCATAAAAGCTTTACAATACCAAAATCGAAACTGCAACAAAATATTTACAGTAAATTAAATACTCGAATTAAAAGCCATTCTTTTTGCATGTAAACAATGGTTCGCTCTGAATTCAACTCTGTTTACTGCTCTTTGTATATCTCGTTTGCAAGAGTAAAAAATGATAATTCATCTTGTCTAACAGCGACCTACTGTAAAGTGTTTTAGTGCGTTGTATGAGTGCTTGTACCTGATGAATCGAAGGCACAACGCAGTACTATCAAAAACTAATAATATTAAAGATCTAAAACTTACGATTGTTAATACATTTGCATCGATCCGCAGACGAGATATAAAGAAAGCAGTTGATTCAGAGCCAACCATTGTTTATAAAAGAATGTCCTTTAATTCGAGTATTTAATTTACTGTCAATATTTTGCTGCAGTTTTGATTTTGGTATTGGTAAGCTTTTACGGCTTTTACTTTTCGTGGTTTTGTTTGTTAATTCAGATATGTTCTGATTTTAAATTTATTAGTCTGGAATTGAATACATTCCAATTGTTTTTCAAAGCGCTAAATCGCCTTTGTACGGCCCTGCATTTAGCTTTGTTCAAATTCAGTGTACGTTATAGATTTCTGTGCCACGAATATCGTATAAGTGAACTTATTCTATTATTATAACAATAATTCAATTCTGGTACTACATGTGTGGTTTGTTACATAGAAATGTTGTGAAGTACAAAAATATGTAATGGGTATCGCAAACTTGACTCCCAAGATATCTTGTTTATTTTGAAAAATAACAATAATGAACCATTCTCCGTAAGATGGCGCTAAAAAAATTTAAAAATTTGCACTAGTATAAAGGCAGAGATTTTATAATACATTTTGTTCCGTTTTCAAACATGTATACAAATATGGATCTTACATAAAAAATGTTCGAACAAAATTGAAATATAGGTTTATGATAAATAATTAGTTCATGATGGAAACAAGCGTTGTTATTATTTTATTTCAATTTTAGGATAGCAAATAATTAATAAAAAAGTTTTGAACAATTTTTCTAATATTAATTATTTGTTACTCTAAAATCGAAAAAATATAATTGCGCTTGTCTCCCATCACGAACTGGACAGTAATATTACAGACCTATATTCCAATTTTTGTTTTTGAAGATTTGCTTTATTGCATACATGTTTAAAAACCGAACAAAATCTATTATAAAAGCTCAAAAAATACAGGTTTTAATGAGAATGAAAATCACTGCCTTCATACTCCTGCAAATCTTGAATTCTTTTAACACCAACTTACAGAAAACTTCCGCCCATTTACAAATATATATGGTTTATTTATACCTGGGCAGGCAAGTCTGGGACACGTTGTATACATTTACAACAATGATACTATTAATAGTATGCAGTTTTGAATACATAAGGCAACTAAAGTACTGAACCTCAAATTTATCGGTTATTTTAAGCATGTCAGGACTTCATTAAAGGTTCTGAAGCATCTCGATTCGTGCTAATTATAGTTTAGTGTCAGTTTTCTCTTTAATGTTTTAAATATTTTGTTGATTTGGATAAGATCCGACCTTTTAAGGTCAAACCGAGGGGAAAACAGCTGACCCAAATGTTGTACACTACTTCCCAAAAAGTATATACTTCCTGTACTTCCTTAATACTTCCCATACTTCCTTGATACTTCTGTACTTCCTAAGGTTTGTACACCAAACTTCCTCAGCGGTTTACCCCTTGGCGAAACCCAACCAAAGCTTGACCTGCTAATTTTGAATATTCGCTGACAAGTTTGGACTTTCAAGATCGAGTTAATTTTTTATTAAAGCTGTAGTTCAGTTGCAATGTGATATCGTTAATAAAGTTAATTTTTTGTCACACGGAATTTGTAGCAACAATAGTTTAATTTAAAAAAACAACCGCATATTGTTAATTACTTGCTACGAAATTCTATTTCAAATGGAGTTAATATGTAATAAAAACCTAAAAATAATTCTGACTGTAAAAATTTGTCTTTTACTCAAAAGTTAGTACTCCACTTCAGTTATATGTTGCAATATTTTAGTCAGCGACATACCATGCGTATCACTTCTAACTTATATTTTCTTGCAGGTTCAAATATAATCTAAACAACACAAGTAAGTTATTTATTAAAAGATCTTCATCAGATATTCAATGCATTTTCATATACTTACATCCTTAATACAAGCCATTCTATATTAAAAATTGCATACTTATTACAGTACGATACAATTACCTAACGGATATGTGTTAAAAACTACATAAAAACAAAATAAACAACCTTCATTTAAACATATCACAAAAAACAACTTACACAGAATATAAATAGTTTTCGTATTTAGTCTTAGGTGTTGGTCCACCAAAAGGAGAAAGCCAGCCAACAGAAAATCGGCCAAAAACTGCTTGAATGCTTTTCCATCGTGATTTCTTCGCCCAACGAGCTTCTTCCTTTTTAAGTTGCTCGATGCCAGTCTCATCATTCCATATTGCTTGAACTTGAGTTCCTAACATCACAGCAGTAAAAATTGCAAATAGTAACGCTTCAAAAACTAAAAATAATAAGAGAACTGCAGTAGCTGGTGGTGAATGACTTGAGCAATCTTTCCATTCATTGTGTATACAACTTAAAAATTGATTGACTGCCATAAAAAGTGAATGTAGTGATAGCAAGGCAATATAAAACTACAAAAATTTTATTATAAAAGGGAACAGTAAAAATGATAGCTTACCGTAAATAATACAAAATACTTCTGATTTTTTTCGCCAACACAGTTGTTAACCCAAGGACAATGATGATCCATTTTACGAATACACCTTGAAATCAGTCAATTAAATTACTACACAGAAAAGTTATTATCATACCTTTGACAAACAGAACAATGATGTGCCCGTTCTGGCTTAATACTACAACATTTCGGACATTTAAATATAACCTGACCTTCTCTAAAGCCCATTTGTTTAATCATTTCTCTAGTAGCGTTACCTTTAGGAACAGCACCCTTAAAACCTTTGATTAAAATTATCTAAGTATATAGCATAACTTACAGGATCTGTGAACATAGTCTTGATATGTGATACAAAAGCTAGGAAAGCACAAAGTTGATAAATAACCATATTTATAATACTATATATGGAATATGCACTTGGAATGAGTATAATAAACATTACAACAAATTCGGAATACAATATTAGCATCCATGTTAAAATTGCACATATAATGCCGCAAATGTCGCGTACACACCATACCATACCATTGCAGCATCTGTTGTGCAAGTCTGTTTCTTTACGTAAAGGAGAGTAATCGTATTCCATAGTAAATTATTGCTAAAATATGCTAAGGAGGTCTTTCAAGTGTTTTTAGGTTATGATTGTCCCTTAAGTACAGAATCATCGTTCATAAGTATGAAACTGAGGTTTATTGTTGTATACTGCAGTAGAAGTACAATACATGGTAAATATTTATACGAATAGTTTTACTACATTTAAATCAAAACACACAAAAACACAGCCTAAGGGTATTGCAATGACATTGACGTTTGGATTTAAACTAACCTAAAAAATTGATTTTTGACATGTAATACCAATCAACTGGTTGCAGTAAAATTTGGGTGTGTTCAGATTTTCGTACATAGTTAAGGGTATTGCAAATTCTTAAACTACCAACAACAAAGTTTTAAGTAAGGAATTGACAAACGTTTCCATTGGCGGACATAATTAACAGAACGAAAATTTGTTGTGGTCACAAAGAAATAGCTTTTTAATTTTTTTTTATTATTAACTTAAATGTAAAGGTAGTTTATAATCATTGAATATTTAATAGAGTATAGTTTTAGCCTAGTTATATCACACATTATCCACCTCTTACAGATGCGAAGGCTAGCGTTTCCCACTTAATTGTTTTTCTTTGCGCATGCTTCAAATAAGTGGTTTTTCTAATCAATCTAAAATTTTCTTATGTTAACCTAACTTTTTATTTCGATTCGTATTCTTGTATGTATCGTTTTTTTTAGGGTTTAACAATGAATATGGACGGAAAAAATAAAAGCGGTGGTACATTTTGTGCTTTTAGAGGGCGTTTCACAAAATCTTCAAACAATATCTCTAGTTCTTATTCCCAATAATTGATCTAGCAAGGTAAGTTCCTACACTGATTTGTCATTCATATAGGATAATCTGTGCCTATAGCACAGTTTGTCCTGGATAATCTGTGCTTTTAGTGGTTCATCGCAATATTTCTACTTCCACAGATGTGAGGAATTGTTAGCAGCATGTAATCGGAAAGATTTGCTGACAATGGATTCAGACAAACTGTATAAAAATTATAAACTAAGAAACACTTTTTAGATAAAAATTTCTCGAAAACCTGTAAAGTTCGCAAAAGAGTATTAGATTAGGCTTGCATCTAACTTATTGTGCTATATTTCAGATATCACAATTATTCCTAAAGCAGATTCCAAAGGAAGTTACTCCTACTTATGCTGATATATCTGTACCGTAAACATCCAGTAATACGATTTTAATGATAGTGCTATTGTTTTATAATTCTTATATACAACTTACATGCATTACAAATTTTCAACCTAATTGAATTTATGACTAAAAAATTAAGGCAATTTAAAGACAATTTTGTCTTTTATTGGTTAATTTCTTTAAAATGAACAACCTACAACTTATGATGCATTTAACTTGCCATAATTTTGTTATTATTAATCTGATTAGGTTGAAAACTTCTGGGTATACAAGATTGTTGAAATAGAAGCCCTAATGCAGTCACTTTAGCGAATAAGAAATAATCAAGTACGTTATTATAAAATAAATAGAGTCTGTCAATCACTAAAATTAAAATAAACTGCTTTTTATTTTCCATTTAAAGCTGCTTATTGATTTAAAATCTAATATAAAAATCACTCTGTACATCCAAACACGCAATGTCCAACAGGTTATGTGCCCAGGTAGTTTTGGACTATGGTAGAAATCAAAGTAGATTTAATCATAAATGGAAATCTAAAATTAAAAATTGATCATTTAAAAGGTCCTGAAAATTAGAGTCAATGGCAAGAAACCATGATTTTGGTTCTCAAATGTAAAGAAGTTGAGGATACAATCGACAAATCATACAAGAGCAGTATCCCAACCTTGACCTTAATTAGAAACGATCAAACGGAGTATGATAAGCTGTTGAAGAAGTATAAGAAAGAAAGACAACATAGCTCAGCTTATGTTCGGTACTCACATGGATACTTCAATATGTTATTTAATTTCCGGTCTCGAGTCTGCGTTTGAAATGTGGGATAAACTATTTTCTAGTTTGAACAGGAAGTGGTCAACGTTTAGATATAAAATACATCGAGTTGTTTAACTATGATATGAATCCAAAGCATAATATGCTACATGCCGAAATTCGGCATATAAACATTTCTATAAGTTCCTAATTTGTAAGTGATTTCGCGCCAATAATTTAAAAAGACTTGTGCGTGGATTTCTGTCCCTTGAAATAGTTGCGTTTGCGCAAGAGAATGCGCAGACGCAGAGTGAAAAAGAAAGGGTGATTTCCAACACGTCGAGACTAGTCAGCCAGACGTCGAGCCTAGTGATTTATCTTTGTGCCGTTTCTTGTCTTCTTTTTCAGATATGTAGGTTTCCCTTTGCCTTTTGTACCTGTTATCGCTCCTACCTGTACTCCTTTACCGTTCCGCTACAAAGAAGAAGAAGACAAATTTGGATTCGACAAGGGGGCCTAAAGGATGACCCACGCCCTCAATGCTCTCCGACGCCAGCTGCCGCCAAAATAGCTGTAACGCTGTGAGAAGTCCTACAGTTTACGTGAGTACCTTTTGTTTTTTCTTATTATTAAAATAAACATTTTTGTATGTGTTAATAATTTGAGCAAATATATGAAGTAATACCTTATTTGCGCAACATTTTGCAATTATTTATTTGTGTTACCAACTGTTGTAGTGGCCCTCATATATTACCGCCGGGACTTTAGAAGTTATACCTTAGAGTGTAGACCTTAAGTGTAATAAATATAGCCGTCCACTTCAGTGCTCTTGAAGGCATCTGTCGTGATATCGAACAAGAACTTGAAGGTATGACAACTAAACAAATAGTTTAAACAATTCTTATCAATCGAGTTTTAAACACTTTGTGTGTCCGCATATTTCAAATTAAAAGACTCGTTAATTATTGAAAAGGACCCAAAGAAAGTGCTCGAGCACCTGTGCGTAAAAGAGGCATCGCTCAAAACTAAGAAATGTGATGACCCATCATCGGAATTTATTTTTCAAATTAGAAACAGAAATCATATCCTGGAGGTTCCTCCATTAGTGTAAGTTTTAGTAAAATTCAGAAATCATCAAAAAGGAATTCCATCGTAATATCAAGTGTTGTGGCTGCAATAAAATAGATCATTTTGCAACAAGTTGTTCTATTGAAGAAAATCGAAAGATAGCTCAAGAATTGATCGATCAAAAGAAAAGTGGCAATTCAAATCAAGCATCTACGAGAAATTTAAAGTCTAACGACGCTATGTTCACTAAAAGTATTCCGAAAGAAACAATTTATATTTGTGAAGTTGAAAATCAATCGTCTGGACTCAATTCTGAAGACTGGCTGGCTGTTAGACTCTGATGTTTCATGTCATGTGTGTAATTGCAAGGAGTGGTTTCAAGCACTTAGACCACTTTCAGTAAAAAGTACAGTTAGAGTTGGAAATTCTAATTGTATACCAGCCGCTGCTGCTGGAAATATTAAAGTTTGCATGCACGTCAAAGTCAGTGAATTGAAAAATGGCTTTACGACGTGTGGTATGTTCCACAAATTTGTCGCCATCTGATATCTGCTAGCGCTCTTGCCAAAGGTGGTTCAACCTGTATCCAAGAAGATAATCAATATCGTATTTCCCGTAATGGCCGTATTCATGCATGTTTCAGGTGCGTCAACGGTTGTACAAGTTGTTAAATCTACCAATTGCGAAGTTAATCTCGGTGATTGTAATAAACTTCAAATTTGGCATGAACGTTTCGGCCACCAAAGTAAAGAGCATGTGAAGAAAATCCTTAATCTTGAAGGTATTGAATTCGATGACGATAATCAATTTTGTGAAGGCTGCGTATTTGGTAAGCAACATCGCGAAACTTACACATCCAAATCAGTCTGTGCTATTAAAGTTGGCAAAATAATTCTGTTATTGCTATTGGCTGACCTCTGGTTTATATTTAAATATGAAATTATCAAAATATTAATTCAACCAATAAGGGACCGTATTTCCATAATCAATAAATCATAATAATTATTATACTGTTTACCGAAATCCAGCATGGAAGCAAAATAGGCATCCTCGACTCACCTTTAGACAAGTAAGGAATGGTTGTAGGATAAGGATCTAAGATGAGTCTTACCTGTCACCAAACACCAAGTTCTTTACGTATATATAATTATAAATTTTAACAACTTAAGCACAACACTTTACAGTTTAAACCATTCGAGAACGAAACTTAAGCAAGACTGACAACTAAAAATGAATACAACACTGATAACGATCTCCAATCCAGAATCGTTATCGGCACAAATTAAATAAAACACATGCAACAGTCAAATGATGGCGTTACCAAATTCATACTGATGTGTGTAGTCCGTTTGAACGATCAGTTTCAAATAAACGTTATTATGTTATAACATTTTTTCTTCAGGAGGGGTTATTTTTATATCCCCAAATGTGACCAGTAACCTTTAAGAAAGGATTCCCTTAAAATGATGGAACGCAATTATCTTCCGACTATGTTAGGGGTCTATTCCTTGGGCAAAGCTTATGAGGATTGGTCGTGGTTGTTTTTACAAAGCTTTATTTTATTACTAGGGCCAGATTCTCGACAAAACAGGGGTTTAAACAGGGCGCCACCAAGTTTGTAATTTTAAACACAGGGTTTCCTTAAGGGGGACTTGGGCGTCCTTAAGGAGGAATACCGTATTAGCTGCTGATGCAGGAGCTGTAAAGAAAATTTAATTAAATATACTAAAATGAGGACACAAGAAGTTTGCTCTTGCTACCTCATCTAAAAAAAAACAACAAAGATTAACCAGGCAACAATAATATGAACACAGGTTATGTTCTTTAGATACTGAAAAGGCTATTAAAGTTCCTTATTAAATTGGGTTTACCACTTTACTCTATTTGGTTTTATTCTTGTCACTTTACTTCTGAACGCACTTGTTCAGAACAAAACAATTAATTAAGAAAATTAAACGTTGTTTCTTTAATTAAAAATGGCACTTTCATAAAAATTGCAGATATTAAATTTATGTTTAAGAAAAGATAATACAAGCTTCATCTACTCATAAGGTAGAATTATATATACAAAGAAAAATATCAAGACTTCAAATGTTACTTTAGTTACAAAAATCTAATTTGAATTTATACCACAAATGTCAGATCTGCTTTTTCTGCTTACACTTTATAAAACTTTAACTACTTCTCTATTAATTCATTATTTAAAAATCGTAAGTGAAATCATGCGTAAATGAAACATCAATAAGAACTCTTTAAGTTCACATTATTTTATAAAATTTAATAACTGTAATTGTATTGAACTAATATTGTCAATAAAAATTTACTAAGGTCCTTTTTAATATGCGAAATGGATTTGTCAAAATAGATAGTTACAAAAATATTTTCTGAAGCAACCTGGTATTAAAGATCCCCAAATGTAGACATGATGCAAGAATAATTTAATCTCTTACCTTGGCTCTGCAGGTGTTCTTTACATGTTGTCTTCACAACATGTTAGAGCAGGTGTTTATACATACATTTTCAGAAAACAAGTGACGTCAAATCCACATGTTCCAGCAAACACCAACAGCTGCGTGACCCTTGGACTGGACCATGCTAACTTCCATGCGTTTTTGTTATACGCACAAAATGGACCAACAAAATTCCAATACTTTCAAAAGCGTCTTCGGACTTAATTTATAAACCATAAAAATTTCTACCTACTTTGTAAAACGTTTCTTTTACATTCCAACTTATTGCTTTTCCATAACATAACACAAAATCCAACTATCCATCGTACGGTTGAAGGACGTTCATATTTTACATTCACAGATGTAAAAGTAGAACTTTATCTTCTATTAAACACAGCCTACATGCTGCTTTAGTTTTGTAAAACCAGATAATACAAAACGACTTCTTAAAGTTGTTAATTATAATATAAAAATCTAGTTGATGAATTCTACGAAGCGTTGAAAAACGTATCTTATCATACTTTTACTAAATCATTAAGGAATTGTTTTCTGTGTTATTTATACAAATGTCCAAAGAATTATTAAATGAGTTTATCTCTGTAATTATCGAAACGAAGTTATTTATTAGAAGTAATTTAAAATCGACTTTTAAACGGAACGTTATAACAAAAATATTGAAGATTATTAAAAATAAAATTACGAAGAGTGTAATTATGAGAAAATAAATTTATCAAACGAACATCTTCTATAAGTTAAATTATCAAAAGAACAATTACCAACAGATAAAATAAAATAAAATAAGATTAGATAAAATAAGATAAAATAAGAGCGCTACAACAAATTATTTAGTTGATCTAATTAATTATTATTTTAATTCTTACCATTGTTAAAATCACACAGCCTAGTGTTTTAGCGCACTAGGGCTGTACTCCGCACAAAAAGCTAGGCGCAAGTTACGCGCCAGAACCTTAGCGGTTCCATTATTTTCTCTACGAGAGCTCTGGCAAAAGTGAGCGAAAATGTGCTATGCACTAAACAGAAAAGGTGTTTGGCCTTGATAATATTTGTATTAACTTTCTGGGCCTGATGTTATAGCAACCAAACTAACATTTCTGTATGGCGGTTAGCACATACAATATCGATACTTGTTTGTTTTAAAAATGGTTCGCATAATTTAATGACTTTACTTGAGTTATTAGAACTAAAATTCGTTGATACAGTGTAGCGGTCAAAAAAACTGGTACACTGTTGCATTCAAGAACAATTATTCAAAATTTCGTCAAGTATATCCAATTAATCAAAAATCAGAAGTCATTGAGAAGACATGCGAGTACATCTTTTTTGTCAAATCATCAGGCCACGGATTCAAACAATCATGTCTGATCGTGGTACTGAGTATAACAATCAAAAGTTCAAGCAATTGATGGTTGAGAGTGGAATCGTTCACAGTATGATATCACCATATAAACCAGAGCAAAATGGTGGTTCTGAACGGGTAAATCGAATCTTGTCTGAATCTGCTCGTTCAATGATTCGTGCAAAAGAAAATCTGGATCAAAATTTGTGGTCTGAAGCAGTCTGCACAGCCTGTTACATTTTAAATCGTTCCGCTCCAACTCCAATTGATAAAAATACACCATTTGAAATTTGGTATGGTCTAAAAGCGCTTATTAATCATTTGCGAATTTTTGGAACTGAGTGTTATGTATACATTATTATAAAATTTCTACTTTTTGGTTAAGTATGCAGAGGGTGGCTTCAGTTAAGGTGACATAGAGTCAAACAGTGTTACCAAAAAGAATAATATAAGCACGCGGACTAGTCTCGGGGTCTATTCCTGCGGAGGCATGAGATGGGGGTTTTTTTTATTAATTAACTTGTCTTTATACAATTTTAGGGCGCCACTACCTCACACACATAAACACCAAAATTAGTCTTCTTAAGGAAAGACGTAGATAAACCTTAAGGGAATCAACTTATACCTGTAGATAGATACTGAACAACAGTGTTTCTTATGCACATAAACCTTGAAGCTAGAATTTTCAGAAATAAAACTATTACCTTGTTTGCAGATATGTAATAACGTTATTTCAAGCTCTTGTACATACAAAAAATAAGTCAAATAAATTAATCAAACAAATTCATCAAACAAATTAATCAAATAAATTAATCAAATAAATTAATCAAATAAATCAAAAACAATCAAAATGACCAGACATGAAGTAAAAAGGCAGTATCGATGTTGCATTTAGAAAAAAGGCAGTTACTAGTGGGTGAAGCCCATCATAAAATTAATATTTCATAACATTACACAAATGCTTCAAGCAAAGATCTTTGTTTTCGGCTCACAAGGATAAGTTAAAGATTAGCTTATCATACAACTTATTTGTGCTACATACATGTACTTGTTTAAGTAAACATGCAAGTCCAGGTGTTTACCTGTCAGATGTTAAACTAACATGTGCCTTAATTGACTCCATATAAATTTAACAAATAATACAAAAAAATTTAGCCAAACTATTTAACATATTTTAAATAAAGTGATTTTATTTTTACCAAAACTTCTATTCTTGTATTCAAAACACTAAAACTATTCAGAAATCGTCAAGCCAATTGTTTTACTTATTTTCTGTGGCACATAATTTATATTAATAAACAAGCTTTTACACGTTTGGGTATGAAACTATGCTACAACTTTAAGATCTTTTGTCAGGAAACTTTTATACATTTAAAATTTAAAAATTTATTGAATTTTCTCAAAACAAATCATTTAGAGAATTATCTATCCTCCAAGTAAGCTTAATTCTTATTCAGGTCAGTGTTTGATATAACAAATTATAATGTACTCACCAAGGAAAGAGTTCAAACACTTACTACCCCTGCAAATTACAGGCACGTACAACACAACCACCACACAAAAGAATACATCATGTTGAAAGTTTATTGACTTCCATACGAATTAAAGATGAAATTTATAACTGGATTTACATGTGGAACTATATGCGGAACTGCTTGCTTTTTATTTCGACTTTCTTGCTGCGGATTGTCCTCAATTCATTCAACTTCTCTGTTTTCCATACTCCAGGCGACATGCCTCTGCCCCGAATCCAACTTTGGATCCTTCATCTTAGTAGGGACCTTCCTACCACTTTTAAATTATGTTATGCGGACTACATCTGCTACAATAATGCTCGATCAAGTACGTCAGGCAGCTGCCTCCAAGCACACGCGCATGACAGCACGGATCGATAAACGGGTCGACTACATTTTCGCGCCTGAATCACGGCAATCCTTCGAACATATAGGAGTTTAATAATTGCCTATATATTTATAAAACAATTATTGCCTATATATAAGATGTTACAACATTCCAAATCATTTACATAGAAAATTTAACAAGAAAAGTCAAAAAGGATTTCTCCTTTGTTATGAAGGTGAAAAAGATGGTTGTCGAGTTATGGTCAATGGTGCATTGAAAATCTGCAAAGATGTTACGTTTCAAATTGAGACTACAGCAACCGGAAAGTCTACCTCATTAGTCGATCTTGAAGACTCCGTGAATGACTCTGACACTGATAATCAATCTAATCACAATGATGAAATCAATATTGGTACTAAATCCGACCATGCAGGTGATTTCGAAATTCCAATCAACCCAAACGTCAGAGTTCTTCGAAATCGCGACAAAATTAAAAACCAAATCGTTATATCGACATCAATCACTGCGAAGACTATGAAGAATCGATCGCAGTAGCTGAACCATATGACTACGCTGAAGCAATCAAAACGACTGAAGCAGAGCGGTGCGACATGCAGTGTCTGATGAAATAAAATCACTTCATGAAAATCGAACTTGGGAGTTAGTTGATCTTCCAGTAGGAGTCACACCAGTCAAGAATCGATGTGTTTTAAGAGTCAAGATAAAAGCAGATGGCTCAATCAATCGTTTCAAAGCCCATATGGTTGCTAAGGGCTATTCACAGAAAGCAGGTGTCGACAATCATGAAACTTTTAGTCCTGTCGCTCGTCTTAACACTATTAGATCTTTAATTATCGTCGCTGCGTCTGAAGGTTTAAGTTTACATCAGTTTGATGTTACTACTGCGTTCCTTATGGTACACTAGAGGAACAAATCTTTATGGAACAGTCCGAAGGGTACAGAGATAATACAGATCGACTATGTAAGTTGAAGAAAAGTTTATATGGTTGTAATTATAATATTTACCTACCGCGTGAGGGTATCCAATTAACAATAAATAATAAATGGCAGGACCTCTAGCACTATCGTACCCTCACGTTTCGGGACGTTGCCTCGCAAGCTGCAGCAGTCGGTGAGAGGGGGGGTTCATTAAACAAACACACTGAGACGAAATTCCGATTGTTTTATTAAATGGGCTACTAACTAAAACTTCAACTAATTACATATGCATAACAAAAATATACAGTAAATAACCTTATTTACAATAGGGCGCCACCATGGGAATTAAACGGCCCATGGACCAATCGCGGTAATAGCTCTCGTCGCACTTTGTTCGTGGGCGATGAACCAAGATTGCAGGATAGAAAATAATCACTTCACAGGGGCTAATCTTTTAAAGTCTCCGGTTAGCACAAACACAACTTAACTAAACTAAACTAAGATCCTTATTTTATGAATATTAATAACAGTTCTGGGTGAAACCACCCCAATACAATAATTAATTAATTCTACCGTAGTCTACTTAACTTGCTTATGGCGACGACCCTCCTTTAACCACGGGGTCATCAACACCAGGAAAAATACGACCTTCTCAAGGGTCAAATACTACAGTAACGTGACTCCTGACCTGAGCTTGCATACGCAGGTAGTCTCGTGGCTTAGTGATTAACGGCCTCTGACACCGTCGAAACACAATATAATAGTAGACCATTCTAAAACGATGCGGTCTCCCAAAACAATAATCTAACGGATCAATTTACTTGAACTGAGCTTTAACCCGGAGTTGTATTTTATGGAAGTCGACAAATACTGTATTTAAACAAATAACTGACTTATGCTGCATAACACAGCCTTGAGTTCATGGTAATACCACATATACTATTTACTTACTCAGAGAAATAATTAACTTAGAACATAACGGCACGCACTTGACTTCAGAGAAATAAAACACTTCACTCAGTCTGGAAATAAACAACCAGCTTTAACCTCTAACGCGTCTGGAAATAAAAAACCCCAATTACCACCGGCTGGCATCCTTATATACATTTAAGTTAATTGAAAAATAACCCCTTTCTTGGCTCTCATACTCGACTTAGGATACGCCGGTCGTAAATCTTTAAGATTAATTAAACTGCTAATTGCACTAAGATAGTCACACAAGTAGATCTCGGAACTAATTTTAGTTGAGTACTCCGCTAATTGAAAAATTCCTTCCGACCACCCAGACATAAATAGGGTCCTAGAACATGATTTACATCTAATCATAGATAGCAACTAATCTGACATGTTTAGTGCCTTTGAAGTAAAGTGCCTTTAGAAAAATTAATTAACTCTTGGATTATATCTTCCTGGAGCTTCGCTAGGACGCTACTTGAGTGATCTTGCAGCGGTTTACAATTGCAGAATATTTATGCTACACGACCTTCATTCTAATAATTAGCATGCTAAAATTAAACTAGAAAATAACTATTTTTAGAAATACTAGAACTATTAGAGCGTATTAAAACAGTATGTTACATGGTCTTAATCAAGCTCCTCGCTGTTGGAACACAAAGTTTACTGAAGTAATTCAGAAGCATGGTCTCAAGCAAAGCAAATCTGATCCGTGTTTGTTTGCTAGTAAATACAAGTCAGAAAATTCTAGTTGCTGTTTATGTAGGTAATGGCTTAATCGCTTTGTCTTCACAGAAGGTTGCCGATACATTTCTGCAAGAGCTCAATCGTAACTTCAATACCTTGTCAGGGGTGGCTTCTAGCTATCTTGGTCTTAGCTTCAAGTATGGTAACGATAAGTCCATAACTATTAATCAGTGTGGCTACATCGATCGATTAATTGCCAAGTTTGGATGGCAAAATCTGAAATTATCAGGTACACCAAAACTCAAAACAAGTTTGAATTTAGATGCTAAATCTGAAGAGAAAATCAAAGTTTCTTATCGTGAAGTAATCGGTACTCTTATGTATTTGGCATTATCAACTCGTCCAGATATCGCTTTTGCAACTACATATTGGTCCAAGTTTATCCAGCATCCGACTCATACGAGTTGGACAAGTGTCAAAAAAATTGTGCACTATTTAATAGGTACTATTGATTTGGGAATACATTTTACATACATGGATTTGGGATTTGCTACAAGTCTAGATCGCCATTCGAGTAGTGGTGTTTTATTTAAATATGCAGGTGCTGCAATATCGTGGATGAGTAAGAAACAATCCTCGATAGCACCATCAACTATGAGACAACAGGACATGCTATTTGGCTTCGTAGATTGTTTGAAGAGTTGACTGGAGTAGAGTAAATAGAGGGCTATCACTTACCCCTCTGACGTCACAACTCGATGTTAATTCCCATTTATCACCGTCCATTTAGCACCCATGTATCAGACAGAGACAGAAAAATATTCACACATCTGATAATAAAAATTTGCACAAGAGTTTTCTTCGACTAAGCATTTTATAGCCGCAGGCACGGGCTCAGCACCCCGATCTGAACAATCTAACCTTAATTGGCAAATATTCGCACATCTGGTAACAAAAATCTGCACAATAGTTTTCTTCGTCTAACCAATGCATCTTTCGAGATAAACCTATCTTGTTTGGTATCAATTAATATTAGAATTTTCTCAGCTACCCGAATCTTTCAGAATTTTTTAGATAGCATCATCCCCCAGGGAGCTACCCCCATTTTAAGATTTTTTTACCGGCAGAGATTTCTGACCGTTCTTATAAAAATTTTTAGTCATACGATACGTCAAACTAATCTAGAATTTTACGCGGAATTTGAATCTGCAAACAGATTTAAAATCCGACCACCCCCTGCAAAGTTATACCCCTTTAAAGTCCTGAAGCTCTCCGTCGGGGCACCAGCATCCTTCCCCAGGACCACCTCTACAGGAATGCATCATTTATCTAATGCAGACACTAACATTTTGCAATAAGTGCAACCAATCGGTTACCATTCTTTGCCACACAGGCTTAACACTATACCATTTTAGCACAATTTGTATTTTATATAATCCAAGTTTACAATAAGTATTTTTGCATGCATTTTCGCACAAACATTTATGAAAATGCAACTTTAAGTCTTCTCCTATTACCAGTCATCTAACAGTAATTGGCAAATATTCGCACATCTGGTGACAGCATTGCCGGCCTAAATTTGCACAAGAGTTTTCTTCAACTAAACATTCTTAGCCTCCGAGGGTATAAATCGAGCACTCGGCACCCCGAGCCGGGCCGACGGGTCCCGTCATCCTTCCCCGGGTCCACCGAATCTGCAAATTCTCCCAGCTAGCAACATTTACATAAATCTGCAAACCAATTAGCAAGCCAATAAACTAAAAAGACATGTATCCGTTTATTTACAAATAGGCGTTTAAACAGAAGCACAGTATTTTTGATTTAACTAGCTCTTAGTGGAGAGGTGTGGGGAAAAAACTTACAGCTTATAAACTAAAACGTCAGGATGTATTATTAACAACCCATTGGAAAATAACAATAAGCGTTAATACAGTTTATTCGGTATAATAATCATTAATAGCACAAATTTGCATACAGTTAAGATACATAGATCGGTAAAACATTCCGCAAATGACAAAATGTTAATTTTAGTCTAATTCAAAGTCTATGTCCACTGTTGCACCGACTTTACCCCTGCTAATCATATAAACATTTTTCTTAGCATCAATTAGCTCGCTGAAGGTTTTTATTCCATTAAGTTTTAAGTAGTTGAAAAATCGCTCTGGTAAAAACACAAAAAATCATCGCTTTCAACAATAGCACAATCCCCATACTTTGTTGACACAGGCCTGACTCCTAAGACACGATATTTTCTATCGGTGACAAGCTCGGAAGCGCTTATTGTACTTTTACGCTTCATAACCGCATTTAATTTTGCAAAATCCATATTTTATATGAGCTGGCAAATAAGAAAATAAAGGGCGGAAATTTAAATATTACAATTAAATCACTTATGAGGTATGACCGAAATATAACTTTTAAAAATGTAAAAGACATAATTCTGCGTCTTGATGCAAGAATAATAATTTTAAACTAAAAAAAAGACTTACCTGCTTGTATCTCGTTCTTCGGAAGTTGAAACACATATTTTGAACTAGAAACCCTAGAACATACTTATATGAATCGACAGATCCTTTCCAATCAACATAAATCCTGTTATAAAACACGACGATCGATGTCTACACTTTTGCACTCAACAACTAATTGAGTCAACAGAAGTACAACATCTCTATTTCTACTTTTCACCCCATGGGGCAATTTCACCCTATGGGGCAATTTCACCCTATGGGGCAATTTCACTCTGAGGCAATTTCACCCTTGGAGATGACTTAAGTAGCTTCGATTTTATGATTTTTTATTTTTACCGTAGCGCTTTTTTGAATACCTGAACTCGATGGGATAAAAGATAAACTATTATTCTACGTACTCAGCAATCAAACTCAACTTTTGCGAAAGATTATTAAGAACAATCAAAACAAGTTGTACAGAAGATGTTACTTGCAATGCGGTCATAGATAGTCGGATATTTTACTGAAGGTTATAGAAGAATTCAATAATAATAATAGGTCACAGCGAGTTACTGGCTTGACATTCCATGGACATAAATGTATTTTTTAATTGAATAAATGATTTTATTAAACCTTGCCATTTTCTTCAATGATTTAGTTTTAGCATACCACAATTCAAATCAAAACGCATCTAAAACATAAAATATTTCGGTGTGTAAATAAATAAGAGTGTCATTGTTCAATACATTAATGAGACGTGTAATTACAGCTGAAAATAAATAGGACTTTGATGTATTTTTTAATTGAATAAATGATTTATTAAAATTGCTTAATTTGCTATCTCGAAAGTGGTAATCTATAAAACACTCCTTTAAGCACATAAATCAGAGTATCATTGTTTTATACATTAATTATGAATGTAATTAGTACGTCATTTACATTAAACAGTTGAAAACAAAACAGAGCCTTTTAATTTTACTTGACTAAAATAACGTATTTGCGTTTGTAACATATTTGCTTCAAATTGCATCAATTAAAATCCATTTCTATGTAAAAATGTTATTGTTAATGCGAACATTTTCCCAAATTTATTCTAACAAGTAATGTATCATAAGTATGAAAGGAGTTGGTTTCTGTCAACATTTCCCAGTTATGAATTATATATATATATATATATATATATATATATATATACATTCTAATTATGTACAAGAGATTGTTAAAAGACGAGTTTATTTTTATTATTATTACGTTATATGGAGATTGCCATAATTAAAATTCATTTTTCTTGCTTTGATATTTCTTCGCGAATTATGTCATTTCTAATATAATCTGGTTTAATATAATTGGGGGAGTCAAGTTTCTGTTTCAATAAACACATTACTTCTAATTTTTACAAATTCCATCCTGTTGAAGCGTTAATGAAAATGGGGAAATCAAAATGTGATGTAATTACTCTAGCACTTTTACACCAAAGATTTTATTTTTATTTTAATTTTAAATATGACACGCTTTTTGGTTTAAGGATTGCTAGAGCTTTGGGATTTGTATTCACCTAATTAAACAAGGATGTTTATTAATTATAATTGTTGAATATCAAAATAATTATTCGGAGACTACTTTAAAAATGATGTATATATAAGGTTTTGGACAGGATTCGAACCTGTATCTTAGGCTTTTGCGGCCCATGCGTTTTCCAGTTATGTTACCGAGACGGGTGACGACAATTGAAAAATTAATAAACCTAAACATTCCTAGATTAAACTTCTGTATTTATTGTTCTACCAAGATGCGTATACACTGAATAAGGAAGACATCTGCAAAATAATTAATTTCATTTAATATCTATTGCAATTCAATATAAATCAAAAGCTATCACAATAAAAAATATAGGAAAAATTCGTTAGTCACCATTTTCCTAACCATTTCAATTCAACGTGGCAGCTCTATCAATCAAAGAACGTGATATAATCATGCGCTGAATCTGCGAAGTTCCTTCATATATATGATAGATCTTGGCATCTCGCATTAACTTTTCAACAGGATATTCAGAGTTAAAACCATTTCCACCAAAGATTTGCACCGCATCGCTTGCAACTCTGTTTGCAACATCTGCAGCATAGCATTTTGCAATTGATGCAGGATAAGTATTTTTAGAGCCGTTATCAACCTCCCAGGCTCCTTTCTTCCACGCCAATCTAGCTGTTTCAATTCCAATAGCCATGTCAGCTAGCAGAAATGCGATTGATTGGTGATTTGCAATTGTAACTCCAAAAGCTTTGCGCTGTGTGGCATATTTTGAGGCTTCGTCTAAGCAACGTTGAGCTAAGCCTACAGCACCTGCGGCTACCTATAAAAAGTTAATGTTATTAAAAAGGCATTATATATAAAGATTAAAGAATGTAATTAGTATATTATTTAAGTCGAATTTCTTTTTTCTAAACATTATAAATAGAAATACAATGCCGATGCAAATTCACTTATAATTCATATTGCCATTTTATAATCAAAAAAAAAATTTTACCTTCGCGAATATCAGATAACAAATTGCACCCTTATATTTCCTAAACCCTTACCTGATATCACAAAGTCGAGAATTTCTTATTAACAATGAAAGCCCAAGGTAAAGTTGGATGGAAAACAGCTTGAGGAAAAGGAAAAACTCTTTAGACATAAACGGCTAGTAGAGTGTTAGCTCTGAGTAGATCATGAGCTTGGGTCATGGGTTGTCAAATGACCAAAAATATAAATAATGAGCGCCACCGTATTTTTTAATACAACAACCTACAAAAATTATCTGTGCTTGTATTAGCGGAATGCGGAAACCTTATATCAATACCACTAGCATAGCCATAAAACCTGAATTTCATTCTTTTAAAACACTTACCAAAATCTCAATTACCAGATGTCATACAGATGTCTCGACTTAACCTGTAAACAAACAAATGCACAACATTGACACCGTTTGTGTCCTCAAAAATATTTACCAAAAATAAAATAATAGAATTTAAGTTTCAAAAATATACACCCAGGGTATTTGTTATCATTCCACACAATTACTGATCAGGAATGACCTGTAAGTGTTACTTGTATTTTAAATAATAAAAGAGTCATGCAAAAAAATAGATTCTATTTGATTAAATTTTTTGATTTGTTTTAATATAATATTTTTCAACTAATAATTTTTATAGAACAGAAATATAATAAGGATTTGTATTCAAAAACATAAAGATCTCTAAATTGAATCTTTCTTAATAAATTTTATAAAAAGTTTGAGCTCACTTAATAATTCATATTACATATTCTTCAGCCATAGTAGTACTACATTGACTTAACAATCAAATTTAATTACTTAAGTTCAGATAAGATAGGATGTTTTAACACAGAGTTAGTTTTACTTAATATGTATAAAAAGAATTCGTCACGTTGATTAAGAATCAAAGTACATGACCTCAAAATTATTAAATATATTTTTAAATTAGCGTAACATAACATGTGATGTCTAAATTAGACAGCCGAATATTTTTTTATTTGACATTATATGCCACTAACAACTTTTTAGTTTAGTTAACGTTATCTGTTTGTGCAATAATTATGACAAGCGAACAGCATAGCCAGCTTTAAAGTTTATGCAAGGTTATAAATTTATTACGGAATTCTTTTTTTCCTTAAACGATTTTTAAGTGACTTTAGTGTAAGTAAAGTTTCAACCTTATAGTTTCTTATTACGATTTAAATAATTATGAAAGTAATTAAATGCTAAATAACACTCACGTGTGGAAATACAGTACGACCAAAAGAAATCGAACTATAACCTCAGCTGTCGGAAATTCCATTAACATCTGCATTCTGAGATGCATAAATAGAAGCCACGTGAATACGTACGAATTTATTGCTGGAATTTTGAGAACTCTTCTGAATAAAACAGTATTTAACGAAACCAATTTCTCTTTGATTACATCCTATAAAATTTAGTATTCCAAATCCCAAACTAAATTTTCTAAATATTGCTTCCGAGATATTTTCTAGATCCAAGATATTATCTACTTCCGTGATGTTGCACTAAGAGGAAAATATTAATAAAATTTATTTACTTGATTATTTCAACTGTTTTAATGATGAGGAAGAGCTTCTATCTCCTTTGGCCTGCAGGAAACAACTGAGCTGCTCTAGGTGGAACATATAATGAATACCATCACGCTAAAGCCGCTAGGAACTACTTTCAGACACGAAGATTCAATCAATTAAATATTCTTTTCCGGACCGTGTTACAGGCCACGTGCTTAGACACGACCATCTTGACTTTACTACGCCGCCGATAGCAGCTTACCTCTTCAAACGCTGATAGCAAAGTGACAAAATTGACAACTCGACGAAGCTTAGTAACGAAACTTAGACCTCAAAAGTAAAGGAGTCTATATACTATTATAAATTTTATGTATTATTTTTATTGTACGGAAATTTACAAATTATATTTTTATATTATTGCTGTTTTATTTTATATTAATAGACGAAGTGTAACTACGAAAAAAAAATACGTTACAATTTAACGGCAACCTATAGGATAATTGTTATTATTATTTAATTTTTTCCTAGAACCTATTGCAAAACCAAGGGTTTGAAACGTTATTTGTATGTTTTGTAAGTACAATGGTATATGTTGCACCCACAATGCGTATCTATCTAGTTTAAGTTTGATTTAAAATATAATTGATTAATAAAAAAAAAACTCCGCAAATATTTACATACGATACAAAACAATTTAATATCCATACTGCAATGTAGTTGTCATGTTACAGTTAAGATGGATGTAAATTAAATAATGAGATGTACGCGCCATTCCTTTATCGCCTTAATGAACTAGTCAACGATTAGTTACATTATTACCGACATGACTGGCAGGTAGTAGTTGTTGGTAATGCACCGCCATCCTTTGCAACACAAACACGTTTCGGCTTTCAGGCGGCTCCGTGGCGTAGTGGTATGTGTGTGACTACTACGGCCAAGGTCCCGGGTTCGAATCCCGACACGGTCCGCTTGAAAAATGTTAGGCTGGCATATTTCACAAAAATACACCCTCGTTCGGATGAGAGGTAAAATGGAGGTCCCGTGTGTGAGTGTTGTCACGCACGTTAAAGATCCCTACCTTGCTTGGAACAGCAAGGGTTCGGCAAAATTCCAAATTTTCCAGGTAAAAAAAACTCGCTTCCTGGCCAATGTAGTACCTTCTGGTGCAGGAAAATCACATGTAATGTTTCGGATTTCGCTACAATTACCTGCAGATGTGCGTACGTTTTCCTTTTGTGTAATTCAAAGTGGTGTCTGTGTGCTGGAAAATGTTTACCATAACCAGTTGGCCATAACAGAAGTGTCTTCAACACTGCAACCAGTTACAAGGTAAGGTGAAAAAGAGTGGCTTTCAATATTTAAACATAACGTAACAAAACACGGTAAAATTACAGTCTACTTTATCTCTTCACTGGAGCTATCATAATTGTTTTTGGTTATACTATTGGTTATTAAGATCAACATCTCTTTGCCTTTTCTATAAGAATTGGTCCTTAGCGAACCACGGAGGTGTAAAAATTATGTTGCATTGTGATCAATTGTCAGACACGATTAGTAAGCAAAGTTTCTTTAATTTTTTAACTAAATTGAAATACATTGTTCTTTTATAACAGCTTTGTGGATGAAACATATCGCGGTTAGTGGAAACACCTTGTAACGTGCATTTTTAAATGGCTTAACCTTTTACACTACTCAATTCGTAAACACATTTCTGCAACTACCATTTCTATATTTTATATTTATTAACTCGTTTGCGAATAATCCCTTTATATTATATTACGCGATTATCGACTCTCTACAATTCGATAGTGTGGTTAGGTGATCGAGATTGTAACACATCCTTAAATAAAATGCGTCGTATTATAATGAATGAAAATTGCATCGTTCTTGTCTAACCGCTGATATAAATTTTGTTCCTTATGTGGATATACGAGTCTAGATAAGAGTCGATAAGCGGTTGTAATGGTGTTTGGAGTTGTAGTTTCGTGTTTGGTTCCGACAAATTACGTTAAAAATACTGTTTCCTTGTGGCTTTACTAATTGTGTTTTGAGTTGTAGTTTGTCCTTTGTTCCTATATGTTAATTACGGTAAAAATACTGCTTTCCGTTTTGCTTTGAAGATAGTGATAGTGATTTTATATTTATTAACTACAATTACGACACGCTTTTAGTTGTTTCTCTTGTGAAGTAAAAGTTGTATATTAATTCCAATTGAAATAGTATGTTTTATAGGCGAACGTGTTTGGTTGACGCACGTGTTTTTTTAAGGTCATTGACTGACGGTTTTAGTGGTACGCGTAGCTTTACTAATTGTTTTTTGTTGTTGCTTTTCTGTTGGAAATAAAAGGAGTAGAACTTGACGTGTGTTTTACGGACTTATTTTAGTGATACGCGTGGCTTTTACTAATTGTTTTTGTTTCTGTGATACTGTAGTTTCTGAATTTTCTAACCCCAAAGAATCTACAACAGATCTTTGCTTGCGCAAATTGCGTTATTTGCGAAATATAACAGAGTACCGGCTTACAAAGGTATTGTTTGAAGTTTCTCACTGCTTATTGGGATGTTTATGAAAATAATATACCTCTGGTCCCAGTTGAAATTAAACTAGTGCTACAGAATATTTCGAAATTATTGTCGTAGGAAATAGAATTTATCAAGGCTACATAGTTCTGACGCGTGATAATGTCTGCTGCTAACACCAGTGAAATACGTAGGTGTGATTAGTGTAACGTGTGATAAGTTCCATCAACACCCTCACAGTCAAGGGTGAAGTGCTTCATTAGTGCAGGACATCGCTGAATCCCACACTTCCGTTGCAAGGAAGCGTTGCTGAAGGACTTTTGTAAGTTGAACTATTTCCTACTGGTTATTACTTTAAATTTCTATCCGTTGCTTTACCATATCTTTGTGGTTCTGATACCTTTCACAATAGACTTGCATGCTATTTTAAAACAGAAAAAAAAAGAAAGGAAGAAAAATCAATACTACTGAATTACTCATACCAATTGTGTCTTATCTATTTATCTTTTGTCAACATTTTGTCTGATTTATGTTTAATTGGTGTGTGAGGAAACGTTTCTGCTACTCCCCAATATTACCTCACTCTGTACTAAACATTTTTCTGTATTGCTTTTACCGTTGTTATATTATATAGATTATCCAAACAGTTTCTTTTTTTTACATTCTACAAAGTGCTGAATAATTTAGACTTTTCATTACTGCTATACTTATTCTTTTTTTTTCAGGTTTGCTTAACTATTTTTCTTGCAGGTATTATTACTAACTCCTTACCGCCGCATACATCATAGGTCAGTCTGCTTTCTACCCCCCCCCCTCTACTCTACGATTGAGCCCGGTCATTTCTTTGACTTTCTTTGTGTTACGTAGCATCAATTTGGCGCCCAACGTGGCTGCCACAAAAAAAAAGTAACAACCTGTTCTATACAATTGGTATAAATCTTTTGAGTTCGCGTTTTTACCTTATCATATACATATTACGAAAAGATGTTTTTACTAACTTATAAAATTTTGCAAGGGTATCATCGAGCGATCATGTCACGTACACCATCTGTATTTACAGTACACGTTATTAAGTTGATTGTTTACCTAATTATTAGGGCGTAATTTGTACGGACTTATGTTATATTATATACAGTTATATTGAAACAAACGTTTCAAACAATTTTTAAATATTTTGTAACAGTTCGTTTTCCCTCTTCTAAAATAATGCATAAAAATTATGTGTTGTGTTACAAAATTTTTAAATTTACTTTTAAAATTTAATTTAAATCGTACTTCTATAAATAATACAAAATTAAAACAAGGTATCATAATTTCGAAACACCCCAATTATTGTCCTTCTTTATTCTAATTATCTAGTAAATAAAGTGCATAGTTATAAATGTCCAGTTTGTATTTTAAAACCATGCTAAAACTCGAACAAGCTATTCAGAATTTCCATAAAGTATCTTTAAGGTAATATCAAATAGCGTGCTTTTGCGCACCTAGGTGTTGAGGTCGTTGGTATCGTCGAGTCGAACCAGTCGGCCCTTTATCATTCTAACGTCAACATGCACAAATTGATATCCAAGGCTGACTTGCGAGTTGCAATTTAGTTTCAAGCAATCTATCGATATATAGGTTTAGAAACTCATCATGGTTTGTAATTTCTATTTTTAAATAATTCAATTTAATGTTTATTTGGTTTTCCTTAGCGCAACACTGAAGACCTGAAGCAATAACGGTTGTATGAAACTGTTAATTTATTGCGTATAAGATATATACGTTCCTCATTTTTCAACATGGAAGCTTTGTTTTAATTTAGAAACAACACTTAAGAACTGATTAATGGTTATAAGAAGAAGTTAATTTATTTGCGTATAATACGTTTACGCATTGGAAACTTACAATATTGTTCTAGTTTACGAGGCGTTGTTATGGCAATGTAGACAACTGCTTTTTTTCATGTGTTTGTTCAATGTTGGAAGTCCACATGTGGGTCGAGCTTGTTTGCTAATTGGTTTGTAAGCAGCCATGCCCTGAGTTCAAGGTCGGTAAGTGATTTTCATTTATTGAGACAATCATCTGTTCGACGTTCAACGTCATGTTTAAACTGTAACCTTGATAGTTTGAACCCATGGAAACTAACAACTTAGTGATAATATTTAATTATGAATTTAAATTTTCAATCGTTGCTTTAGATCAAAAATATGCTATATAAAATTGTTTATCTAACAAAATCTTTATGAATTGGCATTATGAATAATATAGTCATGTACTTGCTTATACATGATAACTATTTAACAAAATTTAGGTTTGCTAATTTACAAGATCTTATTACAAAACTAATATTGTAAATACGTGAGTCCTTTAGTCAGTACTGAAAAGTTGACAAAAAAGCTCATAATTGTGTTTACGATATTTATAGTGCCTATTTGCTTTTGGGTCTTTTTTTTAAATTGACCAAGATTAACAATATAAATACATAAAATTAACGGAACATTCAAAAAACTTATAGTAATTATCTGTCAAAATAAATCAGAAATATGTTTAAGTTAATATATGTGTTGATACTTAACAGCTTTGATTTCTTTATAAACTTAGAAAAAGTTAATTACACTCATAGAAACACTTAAGAAATAGTGTTTATTCTGTCCATGCGTATCACTGGATTCTGTGAATTATATATAAACCAGAAGTGCATAAATTTAATAAGTAGAGTGTCCATGCACTAATGCACAAAAGAAAAATACCATAGATGCACAAAAGCTGTCTGATTTATAGATTTTTTTAATTTTGAGGCGCAAATTGCTGTCTCCAATATTTTTATTCACTTTATTTTATTTCAGGACAAACGTAGTACCATCTAACAATACAAAATATTCGTTGAGGTTCCTGTATTTTTCTTAGCGATATTTCTTGTTTTTACACCTTACCTAAGTACAATGGCGCCCTACCCATTCGTATTTATTTAACGATCCCCCTAATAGTCTCTCTAAACCGCTGAAGATAGAGTGCAGAGCTAGTGCGAAAGTCTTCAAAAGTCAGTTGTGTTAATACGGATAAAATTACATCTTTTGCACGACTTTTGTGAGAAAAAATAAAGATCTTTTAGAAAGTTGCACTAACGCCCAAGGCGTGGAGCAAGAAAAAGCTTCAATTTAATTATTTATTTACTTTAAAACATTTTTGTTACAAATTTTAAAAATGCCAAATGATTCAAGTGTCACGTTACTACCGGCAGAATTAATGAAACTCCAACGTTATCAATTACATCAACAAATGCAAATAAATCGTTTAAAGGATATGTCGCAGGTCACAAACAAAGCCGAACAAGAGGTTGATTTAATTGCTCTATTGGAAAGATACCACCAGGAAATTGAACAAATTAAATAAGCAATTTACAAAACTTATAATGCAATTATCGGCATTATAGCATCCCAGAATGATGAAGTTTTTAATACGCACGACGCAATACGTCGGACTTTCGACACTTTGCTCTTTAAAATAAAATACCAATACCTCAATTAACTAACCCTACCATGGGTTGCAAGAACCATCCCGCAATTCTGCAAAATTATCCCGTCCCAAAAATTGAACTCCCTGTCTTCAAGGGTGACATTTTGCAGTTTTGTTCCTTTATCGAAATGTTCGATTCTTTAGTGGAAGATAACCCAACCCTTAGCGATATCAAAAAATTTAGTTATTTGTTAGCAGGCACTAAAGGGTCGGCGCATCAGCTGATAAAAACTTTGCCTTTACTAGCATCCAATTACCGTATTGCGTCCGATTAGTTGATTAAACGTTTTAAAAACTTAAGGGTTAGTGCTAATGATCATTCGTTTGCGATTGATAATGCGCCAAAAATGAAGTCTGATAATTCTATGGAACTACGAAATTTACTACAAACCTTTGCTGACAATAAGGAACCGTTAAAAAATTTAAACCTGCCTGTCGACCAATGGGATTTTATTCTACTTTATCAATTGATGAAAAAAATTAGACAGTTCCGAAGTAACGTAATTCGAATTACATTTCAATTCTAACGAAATACCCGCTTATACCGATACCCAACAGGATTATTGCCTCAATACCATCAGATGTCTATTACAAATAGCCAAACTTTGTTGTTAAGAGTATCCACTTGTCGCAATGGCGCTCTGTAACTCTTTTTACGTGGACGATTTAGTCCTTTTGTGCCCTTCACTCGAAGTTGATCGTGAAATTAAATCACAATTAATATTGGCTTTAGCCAATTACGGGTTTGAATTAAGAAAGTGGGGTAGCAAAAATTTTTGCTTATTGGCTGATTTGCCACTCACATTTCTGATTCATACTAATTTAATCAAAAATAAAGTTCCTGTTTAAAAAATTTCGGATTCCAGTGGGTTTCCTAGACGGACAGTTTTCGCTTTACTGTCCAATCTGTTGCAACTTGTTGTCCACCCTTGCACGTATTTTCGACCCTCTTGGAATTTTGCCTCCGCTTACTTTTATTATTAAACATTTAATTCAACAACTGTGGAGTCATAAACTTGATTTTAGATCACTTTCGCCCCGCCTTTACCAGGCGTTTGTGGGGAAAAGAGTTGCGAAGGGTTCACCGCGTTCTCAGAATTTTCTCTGTCATGCATTCTCGCTCCCAATTCTTTCGAATAATGCGAACTTCATTATTTTGGTGATGTAAGTGAAAAGGGTTATTGTGCAGTTATATGTTGCCGCCGTACCGAATTTATGAGGGCAACTGAGAGGGGTTGTAATGGACTGTAGATAGGAGTGTAGAGGGTTGTCATATAATGACGACACAGAGAGAAATGGTTTCAAATCACTTACCCCAAACTTGGCTTCTGGTAGCACAACACTCACTTACTGATTGTTATTTAGGTCTAGTCAAAAGCCGTCGCGAAAGTGGTGTGCTGGGGTGCCGAACGGCGCGAGATAGGTTTTGGGCCTCTTGGAGCTTCTTTTTAAAAAGACTCTTCCAAAAAACACTTCTATCAAATTAATTTTTCTAATAATTACAATAGTGCTTTTTTAAAACTGCGACGTTATATTCATTAACGTCTTAATTTCAAAATAATCAAAGTTAAATGTTACTAATTAATAATTAAAACTACGGTGAGTGGCTTCAACAACCAACAATGCTAAAGTTATGGTTCTAAGACTGACTGGCCATCATGGGCTCTCCAGGTAAATTATGCTATCCCTGCTCTTACATCACTTGTGGGAAATGCAGATCTCATGTCTGCTATTTCTTGATACAATACAAAGTACTATTTTTTAATAATCTAAATTCTAACAATTGGTTTCTTATAGTCTATTGTGACCTGCATATGCAGTATCATATTACGTCTGGAATACAAAGTAACTGTTTCCGTTTCCGTATGGTTTATGAACTTCCATTAACCTTCATAATTTGTCTTTCACTTATACAATGTAACCATCTATTTTTTAAGACTTAATAGTTTCATTTGAATATACATATATATTAATTTGGGGGATATGTAATTCGCGTACAGTTATATATTTGGTATTTCCAATTAAGGATGACACTTTCTCCACATTTTTTGTTTGTGCAAAATCGAAAGTGGCTCCTCTTAAAAGGTTTACATTACCTCGATTAGAGTTGTGTGCTTCGGTGTTAGTCGCGCGGCTTGTTTCTTATGTAACACAAGTTTTCAAAAATACAATTTCATTTTCACGAATATGTTGTTGATCAGATTCCCGTATCACCCTCTTCTGGATTCAATCGGATCCGCACCGGTGCAAAACATTTGTCGCTAACAGCGTGTTATATTCAGGAAAAAATTCCTCCTGAGAGCTGGTTTTATGTACATAACATTTTGATCAAAACCCCGCTGACTTCGCCAGTCCATTTAAGCTTATTATAAGCAAACACCGCAGTGCCAAGTCCTCAGACGCTTATATTTGCCTTTTTGTGTGTTTTGCAGCCAAGACCATCCATCTGGAACTAGCGTTCGATTTATAGGTCGACTGTTTTTTCGTGGCACGAAGGGGTCGTTGCATGGCATTATACAGCGACCAGGGTACCCATTTTTGTAGGTGCCCACAAACAACTAAATAGTTTATTCGCACACCATCCCCTTAACGCCTTATTGAATTATTTAACGATTAGTTACCTTATTATTGACATGACTGGGAGTAGGCCTGGGAATGCACCGCTATCCTTTGCAACACAAACACGTTGTTTCGGCTTTCGCTACAATTACCTGCAAATGTGCGTGCGTTTTCTTTTTGTGTAATTCAAAGTGGTGTCTGTGTGCTGGAAGATGTTTACCACAACCAGTTGGCATAACAGAAGCATCCTCAACACTGCAACCAGGTAAGGTGAAGAAGGGTGGCTTTTAATATTCAACATAACGTAACAAAACACGGTTAAATTACAGTCTACTTTATCCCTTCACTAGACCTAACATAATTGCTTTTTGTTGTAGTATTTGTTATTAGGATCAATATTTCTTTGCTTGCTCTGGTGTACATCACTCAATACATAGCTTTTTTTATCATTTATCTTACTAAAAATGCATTCATTTATTGTGCTAATATGAAAAACTGTGAATAGGCATTTGTTCCAAACTGAAAAATGAATCGCCTTCACTTTATAAATACTAAAACTCGTACTTTACGATAAACATTGCATATTCAAAACAGTTGCGAGCTTTAATGCATCCTCGTTATGAGCGAAGTACTTTTTCAAAGACGTTAATTTCAAAATACAGCAAAATTTTCAAATATTTACCTTATTCAATGAAAGAATACAGTACTTCCTCCAAGAGAGGTCAAAAAGTCATAAATCATATACGTCCAAGCAAATTAATTCACTTGTATGAATAAACGCTCCAATTCAAAGAAATAATACTAGCGGAAAAGTTATAAAATAGATAAGAGCGCATTTAATAGCCGTAATTAGATTACAGAGTCGTAAGAGAGAGAGAGAGAGAGAGAGAGAGAGAGAGAGATAGCAACGGCTGCTTTCAATGTATTAACAAAACAATAGAAGGCTATTTACGACCGCAATTAAACGCATAAGAAAGCGAAATCGCGGTGGAATATTGCATCATGCAGGTGACTAATCTTCGGAATCAAAATTTTAAAGATAATCGAACGATGACGTATTAAAATTATTTATTATAGAAACAGAACCTTAATGAGGGGCAGTCATTAATTTCTCCGATATAAAACATGTAATTTTAAGAGTTGTGATTCATTGATTGATTCATTCTGCTGGCCTTTTACACGCAACAAAGAACTTTGATTACAAGCATAATTTATTGCTTCAAAATAAATGCAAAGTTACACGTTAATTTTAATCTATTAAAAATAAATATACTTTGCAAACTAATCGATACTTCTATGCCTCAAAATGGAAATTTGAAATGGAAACAGGAGTTTTTGAATGTAGTTAATTCCAATGGGGACCAGATTTTGAATAGTAATTATAAGCGAAGACAGGTATCCGGAAAAATTTGGAGATTAAACCGCAAGTACAAATTTATTTCAAACTTAGAAACTTCAACTACAACTTCTCATAATAAAATTATTAAATACACAATGCGCATTTCATAAAGCCCTTTACACAAAAACACGAATCTCAAATGCTAATCTGACTTTAAATTCAGGAGCCTTGAATTAATTCCAGACCAAACAGTTTTCTAATGCGCCAAAGCTTTAATCACAAACTTCTGTTACAAGGATTAAATTTCAAATAAAATTACACAAAACCCTCAACAGATCTCAGTCAAAAACTAATTTACAACGAATTCAATTGTAGCTGAACCATACCAAATAGATTTTAACAGAATTTGGATAGGCCTTAAACTTGATCGAGGACTAGAAGTTGAATCAATACTTAAGCTAATATTTGCAGTAATATTTGAATTATAAATTGAAACAGTATTTGAAGCATTAAATGAAGTATTAATTGAACAATTAATTGAAGTCCTAAACCAACTCCATCACATAACTAATTAAAATATACAGGTCTACTTACGATTTTTATAATCGGTAAAATCAAACTAACTGAACATCACTTTCACTAAATTTTATTCAGTAGCGTATTTTAAATTGCTTAGCTAATTCTCAAAGATATACAGCAATAATCCCCCTAAAGTGAATTTAGTCCTATATATAACGACTAATTCAATAATAAACAACCAAGTTGTTCAAAGATTTCAATCTCTAAAAGTATTAAAACACGCAAAGTTGCACGTATTCGACACCAGTAGGAATCGTTCAGTTCATAACAAAAGATTTCATTCGTCAAGCACTCTGATTAATTCAAAGTCAACTTTAATTGCGATACGTAAATTTCTAATCGCTTTAAGTATTTCTCTTTGTAAATAAGAAATTCGTTTCGATAACGCTGTTATCGTCCACATGTTGGCTGTTATTCAATGAATTAATTAGAACGCACAAAACTATATCCTTATAACACCTTTATATTAAGGATTGATGCAACTTTTCATTAAAGAAAGTTATTTTTTCTTATTAAAATTCTACTCGGATATTGCATGAATAAAGTATCCATCTATTAAAGTACTATAAAGCGTACTTTTATATACATAAACATTCTTAATGAAAGTTAGTGCGTTTAAAATTAATCATTGCGAATTGGGATTTAGCTCTTGTTGACCAAGATGGCGCCTTGATCATAGCAATATATACATACATATATATTTTAATAAAATCTAAACTCATTTACATTTACACTTGTATGTAGCTTGGTTGAAGATCGAAAGGAAAAGAGAGCCTTTAACACCTCCTCTGGGTTTACATAGCTTCCAAAACTGCCTCCTTGAATCTATTCACAGCACCCCTACAACGCACTTTCTTAGTAACTTTTTCAAACCGTCCACCGGTTCCAGAAACCCATGCACAGCACAACAACAAACGGTCACTCAATTCCACAAACTCGCAATTACCCTTGAGTTATTCTAAGTAAAATTCTCAACCGGTTTTAAACCGTCGCAAAAATCTTGTAATTTTCAGTTATCAACAATTGTTTTACGAAGAAACCCTCATTAAAATTTTCAGCGGCTGTCACTTTCCGCGAAATCTCCCGATAACTGCCATCCACTCTAGCTTCTGAAACACGCCTCTAATGCACGCGCATATCTGTCACTTCCCTCTAACCTGCATTTAAAATCCTCCACCTTTTGTCCTCTCCCTTTCTTAATTATCAACATTATCTTTGTCTAACCCGTATGTTATATCTCGTTGTTTTCATCCCCGCTATTCATAAGCTCCATTCCACGTAACCGATCGATACTATCGTCTATCTCGCTCTTTTTCACCTAATCTAACAATCGTACTCTGTTTGCAACCCTCTACTGGATTTCTCGTTGCCTTTCCAACCAATACCTTCAGAAAACACATCGCATCTTTGTCACGTTTATTTGTCTCTAAATTTTTTTGTTTAACAGACGTTTCAAAGTCAACGATAGCTAACCATATGCTACCTCCGCTTCTTTGCTGCTTCATGTAAAATACAGTCTTTCTCTTTATACTATCGATCTGTTTTCGTACGTAACGTGCAACATTTTATCTAACATAGATCTGTGTTTGTTTCTTAACGGTTCTATACCAGAAATTCTAATACTTGTTGATAAGCTTTAAACTCGATACAAAGAACGTGTTTGCAATGCTAAACCTTCCTAGAAATATTATACATGTTCCCGCTTTATACTACCTTAAGTTACACAAATAAATAAATGACGCTTTGAATATGCGTTACTAAATAAATTCACCCTCTTCCATTATTGATTGTTATGCTACAAACATAAAAACGTTTGTATTAACAAATTTACACGCTATTGCATCTTAAAACCTTAACTACGTTTTACGAAACTACGTTTCCTACATATTTATAAAACTATGCTTTACGAAATTACATTTGCTACCTAATTATAATTAATATTTACAGTGAATTTTACAACTACGTACAATTAACCTTAATATTTAATGAAAATTGGTAAATTATTATCGTATCTTTCGGAAAAACGTCTTAAACTCTACTTGACCCTACATAAGTTACTCTGCAATAAATAATTATTTGACCTTTCTAACACCTATTATAAGCTATAAATCCATAGTAATATATATTGTAACAATTTTATTTTCGCAGTAAAAAATCTATTCATGAAAGGTACAACGAATGTTAAAACACCTTTATTAACTAAAGTAATAATACGTGTAACAATCAAATCCTTACATTAATACAGTATCTAGAGTCGTTAGTCTATTTGTTTCGGAGTTCGGTGTATTCCACAGCCACTGGCGCGCGCGTGAGAGGTTTGACAACCCCACTCGGGACCCTCCCACGATAGAAGAACGCGGCAAAAGCACTCGTCGATAGGTAAGAGCAGCGACAGCATGCATTTGAAATTAATGGCGCGTGACCTCCGGGTCGCATTATTTATGTGACACACTTCCTGAGTAACGGTTGGTATTGTATATTCGTTATCATAGTACCTAATTTAACAATTTGTTTAGCGCAACGACAACTTAGAATCTACAATTTAGAAACTCTAACTTATAGACTACGCAATGAAAATTACATTTGTAACTAAGATTAGACAACGGAAGATTACGCTACAAAAGTTATGCAGCCTTGAATCAATGTAAGAAACCCGCTTCGCTTCAACACCTGTATTTAAAGCATGGAAAGCAAGAATAATTAGCTGCAGATTCCGCACGGCGATGTAGTTTCCATTCCAGCCAAGGACAACAGCCCGGGGTTTGGTTCGTAATAGCTTTAAGATTTCCTCAGTGCTTCCTTCTAAAAGCACGTTATTTCGTTTCGTTTTATAGAAGTACAAATTTGTTATTCAGTTTATCTGTAGCTAAGCTGGTTTTCTCCAGTATCAAATTTAATTTCACTTAGTTTCGTAGATATGTGACTACACGTGGCTTCAACATAAATTAACAGCTGCGGTTACGTCACCTGTTTGTTTGAAATATGCCGTCAACAATTGCACAATTGCTAACAGATGTTTAGTATTACATTACTACCACCTTTGATAAAATTAGAGAATATCTTTGTGAATATTTTGACTTCAAATTGATTTTAATACCGTTAACTTAAAGAGAAAATTTTGTATATTAATTTGTAAATGACCTACACAGATCTGATTGGGTTATGAAACCTTAGTATAACCAGTCACACTGGATTGTAATATATTTGAGTAAGGATCATGTTGATAAACCTTACATTAACTTTGCAAGTATTTCAAGTATTCATTTTATTTTATTGCATTAAATTTTATTTACAGAAACAGAAAAAATTCATTCTAGTAAATTTATAATCCACGCTTAAAGTCTTTTTATTCTGATCTAGTTTGATCAGACCTGATAAACAAAAAACAATAAGAGTTAAATTTTTATGGTACCCTTATGTAGGAAACATTCTTTTTGCATTTTTAGATATATTTGAGGGACACAAATAGTGTTCCCATTTTTTGATGTGACTTAATTATTATTTTTCCTTACAGGAACAGCGTCTTATTCTGTTAAGACAGGTTTTTGTCAGCGAAGGCGATCTTTTTTTCTTTGGGTCTCCACGTCCGCCCTTAGAAATTAGCCATGCCATTTACATGAATCAATCTGGACTTGGTGGCGCCTGTTTGTTTTAGTTTGAGTGTGACCCCCTACAGATTTCGACTTACCCCCATTGCTCATAGCTCTACCCAAGGAATAGACCCCTAGTTACGTCGGAAGACTTTGTTTTGCAGACACCTAACTTGGAGCATGGTGATTATAAAGTAGTGTCGGCCAGAAGTATAGGAAAACATTACACTGGCACCCATGTGTGGGATTGGCCAGGAAAATTCGTTACAATATATATATATATATATATATATATATATATATATATTGCTATGATAATAGGGTAGTTTAAGGGTAAATTAAGTCATAGAGGTCGTAGAATAAATATAAAGAATTTCAACTTTAAGAAAAGCAAATAATTCCAGAAATTATAAGAGTAAATCGACGATTCTACATAATGTCAATTAAGAGGACAATGTATATAAAAGATATGTAATTGAATGCAGGAGAACATAAAGATGTTTAAGTATAGTTTACAAGTAAAGATAAGATATGAAAACGTAACAAATTTCATCAAAATTAAATTACCGGGAAACAGATACATTGGCATTGCAAATATTTAACAATTGCGTCGAAAATATCAACGTAAACGCATCCTAAATAATTCATTATTAGAAAATCGTTACGTGACTAGAGAAAAACACATTTGTTCAGAAAACCAATATTCTGTGGAAAACAAATAAACACCAGGCGGTTCAATTATATGATAAATTAACAAACATCGAATACGTGAGTTAATTAAAAGCTAAAAGTTGGAAATCCCAGGACAATACTGCAATATGCTGAATGCGGACGTGATAAACAGAGCATTCGTCGAAGATTTAAACTAGGTAATTTGTAAAAATTCCAAGTTCTGCTAGATAAGGCAAAAGTACCAGCCTGGATTGTAAACACGCCAATAAAAACAATTGGAGAAAGAGCTTATATATACGATAGAAACTAAACGACATTTTAGTCTATATTTAACTGAGCAACAACTATATTCGAAGGTGTTAAAAACTCACGCAATTAGTGAAATAAAAATGAAAACAAATCAGATTTAAAAGTTCGAGAATTTGTGCAACGAAATATAAGCCGATCTATAGATAGACATAAATTAAACAACTTAATTAAATTCATTTCTAATATTAACGAAACAGGGCTTATAACTTTGGTGATATTCTAATTTTGGTGATATTTTAATTTGGACACATTCCAATTTGGGATGTTGGATATTTTAGTTTGTACATATTTTAATTTGGGACGTTTAATTTTGGATGTACTGTAATTTGGTACGATTTTAATTGGAAGCGATTTATGGGAGGCGATTTTTATACTGGGTTGGCATACCGATAAGCAAAGCGGACACAACAAGGGGATGCAGATCATAGACTAGGATGGAACTCCAGAACCCATTTCAGGTTAGCAATTTTTAATACACTGTATTATTGACAGACTGTTTTCAATTTAATATTTGCTATGCATTCTATATTTGTAAGAGTCATTAAAGAGGTCACTTAAATAATATGAAAACAAAGGAAGGTATCTTGGAACGTTCGAAGGTCCCTGAATATAATTAAAAGATATTTTGCTGGCTCTCAGAAAAGCATAAATCTGGTATATGTAGATATTTTGTACAAAAAGGAAAATTTTGAGTGTTGTGAATATTGTCAATTATTATATTGTGTGTTCTAGAATTGCGTTATTTGATTCAATAAGATTTATTCAGTAAGCTAGCCGGGGTAAAAAGCTTAAAATTAACATTTTATATAATACAGGGAATAGCACAGCAATAAAATAGTGCATATCACAGCAAATTTATGACATGCCCAATCGTGGGGCGAATATCACAGCAATATATATATATATATATATATATGTGATAATAAGTTCACAAGAAATCATTGGACACCGCACTCTGTGAGAACACAGAACCCGAAAATAAAATTTTCCAATATTTAAATTTTACTCGATATAATATTTTCATAAGATTTCTGTAAACAAGATTAATGTATTCCCGTACAAAATAATACGCTTTAAATACATATAGCATTGAAACATACTATTTAAGAATGAAAGCCCTACTCTAAAATTCGTGAAATCAAGCATTTATTGATTAATCCGTGTATAAATAATTATTCTCTAGAAAAATAACTGTAAAATAAGTTATATTGCGCTTATGTAGACTGAAAAACGAGTCTCATTTACTGTAGAAATACTAAATAAATTTCAATATCAAGCTATTTTCTTTAAGATATGCGAAAATATAAAATCCGTACTTTGTCAAAATGTAAATGCATTCATTCTCTTTGGAGATATCGGATAATAAACGTTATTTACTCAAAACGTTTTAACACAATTGCGAGTAGTTTTTCTTTCAAAGAAGTCTATTTAGTGACGATTCTAGAATAAAATAAAGTTACGTTAATAAGTTATAAATCATCAAAGAACAGTTAAGTATTCACGGAAAGAGATAACACCGAAAGACTATAAAACTAAGATCCCAAGTTTTAATGGCTTTATATTACAGAAGTTTGTAGTGGAGAGATAGCAACTGTTGTATTCACTAGTATAGAATAGAAAACTTTTACGATGGCTATAATTTTTAAAACTAGTAGCCCATTCAAAGAGTCAAGAAGCAAAATTATGGTCGATTGTTACATCATGCGGTGACTAATACTTCCAGGATGTAATCAGAAGAATCAAGACCTATGACGTATTGAAATTATTTTATTATATAAAGAGGAATTTTACGAGGAGCGGGTCATTCCTTCTTTCGGCATCAATATATTCTAGAAATATAAACCTTTTCATTTTGGACAAAAATTATTCTAGTATGGGTATGTAATTTCTGCTATTTGTGTGCTATGTGTGAATGCATTTTTTGTGATTGGTACGATACAAGAATTTATTGAGTGCAACTTTTACCATAGTAGTCCTGTTTAAAGTCTGAATTCGTATAAGCCTAGTCACCATACACTTTGGGGCAAAAGACCTAACGATATTAATTCAAGTATTTTTGGAAAATGACTAAATAAACTAAAAAAATAATAAGGGCTTGTTTGAGTATACGCCCGGTCACAGTAAAATAAACTTTATTTCTCTCAGGAACAGACCAACATTGACTTGCCTGATAATTAGAGTAATTTATCTAAAAGCTGGAGGTAAATCTTTAATTTTGGGGGTAGAAATTGGGTAGAATTATTATATATATAATATATTATTATATTATTATATATGGGTAGAATTATTATAAATATCGGTGTCCGTTAAAAATAAGTTTGTTTGATTTTTAAAATATTTGTTGAAAGGGAACTACGCTGGATATATAGATCTTACAATTGTATTTTGTTGAGCTAGCTAGGGAAGCGGTGTTTTTAAGTAAGTATTAAAGCCCTTTGTATAATAAGATATTAGGTATTGCAAAATATCATATTTTTTAGATTTCTGCAGGTTTTGCTTTGACTATTTTCTTTGCATTATTCTGCATAACAAACATAGCCTTAATGTCAAAACGTCGATTGGGCAACGTCTTCCCAACAGAACCAACTAGTTATGCCTTGTAATACCCGGAAAACAAATACGAATCTTAAGAAGCACAAACCGTCAAAATGATAAACATCGTATTAGCGATTATTTTCCTTATGCTTATTTTGTTCCTAAATAATCCAATACACCTTCTTCTGACCCAATAATCCGAAATCTACGACGTGTGCGAGGTCGTGTCAAAATTACAGCAGTATTTTCCGTACGTTAAGCAATCCTTTAAACAGTGCCTTCTATTTCTCAAACCGGTCTCATACAGTCCACTTCGAAATTTAGTTCAACAATGTAATTGTTAGATTTTCTTCTCGTCCAATAAAAACGTGCTGTTACCGGTACCGCTGGACACTTAGGCCGTATTGTCACTGAGTACTTTGCATGACGTTACTATGTGCTTGTGCTAGTTGCAAAAAAATGTCAATACGCCAGAAACCCAGACTTGCTACAGTTGTTATTTTGAACCTTGAATGCATATAGCAGAGGAAAATATAAAAAAATTCAAAATACCGATTTAAAAGATTCTTACCCCAGACCTAGTTTTATCAAACGTTTCCATTGCTAATTTAAATCCAGCTCCTTCTCGTAGTACCACATTTTCTTGAGGGATTCTTACATCTTCAAATGTTATTCCACGGGTGTCTGATGCTCTTTGTCCCATATTTTGTTCCTGTAACAAAAAAAGTTGTATTAGTTTTAGTCGTACATTCAATTTAACATCTACATCAGGCAATAACTACTAAAAGTACATGTGTTCTATAAACATGTGATGCCAAGTATTTGGCCTATTTTTTCCGGCCATCTGGAGTTTTTAACAACAACAACACGGATCACGGTATTACCTTTCGAAATAACCAAACCTAGCACCTCTTTCTGAAAGGATATGCAGGACATAACTCCACACTACTACACTACTTTTATTCTCAGCACCATTTACAATCTTTTTCCACTTCCTTCGGTCTCTACACACTTCCTTTGCCTCTACAACATTCATATATTGCTTTTGGTAGGCTCTATTATTCCTCACATGTTATAGTACATGCGCAACTGTTATAGTCCCGCTCCCGCGTGTTCAGAGCCACTACGACAGTTGGCAAAACATAATAACCACGTACACAATATTGCACAACAAGATATTACGTCATAATTGCGTCTCAAATTGTATCACATACCAAAAATGTTTACAGTGATACAAGACGCGCCTTAAAGAAAAAGATAAAATGTATTCACTTAAAAATGTGGAACGCTTCACGACATTGCGGTTATCCTTGCGCAGGGGCCATACTCATTTCCATGGATCTCGGCGTTGTTGGGCGTGGGTTTGGTTAGCCATCGTTGAAATCAGATTTTCTGTCTTCCCTCTTCTTTGTTCGTAGGTAGGACGGAAGGAAAAAGGTGAAGGCAACGATAGACGATAGAGGTAAAAGGAAACCTACATTCTGAAAAAGAAAAGACAAAGGGACGACACAGGTAAACGGCACTGTTCGACGTCTCGTTGGCTAATCCTAATGTCCGGTCGTGTCGGAAACCGCGCACTTACTTCCTCACTCCACGTCTGCGCATTATCTTGCGCCGACGTAACTGTCCGAAGTGACGGAAATGAACAAGTGTAGTTTTTAAAATATTGGCGCGAATTTACCCACAAATTTAAAACTGTAAAATGCCAATTTTGGCATGTAACACACACTTCTCACCTGTCGATCTTTCAGAACCTCCTCTACTACGTCCAGCCATTTTTCACGCGGTCTGCCCCTTGCAGCACTACCAGTCATCTTACTTGCATATATATATATATATATATATATATATATATATACGTTTGAAAAGGCTATTTTCATTGATTCTGTTCACATGTCCATCCATTTCAGTGTGCTTCAGTCGCTGAGCTCCTTAACGGTCACTTGCAACCCACACTCTGTTCCGCCCCATTCGTTTGGCACTTTGTCTCTTTATGTTTTTCTGCACACTCTTCCTAGGAACCTTATTCATGCAGCATTTATAAAACTAACATGGTTCTTCTGCCAGACCCACGTTTATCAGGCTGGTTTGCGAAGGAATGGAAAAAGTGAAAATTGGTGAAACAATATCAGTGTACTGTTGTATTCAGATGACGCAGTATAATTGGCTGAATCGTTATAAAATTTGCAATGAATACTTGACAGGCTGTAGCAAACCTGTGAGAATATGCAATTGAAGGTGAATGTAACTAAGACTAATGTATTGATATTTGACAAAGAGGGCGGGATTGATGACTTTGTGTGTAGAATGTACAATGACACGATAGTAACTGAAAGCTTGATGATGAAATAGAAAGAAGGCACACACACACACACACACACACACACACACACACACACACACACAAAACACGTCTTATGCACTGTGCAAACACAAAACACCATTCACACACTTACATTGCTTTTTTAACATCTGGATTTCCGGCTGCCGATGGTCCAGACTGATAAGGCAACATCCGTCGAGCGTTCCTCTTTGACGATTGGGATATCCGGCTTCCGATGGTTCTGGTCCTAAAGGGGGAACGTAACACGGATACCAACACCATACGCAACACATACACACAACTCTCTCTCTCTCTCTCTCTCTCTCACACACACACACACGCACACACACACAAACACACACACCTAAACACACGCTTCTATTGCCTTTTCAACATCTGGATTTCCGGCTGCCGATGGTCCGGACTGAAAAAGCAATGTCCGTTGTGAGTTATTTCTTGACGACTGGGATATCCGGCTGCCGATGATCCTGGTCCTAGAGGGGGAACGTAACATGGACCAACATCACACACAACACACATACACACAACCATCCCTCACACACATACACATACACACATAACACATGATGGTTACTTTCTGTGGGAAGCCAGGTCTGCTTAAATTTCAGGTAGCAGACTACTGAAACGTTGGAACAAATAGACCCACGTTTCGCTTCCATACAGAACAGTTGATGCAGACTCACTGTTGTAAATGGCCAGTTTTACATTTGTACTCAATCCTTCATATCTGTTCACTATCCACATACTTCCAGACACTTTTCTTCTGGCATTTGGCCTTCTTTCTATTTCATCATCAAGTTTTCCGTTACTATCGTGTCATTGTACATTCTACACACAAAGTCATCAATCCCGCCCTCTTTGTCAAATATCAATACATTAGTCTTATTTACATTCACCTTCAATTGCATATTCTCACAGGTTTGCTAGAGCCTGTCAAGTATTCATTGCAAATTTTGTAACGATTCAGCCAATTATACTGCGTCATCTGAATACAACAGTACACTGATATTTGTTTCACCAATTTTCACTCTTTCCATTCCTTCGCCAGCCAGCCTGATACATTTTTCTATAAATACATTTAAAAGCCATAGTGACATCACACAGCCTTGTCTCACATCTTTCACAATGTCAAAGTATTCCACCATGTAGCCATTCACACGTACACATGCTCTACTGCCTTCGTACATTGATCTGATAAATTTTATCAAACACTTACTGATCGTATTCACGCAGCGGTTTTCATAATTTGCTTCTGTTCACAGAGTCATACGCCTTTTCCAGATTGACAAATGCTGCATACACTTATTTCTGGCATGCATACACTTTCCAACAATTTAGTGTATTCCGAATATCTGATCCACACATCCTCTTCTAGGCATAAAATCACATTGAACATCCTATATCTTGTTCTGCGTTTTCTTACGAACTCCTTCGATCACAATTTTTCCATACATTTACTGGGTACGCTCAACAGACATCCCACGATAATTTTTGCATTTATACTTGTTGCCTTTACCTTTGTGCAAAGGGATAACGATTGCACTCTTCCAACTTTCAGGCACCTATACACAACTCTAGCAGTTTGTACAAACATTCAGTCAACACCCCGGGCCCATATTTAAGCATTTCACTTGTTATTCCATCTACACGCGCCGCTTTGCCATTCTTCAAAGTTTTCACCGCCTGCGATACCTCATCTAAACTGCATTCGAAATTTATACTATTATCTACGGTGTTGACCAGCATAATACTGGTCTCTTTGTTACGTAACACAAAGAAAGTCAAAGAAATGACCGGGCTCAATCGGAGAGTAGGGGGGGGGTCGTAGAAAGCAGACTGACATATAATGTATGCGGCGGTAAGGAGTTAGTAACAGTACCTGCAATAAAAGAATTTAGAATAGTAAACCTGAAATAAAAGAATATTAGTCCTGCAGACCTGAAATAAAGAAAAAGCATAGCAGCAATGCATAGTCTAAGTTAGTCAGTACTTGGTAGAATGTAAAAAAACTGTTTAGATAATCTATATAATATAACAACGGTAAAAGCAATACAAAAATTTTTAGTACAAAGTGAGGTAATATTCTGGAGTAGCAGAAACGTTTCTTCACACACCAATTAAACATAAAGCAGAAAAAATTTTAACAAAATATAAATAGGTAAACACAATTAATATGAGTAATTTAGTAGTATTGATTTTTCTTTCTTTCTTTTTTTTTTCTATGTTTTAAAATATCATGCAAGTCTTTTGTAAAAGGTATCAGAACGACAAAGATATGGTAAAGCAACGGATAGATATTTAAAGTAATAACAAGTAGGAAATAGTTCAACTTACAAAAATCCTTCAGCAACGCTTCCTTGCAACGGAAGTGTGAGATTCACGATGTCCTACGCTAACGAAGCACTTCACCCTGGACTGTGAGGGTGTTGATGGAACTTATCACACGTCACACTAATCACACCTACGCATCTCACTGGGGTTAGCAGCAGACACCATCACGCGACGGAACCATGTAGCATTGATAAATTTCTTGTTAATTTTATTTCCTGAGACAATAATTTCGAAATATTTTGTAACACAAATCGAAAAAGAAAAAAAATGGTAATAAAAATTTAGAATCACGGGCTCTCAAGACACGATGTAATGCATTAAAACTAACAGTAACGTGAGGTGTTTTATTTGCTACCTATGGTAACAAAGAAAAATCTAAGGCTTTAAAAAAAAAGGACCACGAAGACTAGATCGCACACACAGTTTAAATAGCAAAAGACAAAGCACCAACAAAAAAACACAATGAGTAAAGCAACGCGCATCACTAAGTCAATGTTCCGTAAACAAGCACGTGCGGTCGAGTAAAAAAACGTTCGTCTATAAAGCATCTTTCCTTCAATGTAATCAGAACTACACTGCTACAGTTAATATACAACTTTATTTCACAGGAAAAACAACTAAAAATCGTGTCGTGTTTGTTCATGAACAATTCGAAAAATTTATACCGCATTCTTACTATTTTCAAAGCAACAAGGAAAACGTATTTTTAAAGTACTTAATGTATAGGAACAAAGAACCAAACGACAACTTTCAAAGCAAACAGGACACAGTATTATCAACGTAAACAATATATTGGAACGAAGAACAAACGACAACTGCTCGTCTGTAGATATAAAATCGTTGTTATTCCAACCGCTTATCGCCTATCAACTCGACTCGTATATCCACATAAGGAACAAAATTTATATCTACTAATTAATTGCGAACTGTTTATCATTTTCCATAAGTTGGACAGTAATTTATTAATGAAAATCAATTTTCAATTTATCTATCTTTAAATTACTACACACGAGTTAAATTGCATACACTTCTGAATTATTCTGAAGAATTTATTTTATAGTAATAAATATAAAATATAGAACTAGTAGTTGCAGGAATGTATTTTTAAGTACGTTAACAGAAAGGAAGCGAAAAATGTTAAACTACAAAAATGCGCGTTACATCTTCATCATTCACACAATCATCTGTATCCTTCTTGCTACCACCATACAACACCATACAACATTTTCGGACATTCTTTTCGTCGTAAACAATTTCATTTAACTGCGAACGAAAGCAAAATCACTAGAAACAACCATAAACTAGTCTGAATCACTTGAAGGAAGTGGAATTGACGAATATTTGAAATTGACAAAGTTTGCTCGTGATCATTTTTAAATGTTTATAACTTTGAACAGTTCCACTACAAAACGAAAGCAAACTCGCTATAAAAAGTCACAAATGATTATGAATCACATGAAAGAATGGGATTGAAAAATCCCTAAAATAAACAAATTGTTCTTGGTCATTTCTTTAAGCGTTTCCAACTATAGAATGGTTCAACTGCAGATGCAGTTCAGTGTGTAGAGTTTTCTTAGTTTAAAAAAAACTGTTTTATATCAAAATTATCTTTAAGGGGAAAGTAGGAAATCACTGCTACATGTAAACAACAATGCAGAAATTCTAACTTAACCTTAAAAATGTTTGACAAATAATAACCTGAGATATACGATCAGAGTGATTGTATTCAATTAAACAGATGACGCATACTTTTCTATCTACCATTTTTACATTGCGAAAATTAGGTAATACTGTAACATAACAATATTGTATTCGGGACTTTATTTGTAGCCTCCCTTCATTTTATTCGTAAATTTTAACTGCCCTCACGTTCACGCCTTCTGACTTCAGTTAACCATAACTTCTCCCGGAGTTGTTTTAAATCGTGTTATCTATACCTTCCACCTCTATTTGACCGCGGGCCACTTTGTACTGAAAAATTCCCCCATTAACTCCATTTGGAACTGTTACGTTTTTTTTCGTGGCAGCCACGTTGGGCGCCAAATTTATGCTACGTAACACAAAGAAAGCCAAAGAAATGACCGGGCTCAATCGGAGAGTAGGGGGGGTTGTAGAAAGCAGACTGACCTATGATGTATGCGGCGGTAAGGAGTTAGTAACAGTACCTGCAATAGAAAAATTAGAATAGTAAACCTGAAAGAAAAACACATTAGTCCTGCAAACCTGAAACAAAGAAAAAGCATAGCATACGGATCAAGTATAAATTGTTCAGTACTTTGTAGAATAAAAAAAAACTGTTGGGATAATCTATATAATATAACAACGTTAAAAGCAATATAACAAATCTTTAGTACAAAGTGAGGTAATATTGGGGAGTAGCAGAAACGTTTCCTCACACACCAATTAAACATAAATCAGACAAAATGTAAAAAAAATAAATAGGTAAGACACAATTGATATAAGTAATTCAGTAAAATTTTTAACAAAGAAATAGATAAATAGATAAGCACAATTGTTATGAGTCATTCAGTATGGTTGATTGTTCTCTTTTTTTTTCTTTCTTTTTTTTTTGTTTTAAAATAGCCTGCAAGTCTATGTAAAAAGGTATCAGAACGACAAAGAATATTGCAAAACAACGTATAGATATTTAAAGTAACAACAAGTAGGAAATAGTTCAACTTACACAAGGTCCTTCAGTACCGCTTCCTTGCCATTGAAGTGTGGGATTCACGATGTCTGGCACTAACGAAGCACTTCACCTTAGACTGTGAAGGTGTTGATGGAACTTATCACAAATTACCCTAATCACACCCACTTATTTCACTGTGGTTAGCAGCGGACCTCATCACGCGAAGGAACTATGTATATTATTTTTATAAACATACAAAAAGCAGCGAGGAACTTCAACCACTACCTTTGTAAGCCAGTAGTCTGTTATGTTTTACCAATAACGAAAGTTGCGCAGGCAATGTTCTATTTTAGATTCGTTGGGGTTAGCAAATTCGGCAACTACAGTATCAACTGTATTTGGAATCACCCAAACGTAGGCACTACTCTGATACAATAACAAAGGAACCGCGAAACGAGATCGCACACACCGTTTAACTATCAGAAGACAAAATCATCGAACAAAACAACCACAATAAGTAAAGCACGTGTATCACTAACGTAAGTTCGTCTAATCTGTTCCGTAAAACACTTGTGTACAGTTAATATACAATTTTTCTTTCATAAGAAAACAACTAAACACAATTAGGAAGACACGCGTAAGCAATAAAAACCGTACCTCAAATGTTCTTAAAACACACGTGCGTCGAGTTTAACCAGCTCTACTCCGTTTAGTTCCAACAGAAAATCAACTCCACAACATGCCGCGTTTGTTCAGGAACGATACGAAAATTAAGCGCGCATTAATTTTCATTATTTTTAAACGCAGAAAAGCAGTATTTGTATTTTAAAGAACATATCGCAAGCAAGAAGAAAACACGACTCCCTATCTGTTTATTCAAAACGTTCCATTACAACTTCTTATCTACACTTGTTAATCCTCATATTAATTACAGCGGTTTTATTTATTCTTGATAAGTTGGAAAGTACTTTTACGAGTATTCCAATTTACAATTAAAACTATCTTTTAAAATTAATAAATGCGAGTCGAATTGCATACCATATGAAAACTATTCGGACGTATTTACTTGATAGAAACAGCGATTCAAAGGAAACGATGCAATCTATAATTAATTATACGATGCATTCGCCTAAGGAGTTAATAAATATTAAATATAGAGATCGTAATTTGTAGAAAGGTATTTATGAATTCAAGAGAGCGTAAAATGTTAAAATATACATGAGGAACACCATCAAATCAACAACAACAAACAAGCTACAAAAATGCCCGTTACAGAACATTCTGGCAAGACGCTGTTTTTGACATGCTTTGCCAATAATAAACGATTAACGAGGTTGCCACAAGCTATCTTCGACTTGTTTAGAATCGCTCATTTTAACATGTAAATTTCCGTAAGGAGATTTTAAGGTACGTTCTGGTAGTTTTGTACGTACAACAACATCCGGTCAGTATTCTGATTCCAAGCAGATGTGCTTTGACAATAGCAGTGTAAGATAGTCTGATATCTGGCTCATCCTAATTATACACCTTTTAAATACTTCCTGTATGTTTGTTGTGGTTTGTTTAGCATTCTTCTTAATGTTCTTTGGAAATTAAACCACTCATAGTTTTTAAAATAATCTTTATGTTCATCCCGCGAAATCTTTTTATCTCTAATTATCATTTTCTGTAAATCTGAATAACATTTTCACTCAATTAACTAATTAATAACTAGAATATTGCCGCTGTTTGTAATAACGTTTTTGAAACTACAACTCGGCTTAATAAATTATTCAAAATGCGTTTTCCACATTAAATAAGATTATAATTAAAGAATCTTTTTAAGGTTAATAACACGCTTTTATAAATACATGAGGTATATCAACAATGAAATTGAGCTATTCTCAATGCATTTCTTTGTATAAAAATTCTCAAAAGTTTAAAAATTTTAAGATATTAGTAGGGGAAAGATAAATTTTTAAAAGTAATTATTTTAAATAATCACGGCTGCTGTGTGTTCGATTTTCTAATTCTGTTGCGTAGGTTACGTATTTTGATAGGTTGACGTGGTTTTTCTATATTTAAGTCTGTGAGGTGTCTTGACGGAGAGTCTTCTTATTTGTGCGTTGAGGAGGAGGGGGGGGGGTGGTTTTCTGTACCTAATTATGAGTAGTCGCTTAATAAAACATCTCTTAGGTTAGGCGATAATTTGGATTTTGGTAATGTATCGTGGTCTGGATGGATTGTATTTCTATAGAATAATATGAAAGGTGTTACAGGTGGTCTTGTATTTTGTAGATTTTCAAATGTGACTGGAGTGACAATGTAATCGTTGAATGTGTACCAATTATTGCTATCGCGTACATATGTATAATAGTGACCGGAAGCTATACTTGGTCCTGCATGAATCACTGCAGCGTACAGTTCATAATGAAAATAGTTTATAGTAACAGATAGATCTAAGTGTATGTGTTGCAGTAGTTTGGATCCTTCTTTGGTGGCTGTGTTGAATAGAAAATGCTTTATCGTTAAAATTAGCCTAGCAGGTGGATTCATAATTATAGTGATTTTTTCCCCATCAGTTTAACAGCAACATTTGTCGCACTGATATTGGTTATTTTCGTTCAATTTTTGTTGAATAAACTTTGTACCGACTGGTTGCGAAGTTTATTGGGGAAAGGATAGTTGTAGATCATGAAAGTGCTCTGTTTGCTCATTCTGAGTGTTGCAGTTCGAACATCTGTATTTGGTTACAGATTTACCGCTGAATGATCGTTGAGCGATTGTCGGTTTTGTTAGGTTGAGGGGTGCAGTGGGTAATTTTCGTTTAAGATTTGAGTAATGCTAATTTGTTCTTGCTCCTGTAAATTTTCTAACAGGAAGCTTAGAAATTAAATTAACATTATTTTTATTCTGTTTCAGAAGAAGTATAAATTTTGTACTAAATAGTTAACATTGTTACTGACGCTAAACTTTATAACATAATAAATAATCTCATAGAAGTGTTTCCATATCAAACAACTTTCAAGTTTTTTTTCATTGAATGTCATAATCTTTATCATTATAAATTATCTTCTGACGTGAGCTGCGTTTGAATTATTTTGTTTGTATATTAATAAAGCAGATTTACCATTCTTTCCAATAAATAATTTGATAAAAACGGTTTTATAATATGCAGTTCTAATAAATTTTAATAATCATATCAATACTCATCTTAGTAGTATAATAATTTATAATCATTAATGCAGGAATTAATCAAGCAATAATAAAGAACCATCAATAAAACAATAATAATAATTATGAATAATCAAGAATCTCGTTCAAATTTCTTGATATAACTTCTAAGGTTTAAAATGCCTTCCAATAAATTAAGGGTAAAAAATCGTTTAGACACTTATTGTGTGAATTCCTATTTTTGCTAATTATAATTGAAACTATCAGGACAATTTATCAAGAAAATACAATTTGTTCTATTTTTACGTTCCCTCGAATTTTATCCTGACTCTATCAACAAATTTTCCATAACCTATTTTGTAAGTTTGTCTTTCTGTATTAGAAATACTAAAAATAATATTTATTTACAAATTAGAATGTAGAACGTTATTTATTCAGGATAATTCCGAACTTAATTTTACACGATTACATAAAGAGCAATTTTTATTAAGTTGACGGGAGTATTTATTTTATTTATGGGTCTATGTATTTACCGCCATATCAATATATTCTGGCGGGCTACTATTAACACGTTTTATCAATTTAGAACAAGTAATAACAAAAGTCTTTGGTACTCACTATTCACAAGTCTAATTAACAGTATGTGCCTTATTTATAGACGTTTTCAGTCCAATTAACAATGAAGCACTATCACACTCAGGCACTAATATCTTCTTAAACTAAATCCTTAACCATAAGTCTTCTTAACTACACTAAATACTACTATAATTTGTTTATTACACTTTGGTCTATTTATGTACAAGCTGGCGGTTCAATATACACGTTCACAGAACACAAATTTATATTTACTCTAGGACTTTCAAAAGCGTAACTAATTAACTTTACACGATATAATTTATATTCGACATTTGGATTTAGACTAACGTTGTACTTCATCCGCGGTCTTATATATACCCTGAATTAAATAAATGATTCATACTGCGGTATATACTAGAACATCCTTGATTCCTGGAGAATGCACTTCGGTTTTGTAGCTTGTGTGTTTGACGAGTTGCCTAACAGTAGTTCGTAACAATATGTATAAAGTTTAAGTTAATAATACATTGAAACCATTTTAAATGACGCATTCTGTGTTCCAGTAATTAGTAAGCATATCTTTATTTCGCTGCAAGAAATATTAAAATTTTATAACGTTTATGCTAGAGTTAGTTAATTTTCATACAATTAAGGACGTGCCTATTTTTAATAATACTTTTAATTATTTATATAAATACATATACAGATATGTTTACGTACCTTGCGTCCTACTACAATACCGGGCCACTCGCGTTCTACTATAAATCCAGTAAATGCTTTGCCTGCAGGAGCATTTGGATCAGGATTAGTCCGTGCTAAGACAAAGAACCTGTAAATAAGAATGATAGTGTAAAATAATTTGCATATCCGTAAGGAGATTTAATCCAGGTTCAAATTTAGATTAATTTAGTTAATATCAAACTAAAGCTTAATGGTATATTATTCAACATACGGTAATGTAAGCAATAACTCACGCAGATGAAGTTTGCGGTACGAGCCGAAGGCGAGTGCCGTAATTCATCAAGTAAGTTATTGCCATTACCGTATGTTGAATACTATACTTTATCTACGACTGTAAGCACAGTAACAAGTTTTAATAAACACATGTATTCAGGGTTATTTTTAAAAAATTATAGTACAAAATAACATCTACTTATGATAAATTAATCAAGAACATGTGTAACGCAGTTTAGTAGTTTCTAATTATTCTTATTGTACAAATTAATTGTAATATTGGAGCAGTTGATGAGCTGTATGGAAGGTGTAGAATTATCCAAGGTTATTGTTTTATTTGTAGTAGGTTCTAAGTAGGTAGAAGTACTAGCATTTGGAAGTGGATTAATAGAATTGTAAATTTTTTTTACTATCTCTGCTTTATTTTTTTTTATAGATTTATCTATGTTGTAATAAAAAATTTTTTCTTACTTATTTTTTATTATTAACTTTCTCCTCGTAACTATCAGCTAATAAATTACACCTTTAAATTTTCTAAACCCTAACCTGATATCACAACGTCGAGAATTTCTTGTTATTTATGCAAGCCCAAGGTAAAGTTGGATGGAAAATGGCTTGAGAAAAAGAAAAACTCTTAAGACATAAACGGCTAGTCGAGTGTTAGCTCTGGGTAGATCATGAGCTTGGGTCATGGGTTGTTAAAAGACCAAAAATATATTTAATGAGCGCCACCGTATTTTTCAATACAATAACCAACAAAATTTAACTGTGCTTGTATTAGGGGAATGCGGAAACCTTATGTCAACACCACTAACATAGCCATAAAACCTGAATTTCACTCTTTAAAATACACTTACCATGACCTCAAACACCAGATGTCATACAGATGTCTCGGCTTGACCTGTGAACAAACAAAGGTACAACATGGACACCATTTGTGTCCTCCAAAAATAGTTGCCAAAAATAAAATAATAGAATTTAGGCTTCTAAAATATATACCCAGGGAATTTGTTTTCATTACACACAATTTCTAATCGGGGATGACTTGTAATTTTTTATCTTGACTTCTAAATAATAAAAAGTAATTCAAAAACAAAATAGATTCTATTTGGATAAATTTCTTAATTCATGTAATTATAATATTTAAATTCGTATCTCTTAAAAAATTTTCACTTAATTATTTTTCTAGAACAGGAATATACCAGTAAAGTTTTGCATTCAAAAATAGGAAGATCTCTGAATGGATCTTTCTACAAAATTTAAATATACTGACTTGAAATTTTCTAAATTAATCATATTACATAATATTCTTTAAGCCAATGAAGTACTTCCTCGACCTTCACAGTAAAATTTAATTATCAAAGTGTTGATAATGTAGTATGATGTAATTACTCTAAGTTATTTGTATTTAACAGTAAGTACGCGAATTTCACATGTCGATGAAAAATGAAAGTTCATGACCTCAAAATATTTAAACGTATTTTAAATTAAAGTAAGACAACATGTGACGTCTAGATAGGACAACTGAATCTATGTTTTTTATATATCTGACATAAAATGTCATTCACAACCTTATTAAATGTACGATTTGTGCACATGTGCAAACATTCTCACAAACAATAGATTTGTTATTTAATTCGCTGATTCCTCAAAAGCTATTTTCTTTTTACGTTACTCAAATTTTTAATGTTATATGCTTTATTGCAATTTAATTAATGTTCAAAGTGATTAAATCCTAAGGTACACTCACGTGCTACGAAACTGCTCTGAACGAAAGATATAGGACCTTGACCTCAGCTGTCGGAAATTTCCATAACTATCGAATATCAAACTTCTGCGGAATAGGACTATTACATAACGAAACCAACCTCAGCTTGATTGAATTTAATTCTCCAACAAAATTTTAGCTCCAAGGTTTACTTATTTGATGTTATCTATTGGTGAAGTTGAAATATACGGAACACATATGAAATTGCCTTCTATGATACTGCATTTTACATTATTTAAGATGTAACCATATTTGATCTTGCCTTAAAATATTGCCTTAAGATATTGCATTAAGATATTGCATGTAGATATTGCACTAAGAGAAAAAATATTTGAAAATTCATTTAATTAATTTATACAAACTGTATTAATGATGTAAAGGGCTTCCATCACGAAGATTCAATCAATTAATCTTCTTTTTTCTAACACTGTTAGAAGCCACGTGCTTACACACGACCATCTTGACTTCACTTATCCTGCAGAGCAGCTTGCCCGTTCGAACGCTGATAATGAAGTGAACAAATTCACAACTCGACAGAGCTTAGTAACGAACTTTAGAGCATAAAGATAAAGGAATCTATGTGTTATTATCAATTTTATGTATTAATTTCTATTGGACGGTAATTTACAAATTAAATATTTTAAATTATAGCTGTTTTATTTTTATTTTAAAGATCGAAGTGTAACTAGAAAAAAAATTCGTTACAATGTACCCTTCTGATATGGTCGATTATCGCCAACCACCGTGGCGTTTCAGAGCTGTGATATCACCGCCAGCGTCAACCAACAAAGTGGCAGATGAACGACGAAAACAATGCCCAGTGTATAGGTTGCTATTCGGTAACTTTAAAAATGTGGCAACTTCTTTACCCATTGCTCCAAATTTATTGATATTAATTTTTTGGTTAAAATATTTGCAGTTTGAAATTAAAAAAATAAAGATGATTGCGTTAGATTCAAAAGACGGCGACGCAGATATTTATCGACAATCGCATAGTAATTTCCAGTTATACTAAATCTTCTGCTAAATTTAGTTTTTGTGTTTGGTATGCTAACCATGTAGGCAGAGCCAAGATCTTCAATATCTGATATCTGCATGGAATATAATTCTACTGCACGACAAGCACCCATAATGCCCATTATAAAGGCAACCTAGAATATCAAAATATTGTATAACTATGTTTAAATTAAAAAGAAGTTAGTACCTTCGATGCGAGATATTTGTCACCTGGGGCTTCGGATATGAATTGATTAATTTGTTCTGGGGTAAATGTTTTGGCTTTTTTAGCTGTATAGTTTTGAGATTTGCGTTTAAGGAATGCGTGTAATTTCGAATAGGTTTCAATATGTATTCCATTATTTAAATTAAGTGTACTTTGTAATATTGAATAGAATATCTACAAGGACGATCCTTTATATTTATTTGAGAGTTCACTAAAATATGCAAGAAGTACATTTTCGGAAAATAATTCGATATTTTTACTAGTGCTTCAGTCAATAAAGCATCTGTATGCAGTTTAATATTTATCATGTGATTTATCCGGTAGCAGGTTAGTTGTAATACGAGCCGCCTCTCTAATTTCAGGTGGTGTACACATTAGTTCTGATTTGCTATCGCTCATTTTTGGCAAACTTTACTTGATATAATATCTCGCGTTCCAAAAACCTGGGCTACAGCAAATTTGTTTGACATTAGGTAAATGTCAATGAGCATATCTACTTTGATACTTTTGGTAGGTATATTTATTATCGGTACTTAAATAGAAATATAAGCTGGAAGCGTGAGTTATCATAACTCACGCTCATAACTCACGGTGTTTAATTATGAACACTATTACTTGTCAAAAGTATATGAATAATGGTATTATAACTAAATAGGAGTAGATAAATTAATTTAATAAGATGATATTTGCTTGAGTAGCTATCATATTACTGCTCGTTAAGTTAAAACATGAACTTCAAGTATAGAATTTTTCCTACCTTAACGTAGTGTTCAAAATGTAGCAGGCCACGAATTCTTATTGACTCTTTGACTACTGTTTAATCTAGTTCATATTAGTAAAAATGTGTGATTACTTAAATTAAAAAAATATATCATAATTAGGTCAGCTCATGATACAAGTATTAATAAATCTAGAATGTATGGCAACAATCACCTTCTGTTAGTGACAGATAAGCAATTTCAACGTACCTATCGATTGACATAAAATTTAGTGAACGAACTAATTCAGTGAAGCCGTACCTGCCTGAACCATCAAGAAAATTTGCTCTCGATGTACATACAAAGATATGTGTATGTAGTTTATCTAGTATTCTCATTTGCTACGTATAGGAGAAAAACGAATCAAAAATAATTGATGCATGCACAGTACAGCACAACGTTTGTATTGGTAACAATATCTCACATGTCCCTCCAGAAGCTGAAGATGATGAAATTATTATGGGATGTTCAACCAAGTAGAACAAAACATGGCATATAGACATGTTGGTATACTTCAGTTACATCAATGACAGTCTGTGTGAAATACTTTAATAAGAAACCACTTTACAATTTAGATGTTATGAAATTATGTTGCACAATATCATTAAAATTGTAGACATATCTACAATAGAAAAATACGATTTTCTATCTTTTACTTACATTAATTTCATTTTATAATAAATATATATGTAATTTACTACTAAAATATTTATATATATATATATATATATATATATATATATTGCTGCGGATCTTACAAAAATTTTCGCCCCTACGTTGGGCCGTATAAGAGTGCTGCGGATCTTACCAAAATTCTCGCCCCACGGATTGGGTGCCATAAGAGTGCTGCGGATCGGGGACCAATCTCTGGAACTCCCTAAAAATCATTCAAGCCTCAACGTTGGGCCGTCATAAGAGTGCTGCGGATCGTGGACCTCGGGTTTAACCTCTCCAGCGTCAACAACCGATTTTCAAAAAAAAAAACATAAAAATTTTATAAAAATATTAATTACCCGGATTTTTCTGCTTCACAAAGATATCTTCAGCAGCTTCCCTGGCTAGCTCAGCTGTGCCTCTTCATGAATACCTAAAATTTCTATCATTCTTCCTTCCCATTCACACATCATTCAATAAAATCACAAAATAATACAACAATCATACAATTTTTATTTACCACTATTTACAAAATTATTCTCAGAAATGTACATTTTTGGTGCTTTAGTTCCAACTTAATAGTGCGATTTTTGTAAATGTCTTGTTTTAAAATTTTAATTGTAAACACATTTAAAACAAAAGGAGTAAATGGGCCCCAAACAATTCCCTATATTTATTATTACACACTGGAGTATGGTGAGCTCATAATAACCCAGTTTATTAAAGTATGCTTTTCACCTAGCATAAAATTACCACAAAATTAATAACCCATGTACCCTTAACAATCTAATTTAAATTTGTGCTAAAATTTAGTAAACTTTACATACACCTTTTTCTTTTAATATTTAAAATACTTTTATAATAGTCAAGTACACTTATCTTTTCCAATACGTTAAAAAAACCATAAATAACCTTCAAAGTTCACTCACACGTCCCAAATAATTCCAACAGTTTATCAACTAACAACAATTCAAATGTGTTACCTGGACAATGCTTCAAGATTCCATTTCCTACGATGACGCCGTCTTCCAGAACCCCTTGGCTTTGTGACTATGCGTTCTAATCCTCCAGAACCCCTTGGCTTCGACTGACTATACGTTCTGCTCCACCAGCTATTTATAGATGATTGACTCAGTCTATACTGAGTACCGTGCTACCAATTACATACCATCCCTAACTATTTCGACCAATGACATAGTCCTATGACGACATAAAACTCCACCTGTAATATTGTATCTCCGTCTTATGCATATTGGATGTCGCGTTCCACCCTTACTTGAGTGGTAGAAAATCGATATAGCTGCCCGAGTCGCATGACTCCACGTGGACTGGGTACGTGCTCTATGAAAACGAATGCTCTTCTGCCAATCTTTATCTGTAGCGTATTATTGATCGGGCATCCCTTTTGCTCTTTAAGAAACTTTTGTTAGCTTTTATGCGAAGCAACTGTCGGTTGGAAATGTATTCTATAAAACCCGTGATGTTATGCATATAAATTCGACGAAGGTAACCTTTCAAAACATGCAGGTGTTCGTAATTATCGACCGTTTACAATAACAATTCTCGGAGCTTCTTTTCACGGTATTTAACCTAAACGATATATTTGTTTGTTACAACGAAAGCTTTTCGCCGTGGATTTATTGATTTTATACACCCTGATGCGTTTTCTGACGTTCTTACCCGTTGAATTAACTAAATTAAATTAATTATGCTTTCTATTTGTTTTTAAAACTGGTTTTCTTTATGAACTTATTACTTGTCAATCATTAATTATAAAAATACGTCAATACTTCTTCGTTTAAATTAAATAAGTGAAATAAATTTTGGGCGTAAATAAATTGTTTGTTTCTCTATACAGGGTGTTTGAAATTGCATTGTTTACCTCAATTTTAACCATTTAAATCCACTACAATATATATATATATATATATATATATATATATATATCATCATCATCATCATTAGGTCTTCAGTCCTAGAACTGGTTAGACGCGTACCATCATTGTTCCCTATTCTGAACTAACCTACAGATTTCCCTGAAATATGCACAGTTTGCATCTATAACTGTCTGATCTAGGTCTACATCTACCTCTTTTTTCCTATCTCTGCTTGTAATATATCACATACTATTCCCCAAAAATGCCTTAGAACGTATTTCGCCCTACTATTTCTCTTTTTCCCCAGATATACTTGTTCCCATACTATTTCTGTGACTTATTTGTTATTATCTTTGTCTGTCCATGCTATCGTCCTCATACATCTGGAGCATTTCAAAAGACTGCTACCGTTTTTGTGTCTGCATTTCAGCCAACATTTTTTAACATGTTTCTATTTATACAATTGAGAGGATGGTTATTAAAGAAGTGTGCGATTGCATTATTGAAAGGCTTAAGTAGTCGTTTTTTTTTTATATTTATTTTGAGGGGGAAAATTCATAATGATTTAAGTTACCTCTTTGGTAGATTTTAACATGGTTCTGAGGCGACTCTATGGTGGGTTTACACTTGTCAGATACCAATGTTGTTCTATGAAGATTGTATATGGATCTGAGGCGACCCTATGGCGGGTTTACACTTGTCAGATACCAATACTGTTCAACGGAGATTGTATATGGTTTTGAGGTAACCTTATTGTGGATTTATACTTGTCAGATACCAATGCTGTTTTACAAGGATTGTTAATATGCTTATTTTTATGTAATTAGTTATTTTATGTATAAATAGAAATCATGTATGTAGGCTGTATTTCATGTTAATATTGCAAGGAAAACCCAGGAAAAACTTGCAATGCTACCTAGATATTGTGGGCATTTGATTTTCATTTGTTATTTCTTTTGTTATTTCTTTTAGTAATGGAATCCATTGTTTACTGAAAGTCACGGATTCGTTTGCAACGCAGTTATTTTTATGTAGGGTTATATAGGCAGCTTCTTTGATTTTGCGTTTTTGGTGGTTTTCTTCTTTTTCTTCTTTTCTTCTTTTCAGGGAGTATGTGTATTCAGCTCGTTCCCTTTCTATTGTTTTCTAATTTTCTACCCTATTTTACCGAGATTCAGTGAAGGAGGTTAAGCAACCTGTGGCTACCAAGATCCCCCAACACTTAGACATTTGCCGAAATAATGGTTTTCCAGTAAATCCTTTCACACACTTAACATTATTCGAGAATATTGCCCAACCAATTCTTGTAGTTACTTATAATAATCATCATGTTTACGCACAGTTATGTTTTTCGTCATTAGTTTATCCATCTTGGGATTGGTTGGATGCGTACCTCCATTGATTTCTATTCTGGGCTAGCCTACACATCTCCCTGAAACCTCTACAGCCTACATCTTTTACTATCTGTGTGCAGTAGTCTAATCTAGGTCTGCTTCTTCTTCTCTTTTTTCCTATCTCTGCTTCTAAAATATTCCGCACTATTCCCTCATGCCGTAGTATGTGGCCTATCATCCTATCTCTACTATTTTTTACCGTTTTCCACATATTTCTTTCTTCCCCTACCATTTTTAGTACCTCTTCGTTCTTAACTTTGTCTGTCCATGATATCTTCATCATACGCCTGTAACACCACATTTCAAAGGCTTCTACCTTTTTCTTGTCCGCTTCTCCTACTGTCCAGGCTTCACAGCCGTACAGTGCTGTGCTCCACACATATGTTTTAAGCAATCTTTTCCTTGTTTCTATGTTTGTGGTCTTTGAGCACAATAGTTGCTTTTCTTGTTAAATGTAGCACGACCTTGTGCTAATCTTTGTTTTATATCTTTTGTGCTTTTCCCATCTTGCGTTATTTGGCTTCCTAGGTAGCAGAAATCCTTAACCTCTTGTAAGTTCGTGTTAAATACTTGTATTCTTGTTTTTGATTTATTTTCCCCACCTTTGCAAACTAGAACTTTAGTTTTAGTTTTGTTAATTTTCATACCGTATCTCTCTGTTAGAACCGTTTCCATTTCATTAAGAGCCGCTTCTAACTCTTCCTTGCTAGATGCTAATACCGCTATATCATCTGCAAATCTAAGCATATCAATTTTTTGTATATATATATATATATATATATATATATATATTGCTGTGGATCCAAGAATTAAAGTTTTAAGAATCAAGAGTGAGTCATTAAACACTTTTCAAAAATAGAAATTTCACAAAAAAAAAATTTCTTACCCGCTTGACTTCCGCTGCAACAAGAATCTCTTCAGCAGCTTCCCTCGCTAGCTCAGCTGTGCTTCTTCTCGGATACCGTAATTTATAATCATTCTTCCTTCCCACTCGCACACCATTCAATAAAACCAAATAATACAACAATCATACAATCTTTTATTTACGCTATTTACAGCCAAATTATTCACAGGTATACACAGTTTGGTACACTAATTACAACTCAATAAGTGATATGTTTCAAAGTCCTTGTTTTAAATTATTATTTGCAAACACATTTAATACAATATGAGTAGATGGGCCCTAAATAATACCCTATATTTATTGCATACTGGAGTATGGTGAGCTCATAATAATCCAGTTTATTAATGTATGCTTTTACTTTGCATAAAATTACTACAAAACTAATAAACCCATGTACCCCTAACAATCCAATTTATATTCATAACAAAATTCAATAAGTTTTCAATACACCCTTTTTCAATAATTTAAATGAGCCCAATAATTCTCCAATACACGTATCTTGCGTTAATAACTATAAATAACTCCAATATTCACTCACACATCACCAAAATAATACCAAAAGTTTATCAGATAACAGAAAATTCAAATAAGTTACCTGGAGAATGCTTCAAGCCTCTATCCTTTCAGACGATGATTTCCAGAACTCCTCGGCCTCGTGATTATGTGCTCTGCTCCTCCACATATTCATAAATGAAAACCCCAATAATCACCAAGCATTGCTTCAAAAGCCCATTCCTTAACAGCATACAAACTCACGTATATTATGCGCCTATTTATTGATTTACTAGCCTGGTATGGTAGTAATTGGACCTCTGTTAATTTGATTTTCACTACACTACTTGTATCTTTACGTTAATAACTAGAAGGTTATAACTACCATTTATAAGTGCTAGCGGTACATTTACGGTATAATGAATATATTTAATACTCACAAAAACTCTACTATAACGTCGGTCTATCGTTGTAAGTAGTTAAAAGCGATGAAAATACAAAGAGAGAGCTCCTAATTCTCTCAGAGTATTTATATCGTTCAACATGCCACCTCTAGGCCACACTTCACGCGAAAAACTTATTTTAAAATAACACTTCTGCAAATTTTGATATAACCGACTTAAAGCTTCCAGAAATTCACCTCGTGGACACGGCCGTATAATTCGGAAATCGCTTCCACCTGTCGCATGTTCGTCCGCTTGTAAACTATCCGTTTCTAACAATGATTCTGTTCTGTGTCGTCATAAAACTCCGCCTGTAATATTTTTATCTCTGTCTTATGCATATTTGACGTCGCGTTCCAAACCCCACTTGAGTTGTAAAAAATCGATACTGCTGACTGCGTCTCATCTCTCCACGTGGATTAAGTACAAGCGTTTTGAAACCAATGCTTTTATATCCATCTCTATCTGTAGCATATTACTGATTGTGCATCTCACCTACTCTTTAAGAAACTTTGTTAGCTTGTTATTCGAAGCCACTGACGGTTGAACACTATTTTCTATAAAGCCCGCTTTATTATGCCGATAATTTCAAAGAAGGTAACCTTTTAAACATGCAGGTGTTCTTAATTATAGACCGTTTAAAACAACAATTCTTGGAGTCTATATTTCAACGTATCCTATAAACTGACGTCCTTGTTTGTTACCAAGAAACCTTTTGCCTGGGATTATCGATTTTCTTTACCCTGGTGTGTTTTCCAATGCTATTACACGTTGAATTAAAATAAATTAAATTAATTATGCGTTTCTATTTGTTTTTAAAACTGGTTTTCTTTATGTACCTTTAACCTTTCAATCATTACTTATAAAATTACGTCAATACTTGTCCGTTTAAATTAAATAAATGAAAGATATTTTGCGAGGAAATAATTTGTTCGTTTCTCTATACAGGGTGTTTGAAATTGCATTGCTTACCCCAACTTTAACCCTTTGAATCCATAACAATATATATATATATATATATAATATATTTATATATATTACTATGTAATTTGTAGGTTAGAATTAATTAGATAGGTCGTTAGACAATTTAGGGTAAGCTAGCGTGTGTAAATACTATCAATTAAAAAGTTAAATGTGTAAATACCACTTATTTAAAAGTTAAATAGGTGTCTGAGTAATCCAGGGTACCGATTAATTAATTTAGAGTAGGAACTTAGAGTTAATTTCACTTCAATTTCAGTTTTGCCTTTATTTGCAAGGAATTTTCATAATATTTAGGGAGTAGAAGCTATTAATGTTAAGTATTTACCATAAAAGTCAATTTATTAGTGTACAGTGTAAGGATGGAGCTTTAATTATAGTAGAATAATCGTATAATAGTTAAAAAGCTTTTTCAATTTACTTTAGCGTAAAATCAATAATTTTACGGGCATAATTTTAGTGAAATAGAAACATTAATTGAATATCGTTTAGCGTATGTAAATATTATATGGGAGAATTTAGCATAAGGTAGTTTCTGAGTTTGAAAGTGTTTTCGATAAACGAAACTCGACGGTTACGATATTCACGTTCTGGGTAACGATTTATTTTCAAGGATGGAACGCGTTGTCAACTACCTCATAAGAAAATCAATATTTTCTACGAATGCAAGTGGACGTTAAAGCAGGCGGGGATCAATGTGAAAACAAGGACAGATTGGTTTTAGCATAGAAAAGAGGAAGATGCAAATGTCAGGTGTAGGTTAGACTTGGTAACTACGAGGGATTAAGGATAGATTCGAGGCTATAAACAGGAATGACATGGAAAATGTTTGTATAAGATATCGATTTAAAAGGGGGATAAGAATTAAGGTAGGGAAGCTATAGCCAAGTTATTAAGGATGAACGAAGAAAGCGTATTAGATTGGATATTAATAAGAGTAAGGCAGATGTATGGTTTATATTATGTAGGAGTGAAATGGTTTCAACGACTGATTTAGCGTGCATTTGAGAAACAACGACAAGTAATTGGACTTCACAAGTACGAGTGAGACGCGCGACAGTTTAAGATTAAGAGGGGTATATATATGATGGGGATTCGTAAATGAACGAAAATTTGCGTTTGTAAGATAGAGAGATCAGGCTAGATTCATCTCACATATGGGGCGTGAATCTAATAAGAATTGATGTCGGTTGAGGCGAGTTTTCAAGGAAGGACACATCCGTTGGAGGGTTAGAAGTTACTTTCTCGGTAATTTGTTGTGTTCGAGCGTTAAATTTCGGGATTTTAAAAGACCGTTAATGTTTGTTAACAAAATTACAAAGAACTATGCAAGACTAACTTGGGGTTTGTAGAATTTTGTTTCGGTTGAGATTTTAGGTTTTGAGAAGTGTAGCAGCAGTTAGGAGGTTATCGAGAAAGCTTTTTTATGTGGGGTGGAAGTAATCGTGAGAAAATTAAACAACAGGGGGTGGGTACCTTTGGTCTATATAAACACCTAGAAGACGTTAAGGGGCTCTCTTCTTTTTTCGCTCGTCATCGACGTGAATATTATTGAGTGCTTTTAAAAGTTGTTATTTATAATTACACACAAGTTGGTGTGCCATAGTACTTGTTGTTTAGAAAATCATGAACTACATTTAGAAACAAAAGCGAAGCTTATCAGAGTCATGTAAGTACAGACTACTGTTACTTTGGTTGTTGGGCTTCCAAGACGTCCTAAGACGAATTAGCGATTGTGAAAGCATCGAGTGGTGATTTGCTGATGGTATATGGAACAGTAGAGGAGTTTAGGAAGTTTAGATGCACTATCAATGGTTAGTTGGAGAGATTTGGATAGTTGCGTGCTGGCAGGAATGGCGTGACTCAACTTGTGAGCGGTTCCATAACTTATAGTCATTGTCGAGGACATCATCGAATGCTGGATTGCAGATGCATGCGGTGTGATGGTTTCCAGGTAACTGATGTTTATAAAAACATTGTTGTTGAGTTTATTTGATGTGTTTTGTCATTTGTGCTTTTTGAGTGCATTTTTATGAATTCTATGGACCTAAGAGTTTATTGAACTTTATAATTAAATGAAAATACGTGTATGTGAAGAGGGACATTTAAAATAATGATATAAAGGCTGTTTATGTACAAAGTAAAGGGGACTTTGTGGTTGCAGTGCTATAATTTTGCACACAGGTTTAAAGGGTTTTACTATGAGCTCATATTAATACAGGGGTTAAAAGTCAGTTATGAGGTTAGTCTACTTACTTCAAATAGGGTATTTGTATAACGAGTAAATTTTGATCTAACTACAGTTTTGAAAATGAATTGTTCCTAATCAAGGATATGTAATTTCATGTGTGTGAACCGTTATAATTGAAAGGTTTTGGAAGTAGTAATTGTTTTTTGTGTAAATAGAATATGATGAATTTTGGTAGTTGCTTTTTTTGATAGGATTGTAGGGAAGTAGTTTTTAGATTGCAGCAAAGTTGCAGGTAGGGGAAGTTTTGATTTTCAGCATTCCAGGTAAGCTTTCTTAGGTAGATTCATAAGATGTTTAGTGTTGGAGCGGAGCAGCCGAGGTAAGATTCGTAGAATTTATGACGATCTAATGGTGGTGCTCGAGTTCTTAGAATCTGAACTGCATAAAAAACTGGCTTCCCAGGCGTGGGGCTTTTTGTAGCTTGTTTTCAGCTAAAACTCCATAGTAAATATGACACCCAATTTGTGGGACACGATTCTTCCAGGTCAACAGATAACAATATGACACTAATGTGTGGGGCACGATTCATTCAGCAAAACCTCGGAACAATATATATATATATATTTTTTTATTTTATTGTTCATTATTGTTGAATCCCCCACTTTTCTTTTACTCTCACTTACTTACTGACTGTGTTCAATCACTCTCAATTCTATATTCTTTTAAAAAATTTTTATTTTATTTTACCCCTTTTTGTCGCGCCTTTTTTTGTAATGTGCACACCTAATGCACGCCCCGTACTTACAACGTTTGGTTGGTTCTTTAATTAACTATTTATTTCAATTCCTCGACTATTTAAGCTCTTAAATCTCAGGGTGGTCAACTACTTATAGTGAGTTCTGTTATAAGTAGATGTGCAAAGTCCAACCAAAGTGCACCTCTTTTGTTTTAGTACTAAATTTTTTTACTCTACTTTTTATATGCCAAAATTATACTATGATCAAAGTTGCTTTGTGCCAAATTTAATTACTACCAAAATTATATGACTGTTTTTGACGTTTTAAGATATCTCAGCACTCACCTGGTTTATACTCCGTTCTTGGCCGCTCTGACTGCTGGCTCAAAATCCTTGTCGCCGTATGCGTCTTTACACTTTTGTCCTATCTGATTGAAGTTTAGTACCGCCTCCAGGTGTTGTTCTGAAATTTAGCTGCTCCCCAATACCTGAAATAATTAACCCTAATTTAGAATTTTGAATACCCAGTGCTGTACCTTCCCCTGTGCTAATTACTGCTTCGAATCCTCCACTACCAATCGTTGCTATCCTAAATTTCGCTCTTCGTATTCGCAGTTTCTCCGTCCGCTTCTTCGTATCTATCCAAATCTACTCGTCGTCTTACTTCAAAATTGCTCTATGCTCCGCTACCTAATAATCGCTATCCAAAACCAACTTCTTTCCTGTATATGTTTCCTCTCGATGTCCTGCTACCTAATATCGCTATCCAAATCCCACTTCGTTCCTTATATATTTTCTTCTCGATGTCCTGCTACAAATCTATAAATCGCTATCCAAATCCAACTTCTTTCCTTTATATATTTCCTCCCGATATCCTGCTACAAATCTATAAATCGCTATCCAAATCTAACTTCTTTCCTATGTATAACCACTCTCGATGTCCTGCTTCTTTTAAATCGCTACCCAAATCCAACTCCGTTCCTTATATATTACCACTCAATGTCCTGCTACCTTTCCCAATATCACTCCAAATCTATATAATTTTCCGTCGCTTCGCCGTTGCACAATCACCACTCTTTACACTAATTACTCTCGTCGCTGTTACTTCTTTACCCTTCTTTATTAAATCAAAACTCTTTAAAAACAAATACTTTTATTAACTTCTTTTAAAACTCGTATACAAATTAGCACAGTATGAAAAACACGTCTTTTTACAAAATGAATTTCGAAAATAATCTCCCTTGTTTACTTTCCAAGGCGACCATTTTAACCTTTTTGCCTACTGCACTTTAAAGTACATAACTAAATTGTCCAATAACATCCTAACATTTCGTTTGTGTCGCACATACCATAGTTCATGTCCTTTTACACTTTCCTGATTCACATACAATTCTATTATTTGTCCTAAATATTTACATTTCACCAATCATATTTGAAGTTGTTATAACTAATAATTTTGAGCTTACAAATATTGTCCAAAAGTTGATTCTATTTAAAATGAAACCAAAATAAATCACACTTGAACCTGGATGCGTGGTTGATAGTAAACATTCATAGACGCATCCGGTTTTTGGACGGCAAATGTACTTTCAATGGCCTTTAAAATTCAAACTCGGTATAAACCCTTGAGCACTGTACATCTTACTACGTCATTTAGTCATTTTAATATTACCTGTTTGCACTTAATTTCAACTACCATTTTGAATGGTATTTTAGTATACGTAAAATACGGCAACCATATATTTTTAAGTTTATGTGATCAAATATGTGGATTATTTTGCTTGGCATATACTAGCTTGTACTAAACAACCCTTAGAACTCTTGGTATCTCCCTTATACACTTCAATATATATATATATATATATATATATATATTGCTGTGAAACCATGTATTAGAATCGAGCCTCACTTTTTGGGCGTCAAGAATGCTGTGAAACCACCAAAATCCGGGTACTCCGCTTTTCGAATCGAGCCTCACGAATTGGGCATCAAGAATGCTGTGTATCCTACAAAAAGCTATTCATTAACTCAACTGTTCCGTTGACTTTCTTCTGTTCATCGCCTTGGCTGCTCCCCTAGATAAACCTTCATCCTCAATCATAAAAAAAACAAACACATTCCTATCACAAACATCAACGTTAACTCTATTTACATCAATATTCACAATACATTAAAATTTCAAAATTAAAATTCAGCATAAATTTCAGTATCAGAAAATTTCAAGATTAAATTTATTATCATTTTAATGTGCATCCAAAATTAAAGTCCTTGTAGGATGCCTCCTAATTAATATAACAATATATGCAGACCTGAGTCTGAGTACAAAGGGAGCATCTACCACCCCTTTACGTTAATTAACCAGGTTCGTCTAATTGAGCTCAAAGACATACCCAAATTTTCATCAAGAACATAAATACTAAATACTCCTTTCGACTTAAACAAGAAAATTTCACCTTAAAATTAAAAATTTGTTGTTAGTACAACTTCATTACTGTCCATTTTAAGTAAATAAATTATAAAGTTATTCAACACACACGAAAACATCAAAGTTCAAACAAAATAGTATAATTTACCTGAAGGTTACTGCACTCGTAGCTTCAATGTACCTCGTCCCTTTTGTTAATCACACCATTCTAACTGGGTTATATTTAAGGCTTCTGATTCTCAACGCTTTTAAAATTTCTCCACCACCATTCATCTAAAGTTGTTTCAGGGCTTTTCCGGAACTCATCTGTGTATATCTGTCCCTTGTTTTGTGGATCCAGACACGTTTATGAATCATTTAATTATTAACACCCCCGAAAAATAGCAAAGAAATTCATACTTCTTTCACAAATATACGCCAAAACTGCCTACTTTTGTGTATTCATTTGTCGTTGCAAATTTTGACTAATTAGTACAGTGATACTAACTTTATTACCTTGTATCTTCTTGTCTAAGTGCACTAAAGTACACTCATTGTAGCACGTAAAGAACAAACTGTTTTAAATCACCAAAATATACGAGCAAACTGTTTAAATTATTCTATCAAACTCGGAAAACTAAAAAGCACTGTTTAACGCATTGAATCAAGTCGAAAATCTAAGAGAGCTTGTTCATATTAACGTGGGTATATATAGCGGTTAGCCCGTCTGTCGGTCTTGTCCCCAAAACGGACAATTCTTCAGAATTTCGCATGCTAGGTTCCCATTCCGCAGCCCGGCATGCGATTTTTACGAAATTTGCACTCGCATCAGTTAAATCTCAAAAATTTCGACACGGCTCGCAACGTCTGGAAATAACTAATTAAATTTTTATACAGAAATGTTATTTTTACCTCTCAAGTTTGCCTTTTACTTTCAACCAATCGCAACCCAGTGACGTTGCTCCACTCACGCCTTTTACTATATGTGTCTCGGTCTTGCGCATATTATCTGTCTCTATCTACCCTGTTCTTATTGATGCAAATTGATATTCTTTATTATCGATTATTTCAGTCCATGTGGACTGTGAAATAACCCACCTTTAGCATTTCTCGTAACTATTAAGCTACGGTTTCTCCAAGATTCTCTGTAACCATTTGTTATCTGCCAAATTTACGCAGAATGAGCCTTTTAAAAATACGCAGGTGTTCCAACATAATACTTCTAAATAACACTTCTACGATTTGCATTTTATTGGGTTTTTACAAGTTTTTATAGATATTATATGTTCCTACTGGTTCAATTAACTTCAATTAAAATTAATACCCTTTAATTTTTAGTGACTCCTAATCAAATATTAATTATTATCTGTACATTTTGTTTAATACCGGTTACTTAAAATTGAGTTAATTAATATAAATTTTGCACGTAATTTTCTATTTGTTTCTTTACTAGGAATAATTAAATTACACGCAGAGCTTTTAATACTGCTTCCTTTTTTATAGCAAGCGTCTTGTACATAATTTAACTCCTTATTTTTAATGAAACGAATGAATTTTTATGCTTCACGGTTTTTACTAACGCGTACCTTTTCCCAAAGCTTCTACACGGTGATTAAAATTATTTGATGTGATTATTTAATTTTCTACCCTGGTCTAAATATGAGTAATATATATATATATATATATTATTCTACCCCCCCTTTTTTATTTTACTTTTTACTTTTTACTTTACTTTTGGTTTTGGTTTTCACCTATAGTCTTCCTTTTTATTTTTATAAACTTAAAAAAATGTGCACACCTAATGCACTCCCCGTACTTGCACCGTTTGGTTGGTTCTTTTATTAAATATTTATTGCAATGCCTCGACTCTATAAAACTCTTAATCTCAGGGTATTCAAACTACTTATAGTGGATTCCGTTATAAGTAGATGTGCTACGTCCAACCAAAGTGCACTCTTTTGTTTTATTATTAAAATTTCTACTCTACTTTTGTATATGCCAAAATTTCTAATTAGATCAAAGTTACTATGTGCCAAATTAAATTACAACCAAAATTTGTATGACTAATTTTGACGTATTAAAGAATATGATTTTAAACACTCACCTGGTCTATACTCCGTCGATGCCTCGCTGAATGCTGGCACAAAATCCTAATCACCGTATACGTCTTCACAATGATGCTCTTGAATTCTCGTGCCGCTTCCAGGTGTCCTCGAATTTTAACTGTTCCCCAATATCTGAAATGATTAACCCAAATTTAGAATTTAGAAAATACCGTGTTACAAACTTCCTTGTGCTCATCTCCAACTCGTATCCTTGTTTCCGCTCAATGCTCCTGCTGTCTTTAACCCGCTCCAATATCCAACTTCTAATCTATATAACCACTCTCGATGACCTTCTAACTTTGAACCACACTCCAATATCCAACTTTTAATCTGTATAACCACTCTCGATACCTTCTAACTTTGAACCACACTCCAATATCCAATTTCTAATCTGTATAACCACTCTCGATAACCCGCTACCTTTAAGACCACTCTCCAAATCCAATTTCTAATCGTCGCACAATCACTACTATTCCCTTTATATTTCCGATGCTTGTATCTTTTTACCACTTTTCAATTAAACTCATTTTAAATCAATTACTTTTATTTTCTTTTCAAAATATCTGAATACAAACTAGCACAGTTCTGAAAACACGTCTTTTACAAAATTGGTTCGAAAATAATCTGCTTTGTTTACTCTCTAAGGAGACCATGTTAATTCTCTACTAGCCTACTACATCTTAAAGTTCATCACAAATAGTTAAGTCCGTGTCGCACATACCACAGTTCATGTCTTTTATACAGTTTCATAATCACATTAAATTCTAATATATGTCCTAAATCTTTACATTCAACCAATCACATTTTACGATGTTTTAACTAATAATTTTGGGTTTACAAATATTGTCCAAAAGTTGATTCTATAGAAAATGAAACCAAAATAATTTACACTTGACCCTGGATGCATGTTGATAGTGAACATTCACAGACGCATCCGGCTTTTGGACGGCAAATGTACTTTCAAAGGCTTTTTTAAAATTCAACTCGGTATAAACCCTTGAGCATTTCACATCTTATTACGCCACTTAGTCATTTTAAAATTGCCTTTTGGCACTGAATTTCAACTACTATATTTGAATGGTATTTTAGTGTACATAAAATACGGCAAACATACATTTTTTAAGTATATGTGATCGATTATGTGGATTATTTTTGTTTGGCATATACTATCTTGTACTAAACAACCCTTATAACTCTTAGTAGCTCCCTTAGACATTATATTGGCCCCACTGATTTTGAATGAAATTGGAAATTGCGTCGGCTTTACTCTTTCCTGGTGTGCATAATTTCTAGTTTTATTTAAAATCAAAACCCCTCTTACCTTTTTACACCAACCCCTTTTCGGATTCCTACATATTTTAATTATTCAACCCCTATTTTTAATTCTCAACATGTCTGTCTAACTATGCTACATACTAACCTACCTTATAAACTAAAATAAAACTAAACCTTCCGTCGCATGAACTATATTACACCTATTCTACTAAACCCTCTTCCTGTACAACCTTATATGGGTATAGATTTTCCAAGTGAAAACGCCCACGATATTCCCCTGTCATAGTAGCTAATTCAAATGTGTTTCCTTCCGCAAAACTACGCGTAATCTTGTACGGCCCTTCATACGGAAACAACAACTTCGCGCAAATGTTCCTGTCGCGGTTCGAAACTCTTAACCTTTTCACAACCACCATATCTCCTATTTCAAAAGTCGTCCTTTTTTTGATCCTTCTACACCTCCGCTCGATATCCCTACGCTGCATCCTTTCGATCCTACGTCTAACGCTGCCCAACAACTCTGTGATGTCTTGTACCTCGACTTCTTCCCTCCATGGCCTAGCTGGTATGATCCTCATAATCAATGTTATCGGACACGTTTTTGTCACTGAACTCGGTACACAATTCATGAAATTTTCAATCTGCGGCAGATATCTAACCATTCTATTATGGTGCTCTTGCGTTGCTAACCGTAGATATTTTATTACCTCCCGTATATATCGTTCGCATGGATTTGCTTTTGGATGCCGTATACTGCTAAATGACACCTTAATGTGCGCTCGATTTAACCCGTTCCTAAATCTTTGGTTGTTAAAATAAGTTGCGTTGTCTACCAAAATCCTTTCCATTCTCCCTACCTGGCTTCCAAATTCTTTAATTGACTGTAAAGCATGCACCGTGTTGCTTCGCCTGGCCGGAAATAATTTAACAAATTTTGAAAAAACATCCACCATTACTAATATGTGCCGATACCCCTGTTCACTCGTAATCAAGTTGCTTAAGTAATCAATAGCTACCAATTCCATTGGTCTGCTCACGCTCACACTCATCGGTACATTCTGTAACACCACGTTCTTGTCTTTCCCTAAGATACAAATTTTGCAACGATTAATCCTTTCCTTCACCACTTTGATATCGTTCCGTGCATAAAATGCCTCCCTGAATACTAAAAATGTTTTTCTTATACCGATATGTCCAAAATTTAAATGAATTTCATCTATAATCTCCACAGCCGCGTCTCTGGATACCACTACCAGCTCTGCCTCACCTATTCTTTTTACTACGAACTGCCCTACGATGGTAAATCCACGGTACTCCTCCACATTTTCGTTTGTTAATCTCTCGCGGATTGAGCTCACCTCACTATGCCTTTGCGTTTCCATTAACTTGGCATTTGTCCACCGACCAACATCCCTGAACTCCTGCAAAGCAACTAAACAATCCTTCACGTCTGTATTTTTTTCCACCTGCGGTCTGCTTAGAAAATCCGCCGTCACATTCTCCTTGCCTGGCTTGTGCTTGATTTCAAAATCGTATTCCTGTAATACTAACGCCCATCTGTACAACCTGCTGTTTAGAAACTCCTTTTCTTCATAAATGTCACCACCGTGTTGTCGGATTCTATTAAAATTTGTTACCTAGCAGATAAAAACGCAACTTTTTCACTGCATATACTATAGCCAACATTTCCTTCTCTGCCGTTGCATATCTGGTTTCGCAGTCTTTTAACACCCTCGAAATAAATACAATTGGTACCTCAGCTCCGTCCTGGATCTGCACCAATTCAGCCCCTATCGCATATTTCGACGCATCCGTTCTTAAAATAAATTCGTCTTTGAAATTCGGATATTTGAATGACAACTCTTTATAAAATGCACTTTTCAACTCCTGGAACGCCTTTTCTCGATCAGCAGTCCATTTCCATCTTTCATTTTCTTCAATAAACTTACCAACGGCACACACAACTCAGAATATCGCGGTATAAATCGTTTATAATAATTTAGAACCCCCTAAAAACCCTCGTAATCCTCTCACGTTCTTTGGTTGAGCGATATTTTTCAACTCGTCCAACCTTTTATTACAAATTTTCATCCCATTCTCACTGATTTCAAACCCTAAATATGTAACTTTGTTCTTGAACAACTCGCATTTCTCCACGTTCAACTTCAAACCCCCTTCGTCCAGCCTCTGGATCACCTTTTCTAAATGCTCCAAGTGTTCTTGTTCGTTCCTTGAAAAAATCAACAAATCATCCACATAGTGCGAACAGAAACATTCATACTCATTAAACAGCTTTTGCATGGCCCTTACAAGTGCTGCTGAAGAACTACTTAACCCAAACGGAACTACAGAAAACATGTAAATCTCTCCTTCAATACTAAACCCTGTAAACTTCTTACTGTCTTCATGCAACGGAATTAACCAAAATGAATTTTTTTAATCTAATTTTTACTGAAAAACTTCATCTCGTACACTTTGTACAACAAATTATCCAACCCTTGTGGTTGTTCATACTGCGGTTTCGTAATCGAATTCAACTTCCTCGCATCCAAACAAATCCTTATATCCCTTTTATTGGGTTTAGGAACAATAACTACCGGGTTCACATATTGAGTTTTCGCTGGTTCTATTATTCCCTCTCGTAACATCTTGTTAATCTCGGCTTTAACCCTATTTCTAATAGCAAACGGAATTGGATACACCTTTGTATTAAACCCGTTGTCTTCCGTGACCTCTAACTTATGCATGTATCTCCTCGCCAATCTTGGCTCTTCATTGAATAACCCTACATATTTATTAAATAATTCTTCTACCTTCGCCTTTATCTCAATACTCACTTTTCCAATCTGTTCATCCTTAATTAATCTCACAAACATATTACATAATCGTACTTTAACCTGTCTATAATCACTTGTCCTATCCATTCCTAATCCCGACTTATCTATATTATCTCCATTCCTATATTCCTCACTAACCGTAGACACCATCCATAACTTATCTTTATCAAAATTCGAATCGACCTATCCTTACCATCTATATTCACTCCAAAATCCTCTATAAAGTCCATTCCTAATATGAAATCTATATGCAACCCCTTTGTAATTAAAAACTCTGCCTCCCTGCATTTTTATCCCCTACAAATATCGGTACACGGATGATCCTATAAATCGTAGTTAACTTTTTATTCATAGCCGACCATAGATTAACCCCATCAATCGCTTCTATTCTTCCTTTTAAAAAATCAGCATGTTTTATCACTACCCTCTCATCTACCAGCGACAACTGTGAACCACTATCAATTAAAGCCACATACAAACACTCATTTAAACTAATATTAATGAACAAAAGGTTCTTTTTTTTCAAATTATAATTATTTACCAACAAGTCTTTTAAACTATAAACCACGTCGACCTTTAATCCTTTACATTTGTTCTCCCAAAAATTTGCGTTTTTTTTTTTAAGGGTGCCTCGTGTATCTGCACCACTTCAATTTGATCCGTGTCCTGAGTCCTTGCGCTTGTCGTTATGTGGTGGACATTCGCGTCCCTGTCCGTCCGGCTATATCCGTGCTGGGTTCCTCCTCCCGTCGTCCGACCGTCATCCGCGTTGTCGTCGTGCGGGTGCCTGTTTTGTCTTGGTATGTCGTTCTCCCGGTGTTCCCTATTGTAGTATGGTCTCCTGTTTCCGTCGTGTCCCCAGTGATTTCGGTTTCCGTGGTTAAAATAGTCCTGTCGGTAGCTGGGTCGATGTTCGTGATGGAAATTGTCCTGTCTATGGTTGGATCGCTGTTCGTAGTACGTATGTCGTCTGTTGTCATCCCTATAACCCCGGTTTTGATCCCAATGACTAGTCCGTGTTTTTGTCTCCAGTGCCGTTGCCAAATCGAAATTTCTCATAACGCCTAAAAATTCCCGCAGTGTTTTAACATTATGGACCACAACCATCTTAGTCACTTCCGGCTCCATGTGGCCCGCAAGTAGTAGTATGATGTCGTCCTCGCCCAACTTTGGTGTCAAGTGCTGTGCCTGGTTGAACTTGTCTATCGCGTATTCTTCGCGAGTCCCGTGTGTCCGACTGTAGTGTCCCGTAATCAAATTTGTACGTATGTCAGTCTGGTGCGTGTTGCTCCAGAACTGTTCCATAAATAGTCGTCGAAATTCCGCGTAGGTGTCGTACTGTCGGCGTATGATGTTGTGCCACTTTTCCGCGTTCCCTGTCAATGTCGCCCCTACTATCTGTAACTTAGTTCGTTCATTTTCCGTTTCGACGATCTCGTCCAGTCTGTCTAGAAATCCCATCGGCTGTTCTGTCTTCCGTCCTTCAAATTTCGGTAGCGCGTCCCTGTTCAATTTGATGTGCTGTCCGTAGTCCAGTCCTATGCGCCGTCGTTCTAGGTCGTCCAATTTTTCATGTATTCGTCTTACGTCGTGTCCTACCCGGTTTTCTACTACAGTAACTTTGTCGTCCAGTTGTGTCTTAGTGTTCAAATTTTCGTTCTGTATCGTCTCTAAGGTTTGTCCTAAATTCCTGTAATTTGTCAAATGTCTTTTGTCGCACGTTTGAATTTCGGAATGTAACGTCGTAAAACCACTGACCATTGTCTCCTCAACTGTCTCTACGCGTGTCTTGATTTCGGTCCGTATGTCCGTTTTTGTCGCGTTCATGTCTCCCTGAATCTGTACCCGCGTGTTTTCTAATTTGTCATCTATTCTGTCAATCTTCTCGTGTACCTCAGTCCTTATGTCGTCCTTTACGTTTTGTATTTGTGTGAGTAGATAGTCCTGTGTATTATTCAATTTAGCCGTCAGTTCCGCGTGTGCCGTCCTAAACTCGTTTCTCAGTTCGGTGTGTGAATCTTCAATTTGGTTTGTTAACGTCATTTGTAAAGTCGTTATTTTATTAGTTAGATGCGTATTTGCCTCTTTTTGTTCAATCTGTGACGTTTCAAATTTGTTCGTTAGTTCCGTCCGTGACTCTTTTTGTTCCGTACGTAAAGATTCAATTTTGTCTTGCATACCCATTAGGAATTTCATAATGTCCTGGTTCCCTGCAGTTTCTGCTACTCTTACCTCCGGTGCCGTCGGCTGGTCCGTGTCCTTGTCTGACGCCTCCGGGTCTGTCTGCCTTGTCTCCGTTTCTTGGATGTCTCCTCCCGCGTCTAGTTCTATGTCCTGTGTCCTACGTTCATCGTTTAGTGTCGTGATTTCTGCCTCAATTCCGTATATCAGTCCCGATCTCGTAATCCGTTTCATTGCTGGGTCCGTCATCTCTGCAGCCTGTCTTTGAACTGTATGCCTGAAAATATCTAACTGCTGGCCCCACCTAATCTCAAGCTCCCGTATCCTACTACTATTTCTTTCTAATTTCAACTCAATCTGGCCTTTTTTCAGCCCCACGTTGGGCGCCACATATATTCTACCCCCCCCTTTTTTATTTTACTTTTTACTTTTTACTTTACTTTTGGTTTTGGTTTTCACCTATAGTCTTCCTTTTTATTTTTATAAACTTAAAAAAATGTGCACACCTAATGCACTCCCCGTACTTGCACCGTTTGGTTGGTTCTTTTATTAAATATTTATTGCAATGCCTCGACTCTATAAAACTCTTAATCTCAGGGTATTCAAACTACTTATAGTGGATTCCGTTATAAGTAGATGTGCTACGTCCAACCAAAGTGCACTCTTTTGTTTTATTATTAAAATTTCTACTCTACTTTTGTATATGCCAAAATTTCTAATTAGATCAAAGTTACTATGTGCCAAATTAAATTACAACCAAAATTTGTATGACTAATTTTTGACGTATTAAAGAATATGATTTTAAACACTCACCTGGTCTATACTCCGTCGATGCCTCGCTGAATGCTGGCACAAAATCCTAATCACCGTATACGTCTTCACAATGATGCTCTTGAATTCTCGTGCCGCTTCCAGGTGTCCTCGAATTTTAACTGTTCCCCAATATCTGAAATGATTAACCCAAATTTAGAATTTAGAAAATACCGTGTTACAAACTTCCCTTGTGCTCATCTCCAACTCGTATCCTTGTTTCCGCTCAATGCTCCTACTGTCTTTAACCCGCTCCAATATCCAACTTCTAATCTATATAACCACTCTCGATGACCTTCTAACTTTGAACCACACTCCAATATCCAACTTTTAATCTGTATAACCACTCTCGATACCTTCTAACTTTGAACCACACTCCAATATCCAATTTCTAATCTGTATAACCACTCTCGATAACCCGCTACCTTTAAGACCACTCTCCAAATCCAATTTCTAATCGTCGCACAATCACTACTATTCCCTTTATATTTCCGATGCTTGTATCTTTTTACCACTTTTCAATTAAACTCATTTTAAATCAATTACTTTTATTTTCTTTTTCAAAATATCTGAATACAAACTAGCACAGTTCTGAAAACACGTCTTTTACAAAATTGGTTCGAAAATAATCTGCTTTGTTTACTCTCTAAGGAGACCATGTTAATTCTCTACTAGCCTACTACATCTTAAAGTTCATCACAAATAGTTAAGTCCGTGTCGCACATACCACAGTTCATGTCTTTTATACAGTTTCATAATCACATTAAATTCTAATATATGTCCTAAATCTTTACATTCAACCAATCACATTTTACGATGTTTTAACTAATAATTTTGGGTTTACAAATATTGTCCAAAAGTTGATTCTATAGAAAATGAAACCAAAATAATTTACACTTGACCCTGGATGCATGTTGATAGTGAACATTCACAGACGCATCCGGCTTTTGGACGGCAAATGTACTTTCAAAGGCTTTTTAAAATTCAACTCGGTATAAACCCTTGAGCATTTCACATCTTATTACGCCACTTAGTCATTTTAAAATTGCCTTTTGGCACTGAATTTCAACTACTATATTTGAATGGTATTTTAGTGTACATAAAATACAGCAAACATACATTTTTAAGTATATGTGATCGATTATGTGGATTATTTTTGTTTGGCATATACTATCTTGTACTAAACAACCCTTATAACTCTTAGTAGCTCCCTTAGACATTATAATATATATAATTAGTATATATAATTACTATTATATATATATATATATATATATATAAATATAATTAGTATAATTAGTAAGTTGAATTGAAGGGTTTATCGCGATAGTCCTTTCACGAACACCTCTGAAATAAAACGTCTAGTGTTCTTTAACATAAGTGCGATACGTACCGGAACCTATTTACACAGTGAAATTCTTATGGGAAGTCGGCGCGGCTAAAGATACCTTATGCCATGGTGTTACAAACTCCAAAGATGTAGTTGATTAACGGATCGTTGTGTTTGTTTATTGATCAATGGAACCCTCCACCAAAACTCTGACCTAAGGCTGTCGTCAAGCTTCCCGTCTCTCTCTCACTCTGAAACCTTACCATCAACTGCCTATTATACTTAAAGATCCCTAATGTGCCCATCTATGCATATGTTGATGACTTAGCCTTTCCTATCCATAAAAACCCTTGCATCCCCTTTGAACATGGTCGCCCCCTTACGAATATAATACAATCTTGGTCCTCCCTCAATAAGCAACAACGGTCTCAGACGAAGACCAAAATGCTTCTCCGCAAACGAATGTTTTACCACCATCGAAGCCTTTAAATCCACATCTTAGGAAATCCAATTTCCTTCTCTCTAGCCGCTTCAAACATAGGAGTTCACCTCGAAACCCGTCCAAAAACACCTACCAACATAGTTAAACTCCATATTAATCATCTTCAACAACCTACACACGCACTCCTGCAATGAACTCACAAAATCCACCTGTAGACTTATAGTTAACCAAATCATCACCTCGATCATCCGTAGACTTCTAGTTTTCTTTAACCTCACCATCATCCCGACGCTCCCTTAAGTATATCATTAGACCATTCCTACTGTACATCTCGAGAGCATACTGCATCACCTCCACGACCTTTTTTAGATACCACCCTTAGTAATCCATTTGCAATCCATAATTCAACTACGAAACCTTAAACTCGAAAGACTAACTATTCTTCACAACAGCACATTGCAGTACGACAACTATCGCATTTTACTCATCATGGACGTCAAGTCTTTCATTCAGAATTACCTCCTACAGTCCTGCCAGGAAAGATCGTCCTTTTAATCTTCATGGAGATATACTCATGCATACAATCTTTCTCTCCATCATTGACATTCCAGTACACATCACTCTTTCCAATAGACCCACAGTCCACTGTCCACTATTCACGGCAACTTCCGAAGTAAACTTCACCACTTTAACCTAATCATATTTCCATTTTGTCCATGCTCCGATCACACTGTACTTGAAACACTCGAACACCTAATCTACCGCTACCAACTTGCTGCTCTGATCCAAACCAAATTCAAAATAACAATCGATACGCACTTCTTCCCCTTTTTCTCAAGCATCAACTCCCTCGTGATCCATCATTCACAAGAACTGAACCTCTTCGTGAACAAAATCCTCATAATAAAAACTCTTATCTCCACAAATCCACTGTACTAATACACTTAAACAACTAACGTCAACCCCACACCAACACATACGCCCACAAAGAAATACACTCACACGAAGCTCAAACTCACTTTTGATATTTTGTATCAACACAATCAGTTTGGCGGCGACGATGGAAGGAACGGAAGTTCCACTACCAATCCATCATCTATCCTTTTTTCTTTATTTTAAATAATTACGTATTTAAAAATTTCAACTGCATAACTAAAATGGACCAAAGGCCTAGGTATAATTCAACATCAAAATAAAAATGGACTCCTCGGATTATATCCGTCTACTGGAGAAAAGGGTTTAGCGTAGGGGGAACCTAACGTTACACTGAAATTCTGTCTAACTTTAAAGCATGCGTGGCTACAAGTAATGATGATGGAATCGGTGTTTGATGGCACTACTTGCCCTTAGTCTATTTATCTACAATCTCGCGTTATGATTAACCTTCTCTTCCTTGTGTAACTGCTTATAAGACCACTCTGAAAATTATTTCAGGCGGCTATTGAACTTTTCCAATCATTCTCATCGGTTAAAAGTGTTGTCACGCAGTTTTTAGTAACGAATGTGTCAGTGTCAAAGTGTAGGGGTGACTTCAATTACCATAACAAAAGATTCTAGGTAAATACGATAACGCAGGTTAGTACGTGCTGAAGTTTTTGTAGCAACTCATTGCAGAAATTCAACTTCACAATATGTTCCATATACGCAAAGCCGCGTTTCTCCAGTGTGCAAATCTAATTCGACCTTCCCTTAATCGCAAAGCAAACAACAGCCGTCCGCTTATCCACTACAGTAACGCAGTCCGTTACGCCAGCGCAATAGGAATCTTTGGCAATGCTAAATTACCCAAAGGACTTCGTTCTTCAAATAGGTTATGGCACCTATCACAGCCAAGTTAACAAACACTAGCTATTTTTCAGCATGTTCAAGTGATTCTCGACGTGTGTAATAGGCTGTATTTAGTGTTGCTTCATGCTACTGTCCGGACAAATATGGTTTGCTCTCAGTCGATTTTTGCACTCCCGTAGCCTTCTGCTAGTATGAGACTAGGCGCCAACTACTCAAGTATATTGCATCACGAAGTAGCGTATTACTTCTGTTAGTGCAAGAACTATTGAAATACCCGCTCTTATACATCAAGGCTACGTTAAAGCTTTCATTTTTAATTCGTTGTGTTATTTACTATCTTAATGTTCTCTTAATACCAATTGTAGCTAAACTTTTTGCACGCAGCTACATGTCTTTAAACTCTGGCACCAATACACAATCGCTGTGTTCAGTGGCTCCCAAAACATTCAAGAAAATGTGAATGTTCTCAAGCAATAAACATTTTTAAAATATCTTGAAAACGACAAATATAACGATGCCCTACATTGTTCAATTGATTTCAAACAAATACAATCGCAACATTTACATTACTGCTATTTTATTAAAAAAAAATCAAGGTGGCAGGGAAAGCTAAAACAATTGGACAGATCTGCGAGCTGTTTCCTAAAAATAATTTAAAACCATTCCCAATTATTACACAGCACGTATTAGAAAGCTGGTGTCGGTTGATTTTCAATTACAGTACGATTTCTTTTTTTCTTGCGCACTTTATATAAAAAAAAAATCCTTACCAATTTGCTACACCAGCATTTGTGATCCACATTTTTTGTCCATTTAAAATCCATTCGTCTCCCTTCTTTACAGCCTTAGTTTGAATTCCGTTTACGTCTGAGCCAGCTATTGGTTCCGTCACACAGTAACTCTATAAGAAGAAAAATAGTACAGCTTCATGGATTCATGTTCACGTTTACTTTGTAATTATAGTCGTTTTTATTGCAATATTAGTTTTATGATTTCTTATTATACCACATGCATACACTCGGTTTTCATCCTTTTTCTTATTCTACAACTGTGCTGTACCAGTTTCAATATTTTCGATTATTTCATCATATTACATTTCTTACATTTCATATATATATATATATATATATATATATATATATATATATAAAGAAATTATTGGCAAGTGACTCAAATTCAGCCACGAGGGCATCCTGTCGACGCGTTTCGCCCTAATTGGGGCTCATCAGGACAGGAGTAGCAAAGTTGTAATATTTAATACAGACACCTTATGGGAAGTACAGAAGTACAGAAATACAGAAGTCACTTGCCAATAATTCCTTTTTACTTTGTATAAATTTAAGACTCATTAATCCTACTTTTATATATATATATATATATATATATATATATATATATATATATATATATTGCTGTGAAACCTCCAAATCCGTGAACTACGCTTTTCGCCTCGGCTGCTCACCTAATTTTATAAATCTCCTCATTCATAAAAATTAAACACATTCCTACCACAAACATCAACGTTAACTCTATTTACATCAATATTCAGAATACATTAAATTTTCAAATTAAATTTCAGCATAAAATTCAGTTTTTAAAAGGAATTTCAAAATTAATTTTATTATCACTTTAACGTGCATCCAGAATTCAAGTCCTTGTTGGATGCCTACTAATTAATATAACAATATAAACAGACCGGAGTCTGAGTACAAAGGGAGCATCTACCACCCCTTTACGTTAATTAACCAGGTTTGTCTAATTGAGCTCAAAGACATACCCAAAGTTTCATCATATTCCCGAACATCAAAACAAAATACCCCTTTTTACTTAAACAAGCAAATTTCATCTTAAAATTAAACTTTTATGGTTAGAACAATTTCACTAATGTCCATTTAAAGTAAATCAATTATAAAGTCATTCAATACACACAAAAATGTCAAACAAAATAGTATAATTTACCTGAAGGTTACTGTCCTCGTCGTTTCAAGGTATCGTTTCTTTAGTTAATCACACCATTCAACAGGATTATAATTACGGCTTCTGATTCTCTACGCTTTTAAAATTTTCTCCATCACCAGTTGTTTCTGGGCTTTTCCGGAACTCATCTATGTATATCTGACCCTTGTTTCGTGGATCCAGACACGTATTTGAACCATTTAATTATTAACACCCCCGAAAAATAGCAAATAACTTCATGCTTCTGTCACCAATATACGCCAAAACTGCCTACTTTTGTGTATACATTCGTCGTTGTAAATTTTGCTAATTGGTACAGTGAAACTAAATTTTATTACCTTGTATCTAAGTGCATCATGTTAACACGTAAATAACAAGCTATTTTGAATCACTAAAATATACTAGCAAACTTTAAATTATTTAATCAAACTAAAATGCATGGTTTACCATCTTTAATCAAGTCGCGTATGTACGAGCTTTTAACGCATCGAATCGTCAAAAGTCTAAGAGAGCTTGTTTATCTTCATCTCGGTATATATAGCAAAAAGCCTGTCTATCGGTCTGTTCCCCAAAACGGGTAATTCTAAAGAATTTCTCATGCCATGTTCCCAGTCTGCCGCTCACGCGTCGATTTTTACGAATTTTCACTCGCCCCATTTAAATCTCAGAAAATTTCCACACGGCACGCAAGCCTGTCCGAGAAAAAACTAATTGATTTTGTACAGAAATTGTTGTTCTACCTCTGATATTTGCATCCTATTTTTAACCAATTGTGACCCCCGTGACGTTGCTTAAATCCCGCCTTTTACAATATGTGTCTTTGCTTGACGCATTTTCTCTTTCCTTCTCTACCGTGTTCTTATTGGTGCAACTTGATATTCTTTATTATCGATTATTTTAGTCCACATGGAGTGTGAAATACCCAGCCTTAGCAATTCTCGTAACTATTATGCGACGTTTTCCCCAAGATTCTTTGAACCATTAATTATCTGCAAACTTTTCGCCGTATTTGACATTTAAACTACGCAGGTGTTCAACATAATATTAATTCTCAGAGCTTTATTCCGTGGTATTTTAATCTTGGGTTTTTACAAGTTTCTATAGGTATTATATGTTATTAACGGTTTAATTAACTCCAATTAAAATTGATTTCTATCCTTTTCATTTTTAGCGAATACAACTTAAATATTAATTATTATATGTACACTTTGTTTTACTACCGGTTATTTGAAATAGAGTTAATTAAGATAAACTTTGCACGTAATTTCTCTTTGTTTAGGAATAATTACATTACACGCAGAGCTTTTCACTACTGCTTCGTCTTATAGATAATTTAAATTTCTTATTTTTACTGAAACAACCGAGTTTATTTATGCTTCATGGTTTTAATAACGCGTATTATTTAATGAAATTCCTTATACACGGTGATTAAAATTATTTGATGTGATTATTTAATTTTCTACCTGGTCTAAATATGAGTAATATATATATATATATATATATATATATATATATATATATATATATTACTTCATATTTAGACCAGGTAGAAAATAATTAACGACATCAAATTAATTTTAAATCACCGTGTATAAGAATGCTTTGGAAAAAGTACGCTAATTAAATGCCTAGTGAAGATTTAAATCATTCAATTAGTTAATGTATTGATAATACGTGTTATTAAAACCGTGGAACATAAAAATTTATTCGTTTCATTAAAAAGAAGGATTATAAATTATTCACTAGACGCTTTCTATAAAAAGATAGCAGAATTAAAATGCTCAACGTGTATTTAATTTAATTGTTCCAAGAAACAAATAGAAATTACGTGCGAAATTTATATTGATTAATTCAATTTTAAGTAAACGGTTATTAAACAAAGTGGTACAGATAATAATTAATATTTAATTAGTATTCGCTAAAAATTAAAGGGTAGAAGTCAATGCCATTCATTATTAGTTTAATTGGAGTTAATTGAACCATTAGTAATACATAATATGCATAAAAGCTTTTAAAAACCCCATAATACCAATATGAGACGCGTTGCTAGCATACAAATCAAACAATTTTGTTCGATTTTTGATGTTTTGGTGTGTGTTGAATATCTTTATAATTTGTTTGATAAAAAAATGAACAGTAGTGAATTTGTATAAACAACAAATTTTTAATTTTAAGGTAAAATTTTCTTGTATAAGTAGAAAGGAGTATTTATCAGGTTTATGTTTTGGATTATGATGAAAATTTGGGTCTGTCTTTGAGCTCAATTAGACTAACCTATTAAATTAACGTAAAGGGGTGGGAGATGCTCCCTTTTATTCAGACTCAGGTCTGCTCACATTGTTAACTTAATTAGTATGCATCCTACAAGGACTCTAATTCTGGATGCAAATTAAAATGATGACAAATTTTAACTTGAAATTTTATGATGCTGAAATTTATGCTACAATTTAATTTTGAAATTTTAATGTATTATGAATATTGATGTAAATAGAGTTAATGTTGATGTTTGTGGTAGGAATGTGTTTGTTTTTTTTATGAATGAGGATGAAAGTTTTAACTAGGTGAGCAGCCGAGGCGGAGAGAGTAAAGAGGCGATTATCAGAAGAAAGTCAACGGACCAGTTAATTTTGAGGGTTTATGTTGTGATTATGATGAAAATTTGGGTCTGTCTTTGAGCTCAATTAGACTAACCTGTTTAATTAACGTCAAGGGGTGGAAGATGCTCCCTTTTATTCAGACTTAGGTCTGCACATATTGTAACTTAATAAGTATGCATCCTACCAGGACTTTAATTCTGGATGCAAATTAAAAATGATGACAAATTTAAACTTGAAATTTTATGATACTGAAATTTATGCTGCAATTTAATTTTGAAATTTTAATGTATTATGAATATTGATGTAAATAGAGTTAACGTTGATGTTTGTGGTAGGAATGTGTTTGTTTTTTTTTATGAATGAGGATGAAAGTTTTAACTAGGTGAGCAGCCGAGGCGGAAAGAGTAAGAGGCGATTATCAGAAAGATTCAACAGGGCGAGAATAACAGCGAATCTTGGTGCCAAATTCGAGAGGCTCGAATATTTTTTTTTACTCTGGTGAGGCTTTTTGTAGGTTTCACAGCAATATATATATATATATATATATATATATATATATATATATATTGCTGTGAATTCTCACCATTAATCTTAAACTAAGGTTTTCAAATCGAGCCCCACAGATTGGGCGTCATAAAATGCTGTGAAATATACAAAAAGCCTCGCCAGTTTCCTGGAATAAAATCACAAAAATTTTCTTTGGAACTCGAGCCTCGCTTTTGGGCGCTACGATTTGCTGTGATTCTCTTCTGATAATCGCCTCTTTACTCTTTCCGGCTCGGCTGCTTACCTAGTTAAAACTCTCATCCTCATTCATAAAAAAAAACAGACACATTCCTACCACAAACATCAACGTTAACTCTATTTACATCAATATTTATAATACATTAAAATTTCAAAATTAAATTGTAGCTTAAATTTCAGTATCATAAAATTTCAAGATCAAATTTGTCATCATTTTAATTTGCATCCAGAATTAAAGTCCTTGTAGGATGCCTACTAATTAATTTAACAATATGTGCAGACCTAAGTCTGAGTACAAAGGGAGCATCTTCCACCCCTTTACGTTAATTAAACAGGTTAGTCTAATTGAGCTCAAAGACAGACCCAAATTTTCATCATAATCAAGAACTTAAACTGCTAAATACTCCTTTTTACTTAAACAAGAAAATTTCACCTTAAAATTAAATTTTTGTTGTTTGTACAAATTCACTACTGTCCATTTTAAGTAAACAAATTATAAAGTTATTCAACACACACCAAAACATCAAAAATCGAACAACAAAGCATAAGTTACCTGAAGGTTAATGCACTCGTGGCTCCAATGTACATCGTCCTTTGTTAATTACCATTTCAACTGGGTTATGTTTAGGTCCTCGGATTACTGGTCGCCTTTAAAAATTTTCTACACCACCATTCATCTAAAATAGTTTCAGGGCTTTTCAGGACTCATCTAAGTATATCAAAATCTTGTTTTGTGGATCCAATCACGATTACGAATAACATTTGATTATTAACACCCCGGAAAAATAGCAAAGAAATTCATACTTCTTTCACGCTATACCCAAAACAGCCTACTTTTGTTTATTCATTTATCGTTACAAATTTGGATAATTGGTACAGTAATACTCGCAAATAGACTTTATTACCTTGTATCTTCTTTTCTAAATGCACTAAATAACTTTCATCGTAGCACGTAAAGAGCAAACTGTTTTAAAGTATTCAATAATCACCAAAATATACGAGCAAACTGTTTAAAGTATTAAATCAAAATCGAAAATCTAAGAGAGCACTGTTTTAAAGCATCGAATAATCAAAAATCTAAGAGAGCGAAACTGTTTAAAGTCCGGGTTTATATAATAGCCCGCCCGTATGTCGGTTTTGTCCCGCAAACGGACAATTTCCAGAATTTCGCATGCTCTGTTCCCTTTTCGACATCTCGGCACGCGATTCTCCAAAATTTGCACACGTCCAAGTTTAAAATCTATGAAATTTCCACACGGCTCGCAACGTCTGAGAACAACTAATTAAATTTTATACAGAAATGTTATGTTTACACCTCTCATGTTTGCATCTTATTTTCAACCAATCGTGACCCTCGTAACGCTACACAAATCACGCCTTTAATTATTAGTGTCTCTGCTTTGCGCATATTATCCGTCTCTATCTACCCTGTTCTGAGTGGTGCAAATCGATACTCTTTACTATCGGCTGTGTACAATCCACGTGGACTGTTTATTACCCACTTTATTAGCATTTCCCGTGAATATTAAGCGACGGTTTCTCCAACATTCTCTGTAACCATTTGTTATCTACAAAATTTAAGCAGAACGTGACTTTTAAAAATACGCAGGTGTTCACTCGTAATACTTCTAAATAACACTTCTACGATTTGGGATATTATTGGGTTTTTACATGCTTTTATGCATATTATATGTTACTAATGGTTCAATTAACTCCAATTAAAATAATAATGATTGGCGTTGACTTTTACCCTTTAATTTTTAGTGAATCCTAATTAAATATTAATTATTATTTGCACATTTTGTTTAATACCGGTTACTTAAAACTTGAATTAATTAATATAAATTTTGCACGTAATTTCTATTGGTTTCTTGGAACGATTAAATTAAATACACGTTGAGCATTTTAATTCTGCTTCTTTTTATAGAAAGCGTTTAGTAAATAATTTAAATCCCTTATTTTTAGTGAAACGAATAACTTTGTATGCTCCACGGTTTTTAATAACGCGTATTATCTAATAAAATTCCTTATACACGGTGATTAAAATTATTTGATGTCGTTAATTAATTTTCTACCCTGGTCTAAATTTGAGTATTTTATATATAAATATATATATATATATATATATATATATATATATATACTGACAAGATATTTGCAGTCCGCAATTTAAAAAATTTGTGTACAACAAAAGATTACTAAGATGTATCCGTAAATAAACTTTTGAGGAAATAATAAAAGCATATTTACCAATACAAATGGAGCTAAAAGTTGGATAGTCATTAACAATACAATAACATTATTACTTCATAAGGAACAGAAACATCCACTGACCGGTTTCGGCTTTTTCTGGAGCCTCGTCGAAGTAGATTAGTTCCAACAACTATATATATATATATATATATATATATATATATATATATTGTTGTGGATTCAAAGGGGTAAATCAGTGTGAAACAATAAAATTTCAACAACCCTGTATATAGAAAAGAGCAAATTATTTACGCGGAAAATTAATTTAATTCATTTAGTGAAAACGGACGAGTATTAGAGTATTTTTATATTTAATAATTGAAATGTTAGGATCACAGGAAGGAAGAAGACTTCAAAGCAAAGAGAAGTTCAAGGATACGCATAATTAACCATAAGTTATTTTAATTCAACACATACAAGCAAAAGGGAACGTGCTGTATAAGAAAATCAATAATCCCAAGGCAATTGTATTCGTTGTAAAAACCAACGTCAGTTTTATCAGATACGAAGAAGTAGAGAGTCTAGGAATTGTTAAGTTCAAAACGGTCGATAATTAACAGAAACACCTGTTTTTTAAAAGGTTACGTTCAACGAAGTCGAGCGTATGTTAAGATAGGATTTAATAAAAAATATTTTCAACCGTCAGTTTGGTATAAACAACTAGGGTAACAAACATCTTAAGGAGCGAGGGAAATGCACAATCGGTTATATACAACAGACAGAGACAGATATAAAGCAAGCAAGGAATTGAAACGCACGTACCATATACACGTGGAGTTGAGATAGGATGTTGTCAATATCGATTTTCTGTAGCTCAAGTGGGGTTTTGAACGAAACAGCAAACATGTATAAAACAAAGATAAATAAAACTTAAGCGGAGTTTGTGACGGCAGAGAATTTGTCATTGGTTGAAAACAGACAGTTTTCCAAACGTACGCACACGCGAAGGTTGAAAGCAAATTCGGGGTATACAGCACGTACGACGGAACAAATTTTACGAATTTAGAGACGGTTGTATTCGAAATTTTTGGAATTAGCTTTGAAAATAAGCTTTTCGAAGGAAGCGCGTCCACTAGGGTGGTTTAAAGAAGATATAAATACCTAACCTAGGTTATTAACGTTCTCCTCTCTTCTATTTTCCTTTACTTGGATAAAGTGCTGAATGCCGATTCAGACCACCATAACAGTAAAGCTTTCTGTGAGTATTTTATGTATGTGATTATGTTACCGTAAATATAGTGGTTGCAAGAAGAAAACAGTAGTAACGGACCTCTAATTATTGACGTGAAGTACGAGTAGTGCGTATTAAATTAATAAAGATCCGGCTACTACATCACAAAAATTATTAAATGGAAGCATGTTATATGGGGGTAAGCACCACAAGTAATCGAGTTTGTATGCATGATATATGGAATGGTACTGTGAGACGAGGTGCAAAGCTTGCAAAGATAGCAGATGGTAGAGGCCTGTGGAGCCGCTGAGCAGCACATTAAATCGAAACAATGCAGAGGGGTGTTCTGGTACTCATCGCCGACGGGAAGGAAGCCTGAAGTATTCTCCAGGTAATTTATTTGAAATTTCTGTTGTTTTATAAACATTTGTCAAATTTTGTGCTGTGTGGTTGACTTTTTTTTGGTGGCATATTTATGGTTGTAGAAACTTATTGTAAAAGATACATGTACTGGACAATTTACTGAGGTTTAAATATTGAAAAAGGGCGTATTTAGAACATCTATAATTTAGTCAGGATAAAAATTGAATTGGAAAGGGTAAACGGGTCTGTAAATTTTGGTTTTAATTTATGCAAAGTTTAAAAGGCATATACAAACTGAACTGGGTTATAATGAGCTCACCATACTCCAGTGTGAAGTCATTTTAGGTTAACATATGGGGCCCATCTACTCATATCTCATTGAATTTATTTAAAAGTCATTAGAAAAATCAAGGACTTAAAAAACATACCATAATTTGAGTTTTTTAATTATTGTATCAAACTGTTTAAAACATGTGAATACAATTTATCTGTTAATAGATGTAAATAAAAGGTTGTATGGTTGTGGTATTATTTGGTAGTTTTATTGAATGGTGTGCGGGTGTGAAAGAAATATGTCTGTAAATTTAGATATTCGAGAAGAGGCACAGCTGAGCTAGCCAGGGAAGCTGAAGGAATTTGAAGGCGAAATAAAAGTGTAAGGAATTTTTTTTAAATTTTTGAATTTTTGAAAACTTTATGTTGACCCTGGTGGGGCACCAACTTTAATAGTGAATCTAGAGACAGTCCACGAGTTTCACGGCAATTTTATGACGCCCAATTCATGGGGCTTGAATGATTTAGAGGAAGGATCGATGTTAAAGCTTCGTTCCTGACTTCCACGGCAATTTTATGACGGCCCAGGTGAAGGCTCGATTTGAAAACCTTAGTTTCCGACTTCCCAAAGGATCCATAGCAATACATATATATTGCTATGATAAGGGGTTGTTTAGGGGTGTATTGAGCAGCAAGGGTCGTGCAGTAACCATAAATTGCAATAGGAATCAGAAAACTGCATTTATTTAGCAGAAAATTAAGTAATTCGTATATTATGTAAATAGCAAGCATTTAATACCTTGTATATAGACCGTAATTAGCTTTAAGCAATGCAAGTAAGCATATCTAACAACAATAGAACACATATTTAGCAGAAAAATAGGTAATTCATACATTATGTAAATAGTAAGTATTTAACACTCTGTATATAGACCGTTATTAATTTTAAGTAAGGCCGGTAAGAATATCTTTCAACAAAAGTACGCGTATTCAGAAGAAATGATAGTACATGTAATTAAACACGCGTTGAGAAGTGTTTTAATTAGTTATAAAACAAATACGAAGATAAGAGATAAAACCTAATAAAGCTTTATGCAAGTACGCGGAAATAATAAACATTTTTGATAAGAAAACGCAGTTGTAAACACGCATAAAAATAGATAAACGAAAATAGCATTGAAGTTACACCATTTATTTTGTTCAATTATCCAAAAGGCGATATCCATACAAAACAACGTCTGGCAAAGATAACAAGGTATCTATAGCAAATAGATAATACACGGAAAACCGATGAAATTACATCAGAAACAACTTCAAAATGCAGGGAATATCAAAGACCTGGTTGATTGAGATATCTACAAAACTGTTGAAAACCCAGCCCACATGTAAGTGGGAAGAGCCTATATTAACACAGAGCAATGATAAGACGGGTCAGTTCATAATCATGCAGGGCGAAGCTGCGTCACTGTTAATCAGAAAGTCACGCGTAATTTAAATATTTAATAGAACATCAAGTGTATGTTTCAGTGACAATAGGTGCAACGACTACGAAGACTTCTTATGCCGTTTAACGGCTTCGAATGTGTTGATGATAATAATTCGAATTGGTGGTACATTTTTGAATACTTCGAATCTGAGATATAACACTTCGAATGTGTGGTGTATTTTTGAATACTTCAAATTGCAATAATTTAAGTATGCGTCGACAAGAACAATTCAAATCTGGGTCAATATAATATTTCAAATCAGCGTCGACAATTATATTTTGGTACAATTCTGGTACAATTTTGAGTTGCGAGATTCAAGGCAAATAAAATAAAGAAGCACAAAGTAATTTATGGAAAACAAAGGGGTAACTGTACTCAAGTATTGGTTCGGCTAAGCAGAGTAGTGATGGATGAATGAGCACAACAAAGGGATGTTGATCCACAACCCGAACAACCTGTAGTATGTCAGATCTATTTAATTTTAAGATATTTTTCTATTTAAATTTCAATACTGAATTTATTCAATTTATATAAACTTGTGATGAAGTCAACAACAAACATTGCATACGTTAAACTTACGTAATGTATTATAAAAGGGTCTAGAACGTTCCAGGTTTCTTTGATAAAAAGGTACTTTTTGGTGACTTTAGATTAAATTCAAAGTATATAAATTTTGGGATAAATGATACATATGATATTATTTGATTGAAGGGTGTATTTAAATATTTTTCAAAAATTGTAAATAATATTTCTTTTCATTATATGGAATTAATCGACCTCGCTGTATCAATTCAAGCAAATAGGTAATCATAAAGGGGCGGAGAAGAAAAAAATTGATCATTGTAACGTTGTGCACTCTGTGTAGATTAAAAAGGGCTAGCCGTGGCATAATAACAAAGCTAGTAAGATTAAATTTGAAATGAGAACACAGAGCGGTGGCGTTATGTAAAAACGTCATAATACCGAGTACGGCGTTATCATATCAAAATATATATATATATATACACATATATTTATATATATACATATATATATATATATATATATATATATATATATATATTGCTGTGATGGGTAAGACTAACCATGTGTAAATAGGTCAAGCATGTAGTTAGGTAAGCACCCTGTAAATAAAAATCAATCATTTAGTTATTTAAAAGCTTCAATAATTGGATTGGGATTAAATTACAATTTATAGTGTAGGTTTAATTGGTAAACGTTAATATAAAACAAGGACAACAATTAAGATCGACGACAAGGTCGACAATCGAGTACATTAATTGATAATATCAAAGTTTTGCAGTAGAAAAATCAATAATTTATGCAAGGTACGTTTATTTAATATAGCATATGTTAAAAGCTTTCGAAGAATGCTACAAGCTTGAATAACGAAAACACGCTTAAAACCGTCAAGTATTTCATGGAACAAACTTGGGGTAGATAAACATTTATAGAAAAGCCTGTTAACGTTGAAAATAATTCTTGGTAGTTGGTACTAACGGACGACTTAAAGCTAACAACAGCGCTTGACTAGTTTAAAACAAATCGATATAATCCTGAGACAGACTATATCTAATACATAACAAAGAAAATGGAAAATATAGCAGGTGGCGATATGACAAACAGTTTCAAGAGCGTGACAAAAGAGCGTAGTTTAAAATTCAATAGGCGGGACGGAGATGCAACATGTTTGTGAACGTTATTGAGTTTTCTAGGCGCCCGTGTAGGAAAGGAACATTAACCGTAGACGACAGAGCAATAGTGGGACTATAAGAAGAACGGAAAATATGCGGTTGATAAAGATAGCAGTAGAGTGGAAATAACGTCGACTTTGTAAGCAGGAAGACAAGACAAGGTGATTATTATAGCATGAGTGCAATAACAATATAGACGCGGACATAAGAGGTGTGTTAAGGATTTAGGTTTTACATGGAAAATACGGACGGTTGACCAGTTTAATTAATCTTTTGAAGTAATGTGTCGTTGGAGTGGTGAAATTCGTAGTTTTGAAAGTTCGTTATGTTTTTTGTACGAAAGAATTTTGTAGAATAGTGTGGCGGTTCCTACAATTCAAGAAAAGCTGAGTAAAAATACGTCACAAAAGGGAGGTTTTAAGCTTATATAAACCTTGCCGGAGGTGACAAAGCTCTCTTATTTTCGCTTATTTTCTGATTCACTTCGATTACATTGAGTACTGTTGAGAAGACATCCTAGCTTAAAAACCGGATGATAGTGCAGTCCGCTGAATGTATTTTTCAGTGTTGTAAAAACACAAGTAGATGCAATTGAAGTAAACGGGCTGAACATATTTGTATAAATAATTATAACGAGTAATGCTGGATGTTACTGAGGTAAGCGAATGAATTACATCTTGAACGAGAGTGCTGGTTGGACGTTAAGTGGAGTTTGGACTCTGGATAAGTAGCTGTATGGAAGGCATCCACAAATCGTTGGAAATTGGATGAACTAGTCGAGATGGAATGGTTGTCCTAGTTAGAAAGCAGAAATTGGGCATGGTCCAGGAATGTGAGCTTGGTGGACGTCATCTACAGAGGTGATGATTCCGAAGAACACTCCAGGTAACCAATTTTTTTTATTGAATTGTTGTGCTGGTATTGAATTATAAAAACTATGAGTTACTTGGTGAAATATTTTAGGAACTGAAAATTAATTTGATTAACATAAGGAAAGACACTTTTCTATTTTAAATCTAAGGGCTTAAATACGTGAATAATATTTTTATTTGATGTAAGAAGTAAACGGGTCTCTAGTGTAGTTTGATAATGCAGTGTTTTATGCATACAGAATAAAAAGGGTTTATACTGAGCTCATCATAGACCTGGGAAAAGTAAATTTAGGGTTTTCGGATAGGCCCATCTACTTCTAAATGAAATGTTGAAGTATAGAGGAACATAAAAGTCACAAGACTTTTAGATTGAATTAAAGTGTGACATGTTTTACTGTAAATAAATTGTAAATATTGAGATTGTGTGAAGCATAATTTATGTCATATGAATAAAAGGGTGTATGTTTTTGTCGAAAGATTTTATTTTGAATTTTCTATTTTTTTTTTAATATAAAGGTGTTGAGAGAATGAATAGCCGAGGAAGATTAACTTGGGGAAGCATAAATTGTTTTATACAGGTAAAGATTGGAGGAGTTTGGTTTTGAGTTTAGCTAGGTTAAGTAGAAATTCAAAAGAGGAGCACTTCCAAAGGTAAGTGACACTTAAAAAGGGAGAGGATCTACAAAATATTTATGACAGGTTAATAGTGGGACACGATTATTACAGTTAATAAGATGAAATAATAACTTAAACTTTTATGCAAAGCCCAAATGATCATTTCAAATCAGCTAGTAATTGAAAGATGGAAAATATAAGGTCTTGGACTTGAACCTGTATCTTGGTTTTGCCGGAACCATGCGTTTACCAATTACGCCAATAAAGACCGATGATGACAATTGGGAAATTTACAAATTTCCCAATTGTCGTTATCGGTCTCGGTGGCGTAATTGGTAATCGCATGGTTCCGGCAAAACCAAGATACAGGTTCAAATCCTGTCCAAGACCTTATATTTTCCATCTTTCAATTACTAGCTCGATTTGAAATGATCATTTGGGCTTTGCATAAAAGTCTAAGTTATTATTTCATCTTATTAACTGTAATACGATAGTATTTATTAACTTACCTTGTGTAATTAACTATCTGAAATATTTATATATATATATATATATATATATATATATAATAATACTATGATAATAGGGTTATTTAAGTTCATATAAGGTCACCAGTGACGAATACTTCATGTAAATATCATAAAAACCACGAAAACCAAACATTTAGATAATAAAATATACATAATTCATTCATTATGCAAAAAGCAAATACAAATTATCCTGTATAAAATCAAAAACAAGCTATAATTAATTAAACAAAGTTCACTCAGTAATAAATTCACCACATTCATTAAAATAGATAATTGCGTAAGCAATACAATCATCTTTAGAACATTAAAACATTGGTAAGTTTAAAAAAAACAAATTACAAATTTAACTGATTTGCAGAAAAATAACCGTGAAATGAAATCTCTTTCAATCTAAACGCATTTGGGTAAACAAATCAATAAACGCACGTAAGTTTGTATAGGCAAACATTTAAGACAAGCTAATTAGAAGCGAAAGTGCACGTGCCATTTGAAACGTATACAAAATGCCAGTTTTCGTAAAACAAGCATACGTAAATAAAGATATTAGAGGCGACAAACTACGTGCAGCTTAAAGCGATATGATACGCTATTTATTAACAAATCCCATTACAAAGTTTTGATGTACGTGCAAATTCGAACGTATATAGAATGCAATATTTTATAAAACCCAACAGGTTGCTGATATAACACATAATTGGAACGCCTTTCCACGGATAAACAACCTAAAGCGGGCTGTCAATCGATGAGATCAAGGACGACATCGGGAAGAAATTTGTCCATATAACTAAACCGGAGCAGATAAACGAGATTCATTACATAATTGACGCGCCAACTGTAATAGTTTAGAGAAGATTATTACGTAAATTTAGTGAAGGCTAATGAGAGTAACATAAATCAATAAAATCAAGTAAAACAGTAAAGTGCGTTAAAATAAGTGTGTATAAAATTCTGCCCTTGAGACAAACGGATCCAAATAATATGCCAAATAATACTCCAAGTAATATATTCAGGTAACATATCTAAGTAATATCTCCAAGTAATACTTCAAAATACTGGATAAATATTCCAAGTAATATAATTAAATCACGACGTTAATAGTCTAAGTTACTAGTATAAAAGGCCAAGAAACTGGATCAAAACATAAACGTTAATACTTCAAATCATTGGGCAAACGACTCCGTGTTACTGATAATTATTTCAAAGTACTAGGTAAACACGCTAAGCTGCTGAACAAACGACCGATTTGGGTCAGGAAGCTCCAGCAAGAAAAGCAGGAGAAACAAGGCCAGAGTTATTTTTTTAAATTTATAGTATGTGTATTCAGAAGTGAGCTTAAAAGTTGCATGTAACTTAAATACTTTGTGAAAAAGGTCAACAAAAATTTGGTTGATACGTAGAAGTATGTTTAAGAAAGGTAATATTTCTTTCAACGTTCAACGAAAATATTCGTGGTAAAATACAACATTTTTTGCTGGCTTTAATTGCTATAAAGGTGTAAAAGCTATAATACTCGCAAAGAGCAAATTTGATAAGAATATTTATTTAAAATTATATTTAAAAGTTCTATACAAAGTAAATGATATTAAAAGGCGCGAATTTGTAAATAGTAATTTTATTTAGCTCATTATATAATTTTTGGTGTATTTAGTTTGTCTTTTGCGGAGATATTGAGTGTTGGAGGGGAATGAGTGAAAATTCTCTGTTATCATATCGTCGTACACTCTGTGCTTGGTATCACTGAGCTAGTCGAAGCATAAAACTTACTTGTGTTATTTTTAATTATTTTAAAGGCACAGAGAGGCGGCGATCAGCAAGCAATTGATTGCTGTACATCGCAAAGGGCGATATCGTAGCAATATATATATATATATATATATATATATATATATATATATGGCCTAAATTTTCGAATTTATTTTAAATTCTTGATCACAGGCATATAAACTTGAGGTTAATTGAAAACTAGCATAACAAACATAATAAAAATTTTGGAAAAACTCGTAAAAGTAACAAAATTAAAAGTTCTTTAAAAATAAATTGTAAACATTAAACTTGTATATACATCACCTTAATCCAGAGACCTCAAACCCACAAATAAATTTTGAATTACAAATATTTAGGTCGTAATTATTATCACTTTTTATATATATATATATATATATATATATATGTATATATATGTATATATTATATCAAAACCAGGAACATAAAACTTCAAATTATCTTTAGGCAAGTGGACGTATATAGTACGTCATTTCGATACAACCTTATTCACCTAATCATATTGTTATGAAATACATACAAAAACGTCTGCCAAATGTTGTTATTTACAAAACCAAAAAAATTATAATTCGCGAAACTAAAAATTATACGCTTTCTATAAAGTTAATAAATATTCTACATCCCTTCATTGAAGGGCAAATATCGCAGTCACACCTTCTTAAACCATTCCGAACCTCATTTTACTCCCAAAAAATGAATAATATATCCTTGTCGCATCTGAAAATAAAACGCTTTGTCTTCTACATGAAGGTTTAACTTAACAATAACATAAAAATTCAAAGCTTTAACAAACAAACAAATAGCGGGAACCGCTCTATATCAAGTAAATACCCAGTGACTTTAAATTATCTTATGGTAAAGCAGGTTGTGTCGTAAGTAGCGTGCAATTTTTAATAATATGTATACATACAAATTAAAAGAATAAATATACAAAACATATTGCGCATTGCATATAAGTTTTAAATTGTTGTTTATCACTTCGTGTATGTCAGTTTTTTATATAAAGTCTATATCTAACTATTATTGTAAACTACCATGACTCATGCTTAACCCTTAATAAAAAATTAAACTAGATACTGCACATTGATATTATGTTAACGATGATACTTACCACAACAATTGGTTCGTCAATGCATCGCCCCAAATACTTCTTTTGGAGTTTTGTGCTTCCACCGATGATGAGTGGTGCTTGCTGTCAAATAAAACATATATTAGCACTAGGTATGGTGTCGAGTATTTTACAAATTCAAAATACGTGCCAAGTTGTTTAAATATTTTGACTGCAAATTGGTAGCATTGGAGAATTATTTTTGGGCCGCACACTTGCTTATTTGCTAGTCATGGTAAAAACAGGCTTATTAGTTGATTTTGTACCATCGTCTACTAAAACAATTATTTTTCTCAAAGATTAAAGACATTTTCTATTAGGTGTTCGTATTCTCTGTTTAGTGTATACGGGCAGTTGATAGCTTCAAAACGCTTCTCGAAGTTCTACTCTCATCGTGTTAGCAGATTTTCAGAAGAATACAGATTAAATTCATTTTTTTTGAAGTTGTTAATTACCTACGACTTATACGATTAATTAAGAACCATAGCAGTCTAGTTTTCGATATCACTACATGCGTCAAACGCAAATGTTCCCAAGTCTAGGGTCATCTTTAGGGTCCCATAGTTTCTCTACATTTAGTGATTTGCTCATTAACCGCTGAGTTGTTACTTCTATCCCCTTAGCTATAATTTCTGGTGATTAAAGGTAGTAATGCTGTTAAAAATTGACGAACAGAGCTATTTCAATTACCGAATTCCTTAGCTTCATCATCATCATTAGGTCTTCAGTCCTGGAACTGGTTAGACGCGTACCCTCATTGTTTACGATTCTCAACTAACCTACACATTTCCCTGGAATTTGCATAGTCTGCATCTATCACTATCTGATCTAGGTCTACATCTACCTCCTTTTTCCTAGCCAAGTTCCCTCAGCACTTGAGCATTTACCGATTTAATAGTTTCTCCAATATATTTCCCACAATCAACAGTAGTTGCAAATATTTCACAATCAAAACCTGTAGTTGTTTATAATAATCATCAGATTTATGTGCGTTTATTTTTTCGTCATTAAGTTTTCCGTCTCGAAACTGATTGGACGCATACCTCCACTTATTTATATTCTGAGGTAGCCTACACAGTTCCCTGGAATTTCCAGCCTATATACAGCTCGGTTCCTCTTCTATTGTTTTCTAATTATATTTCACCGAGATTTTTGTAGTGTAGATGTCTAAGAGTAGTCTCTTATTATTTGTATGAATTTTGCAAGTGCTAATTTATTATAATTCTTTAGGAAAATTAATGTGTTTTTGATGGTGTTCTACAACTTGTGTTTGATACCAAAAAAGGATCCTGTTTTGGTTTACATATAATTAATTAAATATATTGACTTTTCATAAACTGCAGAACTTACATTTTTAATTAATTTAATTTCTTGAATCAAAAGTCAAATATACTTATGGTCTGAACTAATCTGTATTTCAATTGTGCTGTTAAAAGAATTAGATTTTATAATGTGACAAACAAATACGAACGGGTCACCTGATTAGTTACAAGCACATTTTAGCATAACCTTTTAAATTCAAATAAAGTTATCTTATAGAAATTTTTTTGTGTTCTTGCGAACATTTATACAATATCTAACTATTATATTCTAAACAAAAAATTACGTGTACCAATTTAAATCACTATATAAAATTTACAAAAAATTAATACTTATATATATATATATATATATATATATATATATATATATATATATTTTTTAATTCAATAGAAAGTGCACTAAGTTGTTCTAAAGCTTTCTTTCATTAAAGACAACAATAATTTTCCTATAAAAGCAAGCAACCAAATTTAGAAAATTTTTGTAGTGTTGAAGGATAGGTTATTGGTATTGTATTGGTAAAATTTTTTTTGAGATATAATCTTAACTAGTTAATCCTTTTAGAATCTGTTTTTTTGTGATAAAGTGACTAGGCTCTAATGTAGCCCTAGCTCTAAAATGCTATGAAGTAATTAAATTTTCAGATAGTAAGAGATCGTCGTTCCAATTATAGTTTGCAGAGTCACAAGTAAGTATTATATTTCTATGTTTTGCTCGTTAAAGAGATTTTTTTCTTTTCGAAGATTTCCGTATCTTATCTTCGGATTGTTTCTCATTACAGCTATTGTTAAGATACGGTGGCGTCCATTAAAACTTCTTTTATTATCGTATACCATCCTACGACCCTAGCTCATAGCTCTGCCCTAAGTTGAGGAAGCTTAGCTGGATGGAACATCCTTTTTGAGGGTCCTATTATACTAAAAGCCATTTTCCATACTCTTTACCCAGGTCTTAAACCTTAGACAGGAACTTCTCACAATTTATAGAGGCTCTGCCGCCTATAAGGTAGAGAAGGTACATTATATAAAAAAGTATAACAATGTGTACAGTGTACGAACGTTTGTGCACATCTCTATACGGAGATACGAAAAAAATAAAGTGGAGGGCTGCAGAAACGGCAGCCCCCTACCGAAGAAATTCCGGATTTTTTCATAGCCAATCGTTTGCACATCGTAGGTGCACAAATATGTACAGCATACAAACGTTTGTGCACATCTCTATACGGAAATACGAAGAAGATAAAGTAGTAGAAGGGCTGTAGAAACGGCAGCCGTCCAACAAAGAAATTTCGGATGTTTTTGTGTACAATGGTTTGCACAACCTCACTACACAATAGAAAAACCGAGAAAAAACATTTTAATAAAAAGTTTATTTATCAAAATAACTACCAGCTATTGTACCGTTATTTTGAAAATTTGAAATAATCATGAAATTCTTTATACATTCTTTTTAAAATAACTTTACTAATCAACATCGCCAATCAAGACCCGTAACTAAGTTTTCAGGTCGTCCAACAGTCGTTCAACACAGAAAACTACTGGCGCATTTCTGCCATGCAGGTGTAGAATATATTTACTTATAATGCAAAAGTTTGCATTATTAAGATTTGGTGTGGAAGTGTTTGAATACTTTCACCCAACTATTTTCCGTAGAACATTTAGATTGTTCCATATTCGATCATTTTTTGCCATATTATGTAATTAGTAATAAGTGAAAATTCTTCGATTTCTTCTGTATCTTTATTGCAATCAATGTATCCTTTTCCAATCAAAACATCAAATTCCCACGAAGTTACTTTGTTAAATCTGCCCAATTGTATTGAATAATATTGAACAATAGAGGCAAATTGGACATTCACTACAATATTATAGTTTGAGAAAGTATATACAAACGCTACGACCTTAAACGAACAATTATCCATAAAAAACAGAAGAAATTTTTTTAGTAAAGAAGTTACCATTTCGACAGTCATCGCAAATCGCTTTCCTTCTACCTTAGTATAGGAAAGTACACAAACGTGGACACTTTTTGAAGAATAATGTATCTACAATACATGCAAACAAATATCATTAAAAACCATAAATATACTGCGTAGGAAGCGTGTTACTGTTTCTATGGACAACTCAAATTAATTTCTGCATGATATTGGTTAGTATTGCTTAGCAATAAAGAGTGCACAAACGTTTGTACGTTACGCACTATTGTCAACGTACGACGCAAAAGCAATTGGCTTTTAGAAAATTATGAATTGCATCGGTGGTCCGTCGCTGCTTATGCATGGCATTCCCAAAATTCATATTCTCATATCTTAACAGAAAAAGTGCATAAACATTTGTACGTTATGCACATTTGTGCACTTACGATACACAATCGATTGGATATAAAAAAATCCGGAATTGCTTTGGTGAGGGGGCTGCCGTTTCTACAGCCCCGCCATATTAAGTTCTTCATATCTTTGTATAGAGAAGTGCACAATGTGCACCTACGATGCACATACGAATGGCGTAGAAAAAAGTTCAAATTTCAATTGTGTGGAGGTGGGGGGTGAGGGGGGCGGCTGAGGAAATGGACCTAAAAAATTCTATTGAGAAATGTAAAATACGAACGAAGTTCATAAGAAATCCTATACACAATTGTAAAACCTGGGCATGTGGACGCCTGTGATTCATAAACATTTTTGGGCAGAAACCAAATTATATTGTCCAGTTTCTTATTTTAATTAGCGATTTATAACTAGAACAAACACAAACTAATAAACAAAAGATATGTAACTGAACGCACATTGATCGTATATAGTATTATCTTGAATAAAATAATATCTGCACTGCGGTTGTTAAATTGTCTTTTACACATACGTTTTCACGAACATCATCGTACCATTGCCATCGTTGTAAGGGCTCCCTGAAGTAGTAATATCCTATGGAAGTATATTCGGCAATAATTTTTTAGTGATTTTTGTTGGCGTGTATTGCACATAATTCTGCAAATATCTTAACGTTTGTGCACTTTCGTACACTAAGGTAAAAGGAAAGCGATTTGCGGAGACCGGAGACCGCAATAATGGTAACTTCTTTACCAAACAAATTTCTTCTCTTCTTTATGGCGTAGCGTTTGTACACTTTCTCAAACTATAATATAAAAAATAAACATAGAACTGCTGATGTGTCAGCGCCCATCAAACGTCTTCTTACAAAAATTTTGTTGTGGGCGGATAATGCAAAATGGGACGGGAAGGAATGGGTGAACAGAGAAGGGGCGTCTTGGTTTGCTTACCATCCATGTCTTGAGTACTTCTTACTACTTATCGCCTTTTTTCAATTGTCTGTTGTTTATACTAACGCTCGCGTTCGAAGTGTTTTGTTTTGGAAATTTCCATTTTAACTATGCCGAAATGCAAGTCCATATTTAATATTAGTTTACAAGCAAACTGCTTATTAAGCAAACGAATACTCCCTAGGATGTCATATGCGTAAACGTACAGAATTCAGTGTCTCATACACGCGTGAAGTTAGCCCCCAACTTTTGAAAAAAATAACTTTCTGTAGTTCATTCGTTTGCACATTGTTGGCACATGTATGCACATTCGGTATTTTTGTTTGCACACTTTTCGTTTAAAAATTATTCAAGAAACAATTTAGGGGGGCCAACTTCACACTGGCCCCCCGACTTTCAGGAAATTTATTTTAAACCGACGGAATTAATACATCATCTTTTGCACATGTATGCACATCCACTATTTTTGTTTGCACACCTTTCGTTTAAAAGTTATAGAAACCATTGTGGCGGGCCAACTTTGCACAAAGCCCTCCGACATTCAACAAATTCATTTTAAACCGACGAAATTGATAGATCTTTGTTTGCACATGTATGCACATCTATTATTTTCGTTTGCACACTTCCAGTTTAAAAGTAATTTAACATTCAGCTTCATAGTCCTCGCTATACGATAGCTACTGTTGAAAACGTGAAAACATTGTTACAATGAATCCCACTGATACCTTTTCGTTTGCACATTACGAAACACATCAACTTTTTGTTTGCACACCACTGTAAGTCAAAAATTTTTTTAAATTTAATCACGGATGCTAACTTCACACATGTCCAATATTGCATTTTTGTGCAATTCTAACATGTGATGACGAAAGTGAAAGTGTCTTCGTTTGCACATCATGAATCAAGTCGTTTCTTCGTTTGCACACCTTTAGTTCAAAACTAATTTAACATTTACTTTCGTAGTACCCGCTATACGAGAGCTATTGTTCAAAATGTGCAAAAATGGATTACAATGAGACTAATTGATACCTTTTGGTTTGCACATTATGAAACACATCAACTTTTTGTTTGCACACCACTGTAAGTAAAAAAAAATTTAAAATTGAGTCAGGGGGGCTAAGTTTACACATGTCCAATATTGCATTTTTGTGCAATTCTAACATGTGATGGCAAAAATCAAAGTATCTTCGTTTGCACATCATGAATCAAGTCGCTTTTTCGTTTGCACCCCTTTAGTTCAAAACTTATTTAACATTTACTTTCGTGGTCCCCGCTATACGATAGCTACCGATGCTGTTTTAAACAACCGGTGCGAATGCCGTTATTTATAAAATGCTGTAAAAACCTCTAATACTGTTTAATTGTCTAACTACCACTAGCATCAACTCAAGCGGGTGCATCTAACTGCAAATTAATAGTCAAAAATACAACAGAAATTTCAAGTTTCGCTTGAGGGAAAGTACATACCTCCTGTTGTCTAGTATTCATACGAGACGCTTGAAAACGGAATTCTCGAACTAGCGACATCTTGTGGCGCTTTACAATAATGTAAATACATTGGACTATATACATTTGAAAACAATATTTTAGTAAATGTGTTGATTAAAAAATTCTCTACCAACAGTATAGGTATATGTGTATGTCTGGTAATGTGCAAACGAAAAGATATCAATTAGTCTCATTGCAATCCATTTTTGCACATTTTGAGCAGTAGCTATCGTATAACGGGTAATACGAAAGTAAATGTTAAATAAGTTTTGAAGTTAAAGTGTGCAAACGAAAAATCTACTTGATTCATGATGTGCAAACGAAATTACTTTGATTTCCGTCATCACATGCTAGACTTTCTCAAAAATGCGATATTAGACATGTGTGAAGTTAACCCTCCTGATTAAATTTAAAATTTTTTGACTTACTAGGGTGTGCAAACAAAAAGTTGATGTGTTTCATAATGTGCAAACCAAAAGGTATCAATTAGTCTCATTGTAATCCATTTTTGCACATTTTGAACAATAGCTCTCGTATAGCGGGTACTACGAAAGTAAATGTTAAATTAGTTTTGAACTAAAGGTGTGCAAACGAAAAAGCGACTTGATTCATGATGTGCAAACGAAGCCACTTTGATTTTCGTCATCACATGTTATAATTGCACAAAAATGCAATATTGGACATGTGTGAAGTTAGCATCCGTGATTAAATTTAAAAATTTTTTTGACTTACAGTGGTGTGCAAACAAAAAGTTGATGTGTTTCGTAATGTGCAAACGAAAAGATATCAATTGGGTTCATTGTAACAATGTTTTCACGTTTTCAACAGTAGCTATCGTATAGCGAGGACTATGAAGCTGAGTGTTAAATTACTTTTAAACTGGAAGTGTGCAAACGAAAATAATAAATGTGCATACATGTGCAAACGAAGATCTATCAAATTCGTCGGTTTAAAATAAATTTGTTAAATGTCGGGGGGCTTTGTGCGAAGTTGGCACGCCACAATGGTTTCTATAACTTTTAAACGAAAGGTGTGCAAACAAAAATAGTGGATGTGTATACATGTGCAAACGATGATGTATTAATTCCGCCTGTTTAAAATAAATTTCCTGAAAGTCCGGTGGGGGGGGGGAGCAGTGTGAAGTTGCCCCCCTAAATTGTTTCTTGAATAATTTTTAAACGAAAAGTGTGCAAACTAAAATACCGGATGTGCATACATGTGCAAACAATGTGCAAACGAATGAACTATAGAAGGTTATTTTTTTCTAAAGTTGGGGGCTAACTTCACGCGTGTGTGTCTCATAGCGGTACCGGTAATATTGAACAGCATATAAAGTCTGAGAGACGTAAGTGTGTCGACCGTGCCACCGCTTCGAGTTTTTCGATGTTAAATTTTTCAAGAAATCGGACGAAAACAGAAGTTATTGTAGCAAATGTATTGAGACGTACAGCGATTGAAGAATTAAATGTTGATCATGGTAAATCAAATTTACAATTTTGACGGATTCTTCAAACCACGATAACAAGAACATATATCTTCTTTTGATGCGCTTTTCTCCATCATACGGAGGCATACAAGTAAAATATTTTGATCTCTAAGATCAACATGAAACTTCTGATATTTCCAGTTTATTTTATTTGTATCTCTGAATAGAGAAGTGCACAAATGTTCGTATACTGTGCACATTTGTGCACCTACGATGCACAAACGATTGGCTATGAAAAAATTCGGAATTTCTTTGGCGAGGGGGCTGTCGTTTCTACAGCCCTTCCACTTTATTTTCATCGTACCTCCGTATAGAAATGTGCACAAACGTTCGTATACTGTGCACATTTGTGCACCTACGATGCACAAACAATAGGCTATAAAAATCCGGAATCCTTTTGTGGGGGGTGGGGGGGGGTGCCGTTTCTGTAGCCTCTCCACTGTATTTTTTTCGTATCTCCGTATAGAGATGTGTACAAACGTTCGTGCACATTTGTGCATCTACGATGCACAAACGATTGGCTATAAAACATCCGAAATTTCTTCAGTGGGAAGGGGGGCTGCCGTTTCCAGAGCCCTCATTCTAGTTTTCTTCGTATCTTTGTATAGAGATGTGCACAAACGTTCGTTCACTGTGCACATTTGTGCACCTACGATGCACAAACAAATGACGTAGAAAAAAGTTCAAATTTCAATTTGGGGGGGCTGTGGAAATTGTCTTCTAACTGTAAAGCATTTTAAAAGTTACAAAACATTACTTAATTTATTACATGATGCTAAGAAAGCAGTACTCCTTGGCATTTTTCATTACTCAGCACAACGAATGCATTAATTTTGCTTAAACATCGATACAATCTGGTTATATAAATTACGGATACTCACCCCTAAGTAACATGTTTTAAGCGCAGTCATGATTCCTGTACAGCCATATGCTAATTCTTCCGCTACAATGCATCCGTCAAAGATTCCGTGCCCGGTTCCACCTAAAACAACTTATGCGATTAACTCCATAATATAAAAGAAGGGATCGATGTTTAACAAAGCAGCAATACCATTTCTTGTGTATGGATTGTCATTTTAACTCAGAGAGAGGATGTTTCGTAATATTGTAAGTTAAATGACTGGAGCGGGGTATCTCTCTACGAAACGTAGTCCCACCGTTACTTTAGTCAGTACCATGATGTATTTTAGGATGTTGCGCAACGAATTATTACAAACTTTGTCGCTACAGAGGATATATAACCCTTCAATAGTTTGAAAATGACTTAAGGCATAGTTTGTGGACAGCGCCCTCAAAATGAGTGAAGTGTACAAATGATAAACAATTGTTTAAAGGACAACAAGCAGTTTAAAATGAAAATCCGTGCCGTTGTTCGATGACCAGCGTTACCGATTAGAACGACCTCCGACTAACGATTGTTGAAATTGTTTTCAAGGTCGAAATACTGTGAGCAAATGGATTCCTAGTTTTCTCACCGAAATTCAGAACAATAACGTCGTCACATGGTGTGCCGACAGCTATTGCCATGCTAACCGACTAAAGAAGAGTATTTTTGCCATATCTGGCCATATAAGCAACATTTAGCTACAGCTGTTAGTATGTTGATAATCCATTTGCCATGGTTATAGGTTATAGGTTATAGGTTATAGGTTATAGGTTATAGGTTATAGGTTATAGGTTATAGGTTATAGGTTATAGGTTATAGGTTATAGGTTATAGGTTATAGGTTATAGGTTATAGGTTATAGGTTATAGGTTATAGGTTATAGGTTATAGGTTATAGGTTATAGGTTATAGGTTATAGGTTATTTATAGGTTATAGGTTATAGGTTATAGGTTATAGGTTATAGGTTATAGGTTATAGGTTATAGGTTATAGGTTATAGGTTATAGGTTATGGTTATAGCGTTGTTTAAGATTTAATAATAAATGTAATCAGCTAGGTTGTAATTAAATAACAAAAAAGCTTGTTAAGAAAACTGGTTTATTATAAAACTTTTTTTTAATTATTATGTTCAAATATGGATGTGATTGAAAGTCATTATGCGAAGTTATTTATTGCTGTCGAACTGCATTAAAAGAGTTGTAGTTATCAAGTAAGAATAAATTATGTCCAAATTTTTAATATCTTGTTTGCTCTTAATGTAGCTCCCGTTGAATATGCTTGTGGTATGATTCTAATAAAAGTCATTTTCGGTAATTGTTTTATTTTTCTAAAATTTCGACGGTATTATAATTTGGTGCAATGTTGGGTTTTGCAAACATGAATGGCTGGCGCACTTTTATGTTTTGCGATACGGTTACGAACTTATTGGTTCGTTTGGCTTATGTAATGGCGCAGACAACTTCACTTAATCTTATCAACTAGATTACTGCACATGATTAAGGTTACAATGTATTCAACCGAAAGGTCAATGTTGAAGCAAATACTTAACTAACTTTGTATATTTTTAACAAGATATTCCAAAAAACAATTAACATCATTATATTTTGTTACTACTTGTTACTAAGGTGGATTAAAGTGGATTATTTTACACACGTACGCGCGCGCACGCACGTATGAACACACGCAGACACACACATCCCAAAAGAAACATCATTTTTACTTGTTACTAAAGTGGATTATATTATACATTGCTACGATAGCGCCGCTACGCCAGGTGTGCAACGATCAATTGCCTGCTGATCGCCACCTCTCTGTGCCTTTAAAATAATTTAAAATTAATTACATTCAAATTCATGCCTCGGCTAGCTCAGTGATACCCTGCACAGAGTGAAACGGCGGTATGATAACAAAGAATTTTTTACCCTCTTCTCTCCAACACTCAATTCACCTGAATAAGACAAGCGAAATTTATCAAAAATTATATAATGAACTAAATAAAATTTTTATCAATTACAATTTATAAATCTACACCCTTTTTAATATCATTTACCTTTTACAGAAATTTTAAATCAAAATTAAAATAAATGTTCCTATCGAATTAACTCTTTATGAAAATTATGAATTTTTACACCTATTTAAAGCAATTAAAGTCAGCAAAAAAAATGTATCTTACCACGAATAGTTTCGTTGAACGTTCAAAGAAATATTCCCTTTTTAACATAAATTTACGTAGCAACCAAATTTTTGTTGACCTTTTACACACTGTATTTTAGTCACATACAAATTTTAAGCTCACTTTCAAATACACATATTATGTAAAATTACAAATGCTATATGCTATAAATTGTATAAATAGTTCTGACCTTATAGTTCTCCTGAACTTTTGTTGCTGGAGTTTCCTTTCCCAAATGCCCACTTTTTCTGGAGCTTCCGACAATTCGGCTTAGAGTAGTTTATTCAGTTATGGATTTAATTATTTCACAGCTTCTTAATGTGTTAACTAATAACCTAGTGTGTTGTTCAGTAATTTAGTGTGTTAACCAATAACTTATATTGCTCATCACTTAGTCGCCTAAATTAATAAAATTTCTATTTAGTTTAACTATTTCTAGACTTACGTTTATATCAACGGCAAAATTATTTATAAATTTGTTACAACAGGTACTCTACTGTCTGTGTCACTTTACGTTGAAATTTTATTAAGTTCAACCTTTAAAATTAATAAACTTTCACTAAAATTTGTATTCACGTAATAATCTTCTTTCAAAATAGCACAGCCGGCGCGTGGATTATAAAATGATCTTTATCTGATTCGTCAGTTTTATAGAATGCAGTTCCTTCGCGAATGTTCCACGCGTTCTCATTGGTTGACGGAACGCTATCAGTTGCTCATACGTGGAAAAGGCGGTTAATTATAGTTGTATCTGCAAGGTGTTGGATTTTGAATGATCTAATATCGGAACTTTATAGAGGAACTTGATTAACAAATGCTATTAAATATGTACGTTCTAAACTGCACGTATTATAATGATTTACTATTGCCTCAAATATCCACTTTATTCAAATATGCATGTTTTTAAGTGTTTGACTATCACAAACTGGTATAAATTATATCCATTTATTTATTTCTTTACGCAAATATGCTTAAATTGAAAGAAATTTCTTTTCACAGATTATTTTTCTTTAAATATGTTAAGTTTGTATGTGTTTTGAGCTTAATAATGTCATTAAATGTTCTAAAATGATTGAATTGCTTCGGCCATTATTTATTTCCATAAAATGTAGTGAAGTTGTTACGGAATAAGCTTCCTTTAATTAAATGTAGCTTGTTATTGATTTTATGCTGAGTGATATGTATTTGCTTTTGCATAATGAATGAAATATGTACATATTTGGATTTAAATGTTTGTTTTTTGTGGAGTTTTCTTGTAAAAATCTTATTAAAATAGATTTAAAAAACAAAAATACTGTTGTAAAGAGAAAAAAATGCTCTATCGAATAGTAGAGTAAAATTAACAGTTTCCCATTTAAAAAATTACGCGGACAGGCGTAACTCAAAAATAACTGAAAAAATAAAATTTAAGTGTTTTCAAATGTGGATAAAAATTTCATAAGAAACTTTTGTATTGAATATAATTATCTAAAATAGATATTAACGACAATGAATCGTCGTCTCCATACTTTTAACTAACCCATACATATGAAATATTTAGGGTTTTCTAATTATTAACAAGGATTAGGTAAAGATTGTATATATTTACCTAATCCTTGTTAATAATTAGAAAACCTCAAAATATTTCATATGTATGGGTAAGTTAAAAGTATGGAGACGACGATTGTAAGTCAGAAGATGGATAACTTAAATATTCTTGTATTACCGCGCCTCAGTGTGGCTGATCAACAATCTTGAGCAGAAATTTTTATAAGGGTCAAATCACCTCGAAATTTGATCTCAAAATTAATAAAAAAGCACTATCCATTCACAAATAATTTTCGATACGCAAAAAGAAACTTATACTAGCTTAATTTGCTTAATAATTCACAAATTGAGTTCCTAGGTTTAAAACATAGTTATACTTGCGTTTTGAATCGTCAAATTCTTACTGGTAATCATATCCCTATGACCACCTGCTTTTGATTATAATCGCTATCTAGAGATCATTTCCATTTAGAATTAACTGCATCGAAAAATTCCTGGTTCTATTTTTTTTAGATTTCCATTTTAATTAATCTTCATGTATCGAAGTTTACTTCATCAGTTTTCAAAAGTACTTTTATTGTAATAAATTAAGGTAACAGGCGATCTTGCACCAAGATAACTAATCATTTATATTAGAGCAATAAATTAATCGTCGTTGGACTCAATGAAAACCTATTCAGTAACTATCTATCAGTGATCGAATGTTGAAGGACTTATGTTCAAATCTTGAATTCTTGAATTCTAGTTTTTATATAAACACAATCTTAATACGTCATCGGTCTCAAACGTTCTGATTACATTTTAGGTGGTGTAAATCATCCCATGATGCAACAATTACCCTCAATTTCGTATGTTCTCATTTTTAATAGCCTGTCAATTTAAAATTTATGGCGATCTGAAAATATTTTCTATCTTTTATTAATGAATGAAATTTTAGGAGTTTCTGTAATAATTCATTGCCATTAAAACTTGTGATCTTGTCTGGTTTATTGTGTGCCGGTGTTATCGCGTTCCATGAATTGACGTGTTTTCATTCACATTGCATGTCAACTGGAACCGTTTGTCTTTCAAAGCATGTATGTAAATCCAGTGTATTACGTTCACTAAATGATGTTCTTAAAGAGAATTGAAGTTATTTAGTATTCTTAAAGAGGACGGATCTTTATGCATTTTTGAATTAGCATATTAGTCGCTTATGGTCTTTTCAGTCTGCGCAAATGCAATAAAACTTATTTTAACTGATACTTTTCAAGAGAATAAATTTTTACACACTGGCTTTTCAATTAAATGCTTCAAATTTGTCCGCTGTCTAACTATCTTTGCTAGCTTTTGTCAAATAAAACCACTAGAATCGTACATAAGGTTTATAATAATAATAGGAAATATGCCTTTACAAACAGACGAAGAATCGTTTGCCAGCTAATAGGTATAATATGCACTACCATGCAATAGAAAATCCACATTGGCTAAGAACTGTCGATCATCAAAATCAATGATCCCGTAAAGTTTGGGAGGAACTATTGGCAACCATGTTGTTGGTCCCTACTTTTTCTACGGCCCTTTAAATAGGAAAGGGTATCTGAAAAATCTTCCCCTCATTTGCTGGAGGGTGTCGATTTCGATACAAGGAGGAATATGTGGATTCAAAATGACGGTGCTCCTATACTTAACCATAGAACTGCACGCCGATTTCTTGACGAAAACTTTCTTCTTTGATGGATTGGCAAAGGTGCAGCTATTATTTGGCTAGTTCGTCCTCCTGACTTAACGCAGCTGGATTTCTTTTTCTGGGGCCTTATTAAGGAACAGGTTTATAGAATTCCTCCAACTCCTGATTATATGAAGAATAGAACAAGCGTAGCATTTTGTTCAATTGACGAAGCAATGCTGACCCGAGTACAAAGTTTTTTCATTAGAAGACTAGCAGTCTGTATCGAACCAAATGGTGGTTCTTTGAACACTCTCTGTAATCAACTTGCTTTTTTTCATTGCATTTTATAATTATTTTTCGGCATTTATTTATTGTTAAAACTTGTTTTTTTGCCATTGATAAATAAAAGTTTGTTATTTGCTACTGCACCATGTTGGCATTGGATATTTGATGTCAGGTTTGATGCTAGTTTTCTTTATCCTAAAAACTGCTATTTTTTAGAATTTTTCTCATGTAAACTGCACAAAGTTTTATGTCATTGAAAAGCTCTTTAAAAATGCTAATAACAAAATCCAATTTGGAGGGTACCATTATAAAAAAAAATGCATTTTTTGTTTATTTTACGTTTTAATTCACCCTATATAACAGAAAGTATAAATATGTACCATGTGATATGGATAATGATACTTCAAGATATAGAAAATCTTATCGTGAAAGAATTAACTCTTCAAGTTTACTACGGAAACATGCAATTTTTCAAAGTAGGGATAATTTTGACAAAGAATGACTCACAAATAGGAAACCGTCCATTGTAGACCCAAGTTACGTGTGTATTATCTTCATCATTATCAAAAGGGTTCTCAGAATATGGTACTAAATAAAGGGTGTTTCATTTAAAAAAACATAAATATGGATTGGCAACCACATTAGCATACCCTGTATGTAAGGGAAAATATATTTAAATTATGCAGCTTAGCCATGGCTATCGTTTTATAAAACTGGAAGTTTCAAATCGAGTTAGCAATTGAAAGACACTACCTAGACTGGTGATGAAATTGAAACATTTTAGAAATCTAAATCATGTATGTAACCATACATCAATCTAACTTTCAATTACGTTTGGCTTTTTGTCAATCATATCTGATAGTATTGTAGCGGCAACCGCAAACGCGTTCACCACTTTAGAACAAGTAATAACAAAAGCCTTTATTACTCACTATTCACAAGTCTAATTAACAGTGTATGCCTTATTTTTAGCTATTTTTCAGTCCAATTCACGATGAAGCACTATCACACTAATGCTATTTACAAGCACTATATCTTCTTAAACTAAATCCTTAACAACACTAGCACTACTATAATTTATTTATTACCTTTTTGTCTATGAATGTACAAGCTGGCGGTAAAATATGCACGTTCACATAACACAAATGTATATTTACTATAGAACTATCAAAACGTAATGACCCAACTAACTATACACGAGTATGCGACATTTTCATATAGACTAACTTCTACATTCATCACCGATAGTAATTTAAAAATTATACCATCAAATACTATATTAATTACCTATTGTAATGTAGCGGGCTACTATTAACGCGTTTCAACCAATTTAAAACAAGTAATAACAAGTCTTTATCACTCACTGTTCACAAGTCTAATTAACAGTACATGCTTTATTTATAGATGTTTTCAGTCCGATTAACAATGAAGCACTATCATACTGATGCTATTTACAAGCACTAATATCTTCTTAAACTAAATTCTTAACCATAGGTCTATTAACAACACTAACACTACTATTTATTTATTACACTTTTGTCTATTTATGTATTCTACAAGCTGGCGATACAATATACACGTTCACATAACACAAATTTATATTTACTAAAGTACTTTCAGAACGTAATGAACAACTAACTGTATACGAGATGATTTATATACGACATTCGATACAGACTAAGTCCTACATTCATCACGGATCCTAAATATACCCTATAATTAAATAGATGACTCATATTCTGATGTTTGCTGAAAAGTTCGAGACTTCTGTAGAATATACCTCGGTTATGCAGCTTGCGTGTTTGACAGGTTGCCTAATAGTTTGTAACACTGCCCCCTCTTTGAAACCGTTACGTCCCGTAACTGTAAAAACATTTTGACGCCAATTCGATGACTGACGACGATATCGGCAGCTATCTCCCTGGTGCATCCACCACGTCGTTGGAAATAATAGTCAACACTCTTTTCTTGGTCCTGGTAGGCAACCGGTTGATAGCAACAAACAAGGACCTGGATGTTGGTTCCCTGGAAAATTACTTCTAGCATATTTCGAACTATTCTCTAATCTAAACGATCCAGTCCACAGCCTAGCTTGGGCACTGCTAGTCTCGTTACTCTATTATCCATCACGCCAGCCTTAAGATCCAACAAAACCTCCCATAGATGTTCATAACTAGGTCTCTGCCATAAAGAATTTTTGGTGACCAAATAGTAAACATACCGGTTTCCGTCTTGAAGAACCGAAGCTTTTCCTAGAGTTGGCTGCTGTTGTACTAATTTATCCACACATCCAAACTTTTTCTTAAAAACGGCTATTCCTCTTGACATTTACAGATCTTGAGCTACGTAATGCGCAAGGGAATACTCTTCTGGTTTCCAAACACATCTTGCTGTTTTTAAACAACAACGTCAAATCTTGCCTTAGCAGAACCACCATACGCCGCCATGAAATTCTCAAAATCTACATTTGGCTCACGATTAATAACCCTTCGAACACCATTTTTATTACTCGAGTCTTCCTGGTTTTGCCAGCATAAGATGTTAAATGGTCAAAGTGTACCACTTTCGGTTTACCACGGGGAGATCTTCTGATCCAGTACACTACATTATTAATTCTTTTTAACACTTCGTACGGGACTTCCTATTGTCTTTGTTATTTTGGCGACAATGCACGCTTTCTTTGTGGATTGTAAAACCACACTAAATCTCCGGGTTGGTAACCACCTTCTTGTGCTTTCGTGTCATATTGTGATTTCATTCGATCGCTTGCTGCCTGGATATTCTTTCGGACGATTTCGTGAATGCTATTTGATCTTTCACGAAGCTTACTAACGTAATCTTCACCTGCGATATCTTCTCCAGGTTTAAATCCAAACTGAAGATCACAAGGTAGCCGCAATTCACGCCTAACATCACGCAAGCGGGAGAGTATCCTGTGCTGTCATGTACCAAAGATCGGTACGCCAGTAAGAACAAATATAAATATTGGTCCAAGTCTCGTTGATATTCAGAGACAATTTTGATCAGGTATTTTTCCAACGTCCTGTTTATTCTTTCAACCATTCCATCCGATTGAGGATGAAGTGGCGTGGTTCTCGTCTTCCTGATTCCAAGATGCTTGCACATGTTCTGAACTAACGCTGATTTGAAGTTCCGACTTTGATCGGAGTGTAATTCTAACGGAACTCCAAAGCGACAAAACAACTCCCTCAATAGTACTCTGCAACCGTCTCGGCTTCTTGGTTAGGTATAGTGTACCCTTCCGGCCATTTGGCAAAATAATCCATTGCAACCAAGATGTATTTATTTCTTTTCTCTGATTAAGGGAACGGACCAGCTTCATCAATGGCAACCCCCTTAAAAGGATTCCCCACTTATACTGTCCTATTGAGGCTTTCCGTTTTGTGACCGGGCCATTCCCACAGGCATACAACTCACACTTCCGGCACCACTCCTTCACATCTTCCTTGCAGTTCACCCAATAGAATCTTTCTCTCACTTTTTCGAGAATTTTTTTCACGCCAAAGTGCCCTCCGGAAGTACCATCGTGCAAGTGCTGCAACACTTCCGGCACTCTGTTTTTCGGCACTATCACTTGAAGTCGTCTCCCAGTACCGTCTTCACACTTCAAGACGTCGTTTCAAGATTCTATTTTCAATTACCAAGGAGTCCCACTGTGCCCAATATGCCTTCAGGCTCCTACTTAAAATACTGATTTCTTCCCAAGTTGGTCGTTGTCCTCTACTTTTCTAATAATACATCCCAATTTGTCGTCATTCTCCTGGTCTTTTCGTATTCTTTCGGGTTGCCAAGTATCATCGGTTACCGTCATTCTATGAATGACACTTATTTTCTCTTCCATCTTGGAGCAATGACTGCAGTCTACCGGACAAGGTCTCCTTGACAGAGCGTCTGCATTCCGATGGCTAGTTCTTACACGATGTTCTGTGTCAAAATCATATTCCTGAAGTCGTTCTATCCACCTTGCAACTTGCCCTTCAGGATTTCGAAACTACAGTAACAATTTTAGTGCACCCTAATAGTTCGTAACAATATCAAGTTTTTGACTTTTGTCAGATATAGCAGAGGATGAAAGTCTTATTCTTGACACAGCTTGTAAGTTATTGTTACATATGGAAGCTGTTTTAAAAAGTTTGGCCTAAATAAAACAAATAGTTAATGAACCCGAAAACGAAGTGTTATAAGGCGGTCACATAAAAACACTTTTAGGGAATCGCGATCTAGGTCTAGGCAATTGCAGGGAGTTGTTGCGGTAGGTAATTCAGTGTCTGAACATCTTCGTCAAAATCGTAGCTTGTCAAAATATTGTGCGGTTAATCAACGAAAGTCGAATTCAGTACAGAAGAAACGGTCACTTTTGTGTGAAGAAGCATCAAATAAATGATTGGCTAGCTAAGAACAGAAATGTTTTACCTGTCACAAATAGGCCATACGTTACAATATTGTTTGAGAAACAGTGTTAATTTATTGAATGGCGTATTATGTAACATGTTTGGGAATTCTTCATACTGTTACGTGCCAAAGATTTGGCACTAGACTTTTTCTTTAGTTTAGTTTTGAAGTGCGGGAATTTTGCGCCACAAATTTGAAAGACTCGGTGCGTGTATTTCCGTTACGTCAGAAGTGCGTTGGACGAACTTTGCGCCGACGCGTGTGGGGGAAGAAAGAGTGGGGAAGTTTCCGAGAGACGCTGAAACGTGGCCTTTTGCTTTTGAACTTCCAGGAGAGTGGTTGGGTATCGTATCGTACCGAATCTTATCTTTAGTATGTAGATTCCTTTTCTTGCTTATCTTGTTTATCGTTCCTCAACCTGTTCCTGTCATTACCTCTACATAGGTAAAGAAGATAATTTGGATACAACCTGGCAGCAGTCCACGCCGAAGCACAATCTTTATCCGGAAGGGAGCCCTGAGATAGCTAGCTGGAGCAATCCCGAAGGACGCTATGCGCACCATCTGTAAATAATTCGGAAGGGGGCCCTTAGCAACCCTGAAGGAAGCTATCCTGTGAGACGCTTATATATTCAGGTGAGTACTCGATTTTAATAAACTGTTTTATGAAGTTGTTATATTTCGTCATTACGTGTAATAATTTGCATATTGTGTGACGTCAGTGACAGATAGGCCCGCTAACTTCTGTATTATAGATTAGCATTACCAACTGCCGTTGCGTCGCATATACCGCGTCGACGGTTATGTAACAGAAACCCGCAAATGTAAGAAGACACAGTCAGTATTACACTGATGATTAACGATAATAGATACTATTTTTGTAGGCAGGGGTGCTCTTCTACAATTTTACGTAAGACAATTTTTTAAAATGGTTTTGTTATGTAAAAGTCCACCTTTATAGGGGTAATTTAAAATTGTAAACAACGGATGTAGCAATCCACAGCCATATTAATGTCAATGTTAAAAAAGTAAATGATAAAGGTTTTGGTAAATTATTATTGATTATAACAAGTCGATTATTGTATCCATCGGTATTGGGTAGGAAGGCGGTTTCGTGGCGTAGTTGGTATGTGTGTGACCACTACGCCCAAGGTCACGGATTCAAATCCCGACACGGTCCGCTTGAAAAATGTTAGGCGAGCATTTTTCATAAAAATACACCTTCGTTCGGATGAGAGGTAAAAATAGAAGTCCCGTGTGTGAGTGTTGTCACGCACGTTAAAGATCCCTACCATGCTTGGAACAGCAAGGGTTCGGCAAAATTCAAAATTTTCCAGGTAAAAGAAACTCGCTTCTTGGCCAATGTAGTACCTTCGGGTGGCGCATTGGAAAATCACATGTAAGGTATTGGGTGGGAACTGGCTGTCGATACTTTTTCCGTCTTGGTCAAAAGCATTTAGTCAAGAAAATGAAGTTGATGACCCGGTACAGAGATCAAAGATGTAGATTCCGTGCCAAAAATGACGAAAAACCAGATTAATGATGCATTATCAAAGAGATATTCTAATGCGAATTCGCTAAAAAATAATCATCTTCCAAAAAAAAATTGAAAGTTAATTTAAATATGAAATTCGAGGCTACTCCCATTTTTCACAGAATATAAAGTATGAAGTACTATATACTTTGAGGGATGATGTGGGGGCGAACTTAATAGATTAGAGGCAGAAGGTGTAATATCAAAAGTCAGGTACAGCAATTGAACGTCATCCATCTTCTGTCCAGCTAAAAAGTCTGGGGACGTTTGTGTGTAAATTTGAAAAGAACAGTCAACCTTGAACTTTGTGTGGACCGATACTCGTTACATGCAACTCCGTGCTTTAGTTGGTTCGTCTGTGACTACTAAGCCCAAAGTCCCGGGTTCAAACTCCGACACGGACCGCCTGAAAAATGCTAAGCGATCATTTTTCACAAGTGTACACCCTTATTCAGATGAGAAGTAAAATGTAGGTTTTGTATGTGAGTGTTATCATGCACGTTAAAGATCCCTTCCTTGTTTGGAACAGCAAGGGTCCGACAACACTCAAAATTTCCAAATAAAACAATTCGCTTCCTGACCAATGTAGTACTTTAGGCAGGAAGATTAGAAAATCAAGTATGAGGAAACTAATTACTTCTGTTATATACCGTCCAAGAAACATCTTTTCGAATTGGAAAAGTTTACTCACCGCAATGCTTGGGAATGTGCATGTTGAGTAAACCAAGCTCCCATGATTTTTTCGCAATATCCCAAGGGTAGTCTCCTGTTTGATCCAGTTTTCCGGCGATCGGTATTATTTCGTCTTTTGTAAATTTTCGTGTAAGTTCTTGCAGTTCCTTTTGACTATCTGAGAACTCTAAAATATATCACAAGGTTAAAAAACGACAAAGCGTGTTTAGACTTACCGAAATTATAACCACTGGTAACTGTATTGCTGTAGGCACGTCTGCTTGTACGACATCCTGCTTGTATTACCTAAAGATTGCAAGTTTATTTGGTTAGGGTATCATTGTTTTAACCATGTATATTATACCTGTCGAGCTAGCATGATGAGTTAAGTTTACTTTAATACAGTTACAGGAAAATTGAGATTACAATTCATTAAGGTATTTTTAATTAAAAGCACTTTTTTGCTTCATTAATTTTATGAAGCCATTATTAGCAGGATATTGCAGGATTTTGCTAATCACAACCAAAACCGCATGACATTGGAGAAATATAAATAGTGTATTTAATTTTTGCGGTTAGGCACAAAATGTTGCTGATATGTTTTTCAGATAAACACCTGCATAAGGGTTTCTAAGATGCGGACGGTCATAGTCAGTAAGCAAAACATTTTCCATTTTTATAGTGTATCATTAGAAGATATTTTGTTCTATTCTTTTGCTGCTATTCGATTAAAATCTACTAGTTTAATGTGCGTCGATTAAAAATCCCCAGACTCGTTCCTAGCATTATCTTGAAGAACTCTTGAAGAAGTTCGATTAATCGAGCTTATTCAGGATCATTGTGCAGGGTGTGGTGCAATGACTTCTGAATAGAATTTTTTAGAAATTGAGTTATGTTTTAAATCTAAAAGCTTACTTAAGGCTTAACTTTGTGACTAGAGCAATTTTTTAAACAATTTTAAATTTCCCACTAAAATATAAAAGATTTGTGGTATTCTATTATTCCAACATAAAGTATGTATTGTGCTGCTACCTACTGACACTTTGTAGAACCGCCAAACTTTTGTAATGTGAAGTGACATTTGATCATCTGCAGGTTGTGTTTTTAGCAGCTTTATTGTGTTTTAAAAAGTAAGGTTTCGCTAAAGTAGACTAATAGATTAATTTAATCCAGGGAAAGTTTGTTTAATTATATACAATATTTTAGTTTTGAAATTATTTTTAATCGTAATATGAAATTTGCTGTTGATTTCTAAAACAGCACTTTCGGGTGCTACTTGTGGCACAAATTATTGTCACAAAGTTACCTCTTATGTTACAGAGGTAGATATTAATTTGTATTCGTTTAGTTGTGGCTATTACTCCGTATAAATTTGTCTTTAATGTGTCCAAAATGCCGAAGAAGTACAAACGTAAATTAGGCTCTAGGAATTACAAGAATTATACTCAGGAAACATTAAGAAATGCCTTGCGGCAAATAAACGAAACTAAAATGTCCATACGTAAAGCGTCAAAAAAATTTGGGATACATCGAAACACTTTATGGGCAAAAATGAAAGAATTTCGTAAAAAAGGTGTTGGCCGTCCAAAAGTTTTTACAGACGACGAGGAACATCGTTTTGTAAATTATTCTGTTGCCATGGCTACATATGGTTTCCCCTTGACAACGTTTGATTTAAGGTTAATTGCTAAGTCTTATTTAGATAAGTTAGGCCGAAGTGTAGCCTGCTTTACTAATAATTTACCTGAAGTCGAATGGGCTAACTCCTTTATAAAACGGTATTCAAAAACAGTATCTCTGCGAAGAGCTAAAAACATTACATATTCTCGTGCATCAAACGATGAAATTGTGATTAATAGTTTTTTCGATATCCTAGCAAAAGAAATGGCTGGAATTCCTGCTGCCAATTTGTAGAACTATGACGAAACCAATCTTGTTGATGATCCTGACAGTAAAAAAGTAATAACAAAAAGAGGTTGAAAATACCCAGAACAAATTAGAAGCTCACCGAAAGCTTGTACTTTGCTATGGTATGTGGTAGTACTGAGGGGAAAATTGCACCTTTATATATAAATTATAAGGGGGAGCGTGTGATTTGAATATTTACCTACTGCGTGAGGGTATTCAATTAACAATAAATAATAAATGGGAAGGACCTCTAACACTATAGTACCCTCACGTTTCGGGACATTGCCTCGCAAGCTGCTGCAGTCGGTGAGAAGGGGAGGTTCATTAAACAACAACACACTAAGACAAAATTCCAATTGTTTTATTAAATGGGCTACTAACTAACTTAACCTAATTACATATGCATACAAAATTATACAGTAATTAACATTATTTACAATAGGGCGCCACCATAGGAATTAAACGGCCCATGACCGATCGCGGTAATAGCTCTCGTCGCACTTTGTTCGTGGCGATGAACCAAGATTGCAGGACAGAAAATACGTCACTTCACAGGGGCAAATGTTATAAAGTCTCCGGCTAGCACAAACACAACTTAACTAAACAATTCTAAAGTCTTTATTTTATGAATATTAACAACAGTTCTGGGTGCAAACACCCCAATACATATAATTAATTAACGCTACCGTAGTTTACTTAACTTGCATACTGAAACGACCTTCCTTTAATCACGGGGTCATCAATAACAGGAAAAACACGACCTTCACACAGGTCAAATAGTACAGTAACGGAATTCGTGGCTTAGTTATTACAAGCTTCGGACAACGTCGAAACACAATAAAATAAGAAACCCTTCAAAAGATGCGGTCTTTAACAACAACCTAAAGCGATTAAATTACTGGAACGGAGCTTTAACCCGAAGTTGTATGTTATGGAAGCCGACAGATATTGTATTTAAACAAATAAATGACATGATGCATAACACAGCCTTGAGTTCATAGTAATACCATATATAATAATTACTTACTCAGAGAAATAAACTAACTTTGAACATAACGGCACGCACTTGAATTCAGAGAAATAAAACACTTACTCAAACTTACAAGTCCGCGAGCTTTAGACTCTAACGCGAGTTAAAGTTCGGGCCTTTGGAGCTGGTTTTTTAAAAACACTTTGAAACTTTAACACATTTTTATTAAGTTAAAATTTTGATAACTTGTACATAATACTAAAAATAATTATTGTACTAGTGAGTAGCTCAAACAACGAAGTATGGAGTTTGAAGACTGACTGCCGGGCATTGAGCTCCCGGGCCTTTTATAATAACCTGCCCCTCACACGGCTGTGAGAACTTGCAGATCTCATGTCTGCGTTTCTCTGTATTGTACACTTTATTACAATGTAACAACTTAATTCTAAGTAATTGCGGTCTGTTGACCGCCTGTGACCTGCCACCTGCAGTATCACTGCCCTCACGGATGCACAGCTGCATTCCGTTCTCATGAACTGTCGATAACCTCTCTGGGTTATCCTTGTGTTACAATGTTGCATTGAACTTATACTTTTACTTAATAATTTCTAATAATTCATATTAGATTCAATACATCAATATATATAGGTAATTGGGGGATACATAACTCCTCCACCGTAAATGAAAAATTAAGGGTTTTCTTAATTTTTAAATACATAAAATACATTATTTAAATTCATTTAAAATTCATTGTTTCTAAGGGTATACTTATTGTTTCCTTTTTTCTCTTTGTTTCCTTATATCTAGAACTGTTTCCTTCATTCTTATATCTAAGGTACATTTTGTATAATACATACATGATTACAAAATTATTAAAATGATTAATACAATTGTCCAAACACTTATATTATTATAATGTAACTTTGGCGTTTTGATTTCACTTAATTGTTCTTTATAACTTTCCACTAATTTCACGGCGTGGTTGAGATCGTCTAAGTCTAGATGCTCTAGCTTCATAGGTTTCTTGTTTATTTCTTCGTCTTCTTGTTGTATCTTGAACTGTAGTTCCGGTAGGTTTGCAAGTTTTTTTGTTGCTATGGGATCTTGATAAACTCTGATAACTTCATCTTTCAATTTCACATAACAATCTTCTTTGAGGGTAATTAGTTTGCTTCCGATTAATGCTTGGTTATTTTCATCTTGGTTGCAGTGGATGGTTGCTATTACTTCTGTTGGGAAAATGGCTATCCATTTGTTATCTGTAACTTTTTGAATTTTCATATTAGTTATTTGCACTTGTTTGGTTTCACAGTTTTCGTAATGGTTTGAGAATTTTAATAGTTGTACTTCACAAGGGCTGTCTTCTTGAATGGTTGTTGTCGTCATCGATTGACATAAATATTGGTTTGGTGTTACTTCAGTACATTTTTCGTTTGTATAACCATATCTCAGTTCATTTAGGGATAGGAATTTGGTTTTGGGTATGATTACTTGGTATGTGCTAGTAACTTTCGTTGGAAAGGTAAATAAATGATAATAATGATAATTGTTACTTTCTACTATTAAAAATATTATTTCGTTTTTCTTAATGTTGCTAAAATTTGTTACATTAAAGTAAGGGTTGATATTATTTGAGTAAATATTGTAATTTTGTATACTGCCTAGTTTATTGGTAGTATACCGGGGTTGCTTTTTATTTATTGTTATTGGGTTGTCCGTTCTACCTGGGTGGAGGTTGACGGTAAGGGTGATGATTGTCCATCTGAAATTACAGGGTGTCTTAGGTTTTTTAAATGAATGTACTTTGTTATTTTACCGTTGTCTACTACTGCTATGTTTTTATCTGATATTTTCTTAATTTTAAATGGTCCTAAATTTCTGGGTGCTGTTTTATGTCGCTTGCTTTGAAAGTTTTTCTCATATACGGTTTGTCCTATTGAAAATTTATTTGAGTCGGTATTTTTATTTCGGGTTGTGGTGATACGTTCCTTATCGTTTTCTAATTTATCTTTTACTTTGTCATAAGTTATTCTTAGTTTTTGTTTGTGATCTTTCGCATATTGTTGATATACTTCTTTATTGTAGTGTATGTCATAGGGATTTCGTGAATCTGAGTGTCCTAATGTTAATTCTAATGGTGTAAAATTTGTTGATGAGTGAATTGTGTTATTATAGGCGATTAGTGCGTATGACATTAAATTGGTTATATGTTCCTTTTTATAATTTATTCTTAATAATCGAATTTGTTCTAACAGGGTTAAATGTAGTCGTTCAATTAGTCCGTTTGACTCAGGGTGGTTTTCCGTTATAAAATGAATGTTTATTTTGTGTAGTTCTAACGTGTTTTGTATTGTCTCATTTTTAAATTCGCTACCATTGTCTAAAGTGATTGATTCGGGTGTTCCGTAAAATGTGAAGTATTGTAAAAATCCTTGGGTCACGTCAATGCTATTTTTGGATGTGATTGGTATGGCTTGGCCTATTTTTGTGAATGCGTCTATAATTGTTAGATAGTTTTGCGCTTCTACTACTAGAGTATCGGCATGTAGTTTTTGAAATGGTTTGTCGGGTGTTTTGGTTAACATTAAGGGTATCTTTGGGGGTTTCCTATCGTATTTCGCTTTGTCACATAATTCGCATTGGTTAATAAAATCTGTGGTCAAGTCCTTCATGTCTTTAAAATAATAACGTCTTACAAGTTGTTTTATTGTTTCGTTAATTCCACGATGGTTGGTTTTTCCTTCGTGTTGATTTCTAATTACATTGTTTATTTCGTCAGGGTCGTCTAGTGTTATTAGTTTTCTAGTACATCTGATGAGTTCAGGTCCAGAGTTATTGAATAATTTAATGTATAATTCTGAAAATCTTTGGTATAAATGTTCGGCGTTGAAATAAAAATAAAATCGTTTTTTCTCGGGGGTGTATTCTTTTAGAATTTTAATTATTTGTTCCTCGTTGTCGTCTTTAGTTATTTGAATTTGGTATATCTTTTTGTTATCTATTTTTGTATATTTTACTGGGTTGGGGTTATTTAAAACTTCGGTTATTATAAATTGGTTGGGTTTCATATCGATTGCTTCATTTAAAATTTTAATCGCGTTTTTTGGTTCTTCGTTTTGTGTCGAATGTATTGTGTCGATCTCGTCTGGATCTTCCCTTATTTCTGCTTCGTCTACGTTTCCTATAATGGATTCCGTTTCTAATGCATTGAGTTGGATTCGGCTTAAAGCGTCTGCGTTGTTGTTATAAATACCTTTTTTATATATAATTTCGTAATCGTACTCTTCGAGTCTGATTCTCCATCTTTGTAATTTTGAATTCGGTTCTTTCAGTTTGCATAACCATACTAGTGGTCTATGGTCAGTGTATATGTAAAATTTTCTTCCGTATAAATAAGGTCTAAAATATTTTGTTGCCCAAATTATGGCTAATAATTCTTTTTCTATAGTGCTATATTTTTGTTCGGTTTCATTTAGGGTTCTGGATGCGTAGCTGATAGGTTTATCGCTACCTACTTTTCCTTGGCTCAATACTGCGCCTAATGCTACATTCGATGCGTCTGTCGTCAGTATAAATGGTTTTGTAAAGTCTGGGTATTCTAATACAGGGTGATTTGTTAATATGTTTTTAATTTTGTCTACAGCTTTAATAAATTCTGGGGTGTGTTCAATTTTGTTTCCCTTTTTTAAACAGTTTGTCAGGGGTTTGGTTATCTGAGCGTAACCTTTAATGAATTTGCGGTAGTAACCACTAAGTCCTAGAAATCCTTTGATTTCTTTGTTTGTTTTTGGTAATGGGTAATTTAGAACTGCATTTGTTTTGTCTGGATTTGGCATTACTCCTTGGGGTGTTATTACATGTCCTAAAAATGATACTGCTTTTTGTAAAAATTGACTTTTGTCTAATTGTACTTTAAAATGTGCTTGTCTAAGTCTTTCGAATACTTCTGTCAATCTTTCTATGTGTTCTACCAATGATGTGGAATAAACTATGATGTCGTCAAGGTATACAAGGCATTTCTCATTGTGTATTCCTCGTAATATATTGTCCATGACTCTCTGGAAAGTAGCGGGTGCGTTCTTTAGTCCAAATGGCATTCGTTTGTATTCGTAATGTCCTCTAGGTGTGCTGAAGGCTGTTTTTGATATGTCTTTTTCTTCCATCTCTACCTGATGGTATCCTGATTCTAGGTCTAATGTTGTAAAATATTGGCATTTGCCTAATTTATCTAAAATTTCGGTAATATTTGGTAGTGGATATTTGTCATCTACCGTTTTTTCATTTAACTTTCTATAATCTATTACCATTCTGTACTTTCTCTTTCCGGTTGCGTCTAATTTCTTGGGTACTATTAACACGGGGCTGCTCCATGGTGAATTGGAGTGCTGGATTATGTCTTGGTCTAATAAATCTGTTACTTGTCTGTCAGCTTCTTCTTGGCTTGCATGAGGTAGTCTGTATGCTTTTGTAAAAATTGGTTTATTGTCTGTTAACTCGATATTATGTTTTACTGTGTTGGTGAATGTTAATGGTATTCCTTCACAATGGAATATGTCTCGGTATTCAAAACATAAGTTCTTAATTGCTCTTTCTTCTTCTTGATTGATGTCGGTATTGAAGCGGATGTTAGTTAAATTTTCTCTTAACATTTCGTCATGTTCTATTGGGTTGTAGTTATTTTCTAAATTCTCGTCTATTTCCATTTCGTTAAAATTTAGTTCTTCTACGTTAATTGGGTCTGTCAATGATAATTCTACGGGATAGTCGTTTGAATTTAATATTGTTGTGGTTGCAAAGTTATCTTTTATTTGTACTAAGGCAGTTGGGGTTTCTACTCTTTGTTGAAATGTCATATGATTTATTATTCCTAAATTTTTGTTAGATTTTACTGGGATTTTTATTTTTCTTTCCGTTCGGGGTTCTATAGTGTATTTTTGTTCAACTTGTGTGTTTTGAAATTTAATTGGGATTTTTCCGTATTTTGTCCTTAATAAGCGATTTTTAATGTCAATGTTGGCTCCTAATTTTTAGAAGGTCCATTCCGATAAGTCGTCCCTACTGGCGATTAAGGTTAGTGCCCTTCCGGCTAGTTTACTTATTACTAAGCGTATAAGAAATGAATTTCTTGCGTCATCTCCGGGTTTGTAAAAGGTTTTTAGGAACATTTCACATGCTCCAATGAAATTCGAGAGATGGGCCTGCGTGCCATCGAACGTCTGTATTGTCTCTAAATAGAGACGTAAGTCTGTGTTACTCATGTTGGTTAAGGGTTGTTTTCGATTTTTTGGAAATTTAAAAAAAATTTTTTTTTTTTTTTAATTAAGGTTTATTTCGTTATTTGTATGGTTACTTTTGCTTCGGATTTATTAATTTTCCGTTTGGGTTGTAAAATTTCAAATTTTGTAAAAATTGGGGTTGATTTTCTATTTGTAGCGTTAATTATGCTTTGGATGTATTAGTTTTTCTTTTGGACGAAATAATTTTGAATCTTGTAAAAATTGGGGTTGGTTTTGCTATTTGTGATGTTAACTTTGCTTTGGTTTTATTAATTTTCCTTTTAGATTGAATAATTTTGAATTTTGTAAAATTGGGGATGGTTTTGCTATTTGTGATGTTAACTTTGCTTTGGTTTTGTTAATTTTCCTTTTAGATTAGGTAGTTTCAAATTTTGTAAAGATTTTGCTATTTTCGGCGTTATTCTTAGTTTGGAATTGTTAATTTTCAGTTTAGATTGGGTGGATAAAAATTTGGTAAGAATTTGAGATTAATTTCGTACTTGTAGTATTAGATTTATTAATTTTAAGTTTATATTGCGTCGAGTTATTTTTAAAATCGTAGTCGTTGTTTATTTATATTTAATTACACAATGCGGTGATGTACTTGTGAGATCTGTATTCAATAATGCTGAATTTAATTACCGTAGTCTTGGATTTGCTTGTTTTTATGCAGCTTTTAATTTATCTTTTTTAAGGAATCTGAAATGGATGGGTTTATTATCGTTTAGCGTTGTTTTAGTTCACTCGTAATTAATACTCTTCCGTGGGTTTTACTGAGTTGCGTAATTATGACCTGAGGTTACTTACTTTTGTACTTTACTGTTGAAATTGAATACTACGTTGAGGTAATTGCACTTACAGGTGTTAGTTTATGGAATTAGATAATTGACTTTCCGTACTCGCTAATGTAAAGTGTTATGTCTGTTTTATTTTTAGATCTCTTGGTACTGCTTGACTTGTAATTGAACTCTTCGTTATGTGCGTTTTCAGGTTTACAATTATGAGCGTATGATAACGTTTTAGCGTTTTAATTAAAGATTCTTATGATGACCGTTTTACTGCACTTTATAATGCTGATTTTGTACTGCAAATTATTTATAGAGTGTTGTGGTGTAATTTTCATGCGCTTCTATAATTCCGTGATGTATTTAATTACTTATAATGCTGCTTTTATGGATTGTTTACTTGTGGGTATTAATGTAAAAACTGCGTTGCTTTTATTATCCCGTGTATGATGCAAATTGCTTTAGTACTGAAAGTTCCTGAAAGCTATTTCTTTAGTACTGTGCAAGGATTCTGAAAGCGATTTTCTCTGAGTTTTAATTGTATAATAAGGAATGCTTTCTTCGCGTATTTATCTTAGGTGGTTTTAAGTTACCGTATTTTTAGTTAATGCAGAATGTTCTTGTGATTTATTCAGTATTATAGAGGTCAATGGTTTAGTTAATCGTTCTGTACAGTTTGTTCGAATTAGCTTTAGCTTTGAAATTAATTTCGCGTTAGTTTACCGGTTTATAAACGTGGGTTTGAATCGCGCTTCTTATTTTGGTGTTAGTGAATGTGCGCCCGTTATTTTGGATTATTTTGAGTTCGTTCTATTAATTATGGTAAGGATTTCTTTTTAAATTCAATTCTTATTTGTTTTAAGAAAATCTCTTTGTAAATAATCAAGTCTCTTTTTTTTAAAAAATTCAAGTTTCATTTGCTTTTTAAAGAAAAAATATTTCTTTAACATTCAAGTTTCATAAAATGTTTTATAGTCTCGTTTTGAAAATAATTCACTTTGAACTATTTTCAAAAAAAATATTCATAATAATAAAATACATAAAACAATGATAAATAAAATAATACTAGCATATATCAATTATAGTTTTTGGTTTGAAATAAAATTATGGAAATGAACTTACATTAATTTCATCTGTTTCTTTGGTGGGTTCGATCGATTCTGTATCTTGTCCACCTTGGTTTGTTTGTTGGATTTAGACGATGCTTGTTCTTCCTCCAACTTGGTTTGGGTTCTGCCAAAATTTCGAATAAAAATTCTTGGTCACCAATCTTCCGATTTTTGGATTTTCAGTGCCCTTTTGACATCCGTTACGACTGCGCCAGTTAAAGTTCGGGCCTTTGGAGCTGGTTTTTTAAAAACACTTTGAAACTTTAACACATTTTTATTAATTTTGATAACTTGTACATAATACTAAAAATAATTATTGTACTAGTGAGTAGCTCAAACAACGAAGTATGGAGTTTGAAGACTGACTGCCGGGCATTGAGCTCCCGGGCCTTTTATAATAACCTGCCCCTCACACGGCTGTGAGAACTTGCAGATCTCATGTCTGCGTTTCTCTGTATTGTACACTTTATTACAATGTAACAACTTAATTCTAAGTAATTGCGGTCTGTTGACCGCCTGTGACCTGCCACCTGCAGTATCACTGCCCTCACGGATGCACAGCTGCATTCCGTTCTCATGAACTGTTGATAACCTCTCTGGGTTATCCTTGTGTTACAATGTTGCATTGAACTTATACTTTTACTTAATAATTTCTAATAATTCATATTAGATTCAATACATCAATATATATAGGTAATTGGGGGATACATAACTCGCGTCTGGAAATAAACAACCCCGATTACCACCGGCTGGCATCCTTATATACATTTAAGTTAATTGAAAAATAACCCCTTTCTTGGCTCTCATACTCGACTTAGGATACGCCGGTCGTAAATCTTTAAGATTAATTAAACTGCCAATTGCCCTAAAATAGCCACACAAGTAGATCTCGGAACTAATTTTAGTTGAGTACTCCGCTAATTGAAAAATTGCTTCAGACCATCCTGACATAAATAGGATCCTAAAACATGATTGACATCTAATCATAGATAGCAACTAATCTGATATGTTTAGTGCCTTTGAAGAAAAGTGCCTTTAGAAAACTTGATTAACTCTTGGATTAAATCTTCCTGGAAACTTCGCTAGGACGCTACTTGGGTAGTCTTGCATCCGTTACAATTACACACATATTTATGCTACAAGACCTTCATTCTAATAATTAGTATGCTAAAATTAAACTAGAAAATAACCATTTTTAGAAATCATAGAACTAATTAGAGCGTATTAAAACAGTATGTTACAAGCGAATTTATACCGAATGGACTGAAGGTGGTCCTGTAGGTGCTAGTTACAACAGAACACCTTCAGGATGGTTCGACCATTCTGTATTTCACGACTGGTTTATGCAACAAATGCTTCTTATTCTACGACGGCAAGAGGGAACAAAGCTATTAATTGGGGACAACTTGAGTTCTCATATTAATTTGGATGTTCTTCGAGCTTGTGAACAACATGGTATAAAATTTATTGCACTTCCTCCAAATGCAACCCATTTATTACAGACCTTGGACGTTGCGTTTTTTCGTCCACTGAGAGTAAAATGGCGAGAAATTGTAGAAAAATTGAAAAATACTGCTGCAGGAGAAAAGTGTTTGTAAATACCTAAAGATCAATTTCCACAACTTATAAAAAAATTAATGGAGCGATTGCACAATGGTCCCAGAGATCTTATTGCCGGATTTCGTTGAACCGGAATTTATCCGTTAAATGACCAACCAGTTCTTGACAGGCTTCCAAACCAGATTATTTATGAAAGTAAACTTACTGAATCGGTAAACGAGGTTTTCCTGGACCAATTAAAAAAAAAAGAAAAAAATTACAGAAAAGAAGAAAAGCAGGCGCACAAAAGTAAATATTCCCCCAGGAAAAAGCATTCTCGCTAGAGATGTTAATGTTAATACCAATTTAAGCAGTTTGGACATGCAACTGCCATCCACATCTGATGCCTGTAACAATGATACTGGCAATATAAAGGAACCCAAGAAGTGTTATAAAAAATAAAAAGGCGTGAAAGCTAAAGTACTGATAGTAGTTGCTCAATAGTTAACATTGAATTAGCCGATAGCGACGACAGCGTAGAAAATGTTCCCTTAAGCGATGCAGAAACAGAAAGCCATGCTTTGCATACCGATACAAACAGTTCTTGTGATCAAGTTACTGCCCTTACTATACAAGCAGAGAACTTTGTTATTGTTCAGTATGAAAGTAGATTTTATTCTGGACAAGTTACTTATGTAGACGAAGATGGAGCACGTGTAAAGGTAATGCAGAAAGCAGGCGTAACAACTTGGAGATGGCCACCAGTCATTGATGAAATAGATTATAAATTTGAGTATATTAAAATGAAGATAAATTTGCCAAAACTTGTAGGAACCTCAAAAAGGGAGCTTTATGAAATAGTAGAAATCAAACAATTTGAAGACTTTATTATGTAAATAAAAAACTTACAAATTGTATTGGATAAAAAATATTTTTATACAAACTAAGTAGTTTAAGCAAAAATGTTTCACACCTATTCTTAGGTACTATTTTTACCTGCTGAATTGCTGTTTTTATGAGTGAATTTAACCAGACTGCATTTCTCTTGCTACTTTCAACATATTTTGTCTTTTATGTAATTTGTAGGCTCCTTAGAATTAAATAAATATAATATTTACACGTTGTATGCCTTTCTTTGTGACAATTAATTTCTTATATATGTATTATTAGAGATAAATCCTTGTCATAAAGTAACCCCGATCTGTGGGGCAACATTGTGATATACAAATAATTTTTAGAAAGCATATCAGTAAAACTATCGATAATTTAACAAGAGAAAATGGTAGCCAAAGGATCCTAGAACATATCTAAAGGTGACAGTTAAACTTAATTTTTGTTGTTACTGAAAGGACCACGTTGTGAACGCCAGTGAAACGTATTTTTTTACGTAGGTAGGTTGTTTTTTTTTGTTTTATGGGCGTGGCGTCAGTGTTACTTATCTTTCCAAAAATCTTCCGACAAAGCTAGGGGTCTATTCCTGGGTAGAGCAATGAGAAGTGGGGGGGGAGTCGAATTCTGTTTGCAAACCAAAGTTAAGCTAAATCAAATAGGCACCACCATGTCCTGAGATAATTACGGTAATTGCAAAGCACAGGTCTAAGGGCGGACGTGGAGACCCGAAGAAAAAATGATCGCCTTCGTTAACAAAAACCTGTCTTAACAAAATAAGACGCAGCTCCTGTAAGAAATTGTAATGGTTAAATAAATAAAAAAGTGGAACACCATTTGTGTCCTACAAAAATATAGAAAGAAATAATAAAAAAATATTTCCAATATAATATTGGCATCAATTTATTACTCAAAAAGGTTTTAGCTTTATGTAATTAGATTTGATCGCACTTGATCAAAATAAAAAGTCTCCAATTTTGAATTAATTGTTTACTAAAGAAACTCTTTTAAAATATTGTAACTTGTAACAAAAAAATTTTCATCATCAACTACATCAAGATTAAACTTTTAACTTTCTTTTTTTGTCTTTCATTATTTTTAATCAAGTAACTTTACTTTAAACATGAACTTGTACAAATTAAAGAAATAATGGTTGGCAAGCATAACACAGTAAATTAAATTCTAACCTGGGCAGATCTTTTCAGGTATATAACAAATTATTAGCTCCTAACAATATCAGAATTTGAGCTTTCAAAATTACGTATAATAATTTAAGTGTAGATAAAGCTGATCACAAAAATAGGCATGTTTATTTAAATTGCATTACAGCTGCTCAAAGCATTTGCTTTTAAGGCAACATCTGTCAGCTGTACAAAGTAGAAAAATATGACGTCGAAAACACCTGTTGAACTTATTGACGGTTCATATGGAACAAAGTATGTTTTTTTAGAACGCTTATTCAACAAAATTCCGTTTTACAGCCTGTAAAATCAGCTCAACAATCAGATAAAACTTTTACAATTTACGTGTACTAAGCATAAAAGCAAGTTAATGTGTTCCAAGTTTTGAAACACATGCAAAAAAATTCTTATAGCTAATTACGAACCAAAACTGCAATATTCACCTCACAACAAGGCAAGTCAGGATTCCCGTTCTTCAAGCAAAGATAACAGCGTTTGCAATTTAAAACGACTCTATCTATAATTCCTTCCTAGACAAATTTCTTGTTAGGCAAAGTTTAAATCAATTATTCTTGTCGAGTTATATTTGTTGCGTTCCACGTGTCAAATCACATCTTGTCGCATTATATTTGATAGTAGTCGTGTTCTCAAGGTTGAATTCTAATTTTTCCCATCCTAAGTTGTATTCTAAGTTGTCTTCTAAATTGTCACGCGTTATTCGAAGATATCTTCACCATTGATAATGGATTCGAAGATTGCCGGCCTCTAGCCAGGAGTACATGTCGACAAAACTATCGCCCGTGGCCGACTATCTTGTAACCAGGGCCGAGCGGTCGCGCCGTCAGGGGCGGGGGACACGAAACAATCAAACAGAGATGTGCCTGCAAATAGCTTTATGCGACACAGATATCTGAATATAATTAGATTACTAAGGAACGATGCACGCTTAGCGCATTATTTTCGAAATTATATGCAAATAATTATTATTGAAAATAAAATTGTTACACAGTCACAAAAAAATGGGACAATTATTAGTAATTTTTAAAATACTTCAAAAACTGTTATAAAGTAACTACTGCTGACGGTACCACTTCATGTTTTTTATATTTCAGGTTTTAGATATAAGATTTTTAAAAGGATGAATTTGCGCCTATGTAGGAAGTACGCACTAATTCGTTTATTTTGAATAGAAAGCGATATTTCATATATTATTTTTAAATTATTGGCTCAACACTAAAACAGTGCACACTTATTTAGCAAGCGGCATGCGAATCCATAGTACTTATTAAATTTGTCGCACGATTTTTGTTGTTATTTAACGCAAACTTAATTAATTGCCTGATTTGATACTCTCATTATGGCTTATCCACAGTTATGTTATTGAACAGCTAAAAATGCAAGGTGTTACAAGGCTATACTTCCAACAGATGGTACTGTCCTAATCATAAGAGATGGCTACTTGTCGTCAATACGTCATCCGAATTCTACGTATCGACAGTTGAAAGGCAAAATGACGAATAAATCACTGAACTTGTTAGCGTTCGGGTGGGCGGTGTCTGAAAGCATGTAGGCTTGGCTTGATTATTTGTTTAATAAGTATAAGCAAAAATAATGAATGCATATACAGCTTAAAGACGGTGAAAAATGCTTGGATAGTCTTCGGATCTCCTCGGAAGGTTTCGGAATTTGCTTGTGAGGCCGAGTAGGAACTTGAATAATGGTAGTTAGAAAATATTTAGTTTGTAGAGGGCCAGACGTCTTCAGAACTCTTTAGAAGGCTTCATGTTTTACTCGTGGGACAATGTTAAGTTACAAAGAATTATGATATGAAATCAAAAACTACTAATTGACAATATATACAAGTATAGACGGTTCGGAAGTCTTCGGTTGTCTTCGGAAGACTTTGGAATTTAATTGTGATGTCCAGTAAGAACTTGGACAGCGATAATTAGAAAATATTTACAGTTTTAAGAGGCCCAGACATCTTCGGTAGTCTTCGGTACCCTTCGGCAGATGTCGTGGAAGTGGTGCCTTAGACCTCGTTGAGTGCGTTGCTGTTAAACTCTACAGGGATGTTGTCCCAGAGGTAGACTTGACAGATGCTATCGGTGACATCACAATAAACCACTTCTTGGGATGTACTTGTAGTTGAAGCGGTTTAAAAACATTGTTTCGGCTATGGTGGCAGAGGCGAGAGAAGCTTTGGGTGCGGTGGGATTGAACGGAGCGCACGTCGGAGAGCATTCTGTGCCTGCTTTCGGTTGGACTGGTGTATGGAGCGGAGCTTACCACCCATACGTAAATCATTTGACTAGTAACAATTAATTATAATGGCGTGCCCCAGGTTCGGCGGTTGACAGCGTCACTGTCGGAAAATACGCAGGCTATAGGGAGCACTGCGTGTTGTAGTGTTAGCAGGTACTCGTAACACCTTCGTCAGAGCAAGACGTGTTTACGAGCTTTCCGGAATAATATTTAATTTAAATTATATTAAATTAAATATCAGTTACTATCTTTTTATTTATTCAATATATTACCAACGCATTAAGAATTACTAAAATTTACAGTGTAAATAATTGATTAATCCCTAAAATGAGGGTAACAATCACTTAAATATTATAAACAATTTGAACTTTTGGAATGCTCCGGCGGTCAAGTGCCTGGATTGAAACAATTCAAACCAGATCATCAAACCCTGAAGAAATTTACAAGTGGGTAAGAGGGTTAGAGCCCAAATAATTATCTACAAGGTCTTGGTCACGTAATTATTTCATAATTATTTAATACAACAACTTTGGAAATATATCAGACATTATAATGTGAATATGGGCCGCTATACTTGCGGCCACGTCTCCAATGCTCTACTGGAAGGTACTACATTGGGTTTAAACGCGAAAAATAGAAACGTGCTTCAAATTAAATCTAGCTTCAAAATTAATTCATCCTAAATAAACATCTAACAAACTGAAACAAAACTAGAAATAAGGTTTAAATAATAGTATTCCTAGCGTTGATTTTGAAGCGTGCCCGATCAACAAGACAAGCAAAAGTGAAAGTGGGAGGGATCTGTAATACCGGATAGCAGCTGCCAGCTCTGCTTACCGGTACGACCTGAAGGGTCGACTTAAAAGTATCCAAAGCTAGCTAGTTAATTTTAAAATGGATTCAAATTTCTAAGCATTCGTCAAATATTTTAATAGTGAATCCAGCTGTTTTGCCTGCTCTATAAATTTACAAATTCGTCCTCCCTGGTCTAAGTAATTTATTTTATCTTTAGCCTAAATCTATCCCTAGCTTTCCCTTTCATTTCCTAACTGATTTATATTACAATTACAATCTTCACAATTATAATCTTTCTTCCTAAAAATATACTGCAACCAAAATGGCGGCATATCAAGCCATAAAGTAATAAAGTACATGCAAAATAAATATAAAATGTAAATTTAAATATAACTATAACTAAATATAAAGAAATATAAATAAATAACATCAAAAAGCATAAGCATGTGACAGTGGATGTATTAGCAGAAGCATCACTCAAATAAATTACAGGTGCACTTGCATCAGCATTATGTTGGCTAGCGCCATTACACACAAAAAACGTACTCGTCAAATTATTTCAAAATTTTCATATTTAATACAAATAAATGCTCATGCGAGTACAGCCGCCACAATTTTATTCTTACCTCATATATAAATTTCTCCAGCATCCGAGGATCTGGTCGTCTGCGTACATCTATTGTTTCTTACTTCTAAGGGCAGATGAATATGCACTGTCTTGGAGGGCATGCACTATACGTCCTGGGGTATCGCAATCACTATCACTTTTAGGTCATAGGGCGATGAGCGGTTTCACTCTATTTTATTATTTTTGTTTATTTTATTGATTTAATTTAATTAGGGTTTCTGATTTATTTGTTATTATTTATTCTCGATTTTCCGATTTTCCACGCGTATAAGGTGAGATAGTGATTGTATTAGTGGTGTGGGGGCTTCCCATGCATATGGGCTTTTGGTTACAATTGTTATTTTTTTTTTTATTTAATTTTTTTCTAGATTTACGCACGGTTATCACCGTCTAATCTCGCGACTCTTCCCGCGAATTCTTTAAAGGCTGTCCAGAACGCCTTTTGGTTAGCCACTTCCCCGACTTCCTCTAGGCTCTTCGGCCATGCTAGCTCTGCGACTGCTAATTTGATATCAGCTAACCCTCGATTTGCCATCTCCAGCGGGCAGTCGAAGAGCTCTGCATTTTCAGCCCCCTCACCTCATTCGCAGCGGTCGTTCTCGGTTAAACCGAATCTTTGTAAATACGTTTTCAGGGCGCCGTGCCCTGTTACCAGCTGCACCATTTTATGGTTAAACTTCACCTCGATTCTATCTCTCGCTACTATACTTGGACTGAATTTGTGGGTCAACCTACTTGTGGCAGCGTTGTTCCACCTCTCTTCCCATTGCCGAATTGACTTTTTGCGCAGCTTTCAATTTATCAGATATTATTACATGTGATTTTCCAATGCTCCACCCGAAGGTACTACATTGGCCAGGAAGCAAGTTTTTTTTTTACCTGGAAAATTTTGAATATTGCCGAATCCTTGCTGTTCCAAGCAAGGTAGGGATCTTTAACGTGCGTGACAACACTCACACACGGGACCTCCATTTTACCTCTCATCCGAACGAAGGTGTATTTTTGCGAAAAATGCTCGCCTAACATTTTTCAAGCGGACCGTGTCGGGATTTGAACCCGGGACCTAGGGCGTAGTAGTCACACACATACCACTACGCCACGGAGCCGCCTAATTTATCAGACAGCTGCACACAAACTTTCTAACAAACAAGCACAATTATCAGTACGTGCTGATAAATTTACAGAAATTCCATATCAACAAGTGCCATGGCCGATAAAAGCAAACACGATATACCAAGGCCGACACCAACGAGTAACACCTTTACTACCTTCACATATCCACCGCCTCCAGCATATGCAGACTCGCTTATGCCTTTTCAAAAGTCAACCAGGATGTCCCACTCACCACCGCCATTACGATCCAAGGCCTCATCAGTCAGTTCTGTCCTTTCCGACACTCAAAAGTCCAAACGAGCTAGAGATGATGATGTCACGGTTTCAACTATCAACTTAGAAAATATAACAGCTATTAAGAAAAATTTAACCGAATATTTTTTCAGGGACGGCAACAAAATCAACCGGAATAGTGCTCATTATATCCTGCAGAGAATGAAAGACATTGCCTTAATAGGCTCTGCCGCCTCTCAGGACTGCGAGATATACAAAGCCAGGTTCCACCAGCTAGAAAAGAACATTAAGACAATTTCAGCACAACAGGTAACAGTACACCAACCACCCACACACATACCACCTACATACGCTCACGTTTCAGCCACTACTTCCCAACACGCACCACCTACTAAATAATCTCTCAAACCGACAACCTCCGATACTACCCCATTCCAGCTCCATAATATTGTGAAACGAAACCTGCGACCATCCTTATCAGACCTGTCAATCCGTAGTATCCGCCCTTCTAGCACCGACGGAACCATACGCACTGTTAAACCTTGTGACGTCAATATAATTTCTAACCTAAATCAACAAATCTGTTATGTCCACGTTCCAAAAGCCAGACAACCCCAGCTGATAATATTTGGCATAGACCGAGACATACCCACTCCAGACACCCTTTCACTCCTCTACCAGCAAAACTCCCTTCAACACCTCATCCCCGAAAATGAATTCCGTTCTGAAGCATCCGTAGCCATACGCTGCCCCAGATCCGACTCCAAAACCTCATCCCTTATGTTTCTCTCAGGCTCCGAACGATCTTAACTTCAAGATCCCACGTGAAGATCGGTTGAAGTCCTGCAGAATTCGAGACCTTGTTTCAATCACCAGATGTTACAACTGCCAACGCTTTGGACACTCAGCCAAGGTCCGTCGGTCAACAACCACCTGTGGTCACTGTGCTCAAGAACACACCTTAGGATCGTGCCCTAACCAATCCACACAACCCATCTGTTCCAACTGCCAACGCATTAATCGCCCCTATAACTACTCTATAAACAGCCCTGATTGTCCCGTGTACAAACCATCCTTAGAAATATCTAAATTATGTACTGGCTACCAATCCCACTAATTTACTACGCCCACCTATAATCCTCACCTAACACCCTCCTACATATCAGTTATTCAAGTCAACCTCCAACACTCCCGCTCCGCAACACTTGACCATCTCCTTACCGAACGAAAAATATCCTTAGCTGTCTTTCAAGAACCTTACCTTATAAACATCTAAATTCCCAACCTACCACCGTATACTAGATCCCTTATCCACCCACATCCACTAGGCCCTAATCTATCAGCAGCTATTATCATCAACAACCCCCAAATAGATGCATCCCTTATCCTCTCCCACTCTACTCCACAAGTACTGACTGCTGAACTACACTGGAAGACTGGCACTATCTATATCATCTCAACTTACTTTCAATATAACAAAAACATTCAGACATACTTACAACAAATGGACAACACTTTACAAACTCTTACACATCAACCGACACTTATATGTGCAGACGCTAGTGCACATTCTAATAAGTGCCCTCACTTCTTGTAATAGGCTACCACGATCCTAACATACACTTGTAAGTATTATTTCATTTACAAAAGCTTATATAATGTAGATCTGGTATTGTAATTTTTTAATGACTAAACTTATCTAATATATATATATATATATATATATATATATATATATATATTTAATAAACGTCACCATGGCATAACTCACAATTAGGTAGCAGTCTGGCATGTTGGCAGCGATTCGTTGCTTAAGCCTTACTATAACATATAATTTAACACTTTTCCTTTTTGAAGCGGATAACCAGGTTATATTTCATTTCCTTATAAATGGTAATCATGTAAATATGTTAGAGTTCTTTAACAACCATCAGGTTGCTAATATCTATGTAGAGCCAGCTAGATAGGAAAAAGATAGAAGGATATAGGAAGACCTAGACCAAACTAGATTAGTCAAATTATTAGAAATTTAGGTTGTGAAGGGTATGTAGAGCTTTTTAGATTAGCACAGAATAGAAAAGAAGTTAGAGCTGCGTCAAACCGACCTTAAGTAAGGTCGATAACAAAATGATGATGATGATGATGATGATGATGATGATGATGATGATGATGATGATGATGATGATGATGATGATGATGATATATATATATATATATATATATATATATATATATATTACTATGTAATTTGTAGGTTACAATGAGATAGAGAAGTCATAGGACAGTTTAGAGTAGGCTACCATGTATAGATATTATTTACGAGGTGTTTAGGATTTTGATCTTGTGCGTTTAGGAAGCCTTTCAGTAGGAAGAGTTTTGATTTAGATGGGGATAGTGGTTGTTTATTTAAGAGGGACCAGGATTCTATATAGGATGTCAGTGATAGAGCTGTTTGTTCAATGGAGGATCTGGAGTTACCGTGGATAAGGAAAGTTATAACATTTGCGTATGCGAGGGTGGTGACGTTGGGTATGTTGTGTCGGAGTAAGGGATTAATTGGCTATGTTTCAGAGGATGGGGGATAAACAGAAGCCTTGGGAGCATCCTTGGGTATGGGATTTGGTTATACGGTAATAATTTGAGGATAGGGATTCAGTTCTTGAGATTAGGAATGAGTTAATTATTTTGCATAGATTCGAAGGAAAGTGGGATAGTCTTAGCTGATTTAATAGGCTAGGCCACTATAGAAGGTCGAAAACTGATTTGAAGTCAAGGAAGAGCGCGATGGTGTATTTGGATGTGGAATTTTTGACGGAGGAGACTAGAAGGTTGATGGTTTTTTCAGCAGTGTGGTTGGGTCTAAAGTCGTGTTGAGATGGGGATAGGAAGTTGTGGTTTGTGATATGGGAACTAAACTTATCGCGATACAATGTTATTTAATTATTGTATATCGCTGAAAACAATGTTAAAGCACTAAGAAGCACGATAGACGCTGTTCCAAAATACGCCACTAGTCGGTTCGTCCTACCTCTTTAATAATGTATTCTAGATGGAACAATTTTTTCTTAAATAACCCTGAGCCAGAATGACACCTAGATCTTTATAATTCGCTTATTCTGTTGGCGAGTATAGAAGCTGCCAAGTGTCATATATCACGGTAGTCCCACCTATAAATCGCATACAGTTTATAACCGTGGGCAATAGCTATAATCTTCGGGGTAAGGTCGTCTCGAAAACGCATACAAATTACGATGTCTTGTATCGGTGCAGGGTTTTGTGTCGAAATTGTACTCTTGCAGCCTATCAATCCATCTGGCGACTTGAACTTTGGGGTTTCTAAACTGTAACACCCGCTCGAGAGATACGTGGTTGGTTTTTAAATGAAATTTCTATCCGTAACGGTACTTATATAAGTGTACTACGGATTTTACCCAGCCAATAGGTCTCACCTTGTAATTCAATAATTCTGTTCCGGTTTCGACCTCCTCTTGCAGGTCTTGTATTTGGGATTGTGCACTTCAGATGGCAATATCGCTTGCGTTCATATCCAAGATCAATTTGCCTTCCGACCGAGGTAACTTAAGATCGGAGCTGTTAATAAATGCCATTTTTCAGTCAACATGGTAAAGGGCTTGGCAATATTCGTAAACCCAGGAACATAACTTTTGTATTAAATACACAACCACAGAAAGCTGCGTAGTTGGTATTTTTCTTTGGGTGTTGGCCACTCTTGTACCACCCTAACTTGTCTAGGTCTGACCTGACCTTTACGCGAACCTACGTGCTGTAGATATTTCATATCTTTGAGCAGATGACATTTCCTTGAACTCAGCTGCAGATTGGCTTCTCGCAGTCTTTGAAACACTGCTTCCAAATTTTCCAAGTGTTTCTCAAACGACTTTGTAATTACGATCACATCGTCCAAATATACTAGGCACATTTTCCACTAAAGCCCACGTAAAATGTTATCTATTAAACGCTCAAAAATGACGGAAGCGTAACAAAGGCCAAATGGCATGACTGTAAATTGCTATAGGAGTAGGGGATTTTAGATGTATTTGGCGCAACACCACCGCGCCACTAATCGTTTTTAATGGGTTTTTTCATTAAAAATCCATTAGCACTAATCGTTTTGTAATGGGTTTATCATTGAAAACACATTGGCACTAATCGTTTTTTAATGGGTTTTCTCATTAAAAACTCATTAATACTAATCGTTTTTTAATGGGATAACTCATTAACGATGTTTTAATTTTTTTTTACGTTACATCTCTCATTACCGCTACCGTCATCTAACCTATGTTAGACAACCCACAATTCACATATAACTTAGGTAGGGCAACCCACAATGCACGGACAGCGCCTCTCAGCATCTAAATTTGCAACCCAACATATACACTCACTACGTCATAAGCAACATCCTAATCACTTTTACACTGGGTGATCTATTAATTAGACCTGAACCCTAGTTTCCCGGGCTAACTCCGTTTGAATTTTTAAAATCGGAGTATCCCTTACAAAGTTACGCTCTGTTAAAGCCTCACTGTCTTAAATCTTTTGTACACTTATTTTTAACTTGTTCTTTATTTAATTTTAACTCGATCTTTAAATCCTTTTTGGTCACCAGATTTTTGTAAATCAATTTAAACCTTTTGAAGGGAAACTTAATAAAACACTTTAAACTTTTACTAACGGTATATTATGCTATTGTCTACAGGATAGTTACTAATAAAGCAATTTAATTTTATATAACTTCTACGTTATATTTTTGGAAATGGTAGACTTGTATATTTTCTAAATGAATCACCGAGCGAAAGTACCTGCTTAGTGTTATTAAATTTAACCATTAGGTTCTCATTTTATGAGCGCGGTTAATTACTATTTAAAATCTAATTTGCTTTAAATAAAGAAATCGAATACTTGACTAGATTAAATGATTCACTCATTGCCGACTCATTAGTTTGAACAATTTGTATATCATTTGTTAAACGAAAACCACTTATAAGCTTATTTTCGTTGTTCACTAACCTAGGAATTTATCCGAGGTCAGTCGATTTCTTTGAAAGTGAAATTTTCGTTTTATCTAATACAAGTAATGTTTAATTGTATTTACCGGAATTAAAAATTGCCGTCGACTTTGCTGCTCATTTTGAAAAAATTCCCGTACAACTTTCCATAGATACTATTAACCGCGTATTTGCTTACTATCATTGTGAAACATACAAAGCCTAGAATTCCGGATATATACTTTTTCTAATATTTGGCTAGCCATTTCACGTTAAATTCCTCAATATGAGTGTTGATTACTCAATTTTGTAAAACCATTTAAATAAATGAATCGGATCAATATTAATAATTAATTTAAAAAGATACTATAAAACCATTTTAGATAAAGAATCAAATTAATATAAAAGTTCAAAAAATAGTATTCTTTAAAATACAAACGTTCTGCTTGGCGCATTTCAAAAAATTATTCGAATGCAATAAACAATAGTTAGATTGAGTATCTTTCCGTAACTGCTTCAAATTTGTAATACCAAACTGTTCAAAATTCACAACTTTGTTAGCTGGAAGGTAACGGGATATTATGTTTATCTTTAACAACCTCTTTACATAAACGATCCCATGTACAGGTACTATTTCTTGCAAAAATAAACTTAAACGTCGAGCTGATAATTCATTGGTCGTAGGGATGTCCCAGTCTAACCCGTGTAGGTGATTTTTACAAAAATCGCTATGCCTTCGGAAATTCTCGTCTAAGTTTTTACTTTTTAACGGCATGTGCGGAATTTTGTGACACAACTCGTCCGTTTCAACATTCAGTACAGCTATTTTGTTCACAAAAAATACGCTTGACTTGTACTGGAAGCCTTGGATATCCAAAACATACATGTTACCCTGGTGAAAATTTATGTGAATTCACCTAGCGCATAGGTGGTCTTACCTACTAGTTTGTCGATACCTAATGACACTCTTACATCACTTGTAACGTCAACACCAGAAAAATCCATCTTTAACTTATAATTTTGATCAACTCGACCATACTTTGACAACTAATGCTCTGGAACATGGCTCCCTCGCCTTTTATGCTGATGGTCGAGCGTGCGCAGCTCCTTATGTTAATCGGTGTTATATGTAAGTCTTGACTGGAAAAGTGACGCTTATAATTGTTTTATGGTGGGTTTTACCTGTTTGTATTTAACCACCAACACCATTTAGATTTTTTATAAAAATTACTTTTAGTGGTAGTTTAGATATTTCATTTAGGTTATGCATATCTCGATGGTTATGATAATCAACAGTATCTAGCAACTGCAATCTTTCAACCAACTCATGTACATTATACAAGTGAATATATGCATCATCTGAACTGTGCTCAATACGATGTGTATTTTTTTATACGATATCCTTTTTATATACATCGGTATCTTCGTACCCCAGCTATTGCTTTCCTGTATTAAATCCTCATCTTCAGAATTGGTGGTGTAATCCATAGAACTTGATCCATTTATTATTTGCCCTGATGGTTTATGACGGGCATTTCCATTATTTTTTGCAGATTTCATTTCCTCAATATTAAACTTTATCATCTTTACCATCTGAGTAGGTAGGTGTTGCTTTACATCTTACAGTACATCCTGTACACGTTTCCGCAATTTGTAAATTAGTTGTTTGTATATCTGAGACTTAACTGTCTACACTTTTATCTCTTTTACTCCGCGATCGTATGAGATGGTCGCGCAATGTCGACTTTGGAATCCTGAACTTCTTACTAGCAGAGTACATTGTTGCACCTCGTTTAACCTCATTAAGAGCTTCTTACAAACATTCCTTGGCATACGTTTTTCTAGAAATCATTTTCAAGTTACAATGCTTTACGGACCAATATCCGAGATAAACTAAAGTAATAATATTGTAGCCAGTGAATATAAAACCGATCTAGTTTAACATAATTCGATCTATATCTGTAGTTGAAGTATAGCAATTTAGAAAAGGTATAAGAGAATAAACTGTAATATGCAGGATTATAGTGACAGAAATTTTTCTAAAATCTATACTTTAAAATCTAAACATCGCTCGTAAATGCGTGGAGTGGAAACCCGTTGTATTTGTCTACAAATACTGTTTTCAAACAATCTTGAATAGGTTCTTATAAATTCGTATAACATGATCCCAATATCACTATTACTGTATCTGTTTTTAATTAAATAATGTGCGAGATTCTGTAAAACATCATTCCTATTATACCTTTCCATTGCTACATCTAACAGAAACAGATTTATATTAGGAGTACCGTTTTCCGTTAGTTCTCTTAAAGTATTAGCGTAGTTGAGAACGATCTGAGATATCCCTAAAAAGTGTTCTAAATTTCTTTTGGTAAATAACATATAATTTTCATCAAATGTCACCATTTTCACTAAATAATTCTTATTTAAATAAAAACGCAAGTTGTCAAATTTGCATATATAATTTCGCACGCCAGCTTCCATAGTGCGTACAATATATGGGGGATTTGATATAAACTTCCTAAATACGTCGAGAGATACATCAAGTACGGTCTGCGAAATGATGTCAACAAATCTGAAAGTTATTTTATAATCGTCGAACGGGTCCAGGCCTACAATTATAATTTTGGAAGAAGATTTTGTTATGGCGTATGGTTTTTCATATAGCAACTTGGCTCGCTCTAACTGAATTGCTGCGTTTATACATTCTTCAAGCGCTACGGTTGACTGCTTTTCTAGATCCTTAATTTGCTCCCACTCATCGTCTGTAATTTTTAGTTTCTACTGGAAATAAACCATCTCGATGTGCTTCTCGTTGTGTTTGTTTATGGCGTCACCTCCAGTAAAACGCTTTCACACACACTGCATGAGATACTTAAGATGTTTATTCTAGAAAAAATAATGATTAATAGTTTTTGAATTATACGTGTAAATATTAATTTCTTCTACGTTTAGAAAAGGATAATATAAAAGGTGTCTTGCAGGTAAAATTGCTGAAAAACAATATAAAATCGCAGTTTAAGCATGCAAGTTTTAAAATGTTGTCTTGCCCCGAAATTTTATAAAGGTGAATAATTTTGTAACACTATTACACTTTGAACAACTTTACGTTTTACAAAAATAAATTCAAAATGAACTTTTAGTATCATTTTTCCCGTATATATGCATATAAATAAAGTATAATTTATTTGTTCTTACACTCACCTAATTTGAATCAAATTATGAGAATGTGTATGCCCATATATTAACTAGAATTGTAGGAAAGTACCTTTCACATTTAATAGTCAAGACGTCATTAACAAAACAATGCAGACTGAGGATCATATATTTCACTAAATTTATTTAGAAAGTACGTCTTATTTTGAACTACATTTTAAATTGATTATCGAACTACATTCTAGCCCACCGTGCAGAATCAATATATATATATATATATATATATATATATATGTGTGTGTGTATGCATATATATATTTAACCTTTTGGTTTAATTATTTGAATGTGGATGCACTAGTTGAAAATTTTAACATTCCTAAATATTAATAAATATTTTTTGAGTTTTACTCTATTATTGAGCTAAATCTAAATAAATATGCAGAGGTTTTTTGCTGCTAGGTTTTTAAATATTAAAACATTATGCGGGTCTTTGTTGGAGTTAATTTTAAAAAACGTGATAATTGATTTCAATTCTCCAGGAACTTCTATACTAATTTGATAGGTTACGCGATAGGTTTATCTCAAAAGACAGCAATACCGTTTAGAAATAGATTAAAGATGAATCCCATATGGTTTGTAAAATGTTGATCTGTAAATCAGTAAAGGGTCGTTCGATTTGAAAAAATTCCGAAGGATTTGAGAATCTGAGGAAAAACACAATAATAATTGATATCTTACACCTCAAAATTATGTTAAAAATACTGCCAAGAGTAATTTTTTATAAAAATTCTAAAAATGGTTTTGGTGATTAAATACAAATAGGTAAAACTCACTATAAAACAACTATAGGCGTCACTTTTTCAGTCAAGACTTGCATAGAACACTGATTAACATAATAAGGAGCTGCGCACGCTTGACCATCAGCATAAAAGGCGAGGGAGCCATGTTCCAGAGCATTAGTTGTCAAAGTATCGTCGAGTTGATCAAAATTATAAGTTAAAGATGGATTTTTCATGTGTTGACGTTACAAGTGATGTAAGAGTGTTATTAGGTATCGACAAACTAGTATGTAAAACCACATATGCGCTAGGTGAATTTAGATCAAATTTTCACCAGGGAAACATGAACGTTTAGGATATCCAGGGCTTCCAGTACAAGTCAAGCGACTTTTTTGTGAAAAAAATAACTGTACTGAATGTTGGAACGGACGAGTTATGGCACGAAATTTTGCATATGCCGTTAAGAAGTGAAAACTTAGATGAGGATTTCTGAAGGCATAACGATTTTTGTAAAAATCATCTACACGGGTTAGACTGGGACATCCCTGTGACCAATAAATTATCAGCTCAACGTTTAAGTTTATTTTTGCAAGAAATAGTACCTGTACATGGGACTGTTTATGTAAAATGGTTGTTAAAGAAAAACTTCCAGCTAACGAAGTTGTGAATCTTGAACAGTTTGGTATTGCAAATTTGAAGCAGTTACGAAAAGATAGTCAATCTAACCATTGTTTATTGCATTCGAAAAATTTTCTGAACTGCACCAAGCAGAACGTTTGTATTATAAAGAATACTATTTTTTGAATTGTTATATTAATTTGATTCTTTATTTAAAATGGTTTTATGGTATCTTTTTAAATAAATTATTTATATTGATCTGATTCATTCAATTAAATGGTTTTACAAAATTGAGCAATCAACACTCATATTGAGGAATTTAACGTGAAATGGCTAGCCAAATATCAGGAAAAGTATATATCCGGCATTCTAGGCTTTGTATGTTTCACAAGAATAGTAAGCGAATACGCGGTTAATAGTATCTATGGAAAGTTGTACGGGAATTTTTTCAAAATGAGCAGCAAGGTCGACGGCAATTTTTAATTTCGGTAAATACAATTAAACATTATTTGCATTAAGAAAAACGAAAATTTCACTTTCAAAAAAATCGACTGACCTCGGATGAATTCCTAGGTTAGTGAACAACGTTAATAAGCTTATAAGTGGTTTGCGTTTAACAAATGATATACAAATTATTCAAATTAATGAGTCAACAATGAGTGAATCATTGAATCTAGTCAAGAATTCGATTTCTTTATTTAAAACAAATTAGATTTTAAATAATAATTAACCGCGCTCGTAAAATGAGAAGCTAATGGTTAAATTTAATGAGACTAAGCATGTACTTTTGCTTGGTGATTCATTTAGAAATTATACAAGTCTACCATTTCCAAAAATATGACGTAGAAGTTATTTAAAATTAATTTGCTTTATTAGTATCTATCCTGTAGACTACTACGTACATCGACGTAGTCTAACATAAAAAATACCAATGAAAGAAAAGTAAGTATGACCGAGCTCAATCGGTGAGGAGGCGGGGTATTACCCATACAAAAAAATTATCTAAAAGAAAGCCTGAAATAAAGAAGAGAAATTAACACGATTTAGTACTAATTATAATTATTTTAAATAATATTTTGGTTAGACATAGCATCGTAGTATACCAAAAAAAAACAACAAGAAACAGAATTAATAACCAGTATACAAGAGGAACAAAAATATTACTTCTTAAAATGGCGAGTTGTAGTTTTTAGGTCCCTCCCCATATGAATTACACAGAGAAAAATTACCCAATTACAGCTCTATAAACCACAGTCCTACAGATCGGTGTAAATACCAAAGTCAGTCGTAATAAATACAATATTATTGACAAACATCATCCCCCCTAAAAGTAATCATTTTAAACCATTTACACGTTAATAAGTAGCATAAAATTTTTTTCAGTTATTTAAAACAAATAGTACTGCATTCATGGCAGGGCAATAAATAGCAAAATAGTTCCATAATTTTCGGATATGCGGATAAATTTTGTGAATGCCTGAGCTTAAAAGGTAAAGTCCAAATAGATATGGTTTCAACGTAAATAAGAAAGAAACACTCACCAGCATGTCCAAGGTGTATGCTAGTCACACCGTCTCCAAGGACAGCACGAAACAGATGTTCTCGGGATCACGCCATGCGCGGGTTTTCCCGTCACAACGAGGGGCGGCAATCCATCGTGGCTTTAGGGCCACCAGAAGAAGAAGCATGCTGTATTGCGTGTACGAAATTTCCACGAAAAAACGGAAACAACGAATGTTTTCATCGAGTATAAGGAAGAGAATGTGAATATTAATTTGTTTAACTAAATACCCAGAGCTCCAAGTAATATTGGTGTTATCAAACGTGATTAGCAAACTTGAAAACACGGTTTTATCGGACAGTTCAATACGTTATTTTCAAGAGTTTTAGATTGAAGCAATAGAAAAAGTAAATACACGCTATCGCAATGTATAACGAGTTCACGGAAAGGTCTAATATACCGGGTGTTGTTGGACGATTTACGAGTAAAAACGGAATCGATGTAAATGAATAACCAAATAAGGGATACGGTTTTACTGCCGGAAATGAACGTAACAAAACAATAGCATGATATACCCTTAGTAAAAGTTTAAAGTGTTTTATTAAGTTTCCCTTCAAAAGGTTTAAATTGATTTGCAAAAATCTGGTGACCAAAAAGGATTTAAAGATCGAGTTAAAATTAAATAAAGAAAAACGAGTTAAAAATAAATAAACAAAAATTTAAAGGTACGAGGCTTTATCAGGGTGTAACTTTGTAAGGGATGCTCCGATTTTAAAAATTCAAACGGGGTGAAATCGCCCGGGAAATTAGGGTTCAAATCCAATTAATAGATCACCCAGTGTAAAAGTGATTATGATGGTGCTTGTGAAGTGGTGAGTGTATATGTTGGGTTGCAAACATTTAGGTGCTGAGAGGCGCTCTCCGTGCATTGTGGGTTGCCCTACCTAAGTTATATATGTATTGTGGGTTGTCTAATAGAGGTTAGATGACGGTGGCGGTAATGACAGATGTGAGGTAAGGAAAAATGATAACATCATTAATGAGTTTTCCCATTAAAAAACGATTAGTGCTAATGGATTTTTAATTAGAAAACCCATAAAAAACGATTAGTGGCGCGGTGGCAGTGGCGCTGCGCCAAGTACGTCCAAAATCCCCTACTTATAGGCCAATAGTAATAGTCAAAGTAGACTTTTCCCGATCTTTGGTTACCATATCCACTTGAAAGTAGCTACTCTTTAAATCCAAGGTGGAAAACCTTTGCGTTCCTGAAAGTGTATCTAGGGTGTCCTCCATTCTTTGAAGTGGGTAGCTATCCTTGTTAATCACGGACATTAGAAAAACGCAGTCATCATGTTCAATTAAAAATTTAAATAAGTACCGGTTTCCTAAAGCGGTGTATATATCGCAGCTCCGAATACTTACTCAATACTGTGTCGCCAGTAACGTGCAGCAGAAGCAATACACGTCAGCATCTTGCTAGTGAAAGGGTCTGATCTAGACAGAAAGCGTTATCTGCAATAAAGTAACTGAATATAAACCAGATAAGAATTATAATTGGATGTAAATAAATAAACATTCGATCGAAATTACAAACAGTTTTATATACAAAAGTTGACAATGATATCTATAGCTAAGCCGCATTAATAAGTTTTTTCTGCATTGTAACTAATCAAAAAATTTGTACTAGTTCCTGCTATAAAGCCACTATGGTATAGAGATGAAACTATATCAATGCCTTTGATATTTCTCTAAATAACACAAATTATTTTTACGAGCAGGTTTAAAATATTTGAATTTGATACTTATCCTAAATACTAAAAGAAGTTTCTACAAACTTATTAATTATAAATTTATATATATACAGTTAGCATGACTAGAAACAATTACAACTAATTGTTTTATAATAGCACGTATTGTTATTTCATATAATACTAACAATTTTTAAGATACATCAGGCACAATAGAACAATAGATAACGTATCTTTAAAGACTTTATAAGTCACCGACTTAAATATGTTAACTATTTGGTCCGTTATGTGTTTAAATTGTTTATTTGTAGAAAAACCTAATACTTTTTAACTAGTAAATTAATGACAAAATATAATGTTTAATTGTACATTGGAAAAGTCAAAATCGTTTATAGATATAGGGTGGAAATGATCTACTTATTTAAATATAACGGTCTTTCATATCTAGCGTATCCCTAACTTCCTTCACGAGAAAGGCCATAATATGCATCGCATTAGAAGCAGGTAGATAGCCTGGATTTGTATACAAATACAATCGTAATACATTTCTAGCAAAATGTGTTACTAATTGTACACAACTTTATAGTCATTAAAAGATTTTTACGAATGTTATCTTAGTTTAAGATTGATTAATAACCCAAAAAATATGAAACTTATTTTAAATTAACATTTTGACTGTCCATCATCTATTAAATGTGGTTAACGTGCAGCATACTTACACAAGTCTAGCATTAGGTTTTGACACGGACAAAATTAATAACACACCCAAACCAAGTGGAATGTGTTAAGCATTCGTTCAACATCCTTCGGTAATAATTCCCAAAGTTTTCCATTTTAGCAAAAAACCACCACCTTATAAAAACCAAAATTTTACTGCAGTCTTTCTCTATAAAATGTATATCTAAAGCACCACATGTCTATTTAAGTGCAATTTGCATGAACATGTTACTGACTTGTTTTTTTATAATAAAAAATGCACTTCAAAGTAATATGTCCCTTAAGAAAATTTTATTTGTAAAAAATTTAAAAATCTTGATTTTTTTATTGTATTTTTTATTTTTCAAAATTTATTACTTTTTTTTCGAATGGACCTGCACCTAGAACGGGTGAAATGACTTGCGTGTTCTAATGAGCTAAGAGCCAAACTACAGGTCCAACCAAAATAGTAGGAACCAGACCAAGACAGGTCCCCGAAAGAGGGCAGCGGCTCTTTCGGTACTTAGATTGGCAAAGACTATAGGGGTCGGTATGGAGGTCTAAGACATGCTACCGTGATGTGGAAAGCAACGGGAAACCACCACATTACCTCCCAAGTACACAGCGTACCTAAATTACAATAAAATGATGGCATTCTCTGGGGTAGATTCCGGAGTTAAAATAGTCCGTTCATTTACATTTCCAATGCTCCACCCGAAGGTACTACATTGGCCAGGAGGCGAGTTTTTTTTTGTTGCCTGGAAATTTTGAATTTTGCCGAACCGTTGTCGTTCCAGGCAAGGTAGGGATCTTTAACGTGCGTGACAACACTCACACACGGGACCTCCATTTTACCTCTCATCCGAACGAGGGCGTAATTTTTGTGAAAAATGCTCACCTGCCATTTTTCAAGCAGTCGGCCGTGTCGGGATTTGAACCCAGGACCTTGGGATCCGTAGTCTTACGCTTACTACATTGATCCACGGCGACGCCTAGTTAAAATAGTCCCCCATTCGGATCTCCGGGAGGGGACTACTTCGGAAGATGCGATCGGAAAGTTCAGAATAAAAGTCGGAAACATTTTGCGAGTCGGAGCGTGGAATGTTAGCAGCATGAAGCAAGTAGGTAAGCTAGAAAACTTAAAAATCTAAATGAATAGGTTAGCACTAGACATAGTAGGGATCAGCGAAGTTCGTAGGCCATAGGCGGGGGATTTTTGAAGTGGAGACTTCAGGGTAATTCATACAGGAGCAGAGGAAGGAAATTTGGGCGTGGGGATAGTTATGCAGAAAAAGATAGGATACTGTGTAGAAAATTACTTATAAAAGAATGAAAGAGTGCTCATGGTTAGATATCGAAGACATTAAGATACGTAAAAGGACATAAAAATTTAATAATTACGCGGGTACGGGGGTACTAGTAAACAACTTTATATTTGGGTAATATTGTGGATTTTGTAAAGGAATGATTGTTTTTAGTGTGAATTAGACGTTATATGTAGAATTAGGGAAACTTTAAAATGATTATTCCTGTTATTCTGGAAGCCAGTGAAGTAATTTAAAGTTACAGAACTATAAAAGTGTTTTACAAGCGTTAATTTGATTTTCACCGATTCTATGAAATCGTAAGTAGACTTGCATATTTTAGATTGATTGAGGTAAAAGAGGTTTTTTGTGGCTTTAAATACCACTTCAATTTCAAATACTAGTTTAAATTCTGTCCGAATGCTACTTCTAATCCTGCTCATTTTCTATGCCACCTCATTTAAAATCTTTTTGATTTAGTTTGAATTTATTGCAAATTAGTTTTTGATATTGTGCTGGAAAGATCGTGTGTAGTTTTGTTGAAGAAATCTGAACGTCCTGATAAAAGGCTTGTGTGAACAGAAGCATTGGAAACTGGCGAGTCAGAAAATTTTCCGTACACCAGAGATCAAACATCAGATTAGTTTTAAGATTTGTTTTTTTAATATAGAAGACTTTCTGAAAATATTCATATCTGCACTTTGTATTTAATAATTTTATTGCGAGAAGCAGTAATCATACGGTTTAATTAATTTATAATTCAAAATTTTACTTACGAAACTATTTAGCTAAGGACAATTTACGCGTATCTTTCTAAAAGATATATTTTTAAAGAATAAGTACGGTAGTAAGAGTACTCTGACGCCGGAGTTTATTCTTGTTGAAAGTTGAAATTTTGGTATTTTTTTATACTTTGTTTATGTAATTTATATTGCGCAATTTTTCATTTTCATATTATTATTTGTAAATATAGTGCTATAAATTTTTTAATTGAGATTAATGTACTAATCTATTCGAGCAGAAGTCTTTTAACCTGAAACAGTCGCGGAAGTAGCTTCTTAAATTTTGTTTTTGGACATCTTCGTCGGTTGATAGGAAAATTTATTCCAATATTACAGCTATATATATATATATATATATATATATATATATTTTTATTGTAACGACCTTCACACGCACACACACACAAAATAAATACAAGTGCATTCTTAAGCACATCTAACTATAATAAAAAGTACACTCACACACACACACACACACCTACAAACCCACTCCTTCTCTCTCTCTCCCTTTCTCTCTCTCACACACACACACATCACACACACACACACACACAAAAACAAAAAAAAAACTCACAATACACAAAACACCAAACAATATGATACATTCAATATTCACCCTCCTTCTAATATAAACATACACATGAGGATGCTATTATATGTATCATATTAAAAATTAAAACAAAAAAAAAAAATTTAATATATACATAACATACATACACGCATGCAAGTTAAACAAAAAGATCAAGATATATATAAAAATCATTTAATCAAAATTGACTTTTACTTCTATCAAACCAATATTTTATTTCATCAAATTTTTATATATACACATTATTTCTTTTTAATTATTAAAGAAAATTGTTCTAAAAATTCTTCAGAATAAGCTAATGTAAATACCCTCACTGTAATTAGTTATTTTATTCACTTTAGTAGTTTGTTAATAGTTTGTACGTTTTAGTTATTGCCTGTGATCAAGCATAAAAATATATGCGAAAATTTAGGCCATAAAAAAGAGTTTTCTTTATTACCAGCCGACCTAAAACCTGCTAATTTCAACACAATATATATATATATATATATATATATATATTACTATGTAATTTGTAGGTTAGAATGAGATAGAGAAGTCATAGGACAGTTTAGAGTAGGCTACCATGTATAGATATTATCTACGAAGAAGTTAAATGTGTAAATACCGCTTATTAAAAAGCTAAATAGGTGTCTTAGAAATCAAGTGTAACGGTTAATTAATTTAAAGTAGGAATTTTAGAGTTAATTACATTTCAGTTATTTGCAAGAAAATTTCATAATATTTAGGGAGCAAAAACAATAAACGTTAAGTATCTATCATAAAAGTCAATTTATTAGCGTATAATAGGTGAAAAGCTTTTTCATTTTAGCGTAAGATCAATAATTTTACGGGTATAATTTTAATGAAGTAGAAACATTTAGTTAATATCGTTTGGTACATGTAAATAGTATAGGGGAGAATTCAGGTATTAATTATAGCGATATGTTTACGTTAAACAAGCTCCGACGGTTACAAGTTTTGAGAGGGATAAACATATTTGAAACGTTCCGAGTAGTGATTTAATTCAAAATGATAGGTAACGATTATTTATAAGAATGGAGCGCGTTGTCAACAACCTCGTAAGAATATCAATATTTTCTACGAATGCAAATAGACGGTAAGGCAAGCAGGGATCGATATTAAAACAAAGACAGATTAGTTATTGCATTTAAAGGAGGTAGATGCAAATGTCAGATATCGATTAGACTTAGTAACTAACGAAGGAACAAGGATAAATTCAAAGCTATAAGCAAGAGTGAGGTAGAAGATGTTTGTATAAGATATCGATTTTATATGGGGAGAGAAATTAAGAATTGTTATTGGACGTTACAGATAGAAGGGAAACGCGTGACAGTTTGAGTTTAATAGAGAGTACACATGTGAGTGGTATTCGTAAACGAAGCATGAGAGAGAAAATGGTCGTATATGAGATAAAGAGAGAAGGGACTAGGCTTGTTTTACATTGGGAGGCGTAAATATAATGAGAATTGATTTCAGTTGAAGCTAGTTCGGCGAAGCAGTCCAACCGTTAGAAAGTTATAAGTGATTTTCACGGTAATTTGTGGGATACGAGCGTTAAAATTCCATGAGGGTAAAGACCGTTGATGTGTATCTACAAAATTATAGAGAATTATGGAAGGATAACGTGGGAGTGTTAGACTTTGATGTCGGTTATGATTTTGGGTTTCGAGAAGTGTAGCAAACGGCTCGGAAGTTACGAAAAAATTAAACAACAGGTGGGTGCTTTTGGTCTATATATCCACCTATAAGGTGGTGAGAGGCTCTCTTCTTTTCTTCGCTCGTCATCGATGTTTAACTCAGATAGTAGTAAATATTATTCTGTGCTTTTTAAAAGTTTACACACAAGTTGGTGTGCGGTAGTACTTATCGTTTGAAAATATTGAAGTATATGTAGAAATAAAAAGTGAAGCTTTTTCTAGTCATGTAAGTACAGATTACTTTGGTTGTTGGGACTTGCAACGCGTTCTAAGAAGGATGTGCGATTGTGAATGCATTACGTAGTGATATGCTGATGGTATATAGAATAATACAGGAGTTTAGGAAGTTTTGGATGCACTAATCAATGGTTTGTTGGAGAGATTTGAATAGCTGCGTGCAGACATGAATGGTGTGACTCAACTTGGAAGCGAATCCTTAACTCAGAGTCAGTATTGAGGGCATCATCATCGAGGGCTGGATTGCGGATGCAGGCGTTGGAATAGTTACAAAGTAACTCATTATTTTACAAACATTGTTGTTGAGGTTTTTTATGCGTGTTGACACTTTGTGCTTTTTAAGTGCTTATTTTTATGAATTCTATGGACCTAATAATTTATTGAACTTTATATTTAAATGAAAATATGTTTATGTAGAGAGGGATATGTAAAATAAAGATAGAAAGACTGTTTCTGTAGAAAGTAAAGGGGACTTTTGTTGTTGCAGTGCTATAATTTTACACACAGGTTTAAAAGAGTTTTACTGTGAGCTCATATTAAGACAGGGGCTTAAAATCAGGTATGAGGTTAGCCCATTCACTTTAAATTGGATATTTGTAAAATGGGAAGAAATTTTGATTCAAGCACATTTTAGAAAATAAACTGTTTTCTTATCAAAGATATGTAAGTTTATGTATGCGAACTGTTTAATGGACAAAATTTTGTAACTAGTAATTGTTTTTGTGTAAATAGAGTATGATGAATTTTGGTAGTTGTGTTTTTTTGGATAGGATCGTAGGGAAGAAACTTTCAGAGTACAGCATAGTGGCGGCTAGGTGAAGTTTGATTTTCAGCAGTTCAGGCAAGCTTCTTTGAACGATTCATAAGAGATTTATTGTAGGAGGGAGCGGAGCAGCTGAGGTAAGATTCGCAGAATTTATGACGGTCCAACGCTGAGGCTTGAAAAAAAGGAATTTCGCGGAATTTATGACTCCCAAAGTGTGGGGCTTTCTTAAAGGAAGACTTCAGAGAATTTATGACGCCCAAAGTGTGGGGCTCTATTCAAGGGAGACTTCAGAGAATATATATATATATATATATATATATATATATATAAGAATAAGTAACATAGTGGGTTCTAAATCAATCAAAAATAAGTGAATATATTGGTAAGTGACTCAATCTAAGTCACAAGGGCATCATGCCGACGCGTTTCGCCCTAATTGGGGCTTACCAGGACAGGAGTAGTAAAGTTGTAATATTTTTCGTGCTATTTCACCTGACACTGCAGGTTTTTATCTCTTGATAACAGTTAACGCGGAAGAGATCCGACTTAACTGCTACCTTTAGCCAAAAATTATAATTGTATGATATATATATATGACCTCTCGTGACTCCTTTATCACTTCAATATATATATATATATATATATATATATACATTGAAGTGATAAAGGAGTCACGAGAGGTCATTGAACCCCAAATTTTAAAAATATGCCACCAAAAATATAATAGAATCCGGAAAAATTGAATTTTCCGTAAATTCATGGTTACGCCCTATATAATACAAGCGTACCTCTATTCATTAAAGTGCCATGCAAAACCGCAGATTGCGCGTGTATAAATAATCACCCTGTATGATATAAGCGTATTGTAAATAAATAGCAATTAACGCAAGTTGTATATGTAAAAATAATTAATAGTAAGATACCGTAAAACAAATTTAAATGTGAATGCAAATCGATACATTTTTGATAACCTTTGCTGTAAATAGCATAGAATGGCACAGCTTTACGCATTTAAGTTAAAAAACTACAATCAACGTGTATTTAAAACTCCAAAATTAATGTTAATTTTATGTACTGGAACGTGAACGCAAATATTTCCTATATAACGCAACCCCTTTTGCATTAAAAAGCAATTAAAGTTTATATTAATGATCCCGTGGATTATAGCAATTAATTCTAAATAAAAACTTTCTACAATATAAGAGGATGATTCATCGGGATTTAGAGCTACGTAAATAAACTAATTAATAAATAATATTTTATACCAAAAAGCGGCCGGAACGATGAAAATCCACAAAAATCCCTGGAATAACCGATAAAAATTGATTATCTTTTGCATTAGTAGGCGACGGCACAAACATAGTGTATGTTAGAGGGCACGCCATAAATAACTGGAACCAGATAACTAGGTCATAAAACTCAACAAATTTGAACGCTAATGAGGATTTCCTATAAAATTAAGTAAGATAGGCGTTTGTTATTTAGAATGGAATCGCGCTAATTCCACGCCCTTGTAGAAAATGGATAATTTGTGTATAAAGAAGCGTTTATTCATTCGAGATTGATTTATTGATTAGATTAGAAATGGATTCGATTCTGAAATTAGATCGCAAAATGTTATTTGGCTGGAAGCGCGAGCTGTTGCTATGCGAAGATAGTATTTAAGTATGCAGTAAACATACTGTAATTTAATAATTATTATGATACAATGAATATAGAAGTAATGTTTTAAACGCAAATTACTTACAAAAATGAAATTATTAATTATAATGAATAAGAAAAATTTTCCAATACAACGCTATTTTAAAGATTTTATTAAATAATGGAAAGGACGATTTAACCAAAAATGCACTTTGGTAATTGCTGTTTGAAATGAGGATCTTTATGGAAAACTTTGTAAGCTGATTTGACGTTAATTTAAAATAAGAAGATTTTAATTACGAGAAGCGTTTTTGTGGATTCTGCAAGTCTTATTTTTAGATTTCTTTTAACTGATATTCGAGTATTTGTTTAAGAAAGGCCTAACAATTATTTTGCGTAAAAGATTTTTTTAACAGGAAAATAGGTGTTCGGTTTTTATAGATTATCTTTCAAGGATTTTTTTGGCCAAAACAAATCTTACAAGCGTGGAAATAATTATAACCAGGTAAATCATCCTCAAAAGAATAAGTTTAATTTTGTAAATTTAAAATAAGGTACGAAACAATTTTTTTTTATATAACAATTACATAGAAAATATTTTATGATTGAAAGAAACAATGCTGTAAATGCTTCTGTATAAAAGAAAATATTTTATACCGTATAAATGCTTTGTGATATTGCTGTGTATTATTTAATTTGAAAACTCCGTCAATTCCGTTGAGCTAGCCAGGCAAAGTTTAAGAAGGTAAGTGAACAATTTCAGGTTTCATAAATTGCTGAATCTGTATCACAGTACTCCATTAGTAACGCCACAAAACGAGCAGTTGTCACAGCACTCTTTTAGCGGCGTACCAACGTGCGGCCTGTTGTCACAGCAATATAAATATATACAGTGTGTCCAAATTTCGAGTCTCTACATTGTGATTTCAGTTATTATAAGAGATAGAAATTGGGTTAAATGGGGAAAGATTTGGAGGAATCCAGGCCAGTTTTGTATCCGTTTACAAAATTGGTGTAAGTTGTCTGGTTTTGGAGATATTCGAAGAAAACTAAAAATGGCGGATTTTGTTTTTTGATAATAAAACATGAATCATAAGTCGCACCATCACAAGACTTGCACATTATTAAGACACTTTTCTAAAAGGAGTATTTTAGCATAAACAGAATCATTCGACTGTCTTTTGTTTTCGAGGAAACGCCCACAACTTTTGGTTTTCTTATGGCCGCCATTTTGAATATTAAGTGAATATTATGCCCCTTAAAATTACCTTTTCAAAAATATGCCACATGTCTATAAAAAAATGCAAAATTATCCTAAATTTTAAAAATAACTAAATTTGTATGTTTTTTAACGTTTGGTAATCCCAACAGGGCAAAAATTTGATTTCTACTTTATGAAAAGTACAATACACATTTTATAATGTACACAAACAGCATTTGTCAGAAATTATTAATTATGGTGGTACTAGAGTTAAAATGATATCGTTTTATAATAGTAGGCGGTGGTATGTGACAAAACCAAACAATTGAATTACAGTTATATGTCAAACAAATTCTAAAATTTAGATAAACTTGTTTGTGTTGTAAGTTTTGGTGCCGGTGGTGCTGCATTTTTAATTTAAAAAATGGCACATGTCTACAAGTTTTCGAATGAGGAAAGGTTTGATATGCTAAATACTTATTTACAATCGTTTCGGAACGCTGATACGGCATCCGCCAGATATTTGGAATTGTATCCAGAAAGACGACAACCGCATAAAACATACTTCAGAAAAATTGTAATGAATTTACTGAATTATGGTGCTTTTGAACAGACTAGGGAACAATACGACTTAAACAATAGGGAACGTGTTCTAAGCATTACTGAGGCGGTAACACGAAATCCATCCACATCCGTAAGATCTGTAAGCTGTGAACTTAATATTCCAAAATCAACTGTTCATAATATTTTAAAAAAGGAAAAGTTTCAACCTTATAAACCTACTATTGTCCAAGGCCTCAAAAGAGAAGATTTCGCCAGACGAATGCGTTTTTGTAATTGGTACATCCAAAAATGCGAGGAAGAACCGCACTTTCCAGAATTGATAATATGGACAGACGAAACGCGGTTTACCAATTGCGGGGTGTTCAATAAACATAACACGCATCAATGGACACTGAAAATCATCATCTGACGGCCCAACGCAAATTTCAAACGAGATATGGATTTAACGTTTGGTGTGGTATCTTAGGTAGTTAATTATGATATAAATATTTTAGTAAATTAACCAATGTAATTAATACTTGTATAGATAATAATTTGATTGGACCCTTTTATTTTGCCAATAACCTCAATGGCGCCAGATATACGGAATTGTTAAGAGGCCAAATAATTCCGGCTATTAGAGGACTTGTACCAAATGATGATGATTTTCGAAAACTATAGTTTCAGCAAGATGGTTGTCCAGCTCACAATTCCCGAGAAGTTAGCGCCCTTTTAGCTGAACATTTTGGCCAAAATATTATATGCAATAGTGGACCAATTATGTGGCCGGCAAGATCACCAGATCTTACACCACTTGATTTTTATTTATGGGGTTTGCTAAAAATGAGGTATATGAGTTTGAACCGCCTCATAACTCATAACTGCAGGAAAGAGTCCGTGACATTCTTAACTCTATAAATAGGCGCACGTTAAGCAGAGTTATACGGAAAGTTTTAATTAATTGTCGAATGTGCCGTGATGCAAACGGACAGCATTTTCAGCATCTACGGGAAGGAATTTAGATGATACTCCCTGTATGTTTGTTGTGGTTTGTTTAGTATTCTTCTTAATCTTCTTTGGGTATTAAACCACTCATAGTTTTTAAAATTATCTTTATTAACGTTTCGATCCATAACCTAGGATCGTTTTCAAAATAATAAAAACTTGACATTTATGACACAAATTGAAGATGACTTTGATTTATTGATGTTTGAAATATTTGGTTTGAGTACACTAAGCAAAATTTTAAAGTTTAAATGAATAATTGCCTTCAATTTGTGTTACGGCCTGGGACCGACTTTTTTAGGTAGTCAATACGCTTAACGTGAAATCAGCACACAAACAGATACTTAAATTTCGATTCAAACCACCCACACTGTGTCAAACGAGGAATTATCAAAACCATGTATGATAGAGCAAAATGAATATCATCAAACGAAGAAATTTAAAAAGAGAAAGACCTAATCAGATGTACACTAATAGAAAACAAATATCCTAAAAGAATAATAGAGAAAGAAATGAATAAAACCCTAAAAATAAAGAAAAGAAAACAAAAACAATGATACACACAACAAAATGCTCTCAATACCATACATAAAAGGATTCTCCAAAAAAATTCATAGAATAGGAAACAAATTTAAAATTAAAACAGTATTTAGAACCAACAATACACTAAGAGCACAATTAACAAAAACAAAACCCAAAAACGCAATAAAAAGTTCAAAAATTGTATCTACAAAATACCGTGCGAATGTAATAAGTTTTATATAGGAGAAAGTTCCAGACCATTTGAAGTTCGATTAAAAGAACATAAATCATATATTAAAAATAGAAAATTTGAAAAATCCATGATTTGCCAACATGCATGGGACTCAGTCATAAAATAAAATGGGAGGACGCAAAATTATCGACAAAGAAGAAAACCACCAAAACGCAAAATCAAAGAAGCTGCTTATATAACCTTACATAAAAATAACTGCGTTGCAAACGAATCCGTAACTTTCAGTAAACAATGGATTCCATTACTAAAAGAAATAACAAAAGAAATAACAAATAAAATCAAATGCCCCAATATCTAGGTAGCATTGCAAGTTTTTCCTGGGTTTTCCTTGCGATATTAACATGAAATACAGCCTACATACATGATTTCTATTTATACATACAATAACTAATTATATAACAATAAGCTTATTAACTAGAAAACCATTATTTCGGCAAATATCTAAGTGTTGGGGGATCTTGGTAGCCACAGGTTGCTTAACCCCTTCACTGAATCTAGGTGAAATAAAACATAAAATTAGAAAACAATAGAAGGAAGCTAGCTCAGAATATAAATAAGTGCAGGTACATGTCCAACCAGTTTTGAGATGAAGATCCAATGAAGATGATGATGAAGCATATTAACAACCCCTGTAAAACAGCATTGGTATCTGACAAGTATAAACCCGCAATAAGGTTACCTCACAACCATATACAATCTCCGTTAAACAGTATTGGTATCTGACAAGTGTAAACCCGCCATAGGGTCGCCTCAGATCCATATACAACCTTCATAGAACAACATTGGTATCTGACAAGTGTAAACCCACCATAAGGTTACCTCAGAACAATGTTAAAATCTACCAAAGAGGTAGCCTAAATCATAATGATTTCCTTCAAAATAAATATAAAAAAACGACTACTTAGGCCTTTTAATAATGCAATTGCACACTTCTTTAATAACCATCCTCTAAATTGTATAAATAGAAACATGTTAAAAATTGTTTTCCAATTCCCAAGTTATTGAATTTTTACAATAAAAATTAATCAGCTGATTTCACGTTAAGCGTATTGACTACCTAAAAAAGTCGGTCCCAGGCCGTAACACAAATTGAAGACAATTATTCATTTAAACTTTAAAATTTTGCTTAGTGTACTCAAACCAAATATTTCAAACATCAATAAATCAAAGTCACCTTCAATTTGTGTCATAAATGTCAAGTTTTTATTATTTTGAAAACGATCCTAGGTTATGGATCGAAACGTTAATAAAGATAATTTTAAAAACTATGAGTGGTTTAATACCCAAAGAAGATTAAGAAGAATTTAGATGATAGTTTGCTGTTTCGGTCACATTTAATTTTGTTCCCTAAATTAGATAAGATAGGCTACAGTTTTATGTTTAAATTAATTTTAAGATTTATATCCAATACTTTACGAGTTCTACTTAACAAAATGTATGTGGTACTACTACTACTACTACTGTTTGGAAAGTAGAAATCAAATTTTTGCCCTGTTGGGATTACCAAACGTTGAAGAACATACAAATTTAGTTATTTTTAAAATTTAGGAGAGTTTTGCATTTTTTTACAGACATGTAGCATATTTTTGAAAAGGTAAGGCGCATAATATTCACTTAATATTCAAAATGGCGGCCATAAGAAAAACAAAAGTCGTGGGCGTTTCCTCGAAAACAAAAGACAGTCGAATGATTCTGTTTATGCTAAAATACTCCTTTTAGAAAAGTGTCTTAATAATGTGCAAGTCTTGTGATGGTGCGACTTATGATTCATGTTTTATTATCAAAAAACAAAATCCGCCATTTTTAGTTTTTTTCGAATATCTCCAAAACCAGACAACTTACACCAATTTTGTAAACGGATACAAAACTGGCCTGGATTCCTCCAAATCTTTCCCCATTTAACCCAATTTCTATCTCTTATAATAACTGAAATCACAATGTAGAGACTCGAAATTTGGACACACTGTATATATATATATATATATATATATATATATATATGTATATATGTGTGTGTGTGTGTGTGTGTATATGCTAGTATACGGTAGTTGCACAAGAGAAGTTGATTTAATACTACGAGAAGGCTACTGAACATTGTTTATACTCCCTAAATAAACAATTAAACCGTCCAAATAGAAAACTTTGAAACTAATCATTAAGTCGCGGGCAATATAAAGATAGAGGCCTGTAGTAGTTATTAAAATTCATAACCGTTGGAGAAAAGTCTGTGGGACAGCACGGTAAAGAAAATTGAAAGTGTTAGTAATGGCGTAGTAAATAATTGCGATTAGTGTGGGAATTATATTGGGATTGTGTTGCATGCTCTTAGAATATGCACCAAAGATTGAATAACCCCTGCGTAAAGAATACGTACAGACTTATGCACGTTTCAGTTGTTTTAAGATATCTTTGTATTATCGCCCAAGTTATTTTTTCAAATAAGTTGCTAAAACACGAGCAATGTAAGAAGCGTTAATAGCGTTAGATAAATGCACAATTTAATTATGTTGTTATTTCCTAGAAAGCATTCTAGATGGTTCAGGATAGATGTCCCGAACGACGTGTCTGCTAGCAACAAGTGTTGTGTAAGGCCTTGATATGTTTTTCTTAGGTATGGGTATGAAGCAATATATGTAGAAATCCGATTTTGTGGGTTTTGATCGCTGCCCCCGTCCAAAACGTTAGTAATTTGTTACGTTTATTTTCCGTATAAATTAATTACCTTATTTTTCTCCCTTGTTCATTCATTACTTGTTCGAATAAACTCCGTTTCAATCCTTAAATTCTTCAACAACCCCCTATATAGTGTACCTGTTCAGTATAAGCTCGCTTAACATAATTAATCATAAACACGCTTTCGAATAAATTCCTTAATTCAAACCCCTTTTGCTTTTACAACGAAAATTTTGTCTATAAATTAAATAGTCTATGCCTTGTTTTAGGTATCCCGTAATCTCTTATATTCTTCAATAACATTCTGTTTACAATAATAAATACGTTTTCTACAAATTTTCATGTTGAACTTATTTATTTCGAAACGATAAGTTGATGCTATAATTAAATAGTTCATAACCAGTTTTTAGGTAACCTTCAATTTGTTAAATATTACGACCGCGTGTAATAAGTTTTCCCTATTGTTCCAAACTAACGACTTGTTGAAATAAGGTCGCGCACTATCCAGGTTTTCCAGTTTTACCGCGCTTTGATAAGCTAGGATTTGCAGTTCGACTCCGTGTTGTTTGAACCATTTTGTTGAATATGATGTTACAGATTGTACGTGGAAATATTTTCTACATCTATTCATCACCGTATTGCAAAAGCGGTGCACGCTTTTCTGTTCAACAACTAGGTGTCTTGCGTGTATTCGGCGCGTTTCCCCGCGCGTGCCCATTCTAATCAGATTCCCGTTTTAGCTGGAGACCAACTGGGTTCTTTCTTTATGTAGAAAAACTACTTTTGTCCGTAGACCGCTGCTGCAATTACGGTAGTAGAATAAATGTATGCTGACGACCATGGCGTTCCTGTGTTGACTCACCCCCGACGGTTTGCGAGCTAAGTATCTGGACACTTACAGGTATGCAACTCGTTTTCTTGTGTGTGTTAATGGCATATTCCGAATCAACGTTTGGAGTAGAAAAGTGATATCAAAGAACTATTGTTTGTGGCGGCTAATCAATACTATCGCTCTACAGGTGTGACGTACTATTTTTTAAAGATGCGTAACAAACGAACGCACACGTTTATTCGCTTTATTAATTAGTTATTTTACAACAATTATTAGGTGAAATTTGAAAAACGTTTTGACAAAAGCTCTCACACGTTAATTCTTTCCTACTAATTAGTTACTTTATAAAAAGTATTAGATGAAATTTTAAAAACACTTGACAAAAGCTCTCACAGTTTTTATTTGCTACTGATTAATTTTATTTTGTGTAAATACGAGATGCGCACTTCGTATCTAGATTTCTACATTGTACGTATAATATAATTGTTTGCTGAAGAATAGTATTGCTTAATTTATTTTCTGTTTACTTGTTTGTACAGAATCTTTTATTTATTTTTTTGTGTCAATAGATAGTTGTGGGCGATGTACTTTATTTTTTTTGTTCCTTTTTTGGTATGTAGGCAAATCCCCCCACTCTCCGCGATTGGTAGTTAGCCTGGTATTTACTTTTCTTCCGGCTACGTCTAGGTACGTAGCAAATTATATCTGACAAAACAACGCTTCGACTTTTAGTAGATCAGATTTAAAAGACTTCGTGTTAAGGTACACGTATAAAACAGTCTTTTGCCCCTGAAGTTTGCAGTAAAAATCTTGACCGAAAAGTAACGCTTTCATAGCTTTTTTATTTGTGAAGGTATTTTTTAAATTTTTTGTCATAAAGAATGCAGTTTATCTTCATGTAATGCACTATCCATTGCTTGTTATAGACAATGTTGTTGTGTTGATAAGTGGGGAGAATGGTGACCTACATGGAAGAGGTTGAAACGGCAAGCCGTCCTGGAGATCCTGATAGATGCAGATTGTGAACCTATACCAGTCCATCGTTGAATGACAGCTGTTTAAATGAGACTACGGTTGGAGATACCATAATGAGGCGACATACCAGGCATACTTAAATACAGAAACACTGGTGGTTTCAGTCAGTTGGAACAACCTCGTACCGTTAAACCACTTACGACAACAGGAGCCCAGTATCTAATTCGTGTTGAGAAAATAATTCGTGTTAACCGTGGAATCAAAAAGCGACCGATTTTCACAGTACTCCAAATTTTCCAAGAAAAAATTCACTTTGTCGTGATAAAGTTATTGGAGTATTACCAGGTGTACTAATTGGGTTTCATGAACTCTAACGCAAGAACGTAGTGCAAAGGAAGCAAGTTTGTTAGGATTAGTTCGCCTTACACGAGCGTGTAGGTGAGACTGTCTTTCAACGCATCCTCAAAAGAGATCTCAAGAGCAAAATGTAACCTTCTGAGTACCGCCATGTCGTAGCTCCATTTTCCAATAAGTTTAGGGTTGTTGAGGTTTCGAATCAAGCCATGCAAACCATTTGTTGGGATTTCCAAGCTGTCGCGCTTATTGAATTTCTGAAGACTGGAACCATGAGTAATCTAAAGAGCCTTCTGGGAAGTTGAAAGTACTGTTTCATCGCGTCATGGTCCGCAAACGAATGAATCGCAAAACACACAAGAGGTTAGAGCGCCTGTAACTCAAGGAGGTTCTGTTGCATACGCCGTAAACCCCAACCTTGCACTCCACGACTTTATCTTTTCCCAAAAATAAAATAGCATCTTAAGGGTTAACACTTTAACACCGATCACGTGGTGAAAGTTCTATCTAATCTTGGTACCGACAACATCCACGAACTCTTTTTCCCACGGGTTTACCCAACTTGTCATGCGTTTGCGCACGAGCGTGGAAAGGGTTGGAGACTACGTTGAAGAATGAAATTACGTAGACGAAAACTGAGTTATTTGCACAAAGAAGTTTTTAAATTTTTTCACAAATAACAAATTTACGAGTAGGTCTTGTACACCTGCTTACAAGCAAAAATGGACTTACAGAAAAATGCACATATTGCCTCTTACAAATATACTAATTAAATCTTTCAAGATTTTATGCCGAATAGAATTTTCCGATGCAATCAATTATTTGGCATAAAACGCTTGTGAATTGTCTTTAACTTATAAAATGTAGTTACTATTGGAGCAGTTTGTAAAAAGATCTTCATAAACAAAAAATGTCAAAAACAATCTCACATTAGTTAAATAGAAAGTGTTATTGATGCACCAATTCGGTTACTTATACCCTATCTTTAAAATTTGTATGCAATTTTATAACTTCGCCGAAAGAGGAAAAGTACGGCATCCACTGAAACGCTGTTGATTTCTTCTAATTTAGAGTAACACTGTCTTCAAATCTTTAGTTATGCCCCTTAAACTACCTAACTCCGAATGTATTTTTGAACACTTTTAACTCCGTTAAATTACAAAGAGGTGTAACTGATTGGACAAGTCTCTTTTTCTAAATGAAGAGTTGAATTTAGACTAAAGTTAACCATTATCTGTGGCAATTTGCGAAGTTAAAGTAAAAATTCAATCAGAAGGAAGCAATTTTTGTTCTTCTACTTCTTTGGCAATTTTTTTCCACCGCTCCAAGTTATCATGGCACACGTCCAAAAGTGGTTTTGTTTCAGGCAGTATGTTGTACAATAAAGAATAGCAAGGCGAACAAATTCCAGTTAAAAAACCGACTTGCGATGCCGCTTGTTGGTCAGGTAAATTTCTATCCATCATTGCAATGGGTATTCTTCCACCAGCGCGTTCCTCATCTCCTTGTGAGTAAAATTCTTCAAAAATTACTTTTACTGTATCTACCTGTATCGGCCAGGGTTTTGCACTGGCGCATAAATCGCTAGCAGTCATACTTATTGCCTGAATTAGCAAACGATGTTCTTGGTTAGACCAACTAAACGAATTTTCTTGAACAATCTTGGCAAGTTTTGTTTTATTAGGGAAGAAAAGAGCCAAATCTGTAGCCAGGATGCAGTGCTTTATTAGACTTAAAACTTGTTTATATTCGCCGCTGGAGAGCTTGCTAAATATATTATGACCATCCTATCGAATAAAAAGTAATAGATTATACTTATAAAAAGAAATGTTTACCTGCTGCAATATCATGACTGTTTGGTTAAAATGGTGATGCTCCAGTGTTGAAGTGGAGTAAATAGCGGCCAATGGAGATTCAGTTTCTAACATAAATTTGTTGTTCTTTCCACGATGATCCAAATCGTGACAAAGTGCTGCGATGTATAGCGCCAACGACTAAAAAGTTAAATTGTTATTTGAAGTTTTTAAACAGCTTTAAAGTAAACGTCACTTACATATGTATAAAGCGATAGTGATTTCCAGTTAGCCTTAAGGAAAGAGCGTGGTAGACGTTTTCGAGTTGCATGAAAAGTTGACACGCACGCGCGTGCACACAATATTGCAATGTAGCATTATTCCAAATATTTTATTAATAAAAATAGTATTTAACAATCTAGTCACTATTGTCCAAAGCTCAGTCTCATATTAAGAAACTATAAAACGAAATCTAACGCAAATTTAGGTAAAAATCTAAAATTTAGTAGAAGTAATGGACAGTTTATACCTTTGGACAAAATTAACGGCACGAGGTTATTAACCTTGTGGTTTTCTAAAGTTCGATGGCATACGGTGCGATTATTAATTTAAAGTTTTGATTATTGATATTTTTGTTGTGTAGTGATTTTACTCGTCCATTGCCATAACCTTCAATAGGTGGCTTTGTAACGCGTTTGCATTGCTTCAAATATAAATTAGATACGGATACATAAATATTAAATATTGGTGAACAGACTAAATATGGACCCATCCTGTATAGTGGAATTCACTAATAGCTAATATTAATTAAGTATAATATTTCAAAATTTTGGTCCTATAAATGTGATTCAGCTAATAAGGTATAACATTATTTTTGTTAAATACATCTTTAACGTAATATTCCAGGACGATGACTTAGTTTAAAACCGCAAATGAAAACAGATCTTAATGTGACCAGACACTGCGTTTGCGTTTGTCATAAAAAGATAATTTATGATAGACAGTTGTCATCCGTCGCGACCACCAAGCCCATCAAAATAATACCACAAAATACAAATTGCATACAAAGAACGTGTCTTTTACGTAATTAACGTGACGCTAACTTTTTAGTCAGCTAAAATTAAAGTATGTTACATAGTGAGAACGAAATTCGTAGAAGGGAAAATTAGATATAACGGCCAAGCTTGGCAAATGGGAAAGTTAAATCCAAACAAATAAGTCGAAATGTAGCCATGACAAGATGTAGGTCACGCGGCGTTGAAGGTATGCCGCGCACGGCCGTGGTTTGTTTGATTTGCAGAAAGGGAATGAAATCACTTTTACGTGTTCATGGATTTTACTGTCGCGGCGGTGGAATAAAAATTTACAACAACATTATGGGATCGTATCTAAATGTAAGGATTGAAACTTGGGAGTACAGCCGTTCAGAAATGAAAATTTGTTATTGTTCTATGTGAATTGGTGACTTAGTAGGAGATTGTATCCGTTTATTCATAGGAAGAAATGGAAATTTGTAATTGTTCTATGTGAGTTGGTAACCTAGTAGGAATGTAAACCATAGATGTTACTGGATGTCCTTATTCATTTAGAATAAACAATGAGTAAATAAATCTTTTAAATGATGTAGAAATAAGCTAACGTTAAATTGGGATTCCATCCGTTCATTCATAGGAAATTTGTTACGTTCACCTTCTGACGGTATACGAAACCTTTATTTACATATGTGGAGCACAGCGCTGTATGGCTGTGAAGCCTGGACAGTAGGAGAAGCGGATAAGAAAAAGGTAGAAGCCTTTGAAATGTGGTGCTACCGACGTATGATGAAGATATCATGGACAGACAAAGTTGAGAACAAAGAGGTACTAGAAATGGTAGGAGAAGAAAGATATATGGGAAAAACGGTAAAAAAATAGGGGAAATAGGATGATAGGCCACATACCACGGCATGAGGGAATAGTACGGAATATATTAAAAGCAGCGATAAGCAAAAACAGAAGTAGAGGTAGACATAGGTTAGACCATTGCACACAGATAGTGGAAGAGGTAGGCTGTAGGAATTTCAGGGAAATGTGTAGGCTAGCTCAGAATAGAAATCAATGGAGGTACGCGTCTAACCAGTTCCAAGATGGAAAAGCTAACGACGAAAAAAATAACTGTACTTCAACATGATAATTATTATAAGCAACTACAGATATTGGTAGTGCAATATTCTCGAATAATGTTAATTGTGTGAAAGGATTTACTGGAAAACTATTAATTCGGCAAATGTCTAACTGTTGGGGGATCTTGGCAGCCACAGGCTGCTTAACCCCCTTCACATACTACTGAATCTCGGTGAAATAGGGCGTATAATTAGAAAACAATAGAAGGGGAACCGAGCTGTATATAGGCTGTGTGTGAATTTTAGGAAACTGCGTAGGCTAGCTCAGAATATAAATAATTGGAGGTACGCGTTCAACCAGTTTCGAGAAGAAAACCTAAGGACGAAAAAATAAGCGCACATAGATCTGATGATTATTTAAACAACTACAGGTGTTGGTTGTGAAATATTTGTAACTAATGTTGATTATGTAAAGGAATATATTGAAAAATATTAATCGGTAAATGTTCAAGTGCTGGGAGAACTTGGCAGCCACAGGCTGCCTACCATCTTTCATAATCACTGAATGTCGGAGAAATAGGATATATAATTGTAAAACAAAAGAAGGGGCCGAACTGCATCTAACAAGAAAGGACAGCGCCTATGATCAAAGACAACAAACATAGAAACAAGAAGATAATTGTTGAAAGCATAAGTGTTGAGCACAGCACAGTATACCTATGAAATACGGGCAGTAGGAAAAGTAGACAGAAAAACGGTAGCAGCCTTTTGGAATGTTGTGCTTCAGATGTATGAGGATGATAGCATGGACAGACAAAGTTAATAACAAATAGGTTATGGAAATAGTAGGAGAACAAGGATATCTGTGGAAAAAAATAGGAGAAATAGAAGGGCAGAATACATTCTAAGGCATTTTTGGGGAATAGTACGTGATGTATTACAAGCAGAGATAGGAAAAGGGAGGTAGATGTGGACCTAGATCAGATAGTGATATTTGTAGACTGTGCAAATTTCAAAGAAATGTGTAGGTTAGTTCAGAATAGAAAACAATGAGGGTACGCGTCTAACCAGTTACATGACTGAAGACCTAATGATGATGGTGTCTGTTGAGTGTATCCAGTAAAGTGTATGAAAAATTGTGATGGAGGGAGTTCGTAAGAGAACACAGAGCAAGATATGGTATGTTCAATATGGTTTTATACCTGGAAGAGGATGTGTGGATCAGATGTTCGCAATGCAACAAATTGTTGGCAAGTGTATGCATGCCAGAAAGAAAATGCATGCAGCATTTGTAGATCTGGAAAAGGCGTATGACTGCGTGAATACGGGTAAGCAAGTGTTTGATAAAATCTATTAAAGTGATGTACGAAGGCAGTAGAATATGTGTACGTGTGAATGGCTACATGGTGCAATACTTTGACATTGTGAAAGGTGTAAGACAGAGCTGTGTAATGTCACCATGGCTGTTCAATGTATTTACGAACAATTGTATCGGGCAGGCTTGCGAAGGGATGAAAGGGGTGAAAATTAGAGTAACAAATGTCAATGCGGATGATGCAGTATTGTTGGCCGAATCGTCACAAGATTTGCAATAAATGCTTGACAGGTTGTCGGAAGTGTGTGGGTTTTATTTTTTGTACAGGTACCCTATTGCTAAACTGTTAACACATTGAACCACCCATGGCTTCAACTGACGAACCCAAAAATACAAAATTTAAAGCATGCGGCCAGGAACATAGCACTGGTGACGAATTCAATAATGATCTCTTTCCGGCAGTATTTTGATGGCTATTTGTGCTATTATTTTAATAGAAGGTTAGTTCAAGCCTTATATCTCTGTACATTTTTAAGTAATAATAAATTTTACGATTCTGTTAGTCTCTTATATTTATTACCTGTTGTTTTAATCTAACTTAAGCTTCAAAACTGGGAGCATCATTTGAAGTTGTGCAGTGACAAAAATAACATGTAGAAGTGTCATTCTAAGACCTCCCTCCTTCGATAAGTAGAATGATCGTAATAACGGTTGTCAAGCGATTGAATACGGGTACTTTCACCTGGGCTGTTGGTACAGAAAGTCGGATTAGATAAGCAGGATGGGCCTGGGCAATTATGCTTGGTGCCGTGTGAGGAAAAAGAATGGGGAAAAGTAGTGAAACCGTCCTGCCGGCGCTTTTTCGAGAGTTAAATGTATTAAACAAGATGTTAAAAATATAGGCATCAGAATTACATGCAACACGTGGATACACGTGGAAATATGTTAAATTTAACCTAATTATTGAAATTAGGTGGTTTGGGAAAATTACAACATGATTCACGGTGTTATAAAAAACTTCAAGTTTCATAAAACGTTTCGGAAATGGTATAGGTGCATCGCCGATATTTCATAGAGGTAAACATCTGGATTATAACCAAGTAAGTGTTTTCTGTTTTATTCGACTTGGAAACTTTCAAGCTACGCTATGCTCTTTGACCTTATTATATCATTGTGATTGTGAAGAGAACCTTATAGACTCCATTTTTATTTTCGATAAGTGCAAATAAAAAGAAATTATAGAGGGCAGTGTACATTAAGGGTTAACTTTTAGAAGTAACAAATTTAAACTACAAGCTAGGAAAATAAAAATTATTCAGGTTCAAGAAACTAAATTATTTTATTTTAAACCATAATCTTGGTAATTATAATATTCTGAAGTTTAAAATTCGCTGGTCACTGATCAGATTAAATATGCTTAATTGAAACTCGTACATGAAAGAGAAGGTTAAGTAGAATTAATATTTAAATGTGAAGTCTGTCGTAGTACTACCCCAGCACTAAGTCTTGTTACACTTCGTTTAAAGTTTTATCTGGTCGGTAATGCAGTTAACAAAATGTTACACTTAGATTCTGGTACATTGAAATGGCGATAGATGGCTCTTAAAAGCCGGTAATACAATTACCAAAGTTCATAAGATGCACCATGACGTCATCGACAATTTATATTGCGCGTAATTACAAAATATTACATAAAATTAAAACAATAAAAATTAGAGAATCTACTCACGTGAAGGATCCGCTAACCGGCAGGAAATCACGCTGCGGTAGCCTCGGCATCGCTGCTGCTGGTAGAGTTGGACATCCAAATTATCTCGGGGTCATGGGATGCTCCAGGGTCATCTTCGTTCCTATATGCAGTGGAAGACGGGAATAGGTAATTAAGGAAAGATAATCAAGATAAGGAAATCTACATAATAAGATAACACGACACCCCGCACGACTGTTCACTTCAAAGTTCGGCGTAAAAAAGCCACGTTTCCGCGCGAGAACCGCGGAACTCCCTACTCTTTTGTAGCATTGCCTTACCCCTATGGGGATAATTCACACTTGCCAATAGCACTATTGTGACGTACCGGAAGCCCCGCCCAGTTCATTCAAAAATGTTCGCGCGTCTTGCGTATTTAAAATTATGGCGGGAACTTCCGCACATCAAGAAAACTAGACTAAAACAATGTTTAAGTGCAAATTGATTTGCACGTAACAATCGCGACAAAGCCACAAAAGAAAAACTTAAAAAGAAAAAGTCTGTTAGCACAGTAACAGCTTAAAATCTAAGTCTTTACTACCCTATATAAACCCTAACTTAAAGCTACAAAATGTTTATATAAGGCGCCACCTGGTTTTTCGACCGATAACACGTCTACCGAAGTACCAGGAAACGGAATAGGTAGCCCGATAGTCTTTGACTACACTACTTACCGACAGCACAAATTTGTCGGGGAGCATGAAACACTGCTTAAACTAACACGGGTGCGACAAGTCGCCTAAACTATCTAAGCCTATCTAAACTTATCTAACTAAAGCTAACATAAAGTTCTTATATGCAAACACACATGAGTGTTGCATCAAACTATTCTTCTTTTTTGGCAAGAAGTGCCCAAATTTAAAAAAATGTTCATGAGAGTGCGTCACCTTGCACTCCAGCAAATTTTGTTTCTGGTACTTTGGTTTCCTCCGATGCACATTTAACTTGTCCATGACACAGTTGTGAATCCACAAATTTACCAAAAGTACCACCTACTAAATCCTTATATGCTAACCTGACAAATTACATTTCTAAATTGGGTTAGCTTTTTCACTTAATTTTCAGAAAGATAATTTCCACGTCTGGTCATATATACCACACGTTAGGACGATAAAAAGATAAGATAAGATCTCAAATTGATGTTAAAGATAATAGATAAGGTAAAGATATTAAGCTTAAGTTGTTATCCTCAAAGGTAATGAATAAGATAACGGTATTAAGCTTTAGTTATTTTTGAGATACTCGATAAGATAACACGATATTAAGTTAAAGTGATTATAAGAGATAGTAGGTAACATGAATTTAAACAGAAGTTATTACTCAAGATAACCGGTAAGATAACGCGACATAACTCGAAGTCATTCCTAACGGTAGTCGGTAAGATAACGATAGATTAAACCGAAATTATTACTAACGGTAATCGGTAAGATAACGATAATAAACTAAGGTTATTACCAAAGGTAATCAATAAGATAACGATATTAAACCTAAAGGTATTATCGAAGATAATAAAGAAGACAAAGATATTGGCCTAGTTATTACCCAAGACAATGATAACAACAAAGAGTGGCTCCAGTAGAGCCGTTTAAATGGGATTGACCCTATAAAACACAGCGTAGTCTGAAGGACCACCTGCGATATTAATCCGACAAGATAAGATATACACATTTTAAAATTCACTAGGCTCCTAAGAGAACTAGTACGATAATTTTCCTAACGAGTGCTTCGACTACGATAAGAAAATCAGACAAAGATAGACACGACAACTTAAAAGTATCCTCACAGATACAAACACACAAAACAAACTGTTTTAAGGTAGTTTTTAAATCGGTAGCACCCTAAACACACACAAATGCCCAATTATAAGCAGTTAAATACAGATACACTGTCCCCATATGCTAAAACAACCGAGAATTTAATAAAATAACAATAAGAAGCGATAGCGTCTCACCACAAAGTTCAATAAAAATAACGAAAAAAAGTTTATAAGTTATGTAGATTTAGTAGAAAAGGAAGGAATAATGTTGTAGTATAATGATGTAGTATAATGTGGGCGATTGCAATAATTCAGAGGAAAAACACACGGAATAGACAATCCTAGCTTTTGCAACTGCGAATATGAACTATTTCTTTCAATGGCATAGACTGCGCATGTTCTATGTGAGCCCAAAGAAGAAAGCATTCACTCAACATCAGCCAAAACCAGTCATAAAAATTCAATGGGTTATTTCAACCAAAGTTACGACAATTACCATTCAATTAAACCATATAAGAGAAATACTAAAGACCGAACAATATGTAATAGGAAAATTTCAAGGGTTAATTAAATGAAACGACAGAGCTATATTGGGGTGTAGAGGATGAAGTGATATATGAGTAACGGTATGGTCGAGGAAAAGTCAACCAGAAGAAAAAGATAGCTAAATTAAGGTAAGTAAAGTTAAACGTGTAAGAAATTATATACTATATGAGGAAGGAATAAGTAATTAAAGATACTAATTGATGGTGAGAACAAAAATATTAGGTAAATCGTGAGGATAATGGGGCATGAAAAACTTAATTAGCATTTGGGTCGGCAGAGAATGGCTTAAGGTCTTTAATATGCCACCTGCCTTGGCGTTTTCCTTCAGTATCCTGAAGTTCGTAGATAAGGGGACTAATAACACGTGTGACTTTACAAAGAATGAATTTAGGGGCCAATTTTGAAGAAAATTTCTTAGATGCATCCGATAAGACATAGTTCTTTTCCACACTTGTTCGCCTAAGGCAAAGGAAATATTTCGCTTACGCAAGTTATAATGGTCCTTGCTCTTTTCGTAAGCTTTTAACAAATTTTTCTAACGTCGTTAAAGATAGAAGGTAGTGACTGTTGGTCCTTGTCCCAACGTACTTTATCGTCAAATTCAATTACGTTAGTATCGTCAGGCACTAAACCATAGTAACTCCCATCGATTGGGGTATATCTTCCAAAAACAAGAAAAGACGGAGTGAATTGGGTTGCTTTGTGTTTAGATGTACGCAAAGCTTGAGCAATTTCAAAGATATGTTCATCCCATGTAGTATGGTCTGAATTAATATAAGAAGAGATAGCGGTAATTAAAACTCGATTTACTCTCTCGGTAGGGTTTACTTGGGGTGATATTTTGCGTTAAACCAAATTTTTGTACTTTGTAACTTTTAACGAAATTCTGAAAATCTTTAGAGATAAATTGTGCACCATTGTCACAAAGAATAATCTGGGGACACCAAAGATAAGAAAGACATTCTGTTCTAGGAATTTAATTATTGCAGCGGAGGTAGCTTTACGTAAGGGTTGCACCATAACAAATTTAGAAAACCAATCGGTAACGACTAAAAGATATTGATTGCCTCTTTTCGATCGAGGAGAGGTCCTAATAAGTCAAGCGATATTAATTGAAAGGGATAAGATACACGCTTAAAGTTACCCATTAAACCAGGGCGAGCATCTTGCGAACTCTTATGGGAACCACAAATTTTGCAGCTTTTAATGTAGCGACAAACAGATTGCTTAAGTGTGGGCCAGTAATACAATTCAGATATTTTCGCGAGAGTTTTGTAACACCAAGGTGTGCAGCTAAGGGATCGTCGTGACATAATTTGAGCACCTCACTGCGATTTGCAGTGGGCACAACGAGTTTCCATTCAGGTATATTCGATATTTTATGTGGGGACGAGGATACAAATTTATACAGTCTATTATTAGTTACTCGAAAGGTAGGAAATTTGTCGGGATTATCGGAAACTTTTTTAATCATATTGAGGTACCAGGTATCCAGAATTAAATTTGGAAGGTTTAGAGAAACAACATCTCGAGATAACGCATCAGGTACGATATTTAATTTGCCAGGCCTATGCCTAACATCGAAAGTAAATTGAGATATACGCAAGTTCCATCTTGCCAAACGACCTGCGGTTGTTTCAAGTTATTAAGCCAAGTGAGTGCTGCACAATCAGTGATTACGGTAAAGTGTGTACCTTCGACATATCCTCTAAATTTCTCGATGCCAAAGATAACACCCAATAGTTCTCGTTCGGTAGCAGAGTATTTTTGTTCGGCAGAAGTTAAGGCACGGCTCGCATAAGCGATTGGATGTTCTAAACCATTGTTTACCTGGAACAACATTGCACCTAACCCAGTAAGTGAGGCATCGGTTTGTATATAAAACTTATCATCGAAATTTGGAGAGATTAAGATAGGTGCTGAAGTGATTAGTGTTTTAATTTGTTCGAAAGCCTGTTGGGATTCTAAATTCCACTCGATAGTTTGGGATTTCTTTTTATTTTTAATTAAAGCGGTAATGGGTGCAGATATAGTTGAAAGGTTAGGTAGAAAATGCGATAATAGCTAATCATTCCTATCAAACGTTTGATTTCGGTAACAGTTTTGGTGTTTTAAATTTAGTAATAGCATCAACTTTAGCAGGATCTGCTCGTAAGCCTGTTCCATCGACAATAAAACCAAGAAATGTAAGGGATGAACGACAAAATTGAGACTTTTCCCAGTTTATCTTAAAACCTGCTGCATTTAAACGTTCTGCAACTTCATCTAATGTGGCGATATGTTTATCGAAAGAACTTGAGATAACTAAGATATCATCTAAAAATACAAAGGCACGTTCTTGATGTAAGATAGGACCTAACGTTTGATCCATAGTACGTTGTAAAGTTTGTGGAGCGTTACAGAGACCAAATGGCAAAAATTATATTCGAAAAGACCTCGGCCTGGGACACAAAAAGCAGTTTTTTGACGAGAAGATAAGTCGAGAGGTATTTGATAAAAAGCTTGTCTTAGGTCGATAGATGAGATAAATTTTGCATTACGAAGCCTGCTCAAAATTGAATCAGTTCTAGGTAAAGGATAAGCGTCTGGAACAGTAACAGAATTTAGCTTCCTGCCATCAAAACAAACACGCCATTCGTCATTCTTTTTCCGAACTAGCAATACGGAGAGGTCCACGGTGAATTTGAAGGAGAGATAACACCAGATACTAACATTTTGTCTATTTCCGCATGTAAATGCTTTTGTAAGGCAGGCGATAAGGGATATTGACGTTGCTTAAAGGGAAGGGCATCACCTGTAGAGATAACGTGTGTTGCCGTTGTAACACAACCAAGTTCAGAGGTATTAAGTTTGCGAAATTTGTCGATTGTAGCGTTAAGAGTTACATCTTGGGAATCAGTAAGAGAGATTTTGTTAGATATTCCTGTAGATGCACAGGAGTTCGTTTTAATAGAGGTTTGCCATGAAAATCCTGAAAGTAAAGTGACAGATTAAAAGTTTACAGAAATCAACGCCCAGTAGAAAAGGATACGCTAATGCAGGGACAATCAAAATAAAACATCACGTTCAAGAGACTCTACACGAATTTTTAACTTAAGGGAACCGGTTACATGTATTTGATTATCGTCAGCTAAATTTATGGAAGTTTTTCGGGAATAATTTGAATTTTGATATTTTGTTGAGATAATTGATGTAAACCTTCGTTATTTATAAGAGAACATGAAGAACCTGTATCCAGTAAAGCAATTACATTTAAGGAACCAATTGAGATAGATAAGTGTGGACGGTTATCGAAGGGTTTTTAACAAGTTGTGAAACGGTAGCAGTCTTTTATGATAAAAGGAATTGACGGTTTGTAACCACTTAGACCACTCGGCTGGAGTAGTGTAGCATAATTCCTCTAATGAAGGTAAGGTATTTTGTACATTAATAGTAGCGGTATTATTATTAGATAAATTTAATGACGGTACAACGTTAGAAGTGGTTTTATAATTTAAATTTATTGGCGTCTGTGTCCGTTGGATGATTGGTGTTGAGGGCGATTTTGGTTTCTTCGAGATATTCACACCCTGATTTGAAATATCTCGCCGGAGTTTCCGATACGTTAGGATTACAGTTGGTGCAGTTAGATTTGTAGATATTTGAACGACCACAGCCATAACAAAAAATATTTCTAGGGTAAGTGCAGACAGTATAGCTATGTCCACTTCGTTTGCAGTTCCAACAGGTAAGTGCGTTGTTAGTGACGGTAGAAGGAACGTTAAGTGTAGATACTTTACGGGAAGGTCGAACTTGGCAAGCTAGATCAGGTTCTAGGAGACCAGATAATTTCTCGGGTGGTGGTCGATATTTGTCAATCCTTGACCTCACTTCTTGAAGAGAGCGACATAGGTCTTTAAAATGAGCTAGCGAAGATATGGGCTGTAATGCCAAACGTTCTGAGAAATGGGGGTTTAAATTTCTAAGTAATTGATCGATAATTTCGGATTCGGAAGGTTTTTTGTCGAGTCTGCTATATAAAGCTTCTAATGAGGTAATAAAAGACACAACATTTTCGTCGGGACCTTGAGTTCGGTTACGAATTTCGTTCCAAAGATCGTTAATGTAGCCATAAGGTAGGAAGTCTCGTTTTAAACAGGCAACTAACTCATTCCAGGTAGAAATTTGGTGTCGTATGTTTCTATACCATATTAATGCTGAGCCTGCGAACAAATCACCAGCTGAGATAAATAGGTCCTGGTCGGTACACCCGCGGAAATTTTAAAATCGTTAATCCGGTCAAGAAAGGATGATAAAGAAACCTTCGAATCAAACCCTTCAAAGGTGAGACCCCATTTGTATACAGGTATAGGTTTTCCTAATGGTTTAGGTTCGGCAAGCGCAAGATTTGAAAAAGGTAACGATATATCTACGTCTGCGTTAGGATTAAGTCTTTCTAAAAGAATTCCTTCAAGCAATAACACCTCGGACAACAAACTTTGTTTAGCTTGAGTCGCTTGGTCATCGTTATATAAAGATAATGATTCGATACGGTGTTTGACGTGGGTTATTCTTGAAGTCAATCTCCTAATTCGATATTAGTAGCCGCAGGATCTGTTTTGTTTATTATACCCGATATATCATCTAAAGTTAATTTAATTTCTGATACGTTGAGTGGCCAATCGCCAACAGGGTTCTTTAAGATAGCAACGCCTTTGGTTTCCTGTGACAAAACAGCCCTAAGTTGAGATCGCCTATCATTCTGATTGCTCGCAGCTATGATACTTCTACATTCCAGCTCGTAGATTAATTCGAGGGATTTTAGATGTGATACGTTCATTATGAATACAATATTCAAGACACGATATAAAAATATGCGATTTTGACGCAGATTAGAAGGTAAAAAACACGTTACAGCTACTTTAAGGTAATACGATACGATATTTAGAGGTAAGAGCTTGTTAGAACGTCACCGATAACACCAAAGAAACACATTTAAGGTATATGGAAACGAAATCAATGTTCAGTTAAATACATATTTTATAGATAATGACAGACAAGCCTTCCAAAATGGAAAATGGACGCAGAGGATATGTTATTTAACCTATAAGGCAACAACGTATAGTCAAACACTTCTTAAAAAGGTATACTAGCAATTTATTTCACTCAAGTGTTTTTTAAACACAAAATTTTCATGTAAAGGATAAACCATAATGCAATTTTAGAATGTAACATAAAGAACAATGTATTTAAGTTTCAAAAAACGGCCTTTCAAAGTTAAGGAAAGCAACTAAAGATATTTTAATTTAATATATGTGGATAATTTTGTAATAAACGTGTTTTAAAGGCTTGTAATTAAGGTAAATACTTATTCATATACTTACATGGATAAAAATATGTTTCCTTAAGTGAAAAACTGTTTCAATAACATCTGTTAAAGCATTGCTTGTTCATAACTGAAATTAACATAACCTAAAACAAAGAAGAAACCCTGAAGTTCATAGCCTGAACAGGTTGAAGGCGCCATCTGTTACACTTCGTTTAAAGTTTTATCTGGTCGGTAATGCAGTTAACAAAATGTTACACTTAGATTCTGGTACATTGAAATGGCGATAGATGGCTCTTAAAAGCCGGTAATACAATTACCAAAGTTCATAAGATGCACCATGACGTCATCGACAATTTATATTGCGCGTAATTACAAAATATTACATAAAATTAAAACAATAAAAATTAGAGAATCTACTCACGTGAAGGATCCGCTAACCGGCAGGAAATCACGCTGCGGTAGCCTCGGCATCGCTGCTGCTGGTAGAGTTGGACATCCAAATTATCTCGGGGTCATGGGATGCTCCAGGGTCATCTTCGTTCCTATATGCAGTGGAAGACGGGAATAGGTAATTAAGGAAAGATAATCAAGATAAGGAAATCTACATAATAAGATAACACGACACCCCGCACGACTGTTCACTTCAAAGTTCGGCGTAAAAAAGCCACGTTTCCGCGCGAGAACCGCGGAACTCCCTACTCTTTTGTAGCATTGCCTTACCCCTATGGGGATAATTCACACTTGCCAATAGCACTATTGTGACGTACCGGAAGCCCCGCCCAGTTCATTCAAAAATGTTCGCGCGTCTTGCGTATTTAAAATTATGGCGGGAATTTCCGCACATCAAGAAAACTAGACTAAAACAATGTTTAAGTGCAAATTCGATTTGCACGTAACAGTCTAATTTTTTATGATGTACTCTTGTTGAAAAAATTATTATATATTTTAGAATTTTTCACGAAAATATTGGGGGTTTGCCGGTGGATTTTCAGATCGCCTGCTGCCGACTAAAATGTCCCTCAGTTATTTACGTGCTTTTCTGGGCGTTCAGCATTAGACGTTTCTATGGAGATCTTTTCCAGGTCTTTTTTACTCGTGGTAGATCATTTGATCGGGCGATAGATCTTGCGAGTTTTTTACATTTGTTTCATGTTTCAAAGCGATTTTTGGTTTCTTCACATCGGTCTCCTATAAGAGCAGGGTGACGGTTAGAAGTAGTCACTTCTCGACCATTAAACAGGCGAACAAAAGTAGTCGGAATTGGATTGTAAAAACTCCATTTCGTCCACTAACTGCTGGTGTTTGTTACTACGTTCGATATATCGCATGAGTACTTTACCACAATTGGCCAGCCAAGTAGGAACAGAGCTACCATTTATAGACGGACAAGGATGTTTGTCTAACTTAGTGGTAGTTGCAGTACTACACTTGCTAGAAAAAAGAGTAGCGTTGTCGTTGGTATTATTCCGCACGGCTTTAACAGAGACGGAATCATAACTTTGAGAATGCGTTTCGGCCATTTCTAGAGAGAGACACTGATTATAGGCCTGGTCTAGAGCAGTGGCAAGTTTTCAAAAAACCTTTGCCTAATTTCAATAGCCGTAATTCCATAAATGAACACATCACGGATACTATCTTTCCTATTGGTTGCCGCGTCAACGTTTTGAAATTCACAATCTTTAGAGATTAACTTCAACGCTTCCAAGTACGTGTCTATATTTTTGTCGCAGCATTGCCTTCGAGTAGCTAGCATGTGTCGAGCATAGATGATGTTTTTCGGGTTAACACATAGTTTATCCAGCAATAGCATCGCTTCGTCAAATGATTTCCATTCGCAGATATGCGTAAACACCTTAGGGGATACATGATTGATATGCAATTGTAATTTCACTTGATCCTGTGTCTGTTTGTTTTCAGGTTTCTGGATCACTAGAAAGTTCTTAAAAGTTGGCTTGCAGTGCTTCCATTCTTGTGCTGGAACACTGTTTGATGGGTCAACATAGGATCTATCAGGTGTAGTATATTTGTCTATGCGATAGAGCACGAATATGACCTTTACTGCGAAAGACCAAATTTATGTGTTAATTAATATTCTGATTAGGTTCCACAGATGTATAAATTAGGCTGAGCTTGGTTTCATTAGATAGTGTTAATTTGGGGCCTCTTCAGGAGTCAGGGTACATGGCGGATACCTACTGCACCCGTTGTTAAATCAACCCATAATATGCTCTCTTATTTTGCACCAAAAAATTAAATTATTGCATTAATTACGAGGAGCAATTAAGTACAAATCAGCTTCTATTGGCTGAGCGTTGGGATGGGTTTTGGTATGTGTTTGGGTAGTTGTAGACGTTAGGTGGAGCCACACTAGCCGGTTTCTCCGGTGTTTTATTTAGTAACCATTACGATGAGTGAGATGAGTCTCTATTCAGCAAAGCATAATTATAAAGCTCCTCATCCGTCTAAACGTGAAACCAACCGAAATTTACCGCAGACTGCATGTCCAGTTTGAGGAAGCTCCCTTTCGCGGTCAAGAGTGATGGTTCGGTGCAACGATTTTAAGTAAGACCCTAAACGTGCTACAAATTAAGTTCATACCCATCGTACTCACACTAGTGCAACTAATGAAAACAGTTCACGTGTTCGTAGTTTTATCGAACGGGATCGATGCTTCAGAGTGCTTCAAACTTCGAAAGAACTTAATGTCAGCTTGGATTTTCCAATGAGTCATCAGAAAGCAATTGGGCTTCAGAATAATCTCAACTTGTTGAGTTGCAGAGTTGCTGAATGATGATTCACATTCCTCTATTGCTTGACACTCGTTTTGAAGAAGAAGAGGTAGCTTTTTGCATAAAATTGTTACCTGCGACGAGATATGGGTGCATCATTACACCCCTGAATCAAAGCGTGCAAGCATGGAGTGGAGAAGGAAAGGCGAAGAAAACCCCGTGAATGCTAAATTACGATTGTTTGCGGGAAAAATGTCGACAACGGTTTTTTGGGACTGGAGGAAGTTCCTACTGGTGGATTTCTTACTCGGACGTCAGACCGCCAACGCAACCTATACTACTGCAGTCGCTTAGGTCAAGCAAGGCTTCAGTATCGACGTAAAAGGCGAGATTGTCCTATCGGCGAGGTATTGATACTCTACGACAGCAGGTGCAACGCAGCAGAAATTGATGGAAATGCACTGAAAAACACTTGATTATCCACCTTGCTGCCCAGACTTCGTCATGCAATTTTTACATGTTTGGATCCCTCAAAGAAGCACTTGGAGACGAGCGATTTGAGACCAAGTGAAAACATTCGTGCGCAACTGGTTAGATGCCCGTCTAACTTCATTCTACAAGAACGGAATGGAAATATTACCAAAACGTTGGCAAAAATGTATCATAAAAGGAGGAGATTGTTTAGAAAGAAAATTTGTAGAAATGTAAATGTTTCCTATAAAATAAATTTTGTTCAAGCAAAAGGCTTGTTTGTAATTGATTCACCCTCGAACTCACCTTCACAAATAGTATCTTATTCAACAAGTGAATTGTGATAGCCATTACTCATTGGGAAGGTTTACGCCGCGAGCCTGTTAGGGCGAGCGGCGTAATCCAAATGAGAAATGGCCATAACTCGCGAGTGGAATACTATACTCTTCCCACGACCACACAATTTTTCATTTTATCAGATATTTTCTAAACGTTTAAACTAATATCGCAATCACTGACAAGCAAATATTTATTTGTCAAAGTGTAACAGCCTACTTTGCATGATACGAAAATTATAACTCGCGGATTATGAAAAATAGAGGTTTTTACTGATTGTACAGAGCTGTTGGATTATGACCATAATTCACGACCTGGATGTTTCTGATTGGTTAAAGGTGTTGGATTATGATTTCATACACACCTACAGAATAATGAGTACTACTCATTCTTAAATGTATAAGAAATGCATTACTGGATAGTCGTGGGAAAAAATGATGACAGTACACTACACAAAATGTTGAAGTATAAAAATACAAATAGGTACTGTTTTTACTGTATTTAAATAAAGGTAATGAAAGCATTGCTGCGACAACTGAATTCTTCTCGCTAGAGAACCGATTAACACTGAGTACAACATACAACTAATTACTGGTGGACAGTAAACTATTATAGTTTCTGGTTTCTCTATATACAATTTAATAAAACTTCTTTTTCATTTTAAAATAGTATTTCTTCGCATATTACTCGAAAAAATGTTTGTTTATATTCTGAACAATATTTACGAAAATACCGCCCCAAAAATTGCGGTCCTAATCAGTTGTTTGGACTACTGTGCTTTAGAACTGACTCTGGATATGTTATACTCCCGGCGTAACTGTTATAACCTCGGGGTCGCGCGTTCAGAGCCACTTCCACAGTTGGCAACACGGATACTATCCACGTTCACATTATTGCACAACAAAGATATTACGACATAATTTCGTGTCAAATTGTATCACATTCCAAATATGTTTACAGTGATACAAGATGCACCCTAAAAAAGATAAAAGGCACTCACCCAAAAATGTGGAACTCTTCACGATTTCGTGGTCATCCTTGCGCAGGGGACGTGCTGATTTCCATGTATCTCATTTGGGTGTTTTGGGGTGGGTTACGTTATGCCTTCGTTGAAACCAGATTTAACGTCTTCTCTTCTTCTGTTTGTAGGCAGGACGAAGGAATAGGGCGAAGGCAACGATATAAGGTAGAGATAAAGGGAAACATACATTCTGAAAGAGAAAAGACAAAGGAACGACACAGGTAAACGTCACTGTTCGACGTCTCGTTGGCTAATAATCTCATGCCCTGTCCAAACCACGCACGTACCCACTCCGCGCCTGCGCATTCTTTTGCGCCGACGCAACTATCCGGGATGGCGGAAATGCACAAGTTTATTTGAAATAATGGCGGGAATTTAATCACATATTTAAAACTGTACATCTCCAAATTTGGAATGTAATAGATATCGGGTTTAAATACAAAGAGCACTTTTCAAAAAAGTAAAAAAAGCATGCACAGTTCACGTACCTAGTTTCAACCAGTGGTATCCGTTTACAAAAACAAGAATCACTTGACTTTTTACCAACGCCTGAACTATGGTTTGAGATTTTTGGTTACTGAACACCAATGTATGCAAGTGACGTTTGAATAAAAGAATAAAGTGCTATAAAACATTCTGCTTACCTCGTGCGGTTGAAATACTTCTTGTGAGTGCTTGATTATATAATACATGCAGTGAGCTACTGAGAAACCATGGGTCCAGTTATGATAAGGCACCCGTCTGTAATTCTTCTTTACCGTCAGGCTAAAGCGTAACAAACTCTGCTCATCAAATCGTGTTAAACCGAACAAATCAGTAAACATGTAAACTCCAAGACGTGCCTTCTCCAAGTCATCCCATTCAAATGGATTGAAACGGTAATCATCAATCGGAGTTGTTAAATTTGGCATGGAAGCATTAAACCTTGCAACTTCTTCTTCAGTACTAGTATTGTGGTAGCTCAGCACGTCCAAGGCAACTCTATGCTTCTGCTCAGAACGCTTTATTTTATCGTACAACTTAGCGTGGTGTAAAGCAAGACCACAATAGACAGCAAACATCTGAAAAGCTTCTTCGTCTTCTTTTGTAAAGCGTCCGCTGTGCTTGTTTACCATTTGAACTACGCCCATAATCACTCCACGAATAAAGATGGGCATACAAAGTATAGTGTTTGTTTTGTACCCTGTGAGCTGATCAACTGTTCTGTTAAAACGTGGATCGGAATAGGCATCTGGTATGTTTAGTATTTCACCTGTCATAGCCACTTGGCCGGCAATTCCAGTACCAATGGGAAACCGTATCTCTTTTGAAGTGTGAACTCTACTAAATTCTTTATTTTCTACAATAGTATCATTAATGCTAATGTCAAATATGGTAGCATACAGCTCCTCGCACTTCGAATCTACTAGGAACAAAGATGCTCTATCTGCATCGACAAGCTTTTGAGTGAAGTTCATTATCTTCATTATTAGCAAATCTATGCTCACCATATCTTGAAAAATAGACCTTTAAAAAAATTATTAAATAGCATTTTCTAAAATAGCAAAAGCGCTTTTATAATAAAATATTAATAGCTTACATCTCGGAGGTTCGGTATCAGCTATTTAGGAATAACTTCATTAAAATAATTTATCTGAAAGGCTTTGGTTCCAGGCTGAAAGTGGCAGGAAAGGTTAAACTGCAGATTGAAATAATAAACATAATAACAATGAAAGAAGTGGTGATATCACGTCGAGATAAGTTGTGAAGAAAATTAATATAAAGCTGTAAAAACTGTGAAGGAAGGTAGGAAAAAATAAAGACGGTAGCTATGTAGAAAAAAGGTCATCCGTATTTTAGAAAGCGAGGATAGCTAAAGAAATAGAGTAACTAAGAAAAGTTGTTGAGCAATGTTGCAGTAGAAGAGAAAGAAGGTGAGAGCGAGAAAACGTGTGAGCGAGCGAGAGAGAGAGAGAGAGAGAGAGAGAGAGAGAGATCCTGTACAGGAAACTTAACTCTAGACGGGAACTAAAAATGTAAAAGATAAATGAATAATGAAAATGTAATGAACAGATGAATTAAATTACTCGTCTAACTATGAAAACTCATGCACGAGTAAGTAAAACAGAAGCGCAATAGTAATTTTAATGCTGAAATCAAAAACAACCAGGTTGAACGTCGTATGTGCTATAGAGTTGTAGGAAAGGTATAGAATTCTAGACAGGTAAGGAAAATCCAGACAATAGTTGAAGAATACGCGGTATTAAAATTAACTAATTAGAAATGAGCAGTGCCCAAGCGATACACATAGAAAAAGAACTTGAAGAAAACTGTAGTTCAAAGAAAATATTTGCTATGGGAGTTGAAGAAATGTATGGAACTATACAAAATTGGTTAATGTCTGGTATAAGGTTCCAAAGAAAAGGCAGACCTAAAAGTGCAACTACCCACACATTTGTGATAACGAAGTGTGAGAAACGGAGAACTATACAAAACTAACCGCGCCCAGGTAGCTAATACTGAGGAAGAGTGGACATAAAACTGTAACTGAATACAAATGCGAAGTAAACAAGTGGAGCGAATATACAGCAAATCAGAAAATCATAAACTCCCGACAAGTACATACAGGAAAGATATGAAAGTAAAATAGTGCCTGAAAGAAGAATATACTCAAAAAACCTGAAGAAAATGTGGAACTTTTACAATTAACCATCTTTTGTAGAGGCGAATTTAAAACAGAAAATGCACAGAAAAATGTTCTGAAGGATTACAAGGAATCTATAAACTATACGCAAAAACACAAGTGTTTAACTTGGGACAGAGAAAAATCTAGCGAAATAACTAATCAATAGGAAATATATGGAAATATACAAACTTAGTCTGCGTCTATGTAGTATATACCGAGAAAAAGCGTAGATAAAACTGCACCTACACAGAAAATTGTGCTATAAAAGGCCGAGAGATATTAAGAACTATATAAAACCGACTGTGTTTAGATAATTGATACAGAAGAAAAGAGAAAGTACAACTGTAGCTGAATAGCAATATGAAGAAAACATGAAGCTTATCTAACAAGCCATCACTTGATGAGATATAGAGGAGTGCTCAAATAAAGTGATAACCACAAGGCTAAACAATCAGAACTGTCCATGATGAAGAGAATAGGTGCAGAGGTGAAAGCAACGGTAAACACTCTAACCGAATAGAAAATGTGCTGAAAAAGTGGATGTAATCTATTGATCAACGTCTGGTCAATAGATCAAGTAGACGAAACGGAAGTAAAACTGTAACCAAAAATAAACAAACAAAATTATGTAAAACCGACCGCCACTCGGATAGCAGCCCTACATTTGATTTTTCAATGCTCCACCCGAAACTACTACATTGGTCAGAAAGCGTGGAAATTTTAAATTTTGCCGAACCCTTGCTGTTCCAAGCAAGGTAGGAATCTGTAACGTGCGTGACAACACTCACACACGGGACCTGCATTTCACCTCTCATCCGAACGACGCCGTATTTTTGTGAAAAATGCTCACTCAACAGTTTTCAAGTGCTCAGTGTCGGGAATCGACCCGGGACCTTAGGCTCAGTAGCCACACGCAAACCAACTAAACCACGGAGCCGCGTACCCGGATAGTAGCCACAGACGAAAAGATTGAAATAAGTTGTAGTTACATGTATACAAGTGGAAAAAGTTTTCATAACTGTACAAAGCTGACCGGTGTTGAGACAGTTGAAACAAAGGCGAAGGTGAAGATAAAACTATCAATGGAAGAGGTGAAAGAAGTCATCGATTCACTAGAACTTACAACAGGAAAGATACTAAAAATGCTTGAAGATATGAAACATAGTAAAGCCGAAATTGGATAAAATCGTCAGGATTTGCTGTACATGTTAACATGAATAAAACAAAATGCTCGTTATTTTAAGAACAAAATAATCGCGCAACTGTAGAAGAAACAAATTAAAACAAAGAGACTATTTCATACATTTTGGATTTAACTTACGAAGAGCATAAAAGTAGGACCACAATAAGGAATCCTATACCAATGGTTACGAAAACGTTCAACCGAAAATGGAGGAAACTTATTAAATTTAGAATTACAAATAGTATTAAATGCCTCGTTCAAAATTGGCGCCATCTAAAAATATGTAACTTTTTCAGAAAAACGAAAATGGACCTGCGGTCGTAGAAAAGAGTTAGCTGATTTGGACAAGTACGGGTTAAAATCAAAATTTCATTAAGGACAAAAAAATCGATCTTAAGATGCATTAAAAAAGGAAAATAATCGAGGTAATAACAATTATGATAGGAAGAAGAAAGAAGTTGATAAGAAAATATTTTTGAATGAGTTAAAAACTGCGTGACTATGTTGTGAAATGAAATAGTCTGACAACAGTGGAAAGCTAAATTGAGAAAATTACTAGAATATTAAATCCACGAAAAACTGCGAGGAAGAAAACACTGATAGTCTACGAAGCAAATGAATATCTAGAATGGGGGAGTTACAGTAGCTATGCGGTTGGAGAGAGATGTTTACGTGCAAGATCGTAATTAAACGTGCGTGATTGGCTGGAGACGTTTTGCAAAACGCGATCAAATTGAAAGGTTCCTGTATGTTTGTTGTGGTTTGTTTAGTATTCTTCTTAATCTTCTTTGGGTATTAAACCACTCATAGTTTTTAAAATTATCTTTATTAACGTTTCGATCCATAACCTAGGATCGTTTTCAAAATAATAAAAATTTCAAGTTTGACATTTATGACACAAATTGAAGGTGACTTTGATTTATTGATGTTTTAAATATTTGGTTTGAGTACACTAAGCAAAATTTTTAAAGTTTAAATGAATAATTGCCTTCAATTTGTGTTACGGCCTGGGACCGACTTTTTTAGGTAGCCAATACGCTTAACGTGAAATCAGCTGATTAATTTTTATTGTAAAAGTTCAATAACTTGGGAAAACATTTTTTAACATGTTTCTATTTATACAATTTAGAGGATGGTTATTAAAGAAGTGTGCAATTGCATTATTAAAAGGCTTAAGTAGTCGTTTTTTTATATTTATTTTGAAGGGGAAATCATTATGATTTAGGCTACCTCTTTGGTAGATTTTAACATTGTTCTGAGGTAACCTTATGGCGGGTTTACACTTGTCAGATACCAATGTTGTTCTATGAAGGTTGTATATGGATCTGAGGCGACCCTATGGCGGGTGAAATAAAATATAATAAAATATAATAAAACATAAAATTAGAAAACAATAAAAGGGAAGCTAGCTCAGAATATAAATAAGTGCAGGTACGTGTCCAACCAGTTTTGAGATGAAGATCCAATGAAGATGATGATGAAGCATATTAACAACCCCTGTAAAACAGCATTGGTATCTGACAAGTGTAAACCCGAAATAAGGTTACCTCACAACCATATACAATCTCCGTTAAACAGTATTGGTATCTGACAAGTGTAAACCCGCCATAGGGTCGCCTCAGATCCATATACAACCTTCATAGAACAACATTGGTATCTGACAAGTGTAAACCCGCCATAAGGTTACCTCAGAACAATGTTAAAATCTACCAAAGAGGTAGCCTAAATCATAATGATTTCCTTCAAAATAAATATAAAAACGACTACTTAAGCCTTTTAATAATGCAATTGCACACTTCTTTAATAACCATCCTCTAAATTGTATAAATAGAAACATGTTAAAAATGTTTTCCCAAGTTATTGAATTTTTACAATAAAAATTAATCAGCTGATTTCACGTTAAGCGTATTGGCTACCTAAAAAAGTCGGTCCCAGGCCGTAACACAAATTGAAGGCAATTATTCACTTAAACTTTAAAAATTTTGCTTAGTGTACTCAAACCAAATATTTAAAACATCAATAAATCAAAGTCACCTTCAATTTGTGTCATAAATGTCAAACTTGAAATTTTTATTATTTTGAAAACGATCCTAGGTTATGGATCGAAACGTTAATAAAGATAATTTTAAAAACTATGAGTGGTTTAATACCCAAAGAACATTAAGAAAAATTGAAAGGTTGTACCACTGTGTATAGGCAAGGTAAATTTGATGGTTTTGCGCCAGTCACGTGTTTTCAGGAACAGTTCATACGTTTGTGAGAACGGCTGCTTTATTATGACACAAATAACCATGCTGCGATAAAGATCTGATGCTAAATGGATGAATAATGAAATTCTTGCTACCACCAAAACTTTGGCTGGCTTCTGAATTGCAACGGAAGGCATCAATAACAGTTGAGGTACCAAAGCCGGCGCAACGATATGAAGTCGAATATTTTGACATCACACGCAACACCTTAGCTTTAGTATTCGGTTGTTTTTCAATGTGTCTGAGATTGTATAGCAAACTACTTAAGAGGGCACGACGATTTGCAGAGAATAGTGTCGGATGAAACGACCTTGGATGCCCGTGCCTCCTCTGACTTCTCGGTCGCATTATTTGATTTTAGCACGAATTGTTTAAACTTATTGTATGAGCTATTAACATTTTATATTAACTCTCAAACTCACTATTACTTACTTGACTACATTTAGTAAGAAGTCGTTAAGCTTTCTCTGCTGACTCATATTACGATAAAGGTGAGCATAATGTAAAGCAATACCTCCCCAAACGAGATAACTGGTAGCAATTTCCTCATCCTCTTCATAGAAGGGTGCCCCCTGTTCTCCACGCCATAGTTCCAAAACCGCAGCCAGTTGTCCATCAGGATACATAATTGCTTGGCATAGTATATGCTGGATTTGCGTCTAGAAAGAAAAAATAATTTGATGTTTGACAACATGCAGGAAAAACATCAGAAACATGGCACACCTCAATTATAAGAAGAGTTCATATAAAGGGTGTATCACGGGTAACGAGATGGTCTTTTACATCGAAACGGTACAATTTAAAAATATTTTTTAGTATACGGGGTGTCCCAAAAAAGTAGTTTTCTTATAGAATATTCTACTCGATGTTCCAAAAGTATCGAAACGCTAAGATATTTCGCTTGGAACACATTTTCGGAAAAAATGTCTTGAACAAAAGTTATAGGATTTTTGACGCTCAATTGAATAGTGGCCTTGAATTCGACCTTGACCTTGTTTTTCAAGATCATTTGAAGGTCAACTATGTTTTTCAAATGGGAACCTCTACTTTTTATTGCGGGTTAGGAAAGAACAGGAAATTTTATATTCAAATATGACCTTAACCATGACCTTCAACGTCATTTCAGGATAAATGTAGTACCATCTAAAAATACAAAATCTTGTATTTTTACAACAGAATATACTCGTTGAGGTTTAAACTGAGTTTATCGCTACATACCGTAGAGTTTGGACGTTCTACTAATAGGGAAACGTTTTGTATATCTATTATAACGGCTGATAGATTTTGTTTCATTTGTAATAAAACTTTGACGAATGAGAAAAACATGACAGCCGATCGCGGTTTATAAACATTTAAAATTCATTATCTTCTTAAAGGTTATGGCTTTAATATAGTTGTAGTATTTAATGGTATTGATGATAACAGTATAAATAATTATTAAAGCAATGGAACAAGTTCGTCGTATGCAATTGACTCTAAAATCTGCTGACATGGTCTTTGAAGAATCCACTCACGTACCTGAAAATTAAGAAAAATTCTTTTCTAAAAATTGTATAAAAGTAAGTTTATTTCTTTACTATTAGGAAACTCGATACTGTTCAAATCGGAAACAAGCACCAGATGATAATGGTATTTTGATTGTCGAAAAAGTTTTCAAGGAATCAACTGCGAACACAACAGTTGTTGTTGGTAACGATGTTGATCTGTTAATACATTTGATAGAACGCAGTCTCATCTATCAAAATATATACTTTTTAAAAACTGGAAAAGGAAAAATTGAAACAAAGATATACACTCCATAGAGGATTGTAAAATAGGCAGACTGTAGAAATAACATTTTATTTTTGCACGCTATAAGTGGTTGTAGTACGAAAACCTCTTTCTTTCGAAAGGTAAAATAAATGTACTCAAATTATTGCAAAAACGGTCAAAGTGGGGTTTTTTAGTCACGACTACAAAATATTCTCCAATTTACATAACATTGTCTTCTTAAATTTCCCTCTCATATAAATCACATTCTCGTCTTAAATCATCAGCCATTTTTAGCCTCCAGCAAGGACCATGGCCTCAACATCTCTGCTCTGGACCACTGGACCTAAGTATCCTTCTGCTGGACTACTGGCCTCAACATCCCTCCAATGGACCATTATGATGCACAAAATGGCCGCTCCAATCCATCACAAAAAAGTTAACCCGAGCAGGAATCGAATGAGGTACATAAAAACCTCTTTGGTATGTATGTATGTAAATATGTGAGAACATTCGTTATACCCACTCGGCTATCGATCTAACATGATGATTGCGTTTTACTTGTGATATTGATGACAAATAATAGTTATTGTTACAATTCCAAGTAAAACCATGGTACATCCAATAACCTGCATAACTGTTTAGATCACATAAACGGTAATGTATTGAAATGTGTAATTACCTAGTAAAGAGTAGCACGTTATTTGCTAAGCGGTACAATAAATTCCAAACGCCTCGGATCAATACATGATGGTTGTGTAGGTTATTGAATGTACCATGGTACTCCTAGCCAATTGTAACAATTACTATTATTTGTCATCAATATTACAAGTAAAACGTTATCATAATGTTAACTCGATGGCTGAGTGGGTATAACGGATGTTTCTACATATTTGCATAGAAAAAGGCGTTTTAGCTACCTGATTCGATTTCTGCTTGGGCCTTTCTTCAAATGGATTGCAGCGGCCATCTTGTGATGTCACAATGGTCCAGTGGAACGATGTTCAGGTCCAGTGGTCTAGCGGATGGGTGCTGATGTCCAGTGGTTCAGAGCTGGGATGTTGAGGGCATGGTCCATGTCGTAGGCTAGAAAATGGCTAGGTGAGAAAATTATTAGGTTCTGATAATTTAAGATGGCAATGTGACTTAAATGGGAGGAAATTTTGGAGTCGTTGCCCTGAATAACTCCTATTGGCAAAATTTACGGAAAGTAGTGCAAATGTTCAAAGAACAAAACTGTTCGCCAAATAATCTAATAAATTCTGGAATAATATTAATTTTAGCTATGCCTGGAGCTCCAAATTCGCTTGAAAACCACCAACATTTAACTTTTGCTAAATATTCAATGTTTAATAATTTATGGTTTTGTTACCGACGGTCATACTTAAGTACGCCGGATGATGCGATTTTGGAACCAGTAAAAAGGATAATGAAATACATCCCATTACAGCGTCTTGTGCTGACATGGCTATAGATGGTAACGTTATGGAAGATGAGAGGAAATAAATAAGAAAACCAAAGGACGAAAACGAAGAAAAGAGGAAGAATAAACGAATTGTAATTAATAAAGCATTGCTAGAAGCCATCCGTTTGAGTGGATCTGCATCTTGAATAAGTTCAAGATTACTAGAACTGGTAGAATTGTTTGCGTGTTTTAGTGAACTAAAAAGCCGAACTATAGATTTAATCAATTTCGTGGGTTTTTAGTGAGGAATCAGATTAAGAACACAACACCTCTTTCAGTACTTAGAGAGGCGAAGACCATAGGGGTCGGTATGGCTTTCTACGAAAAACTAGAAGCATAAAGGCAAGTGAATTTGAAAATTAAAGTGAATAGGTTAGCATTAGACATGGTAGGGATTGGCGAAGTTCGGTGGCCAGAGGCAGAAATTTTTTAGAGCGGAGTCTTTAGAGTAATTCATACAGGATCAGGGAATAGTTATGCCAAAAAAGATAAGACGCCGTGTAGAAAGTGTAGAAAGTCAATGTTGTTTTTGCAACGGAAACACTGAATAACTTTGAGGCAATTAAATTTTTTGAAAAATGATAAGGACTTTTCCCTGGCTATTCAACAGTGACTTTGGATGTGACCTTGACCATGTCCTTTAAGAACATTTCAAGGTCAACTTTATTGTTTCAAATGGAAACCCTAAGTCTAAAGCAAAAATCCTGACGAATAAAAGCAGGGAGATATGACGGCTATTTAAGCCAGTCAAGGCTAGGCGAAGGAGGCGAAGGCAAGGAGAAGAAACCCAACCAGTTAAGGCAAGGCTAACAATTTTGGTTCAGAATGTTCTCCGTCAAAATCCGAGCAGACGGACATCAAAATTTTCAAAGGCGCTCCTAAAGTATCAGCGCAGCTATTGTCTTTTCTTTGTCTCAGATACTCCATATTTTTTGGTTTAGTAACGTGCATGATTATTTTTAAGTAGACGTAAAATAAAAAATGAATTAGAGTTAAATGAGAGATCTTAGCTAGCTGCTGAATAGTTTCTCTCCGTTCTATCCAATAATTATTAATTTGAAATTTTGACAGCTATTTCATGAATCATTGAGACTATTTTCTTCTGCAACGATTGACTAGAAATGTCGATTTGTTTGAATAAATAGTGACTCAAAATTATAATACTTAACAATCCTTTCCATCATGTTTTGACAAAATTTGATTTCCCCGTCATGATCATCTTTATAAATTTGTTGATGTAAGTATGTTCTGTATTGATTTTCAAGATTATACAATTTTTCATTTGATTCTCTTAAACCCGTTAAAATATCTCGTCCGCCATCTTGGATCTGCCATCATAGTCTCTGAATCTCAATCGGCAAATGGAAAATTCCCCTGTACCGAATTTGGCGTAAATTGGTACAGTTTTTGAAAATCTCGTCCGTCATCTTGGATACGCCACGCCATCTTGGAATCTGAATTTCCAAAAACTGAGTGCAGAATCTCAATCGGCAATCGGAAAAACCCCACTGTACCGAATTTGGCGTAAATTGGTTGAATTTTTGAAAATCTCGTCCACCCCGTTTACTGTCCTCTTGATTTCACTGTATTTGCACTAATATTTAGTTGAGTATATTGATCTGGCGGGTTTGCTGGTTTTAGCATTTCTATTCTTGATAATTGAAACGGTTACTTTCGCCGCATTCGCTTCTCAAACAGTCCTTCTCAGAATAGTTAGTGGAGTTTATTGCTTTTGGTACCGTTTCTGGTTTTCAATTGTAATTTTAATTCCACCCTCTAACAGTGCCGATTCTGTTTTTCAATTGTCATTTTATAACTTCTGAATAACAACTACTTTCGCTGAATTCGCTTTTCTAACGAGATAGTTAGTAAGGTTAATTATTAATTCATTCCTTTCAGGATAGTTAGTAAGGTTAATTTTTTTGCCGCTATTGCTGTTTCTTCAAAGTTTTTTCTTGTTATTTTTTCCTTCTCTTTTGCCATGGCTACTCTAACAGAACGAGAGAGAGTTGCTTTATTAATGATGATGCTTGGGATGATAGATGTAGGGCGTATGACAAAGAAATGGTGTAGTTCAATGAAACATTTCGAGTAGGCTTAACAGGCATTAGTAACTCCACTGTCTCAAAAACAATCAGGCGATTTGAAGAAACGGGAACTAATAAGAATCGTCCGAAATCTGGAAGGCCGAAAATTGAAACCTCAGACGGCAAATGGATGTGGCTCAATCATTCATCGAAGACCCGCATTTATAATTAGAAAGGCCTCTCAACAGCTTCAAATTAGTCAGACGTCGATTTTTAGGAATTTAAAGATCATTAAATGAATCTTCATCAAGAATTAATTGAAGATGATTCAGACCGGCAATTGGAATTTTGTAAAAACATGAAGGGATTGTTCAGAATCCCAATTTTTAATCGCTCATTGTTTTTTCAGATGAATCAACCTTTCAACTCAATGGTGAAGTGAATCGTCACATTTGCAGATTATGGAGCAATGAAAATTTTCATTGGTTGCGCGAACATCACATAGGGACCGAATAGTTGGACCTTTTTTCATATATGGGACTTTAGATGGTCTGAAGTATTTGGAATTATTGTAGGCGGAAATAGTACCAGCGATACAGGAAATAGCTGGCGAAGAATACGATGAAGTTTGTTGTCAGCAAGATGGCGCGCCTGCACATTTTCGGACAATTGTAAGGGACTATCTATATGAAGAATTCAATAACCGTTGGATAGGTGGGAGAGGAACAGTTGAGTGGCCAGCCAGATCACTTGCTTTGAATCCACTGTACTTTTTCCTTTGGGGCTACATTAAGAATAAAGTTTATGTAGCACAACCACGGGAACTGGAAGATTTGAGACAAAGAATAGTGAATGTTTGCACTGATATAACACCTGAAATTATAAGAAGTGCTGTTGAAAACTTTTTTGTCCGTCTAGGAATCTGCCAGGATATTGATGGAGGTCATCTTGAACACAGGTTGCAAGCTGTGCCGCAACGGGTCAGCTGTCTCCTTGCCTTAACTGGCCGGGCTCTATCCTTGCCTTAATTGGTCGGGATCTAACCTTGCCGTAATTGCCCGGGTTTCTTCTCCAAGCCTTGACGGGACTGAACTCTTCGCTTCGCCTCGACTGGTCAGGAGCCTTCGATTTTCCTTAAATAGCTGTAATATCTTCTTGCTTTTATTTGACAGAATTTTCGTTTTAGGCTTAGGGGTTTCATTTGATAAAACATACTTCACCTTGAAATGACCTTGAAGGACAAGGTCAAGATCAAATATAAGGTCATCGTTGAATAACCAGGGAAAAATCTCAAAACATTTTTCAAAAAATTTAATTGCCTCAAAGTTATTAAGTGTTTCCGTTGCAAAAACAAATTTAACCTTGGGATGATGTTGACGGTCATGGTCAAGCTCATATTTGAATATAAAATTTCCTGCTCTTTCCAAATCCGCAATAAAAAGTAGGGGTTCCCATTAGAAAAAAAATAGTTGGTCGAGGTTATGGTCAATGTTATGGTCAAGGTAATGATCAAGGTCGCTGTCAAGGTCATGGCCAAGATCAAGGTCACGATCAAGGTAACTGTCAAGGGCATGATCAAAGCCATAATCAAGAACATGGTCAAGGTTTGGTCAAGGTCATGGCCAAGGTCACGACCAATATCATGAACAAGGTTATGGTCAAGGGCATGGGCGAGATCATGGCAAAAGTCATAGGCTAGGTCCCGATCAAGGTCACTGCCAAGATCATGGCCAAGGACAAGGGCACGATCAAGGCCACTGTCAAGGTCACGGTCAAGGTCAAGGGCTGCCATGGGCAAGGTCATAGTCATGGTTACGATCAAGGCCCCGGCAATTTCATGGCCAAAGTCAAGATCACGGTCAAGGTCACTGCAAAGGTTATGTCCAAGCCATGGTTAAGGTATGGTCAAGGTCGTGGCCAAGGTCATAATCAAGGTCATGGGCATGTTCATATTTAAATGTAAAATTGCATGTTCTTTGCAAGTCTGCAATTAAAAATAGGGGTTCCCATTTGAAAAAACATAGTTGACCTTGAAATGACCTTGAAGGACATGTTCAAAGTCAAATCCAAGGTTACCATTATTGCCAAGGATAAATCATAAAACATTTGTTCTTATCATTTTTCAAAAAATTTAATTGCCTCAAAATTATTCAGTGTTCCGTTGCAAAAACAACATTGACCTTGGAGTGACATTGAAGGTAATGGTCAAAGTCATGGTCTAGGTTATATTTAAATGTAAAATTTCCTGCTCTTTCCAAATCTTCAATAAAAAGTATGGTTACCATTTGAAAAAACATAGTTGACCTTCAAATGAACTTGAAGGACAAGGTCAAGCCCGAATTCAAGTCACCCTTCAATCGAGCGTCAAAATCCTACAACTTTTGTTCGAGACATTTTTTCTGAAAAGGCGTTCCAAGCGAAATATCTTACAGTTTCCATACTTTTGGAACACCCTGTATATTTAGTTCTATTAAAATTCTACTCAAGAAATAAGATCAAGTTTCATTAAGGTTTGTCATGGGGTTGTGACTAAAGTAGTTTCATTTATCTCAGAGCGCATCTACTTATTTACCTGCTTTGCAATGTAAAGGGTTCTGTGAATAACGCAAACATAAGACGATGGAGTTAAATTAGCATAAAATAATAATAAATTCAAAGTCATTACACGGGTTCAAAACATGCATAATAATTAAAACTAATCGTCGTTGCAGGTATTTTGCAATTTAAACTTATAAATGCTCAAGGCAAACTAACCCTAGGCCATCTTTTAGTATTTGCTCTGTTGTGGCGTAGCTTATGCTTCTCAGCCTTAATCTTTAATCTATCGTGAGCCACCACCAACATTTTTTTACGCTCAAGCGTTTGCGCGTCCGTTGCCGGAAACAAAATTTCCCTTATTAGCGGTACTATGAGTGATACCGTAGTGTAGTTTGCGATGACTGAAACCAGCCGGCCCGGTTTAAATATTACGCCAACATATCTATCACTACCGTCCATTTAGTGCGCATCTGGTGACACAGGTAGCCTATTTCCTTGTTCCCTATTCGTTCTCTCAGCCATTGCCTTGTGGGTACTATAAAGACGTATGGGCGACCTTCACGCCAATACCTTCTGCCATTGCCTACTCGAAAATTGAGTACCGTTGTCGGATAAGATAACTTTAGGCTTGCGAATTTCCCCGAAACACCTTTTTAACAAACAACGAAGTTAACTAGCGGCGTGTCCCCGCTTCAGCGGAAAAATTGTAATTAGTTTACTAAATACGTCCGCCACTGCAAAAAGTTTTGTCGCCCCGAACCGCGACCGGAGGAGCAGTACCATCAAGTCGACACATACTATTGTGTTTGGAGCATTGGTCACTGCACTGTAATATTCACACACCCATTTTGCAAACTCCTTTGTCTGCTTGCATAATTCACACCCACCTACACGTACTACTTTTCTAACCCCGTGCCTCACACCGGGGAAATAATTATCGCTACTAAGCATCCCCATACATTTCTCGGCTACAGAAATGTCCATTGTCCTCGTGCTCTTGTAACACAAGCTGGACAACTTGTATTTCTGGTATACACAATTTGAAATTTGGTGAATTTACTGTGCCTCTCCTAAACAGCAACCCTTCATTAAACAGATACCAATTCGAGTGTCGTTTTTGAACCTCGTCCTTCAGTAATTCGCTAATGACCTTTTTACAAAATTTATTCTTCTTTTGCTCTTTGCCAATATTCCTCATATTGCTTTGCACCTTCTGTTATAACTCGGATTGTATAATATTTATCTTCAGCCACCCGCTTACAGGATATTCCGTTTTAGCAGCGTCCTTTATAGAGTAGTGGGACAGTGCGTCCGGTACAACTTTTCTCTCCCCTTACAATACTCAACCTTGATGGCACATTCTTGAAAACACAGAACCCATTGGCCCAATTACAAATTTAACCGGCTACAAGACAAAGATTTGTGGTCGGTGACCACGGTTAGCTCCTGTCCTAACACAAAAACACGCCACTGCTGTAGGCAACAGAACACGACTAACGCTTTTTCCCGTGACGTAGTACCGTATTTCGGGCCCACACAATGTCTGACTGGCAAAAGTTACAATCTCCTTGTCACCCGTAGTATTTTTTTTTGAAAAGGCACCCTCAATATCCACACTGGACGTATCTGTTTGATAAAAATCGGCGACCAAAGTGGGTACTTAAGCAAAACTACCTACATAAACGCTGCTTCGATAGACACAGACTACTCGCGATGCACGCCCTTTCATTCCCACGTAGAATCCTTCTTCAACTGTTTCAACAGAGGAATAGTCAGTTCAGAAATCTTTCAATAAACCTACGCTCATAATTGCCCATCCCTAAAAACCCGCGCAGGTGACGCCTGTAGCGCGGCGTCAGAAATTTATTAATGGCAACCGTCCGTACAGAATCTACCTTCAATCCTGTAAAGGTTCCAAATTCCCCAAGATAACACCATTTTTCTCGCAAATTTTGATTTTATTTATTTTATTGTAATTCACGCATCCATGAATTTACCGAATATAATTTTGAGATGTGCTCCTCCAAATCTTTAGAAAAAATTAGTAGGTCGTTGGCATACGGGATTACGAGTGACTCTAGCTCCGGACCCAATATTGTATTTAAACCCCTGATAAAAATACCACTGAGGTGCTAAGGCCAAGCGGCAGAACTTTGAATACCACACTCACACATGAAGCCCGTGAACTTCTGATGCGCGGCTTTGTTTCCAATCTGCCAATAACTTGCGGTAAGGTCCATCATGCTAAGATACTGACCCTCACAAAAATTGTACCGGATTTCTCCTCGATTAGGAGGCATAACACTGTCCTAAACTATCCTCTGATTTTGGAATTGCGAATCTAGGCAAACCCTTGTACTGCTAACCTTCTTTTTAACATCGGCCAAAGAGCTTATGTAATTAGTCTGTCGGGACTCTATGACATCGTCATCCATTTGACATTTCACTTCTTCCTTAAAGGAATAGGGTATGTTTTTACCACAAATAGCGAAATATTCCATAACTCTATCTTGTGCTGGTACATTACTGCGCGACCAGGTTGGTTCGACAAAATATCCCTATACAACAACTTACTCTACGAAAAAATCTGTGCTTGGTTTGTGACCTCTACTAGTTCCAAAGGCGCATACAGCTTTACCACTCTTTTCAACTGAAATTGTGGAGGTTCTTCCTCACATATCTTATAAATTGTCTAGCCCACCCGGAGGTGGGGCTCCAAATAAACTTTACTACGTTGCTTTGCTCGTTAAACACACCCAACAGAGTTTTTAGGAAAATCTGTGTTGATCTGGTGATCAACAAGTAAATCCCAACCCAAGATAATATCCCTTACTAACCATGGTAGCACTACACATGGATACGCAACCTTCAAATCCTCAAAACCAAGGTTTAAGTAAATCTGTTCGTTTACTGTGCCCATTATTTTTCCCAATAGCGCCAATTAGACTCAGTGCCGTGAAAAGCAGGCGTGGAATCGCAGGTTTGTTTTGCACAATCTTGAATATAGTGTCTCGATACGCAAGCCACCTGACTGCCTGAATATGCCTTAGCTATGAACGTTTTAATACTCAACCACCGGTTTGGTTTCGTTTTCTTTTCTAATAAAAGCTTCTGACCATCCGCGTTGAACAGCCTCGCTACCGTAGATGATGCACCATCGCTTCGGCTTGTAGATCCCCGTGAGTCATGAGTCCTTACCTCCTCATTATTTCGTTGCGTGTTATCGACTTGATCGTCAACAGCCTGGTCGGGATGGTAAGTACTCGATCTGCTATTAGCACGACCGCCAATATCCTGGCTCGGATTAGACTCTGACCTCCTCTCGCGTTTCCTTGTGTTGTGGCGACTTCCCTTAAATTCGTTAATGTTATGTTGGACACAATTTATGATCCCGTGTTGGATATCCCCTGGGTAATAACACTGAAGCATTGGTTTAAGTTCGGTTTCTTGCAACAGCTGTGTGAAAAAACCCGCTTCCCTAACGAGTTTTAGAAAATAATCTGCTCGCGATCCTCTCTAATACGAACAGAATTTTATTTTATAAAACAGTTCATTTTCCTCTCAACCCCCAATAATGATCTAAAAATAAATCCTTAGATTCTTAAAAATTACTGACCCATTCCACTTTCCATGCGCCCCAGTTCTGGTTTGAGCCACATAAGCTATTTACCATCAGCGAAATTTTCCCTTGCTTTGGTACACCACCTTCGAGGAAAACGTTTTCGGTTTTTTTTTTAAAATGACTGGGTAGACTGAGCCATCCGATGTAAACTATAAGTTCACCTTCCACATTCCAACGTAATTAGTATGTATCATATTATCCTCTCCGCGAGTTATGTATCCCCCAATTACATATATATATATATATATATATATATATATATATATATTGATGTATTGAATCTAATATGAATTATTAGAAATTATTAAGTAAAAGTATAAGTTCAATGCAACATTGTAACACAAGGATAACCCAGAGAGGTTATCGACAGTTCATGTGAACGGACGTGCAACTTTGCATCCGTGAGGGCAGTGATACTGCAGGTGGCAGGTCACAGGCGGTCAACAGACCGCAATTACTTAGAATTAAGTTGTTACATTGTAATAAAGTGTACAATTAAAGAGAAACGCAGACATGAGATCTGCAAGTTCTCACAGCCGTGTGAGGGGCAGGTTATTATAAAAGGCCCGGGAGCTCAATGCCCGGCAGTCAGTCTTCGAACTCCATACTTCGTTGTTCAAGCTACTCAACCCAGTCAGTCTTCAAACTCCATACTTCGTTGTTTGAGCTACTCACCCAGTACAAATTAATTTTTTATAAGTTATTATGTACAAATTTTAATTTAAATAAATGTGTTAAAGATTCAAAGTGTTTTTAAAAAACCAGCTCCAAAGGCCCGAACTTTAACTGGCGCAGTCGTAACGGATGTCAAAAGGGCACTGAAAATCCAAAAATCGGAAGATTGGTGACCAAGAATTTTTATTCGAAATTTTGGCAGAACCCAAACCAAGTTGGAGGAAGAACAAGCATAGTCTGAATCCAGCAACAAACCAAGTTGGACTAGGAACAAAAAATCGTCTAAGGCCAACAAACAAACCAAGGTGGACAAGATACAGAATCGATCGAACCCACCAAAGAAACAGATGAAATTAATGTAAGTTCATTTCCATAATTTTATTTCAAACCAAAAACTATCATTGATATATGCTAGTATTATAACTATTGATTACTATTGTTTTATGTATTTTATTATTATGAATATTTTTTTTTTTTGAAAATAGTTCAAAGTGAATTATTTTCAAAACGAGACTGTATAACATTTTATGAGACGAATGTTAAAGAGATAAATTTTTATTTAAAAAGCAAATGAAACTTGAAGTTTAAAAGAAATTTTCTTTTAAAATAAATAAGAATTGAATTTAAAAAGAAATCCTTACCATAATTAATAGAACGAACTCAAAAATAATTCAAAAAATAACGGGCGCACATTCACTAAACACCAAAACAAGAAACATTAACAAGCGCGATTCAAAAAAAACGTTTTCAATCCGGCAAACTAGAAACACAGAACGCAATTTAATTTCAAAGCTAATTCGAACAAACAGTACGGAACGATTATTAAAACCATTGACCTCTATAATACTGAATAAATCACAAGAACATTCTGCATTAACTAAAAATACGGTAACCTAAAACCACCTAGATAAGATAAATACGCGAAGAAAGCATCCTTTATTATACAATTAAAACTCAGAGAAAATTGCTTTCAGAATCCTTGCACAGTACTAAAGTTTAACCTTCAACAACACAATTTGCATCATAAGTACTAAATCTATCACGACATAATAAAGCAACGCAGTTTTTGCATTTAATACTCGCACGTAACCAATCCATAAAAGCAGCATTATAAGTAATTAAATACATCACGGAATTATAGAAGCGCATGAAAATTACACCACAACACTCTATAAATAATTTGCAGTACAAAAACGGTATAAAACGCTCATAATTACAGTACGGAAGATTCAATTACAAATCGTGAACACCGAGGTATTTAAAAATAAAACTAGACGTAACACTTTATACAAACTACGGAAAGTAATTCCTATAATTTCTATTAACACCTGTAAGTGCAATTAACTCAACGTACGTGACAAAGATTACATCCTTTAGTATTCAATTTCAACAATAAAGTACAAAAGTAAGTAACCTCAGGTCATAACTACGCAACTCAGTAAAACCCACGGAAGAGTATCAATTACGAGTTAACCGAACTGAACTAAAACAACGCTGAACGAGAATAAATCCATCCATTTAAGATTCCTTAAGAAACAGGAACTCAAGACGAACTAAAAGCTGCATAAAAACCGGCAAATCCAAGACTACGGTAAATTAATCTAACATTACTGAAACAGATCTCACAAGTACATCACCGCATTGTGTAATTAAATATAAATAAACAACGACTACGATTTTAAAAATAACTCGACGCAATATAAACTTAAAATTAATAAATCCAATACTACAAGTACGAAATTAATCTCAAATTTTTACCAAATTTTTATCCACCCAATCCAAACTGAAAATTTACAAATTCAAATCAAAAATAACGCCGAAAAATAACAAAATAAACCTCAACCCTTACCAAATTTTTATGTACCTAATCTAATTGAAAAATTAACAAACCAAAACCGAAGTTAACATTTCAAATAGCCAAATCAACATCAATTTTTACAAAACTCAAAGTTATTCAATCTAAAAAAGGAAAAATTAAAAAACCAAAGCAAAAATAACGTCATAAAAAGGAAAATCATCCCCAATTTTTACAAAATTCAAAATTACTTAATCCAAAAGAAAAATTAATACATCCAAAGCATAATTAACGTTACAAATAGAAAATCAACCCCAATTTTTACAAAATTTGAAATTTCACAACCCAAACGGAAAATTAATAAATCCGAAGCAAAAGTAACAATACAAATAGCGAAATAAAGCTTAATTCAAAAAAAAAAAAATAATTTTTTTTTTTGAAATTTCCAAAAAATCGAAAACAACCCTTAACCAACATGAGTAACACAGACTTACGTCTCTATTTAGAGACAATACAGACGTTTGATGGCACGCAGGCCCATCTCTCGAATTTCATTGGAGAATGTGAAATGTTCCTAAAAACCTTTTACAAACCCGGAGATGACGCAAGAAATTCATTGCTTATACGCTTAGTAAGTAAACTAGCCGGAAGGGCACTAACATTAATCGCCAGTAGGGACGACTTATCGGAATGGGACCAGTTTAAACAGCTACTAATTGCATATTTTGGGGACCAACGTAATATAAAATGCCTGGTACGAGACCTAATAAACCTTAGAATGGAACACAATCAATCCCCCTACCAATTCGGAATGAAATGCCAAGACGTGAGAAGTTTAATTTTAACAAAATTAAAAATCGAAGAACCCGATCAAAACGTTAGACATTTAAAAACAAAAATGTATGACGAAATGGCACTAGACACATATATAAACGCTTTACCAGAACGACTATCGGATAAAATCAGATTCCAACGACCCCAAAATCTAGAAGAAGCTATGAGCCTAGTAATAGAAGAAGAAAATGTAATGTATTACCGCAACAGACTATACAACCCCAACGCGAATAAAAGTTATTCACCAACAAAAACCATACAAGCCACAAGACAAACAACCCCTCAACAAAAATTCACACCCTTTAACGCACAAACAAATCAACCGCGAAGTAATAACCCAAGTTTTAACGATACAAATTTTAATAATCAATATAAACATTTTTCAAGACCAACATTCAACCCAACTTTTACGAAACCAGCATTCCAACCGAGATTTAATCAAAACTTAAACCAACAAACCCAACGCAAACCCCAATAGAAGTGCACCAATGACTAATACTCATAACAACCCTAACAATTATTACAAACCAACACCAATGGACACCTCATCTGGTAACACCAGACAAAACACAAAAATAACACATATCCGACCAAACCCTCATCAGAAACGTAATTTTACATCGGAAGAATTATTTCATCAAGAAATAGAAAAATTTGACACTGACCAGAATAATGACATTGAGACACCTACGAACCATGAAACAAACCATGCAGAAACTTACGAACGTGACGAACAATACGAAACTTACGAGGAGTATGATGAAGAAAACTCGAACTCAAATTTTCAAATGGACCAATTCATAACCGACCAAACTTAATAAACCTAAATAATATAAATCACTTAGTATTACCATACATAGAAATACCCCACGCCAAATTCAAACTATTAATCGACACCGGATCATCAAAAACATTAATTAGCCCCAGAACCGTACAAAAACACTATTTAGATTATGTAGAAAGAGAACCATTTAAAATTAAAACAGCTCATCAAACAACACTACACCAATTCGTAGCCAATATACCCTTACCGAGAACATTTAATGTTAAAATGAAACATAAATTTTGTGTATTCGAATTTAACGACAAATATGACGGATTAATCGGAATGGACCTTCTAAGAAAATTAGGAGCCAACATTGACATTAAAAATCGCTTATTAAGGACAAAATACGGGAAAATCCCAATTAAATTTCAAAACACACAAGTTGAACAAAAATACACTATAGAACCCCGAACGGAAAGAAAAATAAAAATCCCAGTAAAATCTAACAAAAATTTAGGAATAATAAATCATATGACATTTCAACAAGGAGTAGAAACCCCAACTGCCTTAGTACAAATAAAAGATAACTTTGCCACCACAACAATATTAAATTCAAACGACTATCCCGTAGAATTATCATTGACAGACCCAATTAACATAGAAGAACTAAATTTTAACGAAATGGAAATAGACGAGAATTTAGAAAATAACTACAACCCAATAGAACATGACGAAATGTTAAGAGAAAATTTAACTAACATCCGCTTCAATACCGACATCAATCAAGAAGAAGAAAGAGCAATTAAGAACTTATGTTTTGAATACCGAGACATATTCCATTGTGAAGGAATACCATTAACATTCACCAACACAGTAAAACATAATATCGAGTTAACAGACAATAAACCAATTTTACAAAAGCATACAGACTACCTCATGCAAGCCAAGAAGAAGCTGACAGACAAGTAGCAGACTTATTAGACCAAGACATAATCCAGCACTCCAATTCACCATGGAGCAGCCCCGTGTTAATAGTACCTAAGAATTTAGACGCAACCGGAAAGAGAAAGTACAGAATGGTAATAGATTATAGAAAGTTAAATGAAAAACGGTAGATGACAAATATCCACTACCAAATATTACCGAAATTTTAGACAAATTAGGCAAATGCCAATATTTTACAACATTAGACCTAGCATCAGGATACCATCAGGTAGAGATGGAAGAAAAGACATATCAAAACAGCCTTCAGCACACCTAGAGGACATTACGAATACAAACGAATGCCATTTGGATTAAAGAACGCACCCGCTACTTTCCAGAGAGTCATGGACAATATACTACGAGGAATACACAATGAGAAATGCCTTGTATACCTTGACGACATCATAGTTTATTCCACATCACTGGTAGAACACATAGAAAGATTGAAGGAAGTATTCGAAAGACTTAGACAAGCACATTTTAAAGTACAATTAGACAAAAGTGAATTTTTACAAAAGAAGTATCATTTTTAGGACATGTAATAACACCCCAAGGAGTAATGCCAAATCCAGACAAAACAAACGCAGTTCTAAATTACCCATTACCAAAAACAAACAAAGAAATCAAAGGATTTCTAGGACTTAGTGGTTACTACCGCAAATTCATTAAAGGTTACGCTCAGATAACCAAACCCCTGACAAATTGTTTAAAAAAGGGAAACAAAATTGAACACACCCCGGAATTTATTAAAGCAGTAGACAAAATTAAAAACATATTAACGAATCACCCTGTATTAGAATACCCAGACTTTACAAAACCATTTATACTGACGACAGACGCATCAAATGTAGCATTAGGCGCAGTATTGAGCCAAGGAAAAGTAGGTAGCGATAAACCTATCAGCTACGCATCCAGAACCCTAAATGAAACCGAACAAAAATATAGCACTATAGAAAAAGAATTATTAGCCATAATTTGGGCAACAAAATATTTTAGACCTTATTTATACGGAAGAAAATTTTACATATATACCGACCATAGACCACTAGTATGGTTATGCAAACTGAAAGAACCAAATTCAAAATTACAAAGATGGAGAATCAGACTCGAAGAGTATGATTACGAAATTATATACAAAAAAAGGAATCTATAACAACAACGCAGACGCTTTAAGCCGAATCCAACTCAATGCATTAGAAACGGAATCCATTATAGGAAACGTAGACGAAGAAGAAATAAGGGAAGATCCAGACGAGATCGACACAATACATTCGACACAAAACGAAGAACCAAAAAACGCGATTAAAATCTTAAACGAGGCAATCGATATGAAACCCAACCAATTTATAATAACCGAAGTTTTAAATAACCCCAACCCAGTAAAATATACAAAAGTAGACAATAAAAAAATATATCAAATTCAAATAACTAAAGACGACAACGAGGAACAAATAATTAAAATTTTAAAAGAATACACCCCCGAGAAAAACGATTTTATTTTTATTTCAACACCGAACATTTATACCAAAGATTTTCAGAATTATACATTAAACTATTCAATAACTCTGGACCTGAACTCATCAGATGTACTAGAAAACTAATAACACTAGACGACCCTGACGAAATAAACGATGTAATTAGAAATCAACACGAAGGAAAAACCAACCATCGTGGAATTAACGAAACAATAAAACAACTTGTAAGACGTTATTATTTTAAAGACATGAAGGACTTGACCACAGATTTTATTAACCAATGCGAACTATGTGACAGAGCGAAATACGATAGGAAACCCCCAAAGATACCCTTAATGTTAACCAAAACACCCGACAAACCATTTCAAAAACTACATGCCGATACTCTAGTAGTAGAAGCTCAAAACTATCTGACAATTGTAGACGCATTCACAAAAATAGGCCAAGCAATACCAATCACATCCAAAAATAGCATTGACGTGACCCAAGGATTTTTACAATATTTCACATTTTACGGAACACCCGAATCAATCACTTTAGACAATGGTAGCGAATTTAAAAATGAGACAATACAAAACACGTTAGAACTTCACAAAATAAAAATTCATTTCATAACGGAAAACCACCCTGAATCCAACGGACTAATTGAACGATTACATTTAACCCTGCTAGAACAAATTCGATTACTAAGAATAAATTATAAAAAGGAACATATAACCAATTTAATGTCATACGCACTAATCGCCTATAATAACACAATTCACTCATCAACAAATTTTACACCCTTAGAATTAACATTAGGACATTCAGATTCACGAAATCCCTATGACATACACTACAATAAAGAAGTATATCAACAATATGCAAAAGATCACAAACAAAAACTAAAAATAACTTATGACAAGGTAAAAGATAAACTAGAGAACGATAAAGAACGTATCACCACAACCCGAAATAAAAATACCGACTCAAATAAATTTTCAATAGGACAAACCGTGTATGAGAAAAACTTTCAAAGCAAGCGACATAAAACAGCACCCAGAAATTTAGGACCATTCAAAATTAAGAAAATATCAGATAAAAACATAGCAGTAGTAGACAACGGTAAAATAACTAAATACATTCATTTGAAAAACCTAAGACACCCTGTAATTTCAGATGGACAATCATCACCCTTACCGTCAACCTCCACCCAGGTAGAACGGACAACTAAGTAATAATATAACATATAAAAACAACCCCAGTATACTACCAATAAACTAAGCAGTATACAAAATACAATATTTACTCAAATAATATCCAACCTTACTTTAACGCAACAAATTTTAGCAACATTAAGAATAACGAAATAATATTTTTGATAGAAATCTAGACAGTAGAAAGTAACAATTATCATTAGTATCATTTAATTGCTTTTCCAACAAAGGTTACTAGCACATACCAAGTAATCATACCCAAAACCAAATTCCTATCTCTAAATGAACTGAGATATGGTTATACAAACGAAAAATGTACTGAAGTAACACCAAATCAATATTTATGTCAATCGATGACGACAACAACCATTCAAGAAGACAGCCCTTGTGAAGTACAACTATTAAAATTCTCAAATCATTACGAAAACTGTGAAACCAAACAAGTGCAAATAACTAATATGAAAATTCAAAAAGTTACAGATAACAAATGGATAGCCATTTTCCCAACAGAAGTAATAGCAACCATCCACTGCAACCAAGATGAAAATAACCAAGCATTAATCGGAAGCAAACTAATTACCCTCAAAGAAGACTGTTATGTGAAATTGAAAGGAGAATTAATCAGAGTTTATCAAGATCCCATAACAACAAAGAAACTTGCAAACCTACCGGAACTACAATTCAAAATACAACAAGAAGACGAAGAAATAAACAAGAAACCTATGAAGCTAGAGCATCTAGACTTAGACGATCTCAACCACGCCGTGAAATTAGTGGAAAGTTATAAAGAACAATTAAGTGAAATCAAAACGCCAAAGTTACATTATAATAATATAAGTGTTTGGACAATTGTATTAATCATTTTAATAATTTTTGTAATCATGTATGTATTATACAAAATGTACCTTAGATATAAGAATGAAGGAAACAGTTCTTGATTTAAGGAAACAAAGAGAAAAAAGGAAACAATAAGTATACCCTTAGAAATAATGAATTTTAAATGAAATTGAATAATGTATTTTATGTATTTAAAAATTAAGAAAAACCTTAATTTTTCATTTACGGTGGGAGGAGTTATGTATCCCCCAATTACATATATATATTGATGTATTGAATCTAATATGAATTATTAGAAATTATTAAGTAAAAGTATAAGTTCAATGCAACATTGTAACACAAGGATAACCCAGAGAGGTTATCGACAGTTCATGTGAACGGACATGCAACTTTGCATCCGTGAGGGCAGTGATACTGCAGGTGGCAGGTCACAGGCGGTCAACAGACCGCAATTACTTAGAATTAAGTTGTTACATTGTAATAAAGTGTACAATTAAAGAGAAACGCAGACATGAGATCTGCAAGTTCTCACAGCCGTGTGAGGGGCAGGTTATTATAAAAGGCCCGGGAGCTCAATGCCCGGCAGTCAGTCTTCGAACTCTATACTTCGTTGTTCAAGCTACTCAACCGAGTCAGTCTTCAAACTCCATACTTCGTTGTTTGAGCTACTCACCCAGTACAAATTAATTTTTTATAAGTTATTATGTACAAATTTTAATTTAAATAAATGTGTTAAAGATTCAAAGTGTTTTTAAAAAACCAGCTCCAAAGGCCCGAACTTTAACTCGCGTAGTACACCACTGAGCTCCTCTTGCATCCTGTGATCGACTCTTATCCTATTTACTCCGCTGTTTGCCCTACTACGTGCCCCTGCTGTTTCAGATATTTTATTTACGTCACAACTTAATCTATTCATTTGCTCTGAAACCTTTAAGTTAATTTGCTCCAAAGATTCCTTCATCACGGTATTATTAGTGTTCAAATTATTTACGGCAACGACTAACTGTTTCAACCTTCAATGGTTGCATCTCCCTCCATTTCGGTGTTCGTCACCCCACCAGCTTTTGTTTTACCGCGTGTATTATGCGGTATTAATCTTAGGTTCGTGATAAGGAAACTAGTTTCTATCAATCTCCCGCTCTAACCGTTATTATAATTTTAACATAAGTTTACAACATCGTTGATCCTTTTTACAACTTCGTACGGACCCTCCCAATGTCTTTGTAGCTTTAATGATAGTGCACGTCTTTGTCTGGGGTTGTATAGAAAGACGCGGCCCCCTTCTTAAATTTCTGACTCCCACGCCTTGATGTCATATCTTGTCTTCACTTGTCGCTTGCGATCTGGATATTTTTCCTAACGTCACTATGGATGCCGCGCATCTTGCGCTTGAGAATCTCGACGTAGTTTTCGCACACGATATCATATCAGGCTCTACACCCAAACTCAAGATCACGCGGTAGACAGACTTTGCATCCCAGTATAGCGCACCCAAGTTTCTGTCTAGTGCTCTTATAAACCGAAGACCGATAGGCCAATAAAAATAGACGTAAATATTGGCCCTAGTCTCTCAGATTTTGGAAAACTACTTTGAAGAGGTTTTTGCCCAAAGTGCGGTTTATGGGCTTTACCATACCATCGGATTGGGTGTGCAACGGTGACGTTCGGGTCTACCTCCTCCCCAACAACCGCCAATTTTCTTGGAATAACGCTGACTCAAAATTTCTGCCCTGATCGGCGTGCAACTCCATTGAAATACCAAAACGACAGAACAGTTCCTTTACCAGCATGTCAGCGTAGGTTGCAACTTTTTGATTTGGTATAGCGTGCGCTTCGGCCAATGACTTCCAGGATGTATTTATTCCCGGAGTTCGTCTTAGAGAATGTACGTCAATTGCCACTTTCTTAAAGGGGCTCACCACGTTGTATTGCTTCATTCGAGCCTTAATATTGTCTAATGGTGTGCACGGCTGACCGTTACAGCAACACTTTTTTACAGCATACTTGCAGCTTAACCAGTAAAATTTTGCTCGGACTTGCCCCTGAGTCTTCTCAACGTCAAAGTGTCTTCTCGAGGTCCCATTATGTAGAAATCTTAAAACTTGGCTTTTAGCAACCACCACTTGAAGCGTACTCACGGATCCATCTCCATTTAAGGACCGCACCCAGATCCCATTCTTTACCTTTAATGAATCTCGTGCCTAGTACGATTTCAGGGTGCTACTCAACGCGTCGATGTCCTGCCAGGAGGAACGTTCTGCTCTGGTCTTCCAACCCGAATGACACCTAGGTTTATGTCATTCTCCTATTCCGTTCACATTTGTGTAGGCTGCCAACCGTCGTTGATTACGGTAGTCCGACCAAGTAGATTACACTCTGTATCCAACTGTGAGCAATGGCTACAAACTCAGTCGCATTACGATGATTTGTAACAGTACGGTATTCCTTGTCAAAGTCATACTTCTACAGCCTTCTATCCATTTGGCGACTTACCCTTCGGGTTTCTAAACTGTAATAGCCACTTCAGGACAGCTTGGTCGGTTCTCAGTTGAAATTTTCCTCCGTAGAGGTATTTATAAAATGTTCTACTTTGCTAAAGTAACCAATGACGTTTTCTTGTCCATCTTGCAGCAGGGATAGTACACTTCCGATGGTAATTTGCAAGCGTCTGCATCCTTGCCTTCTGGCCGAGGATAACGTAAGATCGAAGTAATAGATGCTTTAGTTGTTGGAACACATTTTGACAACCATCATCCCAATCGTAATGACGTCCATCTTCGGTCAGCTTTGTCACGGGTTTGGCTATACTAGCAGACCCGAAAACGAATCTTCTATAGTAAGTGCACAACACCAGAAAGCTTTGCAACTGATGTTTGTCCTTTGGCGTTGGCCAGTCTTATACCGCCTTAGCCTCTCCCAGGTCTGGCTTGACTTCGTTGCGTGAAACTACATACCCTAGGTATCTTACCTATTGACCTAGTAGGTGACACTTCATTGGACTCAGCTTCAAATTAGTTTCTCTCAGTCTTCGAAACATTTCTTTTAAATTTTACAAATATTCCATACACGATTTCTCAATTACGATCAAGTGTCATTCAAATATTGCAGACATGTTTTCCATGATAGCCTACGCAATATACTATCCATAAAACCCTCGAAGTGGCAGGGGCGTTGCAGAGTCCAAAATGTTCTACCCAGCGCTGCAAAATTAAAAATATTGGAAATATACAGGGTAAATAAAAAATTCTGTTAAAAATCACCAAACATGTCGCTAGGAATGGTGGTTATGTGGTGTAGTTAAAAAATGGCGCGCAACAAAGTTGTACCGGGTGTGCAAAATTAAATTATTGAAAATATACACGGTAAGTCCAAGAAGAAATAACTTTAAGGATGGCGCTCAAAATGGCTCCATTGACGTCAACAAACATGTCACTAGGAGGGGCGTGGTTATATGACGTAATCAAGAAAAATGGCTCGTGCAAAATTGTATCGGCTGTACAAAATTGAAGCTATTGGAAACTACGAGGTAACGTCAAAATGAAATTACTTTAAAAATGGTGCTCAAAATAGCAGCGAGGACATCAACAAACATATCGGTAATGGACATTGTTATGTGACGTAGTTAAAAAATTACACGTGTAAAACTTGTTACGAGTGATGAAATATTGAAAATACCATGTTCTACGGTTAACCAATAGCAATCCTTGAGCCTTTTCTTACCCCAGCAAACAATGCGTGTTTGACCTTTTCATGGTGTTCGCTAAGCAACTGCATATTTTTCATGCAAAAGGTTTTGTTGGCTAAGGACACGCCGTTAGTTTTATGATAATAAATTTTATAGTGAGGGACATTGTTTTCTTCACGACACTATGACATTCATGCACTAAACAGAAAGTGTTATTATTAGAAAAGTATTGTGAAGCTGTTCTTTAAGTTTACATCAGGATGCGAGTAAAAAACTCTTTTATGCATATATCTGATTTGCATATTATAGAATGCATTGACTATTTATTTTGTATTTGATCATTTATATTTGTTCAATAAAAATTGTAACATTGCCTTTGTAATAGAAAAATTAAATATACGATACTATTACATTTTACGATAAAGAAACACCTGTGTTAAAAAATGGGGCCTGTAAAAGATATATATATATATATATATATATATATATATATATATAAATATATATATATATATATATATATTTAAAATAGCGTTTTAAATGGTAAACATTTTGTAATATAGATAAAGTAATATATATATATATATATATATATATATATATTTATTAAATTATTTTTATTGAATCATGGGAAAGCTTTCAAAATAAATAACGATTTCAGATTTAAATATCTAGACGTTAGTGTTTGAAGCAATATATATTTGTTCTTGTATTCTAATGGAATTTCATATTAAAAGTCAGAAATCTACAGCCTTTTATATCCAGTAAATTATAAGCCTGAACGAATATGGATAGCAACATCCAAAAAAGTAAATGTATTTGAGAGTTTCTATTTTCAGTGACGTCAATATTAAATGGTTCGTTCATAAATATCTCACCGCTTATATATTTGCTTGAAAACAGTACAATTTAAAATTGTTTTAATTGAACCCCAAAAGCTTACAAAATAAATAATGATTTCAGATTTAAACATCTATGCGTTAGTGTTATAAGCTTTATATATTCACTGGAAGACGCGGTAACATTAAATTGTTTTTATTGAATAATACTGAAAGCTTCCAAAATAAATAACGATTTCAGATTTAAATATCTATACGTGAATGTTGAGTTAGTAATTTCAGTGTATACGTAACATATAAAGTAATTCATTATATAAACCCATTCGAAAGCTTTTTTCTAAATAAATTTCGTACGATTGGATAAATAATTTAAATAGCACATTTGGACATCGTATTTTTATGCGTGTCAGTAGCACAAAGCTAAAGCGTGGCGTTAACATTTAAAAAATCTTTGGTTCAAATCCTCCAAGTAGCTTGCGTTTTTCGTCTACTACAATTGCATGATGAATATAAATAGCATTACTAGAAGGGTCAAGTAATTAGACTCAAGATTTTCCTCGATTCTAATTGGATCCCCATGAACGTGGTAGGCATACACAAAGACCTTCCAGCATTAGGATTGGCTGACTGATGAGTATGATCCATTAGGGCGTGCTTTATAGGTAAAAAGCAGGAGAAGGTAATCAGAGGTTTCTTCAGCGCCCGCAGGAGAAAAGACGGAGACTATTTATACGAGCCCTTATAAAAAAAAGTGTTGGGGGAGATAATTGTGCGTCAGGAGCCCCATCCTTACCTCTCTCTGTGGTAGGAGTATATATGTGCGATTATTACAATTGTAGCATAACTGCGATATTATATAATTTAAATGGTAATTACAGAAAGAGTTGAATAATTATATTCGAAACGCTAGATATCCTATTGGTTCCCATAGAAACATGCACGATATACACCGACAAAATGGTCCTACGTTTCCAACGCAGTTAAATAGTTTTGATTTGCCGGATTCACCTAATAGGTAATTAAATGTGCGAGACTGACTTCAAGTATATTAAGAGTGAGGAGTATTCCAGTTCCGCTCAAAAACACCTACTCCTCTAGACTAGACGTTACATATTTTCTATTAGGTTTAGTTTAGATTTTAAGTTTTTTCATTTGCCTCTTGTATAACCGAATATCGGCCACTAAACCGTAGCGGCGGTTCCGTCGTTTAGTTGGTTCCTGTGAGACTACTAAATCTAAGGTTTCAAGTTCGATTCGCGATGTGGACCGCTTGAAAAATATTGGATGAGCATTTTTTACAAAAACACGCCCTCGGTCGGATGAGAGGTTAAATGTAGGTCCCGTGTGCGGGCGCTGTCTCGCACGTTAAAGATTCCTATCATGCTTGCAATAACAAAGGTTCAACAAAGTTCAAAATTTCCTGGTAACAAGAATTTGCTTCTTGGTCAATATAGTTCCTTCGGGTGGAGCATTGTAAAATCAAATGTGGGGGGTTAAGCGTATCCCCAGGTAGGAGGAAATATCTAACCACTCATTACCTTCAGCATTTTCCCTGATGTAAAGTTTTGTAATTTTATGTGGGTTTGCACCTACTCATCTTGCCGCGTCGGAAATTGCTTCGCTCGCGATTTCCTTCATTGTGCACGCAAACGGTTATCGCGAGTTGTAAGAATGGCGATCCTCTGGTAATCACGTTGTAACGAGACCACGTGAAATTCCGATGCTTTGCTTATCGTTCTTCTGTTTTAATCCAATAGGCTCTTAGAAGGAACCCTCAGTGTGCAGCAAAACAAGTGATCGGTGAATGTAATCTAACCTGTAGTTTTGTATTCTTCCCCTATATCATACAGTCCGTTTACCTCGATCCTCTGGAACAGCGGGTCTCAAACTACCCTCCCGAAAGGGCCAGAACACTACGCAGATACGAAAGATTACAAAAAACGATTGTTTTGCAATCGAGTTAACTGTAAACTCGGTTTCAATGAGAACACGTACCAGGGCTTTGGTTTTGTGTTTCGGAAGTATCACTTCAACCCGCACGAAAGGGCCACAGTTAGAACATATAACACGCTATAGTTAACAAAGTAGTTAAAAGAAAGCGTAAACGTTTGAATCTCTTTCATGAAGCATAAACCGAAAGCTTTATTTAGCTTGTAATTACTGCTAGACCTCATGTGCTAATTAAAAAAGTTGTTTTAATGTGCTATTTTTGTCAATAAACTCAATTGTAAAATTTTAGTGGAACAATCAGTTGTTTTGTTCGTTTCCCAATTGTAAATATGAATAATGGAAGCGTTGGAGATTATGCATTTCATTAGTAATCTCTTTGAAACCATTTCATTCGAGTGGTCATCATTTCACAACACTCGCACGTACTGGACTGTAATTTCATTTCTAAATCATCGGGGACGGATAAAAGAATATTACGCGTTGGAAATGCTGAAACTGAACAAGTATAATTGATTCTATTTCAATAAACTAATTCTCTGCTGTGGTTCCGCTTCTTATAATGCATTGGTGTAAGTTTGGTTGTGTTGTCATCATTTCTGATAGTTTGTAAATCATACAGTTTGTTTAACTTTGTGCTTATCTTCATGCGTAATTTCTTAGCATCGTTTCATATTCGTTTTTCTTGTTAGTTTGACAATATCACCTTCAACATCGTCGCGAGAAGCATTGTTTGTATAGATATAGAAATTTTATAAATTCCTTACATATTTTTTTAATAATTTATAGAAATCGACGCAAGTTTGTACATAAATCTTTTACTAGAATTAAACCGCAGCCGCAGGTACCAAAGACAATTATGTGTGCATTTTAAATGTTTTAAAAATCCCCGAGAATATATAGTTTACATTGCTTTATCCGCTGACTAAAAAAGTCCGAACAGCTTAGAGTGCCTTAATTTTAGTTTCACAATATAATACTCTTTTAAACATTTGTGTACTGTGTACTCTACAGCAAATATAAAAAGGTTCTGCTAAGCAAGCTGTAAATCACTAACTGTAGAATGGAAATAGAATTACAGTTTGCTCAGCAGAATATTTTTGTATATGCTGTAGAGTACACAGGGGAGGAATGATGCATTCCTTAATTTGAATTAAAAACAAAAAAGTAAGTATAATTAGGAACGGATTTCGTGGCAGTTTCTGGAATGTATGTGAAAATTTTTTTGCTAATGTAGTATAGCATCACCGATACTTTTAACTGAGATGTATGTGCATTTATGCGAAAAGAATAAAATTTAACAGTTTGGTGTACATTTATGAAAACAATATACAGAATGTAAAGAACGTGTACAAAGTAAGGTTATAAATGTTAGAATGATCTGTATAATCACTCATCATTGTTAACATCTAACTGCTAAATTAATGAATGAATTAGCACTTATAGTTAGGGGTGGGCGATACGGGATTTTGCGTATCGAATATCGATACATATTCTATATCGATATGTATCGATATATCGAATATCGATATATATCGATACGTATCGATACGTATCGATGCGTATCGATATGTATCGATGCGTATCGATACAAATCGATACGTATCGATACGTATCGGTACGTATCGATACGTATCGATTCGTATCGATGCGTATTGGTACGTATCGATACGTATCGATACGTAGCAGTACGTGTATATATATATATATATATATATATATATATATTGCTATGCTACTGGAATTATCGTGCCCCTACGTTGGGCTGTTGTATTAATTATGCTATGCTCCCTCTAAATTATTCGCGGTCCATCATTTGGGCGACCATATTAATATTACTATAAATAAATAAGATTGTAATTATCTCCGACATTGGGCTGTCTTATTAATATTGCTATCAATTCCCTCCAGAAACTTAACTGGATTTTATCTTGAACCAACCAATAACAAAACTCGGTACGTTACCGTCTTACTTGTTATCAATTTCCTATTCAACTCGTAGCTCCTCCTTGAACTATTTAAATTAACAAATTACTCCCATTGACTTTATCTTATGACCTCGGCTAGCATTTATTTGGAATTATGAAATTCAGTTAATTTCGATTTTATATAATAAAACCAATATTATGTACAGTTTTTGTAAATTATTTGAAATACACTTTTCAATTAGTTAATGTTATAAATCTCATTTATTAACAATCATCTACTATTTACTCAAAACCCAAAGTCACCAAAAAAACCTATTATCTTTATCAACGAAGTGTAGAACATTCTAAACCTGTTATCATATTACTCACTTTATACGTATGCAACTTCTTTTGTTGACTTTTTCACATTCATATTATATTAAGCAAATTCAATAGTCAAAATAAAAATATAGAAAAATAAAATGTCTTATAACTAAAAAATCTGACCTGGTCTATTTTCTTCACATCGACGCTTCCATTTGAATAAAAATTATCTTCCCCAATGTGGGATTATTACATGCCCATTAGAAATATACGCTTGAACCATTGCATTTAAATTATTGCCATCACCCTCTGGACTACCATTAACTTATGCACCCCAATTTATTGTCGTTTCATATCAGACTTATTACTTCTTATCAATCAACTTCCTCAAACTTAGAATAGAATTCTTATTATCATTGTCTTCTGACTTGAAATCGTGGTTTATTTTCTTCCCTTACTCAAATTGTATTATTCTTTCCCCAGACTTAGAAATTGTATTACTCTATTTTCCCCGGACTTAGAAATCGTAGTATGTTTCCCCGGACTTCGAAATTGTAGTCTATTTTGCCCCGGACTTAGAAATTGTAGTTTGTTTCTCCCCGTACTTCAAAGCCCTATTATTTTTATGTTTTAGTTTAAAATAAATTCACCAAAATGTACTTACGTTTAATCGGCAAATATAATCTTCATATTAGCACTTATTTTATCTTTCACTTTTAAAATTATTACGTATCACTTTATTTCATAGTGGCGCACTTCGGCCTTTGTTGAGTTGCAAACTGACCTCGTTATCACTGTACCTGCTAATATATTATTGAATTCCCACTCCGTCAGTGGGTATGGTCTAGAAACTCGTCGCTTATTTATAACCAATCAAATAATTACATTCAAAGTAGTTTCTGATGTAATTCTCCACGATTCCCAATAATTGTAACCTGCTTGCAGCTGTCTTCGTTATCAACATGCTGTGTTTTGATAAATCTAATTGCTTTTCCATAAACAACTGATGCAATTCGACTTTTAATTTTCATATTTACATGTTGTTCACGCAATTTTTAATCTACTTTCTTATCAAAAATGGTTAGCTATTTGCACGCATTTATATTATGCTTCCTGAAGCTCTATTTCTATCTCCGTATTAATCTAATCGTTTGGAACTCTTTTGAATGCGTGTCTAATTACACTTTATCGTTTACTTATAAATATACGCGTGCTTCCACTGAAAAATATCATTACTTGCTTTACCTAAATTAACTAAAACTTTATCTACAGGGTATTAAATATTTTCTATTTACCTAATGAATGTCTTCCTTGTTTCTACGCTAACTATGCGTCTTCCTGTGTTTATTTGCGTCGCCTAAAACTATTTATACTTTATATACAGGGTGTTGACTGCTTACTATTTACAAACTATCTCCATTTCTCAATTCTTCACTAAATAAATGCAGTTTTCTGCTGCCTATGGTAATTTCTCATTTCTAAACGACCTTTACTATAAAGTACACCCCTAAACAACCCCTTATCACAGCAATATATATATATATATATATATATATATAGCGATTCGTATCGGAACGTTTAGATGTGTAGATCAAGTATACATATCGAGACGTAGCGATACGTATCGGTACGAATCGATACGCATTGATAATTTAGCTACTGTTTCTTTGGGAATAAAATCACAAGATCGTTATAAAATAATGTATTTACTGACAATTCGATCTTTTACTTAAGATTGTTATCAAAATAATTAAAGTTTCAAGTTTAATATTTGTGACATAAATATATATATATATATATATATATATATATATATATATATATAGGGGTAGGCGATACGGGATTTTGCGTATCGAATACCGATACATATTCTATATCGAATATCGATACGTATGGATACGTATCGATGCGTCTCGATACATCTCGATACATATCGATACATATCGATACGTATCGATACATATGGAGTATCGATAAATCGATATTTATTTTTCACTGTATCGGGGGAGTCTATACGGGGGTCGTAACGATATATCAATACGTGGGCCCAGCCCTACTTATAGTTGAAATCAAGAAAGAATGAATGCACGTCATTAATTTTTGATTCAATCCAAGATATACTTCCGCATATACAATGGGCGTATTTAACATGTAAAAGAAAGAAAGAATACAAGTAGCACGTGTTTCAAGCAAAGTAGCTTAGTAACGACTTACGCTGTGGAGTTTTTGATACGTAAAGAATGGGAACAGTAAACTGTCGCATGTCCTAACTATATTACACTTATGTGTTCCCAATGGGAATATTTCTTGAAATCTTTATTAAACAGTCAAATGATTAATCTTGATGCATACGAATACGGTTGATGACGTGCATTCATTCTTTCCTGATTTCGACTATATTACAGTTTTCTCATATCATACCTAATGTTCGAACACTGGCAGTAGTACTCATCCCTGCAGAACTAAATTTTGAGCGTTTAAACATTAATTACAAGTCGTTGTCCTATAATGGATAAATGACCCAAGCCTTGACAAACACGCACAATTGATAAAAATTTGACTTTTTTTCATGATATTTCAAGAACCACTGTAAATATGGCCATTTCAAAAAGATTTATTATAAGGACTTAAAAGGACGCAATTTTTTTGTACTTTAATCAAATTTGTATCTGCTGATTTCTAAAATATCCGTAGTGAGCGAGCTTAAGTGAGGTACCATAATATATATATATATATATATATATATATATATATATTGCTGTAATTAGGGGTTAATTTAGGGGTAGGTTAAGTCATAGGGGTCGTAGAATAAGCAAGGAAACTCCCAAATAACAGAAGCACGGAATTACAGATATTAGAAGAGTAAATAGGTCATTATAAAAATTATTAGATGAGAACACACTGTATATAGCAGTACAAACGATTAAAACAGATATCCAAAAGTAGCTATGAGCAAAGATGAGAATTTGTAAAGGTAACGAAACACATTAAATTTAAATCAGTGAAAAACCTGCATGAATTGGCTAGATAAACATTCAAAAAGTGCGTTAATATATCACCTTAAAAGCACGCAGAAATTATGCATTATTTAAAAGCGTACGTGATTTAAAAGAATCACATTTGTTTAAAAATTCAATTTATTAGGAAATAAACAAACACCAAATTTATTTAATCCAGATTAGAATAAGGCCAACAAACAATACTACGTGATTGATTGAATGAAAATTCGTGGGATTTTTGAAGTAGATGTGAGATATAACATTAAATTACGTAACCAGGAACATCGCTTCATGCAATGAAAATACATACAATTGGTAAACTTTCCCAAAATAACAAGAAAGAAGACGCTTGGTCTCGTCTAGCACGTGAAGTCGACGAATCACAAACGAAAGGGGTCGATCCTATAAATATCTTGACAATAGAATATCGAGTTAGTATAATTTTGAACTTGGGCAGTCACTATACTTGAAAGTGCTAAATATTTACGTAAAGAGCTAATAAATTGAAGTGAAAATTATTTTAATAGAGTGAAAACGAGCCGTATTTCTGAAGACGTAAGTAGATAAGATTTAGGAATTTATACCATTTCTAATAATAAAAAAAAACAGTGCTCTTAATTACCATCTTAATTATCATCGTGATTAACATCCGAAAACTACCATTACAATCAAAATAATGTTACGATTTCTATTAAAACTATAAATAACAATCAAGTACGATCTGGAATACAATTTTGGATGCGATACTTTGGGAGAATGCTGCCGGTTTAAGCAAATTGATGGTGAATATTCTATTGCGGAAATGAAAAACCTTTCATTGGAATAACGATTTGGATATTAATTTGGTTGGATATCGACTTCAATTCTTAGGAATGCAGATCCTACAAAACCACTTAAGGTCAGATATTTTTGATATGATTTATTTTTAAAACTGTTTTATATATTTTTGATATGATCTATTTTTAAAACTGTTTTATCTCAATAATAATTTAAAGTGTAGGAGTCGGTTTGGGGTTTCTTGATAAATTTTATGAAAAGCTATAGACCTCTTAAAACGTTTCAATAGGTCTTTAAAGGTAATAAAAAGCTCGTTTTGCTGGCTTGATTTTCTAAAAATATGACAGATGTAAATAATTTAAAGAGGGGAGAATATATTCATGGTCAAATTGTAAATATTTAATCATTATACTGTGTATTTAGAATTGCTTTATTTAATTGAATCAGCTAGTCGAGGCAAAGAAAATTATAAATTAACATTTTCACACGTGCTTGAGTAACAGGGGTTAACACAGCAATGTATGACATGCCCAATCGTGGGGCTCGATTAACATAGCATTTATGACATGCCCAAGCCGTGGGGCGAATATCACAGCAATATATATATATATATATATATATATATAAAATACTCATATTTAGACCAGGGTAGAAAATTAAATAATCACATCAAATAATTTTAATCACCGTGTAGAAGCTTTGGGAAAAAGTACGCTTTATTAAAACCATGAAGCATAAATAAATTCGGTCGTTTCAGTAAAATCAGAGATTTAAATCATGTACAAGACGCTTTATATCAAAAGAAACAGTATTAAAAGCTCTGCGTGTTATTTAATTATTCCTAAGAAAGAAACAAATGGAAATTACGGGCAAGATTTATATTAATTAACCCTATTTTAAGTAACCGGTATTAAACAAAGTGTACACATAATAATTAACATTTAATTTGTATTCGCTAAAATGAAAGGATAGAAGTCAATTTTAGTTGGAGTTAATTAAACCATTATTAATAATAAGCATAAAAGTCTGTGAAAATCCAAGATTATAATACCAGAAAATAAAGCTCTGAGAATTAATATTATGTTTGAACACCTGCGTAGTTTAAATGTCATGTACGGCGAAAATTTTGTAGATAACAAATGGTTTCAAAGAATCTTGGAGAAACCGTGGCTTAATATTCACGAGAAGGTGCGATACGGGGTTATTTAACCCAGATAGTCCACATGGACTGAAATAATCGATAATAAGGAATATCAATTTGCACTAATAAGAACAGGTTAGATAGAGACAGATAATATGCACAAGACCGAGACACATATAGTAAAAGGCGTGATTTAAGCAACGTCACGAGGGTCACGATTGGTTGAAAGTAGGATGCAAATATCAGAGGTAGAAACAACGATTTCTGTATAAAATTTAATTAGGTATTCTCAGACGTTGCGTGCCGTGTGGAAATTTTCTGAGATTTAACTGGGGCGAGAGCAAAATTCGTAAAAACCGATGCGCGGGCTACGGACTGGGAACAGAGCATGCGAAATTCTAGAAACTGGCCGTTTTGGAGACTCGACCGACAGACAGGCTAACCTCTATATATACCCAGGGGAATATGAACAAGCTCTCTTAGACATCCGCGACTTGATTCAATACGTTAAACAGTGCATTTTAGTTTGATAGAATAATTTAAAGTTTGCTCGTATATTTTGGTGATTCAAAATAGTTTGTTCGTTACGTGCTAACATGAATATACTTTAGTGCACTTAGATACAAGGTAATAAAATTTAGTATCACTGTACCAATTGGTAAAATTTACTATGACAAATAAATACACAAAAGTAGGCAGTTTTGGCGTATATTGGTGAAAGAAGTATGAATTTCTTTGTTATTTTTCGGGGGTGTTAATAATTAAATGGTTCGTAAACATGACTGGATCCACTAAACACGGTTCAAATATACACAGATGAGTTCCGGAAAAGCCCTGAAACAACTTTAAATAAATGGTGATGGAGCAAATTTTTAAAACGTTGAGAATCAGAAGCCGTAAATATAACCCAGTTGGAATGGTGTGATTAACGAAAGGGACGATGCACATTGAAGCTACGAGTGCAAGTAACCTTCAGGTAAATTATACTATTTTGTTTGAACTTTGATATTTTGTGTGTTGAATAACTTTATAATTGATTTACTCAAAATGGACAGTAGTGAAATTGTACTAGCAATAAAATTTTAATTTTAAGGTGAAATTTGCTTGTTTAAGTAGAAAGGGGTATTTAGTATTGATGTTCTGGATTATGATGAAAATTTAGGGTATGTCTTTGAGCTCAATTAGACGAACCTGGTTAATTAACGTAAAGGGGTGGTAGATGCTCCCTTTGTACTCAGACTCAGGTCTGCATATATTGTTATAGTAATTAGTAGGCATCCTACAAGGACTTTAATTCTGGATGCACATTAAAATGATAATAAATTTAATTTTGAAATTCTCTGATATTAAAATTTATGCTGAATTTTAATTTTGAAATTTTAATGTATTGTGAATATTGATGTAAATAGAGTTAACGTTGATGTTTGTGGTAGGAATGTGTTTGTTTTTTTTTATGTATGAGGATGAAAGTTATCGAGAGAGGAGCAGCCGAGGCGATTAACAGAAGAAAATCAACAGACCAGGTAATTCAAGAGGATTCACAGCATTATATATATATATATATATATATATATATATATATTGCTGTGACCCTCCCCAATTTACGGGAACTAAGGTTTTCGAATCGAGCCCCAGCGTTGGGCCGTCATAGTTGCTGTGAATACTACAAAAAGCCTCACCAGAGTAAAAAAGATATTCGAGCCTCTCGAATTTGGCACCCAGATTTGCTGTGATTCTCGCCCTGTTGAATCTCTTCTGATAATCGCCTCTTTACTCTTTCCGCCTCGGCTGCTCACCTAGTTAAAACTTTCATCCTCATTCATAAAGAAAAACAAACACATTCCTACCACAAACATCAACGTTAACTCTATTTACATCAATATTCATAATACATTAAAATTTCAAAATTAAATTGTAGCATAAATTTCAGTATCATAAAATTGCAAGATTAAATTTGTCATCATTTTAATTTGCATCCAGAATTAAAGTCCTTGTAGGATGCCTACTAATTAATTTAACAATATTTGCAGACCTGAGTCTGAATAAAGGAGCATCTCCACCCCTTTACGTTAATTAAACAGGTTAGTCTAATTGAGCTCAAAGACAGACCCAAATTTTCATCATAATCAAGAACATAAACTGCTAAATACTCCTTTCTACTTAAACAAGAAAATTTTACCTTAAAACTAAAAATTTGTTGTTTATACAAACTTACTACTGTCCATTTTTTTTATCAAACAAATTATAAAGATATTCAACACACCAAAACATCTAAGATCGAACAAAATGCATAATTTACCTGAAGGTTACTGCACTCGTGACTTCAACGTACATCGGACTTGCTCATCCCACCATTCCAGCAGGTTTATGTTTACGGCTTCTGATTCTGAACGCTTTTAAACTTTTTCTACCCCACCATTCATCTAAATTGTTTTAGGGCTTCTCAGGAACTCATCTATGTATATCTAAATCTTGTTTTGTGGATCCAATCACGTTTACGAGTAACATTTGATTATTAACACCCCCGAAAAATAGCACTGAAAGTATTGAATAAAAATCGAAAATCTAAGAGAGCGAAACTTCTATAAACACGGGTTTATATAATAGCTCGCCTGCACGTCGGTTTTGTTCCGCAACGGCCAATTTCCAGAATTTCGCATTCTCTTTTCCCTTTTCGATAGTCCGGCACAGCGATTCTACAAAATTTGCACTCATGCCAGTTAAATCTAAGAAATTTTCACACGGCTCGCCACGTCTGAGAACAAATAATTAAATTTTGTATAGAAATTGTTATGTTTACACCTCTCATATCTGCATCTTATTTTAACCAATCGCAAACCTAGTGACGTTGCTCAAATCACGCCTTTTATTATTCGTGTCTCGGCTTTACGCTTTTATCCGTCTTTTTCTACCTTGATCTGAGTGGTACAAATCGATATTCTTTACTATCCACGTGGATTCGCGACGTGACTTACTTGAGTTAAATAACCCCTTATCTAGCCTTTCCCGTTAATATAAGCTACGGTTTATCCGACCGTTTCCAATATACGTAGAATCTGCACGTTTATCTATTCGAATTTATTAGAACTTTGATATTTAAAAATACGCAGGTGTGCGCTTCTAATGAATGTTTTAAATATAATTCTCCGAGCTTTGTTTTCATGGTATTTTAACCTTGGATTTTCACAGACTTTTATGCTTATTATATATTACTAATGGTTCAATTAACTCCAATTAAAATAATAATGAATGGCATTGACTTCTACCCTTTAATTTTTAGCGAATACTAATTAAATATTAATTATTATTTGTACACTTTGTTTAATACTAGTTACTTAAAAATTGAATTAATTAATATAAATTTTGCACGTAATTTCTATTTGTTTTAGTACTTGGAACAATTAAATTACATACAAGTTGAACATTTTAATTCTGCTTCTTTTTATAGAAAGCGCCTAGTGAATAATTTAAATCCCTTATTTTTAATGAAACGAATAAATTTTTATGCTCCACGGTTTTAATAACGCTTATTATCTAATAAAATTCTATACAAACCCTACATTCTAATTGAATGATTTAAATCTTCACAGTAGGCATTTAATTACGCGTACTTTTTCCCAAAGCTTCCTTATACACGGTGATTAAAATTATTTGATGTCGTAAATTAATTTTCTACCCTGGTCTAAATTTGAGTAATATATATATTGCTGTGATAAGGGGTTGTTTGAGGGTGTATTTTATAACCAAGGTCGTGGAGTGAGGCTCATGAAGAGGCATACCTAAGCCTAATTAAACAGTTTCATGAGCAGGTTATTTTGAGGCACCCGGACTTCACAAAAGAATTTATAGTACGCACGGATGCGTCCGATAATGCGGTAGCTATACCAAATTCAGGATGGGGTGAAAGTACCCATCTCATTCATCTCCAGAACGCTGAAAGCCCACGAACTCAATTACACGATCAGTGAAAAGGAGATGGCAGCAGTGGTCTTTGCAATCACAAAATTGAAATTTTATTTAATGGGAAGGCACTTCATTGTAGAAACTGATCATTTAGCCTTGTGCTCACTTTTTAATACTAGATTTACCAATAATAGGATATACCGGTGGGGTCTTTTGTCGCAAGACTTTGATTTTGAAATCAGACATATTAAAGGTAAAAGTAATATAGTGGCTGATGCTCTCAGTCGGAATATAATAAATGATAATTTAAAATCGAATGATATTTTTGTAGCGATGCACAACTTAGTGAGGGATGGTACCATATTTTCATATAAAAGGATTTTAACGATGCAGGAGGATAGTGAATATATTCAAATTATAAAGAATAAGTTGGAAGAAATACCTAATTATAAACAATTTGAAATAATCGACGTGTGTGCGTATTTGTGTGTGTGTGCGCGTGTGGTGTGTGCTCGCGCGGTTGAGGGTCTATGTTATGTGAGTGGGTGAGGTTGTTTGCGTATGTGTGTTGTGTATTATTGTTGATATCCGTGTTACGTTCCCCTTCTAGGGCCAGGACCATCGGCAGCCGGAAATCCCAGTCGTCAAGGAAGAACGGATATCCCAAATCCTCCTTTTCAATGTCTGATTCCTGTTCAAATGCTGTTAGTTCCTCTCCTGCATATAAATTCCCTTTGTATTCTTGCCATCTAACTACTTTCTCTATATTTTCAATGATGGCGTTTTCTCCAGCGTCCCTTATATTTTTGCTATGTGGTTTTATATTGCTTAAATTCATTCTAATTAGTTTGTATGCTTCGTCTGTCTTTCCTATTTCCATCTTAGTTTGTACTTCTTTGCACTTTTCATCAATCCATTGTTCTTTAGCTTTCCTGCATTTGCCAATAATTTCCCAGTGTACGACTTAGTATTTCTGGTTTCCTGTTTCGTCTGATCTAATTTTGTATTTTTGTTTTTCTTCTATTAAATTCAGGATATCCTTTGTTATCCATGGTTTCTTTTTTGTGTATATCTCAGGATATCTCTGGTCGCCATATCTATGCTGGATTTAATGTTATTCCATTCTGTTTCTACTTTCTTAGTATAAGAAATTTTCCCGATAGCTTTCAGGAATTCATTTGACTTTTTTCAAATGTTTCGTGTGTATCTATTACTTTTAGTTTCTCAAAGTCAAAGTACCTTTTTCCGAATTTTTAAATTTAAGAGCGGCCTTCATAATTACTATGTTGTGGTCAGTGTCTATATCTGCTTCTGGGTAGCTTCTACAGTCTTTTATTTGAGTGTTAACCGTTGTCTAACAAGAATGTAATCTCCTGGCATCTTCCACGTGAATCGCCTAGCATGATGTACAAATATGTTTGTGCTGGTTAAATTGTTCTTGTCGCAAAATTCTACAGCCTATTTCCTCTATCGTTTCTCGTGCCTAAACCAAATAAACCTACTACCGCCTTTTTCCTACCTTCACATACCACTGCATTAAAATCCCCAGTAACTATTAAATGTTCATGTCCTTCTACGTATTGTAGTATGTCTTCGATGTCTTTTTAGGTCATTTATGCCTCTTCGTCACTGTTAATACAGGTGGACAGGTATACTTGTATTATAACTGTATTTACCGGTTTAGACTCTAATCTACCACGAGTACACTATCATTACAAGAACTGATTATTATCAATGATATTTCAGACATTGTTTTACCGATATAAGTCAACATAAAATGTTTTAATTGATAGAACAAACTTTTTAGAGATTAAAATATTAAGAGTTTAGGTTTCGGTTAGCAATTTTTAAAAATATTTGCAAAATAAAAATGTACCTCATTAGAGATGCAATCAGGAAACCTAACATCACTACCATTTTTTGAAAATCTAATAGGTTCTCTAGTCCGAGCAACATACGTAGCAATGCTCATTCCAAGAGCTTGTTCAGATTCAATATCGTCAGTCTTTGGATAGTGCTCCAAGTAGTCTACGAGAACACCAGGTTTGGCTGTATCAGGCAAATATAACCTGCAATAAAAAAATATTAGCATTGAGATATCAAACTATGTGCGCATAAATTGATCCTACAGAGCGAGGGGAATCATCCTATAAGAGTTCCCATTCGACCTTTTTGGTTTTTTAAAGTATTGCTTCTGATAATGACTACATAGTGGTAGAAATAGGAAACTAGTTTTTAAAAGAATGTGGTTAAGGGAGTTTTATTTATTTTCTCTCGACCAAAAGCATTTTGAGTTCAACTACGTGCTAAGAGGTTCATCGGAATAAATACAAGCGCTCAACAAATCGGAGCGTGGAATATTAGTAGACTAAATAAAGTTGATAAGTTAGCAAAATAAAAGTAGATATTATGAGTAAAAGTGACGTTCGATGTATAGTGGGAAAGGGCTTTTGGTCAGGGGTTGTATGTCTACAGCATCAAGAAATAGAAAATAAGGGGTATGAAGGATAGAAGAGCAGGCGTATATTTACAAATATCCCAATAATAAAATTATTTTGATTAGGATTAACAACTGAGTAGAGTGTAACGCGAATCCAGGAGCAGATGCAGATGCTAATCACAATTTGTTATAATGACGAACTGTCAATATGTTTTAATACTGGACCAAATAAGTGAAATTTAGAGAAATTGTAAAAAAGCAAGTAAGAAAAAGTGTAGGCGCTGATCGCAACCTACTTGTGATGAAAATGTCAATGTGTTTTAAAACTTTACAAAAAAATGTTGAACAAAGAAGTGAAATTTAGAGAAACTGCAAAAAGAAGAAGTAAGGAAAAGATTGTAAAATATATGTACGAGTAGATGGAGATGCTGAGCATGGCTTAGTTTTGATTTAATTGTGTTATGTTCTTAAAATTTAACAAATAGGTTGACTGCAAAAAGAGAAGGTAAGGAAAAAACTGTAAAGCGTATCTACAAGCAGACCACAACTTAGTTACGATGAACTTCCAATTACGTTTTGAAAGCTTGAGGAAAACAATATGGGATAAAGACGAAAATTAGGGGAACAACTCCAAAAGGAGGGGAAGACTGTAAGCGTGACTATGGACAGATGTAGATTTGATCAAACCTAATAATGATGAAATTCCAATACGTTGTTAATAATCGACAAAAAAATCTGGACCAGGGAAGTGAAAATTAAATAAATTGCAAAAAAGAGTGTAAGAGAAAGACTGTAAAGCGTATCTACAAACAGATGTAGATGCTGATCATAACTTTGTTATAATGCAATTGTAGAGCGTGTTCCAGACTTGGCAAAAAATGCCTGTATCCAAGAAGTAAAATTTAGAGAAACTACAGAAAGAATAAATAAAGGAGATAGTAAAGCGTATTTACGAGCAGATGATACTGATCACACCTTAAGTTATTTTAAAATTCCAATACGTTTTAAAAACTTGACAAAAAGATCTGGATCAAGCAGTATACTTTTAGAGAAGCTGCATAAAGGATAGATAAAGAAAAGACTGTAAAGTGTATCTACCAGTAGGTATAGATGACCGATTAAGGTTAGTTCTAGAAATAGAGTCTAAAACAAGTAGTTCCGACCTTCGAGAATCAAGGATTGCTTCTAGAGGAAAAAAGGGCGACCAAGCTTGCTTCAATGTTAACAGTTGGCCAAAAATGCAATCTAGAGCGTAAGTTTATAGAAACGATGTATCTATAGTACTCGAAAAATTCAGGAAAGAACTTTCGATTTTTGCGAATGAAAGATTATGTCTAGAATAAAAATTCCGCTAGAGGTAAAATCCCCAGAAAAACGTTTTAAAGAATCACCATATGTAATTGGTTTGAATCGAGAGAAGCTGATACGATCTGATCAATTCGAACGGAAAGGAGAAAAAAGACTCTGAGTGTGGCATGTGGCGGTGACATTCTACCAGCTTCATTCGGTTCTACTACTGATGTATATAAAAGTTAACGTGATATTTCAGTTGAAAATTGTAAAATATGAACTAAATGCAAACTAAATTTACTACTTTCGAAGTAGGTAAAATATTTCTAAAGCAAAATGAAGGAAACAGTAAAGTTATCTTCTTTTTACGATTGATATTGAATTACCATCTTTATTTCTTATAAATAAGAATGCAAATGTGCCAGATGTTTCCGTTCATTTTAGCACGGCAACTCAGTTGCGACAGAAACTAAATAATTTAAATTCAAACCCACTGACTGGTTTTGCTTCAAAAAGCTTTTAGTATTACAATTACTTGCTGTACAAGTTAAGGTCACGCTTAAATATCACGCCCAAAATGTCCAACTTCTACTATGAGACTCAAAACCCTCTAGAATATTTATTACAGCACGTGGTCGTTTTGCATAAATTATACGAACGTCACAAACCGGAGACACTTTTAGATTAGAAACTCGTCAACTCACTCACCTAAATCCATCGGCATTCACTGCAGACGATATACAGTTTGCGAGTTCCCACAACACATGGTCCTTCGTCGGTTTCACCTGTAAGCTCTGCGTCAAATCCTGCAACATCTGTCGTTTATCGGCGTGAACGCAAAACTTCCATCTGGATAAGCTTGTTTTTCGTCCGTTCTTGGATGAAGTTTCTGTTTTCTTTTTTGTCCATTGAGATTTTCTTATTATCCAACGTTCGAGTTGTTCTAATTCAGTTTCTTCTATTACGTGACGTTCTAGGAAGTCTGGATTTGCTCGTAGAAATTCAGTGACTTGTTCTGCTGTAATATCAAATTTACAGAATTAGTTTGAGAAAGTAAGGCCTCGCTACACAAATTACAATGGATCGTTAAGCTTAAAAGGATTAAATCTGTCATTAGGGTTTTAGCGGAAAGGATGAACTAAAATCAAACTTTGCTTAAAACTCCGTGTAGAAGGATTACCGTAAAATACAAAAGCTTTAAACGAGTTATGCATGTAGGATTCCTGTGATATCCTCTAGGTTGATTACTCCAAAAGTGGAATTTTAACAAGTCAGTGCTGTTAGGGTTTCAAATCAATATATACTCATTTATTTTACACACGCTTGACACAAATGCTATATTACATAACGCTTCCTATAAATGAGATTAGCAATACCGCCCCTATGTGCTGCACTTACACATGAGTAGTGGGAACAGGACGCTTTCAGGTCAAACCGCGTGCATACAAAAATACAAAAATAATTACAACAAGCAGTCCAAGAGGCCGTAAATAAAATAACTCCAACTATGATAAGACGATCTTGTAAAGATGTTTATAAAAGGTGTCGGTTGTGTGTTCAACAAAATGGGGGGTTATTTGAACATTTAAAATAAATAATGAATTCATGTGACTGACTATTGTTATATTTTTTTTCCTTGGTTGTTAATTTGCAATTGTCTGAACATGAATGACAACTAAAAACAGCTTAAATAATATTTTGTATTGAATAGATGCTAGTTTGTATTTATTCTTTGTTAATGCATAGTTATGTAAGTTCTTATTAATACAGATTTATTTTCAATTTTCTACGTTTTTTACTGTTTTTATTACCACTGAAAATTGAGTTTAAAATTTTTAGAGCAATTGTTTCTCTTTGTCATAATGGAAATTAACGCCTACTACGACCAAAACACAATTATGTGATTTTTAGTGTTTTGATTCAATCAAACATAGCCATGTTATACCTCTTTGGAGAGGGTTTTTTATCAGCATTTCAAAAATGTAAAAATCCAATATGGCGGCTATTTAAAAATAAAAAGTTGAACATCGTCACGCAAAATCTAGATGCCCTAGACAAAATGTTGAAAATGTGAAGCGCAATGGGGAACTACCATGATGTACCAAATTTGAACATTCTATTTCAATTAGTAGACTAACTACGAGTAAATAAAGAAATTGTCAATTTTGTATTGTTTGCCTCTATCTAGTAACCTATGAAAAATTTTTGAAATTTGAAAACCGATCTGAGATACCCTCATGATTATGCAACTTTTGTCCCATTTAACCAAGATCGTATCTCCTACAGTTTCCAAGATCCCCAGGTACTACTGCATTTTATACTGTACACACTGTATATATATATATATATATATATATATATATATATATATATATATATATCTAGACTTTACGACCTACAAGTTTAATAATTATCTCTAATAAAAGTATACTCTTTTTATACCATCTGAATTTTCGAGTATATTTTTACTCTTGATCACAGATTTCTAGAAAATACACGTTTTGTACAAACACATATCTTAAAACAAATGTATACTTACAATATTTGAGATTAAAATTAATTGGCATGTGTATAATAAAACATTTTAAAATTTCTGAACTGAACACTGACTGGCAAATACATATATAAAATTAATATAAAATTAAACGTCTTTACAGAACATGTATGCTAAAATAAGGTTGAACTACATCTATATTAAAATATTTTTCATTGTATGTGATTATGGACGGTATATGCTAATGATGATAACAGGTCTGCAGGTGTATGTATTAATATCGAAGTATTGACTATGCATGTGTGTGTAACCGAATGTGTATGTGTAGTTGTGTCTGAGGGTGCGAGTGTGTGTATAGAGGTATGAGTGTGCATATGTATGTGCAATGTACTGTGTTATGTGCACTCATTAGGACCTAAGGATATAGAGGGTTTTTTTTTTTAATATTATTTTTTTAATTATTTGTATTAGTTGAAGTTTAACAAATACGTGTATATGGAACTTAGGTTGCAAATATCTGTTTTTTTGTTCATACTATTGGGACAGTTGTATATATGGCACATTTCTTTAAAAATTCGTTTAGTTGTTACCTTTTCAGTTTCCAATATTTTGGCATCTTTGAAATCCATAACATGATCGTTTGTTAAAGCATGTGTAGATAGGGCACATGCTTGTGGTTTTCTTTTGATATCACTCTTATGTTGCGTTATTCGTTCTTTTAAATTCTGAGAGGTTTGACCTATATAGCACACATCACAATTCAAACAGTTTATTTTATATATACTATTGCGCTGATTTAAACTGGACGTTTTATCTTTTACTTTGGAGAACAGATCTTTTATAGATATTAAGTTTTGTTTCGCGATTTGTATGTTTTCTTTTTTAAATGCTTGTATCAATTTAAGTGTTAGGTTTTCAATATATGGCAATGTTTTATACGAAACGTTTCTACTATTATTGCTATTTTTATTGGAGACTGCTTTATTGTACACTATTCTTTTTATTACAATTGACGGGTAGCCATTTTCTTTTAAAATTTTAGGTAAGGCATAGAATTTAGGTGCGGTACCGCTGAAATTATTTAATCAGATCTGATTAAATCGTTAAAAAATAAAAACTATATAACCAAAGAAGAAGCAAAAGAGCTAAATAATTTCAGCGGTACCGCACCTAAATTCTATGCCTTACCTAAAATTCACAAAGACAATTATCCCCTGCGCCCAATTGTATCGTGCAATAACTGTCCTACAGAATCGTTATCCAAATTTATTTCAGTAATCCTACAAAGATCTACAGACAATAAGTATAACACCAAAGATTCGTTTGAATTTGCAGATTTTATAAACAATTTTCAATTACCAGAGGGGTATGTATTAGTTAGTTTAGACGTGATCTCGTTATTTACTAATATATCAAAAACATTAGCCGTGGATAATATAAAAGATATATGGAATCAGATTAAAAACCAATGCAAAATAGACAAAAGAATGTTCGTGGAAATAATCGAATTTATGTTAGAATCCAGTTACTTTCCTCTAACGGCAAATATTTTAAACAAATTTTTGGTTGCCCAATGGGCTCAAACCTAAGTCCAGTTATCGCTGACATAGTAATGAACACCTTACTCGATAAAGTAATACCCAAGCTGCCTTTTGAACTACCATTCATAAAAAAATTTGTAGATGACATAATTACAGCTATCCCCGAGCATAAATTGAATGAAACGTTAGACGTTTTTAACAGCTACAATCAACATCTACAATTTACAGCTGAAATGGAAGTAAACAACACCGTGCCATTTCTAGATACTTTATTGATTAGAACGTGCGATAATAAAATTATACTGGATTGGTACCAAAAACCCATAAACTCAAACCGATACATTAATTTTCATTCATATCAACAGTTTAGCACAAAGATAAATTTTATTGTAAAAATGAAAAACCGGATAAAGAAAATCTCACATCCTTCTTTATACGAAAAAAACATTAAATTATTTTCTGAAATTTTAAAAGAAAATGGCTACCCGTCAATTGTAATAAAAAGAATAGTGTACAATAAAGCAGTCTCCAATAAAAATAGCAATAATAGTAGAAACGTTTCGTATAAAACATTGCCATATATTGAAAACCTAACACTTAAATTGATACAAGCATTTAAAAAGAAAACATACAAATCATGAAACAAAACTTAATATCTATAAAAGATCTGTTCTCCAAAGTAAAAGATAAAACGTCCAGTTTAAATCAGCGCAATAGTATATATAAAATAAACTGTTTGAATTGTGATGTTGCTATATAGGTCAAACCTCTCAGAATTTAAAAGAACGAATAACGCAACATAAGAGTGATATCAAAAGAAAACCACAAGCATGTGCCCTATCTACACATGCTTTAACAAACGATCATGTTATGGATTTCAAAGATGCCAAAATATTGGAAACTGAAAAGGTAACAACTAAACGAATTTTTAAAGAAATGTGCCATATATACAACTGTCCCAATAGTATGAACAAAAAAACAGATATTTGCAACCTAAGTTCCATATACACGTATTTGTTAAACTTCAACTAATACAAATAATTAAAGAAATAATAAAAAAATTATATTAAAAAAAAAACCCCTCTATATCCTTAGGTCCTAATGAGTGCACATAACACAGTACATTGCACATACATATGCACACTCATACCTCTATACACACACTCGCACCCTCAGACACAACTACACATACACATTAGGTTACACACACATGCATAGTCAATACTTCGATATTAATACATACACCTGCAGACCTGCTATCATCATTAGCATATACTGTCCATAATCACATACAATGAAAAATATTTTAATATAGATGTAGTTCAACCTTATTTTAGCATACATCTTCTGTAAAGACGTTTAATTTTATATTAATTTTATATATGTATTTGCCAGTCAGTGTTTAGTTCAGAAATTTTAAAATGTTTTATTATACACATGCCAATTAATTTTAATCTCAAATATTGTAAGTATACATTTGTTTTAAGATATGTGTTTGTACAAAACGTGTATTTTCTAGAAATCTGTGATCAAGAGTAAAAATAAACTCGAAAATTCAGATGGTATAAAAAGAGTATACTTTTATTAGAGACCTATAACCCACAAATATCTGCATATATATATATATATATATATATATATAAATAATTTTAACTTTAAGAAAATCAAATAATTCCAGCAATTATAAGAGTAAATCGACTATTCTACAAAGAGTCAATTGCGAGGACACTGTATATAAAAGATATGTAATTAAATGCATGAGAAAGAAACTCTTTTAGTAATAATCCGATATCATTTGATTAGAATAGTAATGTGTGCGTCGTATAAATATGTTTAAGTATAGGTTACTAGTAAAGATAAGATTTTAAAAAACAACTAATTGCATCAAATTAAATTACCGGGACACGGATAAATTGGCACCCCAAATATTTAATAATTGCGTCGAAAATATTAACGTAATTATTATGCAAACGCATCTTAATAATTCATTATTAGACAATCGTTACGTGACTAGAAAGAACACATTTGTTCAAAAAACCAACATTCTGTAACAAACAAATAAACAAAGCGGTTCAATTATATGATAAATCGTGGACTTTTAATTGACAAACATTGAATACGTGAGTTAATCAAAACGAAAAATTGGAAATCCTATCACAATACTGTAATATACTAATCGCTTACGTGATCGATGGGGCATTTCGTCGAAGAATTAAACTAGGGAATTTGTAAAAATTCCGAGTTCTCCCAGATAAGGCAAAGTACAAGCCTTGATTATAAACACGTCAATAAAAACTATTGGGGGGAAGGACTTATATATACAGTAGAAAATGAACATTTAGCCCATATTCAACCGAGCACCAACTATGCTCGAATGAGTTAAAAACTTACGTAATTAGTGACAGAAATTCAATAAATGAAATTTGAAAATGCAAAATTTTTGTGCGATGAAAAATAAGCCGATCTACAAATAGACGGCTCTTCATTGGAAGCGATTTTTATTGGGGACTTCTTATATTGCGGCGGCTTTTTGGAGGCGATTCTTATATTGGGACGGTATTTTGTTGATGCCATTTTGTGGAGACAATTTTGTTGATACGACTCGATGTTCATGTCGAAATCTAAAGCTTAACCCAAATCTAGAATACAAGAAATCAAAAGTGGATAATTTTGGCCAATAAGTAAAGCGGACACAATAAGGGATGCAGACCACAGACTATGATGGAACTCCAGAAACCATTCCAAGTTAGCGATATTTAAACATTTTATTATTGAAAGACTGTTTCAAATTTAATATTTGCTATACATTGTGTATTTGTAAGAGTCATCAAAAAGGTCATTTGAAAAAATATGAAAACAGGGAAAATCATCTTGGAACGTTCGAAGGTACTTGAATGTAATTAAAAAATATTTTTGCTGGCTTTCGGAAAAGCATAAATGTGGTAAATGTAAATATTTTATGAAGAGGAAAATTTTGAGTTTACACAGTATTAAACATATTATCAATTATTATATTGTGTGTTCTAGAACTGCTTTATTTCAATTATTTAAAGGTTAAAATAATATATATTTAGTGAGCTAGTCAGGCTAAAATTCTAAAGTAAATTTCATAGCAATTTATGACACCCATCGTAGGGGCATAAAATCCCAAAGACGATATCACAGCAATTTTATGGTACGCCCAATCGTGGGGCAAATTTCATGGCAATTTTATGGTGCCCATCGTAGGGGCTCGATAAGACATTTCATATCATATCAATATATATATATATATATATATATATATATATATATAAAGTAAGATGTATCTGTAAACAAACTTTTATGAAAATAATAAGAGCTATTGACAAATACAAATTGGGCTAGTAGTTATATAGCCATTAACAAAACACTAGCATTACTACTTCACAGGGGACGAAACATCCACTGACCGAGAAGGTTTGTTACGTTTGCAAATAAATTTTGCTGTAACATTCCGCAAATCTCAAAGGCCAGACGTACTTTTATAGCCATCTATAGAATTTATTATGTAGTTTCGATTCAATTCTGTACTTCCACACTTAGTAGTGTTGGTGTTTTATCACCTGATGGCGGTTTTATTTATTTTTGCCATAGTACAGTGATTGTTTCGAAATTATATCATTATAATAGCTTCGATTACTTCATAGGGTTCTTGGAAACTATTTCACTCTGATGAGGCTTAACAAGCCGAAACCGTCGGTCGGTGGATGTTTCCTTTCCTGTGAAGTAGTAAAGCTAATGTTTTGTTAATGGCTATATAACGACTAGCCCGATTTGTATTTGTCAATAGCTCTTCTTATTAATTTCATAAGTGTTTGTTTACAGATACATCTTATTTTATATACTATTTCTTATTGCGGACTGCAAATAACTTGTTCTTTATATATATATATATATATATATATATATATATATATACATATATTGCTATGACCCTTAAATTATTCCGCCCCGTCGTTGTGCGCCTTATTATTTATTGCTATGAACTCCTGAAATTATCGATCTCCTACGTTGGGCTGTTATTAATTATGCTTTGCTCCCTCTAAATTATTCGCGCTCCATCATTTGGGCGACCATATTAATATTACTATGTATAAACAAGATTGTAATTATCTCCGATGTTGGGCTGTCTTATTAATATCGCTATCAATTCCCTCCAGAAACTTAACTGGATTTTATCTTTCACCAACCTTGTCTACCAATAACAAAATTTGATACGTTACCGCCTTACTTGTTATCAATTTCCTATTCAACTCGTAGCTCCTCCTTGAACTGTTTAAATTATCAAATCACTCTTATTAACTTTATCTTATGACCTCGACTAGCATTTATTTGGAATTATAAATTCAGTTAATTTCGATTCTTTATAAGGAAACAAATATAATGTACAGTTTTTTGTAAATTATTTGAAATACACTTTTCAATTAATTAATGTTATAAATCTCATTTATTAAAAATCATATACTTTTTACTCAAAACCCAAAGTCACCAAAAAACCTATTATATTTATAAACGAAGTGTAGAACGTTCTAAACCTGTTCTCATATCACGCACTTTATACGTTTTCAAATCCTCTTTTTGTTGACTTTCACATTAATATTATATTAAGCAAATTCAATATTCAAAATCAAAATATAGAAAAATAAAATGTCTTATAACTAAAATCTGACCTGGTCTATTTTCTTCACATCGACGCATCCATTTGAATAAATTATCCTCCCCCAATGTAGGATTATTACATGCCCATTCGAAATACTGTCTATCCACACGCTTGAACCATTGCATTTAAATTATTGCCATTACCCTCTGGACTACCATTATTAACTTATAAACCCCAATTTATTGTCGTTTCATTTCAGACTTAGAATTACTTCTTATCAATTTCCCCAAATCGAATATCGTAGTTTATTTTCTCCCCTTACTCGTAGTCTGTTTGCGTCGGACTTAGAAATTGTATTATTCTTCCCCCAGACTTAAAATTTGAATTTTTCTCCCCGGCTTTAGAATAGAATTCTTATTATCATTGTCCCCTGACTTGAAGCCCTATTATTTTTACGTTTTAGTTTAAAATAAATTCACCAAAATCTACTTACGTTTAATCGGCAATCGTAATTTTCATTTTAGCACTTTTACAAATTTTCACTTTGAATTATTATTATTACGTATCACTTTATTTCATAGCGGCGCACTTCGGCCTTTGTTGAGTTGTAAACTGACTTTGTTATCACTGTACCTGCTAATATATCCTTGAGTTCCCACTCCATCAGTGGGTATGGTCTAGAAACTCGTCGCTCATTTTTACCCAATCAAATAATTACATTTAAAGTAGTTTCTGATGTAATTTTCTATGCTTTCCAATAATTGTAAGCTGCTCGCAGCTGTCTTCGTTATCAACATGCGGTGTTTTGATAAATTTAATTGCTTTTTCATAAACAACTGATGCAATTCGACTTTTAATTTTCATATCTACATGTTATTTACGCAATTTTTAATATTCTTTCTTATCAAAAATGGTTAACTATTTGTACGCATTTATATTATGTTTTCTGAAGCTCTATTTCTATTTCCGTATTAATCTAATTGTTTGGAACTCTTTTGAATGCGTGTCTGATTACACTTTATCGTTTACATATAAATATTCGCGTGCTTTCACTGAAAAATATCATTATCCGCCTTACCTAAATTAACTAGAACTTTATTTACAGGGTATTAAATATTTTCTATTTACCTAATGAATGTCTTCCTTGTTTCTACGCTAACTATGCGTCTTCCTATGTTTATTTGCGTCGCTTAAAACTATTTATACCTTATATACAGGGTGTTGACTGCTTACTATTTACAAACAATCTCCACTTCTCAATTATTTACTAAATAAATGCAGTTTTCGGCTGCCTATGGTAATTAATCATTTTTAAATGACCTTTACTATAAAGTACACCCTTAAACAACCCCTTATCACAGCAATATATATATATATATATATATTACTCATATTTAGACCAGGGTAGAAAATTAAATAATCACATCAAATAATTTTAATCACCGTGTAGAAGCTTTGGGAAAAGGTACGCTTTATTAAAAAACCGTGGAGAATAAAAATTCATTCGTTTCATTAAAAATAAGAGATTTAAATCATTTACAAGACGCTCGCTATAAAAAAAGGAAGCAGTATTAAAATGCTCTACGTGTAATGTAATTATTCCGAGTAAAGAAAAAAATGGAAATTACGTGCAAAATTTATATTAATTAACTCAATTTTAAGTAACCGGTATTAAACAAAATGTACAGATAATAATTAATATTTGATTAGGAGTCACTAAAAATTAAAGGGTATTATTTTAATTGGAGTTAATTGAACCATTAGTAACATATAATATCTATAAAAGCTTGTAAAAACCCAATAATATTCAAATCGTAGAAGTGTTATTTAGAAGTATTATGTTTGAACACCTGCGTATTTTTAAAAGGCTCATTCTGCGTAAATTTGGCAGATAACAAATGGTTACAGAGAATGCTGGAGAAACCGTAGCTTAATAGTTACGGGAAATGCTAATAAGGTGGGTTATTTCACAGTCCACATGGACTGAAATAATCGATAATAAAGAATATCAATTTGCACCAATAAGAACAGGGTAGATAAAGACAGATAATATGCGCAAGACGGAGACACATATAGTAAAAGGCGTGAGTGGAGCAACGTCACTGGGTTGCAATTGGTTGAAAATAAGAGGCAAACTTGAGAAGTAAAAATAACATTTCTGTATAAAAATTAATTAGTTATTTCCAGACGTTGCGAGCCGTGTCGAAATTTCTGAGATTTAACTGGTGCGAGTGCAAATTTAATAAGAACCGACGCACAGGCGGTCGAGATGGGAACATAGTATACGAAATTCTGGAAATTGTCCGTTTTGGAGACAAGACCGACAGACGGGCTAACCACTATATATACCCAGGTTGATATGAGTTTCTCGAATTTTCGAATTGATTCAATGCGTTAAACAGTGCTTTTTAGTTTTCTGAGTTTGATAGAATAATTTAAACAGTTTGCTCGTATATTTTGGTGATTTAAAACAGTTTGTTCTTTACGTGCTGCAATGAATGTAATTTAGTGCACTTAGAAAAGAAGATACAAGGTAATAAAGTTTAGTATCACTGTACCAATTAGTCAAATTTGCAACGACAAATGAATACACAAAAGTAGGCAGTTTTGGCGTATATTTGTGAAAGAAGTATGAATTTCTTTGCTATTTTTCGGGGGTGGTAATAAGTAAATGATTCGTAAACGTGTCTGCATCCACAAAACAAGCTTCAGATATACACAAATGAGTTCCGGAAAAGCACTGAAACAACTTTAGATGAATGGTGGTGTAGAGAAAATGTTTAAAAGCGACCAGTAATCCGAGGACGTAAACATAACCCAGTTGGAATGGTGAAATTAGCAAGGACGATGTACATTGAATCCACTAGTGCAGTAACCTTCAGGTAACTTATGCTTTGTTGTTCGATTTTTGGTGTGTTGGTGTGTGTTGAATAACTTTATAATTGATTTACTTAAAATGGACAGTAGTGAAATTGTACTAACAATAAAATTTTAATTTTAAGGGGAAATTTGCTTGTTTAAGTAGAAAGGGGTATTTAGTATTGATGTTCTGGATTATGATGAAAATTTGGGTATGTCTTTGAGCTCAATTAGACGAACCTGGTTAATTAACGTAAAGGGGTGGTAGATGCTCCCTTTGTACTCAGACTCAGGTCTGCATATATTGTTATAGTAATTAGTAGGCATCCTACAAGGACTTTAATTCTGGATGCACATTAAAATGATAATAAATTTAATCTTGAAATTTTCTGATACTGAAATTTATGCTGGAATTTAATTTTGAAATTTTAATGTATTCTGAATATTGATGTAAATAGAGTTAACGTTGGTGTTTGTGATAGGAATGTGTTTGTTTTTTTTATGATTGAGGATGAAAGTTTTAACTAGGTGAGCAGCCGAGGCGGAAAAGAGTAAAGAGGCGAGTAACAGAAGAAAGTCAACGGACCAGTTAAGTTAATAGCTTTTTGTAGGTTTCACAGCATTCTTGACGCCCAATTCGTGAGGCTCGATTCGAAAACCGTAGTTCCCGGATTTTGGTGGATTCACAGCATTCTATATATATATATATATATATATATATATATATATATATATATATATATAGTATATTGCTGTGGATCTATCTCGGCGGCTCAGTGGCTTAGTTGGTATGCGTGTGATTACTAAACCCAAGGTCCCAAGTTCGATACCCTACCAACACAGACCGATTAAGAACTGTTAGGCGAACATTTTTTACAAAAATACGTCCTCGTTCGGATGAGAGGTAGAACGTAAGTTACGTGTGTGAGTGCTGTCACGCACGTTGATGATCCTGCTTGCAGTAGCAAGGATTTGGCAAAATTCAAAATTTCTAGTTAAAAAACTGACTTCCTGGCCAATAAAGTAGCTTCGCGTGGAGCATTAGAAAAACTATATGTATTGTAGATCGATCTGATTCTAAGTGTGCCTACAGGTTGGATAACAACAAAAGATGCTGTCTTTAGGCCTAATAAAAGTTACTATGATGAATGTTTCAAATTGTACGTCGTCAACAAAATCTACAACAAAAATATTGTTAGTTTTCTCTTGATAAAACCTCTGTAATCATACATCAGATTTATAATAATACGAAATATCCTCTTATAAACGATCTTTCAAATACAACAGCTTTTAATATCTTAGATATAATATCGATGAAAAATAACTTTTTTCAGTACAAATCTTATATACTAACAATAAAGTCAGAATCTCTTTAAAACTAGGATGATCACTCACTTATTTTACACAAATCTTAATATCGTAATTATCATTCATAAACAAGTTCACAATTAAATCTTTCTTAATATGTGCAAAACTTTTCTTAATAAGTCAAGTACTTTTATATCCTCTCCTTTAAAGAAAACCGTATTCAACTTATCTCAATACAGGTAGGTTCAATAATCACCTTGTATAATGACAACACCTGTATTAGTAGATTTGCCAACTTTTGACTGTTACACACACTCTACTCTAAATTCAAAAACTCGCACACAGAAAAATCTCATCATACGAGTTAATTGATCAATACAAATGTCTTTTTAGAAATTCAAGCAAGATATTTTTATTCTACTGTTACAAATCTGCCTGTTGTTGGCTTTTCCAGAAGGTAATTACCCATCCATACCGCAAAATCGTTTAAATAGTTTTAAAAGCATGCCTTTTCATCCAAATTGATTCATATAACAAATAATTAACCATTCTAATCATATGTGTCTTATTCCAATTAAGAAAGTTTAGCTTGTGGTAGTTTTAATTATTTTTAATTATCTATTTTCATTTTGTGACTATTGTATGTACGTCAAATAATCACCCATATGAATAAACACTTTAAGATCGACTGTCAAGTAACACTTCTCTTAAGACCGTTTTTAAAATGGCCCAACGTTCATAATGTATTTAAATAAATTTTAATACTAAATACTGTACATGTTAACTACGTAACGTATTATTTGATTAGGTCCACTGCATCGTAACGCTTCAATCAATACTAACCCCTCCTACATACATTGGTTTTTATGAAGGCAAATCCTTCTGACGTAGGCATCGTGAACTTTTGCGGTGAATCTGGTTGTTATTTCCATCTTCAAATTAGTTCTAGAAGTAGGTGTATCATTCCTGTTTGTTCTAGGTGTGTCGTTTTCACACTGACTGTCAACTTCCAAGAATTTATTCTTTCATTATATTCCGAGCTAAATAGTAAGTGATGTCATTTACCTATCTTATCAATATTTGAGATTTTATTGTTTACAAAATACTTATTTATTTTCTCACTGATACCCTTACTTAAATTTTTTTCACCTTGTTCCGTAACCGTTCATTATTTACAATTCCCCTTGTATATATCATAAAACACTCCTGCATACATAATCGATTTCTATACATTATCCCTACCTACATAAAACTAACCAAAACCAAGGAACAGATAAGAAACGAGAGTGTTCGAGCAACCTTCAAGCAATCAACACGCGTCCTCCGATATGCCGTGCATATGGTCGCGTTAAAGAGGCATAATCAGTTAAAACGTTACATTGAAGTGCGCGATAAGTGAACATTGAATCAACAGACAATCCATCATCAAGTGTAAGCAGTTTCACCACTTCAAACAACAAGAATATAGTCGAAACTACACCACATGCAACAGGGTTAGTTATCCTATCATTTATTCTACAAAACAATCTGTTATAATTACAATCTGATTATCCACTATTTTGCTGGTCATTTAGACCATCATACACAAGTCAACACCAAGCCTAGCATGTTTTCAAATACGCATGCTACAACTTGGTATTTCATTATCTATACTTTAACCCCTAAACAACAACGCGTGTTTTCAAATACGCACGCGCCACACCTTACTTGACAATTTCTCAATCTCATCTGCTTTATCTTCGTAACTATTCTTAAATCTTCATTTTACAACTCTCTATCTTCTAATTCGGCATATTTCTATAAAAATGGTTGTATTTCACCTAGATTCCCAATATCTTTACTTACACTTCACTTGTTTTCTCGAAAAGTTCTTCCAATTCACACCGATTCAAATTAACACAGTCTTTCTCGATTTCAATATTTGTTTCATCATCCCACTTACATATTTCTCACCATTCTCTTCTTTGCGTCTAATCGCAACATTAACTGATCTGTTAAATCCATGTCAAATATTGCATTCATTCTCAATCCAGGTTCAATTATAAATTCATGCTCAAACTTCACCACATTTCAAGATTACCATGCTATTTATATTCACAAACTTTCTGTTGTTCGGTCTACCAAGCTACATTTACTTACGGGTAACAATTCATTATTTAATAATTGAATATTATCTTTAATAAAATTTTCCAAAATCAGCGATGCTTCAGCTCCTGCATCTATAAGTATTTTAATTATTTTATCTTCTATATTTAAATTTAAAATAGGTAATAGGTTTTTATTTAAATTATCTTCACTTTCTAAATCAAGCTTTATAAACTCGCGGTAAGGTTCACATTGATTAATTTTAACGCGTGTACTTGGCCTATCCTTTATTGAAAATCTTGTCTTGCTGTCGACGGTCTTGGCCTATCTATTGTTTCAGCGTATGTCTGATTAGTTTTCCTCGTTGAATTATCCCTGTGTGAATTTGCATTACTGTTCTTTTCTCAGTTTATATTACTACTTTCCGATGTCTTTGTCTCATTATTCCTTCCCACATCTCTTCTGGCTACATCCTGTCCTTCTAAAATTTTCCCTATCAAAATTCTTACCATTGAAGCGTTCAAGCCCCGTGCTCCTTTGCTATCTAACAAATTTTATCGCCTGGTTCCGAACCCCGTTCTCAGTTCTCCTTGGTTGACCGATTTTATAATATCTTTGCAAGTACTCTAAAAATACGTTCCGGTCTACAATATTTTGTAAAGCTATGCATTGTCTCACTTCCTTAAAATATCCTGCCAAATAGTTTATTAATTGTTTATCTTCTGGTGGAGGATCAGTTGTTTTGCAACGCTGAATTTCTTGATGTCATATTATTTCCTGGTCATTCTGGAGTTAGTATTATATATTCCCATAATTACATCATCCCTAACTCGAAATTGTTGATTATTCCCCGGAAAATAATTCAAAAATTTGACTTCACAATCTTTTAATGTTCCCAATTCACTTTCAATTAATCCAAATTAAACCTCGGCAATCCTCAACATCGATTTGACTATATTTAATTTTGTTTCTTCATCAAAGCTACTCTGTACCAATGTCGTGACATTATTTACAAATATTTTGGGATTTAGTTTATTATCCCTATAAAATTTGGAATATTGTGCTAACGGGACACAACTTTGACCCCACCTCATGAATTCCCCAACACTCATATACTTTTAAATTTTCTACTTTATTTCCAAAATATGATTTAAATTTTCCTAAGTCATTTTTAAATGTTTCAAACCTTGCCTGGCAACTTTTTTTAATTTCATTTGCTCTCAGGCCTAACTCTATAATTTTTCCATTCATTTTCTTTCCGTGTGCTTCTTGATTTGACTCGATTTGCACGATTTCCTCTTTAACATCATACATATCCTCTAAAATTTGTAATATTTTACGTCTAATATCGAACTTTATTTCCTCTATAGCTTTATTATTCTCTTTTAAACGTAAAATTAATTTATCACTCATCTAATTGAACTTCCTTTCATTCATTTCGCTTTCTAATTTTAAGCTTTTCACCAATTTTGCTAAACTTTCTTCAAACTCCGTTCGTAATTTCTCGGTATTTCTATCCGATTTCTCACTCATTTCTTTTATACTCTCGCTCATTTCCTTCGTGCCTTTTTATATTTTTCACTCACTTCCTTGATATCTTTTTGTTGTTTTCACTCATTTTCTTTATGCTTTTTTCATTCCTTTCACTAATCTCCTTCTAGTCCTGCGTACTTTTACTTAAACTATATAAAATAGCCATCATTATAGAGTCATCAGTATGTCCTACATTTCCACCCCAACTTTTTGGCTCCAACAATACGCGAGATTCTAATTTTCAAATGGCTTAATAAAGCAACAGGTTGGGACGCCAATAAAAGATGTTGTGGACTGAAGTGGTTAATAAATTATTGCCCTAATTATTTTTGTTAGCTCAATCTAAATAGAACCACTAGACCCAGACATCAAACTTATAATGATTCAAAATATTCTTTAAAAAACAATTTTTCAAATAATACTTATTACATCCAGAAGAGCTTTTCTCTAACACGCAATATCTTACATATAACCTCTAGGAAAAACACTTTCGCACGAATATTAAACTCTAAAAGTAGCGTCCAAAATTGCCACAACGCTTTGCCTTACAAACAATATCTTAAATCGAACAAAAAATATAACTTCTGAATAATAAGTCACTTATTCTAAAAATAAAGTTCAAAGTCTCTTTTATAATCAGGATAAGCATACTCTAATCTTAATTTCATTAATTTACTCACTAATTAAATCTTATTAAGTACAAAATTTGTCAAAGTAAGTCAGATAACACAATATCCACTCCCTCTAAAATTGGATTTAAACGTAGCTGATCAGTTAGATTTAATACAAATTTTTTTTATATAATAGTGAAACCTTACCGAAGGCTGACCCCTTCAAAACGAATTATCAATTTGTACACACACTACTCTAATTTCAAACACAAGCACGCAAAATACTCTTATCATACAACTTAACTAATACATAGAAATGTTTTTTTTTAAATTTTAAGCAATGTAATTTTATTTTACCGTGTAAATTATGCTGGCCGTTGCTGTTGCCCTTATTTAGCACGCAGTTGTCCATCGATGTTCTAAAATCGTTCAAATCGTTTAAAATTTACCATTGAATACCATTAAACATCAAAATTGCTATTCCAATTTCATATGTTTTCATTCAAAGTTAAAACTGTATCTTGTAGTAGTCAATTATTATTTATTCCGTTATTCTATATTTAATTCATTTTACGTACTTAGAATAACCTCGATTACTTCGGATCTTTTAAAACACTTTTTTGTCATTATTTCAATAAAATAATTTTTATTACTAACACTAGGCATGTTAGATCGACCTCTGACAATGGAAGTGTCAGATGATTTAACATAATGACATTGGAATGAAGACTGACCGATTGATCCCCGTATTTGACTGCCATTGGATTAAATAAACAAACATCCGTGTAACGTAGGCGTCTAGAAAAATCTAGCGAAGTCTAGTTGTCGTTTCTATGTTCAGATTGGTCTTAAAATGTGGGTTTGTTCATTTACGTAAGCATCGAGAATCTTTAAAATGATGCAATTTTGAGAAATCTGTCGCTCTAATAGTCTCGAGCTATTATTAATACCGTTTACTTATGTGTTAGCTCATCTTTACGTATTCAAGATTTATGTTTGTAATTATTCTTATCTTGTCTTATAATTTGGACGATGTCATTTATTTTATGTTTTATTTTAGCACTGGACTATTCCCGAATACGTTCAATGAAGTAATAACTTTTTCTTTGAACATCGACTAATTACACTTTTGTCTAAATATCAACATATATTTGGGTTTTAAAAAGAAAATGCTATTAAATATTATACACAATTGACTACTTTAATAACCAAATGTAGATGATACTCTTTGAAAAATGCCCTTCAACTCACGGAATATACCAGTATTTTTATTTAAAATACTATTTCTTCGTCAATAAGAATAAAAATTCTTTCAATCACGGGTTTTTAAGAATCTGTATTCGATATGCCAAGTGTGTTAACAAATACGCTATTAATTGAAAGATGGAAAATATAAGGTCCAGGTCAGGAACCGACCGCTGATGCGTCAACTAATTACGCATCGTCAGTCAAAGTCGAAGATACAGGTTCGAATCCTGTCCAGAGCCTTATGTTTTCCATCTTTCAATTACTAGCTCGATTTGAAATTATCAGTTAGACTTTGCATAAAAGTCTAAGTTATTATTTCATCTTATTAATCAATCTTATAGTATTATAATCTACTTGCCTTGTCCAATTACTCAATATTTGTATTTAACAGTTTGTAGTTCGCAATGAACGTATCTTTTACTATTGTAACCTTTTTTTAGTAAACGCAGTTGTATTGGAATTAATCCAGAATAATAGGCTTCAAGCTGAATTAGGTCCTTCTCTGTCACATATTGATGCGCAATTAACATACATAGCTACATAATTACAAGCTTCAAATTGCAGCATGACGTCTGCAAAATATTGTTGGTTAGAAATTACAGTATATAGAGCAGCAAACCAAGTAATCCATCAAGGCGATTCTGTACAAGATTCTGGGAGTATACAACACAATAACTGGACTACTTCATCCATTTAAAGGGCCCTGCGGTCATAAAGTTCTCCACTGCAACAAAACGTGTTCCGCACAGGCCGAGATATTCGAATAATTACATGCGCCGCTTTTCAATCATCCTTGTTAACTACAATTATATTCGACAAATCAGTGTGTTCGTTCCATTTTATTACTACCTGCATCTACTATAGTTCTATTTGTAGCAAATACGTATGCCAATTCTCACTTATTTGTTTTGAAAAGCTCCGTTCAAATGCCTACATACTTATTGTTACAATTATGGAAGAATTTAAGAAAAATTAAAGCGTAAACGTGAAACCATTAAATCCAAATTAACGATATTTACTAAGCATGTAAATAAAATTGCAATTACAGTAAAACTCCAATTATCCGGATTAATTGGGACCAGACCTGATCTGGATAATCAAAAATCTGGATAACTAGATAAACAATGAAAAAGGTGATTTACATATGTATGTATTAAAAAAAACGTTTATTTTGTGTGTACATATGTACGTACAATATTTGGTTACATAATGACACCCTTACTTTTATGTACAGTGTGTTGAGATTTATTTCTTAAACTTTTTGAAGAAGGCCCCGCAATGCTATTGTATGTGAATTACGTCTTAATGGGGAAGTATTTTGAACGCTATCCCGATATACAACTCTAGAAGGAATAACAAGGGATGCCAAAGTCTGAGATCAGGAAAGTCATTCTAGGCTAAAATGTACATGGGAAATCATTAAGGATAATATTGTTAAAATAAACATAAACAAACGAATAAAATTAGTATCCAAAATTTTAATCTAGCAACATACAGGTACTGTGGGTAGGTTTATAAATTTCATGCAATTAATTAAAAATGTTTATTCATTTACAGTAACTGCAGGTTGTAGTTTCAGAAATTTTAAACAAATACCTGATGAGTGATTTTTGCCTGTTGATACTTCGGACACCAATAAAAGCCTTTATCTCCTGGATTTCGAACGGAAAACTAAAAATTTTAAATAAACATGCTTTTCTCTAACATGAAGTTGCCAATTCAACAGGAACCAAAGTGTACCTAGGATTAAACGCAGTTAACCTGGTAGGGTTTTGTCCGAACACTATTGGGTATTTCCAGCCAGTTTGATACTGTTCGTCAAGATTAACTAACCTATTCAAGTTACATGTGGCTTTTTAGATGTTTTGGATGTTAATTACGAAGTGCTCTATAAAAAATTCACCCTCCTTCATAAAACAATTCGGGATGTCTTAGGCAGAATTGGGAGAAGAAGAAGCATTGAGTGACCAACTCGTTCGCCTGATTTAAGCCTTTTAGATTTTTCTTAAAGATACGCAAAAGAAACGTAACAAAGATAAGCCCCGTTACATCGAGCAATTAAAAGTCCGAAATACAAGGACGATACAAGAAATTCCCCGTGAACTTTTAGAGAATTTTCTTCGGGGTTTTGTAAGTCTGGGTCATTGTCAAATTACAAATGAAGGACAATTTGAACACTTAATTTAATTTACTTAGTTATTAATTTGTTTTTAATGATAAGATTTACTGCAAATAATTTTGACTACCTTAGATTCATCTGCATTTATTAAATATTTGAACTGATGTGATTTTGGAAAAATGCTATTAAATGAGTTTAAAAAAACAAATAATATTGTAAAAAGAAAACGGTGCTCTATCAAATAGTAGAGTAAAATTAACAGGTACCCATTTAAAAAAATTAGCCGGATTGGCGTAATTCACAGCAATTGAAGAAAAAAAATTCAAGTTGTTACATGCCGTTCCTGCATATACATATTTTCGGCCGTACATAACTAAATTTTATATTTCTCACTGTATTCACTGTCATTTGCAAATTTTCATTATCAATTTCCACTGCTTTCTAAACTGAAATAATTGCATATTTATGTAAATATTTTTGCTCATAATTAATTGAATTTCATATTCCTTACTGTATTCACGATCATTTGCGAATTTTCATTAACAATTTGGACTGCTTTTTACACTGAAATGATTATTTATTCATCACCCTGTATGTTCTTTTAGTACATGTAATTAAAACTTTATTAAAATCTATTCTATTTCGATATAACATTAAAATCTGGTATTTTATTACCAACATCATACGAGTATGTCATGATTCCACGCGTGCGGTTGTATCTATACACGATGATGTGTATTCGTTGTAAACCTGGTTTTCCCTTAATCGATTATAGTTTACTGGTGAGAATGAAACCATAAATTGGTTGTAACTGATCTTATGAATTTGTTTTTAAGAAACAGTTGAGTTTCGTTTGTGTAAAATTAAAAATATGCCATCGCAATCTCTCTTAATAAGATGGCAATTTTATACCAGAGGTGGGACAACACGTTTTGGCTGGAGATAAATTAATTCAGACTACTAATATAAAATGTGATCCAGCAGACGTCGACTACAAAAAGTTGTTCTTCCCAACCGTAAATTAACAAAACCTCCAAGACTACGCTTTAACAAGCTACAAAAAAAAACCAGTATCATGCCTAGATGTACGGCTTGCTTTCTTTTCTACATTGTTTTGATAATTTCCCTTTTTAAAAATTGGGTTTGGATTTTCTTTAAGTTTTTAGATAATTCATCGCACAGCCGTATGGAAATTGACTCAAATCGCTTAATAATCGGAATATGCTAATGCGATAGCTGTTATTAATTGAGTATGAATTATTAAATAAGAACAACAATTACTGTCCATAAAATTTTCTATATAAAAATTTAAAGTTAGACTATTGTTAAAGTCTGACGTTGTTGCTTAATAATTTTTTTTTGTTTTGTTACAGCTGTGGCGAAATGCATTTCGTCTCGTAGATGATCCCAATTTCCTTTTATTGTTGCTGACTACTATTACATTATTTTTTGCAGCATTTATTTAGCGCTTGTGGATACTATGTAAGTACAAAGATTTTAGTAATTCCTGGAATATAAAGTTTTTAAGAAATTGTATTAAGCAAGTGACTTAGAACAATCTGTAAAGTATTTATTTATTAATTTTGTCTTGTTAATTGTTAATATTAGGTTAAGGTGTAAAAAATTAGTTTGAAGTGAGTAATGAGTTTATTGACTAGTTTTGCGAAGATTTGTGTACTATGTAAATCCTTCGGGATATGCTGGGTAAAAAGTTTTTTCGCGGGTTGGTTTGCCTTTATGTAACATGTTTTTTAATTAGAGGTGTTAAATAAAATTCTTTTCTTGAGGTTTCCTTATTCTTTCTCGTGTGATCCACCCCACCTTACGACTTTTTAGCTAGCACAGCCTTCTTTGGATTCCTTTTTTGTTGCGGTATTCGGTGAGGACGATTTTCTTTGTTTAATTTACTTTTGTTTTTTGTCCGCACGGAATGCCGTAACAAAACATTCTAAAATGTAGATAGAACTCCTATAAAGAACATAGTTTTCTAAAATAAATATTAACGACAATAAATCTCCATCTCAGTATTTTTAACTAATCCTGAATGTAAAATCAACATACGTAAAGATTAATTAGAATCAGTGAAAGGGACTTTTATTTTCTTTACTCAATACATTTTTGCAAGTGGAGGTCTTCATGCCTAGACAATGAAGTCATAGGCGTTAGTGTTACACATTATTAATCAAAACAAATGAATAATAAAACTGTAATAATTTTGAATACAAACGTACACTGCTCATGTTACATCTAACTTTTAAAATCATCATAATCAATCTGACGACCATAGAGCATACAATATAACATACAGAAATAATATTTCTAAGATCAAGAATGCATGTAACCTAAAAATTATATTAAAGGAAATAACCTAACCCTGTTGGTGGGATTTGTCAATATAAAAACAATTAAAATGAAATATGATTATAAACATTTCAAAGAAACGTCACAAAGGTAAATCTAAGAATTATCATATAAGGTACATGTTATATAGAGTTGGGGAGCAAACTTTCTTGTAAACTGACTTGTATAAAATGGTAATACATTGCCGGAGTAAATTATAAATAGCACCGAAAGCATTGAAACTCACCTGTAACATGTGATGACATGGTTGAATACGACGCCGGTGTTGAAAAAAGGCCATTCTTGTTTATTGCAGTTCCTGAAAAGAATTAAGAATTAGTAAGGTGTATATGATATCGTCTAAAGTGTCTAAAGATGCAACGAAAAACCGGTATGTAACTATTGCAAGAGCTATTAATGCTCAAGGTTGGTCATTTCGTTAGTAAATATTACAACTTTCCTTTAATAATAACCGCAGCTGCCGGATAGTCCTAGGATGAATTGGTCATGCTCAAGATTGGTCAGTCCATTATTAAATGTACTTAAGCGTCCCCTAATTAAATTAAAGACGGATCGGATTTCTATGGGTTGGTGGATAACCTTTTGAATAATCTTTTAAGGGTTAGATATACAGGGCAGATGGTTCATGTTAAACATTATGGTATTATGGAAGAGATATTAGTAGACCTATTGGTCACCATTCAGTATAAATCAGCAAGATTTCATTTAGGATCAGCTAGTTCTTTCCGTTGCGTCCTCAAATTTTGCTCTTAAATCTAAGATGTATTATAAGTTTGCAAAGTTTTCTAGTCTAATAAGGACTCATTTTATACAGTGAGCTATATTTGTTTTTATCATTGGAAAAATTGATATAAGTGCTACTTTTTTTAAGTTCTGTTGGGATAACCATGCATTGTTGTCCCCGTGGGGAATATTCTGTAATTATTGTCTTTGCAGATCTTGATCAGGTTGTGATTAATGTGAGCCCTAGGAGCTATAGGCTTAATTGACCCTATTAATAAACGCATATCCCACCTATATGTTAGGAGATTGGTTATCTGTTTCACATGCGACTGCTGACGTCGAGTTAGTTCGAAAAGTACCAATGCAAATTCGTAGTCCGAGTAATTCTACCCTATCCAATTACTTTAGTCTAGTTTTAGCAAATGCAGAAATAAGGCAGTCGTATTCAATACAGCTAAGGGTAAGTGTTTTATATAGTATGTAGAGGGCCAGTGAAGAAGGAAGCGCAGATGAAAGCGAAGACACAATGGCTTGGGCGTGCGCTTCCTTTGGGGGCAGCAAACTATAACTGTAGAAAAATATTTAGGAAATCTTCAAAGTACGAAAAGCGCTACAAACTAGTTGTGTAAATAAATTTATTTGCAGTTTTTATTAGTCACAAATAAAACAATTAATTACCCAATGAATCAGAAAGTAGAGAACACTATGTAATGCTGTCAAAAGTACAGGAAATATTTTATATATACGGATAAAAGTGCAAATATGACAACAGCTTGTAATACCAGCTTCACTCTTAAATTGTTAGGGAAAAAAATTTATTTAGGGACTAACAAGAAAAAATTATAGCGAATTGGGTTTTTGAAGTAAAACACAAAAATCGCACTTTTTAGTAGACGGAAATAATTGCCCTTTTACTGGGGCTCTTTAGAATAATTTGTATAAAGAAATGCACAAATAAAAATAAGGAGAAAAAGAAATACATAGAATAAAAATGAGAAAAGAGAAAATGAAAGATAGAAAGAGAAAAAGCAGAGGAGGGGGTTTGAGAGAAGGGAGAAAGAGAGAGGGACAGGGTGTGAGAGAGAGAGGAGGGGGTAGATGTTGTTACTCCCGGAAACAACATAAAAAACCGTGGATGACTGACTACGATCGCTTCAAGAATGGTGATTGAAGTTTGTTTAATTCTTACGAAGCTATATCTTTGACAAACATCACTCTGAATTTAACAGTTTTTAGAGCTTGGATACATAAAAAGATATTTAAAGTGAAATGAATGATGTGTAGAAGATGGGTGATTTGTATCTTACGTCTCAAGGCAAAGAAAGACGAGCGGCGAAACAGTTTTTTTTTCTTCCTGTTCTAGTAGACTATTAACTCGTATTCGAATCATAAAGCGACATAGTGCTTTGTTATCTTTTAAAGGTAAGAAATTAAGGGCTAGACGTAAGTTTCTGTGACCTGATAAGAATTTTTATATTAAAAATATATTAACCTGTTGACGGATGTAAAGAGTGTTTCTATAAAAGCGTAAGATTTTAGGATTCAATAAATCACGGTGTTCAGATGTAAATTATTGAAATATTTATTGATTTATAATGTATATACAGTATTGCCCGAAATAAACAGTACTGAAACTAAGTTGGCGGTGTTTTTATGCGTGCGCTGTCACACTCAAGTTAGCTAGTATAGACCTGTCAAGTAAACCTCAAACAAGTAATTAGTAGGGCCTAATTGTTAAAAATGGTGTTAAGTACAGAGGAGAAAGTGTTTCTGGCAGAGCATTATTTTCGTTCATACGGAATCGGCCGACGTAATGGTGCAAGTTTGCTATACGTGTCTGATCAATTCACACAAAGGTTTAATAAACGTTCTCCAAGTAATGCTGTAATTTTGAAGGTTATTGAAAAGTTTAGAAATACAGGTAGTGTATTGTGCCAACGAAAAGGAAACTCAGGGCGTCCCAGGACAGTTAACAACAACAATAACCATGAACGTGTTTTTGAGCAAATCTTAGAAAATCCGAAAGTCAGCCAGGCAAGGACAGCGTTACAACTTGATTTAAAAGAACTTCCTTTCAAAGAATCCTGAAGGAGCTGGGTATATTTTCGTATGTGATTCAGGTACATCAACAACTACATCCTCGGGATTATCGCAGTAGAGTGGAATATTGCGCCAGAATTCTCGCGTTACAGTATGAAAATCCTGAATTTTTGAAAATGTTTGGTTTTCAGACGAAGCACATTTTCACTTGTCAGGCTATGTGAATCGTCGCACAAATCGATTTCTGGGCTTTGCCAGACCCGATGAGGTTCAAGAGGTTCCTTTACATAGTGAAAAAGTGAGTGTCTGGTGTGCTGTTTCCGGACACGGAATCATTGGTCCGTACTTTATCGAAGAGAATGGTAGGCAAGTCACACTTAATCAACAGAGGTACAGACAAATTTTAACACGATTTATCCCTGATCTACGTCAATTCTGTCGTGCACGTAACTTGGCATTTCGAAACCAATTTTTTCAGCAGGACGGGGCAACTTGCCATACTGCTGCCGCAATTCGTCAATTTCTTCAAGAACATTTTCCAAGCAAATACATATCACGATTTACTGACTTCCCTTATCCTTCACATTCTCCAGACCTCACACCTCCAGACGCATACATTTGGGGCATGGCTAAAAATGCCGTTTTCAAACGGGCACCACAAACCATCGATGAATTAAAGGATGCCGTTAGTCTTCTTCGCAGTCCTGAGACAACCCTTATTCAATAACATGAGCAGAAACTTAGAACATCGTTATGAAGTCTGTCTCGAACGAGGAGGTGCACATTTAGAACATATAATAAAGTGTCAATAATATGTATTTTTTAAATATACAAAACAATTACAATTTCAGTACTGTTTATTTCGGGCAATACTGTATTTGGAAATTATGTATGAAACAAAATATCTTGTAAATGGCCGCTTGGCTTTGCTGGTACATGCGTATTTTTTTAGTAAAATTTGCAATAACATTATTGTATATTTCTGGCGATGTTTCATTGATAGAGCGTCAAATTTCGGTCTCCAATGTTTTAGTGGTCGCGGGTTTGTTGGGACAAACCTGTGATTCCAGATAACCCCACAGCCAGAAGTATAAAGGTGTAAATCCCAGGAGCGTGGCAGCCAATTTTGATCATCGAAACGAGGAATAACACGACCAGAGGCAAACTTGTGCAAGACCGTCTATGGTTCACGGGTAGTATGACATGTAGCACCGTCCTGCTAAACCACATGTTGTCAAGAACCATATCTTCCAATTGAGACATAAAACACTGCGTTATTATAGCATGATAACGTTCACCATTCACTGTTACTGCATTAACTGCCTAATCTTTAAAGAAAAATAGTTCAATTATTTCTCCAGACCACAATGAATACTAAACAACGACACATTTTTTATGCATTGCTTGCTGACAAATTAATTGTAAATTTTCTAAGCCCCAAATGAGACAGTTTTGTCTATTAACGAAATCAATGGAAATGATTTTGTCCTTACATGTTATTTTCCAATGCTCCACCCGAAGGTACTACATTGGCCAAAAATCGAGTTTTTTTTTACCTGGAAAATTTGGAATTTTGCCGAACCCTTGCTGTTCCAAGCAAGGTAGGGATCTTTAACGTGCGTGACAACACTCACACACGGGACGACCATTTTACCTCTCACCCGAACGAGGGTGAATTTTTGTGAAAAATGCTCGCCTAACATTTTTCAAGCGGACCATGCAAAATCGACATTCACTTTCTGTTGTTCTAGGATCCAATTGGTGAACTCCTTTCTCTGTGCATGGCCTGTTGGCAGAGGTTATTGAGTCAATTGGACTTTGTAGGCGTGGAGATGTAAATCTTAAAGTGAGAATGTTCCAAAGAGTGGCTATTGTAATGTCTAATTCTTGTGCACGATAAGGAATCGACGTGTCGTGATTTTCGGCCACACTCTAGCAAATTTCCGTGATGTTTTGTTCTGAACAACCTCTATGAGCTCGTGTCTTGTGTTTCACATCATTAACCAAACCAGAATTTTCGAATTTTTCGATTATTCTTTTTACAGTAGATTAATTAGGAGCATTCTTTCGAACGAATATTAAACTCACTTTGCGTATGGTAGCAATAAAACTTTCATCGTTTTGAAAATAATGTTTCACAATCAGGACGCTTTATTTATCGCGTAACTTTCCATGCTTACTAACTACTATCTGTTCACTTTCGATCTGTCGTATCAAAATCACGTGTCATTATGACTATCAAACATGACGTGCAATTCAAATCTTGTTTTCTTATTGAAATACCCTTTATTCTAATAGAAAGGGCAAGCTGATTACTATGAGATAACTGCAAATGTAGGCTAATAACAACAAACCTGCAGACAAAGTGAATGGTAAGTTTATGCCCAATATCATAGGGAATCAGAAGCTGTTAGGCCGGGATCCAGGAAGGGGGCAATTGCCCCCAAATACTTAGTTAGGAGTGCAAGAAGGGCCTCTTCTTGCCATCCCAGTCAAGTATTGGTGTGGGAGCAGTTGCTTCCCCCCTTCTAGATCCCGCTTCTGCTTTGTTGGTCTGTATCTACGACTAGGTGTTTTTAGCGGCATTTTACCCTTCTGCAGATAATTTGACGTTTCTAGGCGGAGTCGTAGTCTCCTTTAATGTAGTGATGGTACAGATGATTTCACCACAGCTATGATTTTTTTAACATTTATTTTTATTAGCGACCCGCGGAAGTCTAATATTAGGCCACTCCGAGGCGTAGTTGGTATGTGTGTGACTAGTACACTCAAGGTCCCGGGTTCAAATCCCGACACGGTCCGCTTGAAAAATGTTAGGCGAACATTTTTCGTAAAAATACACCCTCGTTCGGATCATAGGTAAAATGGAGGTCCCGTGTTGTCACGCACGTTAAAGATTCCTACCTTGCTTGGAACAGTAAGGGTTCGGCAAAATTCCAAATTTTCCAGGTAAAAAACTCGCTTCCTGGCCAATGTAGTACTTTCGGATGGATCATTGGAAAATCACATGTAAGGAAGTCTAATATTTTAGAAATGATTCATGGTTGTCTTTTTTTAAGTGTGTCTTTGCATCAGTCTCAGATAACTCAATGAAAGTCCGACCATTATGATTTAGTATTAGAGAAAGCACTAAATGAAGGTGTGGCAGTCAATTTGTTTGTCGACATAGGAGACGTTTTTAAAGAAATGCACAAGTTTTTCTAGGTGTATAGTTGCCAAACGGTGTTTAATCTTTAATTTTTATTTATTGCGTCTATTTTTCTTTTTTTATTTCTTTTCTATTTTTATTTCTCATTTAAAACTTTTATTTTTTTATTGTCCATGTGTGACTTTAATTTTAATTTTAATTTTTTATTTCTTACTTTTCAGTTTTCACTGTTTACTTTTCATTATTCACTTTTAACCATTCGCCTTTCACCTTTCACTATTTATTCGATCTCACTTTTTCTATTTTGCGTTTTTTATTTAATATTTTATTAATATTGCTATTTTATTCTCTCAATCATGAGAGCAAGGACTTAAAACAATTACAGTTTGCTCGTTATTTCCAAGACGGTTTCCAATTTGCGAAAATAATTTTGCTTAGCAAATAAAGTTTCAGAACTTTCCGAGACATGTTGCATTTATGAGGGAAATATTATAAAATGGAGTTTTAAGCAGTATAAGATGTGCGACTTTTGAAAGGAATTTATTAATAATATAACAAAGTTCTTGAATACACTCCATCAAATTTAAGTTAACGCCGTTATATAACATTAATGTTAAGAAAAGGGTCTGACGTAATACTACTACAGAACAACGTAATTTCCGGTATTCTTTAGAAATACGTGAGCTTGCTTCTAACGCTAATCTTATATAAAAGTTTATATTTGTTAAGGGTAAATTTAATAAAGGGCGCAGTTTCGAAAGTTAAGCGATCCTAAATAAATATTTTCTTATCACTTACTCCTGAAATAACTCACATACTGTGGAAAAAGTTGAAATGTGTTAGTGAAGTAACATTAAGAAATTAAGTAATATTTGATGGTTTTTATTAAGAGGTCACTATTATCCTTTGACGCTATAATGTAGCAACTGTAGCAATACTTTAGCATGAAATAAACTAAAAAGCAAATGAGCTGGGTAAGATAATTATATCAACAATTACTATTTTTTCCATACCTTTACTTTTACAAATTCTGTTTGAGGACATTCTCATCTTCGTACCTTATCTAGTTAAATGCGCGAAGCGGATAAATTTGCAAGGAAATTAGCGGATCCGTATTGCCGGAAGCTAAGACATTTAACCGCTAGCCTTGGGGTTTTCCACGGGAAACTTCCGTTTCACTTACCTGGTTTATAGATACAAAAATTATAGATAAAGCGCGTTTTTTAGGAGTACGGTCATTGTCCTGCCCATTTAGTGTCAGGTATACATTCGGCGCGACTAAGATTAACAATAAAATAGTATGGAAAATAAAAATTATTGGAAATCTCTGAGTTTCAAAACGGGGATGATTTTAGCAAGTTCCAGTTATCCAGATATTCCCAATTTTTAAATAGATGATTTGAAAAATCGAGCAGCTTGTGCTTTTCACTTTTTTAGTCTGCATATCATGGAGTAGGCATAGCACTTGGTCCCATTGACGAGTCTTTGTAGTTTGCTAAAGAAAAGTCTAATTCTTATATTGAGATGTTAAGAGCCATCTTGAAATTTCTAAAGATCTAAATTTCTTTCCTATTAGGCACCCAAATTAAAAACGGTTTTAATAAAAGTTACTTATAAAATAATTCTCTATGTGGGAAAGTCATTTGAGTTTTTTTAACTGTAAAAAAATATTTTTTTGCTGATAATAGAGCGATTTAAACAACACCAGCAACTTTCCCAAATGTATAAATAACTTTTATGAATTTTCGTCAAAATTGCACACTACAATTCACTTTATTTCTCGAATAAATCGAATATTAGTACTTTTTAGAAAAATTCACCTGCAATGTGCTGCCGTGGAAAAATTTAGAACTTCCATGTCAAACACTATTGTAAAACAGAAATGGTTTGAATAAATGCTATTCAAAACAAACCACAATAAACATACAGGAAATGCTATACGATTGACATCAAACTATCCACAAGAACTTTGACTATAGTCGAAATTGCTCGCAAATCTATTTATAACCATCATTAAGGATATTATTCAGCGTCTTGGCAATTATAGAAATGAGTTGTTTTTCATAACTTTGGATTTATATAAATTTTTTTTGGACTCCTTATTTAGTGCAAAAAAGTAATTAGTATTCCCCCAGTTTTGAGGTAAATGATAATGAAAGACTGCATTGCAATGGTGTTTTATGTTTTTTTAAAAAATTTTGAAATAATATACCATATAGTCCACTTCGAATGAACCTGCACCTAGCTGAAGTTCTAGATTATTAGAACAGGTGAAACGGCTTGCGTGTTCTAATGAGCTAAAGAGCCAAACTACAGGTCAAACCAAAGTAGTAGGGTTGTTAGTGAGGAACCAAACTGAGACAAGTCCCCGAAAAACGGCAGCGGCTATTTCGATAATTAGATTGGCAGTGGCCATAGAGGTCGGTTTGCCATTCTAAGACACTACTGCAATGCGGAAGGCAACGGGAAATCTCCACGTTACCTCACAAGTACACAGCGTACTTAAATTGTAATAAACATGATAACATTCTCTGGGGTAAAAGATACCGGAGTTAAAATAGTCCCCCATTCGCATCTCTGGGAAAGGACTACTTCGGAGGATGCGATCGGAAAGTTCAAAATAAGAGCCGGGAACATTTTACGAGTTGGAGCGTGGAATGTTAGAAGAATGAAACAAGTAGGTAAGCTAGAGAACCTAAAAATTGAAGCGAAGTGGCTAGAGGCGGGAGATTTTTGGAGTGGAGACTTCAGGGCCATACATACAGGAGCAGAGGAAGGAAATTTGGGCGTGGGGATAGTTATGCGCAAAAAGATAGGATACTGTGTAGAAAATTACTTATAAAAGAACGAAGGAGGACTCATGGTTAGATTAGAACCTAAACTGGTAAACACAGTAATAACAAAAGTATACATGCCCACCTCTAGCTACAGTGACGAAGAGGTAGAAGCGATTTACAAAGATATCGAAGACATATCAAGATACCTAAAAGGACATGAAAATTTTGATAATTACGGGGGATTTTAATGCAGTGCTAGGTGAGGATAGGGAAGGAGCGGTAGTATGTTTATTTGGTTTAGGCACGAGAAACGACAGGGGAAATAGGCTGGTAGAATTTTGCGACAAGAACAATTTAATCATCACAAACACTTTATTTCAACATCATGCTAGAAGACGATATACGTGGAAGATGCCAGGAGATATAGGAAGATATCAAATAGATTACATTCTTGTTAGACAACGGTTTATGAATCAAGTAAGAGACTGTAGAAGCTGCCCAGAAGCAGATATAGACGCTGACCACAACATCGTAATTATGAAGGCCGTACTTAAATTAAAAAATTTGAAAAAAAGAAACGGAAAAAGGCACTTTCACTTAGGGAAACTAAAAGATAAAAATATTCAAGAAAGATTCGATAAAAAGTTAAATGAATTGCTGAAAGATATCGGGAAAATATCTGATACTAAGGAAGTAGAAACAGAATGGAATAACATAAATCCAGCCTAGACATGGCGGTCAAGATACTCTGGGGTATACACAAAAAGAAAATAAGAAACCATAGATAACAAAGGATATCCTGAATTTAATAGAAAAAAGACGAAAATATAAAAATAGAACAGACGAAACAGGAAAACAGAAATACAAAGTCATAAAATGGGAAATTATTCGCAAATGCAGGAAAGCTAAAGAACAATGAATTGAAGAAAAGTACAAAAAGGTACAATTTTAGGGATATAACACCGTATAGCAAAAAATAAGGGACGCGGGAGGAAACGTCATAGGAAATGTAGAGAAAGTAGATAGATGGCAAGAATATATAGGGAATTTATATGCAGGAGAAGAACTATCAGCATTAGAACAGGAATCAGACATTGAAAATGTTGATTTGGGATATCCTATACTTAGAGATGAGTTTGAATTAGAATTAAAGGGTCAGAAAAACGGTAAGGTAAGATAAGGTGCAAGCAGAAACTCTAAAAGCCCATGGAAAAGCATTAACAGAACGGCTCTTCCAACTTGTAAGCTGTATGTATGAGACAGGCGAGATTTCAAACGTAACATCATGGTAGGTATACCAAAAAAGAAAGACTTGGATAAATATAAAAACTTTTGAAAAATATGTTTGACAGCACATGCGTCAAAAATATTAACTAGAATTGTACAAAGACGAATGGAAAAACGAGCTGAAGAAATACTAGGAGAAGATCAATTTGGGTTTAGGTAAAACTGGGGAACACGGGAGGCTATCTTAGCTCTGAGAGTGATCATGGAGAAAACAACAGAAAAAGGGGAAAGCGTTATATAGGGTTGTAGATCTGGAAAAAGCATTGGACAATATAAAATGGTAAAAAGGGTTCGAAATACTCAAAAAGGCTGCAATGAGTTATAGGGATAGACGAATACTACATAGCTTATACAAAGAGCAAAGAGCAGTAATAGAATTAGAGCAGGAACGTAGAGAAGTAAACATTAGGAAAGGGATGAGACATGTCAAATGCAGGAAAGCATTTGGAATTACTATGCAGGGACAAAAAATTGATATGCCTAGATTTGCAGATGATATATAGCGGTATTAGCATCTAGCAAGAAAAAGTTAGAAGCTGCTGCTAATGAAATGGAAACGGTTCTAACAGAGAGATACGTTGTGAAAATTAACAAAACTAAAACTAAAGTACTAGTATGCAAAGGAGGGGGAAATAAATCAAAAACAAGAATACAAATATGTAACAAGAACTTACAAGGGGTTAAGGATTTCTGCTACCTAGGAAGCCAAATAACGGAAGATGGGAAAGGCGCAAAAGATATAAAACAAAGATTAGCACAAGGTCGTGCTTAAAACATATGTGTGGAGCACGCACTGTACGGCTGTGAAGCCTGGACAGTGGGAGAAACGGACAAGAAAAAGATAGAAGCCTTTAAAATGTGGTGCTACAGACGTATGTTGAAGATATGATGGACAGACAAAGTTAAGAACAATGAGGTACTAAAAATGGTAGGGGAAGAAAGAAATATGTGAAAAATGGTAAAAAATAGGAGAGATAGGATGATAAGCCGCATACTACGGCATGAGGAAATAGTGCAGAATATATTAGAAGCAGTGATAGGAAAAAAGAGAAGTAGAGGTGGACATAGGTTAGACTACTGCACACAGATAGTGAAAAATGTAGGCTGCAGGAATATCAGGGAAATGTGTAGACTAGCTCGGAATAGAAATCAATGAAGGTACGCATCCAACCAGTCCCAAGATGGATAAATTGATGACAAAAGTAACTGTACTTGAACATGATGATTATTATAAGTAACTACAAGAATTGGTTGGGCAATATTCTCGAATAATGTTAATTGTGTGAAAGGATTTACTGGAAAACTATCAATTTGGCAAATGTCTATGTGTTGGGGGATCTTGGCAACCGCAGTCTGCTTAACCCCGTTCATCGAATCTCGTTGAAATAGGGCATTTAATAATATTAATAATAATGTCTTTATTGCCCAACAGCAAATGCCAATTACAGGACAAACAACACAAAAAATTAATACAGTTACAAACATAACATTTTGATACAGCATGTACAATATATGAGAGTGAATGAAACATAGAGTATACTTATTCATCTAATAAATCTACCTAAGCCTATGTACCTAGTTAGAAGCTACAGTACTAGTGAAATGGTTTAGCTCATCATTGAAAATATCACCATTGCTACAGAAGCTGTTACAATTGCGTAAAATGCAGATAAGTGTTTTATTAGCACATGCGATTATATATAAAATATGTGAGTTAAACGAAAGATCTGAATCAAACACGACACCTAGGTCAGTAATACTGCTACATCGAATCATCATAGAAGACGCCACTGAGTAGTTGAACACTAAAGGTTGAATTTTCCGCGAGTAAGTTACCACTTTACATTTAGTAACATTCAAGCTTAGCTTGTTATTTATGCACCAATTACAAGGTTATGTTATCTTGTAATTTAATACAATCGGTTGATGTTTCCTTGGCTACAAAATTTTAACATCTTCGGCAAATACTAACACTTCACAGGTTAATACTGAGACTAAGTCGTTTATAGAAAATAATAGAAGGGAAACCAAGCTGTATATAGGCTGTGTGAGAATTTCAAGGAGCTGTAGGCTAGCAGGTACGTGTCCAACCAGTTTTAGATAAATCTGATGATTATTATATACAATTACAGGTGTTGGTTGTGAAATATTTGCAACTAATGTTGAGTGTGAAAAAATATATCGGAAAAAATACTAAATCCGCAAATGTTCAAGTGTTGGGGGAACTTGGCAGCCACAGGCTGCTTACCCCCCTTCACAACCCTACACGTAATTTTCCAATGTTCTACCCTAAGGTACTACATTGGTCGGGAAGCGAGTTTTTTTTTACCTAAAAAATTTTGAATTTTGCCGAACCCTTGCCGTTTCTAGCAAGGTAGGGTTCTTTAACGTGCGTGACAACACTCACACATGGGACCTCCATTTTACCTCTCATCCGAACGAGGGCGTATTTTTGTGAAAAATGCTCGCCTAACATTTTTCAAGCGGACCGTGTCGGGATTTGAACCCGGGACCTTGGGTGTAGTAGTCACACGCATACCAACTACGCCACCAACCCCCTCTCCCCTCGTAACCACTGAATGTCGGAGAAATAGGGTATATAATTGTATAACAATAGAAGGGGACCGAACTGCATCTAACAAGAAATACCAGCGCCTATGATGAAAGACAACAAACATTGAAACAAGAATAAAATTGTTGGAATCATATGTGTGAAGCAGATCATAGTATGCCTATAAAACACGGGCAGTAAGAAAAGCAGACAGAAAAACGGTAGCAGGTTTTCGGAATTTTGTACTTCAGATGTATCAGGATGATAGCATGGGCAGACAAAGTTAATAAGAAATAGGGTATAGAAATAGTAGGTGAACAGGGATATCTGTGGAAAAAAATAAGCAAAGATAGGAAAAAGGAGGTAGATGTAGACCTAGATCATATAGCGATAGATGCAAATTATGTAAATTTCAGGGAAATATGTATGTTAGTTTAGAATAGGAAACAATGACGTCTAGCCACTTCCAGGACTGAAGACCTAATGATGATGATACCATACAGTGGATGAAAAACTGGCTTGTAATATGGTGAAATAATGAGTGTAGTGTAAGACTTGTAAAGAAGAATAAACACAGAATTGTTTAATTTTTATGCCCAAGTTCAATTAATATCTTGGGATAAATTTAAAAAGCCACCAGTAATATTTCGCTCATATTTAGACTTGTGTAGTAATAAGAAATAATGTGATAAAAATTCTTACGGTTAATTAAAATTTACAAACCATGTTTAGTTGAGATATTTACCCTCAAACTTCTCTAATACACGTAAAATGTACTAAGTATGTATTTTGTTCATCATGGTACACATTCAAAATTCACAAACTCCCATACGCAATCGTGATGGAGCAAAATTTGACAAACTACATGCAAAACGTAAATAAATAAAATTAAAACAAACTTTGGACTACTTAAAAATGCAAGACATACATTTTTATTCTACTAGAGGACTGTTTACTGTGTCCAATACAGTACAAATTCAAATATATAATAGCATTGTAAATATATTGAAAATTTGTATTTTATATTTATATCTATTTTTAACTGTAAAAAATTCACTTAAATAGAACATGTTTGGCCGTTGAGTCCACTTTCTTCATTATTTTGTCGTTAGAAAATGATAAAGGAACGAAGGTGTGATAACAAAAGAAACCACATTTGCAGCTTTTCACAAACTGTAATCAAAACCCACTTGGCACTTTACCTAATCATTGTTTATTAGGGATACGTTCTAAACCATTATTCTGTTTTATCCATTTATTGGCCAACTAATTAATGCAACAGCTTTGTCACTTGAATATTAAAAATTATAAAGTAACTACGCGATGCAAATGTAGGAATTTTAAATCTTATAATTTCTTGATCCCTAATAATTCTTTTTTACATTACCTATCGGAATTTCAAAGGTTTTCACTGGTTATAAATGTTAGAGAATATGTATAGTTAAAATATGAACCCCTCTACTTAGGACGTTAATCTTCCTATCCTTGCAATACTATAAAACTGTGACAAATAATCTCTAGTTAATAATGTTGGCGCTAGAGAAATGGAGGGTCAATTTTCTCATATGTCTTATGGCGCATTAGTATTAAAATCGCGTATTTATAAAATTGTGAGGTCTAACTAGACTATGATCATCATATTTTGTACTTTATAGCTGTGATAGTCAATTGTGTGTAAAACTTGCAGCCTATAACTTATCTATAGATATAAAATATGAAGTGTTGTTTTGTCCCTGGGTGCAAATCCGGATATAAATCATTCAAACACATAACAAGAAGTATTTATTCTGCTCTCAATGTATTTTTGATGTTTAGTGATACTATTCAGTTTCTAAATACATGTCTGTAGGATGTGGAAACATTAGAAAAGTGGAGACAAGCTATTCCTCGAAGTGACAAAGTTCTTTCATATTTGTGTATATATTAATGTATAATGAAATTTATTTTTGTGTGCATTGGATGGTAAGAATTGTAATTTAGGTAGCTACCTGAGCAAAGATGTTTCTAATACGATTCTTGTTATAATAATAAATTTTTATTTCTAATTAAAAGTGTGTATAAAAAAATTAGATATATTGTTGTTTTATTTTGCTTAATATAATACTTATTTGCTTCAATAAAATCACTATTTTATCCCCAAAAGGATAGTCAGATTTTTGTGTGTTCAATGATACATGTACTTCATCCTTCTGTACCATCAAAGATTCTAAGTCTTAAAATTTCTAATTTATAAAGTATAAGACTTAACTACATAAATTAACAATAACTTTAAATTGCTCTCCTGAAAACTAGTCTTACCAGAGATAAAACATTCTGTATTTGTTTCATAAAATGCTTTAAAAGTGCTTTGAAAAAATATTATTTATGTATGGTTACATTGTCCAGCATGCTATTTTGATTCTTTAATAAATTGAAATTTTTATAGGAATACGAGAGTATTAAATTGGTATTTGTTAAGAATTTGTGTATGTTTCAACTTCTAAAGACTGGAATTTTGAATAAAATATGAATTTATAATTATTTATGAGAAAAATAAGGGATGCTCCATAAGGCTGCATGAAAAAATCGCCCTCCATTTCCCTAGCGGCAAGTCGCGAACTACGAATACAGCGCTAAAATATGCACAGGTTTCTGGCCGAGATTAATGTCCTATGTAGAGAGGTCCATAAGTTAAAATATCTGTGAGGTTTATAACTAGACTAATAAGTTCCACAGTACTGCCGTCTATATGTGCTCCCTGGTACTTCATAAACCAAGTCGGCGGAGTTGTAACCATCATATCCTTTTCTAATGAATATCTGCATCTCCACATTTCGTCCCGCCCTGCGATACTTCACCCCAACCCACGCTTTTACAGTTGATGGTATGTAACCTGCTGTAATGAGCTCTTAAGGTTATATTTAAAAACAGTGTTTGGGTTTTGCATATAAAATACCCGACATAGAATTATTTTTCCTTTATACAGAAAAGGTCAAATTTTGTTTAAGGCAAGTCAAGTTGTAGGCTCGCTGTTAATTATTGAAAAGTTGCGATACGCGTTTTTGTGTAAGGGGGCCTTCTTCGTTGTATGAATTGTTGAAGATTTCAGATTGTGGAATGGTATTGGAAGAGCAACCGCGTAATGTGAGTGAAGCATTTCGGCTCTTTTTGCAAGGCGAAGGTTACGCATTTATTCCAGTAAGTGTAAGTGATAGTTGAGTAAACATCGTTTCGAACCGATCGCAATAGTTATTCATCAGATGACTTAAAAAGTGTATGTAAAATTTCCAATTTTAGACAGTTGTGATAAGTTACATATGTAAAGTAATCAGCAATATTATAGTGCGAGGTTTTTTTATTTCTATGCGTGTTTATAATGTTAAACCACCTATAAAATTAATATATCAATTGTAGTATTTACTCCTATTTATTCGTATATACAACGATAAATAAACACATATCAGTGCTTATCAAAACTAGTTGTCGATAGCATACTCAACAAAATGAATCAAATTAATACTATCATGTCTAACTTGGACGAACAATTTAAAAGGGCAATGATGAACTTTGAAGGCAGACAGCTATCTGCGCATGATAATGGAACAACCAGTCAACAAATTGAGATAGTTAATATTGAATCCGACTTTAAAAACTTTAAAAAGCATATGTTAAATAGCATTACTAATATAAAGTCATTAATTGAAAATTTGGACGCAAGAATTGATAATCAACAACAATACACACGCAGAAATTGCCTTCTTTTACACGGAATAAAAGAAAACAATGATGAAAATATTATGGAGGTACTATCGGATCTATTTATGAACCGACTTGAGGTAACAGACTTCCATTATTCGTTGATAGATCGTACTCACCGACTAGGTGTAGCAAGGAATAATAAAATGAGAGCAGTTATAGTACGTTTCTGTTCTTACTGGATGCGTAAAAAAATGTGGGTAAACAAGAAGAAATTGAAGGATACTAAGATATTAATTACAGAAAGCTAACCAAAGAAAAACTCGATCTATATAAAAAATGACAAGAATAATTTGGAGTTAAAAAACTTGGACCGTCGATGGACGAATCTACTGTTTTGTAGCCAACAGGAAGGTTCTTATTAAGAAAATGTCGGATTTATCCAACGTAAATATAGCTGTTGTAACAATTTTTTTTGACGCTTATAGAAGCCTATAATTTTAATTATAAAATACACTGCATTGTTTATACAAATAAACAATTAATTTCACGATGTTAATAAATGTTCAGATCAGTACCGGATAACCCAATCACAAGTCATATATTGATTAATAATAATAATATAGGCTCTATTCGTAAACGTTGGTCATTTGAACTGAACTTCTGATGACAGACGATTTTCGTGCATCGTGCGTATTCCGTCGACGGAAGGATCAGTCGGGCTTGGTCATTCGCTACGGTTAGAAGCACCATGGGTCTCAATATGGTCCGGGCTAGCAATTTACGCGTTACCATAGAGGTGGCAGCGTAATCAAGTCCTGAATGCACGTGACTTGTTTGTCTCTGATAACGGTAAGCAAGATAAATAATTATTAAAGTAGACTAAATAATTTTATTGTAGCGCTCAAAGATTTACCAATTTTTAATCTCACTAATTCACAGTTTATAAGCTTACGAATTTACAAGTTCAGATATCAGGTTTTAATTTCTCAGTTTACCATTAGATAATCTCGCTTTAAGATAAGTTAAAGGAGAGTCGAAAATGATGCACATTTAATAGCTTTATTCGAATAATTTATTCCATGGATTTATTTTATGTTACGATTTATTTCGATGGATTGTACAACAAGTTCATGAAAATGGTTTCCTATTATAGTCCAGTATAATACGCTGTTATGCTTTTAATTCATCATTAGTTAAAAAAAAGCTCAAATTTACGCTTTCGTAAGATGCAGATGTGGAAAGTTCACTGACGTCACTTGTTTGTCCAAGAACCGCAAGCTAATACATGTGGTCTCAACAAGTTATTGTTGTAATGAAGTTTCAAAGTGCAACTAGTTACTAAGGTAAGCGTTAGCCTAAGAACATGACCTAACAACAGCCGTTCTGAATAACTTGACAACGAGGCAAATATTTGAATCTAAAAGGATAGGGTTTTATTCAGATTGTTTTACGAGGAAGTCGAGAGAACTTTTATCGATTGAATTTCATTATAGTATAGATTATTGCTTACATTAGACATTACTGCAAATAATTAAGATTATAAATTTCCTTATTTAATCCGGAAAAGTATTTCATTAAAGTTCAGTAACACAAAGTAATTATGAGAACTAATTTTATTTCACATTGTTTATATAATAAATATTTGAACACCAAGGTAAACAGATATGTGCATTTTGGGTATTTAAAACTTTACGGTCATATTTAATTCATTTGTGACATTTTGATTCATAGTAGAGATTATCTAAGTTCTCATATTTAAATATCGGAGTCTAAAAGATTAGACCACGTTTTTATTGTACATTTTTGTATATAAATGTTACAACAGAAAAGGGCAAATTTAATTAAAAAACTATCATTTGATTTAACTGAACAACTGTTTTATTTTGGATAAGTGCGTCCAAAGATAGAAATAAATAAGTTAAAAAGAATAGATCCTCTTTTATAAAGAATTAGGTTATTGGCTGTGACACAATAAAAAAGTACTAAACAGCGCTTTCAAGAAGCTTGATATCTAAATTTCCTTTTGCTATTTATGTTTAAATTATAAGTATTAATAACTATCTTTTTTTATTATTGTATAAGGTAGCAAGAGTGTATCTCTTGTGTCCTTTGTTATTATAATAACATTGTTTTCTTTCAGATCCTGCGTTTTGCAGTTAAAACGATTTACCCCCTGAGGATTTCAAAGTTCTCCTTTAGGGTATCCCGTGCTTTATCAATTCTAGGACTTGATGGCGCCCCTTTTGCACCCTCTATTTTCATTTGAGAGTCAGTATACAAAACAATATTTTTGTCGTGAAACCCACGACCACTCCTAATAAGCTCTACCCAAGGAATAGACCCCTAGCCTCATTATAAGGGGATCAAAAACCCGAGGTAAACAAAAAGAACTGAAGGTACTTAAGGTACTATGGACAAAAATAAAATCCCGGTTCGCCGAATGCAAATAACGACGGCACCCAATGTCAAAGCATATAATTCCTGGAACCGACTAAACAGCACCCGCGATATATCGTAATCTGCCAGGTAGTACACTCATTATTTTTGAATACCTATTACTTATGCCCTATTATCAAAATAAATAAAATGCAATTACTATTTAGAACGGTTTACAGCTACATTCTCTTTTCTGCAACAACCATTGTTAATTGTATTTTTTGTTTTAATTTTTAAGTTTGTAATTATTTTATATTATAACCACTTACTGACACATAATTGCAATTAAGTTTAATAATTGTACTTAAATATAGTTATAGATACAATCACATACATATACATAGTGTTGCGATCCACTATTAGGCAACCCGTCAAACATACAAACGCCCGGGGCACAGCGTATTCTTCAGCATTCGAGAATCCTTCTACAAAGTTCTAGATAATGAGTCATATCTTAATGCAGGGTATATATAAGGCCGCTTATGAATGTAAGAGTTAGTCTATTCTTGAATGTCTAATATAAATTATGTCGTTGTAAAGTAAACGTAGTTGAGTTTTTAGAATATATACATAAATGATATGCTGTGTCTAATGTGCATGCAACTTGCAGTATACATAAATAAATAGAAGTGTATAAACAAATAGTTGTGTTAGTGTTGTTAATGAACTTATGGTAAAGGAGTTAATTTAAGAAGATATTAATACTTGTAAATTCATTAGTGTAATAGTGCTTCATTGTTGAGTGGACTGAAAACATCTATGAATAAGGCATATACTGTTAATTAGACTTGTGAACAGTGAGCAATAAAGACCATTATTATTACTTGTTTTAAATTAAAGAAACGCGGTAGGAGTAGCGCGTTACACTGGTGTCAGGCTGTGTTGGGTGATTAATTAAGTCTAAAGACATTTAAGTAGTTTGTATATGCCTGTTACAAGAAACCAAAGTAAGATGGAGGCAGAGACTTTAATGAATTTCCTTAAGGATTTTAAATCCGGTATGGAGGAAAAGTTAAGCGAAAATACTACGAAATTAGAGGAAAAGTTTAGTGAAAATGCTGAGAAAATGGAGGAGAGGTCGGCTAAACTGGAAGTGACACTAAAAGAAAAGTTGAATGAAAGTACAGCCACGTTAGAACAAAGATTAATGGAAAGTTCCATTGCATTGAAAGAAGATTTCACTGAACAGGTAAAACAGTTGAGCAAAAGTTGGATAATAAATTGGTAAAAATGGAAGAAGATGTGATGAGGCTTCAAGAACAAATGATTTCACTAACAACGCGACCACTTGAATTACCAAGCCATGTTGTTAATCAGAACATTCCAGAAATAAGAACCATGGAAAGAAGCGAGTCAATTCCGTCTAAATTTAAAGTAAAACCACCTACGTTCGATGGTAAAACACCTTGGCCCACATATTTGAAACAATTTGAAGCTGCTGCAATAGCCAACGGTTGGTGCAACAAAGAGAAGGCCATCTCCTTAATAGTGGCCTTACGGGGGGAGGCTCTTAACATCTTACAAACGATTCCCGATCACCAGCAGAATGATTACGGCCTCTTAACATCAAAGCTTGAGATGAGATATGGAGATGCTCACCTTCAACAGGTTTACCACGCACAAGTTAAGAACCGCTCGCAAAAGACAAGTGAAAGCCTGCAAGAATTCGAAGCTGACATTGCCAGGTTAGTTAGATTGGCATATCCGACGGCACCAGATAGCTTCCTCGAACAACTTGCTGTCCAAACATTTGTGGATGGCGTTAAGGATGGCGAAATACAGCAAGCGCTAAGACTAGCACGTCCAAAAATGTTGGATGACGCACTGGCCCATGCGCTTGAATTTGAAGCAGCTAAGCAGACATCACACAGGATGGGTCACAAAGTTCGGTCTGCCTTAGAGGAACCTGGTCAAGCTCAGAACAGCATAGATGAAATAGTCAATCGTGTGTTTGAAAAGCGAAAGGCGGAAAGGCTGAAAAGACAACGACCGCGGAGATGGCGTCTACGATGCTGGAGCTGCGGTGAAGTTGGCCATATGCAGAGACGCTGTACTCAACCAAAGAAACAACCGGTTGTGTCAAAGCTGGTCCATGTAAGGGGCGAACTTCGACAGCACAGCGTAGTGCCCGGAGATTATCATCCGTGCTGCATCGTCGGTGGAAAGTCTGGACAGCATTTATATCGATGGTAGAATTAATGGTAGGGTTGTCCGATTACTTGTGGATACAGGAGCGACAAGAACTATTGTGAGACCAGATTTGGTTGGTCGTGGAAAAGTGCTACCTGTATCGGTGTGTCTCCGAACGGCAAGTGGTGAGAAGATTGGTACTCACGGAGAGACTGCCGTTATGTTGACAATTGGGGACAAATTAATTAATCATCGAGTGTTGGTAGCTGAAATTACAGAAGAAGTGATCTTGGGAATGGATCTCATGAGAGAATATGGGTTTCATGTAAACATGAAAGAAAATGTGCTTCGGATAGATGATGATGAGATACCATTTCAAGGTAGGAGTAACCAGACGATGCAAGTACGAATGATTTGCGATGTAAAAATACCCGAGAAGGCGGAAATGATAGTAATGGGACACCCGGATGGTACGCTCCAGGAAGGACAAGTATGCATGATGGAAGCAACTGAATCGGGAATGGGTCAGGAGGACTTCTGATTGGAAGAACGCTGGTAAAGTCTCGAAACATGGTACCAGTAAGGGTGCTGAACATTAATCCCCATACAGTGACCCTGAAGAAAGGCATGATTGTGGGAAGTTGCATTCCAGTATGTCATATTAAACGTTGTGTGGACGACACGAAAAATAAACCAACCAACGGTTGCTCACAGAAATTGCTGGATATGTTGATACCCTCGTGTCAAGGATTAAATGGCGACCAACTGGGCAAGGTAAAAGAACTGGTCGGACGATATCGAGGTGTGTTTGCACTGGATGATAGTGAGAAAGGAAGGACGAATGTTGTGCAACACAAGATCAATACTGGAGATGCGCAACCGATAAGACAACACCCAGGCGGCTTCCTTTGGCAAAACGTAAGGAAGCTGAGCAAATTATCACCGATATGGAAGAACAGGGAGTGATTGAACCCTCGAATAGTCCATGGGCATCCCCGGTAGTGCTTGTCAAGAAAAGGACGGGTCGACAAGGTTTTGTGTAGACTACCGGCGGCTTAATAATGTGACAAAGAAAGACAGCTATCCTTTGCCCAGAATTGATGACACCTTAGATACTCTATCCGGATCTAAATGGTTTTCGACCTTGGACTTGAAAAGCGGATACTGGCAGGTAGGCTTGGAGCCAAACGATAAAGAAAAGACTGCCTTTACAATTGGAACTGGGTTATGGCAGTTCAAGGTCATGCCATTTGGATTATGCAATGCTCCTGCTACTTTTGAACGATTGATGGAGTCGGTACTGCGTGGACTGTCCTGGAAGACATGTCTGGTGTACCTGGACGACGTGATAGTGTTAGGTCGGTCTTTCGAAGAACATCTTAAGAACCTAGAGGAGATATTCCAGAGATTAAGGGGCAAACCTTACATTGAGCCCCAAGAAGTGTCACCTGTTTGGAAAAGAGGTGAAATACCTAGGACATGTCGTTTCGGAGACCGGAATAAGAGCTGACCCTGACAAAATAAAAACGGTACAAGAGTGGCCTACACCAGCAGATATACACCAACTACGCAGTTTTCTAGGATTGTGCACATATTACCGACGTTTTATACTTGGGTTTGCGAACATTGCCAAACCGTTAACAAAATTAACCGAAGATGGACAAGAATATGATTGGAATGACGACTGCCACAGAGCATTTGAACAACTGAAACGGCTACTAGTTACAGCACCAATTTTGAGTTATCCACGGATGGAGGGAAAATTTGTGTTGGATACCGATGCCAGTAACACAGCTATAGGAGGCGTTCTTTCTCAAGTGCAGGACGGACAAGAAAAAGTTATTGGGTATTTCAGCAAGGTCTTGTCGCGGCCAGAAAGGAACTATTGTGTGACAAGAAGGGAGCTGTTGGCCGTCGTCAAATCCGTAGAGCACTTTTATAAGTACTTATACGGCCGTAAATTCCTGTTGAGAACAGACCATGCTGCACTGAAATGGTTATTGCAGTTTCGAAATCCTGAAGGGCAAGTGGCAAGGTGGATAGAGCGGCTGCAGGAATATGACTTTGATACAGAACATCGTGTAGGAACTAGCCATCGGAATGCAGACGCTCTATCAAGGAGACCTTGTCCGATGGACTGCAATCATTGCTCCAAGATGGAAGAGAAAATAAGTGTCATCCATAGAATGACGGTAACCGATGATACTTGGCAACTCGAAAGAATACGAGAAGACCAGGAGAATGACGCCGAATTGGGACGTATTATTGAGTGGAAAAATAGAGGACAACGGCCAGCTTGGGAAGAAATTAGTATTTCAAGTAGGAGCCTGAAGGCATACTGGGCACAGTGGGACTCCTTGATGATGGAAAATAGAATCTTGAAACGACGCCTGGAATTTGAAGATGGCACTGAGAGACTTCAAGTGATAGTGCCAAGAAGCAGAGTGCCGGAGGTGTTGCAGCACTTGCACGATGGTATTTCCGGAGGGCACTTTGGCGTGAAAAGAACTCTCGAAAGAGTGAGAGAAAGATTTTATTGGGTGAACTGCAAAGAAGATGTGAAGGAGTGGTGCCGGAAATGTGAATTGTGTGCCTCTGCAAATGGCCCGGTCACAAAACGGAAAGCCCCAATGAGACAGTATAACGTCGGGAATCCTTTTGAGAGGGTAGCCATTGATATAGCTGGTCCGTTTCCTGAATCAGAGAAAGGAAATAAATACATCTTGGTTGCGATGGATTATTTTACCAAATGGCCGGAGGCATATGCTATACCTAACCAAGAAGCCGAGACGGTGGCAGATGTACTAGTCAGGGAGTTGTTTTGTCGTTTTGGAGTTCCGTTGGAATTACACTCCGATCAAGGTCGAAACTTCGAATCGGCGTTGTTTCAAAACGTCTGCAAGCACCTTGGAATCAGGAAGACTAGAACCACGCCACTTCATCCCCAATCGGATGGAATGGTTGAAAGAATGAACAGGACGTTAGGGAAGTACCTGACCAAAGTTGTCTCTGAACATCAACGAGACTGGGACCAATATTTACATTTGTTCCTACTGGCGTACCGATCTTCGGTACATGACAGCACAGGATACTCGCCCGCTTGCGTAATGCTAGGACGTGAATTGCGGCTACCATGTGATCTTCAGTTTGGATTTAAACCTGGAGAAGAGATCGCAGGTGAAGATTACGTTAGTAAGCTTCGTGAAAGATCAAATAGTATTCACGAAAACGTCCGAAAGAATATACAGGCAGCAAGCGATCGAATGAAATCACAATATGACACGAGAGCGCAAGAAGGTGGTTATCAACCTGGAGATTTAGTGTGGTTGTACAATCCACAAAGAAAACGTGGATTGTCGCCAAAACTACAAAGACAATGGGAAGGGCCGTACGAAGTGTTAAAAAGGATTAATGATGTAGTGTACCGGATCAGAAGATCCCCCCGTGGTAAACCGAAAGTCGTACACTCTGACCGTTTAACATCCTACGCTGGCAACAACCAGGAAGACTCGAATAATGATGATGGTGTTCGACAAGTTATTAATCATGAGCCAAATGTAGATTTTGAGAGCTTTATGGCAGCATATGGTGGTTCCGCTAAGGCGAGATTTGGCGTTGTTGTTGAAAACAGCAAGATCTGTTTAGAGCACCAGAAGAGTATTCCCTTGCACATTGCGTAGCTCAAGATTTGGCAATGTCAAGGGAATAGCTGTTGTTTTCAAGAAAAGTTTGGACGTGTAGATGAATTAGTACAACAGCAGCCAACTGTAGGAAAAGCTTTAGTTCTTCAAGATAACAATCGTTATGTTTACTATCTGGTCACCAAAATTCTTCATGGCAAAGACCTAGTTATGGACATCTATGGGAGGCTTTGCTGAATCTTAAGGCGCAGATGATGGAAAATGGAGTAACGAGACTAGCGGTGCCCAAGCTGGGCTGTGGACTGGATCGCTTGGATTGGAGGATAGTCCGAAATATGCTAGAAGTAGTTTTCCAGGAACCAACGTCCAGGTTCTTGTTTGTTGTTATCAACCGGTTGCCTACCAAGACCATGAAAAGAGTGTTGACTGTTACTTCCAACGACGCGGTGGATGCACCAGAGGAGATAGCTGCCGATACCGTCACCAGTCATCGAATTGGCGTCAAGATGGATTTACAGTTACGAGACGTAACGGTTTTAAAGAGGGGCAGTGTTGCGATCCACTATTAGGCAACCCGTCAAACATACAAACGCCCGGGGCACAGCGTATTCTTCAGCATTCGAGAATCCTTCTACAAAGTTCTAGATAATGAGTCATATCTTAATGCAGGGTATATATAAGGCCGCTTATGAATGTAAGAGTTAGTCTATTCTTGAATGTCTAATATAAATTATGTCGTTGTAAAGTAAACGTAGTTGAGTTTTTAGAATATATACATAAATGATATGCTGTGTCTAATGTGCATGCAACTTGCAGTATACATAAATAAATAGAAGTGTATAAACAAATAGTTGTGTTAGTGTTGTTAATGAACTTATGGTAAAGGAGTTAATTTAAGAAGATATTAATACTTGTAAATTCATTAGTGTAATAGTGCTTCATTGTTGAGTGGACTGAAAACATCTATGAATAAGGCATATACTGTTAATTAGACTTGTGAACAGTGAGCAATAAAGACCATTATTATTACTTGTTTTAAAATAAAGAAACGCGGTAGGAGTAGCGCGTTACAATACACATCCATTCAAAGATCAACACCTCACATATATCTGCTTAACAGGAATTGATAAACGGTATATACATACACATTTCCTTTTGAGGAAACTAAAGCTCAGCCGTATGAAATTACGAAAAATATTAAAATATTTTATCAAAATGTGCGTGGTCTAAGAACAAAAACCGATGAGTTTCTGCATAATGTTTTGAATAATAGCTTTGGTATAATCTGTGTAAGCGAAAGCTGCTTGCATGCAGAAATTTTTAATGCCGGAATCATGGATGATAGATACAATGTATATAGAACAGATAGGAAAGAAAATATCGACAAGGAATGGGGAGGTGGCGTGCTAGAAGGAGTAAAGAAAAAGATTCAGTCCTCACAAATACATACCAAATCATCTCTAGACCTAGTACTTGTTACGTGCCAATTTGCATAAACATTGTTTTAGGTTAATTTTGATGTGCGGAAGTCATCGCGCATGAATTAGATAAGACGCGGTGCGCGTACTACCGTTACGCACAGATAGCGTTTGGCCAGATCGCGCGACGCGAGTGGGTTGGACGAATAACCTCGCGCCGACGCGTAAGGAAAAAGTGGGGACAAGTTTTCTGTGCTCTACTGTAAACGTGGCTTTGCCCGAACCTTCTGAGTGGACGTTTGAGGTATCGTATACGTGCCTTGTTAATTTATCTAGTTAGATTTCCTTGTCTGTTTATCTTTGTTTGTCGCCCTTTACCATGTTCCCGTCTTTCCCTGCATAGGTAGAGATAATTTGCAGCCTTCGGCGAACCGTACGCACGACCCTGGATGAACGAGTCCATGACTGCCGGAGCTGCTCCAAGTGCTTTGGAAGAGCGTTGGGCGTACCATCTTTAACTGCCTGAAAGGGCCCTCCTGATGGACTTTAATAGAGGCCAACTTTGAGTTCAACCCCGCGGGACTCAGTTTCTGATGTAAGTATTCTTTATTATCTAATTTTTGCTGTATTATCTATTGTCTTGGCCAAATTTAATAAGTTCCGTTATTGCGCATTTTTGCATTGGTGACGATCAATTTGCAGCTTGGCGCGCGATAATCTGTAATGGTTAACGTCATAACTGCCGTGAGTCGCTCAATCATCGCGAAGCGCGATGAGGACTCACTTTTAACTGCTAACTTCTTACGACTTTATGGGCAACTGCAAGCGACTGCACAATTTTATGGTAATAACGTAATTTATTAATTTAAGAATCGATAATACATCGACGTTAAATGGTCTAATGAAATTGTCGCTCACGGGTTGCCAATTATAAAGTCCAGACCTCATTAGGCAGATTGTGGCGCCCAACTGTCCAAAGACGTACCAGTCGGCAGTCATGGTTTCATCATTGTCGCATAATTCGCGAAGTGTTATCTATAGCAATTTAAGACGAATCATGGTAAAGGCGCAAACAAGTTAAAAGATAGGAAATTACATCAGAAAATCGGGTCACGGTGATACTAAACGTCCACTCTATTAAGTTCGGCAAAGCCACGTTACAGAGCACAGTAAATTGTCGCCCAAACGACATTTATATCCTTTACAGCGTCGTGCAGCGAAGGTTAATTAGTCTACCTACTGCGAAATGACGCGGAACGGTAAAGTCGCAAACGCATAAAGCACTGGATTAGCAGTAAATCGGATACGCCAACGTCTTTCGAATGTCGGCGCAAAAGCCACAATTAGAGCCAAACAATGTTTACAGTGTCGGCACGTAAATACTTCAAAAATTAACCTTAAATAATGTACTGTATTATGTCTGTGTTGTCTATATTTCCTCAAACAGTAAACCAGAAATCTACTTTGAATTATTAACGAAATTAGCATGATCCACATAACGTAGGATACAAATTTAATTATACTTGGGGATTTTAATTTATCAAGAGTAGATGACAAAGGCTTTAATTTCAACGAGGGAAGTCATTTATACAAAAGTTTTAATGACTTTTTAAACTTTTGCAAATTAATATCTTTAAATAATGTAACCAATTACTCTTGAAATAAAGAAAAATGTGTCTATGGAAAAGCAAGCGGAAGGAACAATTTACATTATAAGAAAGCTGATTTTTACAGAATGGCTATCATGCTTCGATATGCAAACTTTCAATATTTATCAACAATCACAGATGTAAACGAAGAAGGTGATTCATTTTATGAAACACTCCAAACAATTATACACTCATGCGTACCAAAAACAAAGTATAATAAGCACAAATATCCCGTATGGTTAACGGCGGAAATAATAAAAAACATAAAATTAAAAAAATTTTACCATAAGCATAAACCAAAATCACAACATGTCACATAGATAAGTATAAAGAACTACGGGCTAAACTAAAGCGTGTTACAAATATTGCGTATAGGAATTCTATTCAGAGTACAGAGCAGAGTATAGAGTCTAACCCGAGCGTATTTTGGTCCTCCGTAACTAACAAATAGCAAATTTCTTATAAAACAAGGCAAGTTACTTATAATGACACTAAACTGAATACGCGAGAAAAAATTGTCGATGCATTTGCTAAGTATTTCTCATCGGTATACGGCCAGAAATCAAATTATATACAACTTGATCCAAATTTTGAACATGACGTGTCTAATAACATATTTAATATTGACATTATAAATGCAAAAGACATTATTAGAGCCATTAAACACCTAAAATCGAAAAAATCTGCAGGACCGAATGGAATACTTCCTTATATATTTAAGGGATGCGCTTATTCGCTCGCAAAGCCTTTATATATATTATTCAATTTGTCCATTAAAACAGGTGTATTTCCTAACAAGTGGAAACTTTCAGAAATAACGCCCACACATAAAACAGGCTCATTACACGATATAAATAACTACAGACCCATATCTATCTTATCATCACCGGCCAAAATATTTAAACACATTCTATTTACAAAAATGTATAACAGCATTAAGCTACAACTTAACGATAATCAACACCACAGAAGTCTATCCAAACAAATTTAATAATCTTTGTGGATTATGTCAGTACAGTATTAGATAAACGAGGACAAGTTGATGTAATGTATACGGACTTCGCGAAAGCTTTTGACAGAGTACATCATGATGTTTTGATAAAAAAATTAGCACTGTTTAGACTTTCCAAAAGAAGATTAAACTTCTTCACTTCATATTTGTTCCTTAGAAAATCATTTGAAAAATATAAGCAAGCCGCATCTCAACAATTTCCAATAATATCGGGAATCCCGCAAGGGAGCAATTTAGGCCCATTATTGTTCACAATGATTTTCCTGAAACTATGAATCACAGTAAAACCCTTCTTTATGCAGACGATCTTAAGATTTGTAAAGAAATAAAGCATACTCCTGATTGCCATCAATTACAAACAGATATAAATAATCTAGTGATTTGGTGCAATAAAAATAAACTACATTTAAAACTAACAAATGTTTTAAAATCACGTATACTTTAAAGAGGACAAATATTAACCACGATTATTATGTAAAAAAGTTAATTTTACAGGAGACTACAAATATTAAGGATCTTGGCGACACATTTACCAATAAATTAAGCTTTAACCTTCATATTCAAACAGTGTGCGCGTCAGCATTAAGAATGGCGGGATTTATAATACGTATCCATTTAAGGGCATTAAAGCACCATAGTTGCATTTTAAGGCATTGGTAAGAACAAAACTAGAGTTTGCCATCACGGTTTGGTATCCATGAACATTTTTGCATTCACATTCTCTTGAAACTGTCCAAAACAAATTCATAAAATATTTATTCTATATATGTTATAGACAATTTATTGGTTTTAATTCATATGGACCGGCAAGAATACAGCTAAATATAGAGGATTTCCTGTTGCCGAGCGGCAATGGCACTATGTTTCTTATATAAGATAATAAATAGCCCATTAACTATCAATATTTAGTGCATCAATTAACCAATTTAGGAGAATAGTATCGGAAATAACAAATATGCAGTAGTATACAAAATCTTCACATCACCCAAACACACCTACACACACCCTCTACACCCACAGTCACAGTCACAGACACACACACAACCCAAACACATCAACATTATTCTAGTTAATTATTATATTATTCTTTTTCTGGTTAAGCAATACTGATAATGTACTGAAATATGCAAGTAGGATCGAAGATCCTGTATATTTCGTATTGGTAAATAAATAAATAAATAATCTCCAAAAAAGAAAATCGTGTTTCAAATCTCAAAAAGATTCGCCTAAAAATTACAAAACATACTTAGTATAAGAAATCATTTGAATGTTTACATTTAATTGACGGTCTATCGGCTTCTTTCTCCTATGCAATAGGACATAAATTTGTCAATCACTTTATATCTGCAGGTGTGTTATCATCATCCTACATTTTCAGTTATTTCAAAGTAATCGACTTTCCCTTACTATTAAAATAAAGAGTGTTTTAATAACAGTACAAGCTTTGAATTGCACGCCATGTTTGATAGTCATAATGACACGTTATTATGAGGTGATAGATGGAAAGTGAACAGATAGTAAACATGGAGCATTACACGATAGAACAACGCGTCCTGATTGTTAAACATTATTATCAAAACGGTGAAAGTTTTATTACTACCATTCGTAAAGTGAGTTATTTATTCATCCGAAAGAATGTTCCTAGTTCATGTACTCTGAAAAAAATAATCGAAAAATTCAAAAATATTGGTTCGGTTAGTGATGTGAAACACATGACACGAGCTCATAGAGTTTGGAAGTTCGCGAGAGTCGAAAATACAGACACGTCGATTAGCTATCGTGCACAAAAGTTGGACATTACAAAAGCCACTCTTCAGCATATTCTCACTAAAAATTTGCATCTCCACGCCAACAAAGTCCAATTGGCTCAACAACTTCTTCCAACAGACCATAAGCAACAAAGGGAGTTCACTAATTGGATTCTTGAAGAACAAGAAGCGAATGCCGATTTTGTGAACAAAATCATTTTCAATAACGAGGCTCATTTTCACCTCGATGGTTTCGTTAATAGATAAAACTGCCGCATTTGCGGCTTAGAATATCTACGAATGATTTATCAGATAGCAATGCATAAAAAACGTACCACTTTTTGGAAAAATTGTGAATTTTGACGAACCTTTGCTGTTCGAAGCAAAGTAGGGATCTTTAACGTGCGTGACAACGAGGGCGTATTCTTGTGAAAAATGCTCGCCTAACATTTTTCAAGCGGAGCGTGTTGGGATTCGGACCCGGGACCTCGTATGCAACATTCGCGAAAGTTAAGCTCTCTCCTGTTTACTACGCTTAACGTACTGGTTTCTAAAATGCTAGAAAACCGAAAGAGTGCTCCTAGGTAAGACGCTATATATGACTAAATCACAAACTATTCGTGACCAAAAATCTTAAGAAAAGATAAGCCACAATATAGAGTTGGATCATATCGGAGCAGTTTTGAAAACATCTACAAAACATTCTTTGACCCCAAAAGTTCCAGCAATTTCACTAATTAGTAATATAACGGTAGTAGCTGCAGAGTGTACGGCTATCACAATAAGCTAGTAATCAACATATAGGCGTCTTCAAATCAATAGCAGTAAAACAGAAGTTGTACCTCAAATAAAAAATCCTATCATTTACATGGGGATTGTCTTCAATGGTAAAATTTTTTTTTGCCAAATACCATAAAAGGTACGTTGCCAAGCTCGCGGCCATACACATTCATAAGATTATCAGAAAAGAATGCTTAAACTGCCAAGCTAACTATGGTGAAAGGAGTACAAGAACCATTAGGATGCCATATGTGTGAAAGAGGGAAACGTTCCAGTGAGCTGAAAAGTCTTAAGGAATTTGAAATGGGCATGTACCGTATGACAATTGACGCCTACGGATTCACAACAAACAAAGAGATTATATAAAAACTGGGCATGGAACCAAAAATGGTACAAAACATCGCAACCGAAACGTAAAATGTCCACTAACATATTCTTAAAATACCCACGCACCTATCCCTATCCATTTCTATCTCATTGACGACACTAAAATGACAACAGGGCACTGAAAAAAACCAGTTAGACAACTAAATCACACAGAACACGAATACATGGAGATGTATAACTAAGGGAATTAAAAAAAGAAATAGTAACCCCCGTATTTCTCGAAACAAACACAGTTCGCTATTTCATAGCATTTAATAGCTATTTAATAGCATTAATTGGACCGTTTTTCTTTGAAGATGAAGCAGGTAATGCAGTAACGGTGAATGGTAAACGTTATCGCGCTTTTTGTTCCTCAATTGGAAGATATTGCTCTTGACAACACGTGGCTTCAGCAGGACGGTGCCACATGCCATAACGCCCGTGAAACATTGACGGTCGTGCACGAGCTTGCTCCTGGCCGTGACATTTCTCAGTTTGGTAACTAGAATTGGCCGTCACCCTCTTGGGATTTAACAATTTTGGACTACTGGCTGGGGGGTTATCTGAAGTCACAGGCTTGTACCAACAAACCCACGACACCCGAAACATTGAAGGTCGCCACATGTATCCAAAATATTATTGCAAATTTTGCCAAAAGAGTACGTATGTGCCAGCAAAGCCATGACGGCCATTTACGAGATATTTTGTTTCATACATAATTCCAAAATGTACACATTGTAAATCAATAAATATTTCAATACTTTGCGACAGTAAACCAAAAATGTGTATTTATTGAAGAGTGCTATAAACGTTTTACAAAATTATGAAAAGTTGCTGAATAACACTAGAAAATCTCAGTTTAAACATGCAAGTTTGAAAATGTTGTTTTACCCCGAAATTTTTAAAAGTGGAAAAAAAAAGTAATTTGATATTTGAAAGTATGTCAAGTATCTGTCACAAGTATTTCAGATTATTTTATTTCTACAATTTATTAAGTTAAAATATTTTACAAGAAGACTTTTTTAGTAATTTTGGAGGTTTACTTTATATGGAGAATATATAGTTTTTACCCTTATACCAATGATCTTTGCTATTGAAGAGATTTTGTACGCTACTGTCACTATTGTGTTGAACTTGGCTAAGATAACAATTTTATATAAAGGAATAAATTTCTTTTTAAGAAGATCTTGCATGCGGACAAGGGATCTGGTCCAGAATTGATTGACCCAATCCTTATTCAAAATGAATATTTTTACAAATTCATACAAAAAATGTGACATCATTAACAAAATGGAAACTGTCAGCGACAATATTACTATTCATGATAAAACCAAATATGATTTAAATTTCTGTAATATATGTAAACGAAGATTTAAAAATTCTAAAGGACTTAACATTCACTTTAGTAAAATACATAAAGAAAACAGCAGTAACTGTTATCAGAGCCAAGTTTTTAAAGAAAATAACCAAATTTTACAATTAAGTGAAAATAAATCTTTAAACAATGACGAAGAGCCTGCATTAGAATACATATTAAAAAATCTGAAATTGTCGAGTTTTCGTCGTTAAGCGTATACCAAAATCGGCGAGAGCTCTGGTAGCAAAGAAATTATGTGAGCTTATTGACACTTGCGTTAAAAAAAAAAGCTCAATGCCAGCATGGAAAGACTTACCTTACTTACCTTACCTTACTTACCTTACCTATCCCTATCGATTCCTAGTGGAAATTTAAGCAATAAAGACAAATAAATTTCGAAAATAATATTAGAAAATTTACGAAACCCTTTGTCCGTTGAAGAAGTTGTTTCTCTCAGTAGTAGAAGTGGCATAGCTACCTTTAAAACCAATATTTCGAAACAAATCATATCAAAAGTTTCAGATGGCGATTTATCCTCTGCGGTTAAAATTTTAAGTTCAAATGAACCTTTTTTAAATATAGACGCTACAGTTTTAGAAGATATACAAAAGAAACATCCAAAATCAATTTCGCCGCCAATTTCCTTTATGAAAACTAATTCAAATTTCACAGTTAATCGTGAAGAAGTTTTAGCAGGTATCAAATCTTTTAAGTCTAGTTCCGCTGGAGGTATTGACGCCCTACGGCCTTCACATTTGCAAGACATTTTGAGTTATTCCACTGGTATATTTGGACAAAAGCTTTTATCATCTTTAACTGATTTATGTAACCTAATGCTCTCGGGCAAGATATCTTCCGAAATTTGTCCTATTTTATATGGCGCCTCTTTATGCGCACTTAAAAAAAGGACGGCGGCATTAGACCAATAGCCGTAGGTACTTTTTATCGAAGACTTGCAGCTATATTATCTTGCTGGAATATAAAAGAGAAATTAGGAAATCTTTTCAGGCCCAAACAGTTTGGATTTGGGACTTCAGGCGGTTGTGAAATTGTAGCACACGCTGCACGTATATATTTAATTAATAATCCCAATAACATTCTTCTTAAGCTTGATTTTAAAAATGCTTTCTACTCACTTAACCGAGATATTTTATTACATAATATTTACAACCACATTACCCATCTATTGCCTTTTCTTCAACAATGTTATGCAAATCCTTCATTTCTGTTTTTTGGTGATAACATAATTAATTCCGAAAGAGGTATACAACAAGGCGATCCTTTATGCCCGGCAATCTTCTGTCTGGCAATAAACAACCTTGTTAACTCATTAAACACAGAGTTTAATATTTGGTATTTAGATGACGGACGTATTGGTGGTGAGATTCATTCCGTAATCCAAAATTTCGAAAAGATAATTTCAATCGCTAAGTCGTTTGGTTTGGAACTCAATTTTAATAAATGTGAACTGTTATGTTCACCTCCATCCAATTTTAATAAAACCATTTCACTCTTAAACATGATCGCACCAGGTATTCAGATACCAAATAAAAGTAATTGGACCCTACTTGGCGCACCACTCTGTACTGAAGCGATTCCAGAAAGTATCAATAAAAAAATCGAATTGATGTCCTCCATTCGCTCTCGTTTAAAGTCATCTTCTATTCCAAATCATATCTTATTTTGTCTGATTAAGAATTGTTTTGCTATTTCTAAATTGATGTACATCCTCAGATGTAGCCCAACTTGGACTTGTATGCAATCTCTTGAGATATTTGACGAACTATTACGATGCACTTTGGAGGAAGTAATAAATATCAAACTGAACCATTTCGAATGGTTGCAAGCATCTCTTCCAATAAACAGAGGCGGATTAGGTGTCCGTCTTTCAACTTCACTTTCACTACCTGCTTACCTGCCTTCTTTTCATTCATCTTTACCTACAATTAGATCAATCTTTTCTAATGCTATTTGCAATATATCTATTGATAATTTCTTTTTGCAAGCTGAAGAACTTTGGAAGTCTGCAACAAACTTAAATGAAATTAAAATCAATAAAATTAAAATCCAATAAGTTGCTAGAATCAGCTACCAATAATACACATAGGGTTCGTATTCTTGCAGTTTCTTCGAAATATGCCAGCGCATGGTTATTCGTTCTTCCAATAGCATCTCTGGGCACATTATTATATAACCATTCGTTTAGAATTGCTGTAGGACTCGGGCTTGGTACTCGGTTGTGTACACCACACTCGTGCATTTGTGGATCAGCTGCAGACGAGTTAGGTATACATGGATTAAGTTGCAGGCTTAGTGCAGGAAGGCATTCCAGGCACAAAGCAGTTAACGACTTAATTAAACGAGCTTTAGTCTCTGCCGATGTTCCTTCTATTCTGGAACCTACATATTTATTCAGAGAAGATGGTAAAAGACCTGACGGCATTAGTTTAATTCCTTGGAAATACGGTAAAGCAGTAATGTGGGATTTTACATGTACCAACACTCTCGCTAGTTTTCATGTTACTGCTTGTTCCAACAAAACTGGAGCAGCAGCAAAAGCTGGCGAAAGAATAAAAAACAAAGAATATTCCTCTTTATCAGATCTTTATATCTTTTACCCAGTTTCAATTGAAACCTTAGGAGTTCTAGGTAGTCAAGGATTGGAATTCATAAAGGAAATTGGTAGACGAATCTATCATAATACCTTTGATCAAAGAGCCACTTCCTTTTTATTACAAAGAATTGGCATAGCTATTCAAAGAGGTAATGCTGCATCCATATTAGGAACCATTCCACCTTCCAAAGATTTAAGTGAAATTTTGGACCTACCTTCAAAATGTTACAGTTTAGAAAACCAAAACATTCGATCATCTTGCACTGTCTTTAAGAAACAGCTAAATAATGTTGACATGGAAGAAAATAAAACACTGATAGCTTTTACAATAGAAGAAATTTCAAAAAACCCTAATTGCTCTAACAGATTGAGCCATTCTTCAAATACATCTACTCATCTCCAACATACAATTAATGCATCACAACTCGATCCTTACTTTAAGAACTTAAATGATTTTTCAAATACAATTACAAATTTAGGCAAAAAAGGATTGGAAAATATTGGCAATACTTGCTTTATAAACTGTATAGTTCAGTGCCTCTCAAACACAAAATTATTACTTGAATATATTAAACATAATGCGTTTTCGAAGCATATCAATACTAGCACTTCAACCATGAAAGGAGCTTTAATTAAATCTTTTGCACAAGTAATAAAAGATCTGTGGTCTGAAGATACTTTCGACAAAGTGATAAATACTAATAACTTGAAATCACACTTTCATCGATTTGCACCTAGTTTTATGGGCTTCTATCAACAAGACGCACAAGAGTTTATGCGGTACTTGCTAGATGGTATTCATGAAGACGTTAATCAGGTTACCTCAATCAAATTCCTATATTGTCAGAATTAAATCAACCATTAAGTGACTCTGACAAAGGTAATGAATCCTGGCAGCAATATTTAAGAAGTAACAATTCCAAAATTGTTGATATTTTCGCTGGACAGTTAAAATCAACAGTACGTTGCACACACTGTAATCATTCTTCTGTAACTTTCGAAGTCTTTTGGGATCTATCACTAGCTATACCTAAGCACACTGGCTGCGTAACGTTACAGCTTTGTCTAGATCTTTTACTAGGCCTGAAACATTGGATGACGACGAAAACCGGTATGTTTTAAGTGCAAAGAAAGGAGAAAATGCATCAAATCACTGTCCATACAGAGGTTTCCTAAAATATTGGTGATACACTTAAAACGGTTTTCACCTACAGGTACATATCAAAGAAAGCTATCTACGCCTATAGATTTTCCATTAGAAGGTCTAGATATGCGACACTACGCTGCAGAAATAAATCTTGGAAATTGTCATTATAACCTGTATGCAATATCGAAACACAGTGGGACTACTTTGAAAGGCCATTACATCGCATACTGTCGACACCCATACTCATTTGTATGGCATGAATATAACGATTCCAAGGTGTGCAGTATATCCTCTAAAACACTTGTAAAAGCAGAAGCATATGTTCTATTCTACGAAATGCATTCTGAAGAAATGAAACGAAGTACCTTAGTTTCGAAAGTTCCTAGAGATACAATGCATGCAAGAAACCTGTATCGGCCTAATTCTGAACTACATTGCGATTATCTGACAAGACATAATAAACCTGCCAATAGACGAACAACCAATCCAATTGTTATACTATCTAGTATTCTTGAAGAAATCTTAAATGAACTTCATGATATGCCAGATGTACAACCATTCTTATTTCCTGTTAATGCGAATTTAGTCAAACACTATCAAAATATTATCCAACGACCCATGGATTTACAGTCAATTCGAGATAACTTGCACCAAAAAAAATGCCATACTCGTGAAGAATTTTTGGTTGATATAGATCAAATTTTTAAAAATTCTGCTTGCTATGACAATAAAAATAGTAGTGTAACTGTAGCCGCACAGCATATGTTAAATAAATGTATCGAAAGATTAGAAGAAAAAAAAGGATAGACTAATACGACTGGAAAAAGCAATCAATCTTTTGTAAGATAGTGATCAAGTTGCGTTAACATATATCAGAAATTAACTTCACTTAGAACTAATCTTCAAAACCCCATAACTGCTATTTATAAGTATTAAATTGTACTAGTTATTTCGCAAACATTTTAGAAATTAAATATACGTTTAGGCTATTAGTTATACATTTTCGAATTACAATAATTAACCAAAGTTTTGGAATGTTTTAGAATATTTAACTAGTTCTCTGACCGTGAAAATATTTGCTCTAAATGTATAGCAATCTAATTACCTGTTTCAGGGTTTAAGTTGTTAGTAAAACGAATAGCCCTAGGATATGTTTTATGAAAGTAACTGCGTAACACCCCTCTAATTAAATGAACTCGTCCGCAGGTATAGAAATCGGTACCCTACGCGTAATTGTTAGTTTTGTTTTTGCTTTAGCAAAAGAAGTCGAGTTGTCGCGTTGTTATTCAAGTTTTTCAAATTACAGAAATATGTAGTGCCAGCTTTACTAGAAAAGAAAACCTCATCCGTCATCAACACAACCTGTATGGGAGGGTTAGTAGCAATACCTGCAGTTGGGGTTCACGCCCTTGAACACCCCATGGTACAGTGTTTGCTTGCGAGGTATGCCATTCTAAATTTACCCAAAAGGATAAGTTTATTCGACATCAGCGTACCCAGCATGGATTGCAAACGAGTAGGGTTAAGCGTTCAGCCCCTCTTGCAGAAGAGGTTTCGACAAACTAGTAGGTAAGACCACCGATGCGCTAGGTGAATTTATATCAAATTTTTACCACCATAACGTGGAAGTTGGTTTTGATTTATACGGTGGTCTGCAACCAGTCGTACACAATATTTGCAATAGTAGAATGCGTCAAATTATGCTCTAAAAATAGACTACCTTAAATGGAGAAAGTTTTGCAATTTTCAATTCGAATTTAGAATCATACAATTTACCCAAGAAGCAGCAAACGTAAGATTGAATGGTTTTTCTGGTTGAGATTTTTTAGAATTACAACTGGATTGTGAATTCAGATTGAAACTAATTGCCGAAACATCTACTAGAAATGTAAGGGTGGCGAATAAGTTCCAAAAGAAAATTTATATAATATGGAAATTACGAAAGATCAGAATGTTATTGTGATACTTGAGTACGAGTGCATCAAGCCATTAAATTTTCGAGAATTAATCTGTTATAAAATGGAGGAATTGAGGTGTAGAAACTTTCCAGAATTTACGAAAAATTTGTAGGTGATAAAAATATGTATGTGGAAATACGACGGACGAAGAAAGGGTTCAAACGTTATTAGAGGAAAAGAACCGTGCGAGTATTTCTCTGTCTAATGATTGCAACAATTTAAATTACTTGACGGTGTTGGAAATTATTAAATGTTACCCCATCCAGTACTTAAAAGATGCGACTGCAAGGCAATCGCTTGCGCAAATGTTTAGAGATTTGGCAATCCCAGATTCACCAGACTCTGGTTACCCCAGCGGTTTATAGATGTTATCAATATAGATTTTATTAAAAACATAATATTTCTTGATATAGTTTATTTTACTTATTTGTATCGCCAACATCAGTAAAAATTATAAATACACGTATTAAACTATCTTGTTTTTTTTAATTCTTAGGTTTAAAGTGGTGTAACCGATAATTACATTCCTTTTAGCGTCACCAAATATGCAGTTAACAGTATCTATGGAAAGTTGTATGGGAATTGTTTTCAAAATGAGCAGTAAGGCCGACGGCAATTTTTAATTTCGGTAAATACAATTAAACATTACTTGTATTTGGGTAAACGAAATTTCACTTTCAAAGAAATCGATTGACCTCGTATGAATAATTAATCCTAGGTTAGTAAACAACGTTAATAGGTTTATAGGTGTGTTTAACAAATGATATACAAGTTGTTCAAACTAATGAGTCGACATTGAGTGAATCATTGTTTCTAGTCAAATATTCGATTTGCTTATTTAAAACAAATAAGACTTTAAACAATAATTAACCGCGCTCGTAAAGTGAGAAACTAATGGATAATTTAATAATACTAAGCATGTACTTTCGCTTGGTGATTCATTTAGAAAATATTTAACCCTGCCATTTCCAAAAATATGACGTAGAAGTTATTTAAAATTAAATTGCTTTATTAGTAACTATCCCGTAGACAACAAGTTTGGTATTCCTTTAGTAAAAGTTTAAAGTGTTTTACTAAGTTTCACTTCTAAAGAATTAAATTGATTTACAAAACCTAAATTGATTTTTAAGGTATGAGAGAAATCCATGTATAATTGGTTGTCTATAGAGCTTTTTTAGAGTTGATTTTATTTTGAAAATTCATTAGGTTTCTTAAAATTATCCTGCAGAAAAGAATAATAAATGTTTTAAGTTGGTTTCAAAGTTTTGGTGTTATTCTTAAAATAAGCGAATGGTTTGCATATTGCTGTAAATTCTAGACCGCGTGATAACATTTCCATAAATACATTAGCTAAAAGTTGGGTTGAGGGCTTGTGTTAAGGTAGGGGGTAGTCGGAAAATTCCGGGTTAAAGCGTATATCTCGGGTGACCGTGTATGTTGGGTTGTAGACATTCTGGAGGCATTACGGCGTGAGGCGTTCAGGCGGAGCTGTCCGTGTATTGTAGGTTGTCTAACCTAGGTTAGATGTGTATTGTGGGTTGCAAACATTTAGGTGGCAGTAATGATAGATGAGACGTAAGGAAAAATGATAACATCAATAATGAGTTTTCCCATTAAAAGCGATTAGTGTTAATGAGTTTTTCAATTAGAAAGCGATTAGTTCTAATGTGTTTTCAATGAGAAAACGCATTAAAAAGCGATTAGTGCCAATGAGGTTTAATGAGAAAACCCATTAAAATGCGATTAGTGACGCGCTGCGGGTGGCGCTGCGTTCGGATCATCCAAGCAAGACCAGTGCTAGATCTGCAGAAAATATCCAAATTGTGTGGAAATCAGTTTTGTGATATCGAAGATGTTGCAGGTTAGCGTTTGTCAAATTGAAATGTGTACTTAGTGCACTCAACCATGGAAACTGCGTAGCATGTTATGAGATTATTATTATAAATGTTTCGGAAAACTTTGTTTTAAACTCATTATCATGTCCTGGTGGTTTGTTAATAAGCATAACTCCCATTACTGCGTGGAACAAAAATTCTAACTGCACTATGAAAGGCCTGTTTCTGTCAATGTGTTAATGTATCGTGTGGTGTTGGACAGTTTGGAGTTTGCGAACATTACCTCACTAAGGTGAAGTGGCGTTTTTGGCGTTTGCCGCCAATTGATACATTTGGATCCTATGCAATTATTGTTGACAATTTCACCGCACGCAAGCTGAGTACAGAACAGAATTGCTGTTGACTATATTAAAGTACACGAGCTGGAAATAGAATAAACTAAGAATCGCAAGAAATTCCAAATCATTTTTTGTGCTACCCAAAAATCTGTACTTTCATTGGACAAACTAAATTTGGAGATTATTTTACATTCGAAACTCGAAATACACAATTTCATTGGTTAAAGACATCATTAACGTTTTTCAAAACACGAAGCATAGGAAATGGAAGTGTATAAATAAAATTTCAAATTCTCTGAAAAACATTCGTTAGTGCTCACCATAGCCTAAGGAATCACCTTGCAGTGCTCCCCATATCCTGCAAACCCTTCAACGAGCAGCGCTCTCCATAGCCTGCTATTCTCCAACACGCAGTGCTCTCTATAGCCTGCGTATCCTCCGACGGTGACGCTATCCGACGACGTACCCAGGGCACATTATTCTAATTCATCAATCCATAGTTAACAAACCACGTATGAACGTTAAGCTACGTTCCGTACTTCACCGACAAGTCGTTATTGTGATTGCATTCGTCAAACTCTACCCGCGGGAAGACATCCCCGTAGAGGCATCACTACCACGAAGCCTGCCGAAGACAACCGAAGACCTTCTGAACCCTCTATACTTGTATATATTGTAAAATAGTAGTTTTTAATTTCATATCATAATTCTTTGTAACGTATCGTTAACCCACAATTAAAACACGAAGCCTTCCGAAGAGATTCGAAGACTACCGAAGATGTCTGGACCTCTTCAAACTGTACATATCTCCTAATCATCGTTGTTCAAGTTCACACTGGGCCTCATAAGCAACTTCCGAGGCATTCCGAAGAAATCCGAAGACTACCGAAGATTTATACGTCCCGTTAAACTGTACATACATTCTATCAATCAGCGTTTAAGTTTATTTATAGTTCCACAAGCAACCATGAAGCCATCCGAAGACTTCCGAAGACTACCGAAGACTTATACACCTCGTTAAACTGTACATATATTCATTTAATCAGTGCTTAAGTTTATTTCTCGTCCCACAAACAACCATGAAGCCATCCGAAGACTTCCGAAAACTACCGAAAACTTATACACCTCGTTAAACTGTACATATATTCATTTTATCAGTGTTTCAGTTTATTTCTGGTTCCACAAGCAACCATGAAGCCATCCGAAGACTTCCAAACTGCTCAAACTATTAAAATCATTCGATTTTACTTTTATTTTATGTATTTATGAAGTTTGTAATTATTTTTACTTGTAATTATTAAACGAATAATCAAGCCAAGTCTACATGCTTTCAGACGCCGCCCACTCAAACGAAAACATTATATAGTGTTTAATCTCGTGGGAACTAATAGTGTGGATGCGTAGTTTCAATAAGAAGGTTTCACCGCCAATAGAACGAGAAGAGCAATGGTCGCTTTAAAGGAACCGTTTTCAAAAAAATCGATGTTGTTACGCGATCACATTGTATGGGTGGTACGTTCGCTCGATATCGACGTACGTTACTTTTTCTATGCGTTTACTTAAAAGCTGAAGTCTTCAAACATCGACCATGAAACATTGACGAACTGATAGCTACTATCCGTCAAGAAAGTGTATCAGTTTATGCTCGTGATGCAACCATTCGGAGATCTGCTTCAGATGTATACCAAAAAATGTTCGATTCCCTGGTCCTGTAATTTTTAAATCTCATTAGAACCAAATGTCATTTTTTGTATTTGTGATTATATAAAAAAGATTCTTAATCCGAAAGGTTTTCAATTGTGCTGCGCACGACAGGGCTGGCCGTCATATACTGTAGTTTCAGCAACAGGTGTCGCGTAAATCAATGACGTCTGAAATTCGTGTCCGAATCCGCAGAAAGGTTACTGAATACTGCAACAACGTCCAGAATTTTTTGAACAATGGCATTGACTATATTTATATAAACGGAAGTAACAAACTGCAACTATGCTTCAGCCACAAACGTGGCTTATAACGTCCGTTTATCATCCTAGTAAGCAAAATAGAATGAAATAGATTAGTAAATAAGTGTTCGAATAAATTTGCACCCACTTCATATAAATTGGGAATTTCAAATACATTTTAAGTTTGCGCATAGTATTATATAAATCAAGAGTAGTGATTTAATTATCGTGAATGTGCATATAAATTCTAGTGTTTCAAAATTGTTTCTAGTCAGACTGAGGTTTTAATTTTATAGTACTATGTTTTGTACTTTGTTTTTAAGGAATCCAACACAACTAAGTTGATAGAACCACCATATGTTACAAATGAAATGAAATTTGACAATAATTAATATTACTTTCATAAAATATTAATCCATTTTCCTTGTATAAGCTACATTTTGTCATAAGCGTATCCCTGTATCGAACCAATGAAGTGTTATTTAAACATAAAGTATAAATTTGTATTAAAGACAAGTTCCAACCTGATTTTTGGTCTTGATGATCGTATGCGTACTGAAACTTTTTTTCGAAAATTGTGCTTTTTCTTCTTAAATGGTGTTGAGGGCGATCACTACTATTACAATGTGTTACACTTAAGGAGCTATTTAAATTCTTTTCACTTTGCATTTTTACTCAATATTAGTCAGTCTGTTAATGCAACATTAAAATACCGCACACTTCACATTTTTAAAATTTTTTCAGTCCTAAAGTGCTTTTATGGTAGGCTGTGCTATCTCATTCTGATCATACATGAACACATCTCATTAAGTTTACATTCTATTAAACCTATCCCGACGTAGACATGTTATAGTTGCTTTTATCTTATCTTGCTGTTATTACATGGTGAGTTGATATGATTTGAATTATGTAGGTTAAAAGCTGGGGATTAATAAACCATTTACAGGAGTATATACATACAATAAAGTCAATAATGCATTTTTAAGAGGTTCTTTTTTATCTGTACAGAAGCGTAAAGATTAGAGAATGGACAGGCTGAACGTGGTACATAAACACATAAGATTGAGAAGAAAAACATATTTACATCCGTAGAAACTTCATGATTATTTTTATTAATCATATGTTCAAAGATTATAATAAAAATAAACTAATCTGGTAAGAAGGTACAAAGGACACAAAAATATCAAAAATCTTATGACATTGGTTATTGTAGTCAGTAGAATAAGCTATAATGGAGTGTAGGATGTTTAAGTCCTTTCAACCGTAAAAAAAAACTTAAACAATATATGTTAATGCGGCGGTTAACCACAGATGGTGAGATCAGAGGACATGTATACTTCAGCGGCGTACCGTCAATGGAAGAGATGGAAGCACCGCTTCCCTTGTTGTTATAGGTAGAAATATGAAATTCTAGGCATTAACAGTGTATTCAATATTCAATAGAATTCTCCTTGCTCCTGACATCTTTCGGTATTCAGAACTAACTTCCTCAAGCCAAGCGCAAAACACTAACACCAGGAAAGCGTAAGCGCAATTTTTAAATTTATGAATCATGACTCCTTCACAATCTGTATACGACCGTTCGTAGACAATCGCCTATCCTCGTCTTCCTGCACGTAAATAAATGAACTTGCGGCATTTTCCAACGCTTCCAAAGTTCAAACGATTTAAGTTCCTGTTCATCTCAGACGTCGTGGGCTTATCATTAAAGAAAAGGTATTTGGTAAGTCTCGTATTGAATTTTTTTACCAAACTATTTCCACCGATCCAACATAACAATAAGACACACACAATTTATAAAATTAATTGCACAGGATGTCCTGGGGTATACATAGGTAATACTAAACAATAGCTTCGTAAACGAATTTATGAGCACAAATATAGCATAAAAACTAATAATAAAAAAGTACTGTTCTCGCTTCTCATGCAATTGACAACTTACACCAATTTGATTTTAATAATGTAGATATTTTAGACACTGAAAACAATGACAACAAGAGAAACGCAATAGAAACTTTACACATATATAATATAGAGTGATTAAATATTAGATTACACAGCCAATTATGTTATTGTAATTCATTTTATTTATTGAAGCAAAACTTTGATGCAAGTTAAAATGTAAGTTTTTAGTATTATTTGTTTGTTTTGGCTTATATTGTACCATAATTAAAATTGCCCAATGGTAGGTATTTATTTGTATAAAAATTTAATAATTGTTAACACATTGTTTTAGTATTTATAGATAAATTTATTGATTATGGTATTACCGAAACGCGTCAAATAAAAATTATCACTACATTTGTTATTACTTGGCTTACATCTAAAACTTGACCTAAACCCAAGATTATTATTACCCATATTATCTATTTAAGAAAATCAAGAACACGTTAAAAATATTTATATATATATATATATTGTTGTAATTATAGGGTTAATTTAGGGGTAGGTTAAGTCATAGGAGTCGTAGAATAAACAAAAGAAACTCCCAAGTAACAAAAGCACATTATTACAGATATTAGAAGAGTAAATAGGTCATTATAAATATTATTAGTTGAGAGCACACTGTATATAGCAGTACAAGCGATTAAAACGCATATTTAAGAATAGCTACGAGCAAAGATAAGAATTTAAAAATGTAACGAAACGCATTGAAATTAAATTAATGGAAAACCTGTATGAAATGGCTAAATAAATGTTCAAAAGGTGCGTTAATATATCATCATAAACGCAGGCAGAAATTATGCATTATTTGAAAAGCGTACGTGATATAAAAGTATCACATTTGTTCAAAAATCCAATTTAACTAGGAAATACACAAACACCAAATTTATTCCACTCAGATTAGAATAAAAGCCAAAAACAATAGTACGTGCTTTAATGAACGAAGATTCCTGGGATTTCTGAAGTAAATGTGAGGTATAACATTAAATTACGTAACAAACTGAGCATCGTTCTATGCAATTGAACTATACAATTGGTAAAGTTTCCCAAAATAACAAGAGATAAAACACTTGGTGTCGCCCAGCAAACAAAAGGGGCAGGTCCTATAAATATGATGACAATTGAACAACAACATTATTGACAGATGTAAATAATTAAAAAAGGGAGAAGATTGTAACGTGCATTTTTATAGCTTAACATTTTACGCTTTTTCCCAATATTACCTCACTTTGTACTAAAAATTTTTGTATTGCTTTTACCGTTGTTAGATAATATAGATTATCCAAACAGTTTTTTTTTACATTCTACAAAGTACTGAACAATCTATGCTCGATCAGCATGCTATGCTTTTTCTTTATTTCAGGTTTTCAGGACTAATTTTTATTGCAGGTTTGCTATTCTAATTTTTTATTGCAGGTATTGTTACTAACTTCTTACAGCCGCGTACCTTATCTGTTGGTCTGCTTTCTACAACCCCCTAATCTCCGATTGAGCCGGTCATTTCTTTGATTTTCTTCGTGTTACGCACGGCTACGAGCCAACGTAGCATAAATTTGGCGCCCAACGTGCTGCCACGATAAACGTAACAAAATTTGGCGCCCAACGTGGGGCTCGAAATTATTTTTTTTCCTTCTCGTTTGAACTGGATTTTGTTTAGTATTTAGTTATTTCGTTAATTTAGTTTCTCTATCGAACAAGCCTAATAATTCGTTTTGTGTTTTTAAATATTTGGGTGTTTGTTGATTCTGTAGTAATGGGGGACTATTGGAAATTAAAAGTTGATCGTTTACATGAAGCTGAACTCAAATATGAAGTCGGTTCTCGTGGGTTCGATGCAAAGGTACCTGTATCCGAACTTCGTAAATCCTTTAGGAATATGTTGAAAATGGAATCTTCTGAAACTCTAAGTCCACTTAAATCTGGTATCGATTTTCAGACTGATAATAAAGCCGTGACTGAAGGTTTAACTGAATTAACTACGAAGAGTAAAGATTTTAATGGTGATATTTCAACTGCCGACGGCAAACGTATTTTAGCCTTGCTATACATCTCAAAGGGAGAATCCAACGCATGAATGTTACTTCTGACGCTGAAACAGTCATACAGCGAAAGTTGTTGCTATGTGTTAGTAATTTACGCAGTGATTGCGATAGGTTATACCGTCGCTTTAGACGTTCTTCCACTTCACCTAGGGCACCACTTGTTTCTACGGCTACTATTAATCCGACTACTACTGATACTGAGGATGATCTTAATCTTCTGATGAATTACCTATACCTATATCTATTTCTAAATCAATTGCTACGTCTGGTTATGGACAGCTGGTGTCTAAATGGGACTTAAAATTTTCGGGTGATGACCGTATGTCTTTAAATGCATTTCTATTACGCGTGGACGAATTATGCTCGGCACGCAACGTTTCTGCTTCTCAACTATTTTCTTCGGCATCAGACTTACTTTCGGGAAAAGCTTTAATTTTATTCAGAGCGCATAGAAAATCCCTAACTAATTGGCAAGATGTTATTCGACTATTAAGGGAAGAATTTCAATCCGTTAATTACAACGAAAAACTTTTAGAGGAAATAAAGCAACGTACTATGGGTCCCTCAGAGTCTATTGGTGTATATTTAGCTACGATGGAAAATTTATTTGCTCGTCTAACAATCTCTCTCTCTGAACCACAGAAACTCGAAATTATTTTACCAAATCTTACTCCTTTCTACCAAACCAAATTAGCTTTGCTTGATCTGAATACTATTACGGAACTTTTGCGTGTAGGTCGCAGACTAGAACAGCGCAAAATACAAGCCGATAATTTCAAGTCTCCTCCTGCTCTGAACTTTTCTCAACTCCTAGAGCCTGACTTAGCTTATACAGGTTCTGTGGTCCGCAGCAAACTTACTTCTGCTTATGTCCCTCCCCATTCTGGTGTTACTACTTCGAAAACATTTACACCTGGTGCAAGTGATGCTCCTAAAAATATTTCTAATTCTTCCGTTAACTGTTGGAACTGTGGCCAACGAGGACACAAGTCTCTTTCCTGTACTAAACCTCAAATACTTCATTGCTATGGTTGTGGTAAACCTAATGTTACCCGTACCAATTGTACGAGTTGTAACAAGAATTTAAACTACCGATCGAGTCGCTAAGCCAAGAAACCGACCCGATCCCATCTACAGTTGTCTCGGTACCTATTATTTCCTCAGAAAATCCTTTTTCTGGTCTTGATGACCGATCTAAATATGTTCTGGATTTTATTTTAGCTAGTTCTCGTGAGGACGGCAGACCTTATCTTACTGTTACTATTTTCGACATCGAATTTAAGGGTTTGCTTGATTCTGGCGCTTCTGGTACGATTATTGGTGGTCCTGGTTGGGATATTCTCTATTCTCTTTCTTTGCCTTTGTCCCAAACGGAGATCCACAGCTGTACGGTAGCCAATGGTCAAGCTTGTGACATTCTCGGGTCACTTACTTTACCCATGTCGGTCGAAAATAAAACTATTCTTCTTGACGTCCTAGTTGTTCCTTCTATTTCTCAGTCTCTGATCTTAGGCATTGACTTCTGGAAATCTATGGGTGTTGTCCCAGATTTTCGAACGGGTCAATGGACTTTCTGTTCTTCTTCTACTGTCTCGATCAGTCAGATCAATGCTCTTTCCGATCTGTCGATCATGCAACAATCCGAATTGTCTCGTATAGCCCAACAGATGTTTCCTAAAGATGATACTTTACCTTTGGGCTGTACTAATCTCATTGAACATCAGATCTGTACTACATCTAGTCCTATCAAGCAACGATATTATCCCATGTCCCCTACGGTACTTCGACATGTCAATCAAGCTCTGGATAAGATGCTAGAAAGTGGTGTTGTAGAACCATCTAATAGCGCTTGGTCTAGCCCTATTGTTATGATGCCTAAGAAAGATGGCACATATCGTTTCTGCATCGATTTTAGAAAGGTCAATGCGGTTACAGAAAAAGACGCTTATCCCCTTCCTTATACTTCTACGATTCTAGACCGTCTTAGAGACGCAAAATTCTTAACTAGTTTGGACATTTAATAATTGTTAACACATTGTTTTAGTATTTATAGATAAATTTATTGATTATGGTATTACCGAAACGCGTCAAATAAAAATTATCACTACATTTGTTATTACTTGGCTTACATCTAAAACATGACCTAAACCCAAGATTATTATTACCCATATTATCTATTTAAGAAAATCAAGAACACGTTAAAAATATTTATATATATATATATATATATATATATATATATGTTGTAATTATAGGGTTAATTTAGGGGTAGGTTAAGTCATAGGAGTCGTAGAATAAACAAAAGAAACTCCCAAGTAACAAAAGCACATTATTACAGATATTAGAAGAGTAAATAGGTCATTATAAATATTATTAGTTGAGAGCACACTGTATATAGCAGTACAAGCGATTAAAACGCATATTCAAGAGTAGCTACGAGCAAAGATAAGAATTTAAAAATGTAACGAAACGCATTGAAATTAAATTAATGGAAAACCTGTATGAAATGGCTAGATAAATGTTCAAAAGGTGCGTTAATATATCATCATAAACGCAGGCAGAAATTATGCATTATTTGAAAAGCGTACGTGATATAAAAGTATCACATTTGTTCAAAAATCCAATTTAACTAGGAAATACACAAACACCAAATTTATTCCACTCAGATTAGAATAAAAGCCAAAAACAATAGTACGTGCTTTAATGAACGAAGATTCCTGGGATTTCTGAAGTAAATGTGAGGTATAACATTAAATTACGTAACAAACTGAGCATCGTTCTATGCAATTGAACTATACAATTGGTAAAGTTTCCCAAAATAACAAGAGATAAAACACTTGGTGTCGCCCAGCAAACAAAAGGGGCAGGTCCTATAAATATGATGACAATTGAACAACAACATTATTGACAGATGTAAATAATTAAAAAGGAGAAGATTGTAACGTGCATTTTATAGCTTAACATTTTACGCTTTTTCCCAATATTACCTCACTTTGTACTAAAATTTTGTATTGCTTTTACCGTTGTTAGATAATATAGATTATCCAAACAGTTTTTTACATTCTACAAAGTACTGAACAATCTATGCTCGATCAGCATGCTATGCTTTTTCTTTATTTCAGGTTTGCAGGACTAATTTTTTTTATTGCAGGTTTGCTATTCTAATTTTTTTTTATTGCAGGTATTGTTACTAACTTCTTACAGCCGCGTACCTTATCTGTTGGTCTGCTTTCTACAACCCCCCCTAATCTCCGATTGAGCCCGGTCATTTCTTTGATTTTCTTCGTGTTACGCACGGCTACGAGCCAACGTAGCATAAATTTGGCGCCCAACGTGCTGCCACGATAAACGTAACAAAATTTGGCGCCCAACGTGGGGCTCGAAATTATTTTTTTTCCTTCTCGTTTGAACTGGATTTTGTTTAGTATTTAGTTATTTCGTTAATTTAGTTTCTCTATCGAACAAGCCTAATAATTCGTTTTTGTGTTTTTAAATATTTGGGTGTTTGTTGATTCTGTAGTAATGGGGGACTATTGGAAATTAAAAGTTGATCGTTTACATGAAGCTGAACTCAAATATGAAGTCGGTTCTCGTGGGTTCGATGCAAAGGTACCTGTATCCGAACTTCGTAAATCCTTTAGGAATATGTTGAAAATGGAATCTTCTGAAACTCTAAGTCCACTTAAATCTGGTATCGATTTTCAGACTGATAATAAAGCCGTGACTGAAGGTTTAACTGAATTAACTACGAAGAGTAAAGATTTTAATGGTGATATTTCAACTGCCGACGGCAAACGTATTTTAGCCTTGCTATACATCTCAAAGGGAGAATCCAACGCATGAATGTTACTTCTGACGCTGAAACAGTCATACAGCGAAAGTTGTTGCTATGTGTTAGTAATTTACGCAGTGATTGCGATAGGTTATACCGTCGCTTTAGACGTTCTTCCACTTCACCTAGGGCACCACTTGTTTCTACGGCTACTATTAATCCGACTACTACTGATACTGAGGATGATCTTAATCTTCTGATGAATTACCTATACCTATATCTATTTCTAAATCAATTGCTACGTCTGGTTATGGACAGCTGGTGTCTAAATGGGACTTAAAATTTTCGGGTGATGACCGTATGTCTTTAAATGCATTTCTATTACGCGTGGACGAATTATGCTCGGCACGCAACGTTTCTGCTTCTCAACTATTTTCTTCGGCATCAGACTTACTTTCGGGAAAAGCTTTAATTTTATTCAGAGCGCATAGAAAATCCCTAACTAATTGGCAAGATGTTATTCGACTATTAAGGAAGAATTTCAATCCGTTAATTACAACGAAAAACTTTTAGAGGAAATAAAGCAACGTACTATGGGTCCCTCAGAGTCTATTGGTGTATATTTAGCTACGATGGAAAATTTATTTGCTCGTCTAACAATCTCTCTCTGAACCACAGAAACTCGAAATTATTTTACCAAATCTTACTCCTTTCTACCAAACCAAATTAGCTTTGCTTGATCTGAATACTATTACGGAACTTTTGCGTGTGGTCGCAGACTAGAACAGCGCAAAATACAAGCCGATAATTTCAAGTCTCCTCCTGCTCTGAACTTTTCTCAACTCCTAGAGCCTGACTTAGCTTATACAGGTTCTGTGGTCCGCAGCAAACTTACTTCTGCTTATGTCCCTCCCCATTCTGGTGTTACTACTTCGAAAACATTTACACCTGGTGCAAGTGATGCTCCTAAAAATATTTCTAATTCTTCCGTTAACTGTTGGAACTGTGGCCAACGAGGACACAAGTCTCTTTCCTGTACTAAACCTCAAATACTTCATTGCTATGGTTGTGGTAAACCTAATGTTACCCGTACCAATTGTACGAGTTGTAACAAGAATTTAAACTACCGATCGAGTCGCTAAGCCAAGAAACCGACCCGATCCCATTTACAGTTGTCTCGGTACCTATTATTTCCTCAGAAAATCCTTTCTCTGGTCTTGATGACCGATCTAAATATGTTCTGGATTTTATTTTAGCTAGTTCTCGTGAGGACGGCAGACCTTATCTTACTGTTACTATTTTCGACATCGAATTTAAGGGTTTGCTTGATTCTGGCGCTTCTGGTACGATTATTGGTGGTCCTGGTTGGGATATTCTCTATTCTCTTTCTTTGCCTTTGTCCCAAACGGAGATCCACAGCTGTACGGTAGCCAATGGTCAAGCTTGTGACATTCTCGGGTCACTTACTTTACCCATGTCGGTCGAAAATAAAACTATTCTTCTTGACGTCCTAGTCGTTCCTTCTATTTCTCAGTCTCTGATCTTAGGCATTGACTTCTGGAAATCTATGGGTGTTGTCCCAGATTTTCGAACGGGTCAATGGACTTTCTGTTCTTCTTCTACTGTCTCGATCAGTCAGATCAATGCTCTTTCCGATCTGTCGATCATGCAACAATCCGAATTGTCTCGTATAGCCCAACAGATGTTTCCTAAAGATGATACTTTACCTTTGGGCTGTACTAATCTCATTGAACATCAGATCTGTACTACATCTAGTCCTATCAAGCAACGATATTATCCCATGTCCCCTACGGTACTTCGACATGTCAATCAAGCTCTGGATAAGATGCTAGAAAGTGGTGTTGTAGAACCATCTAATAGCGCTTGGTCTAGCCCTATTGTTATGATGCCTAAGAAAGATGGCACATATCGTTTCTGCATCGATTTTAGAAAGGTCAATGCGGTTACAGAAAAAGACGCTTATCCCCTTCCTTATACTTCTACGATTCTAGACCGTCTTAGAGACGCAAAATTCTTAACTAGTTTGGACATTCGCTCTGCTTATTGGCAAAACCTCTTTCTTCTAATTCTAAGGCGATTACTGCATTTACGGTGCCTGGTAGAGGTTTATACCAGTTTACTAAAATGCCATTTGGTCTTCAAAATTCTCCAGCGACATTTCAGCGACTTATAGATCGTGTGCTTGGTGCTGATCTTGAACCTTTCTGTTTCGCATACTTAGATGATGTGATCATCGCTACCCCTACTTTCGAACAACATTTGGTGGTACTACAGAAAGTGCTTTTTCGTTTAAATTCTGCAGGTCTTACTCTTCGCAGAGATAAATGCATTATATGCCGACCGGAACTCCGTTATCTGGGATACGTAGTAAATCGTCATGGACTCCATGTCGACCCAGAAAAAGTTTCGGCCATTCTTAATCTTCCTCCTCCTACTACTGTAACTGAAGTACGACGCATAGTTGGTATGTGCTCGTGGTATCGTCGCTTTATCCCAAATTTTCTGCTCTTACTGCTCCAATTACTGCTTTGACTAAGAAAAATTCTAAATTTGATTGGTCTTCGGAATGTCAGCAAGCGTTTAAGCTGCTGAAAGATCACTTGGTAACGGCTCCAGTGATGAGTTGTCCTGATTTTTCTTTGCCCTTTACTATACAGACTGATGCCTCTGATTTTGGTCTGGGTGCTGTGCTGACTCAACAACAGGGTGATGACGAAAAAGTCATTAGCTACATTAGCTGTTCTCTTAAAAAGGCGGAACGCAACTATAGCGCCACCAAAAAAGAATGTCTTGGTGTTATTTGGGCAATTGAGAAATTTCGTCTCTATATCGAGGGTTCTCACTTTACTGTGATCACCGATCACCACTCGCTTATCTGGCTGAATAATCTACAAAGCCCCAACGGTCGTTTAGCTCGTTGGTCTGTACGACTTCAACAATATAACTTCACCGTCGTACATCGAAAAGGTAAAGAAAACATCGTTCCCGATGCCTTATCTCGCTCAGTACCTAAAATTGACTTAATTGATGACTTTCCTAAATCTTCTATTACTCTGCCAATTTTGGATCCTTGGTATCTTAAGCTACGGACTGGTGTCAATTCCAATCCTAAACTATACAGTAACTGGCATGTGGAAAACGAATTACTATATAAACATGTAAAATCTAAACAGTCTTTGCTCCAACTTCCTCAAGACGATTGGAAGTTAGTAGTTCCCAGTGAACAACGGAATAGGGTTCTATACGAAAATCATGATCTACCTACTTCAGGTCACCCTGGTGTCCACAAAACTGTCTCTAAAATTTCCATGCGTTACTATTGGCCTAAACTTACAGCCGCTGTTGCTCGATACGTCCGTCGTTGTAAAATTTGCTCTGCACACAAAGTCGAACAAAAGAAACCTCCTGACTTTATGTCTCCCCGTGCTACTGCCACTCGTCCTTGGCAAGTCCTATGTACTGATATTGTCGGACCTCTTCCTAGATCATCTAAAGGTAATTCTTTCATTTTAGTTGTTGTCGATTGTTTTACCAAATATGCTTGTTTCTTTCCTCTACGTGCGTCTACGGCCACTGCTGTTGCTCGAACCATTGAGGAAAATATTTTCCTGGTGTATGGTACTCCTCAGTATCTAATTGCGGACAATGGTGTACAATTTCGTAGTAATATTTTCACTAAACTCTGTGATTCTTATCGAACAAAAATTCTGTTTAATGCTCGCTATCATCCTCAGGCGAATCCGGCCGAACGTATTAATAGAGTCCTGAAAACTATGATTTTTTCTTACGTTTCTGATAATCAACGTCGGTGGGACGTTAATTTAGCAAAAATTGGTTGTGCTATTCGAACGCTTAAACATGAGGTTATTGGTTACTCCCCGTATTTTGCTCTATATGGTCGTGAGCATGTTCTCTACGGCGATCATTTTGGAAAACCTCTTGATCCTGATGATGTCGTCGTCCCTTAACTTTATCTCCTGGCGATCGCGTTTGGAAACGCAATTATGTTCTTTTGGATGCTACTCGCTACTTCAATGCTAAACTTGCTCCCAAATATGTGGGTCCCTTTACGATTAGAACTAAACTTTCTCCTTGGACCTATATCTTAGTGGATGATTCTGGTAACGATCTGGGTACTTGGCATATTAAGGACCACAAACCCGATAAAACTTTAGACCCTCCAGACATTGATCCTGAACCTCCGGATCCTAGAAGGCTCCCTACGGCCGATTCTAGTTTGACCCCTACGTGTCGCTATCCCTAATGACTTGTAATTTTTTTGGCTTATTGGTCTTGTGTTTTCTCTGATAAGCTTGTGTCCGAAAACACTGGCGCCCATTTCGTATGCCTATTTATATTTTGTAGCTAGCCCATCCCGTGACTTTTTCTTCTGGCTAGTTCTACCATTTGTTCACTATTTGACTATTATAGTCGCTTTCTACATCCATTCCTTGAGGTATTTCGACTTGGTCGCTTTTGTAGGTCTGTTAGCCATACTTTGCTTGAGTAATCGTTTCATACGAATCTGTGTTACCTCAGTCGGAAGTATTCTAGATTGTGTAATAGCTTGCCTTTGTCTTGGTTCTTTCTTTGCTGCATACTTGAGGTTGACAGTTGTGTCGTCTAGTTGGTTTGCTACGAGTTCTCTCCCTCGTTTTTTTCTCTCTTCCTTTCCTCTTGGTTTCTCCGCGGGAAGCCAAAACTATTCTTTGAGGTGGAGAACAGAAATGTCCCTTTTGGAGACATCCGTCTTTTGACGTTTTTGAAAGTAGCTAAGAGCTTTAATCCTCATTGGGTATTTACTTGATGCTTTTTTTACCTATTCTGTCGTTGTTGGTTACGATAGATGACTTTGTCTTCTTTTGAAAAAAAAATGTTCCTTTTCTTATACTGGAGTTGGTCCTTCGGACCGGAAAAAAAAATAATTTTTTTTTGTTCGGTTCCTTGTTTGTCGTTTTTTTCTTTCACCCCGACGTCTTTATTTTGCTAGGGGGGGAATCTGTAACGTGCATTTTTATAGCTTAACATTTTACGCTTTTTCCCAATATTACCTCACTTTGTACTAAAAATTTTTGTATTGCTTTTACCGTTGCTAGATAATATAGATTATCCAAACAGTTTTTTTTACATTCTACAAAGTACTGAACAATCTATGCTCGATCAGCATGCTATGCTTTTTCTTTATTTCAGGTTTGCAGGACTAATTTTTTTTATTGCAGGTATTGTTACTAATTCCTTACAGCCGCGTACCTTATCTGTTGGTCCGCTTTCTACAACCCCCCTAATCTCCGATTGAGCCCGGTCATTTCTTTGATTTTCTTCGTGTTACGCACGGCTACGAGCCAACGTAGCATAAATTTGGCGCCCAACGTGGTTGCCACGATAAACGTAACAAGATATTTAAAAAGGTTGTAAATATTTAATCATTATACTGTGTATTGTAGAATTGCTTTATTTAATTGAATCAGCTAGTCGAGGCAAAGAAATTTATAAATTAACATTTTACAACTGCTTGGGTAATAAAAGAATAAATCACAGCATAAATATGACATGCCCAAACCGTGGGGTCTAATATAAGGGTAATAACACATCATAAATAGGGCTGCCCAAGTGTAGGGGCTGCGAGTATAACAGCATAAATATGCTCGACCCAATCGTGGGGCTAAATATTAATATAATAACAAGGGGCTAACAGGTAAATATCATAGTAAATATATACAATATCAGTATAATAACTAATCTCTTTTATTACAACTATAAAAATGCAACTCGTTTGCATTATAAAAGATTAAAGCTTTAAATTAATCAAATAAATTGACTTTTGTATTACATAAATTCATTTTAAATAAAAACCTTCTAGAATATTAGGAATAGAGAAAAGATGCGTTATCTGTGCTTAGAACTACGTAAATACCTATTTAATAAATAAACCATTCTTCTAAGAATCCACAGGAACATTTAAAACCCATAAAATAGATAAAAATTATTGATTATCTTTTACATTAGTATGCGACGCCACAATACTCATGAGACGTTGCAGTGAATAAACGTGTGTGCGGTGGTGTCCATCTACATACATCAATCGATTCATTCATAAATTAGTCCAAACAAACATTTTTCTTAAAGTTTGATAAATTCAGAATCGTGTTCGCCGAATATTTATTGTATCTGGTACAATTACTTTAATATTTAATAGTTGATAATAATGGTTCTTACACCTGAAAACAAAGACGAAATCCAGTCTGTAATAAATACTTCTATTTAATCAATTTTAAAAGGTAAAGATTATAATGTAATGTTGCAAAAAGTAATTAATAATGCTCTGGAATCGACCATGAAGATTATCATGGAAAAACATACAGAAGAATTAAATAAACTGCAACAACAAGTAAAGGTCGTTGAGGAATCAAATACGCTCTTAACGAAGAAATTAGACGAATATGAGCAGTACTCAAATATATACATATATGTAATATATGTATAATATATATATATATATATATATATATATATTGATGCGATAAGGGGTCATGAAAGGTCATTGAAACCCAAATTCTACAAATAAATCCCGCCAGGATAAAAAGGAATCAAGAAAAAATAGAAATTTCCGTAAATTGATGGTTACGCCCTGTACAATACAAGAGTACTTTTATTCATTGATGTACAAGCAAAAGATGCAATTTCGCGTGTATAAATAATCACACTGTATGATATAAACGTATTGTAAATACACGGACTTTAAAGCGCATTAAATCGAATGCAAATTGATCATTTTAAGATAAATATAAAAACTATTCGTTTGAGCACTTTCCGTGCATAAAAATAAATAATTTCCCGTATTAAAAACCCCAATTCTAATCTTAATTTTGGGCATTAAAGAACATTTTGCCGTAGAAGCCAATATTTCTATAAAAATACACCTTCTTTGCATTAAAAGGCAGTTAAAGTTTAAATTAATTAGCCTTTGTATAGCATAGAAACATTTTAAATAAAACATGTTTCCGAGAGAAATTGAGAAGAATTGCGTCAAATTCGTATGAACTAATCAATAATAAAACGTTTATTCCAAGAAGCGGCCAGAACACCAAAAACTCAGAAAATGTAATAGAAATTGTTAAGAAATATTTATGATCTTTCACATTACCTGTAGGAGAGAAGCAATGCGACACAATAACATTGGGTGTTAAACAAAGACGAGGCAGCGCGTCACTAATAAGTGGAAGAGATTACGAGGTAATAAAACGCAGCGATTTTAGACGCTAATGAGTTTTTCTGGGAATCTTGCTTCATAATGTTCCATACTGTAGCAGTATATTCAAGAAATAGATAATTTTGTATATACAGGGTGTTTCAAAATTGAACGGCACTATTTTAAGGGAGTGTTCTTTAGCACAAAATAAATATAAAACTTCTAATAAACGTATGCCCTAAAATGTACCCCTATGAAGTTATAACTAGGGCTGGGTCGGGGTATCGATATATCGATACGTATCGATACGACCCCCGTATCGACCCCCCGATACAGCAAAAAATAAATATCGGTATATCGATACTCGATATGTATCGATACGTATCGATACGTATCGATACGTATCGATATTCGATATAGAATATGTATCGATATTCGATACGCAAAATCCCGTATCGCCCACCCCTAGTTATAACCCCTTTAAGGGGGCTAAGTGATATTGAGTTATTTTAATTACCTGAAGAACCACAAAAGATATTTTATTCAGATATTTGTTGCCTATCCATGTTTTTATGCCAAATAAGATAGGCTTATCCATTTTTCGATAATAAGATCAGGAGCGTCCCATGGGGGGGGAGGGGAGGGGTCAATCACGTTTAACCCTGTAATTTTTTTGTGTGTAAGCTTTTATAAATTATAATGCCAGAATTAGAATCTGAGTAAAAAAGTCACTCTTGTTTGAGGTCGATATCTGTAGCCGTTTTCGAGTTAATTGGGGTGAAGCATTCAGGATGCCCTATGATACTTTACATACCTACATAGATGTTGAGAGTTGAAAATATTTATTACAATTAAACATTTAAAGTAACTGTTCAAAATGCCCACCATTTTGTTGTATGCAGCATCCAGCACGGCGAATCCATTGCTCTCTGGCAAGTCTTATAACATCAGGACCATTCTTAATAGTATCAGCAGCCTCCACGATCCGATTCTTTAACTCTTCTTGCATGTAGATAGGCTTAGAATAAACTATAGTCTTCATTCAACCCCAAACAAAATAATCTAACGGTGTTAAATCGGGAGATCGAGGTGGCCATTTAGCAGGTCCATTTCGGCCAATCCATCGGTTACCATATTCTGCGTTTAAATAGTCAGTGACAATATGAGAGAAATGGGCTGGGGCACCGTCAGCGCATAAACCAAATTCCACATCTATCGGGAATTGGAATATCCTCTAACAGCTCATAAAGATTATTTTGCAGAAAATTCAAATAAAACACTTCTGAAAGTTTTCGTGATAAAAAAAAGGGGGGCGATGAGATTGTCACCAAGAAGTCCACACCGGACATTTAAGGAAAATGTATGCTGATAATGATTTGTGACAGTGGTATGGGGGTTTTCTTCATATCAAGCATGGGTATTGCAAAAATTGGTAATTCCATTTCTTGTAAAGGTAGATTCATCAGTCACTAGCAAGCGGGTCAAGAAGTTACGATGTCGTGTGCATTTTCGAATTAACCACTGCGAAAAATTGGTTCGTTTGATGTAATCTTGCGGTAACAAATCTTGCACAGATGTCACGTGAAATGGGTACAGTTGCTGCTCGTGTAATGTTCGCCAAACGCTTGCAGATAAAACACCAAAACGAAGAGACAATCTTCTGGTGCTAGTACTAGGAGATAACTGAACAGCATTGAGTATTTGTTCTTCAACATTTACATCTCGTCTAAATCTTTGTCGACCAGCATTTACTCGTGTAGGTTTAAGCGTGCCAGTTTCCCTAAGACGTGTTTCAATGGATTGAAATGTTTTACGATTTGGTATCCTTCTAGTTGGAAATTGTTCTTGGTATCTGCGAACTGCAGCAGCGCCATTTCTCTGTACTTCACCATCTGTTTGTTCTGCAAATGTGAACAAGTTTGCGGTGTCTCCCATGATACAACAAATTAAAGTGTCTTCAAAGTACCAATTTACACAAAAACTAACAGAACTAGTAACACATATTAGTAACTTACACAGTGTTTAAACATAACAAAGGTAATACATAGTAGATACATAATCACCTGTCAAACAAACAAACGATATGCAACTGTTATAATGTATAGCTTCTAATATCCAAGGCTATTTGATTAACATCGCATTTTGACATTTAGCTTTAGTGTTCAACATCTAAGTAATACATTGTTTATTTGAGACATATGTATAGTTTATACATATGCCCAGTTGTTACAGAGATATTGAAGACATATGTTTATTAGGTTTATACCTATACATATGGGAAGTTCATATTAAAACTAAACAAATAAGATATGTATGATAGGGCATCCTGAATGCTTCACCTCAATTAACTCGAAAACGGCTACAGATATCGACTTCAAACAAGAGTGACTTTTTTACTCAGAAATGTCAAAAGATTCTAATTCTGGCATTATAATTTATAAAAGCTTACACACAAAAAAATTACATTTAACATGATTGTTTCCCCCAAATGGGACGCTCCTAATCTTATTATCGAAAAATGGATAAGTCTATCTTATTTGACATAAAAACATGGGTAGGCAACAAAAATCTGAATAAAATATCTTTTGTGGTTCTTCAGATAATTAAAAAAACTCAATTTCACCTAGCCCCCTTAAAGGGGTTATAACTCCATAGGGGTACACTTTAGGGCATATGTTTATTAGAAGTTTTATGTTTATTTTGTGCTAAAAAAACACTCTCTTAAAATAGTGCCGTGCAATTTTGAAACACCCTGTATAAGAAACCGTTTATTAAATGACTTCATTCACAAATTCCATCGTCAAATGTTATTTTGATTTAAGTCGCGAGCTGTTGCTTTGCGAAGATGATATTTGAAGTATGCAGTAAGTATACTGTAATTTAATAATTTAATTAATTATGTTACAATGAATGTAGAAGTGATGTTTTAAACATTACTTACATAAAAATGGAAATTATTAAATACAATCAAGAGGAAAAATTCTTCAATATAACGCTATTTTAAAAATTTTATTAAATAATCGAAAGGAAAATTTAAGTAAAAAATACTTTGGTAACTGTTGTTTGAAACGAGGATTTTAAATATTGAAAATCTTGTAAGCTGATTTGGACATCAATTTAAAATAAGAAGTTATTTAATTACCAACTGGAGTGCGTTTTTGTGGATTCTGCTAGTATTACTTTTAGATTTATTTTTAACTGATGCTGGAGTATTTGTCATTTAATTTAAGATAGAATAATAAGTGTTAATCATATAATTTTTTTTTGTGAGCATATTTATCAGGAAAGTTTGTGATAGGAGTTTGAAGCACTCTGGCCTTTTAATAAATTATCTCTCAAAGATTTTTTGCCCAAACATACCTTACAAGCGTGGGAATAAACAAAGTCAGGTAAGATATCCATAACAAAAGAAATATAATTCTGTAAATTTCAGATAAGGTAAGGAACAATTTTTTAATTAAATAAGTACTTCTTAGAAATTATTTTATGTTTGAAAAAAACAATGGTGTAAATGCTTTTGTATGAGAGAAAATATTTCATACCGTGTAAATGCTTTGTGATACTGCTGTGTTTGATTTCATTTTGAAAACTAACATTTCCGTTGAACTAGCCAGGCAAAAGTTAGAAAGGAAGGTAAGCGAATAATTTCAAATTTTACAATTTGTTGTATCTGTATCACAGCACTCTTTTGGCGGCGCATTTAAGCCAGGCGTTTTCATATCACTGTTTTAGTCACCCCTCAACGAGCGGGGTTTACCACATCATTAGTTCAGCGGCGTCTCAATGTGCGGTCAGTTTCACAGCACACTTTCAGCGGCGCATCAGCGGGGCGTTGTCACAACACTCTTTTAGTGACGCTCCAACACGGGACCGTATCATATGAATATATGATATATATATATATATATATATATATATATACATAATAAAATTTTTTTGAAAATTGTTTTTGTTTATTTTATGAAAATTTAAATTTAAAAGCGGGAGTTATTGTATTAATGAAATGAGTTTAACCTGACTTTTAACTTTGTATTTTGATAAAAAAGGATTAAGAAATTTACTTATCGTTAATGCATTATTACTGACAAATTTGTTAACGTAAAGTTTTGAATTCTACAAAATATTTTGTTTTTATTTTGCTAGTAAGCCAGTGTGTTAAATTGTTTTGAGTTAGAAGAATATTAGAAAATCGGCATGCATCTATATGATTATGAAGAAAATAAACCTTGTATTTAGTTTTATAATAAATTTAAATATTATTTTTAAGTATTTGAGTCTTATACCTTCTGACTAATTTTGTGCGGTCAGAGTGGCGGCAAAATAGATTAATGGGCGCTTAAATGATGTAGCCCGATGATCGGGCGACTACTTATTTCCGTTTCCTGGTATCGCAAAGATTGCTGCGGTTTAAAAACCAGATGGCGTATAAAGACATTATTTAAAATGTTTTCGGTGTGTATGAACTCTCGTACAGAGGCATTATTTTTATTATTTTTTTTAAGCTTTGTCGCTTCAATTGGTTTCACAAGCTCCTAGGAGATGATTAACCGCAGGAGATCTTTTTTGTTTAATTTAGGTAAGATATTTACGCATAAGAATGCGATTACGAGTTTCTAGCAATGTCTTGGGGTGTTTTTAGAAGTAGATTTATTATGTGTTTTGCTATGTAGACGTTCTCTGATAATTTGAAATGATATATGTCATTACTTCGACCAATAAAAACGCATAACAAGGAATGGTGGTGACTTGGACAAGTGAAAAAGCCAGCTGTCATGATTGATTCTACACGTAACTGCCGTATCTAAAAAAACTAGTGTGAAGTAGTGCTTAATAATGCAGTGAAATTTACCTTGTCTACCCCTATTTCCATTCCTTTTACTGTACCTGCTGGTTCTTGTATGTTGTAGGTAAACAATAAATTTCACTGTATAATTAATCTAGAGAGGCCACTGAAACCCCACCTCGTACAGAACCAAGGAAAGAGGAACACCAATTAATTGGTTTTATCGTAATTTAATTATTGTGAAGGACCAAAGGTAAGCCTTGTTAATTTGCTTACTCATTTTGTAAATTATTTAAATAATATTCATTGTAAATTCATGTAAAACCGATTGCGCCCTCTGTACGGGCACTCTATGAATCTTTTTACCTATCTTATTGACAACAGTGTGGTGATATTGGGTGTCGTCGCGTTTGCCGGATTTAACAATCTGTCACTTCTTTTTCTGTTGTCACCTGGAAGCCAAGGTATACCAATATCGTCCTCAAACTTTGGCATCCCGGAGGAAGGCAATTCAACAGGAAACTGCTGCTATTAGACGCGATATGACCCTTAAAGTCAGGGAAAAATGAATTAAATGCTGTTATGTATACCTTACTAAACTACAACAATTTGCTTTGTATCTCAATTGGTTTAAATTTTATTAGCTTTCAAATGCGGGTCGTTGATTCTGCCGGACCCTGTACTCATCTGAAAATAAATATGCAGAATTGTTACGGCTTGGCGTCGGGGGTTGTGAGCGTCGTCTGAATTCTTAGGCAGTGTGAGAGTTTTGGATCTTTTACTGGCTTAATATTTACAAAACGATACATATTTACAGGTTAAATCAGTTTTTGCCAAACTTCGTAGGGTAGCTGGTTTTCGGAAAGCGTTGTGGTTTGCAGCACGCGTGGAGTGTAGGAGGCGTTGGCGTCATGGCGCAGCGTACCATTCGTTGAGGCGTTGGCGTGAGCAGGCTACGATATAAGCACTGCTGGCTAAGGTGTGGATGTAGGAGGCGGCGGCGTCGTGATGCAACGCACCACTCGCTGAGGCGTCGGTGTCGTGATGCAGCGAACCACCCGCGGAAACGTGGGCGTTAGCAGGCTACTAGGTAAGCATTGCTGGCTAAATTTGGATGTAGAAGGCGGTGACGTCGTGAACAGGCTTAGGACAGCGTCGCTAGTGTTGTAGAAGGTTGCAGGCTATTGGACAATGCTGCTGGTAGAAAATTGTAAACTAAAGAGTAGCATTGCTAGTTGATTACGCGGACTATGGGAAGCTACGAGTGAATGCTTATTGATGAACCCGCATGTTAACTCTATCATCACAAGCAGAGCACTGAACAAACGGAGAATTTGCAGTTGACTATATCAGAGTACACGTGCTGGAAATCGAACAAACCAAAAATTCCAACTAAATTTTGTTCTAATAAAATTTGGATAATCTTGTTTCGAAATCAAAAATCGACAACGCATTTCATTGGTTAAAGACTTGATAAACGTTTTTCAACACAGGAAGGATAGCAACCAGAACTGTATAAATATAATTTCGAATTCTGCAGAAGACATCCTAGTGCTCCCCATAGCCTGGGAGTCCTCTCCTCTGCGGTGCTCTCCATAGCCTGCAGAACCCATCCAAGCAACGCTCGCTATAGCCTGCTAAATCCTAAACGCAGTGCTCCCTATAGCCTGCGTATCCTCCGACGGCGACGCTGTCCGACGCCTTACCCAGGGCACGTCCTTCATAATTCATCAATCCTTAATTAACAAACACGTATGAACGTTTAGTTCCGTTCCGTACTTCACCGACCAGTCATTATTGTGATTGCATCTGTCAAGCTCTACCACAGGGACGACATCCACGTAGAGGCATCACACCACGAAGCCTGCCGAAGATTTCAGAAGACAACCGAAGACTTTCTGAACCTTCTTTTCTTGCATATATTGTAAATTAGTAGTTTTTAAGTGCATATAATTTCCTTTAACGCAACATTGAGCCACCACTAAAAACACGAAGCCGTCCGAAGAGATCCGAAGACCACCGAAGATGTCTGGACCTCTTCAACCTGTACATATCTCCTAATTTTCATTATTTAAGTTTACGCTGGGCCTCATAAGCAAGTTTCGAAGCTTTCCGAAGAAAGCCGAAGACTTCCGAAGACTTATACACACCGTTAAATTGTGCATACAGAGATTTAATCAGTGTTTAAGTTTGATTCTGGCTCCACAGCAACTATGAAGTCATCCGAAGACTTCCGAACTGTTAAATCATTCAATTTCACTTTTTATTTTATGTAATTTTGGAACTTATAATGATTTTGCTTATGTTTATTAAACAATTAACTAAGCCAAGCCTACTTGCATTAAGACGCCGCCCCCGCGAACGATAACACGCAACTTTATTTCCAGTCTTTTCTTCCTATGTTTGGTATGTAGAAAAGTCTGCTGGTTGTTAATCAATGCGAATGCATGGTTTAGTTTTGGTATGTAAAACAAGTTTGACCAATGGAAATGTAGAGTTTAGAGTAGTTCGTTTTCTTGTCGCAACTTTCCGGTGTGCCTCGGCAATTGTTGTATTTCCAGCACGTGCTCTTTGATACTGGGTAACACACCTGATCTAAGATTGAAACTGTCAGACATTAAACTAAACTTTGAGTTTCTTAGTTCCATGAAACAGGCACAAATAATCGTTAAAATTTTTCTCAAATTTAACGTGGTCTTAACTAAGAAGCAGTTGGTATTTGTTAAAGTTGAGGAGATAATTCTGTTTCAGCTTACTAGGATTTTTGTTCTCATTTACAGAATTATTTCTGTAATAATTTCTTGTTGTCACTTCTCTTTTATTAATGTTTGTGGATTTTTTGCGATGATGTTTTAGTTTCTTATTATGAATTATTGTGCAATATGGAACATAGTATACCGAATTTTATTGTTTTTCTTACTGTTACTAATGACTATACGAGGAGTTCACCAATTTCTTTCGGAGCAGAGAAAGGTTGGGAACTACTGCTTTAGACAGTCGACTCAATGTTGTGATCCCAAGGTCACGTGTACTTTAAGCAACTTTAAAATATCAAATTCGACTCAAACTAACATGGTTAAATGTTGGTGTGGGTTTTTTTTTGGAAATTTAGTTTTTGTGTTTAACTTTAACTAGCCTCTAGACAAGGAATTAAAAAAAATTATAGGTTATGTTTAAGTATTGTTTAAGCGTAACTTAATCAAAACAAAAATTTCCAGTGCATCGTATAATAATACGATTTGTGGAATTTATACAGTGCTTCCCAAAAGTAACGGATAAATTCGATTAAATGATTATTGACAATTTCTGAGAAAAAAGCTCTGACACGTCGATTTTTATTTTTAAATTGTCATTTAATTATATAATTTTTAACCCCCCACCCTTCAACCCCTAGGCGCTAGCATCCCCTACTTAAAAATTTTAAATGGCAATGTACCCTTGTGATACCTCAATTAATAGCATTTTTCATGCAGAAATAAAATTTTGCAGAAAATGCTAAATCGGTTGATAAATAACTGTTTTATTTAATAAAAACTTATTCGCTTAAAGTGCCAATTATCGGGCATGCCTTTACAAACAAAACGTTTGTAAAGTGTCAAATAAGTTTAGTGAAAGTACGTTAGTTAAGTACGTGTTGCTTGTTTAATAATAAGTCAGAAAAACGAGACTTAACGAAGCCGAAAGGATTGAAATTTTAATGATGATTGGCTTTGGAGATAGAATTCGAACGCACAAAGAAGTTCGAATTTTATTCAATGTAATTCATCCAGACCTCTCCCCAATCTCGCAATCAACGATAATCCGAATTGAAAATAAATTTCGGAATATTGGACACGTACGAGATAAATCTAAAGATGGACGTCCATCAGCTTTAGATGAAGATTCAGAATTGGATGACTTGCTATTTGTGCAGGAAAATTCACATTCAAGCATTGCGGGAGTCGCATCACAGTTAAATTCATCAAAAAGTGCAGTTCATAGAATTCTCTGTAAGCCAAGGTTTCACCCTTACAAAGTGCAAGAGTTATCAGATGATGATTTTGATAGGCGAGCGCAATTTGGTGAGACAATGATGGAACTTTGCAATGAAAATCCTGGATTGGAAGGAAATATTATGTTTTCGGATGAGGCAACATTTTATTTCAATGGTACCGTTAATAAGCAGAATTGCCGTTATTGGGCTGATGAAAATCCGCATTGGATGATGCAAGCAAATACACAATTTCCACAAAAGATGAATGTTTGGGTGGGGATAGTGGATAATACAGTTATTGGACCGTACTTTTTTGAGAGAACATTCAATGAGAACAGTATCTAAATTTTTTCCAATTTGAATTAATTCGGGCTTTAGCGGTACTACATCTGAATGCAGAAGATCCTGATTCACCTCATCCCAGTATTTGGGTACAGCAAGATGGTGCGCCTCCCCACTATGCACGTCCAGTACGGGAATATTTCGACCAAGTATTTCCTATGAGGTGGATTGGTAGACGAGGACAAATTGAATGGACCGTTAGGTCTCCCGACTTAACCCCTTTGGATTATTTCCTCTGGGGTTATTTAAAATCTAAAGTGTATCTGAATAGGCCTCAAAACGTAAACGAGTTAAAGCAGAGAATTCGGAATGAAATTCGCTTAATTTCCCCTCAGATAGTAAACAAAGTTCAACAAGAGTTTGTCTCTAGATTAGGACACTGCCTAGCGACTAACGGACCGCAGTTTGAACATTTAATTTAAATTGGGTTTGTTTTTGTTTATTATTCAAGTTTTGTTTATTGAATAAAACTGACTTATTATTAAACAAGCAGCACGCACTTAACTAACATACTTTCACTAAACTTATTTGACACTTTACAAACATTTTGTTTGTCAAGGCATCCCCGATAATTGGCACTTTAAGCGAATAAGTTTTTATTAAATAAAACAGTTATTTATCAACCGATTTGGCATTTTCTGCAAAATTTTATTTCTGCATGAAAAATGCTATTAATTGAGGTATCACAAGGGGTACATTGCCATTTAAAATTTTTAAGTAGGGGATGCTAGCGCTTAGGGGTTGAAGGGTGGGGGGTTAAAAATTATATAATTAAATGACAATTTAAAAATAAAAATCGACGTGTCAGAGCTTTTTACTCAGAAATTGTCAATAATCATTTAATCGAATTTATCCGTTACTTTTGGGAAGCACTGTATAAGGTTATAAATAAATGGCAAGCAAGATCTTCATGACTAATATATTATTACAAAACCATGATAATTTACAAATATTCAGTGACCTTTCCTAACGTAAATAGCCTTATAATATAATAGTAAGACATCATTCGACAAAAAAGAAAGCAAGGCTTCGACGATGTGCCAAGGATATCTTTACTCATTGTACAATTAACAATTATCGCAAATAACATAAACGCGCCTCATTACAATCGTTATCTTTTTCTTTTCAAGTATTTTAATGATAGTGAAATTGTCACGCTTTGTGACGTATACTCACCTGCTCCTGATTAACGACGTATACGCGTTCAATGTCATCCAAATGTGTGGAGTTTTCCTAATGTGTAGTTGTGGTCTGTGAAAGATCCTGATGTCAATCAATAATGATGATTCCCTGTCGCTTACGACGTTCATCAGTGGACAAAAGTGTTTGAGGTTGGAATTTATTAATAATGAAGTTAGATGGGATAATGCACGGCCTCCGTATGGTAAGGAAATTTCTATTACATAAAACTGTTTTTATAAATTTTTAAACGCTACCTTGATGTGAACGTGAAGGTGAAGTACAACCTTCAAGTTCACTGGACTTAAGCATCAAGAATGGTGTATGTTTGACGCGCGTATACAAAGATGATAGTTTTATTAGTTTTCTGATTTTTATTTAGGAATATAGATTTACAGCTTGTTTGTACTGTACAAGTTAAGATTTGGGCACAAATTTAGAAAATATTGTTTATCGTAAATTTAGAAGATCTTATGATCCATTTTAGATTTTGTCATTGCGTACAATTTTCACTGTGCGCTCTTCGTACCAAACAACGCCGGTTTGATTAAATATATAGAGATTAGTGTCTTCAAACCAAGGTCCCTATCGTTACTGATAAAATATAGTCCAATGCTTGTTCCTGCGCTGGTTACCAAAAATAAGAATCCTATTATTAAGCCTTGTTTTTGGAAAATTTTCATTTTTCGATTAGGTAAAGTTTGTACTTTGTAGTACAACAATGTTGTTTGTAACAAAAGCATAAAAATTAGAAACAAACCTTGTTAGGAATTGCCAACTCATTCTAACAAGCACGCTCAATTCAACGTATTTGTTTTATTACTCACCAAAATTGTTTGAATGAAATAACTGAGTGATTAGCAAAAAATATATTTTTATTTTTCGTTCTTGAAAGAGTTCGGTTTTCTTTGAAACGCGCCTTGTATTCGCTAGAGTACATTGAGTGCCAACTACACTGTACTGCGATTGCATTGTAATCCAAATAGAATATGAAATATTAAATATTAAATATACTATCATAACTTACGGTTAAAACACAACTTGAACTTGAATCGAGGCACCAATCTTTATTTATCTGATCGACAAAAACCCTAGAAAACTATCGAAAGAAGTGAAATTTTCTCAAACCGCATTATCCCATTATTTTATAACTGCTAATCAATCTATTGTGCATCTTGGTGCTTTGTTGTATCCTATACCGTATACCTTTCTCGTTCAAAGAATCTCTTTATTTACAAGATTGGTCTATCGCCTCGTAATTATAAATACTTCTATGCTGCAGCCCAATGTGTGTGTGCGTTTGCGTCTGTGTGTGTTTGTTTGTTTGTTCGTTTATTGTTTGACACTATACCTAGGCCAAAGGCATATCCTAGTGCTCCGATGCATGCAATTTTCCGATGTAGGTCGGTCTTGCTGATGGAAATTTTGCCCTTATCGCCAGTTTGATGTGAAGTGTAGCTGGTGGTGGAGAATCTGTAGTGTAGTATAATGTTGTGGTGGTAAGGATGATGGTGTAGAGGGTAATAGTTTTAGAAATGGAATTTGGAGAGGACTTTTAGCTATTTTATTCTACGGGAGGTTTAGTGATTAGGATTTCGTTAAGGAAATGATCAAATTGGAGGGAATAGTTAGCTATTAGGAAATTTATACTGAGTAGTGGGGCAAAAGGATCTAGTGGGATCGCGTGTTTCAAGTGGGTTTGGTGGAGGGACGGAGTTGGGGCATAAGTATATTGGGTGGTGGAGAGTTTCAGGAATATTTTGATTAGAGCAGGGACAGTAAGGAGAGGGGATTAATTAGAATGTAACGTTCCGTTTGTATAATCATTCATTATATTACAATCGTTTAGCAAGCGTAATAAATGACGCACTTCTAATATTAATTTTTAAGGCAAGCGAGGAATTGACATTAAGGAACGTCAGTTTCTTTTTTGGAAGGGTGTCAAGTTAGGTTTTATGGTTCGGGTGTGTTAATCTATCTGTTGTAGGTCTACTCATTGTCCACTTTTATCTGTCGTTATCTATATCCATATATACACACACATATATATATATATATATATATATATATATATATTGCTGTGGTACCTCCAAAATTCGGGTCCGTTGACTTTCTTCTGTTAATCGCCTCTTTACTCTTTCCGCCTCGGCTGCTCAAATTTTTAAAACTTTCATCCTCATTCATAAAAAAAACAAACACATTCCTACCACAAACATCAACGTTAACTCTATTTACATCAATATTCATAATACATTAAAATTTCAAAATTAAATTGTAGCATAAATTTCAGTATCATAAATTTCAAGATTAACTTTGTCATCATTATAATTTGCATCCAGAATTAAAGTCCTTGTAGGATGCTTACTAATTAATTTAACAATATTTGCAGACCTGAGTCTGAGTGCAAAGGGAGCATCTCCCACCCCTTTACGTTAATCAAACAGGTTAGTCTAATTGAGCTCAAAGACAGACCCAAATTTTCATCATAATCAAGAACATAAACTGCTAAATACTCCTTTCTACTTAAACAAGAAAATTTCACCTTAAAATTAAAAATTTGTTGTTTGTACAAATTCACTATTGTCCATTTTTTAGCAAACAAATTATAAAGTTATTCAACACACACCAAAGCATCAAAAATCGAACAACAAAGCATAAGTTACCTGAAGGTTAATGCACTCGTGGCTCCAATGTACATCGTCCTTTGTTAATCACACCATTCGAACTGGGTTATGTTTTACGGCTTCTGATTCCAAACGCTTTTAAAATTTTCTACACCACCATTCATCTAAAATTGTTTCAGGGCTTTTCAGGAACGCATCTATGTATATTTAAATCTTGTTTGTAGACCCAATCACATTTACTAATAACATTTGATTACTCACTCCCGAAAAATAGCACTAAAATTCATACTTTTTTCCCGCTATACCCAAAACTGCCTACTTTTGTTTATTCATTTATCGTTACTAATTTCGATAATTGGTACAGTAATACTCGCAAATATAACTAGACTTTATTACCTTGTATCTTCTTTTCTAAGTGCACTAATGCATTATAACTTGTATCGTAGCACGTAAAGAGCAAACTATTTTAAAGTATTCAATAATCACAAAATATAAGAGCAAACTGTTTCAAGTATTGAATCTAAATCGAAAATCTAAGAGCACTGTTTAAAGCATCGAATAATCAAAAATCTAAGAGAGCGAAACTCATATTATCCCCAGTTTATATAAGAGCCCGCCCGTACGTCGGTTTTGTCCCGCAAACGGACAATTTCCAGAATTTCGCATACTATGTTCCCTTTCGACAGTCGGGCACAGCGATTCTATTAAATTTGCACACGCGCCAGTTGAAAATCTCAGAAATTTTCACACGGCTCGCAAACCCGTCCGAGAACACTAATTAATATTGTATAGAAATCGTTACGTTTACACCTCTCATATTTGCATCCTATTTCCACCAATCGCAAACCCAGTGACGTTGCTCAAATCACGCCTTTTATTATCTGTGTCTCTGCCTTGCGTATTTCATCTGTCTCTATCTACCCTGTTCTGAGTGGTACAAATCGATATTCTTTATTATCGGTTATTTCAATCCACGTGGATTCGTAAGTAAAATAACCCCGTATCTAGCCTTCCCGTTAAAACATCCGACCGTTTCCAATATACCTAGAAGCTGCATGTTTATCCAAACAAATTAATTAGAACTTTGATATTTAAAAATACGCAGGTGTTCAATGGTAATACTTTAAATAACACTTCTACGATTTGAATATTATTGGGTTTTTAACAGCTTTTATGCATATTATGTATTACTAATGGTTCAACTAACTCCAATTAAAATAATAACGAATGGCATTGCCTTCTACCCTTTAATTTTTAGTGAATACAAATTAAATATTAATTATTATTTGTACACTTTGTTTAATACCCGTTACTTAGAACTTGAATTAATTAATATAAATTTTGCACGTAATTTCTATTTGTTTTAATACTTGGAACAATTAAATTAAATACACGTTGAGCATTTTAATTCTGCTTCTTTCTATAGAAAGCGTCCTTACACACGGTTTTAATAACGCGTATTATCTAATAAAATTCCTTATACACGGTGATTAAAATTATTTGATGTAATTAATTAATTTTCTACCCTGGTCTAAATTTGAGTAATATATATATATATATATATATACATATATACAGGGTGTCCCAAAAGTCATGGTCCAAATTGAAGGGTTTGATAGCTGAAATTAATTCCTATCCAAATAACTATATATGTTGTTATTCAATTGTTGATGGTTTCAAAGTTATAACAACTTTTGCGTTTTGTGTCAAAATCGTGCAGAACTTCGAATATTAATTTGCAATAAAAAAAATACTGACCTTTTGAAGGTAGTTCGTCTTCTGTTGTATGCGTGAATGTTGCGTGTTTAATAAATGAGGGCTTCCTCAAATATTTACTTATTATCGCAAGAGAAAATCATAATTTTTTCATAATTTTGGTTCTATGAAAAATTGCGCGTGCTTTTCAAACTGAAATTACTCAAAAAAAGTATTACCATCGAAAAGTGCACACCTATCCAAAAAACTTCATTAACCTATGCACTTTGTTTAAAGGTATAGCTGGTAAGTCTAAGATTAAATGCATAAAAATTTTTTGGGTAATTTGTAGGTACAATCCCAAGAACAGCACTTTTATTAAAGAATTCGTAAGTAATAGCCAACTTATAATTTTTGTAAAATATGAACCCAAAATAATCAAATGTATTTAAAATTCGTTTACAACAAATGTTCGAATGTCCTGCCACCAGTTCTTATACATAAACGACACCGTCTTAAAAAATTTCGTTTTAAAAACCTGAAGGCGTAACCGTCTTCTCTCAGCCTTCCAACGGCTTCGCGTATTTTTCTACGAATTCATGCTTTTTTGTGGTATGTGTGTTATACACATTTTCTTTCATATAACCCCACAAGAAGTAATCCAAGGGGTTGAGGTCGGGCAAACGCGGTGGCCAATAGTTAGTGATTCCTCGTCCTACCCAACGATTGGTATATGCAAGATTTAAGTGTTCCCTAACATTACAAGTATTGTGTTCTGGAGCGCCATCGTGTTGAAACCCACCCAGGCTCAATGCACAACGGTACCTTCACTTTCTTCGACACGAATTAAGCGATCTTCTAGAAGATATCCCTCTAGAAACTAGGCGTATAGTGTGGTTTCAACACGATGCGGCGGCTCCGTGTCGTAGTTGGTATGTGTGTGACTACTATGCCCATGGTCCAGGGTTCAAATCCCGACACGGTCCGCTTGAAAAATGTTAGGCGAGCATTTTTCACAAAAATACACCCTCGTTCGGATGAGAGGTAAAATGGAGGTCCCGTGTGTGAGCGTTGTCATGCACGCTAAAGATCCCTACCTTGCTTGGAACAGCAAATTTACGGCAAAATTCAAAACTTTTCTAGGTAAAAGAAACTAGCTTTCTGGCCAATGTAGTACCTTCGGGTAGAGCATTGGAAAATCAAATGTAAGGTTTCAACACGATGGTGCTCCAGCCCATAATGCTCGTAATGTTAGAGAACACTTAAATCATGCATATTCCAATCGTTGGGTAGGACGAAGAGGTACTATCTATTGACCACCGCGTTCGCCCGACCTCAACCTCCTGGATTACATCTTGTGTGGGGTTATATGAAAGAAAATGTGTATAAAACACATACCACACACGAGCTGGACCTTTGTACAAAAATACGCAAAGCCGTTGGAAGGCTGAGATAAGACGGTCCGGTCCGCCTTCAGGTTATTAAAACAAAATTTCTTAAGACGGTGTCGTTTATGTATAAGAACTAGTGGCAGGACATTCGAACATTTGTTATAAACGAATTTTAAATACATTTGATTATTTTGAGTTCATATTTTGCGAAAATTATAAGTTTGCTATTTCTTACGGATTCTTTAATAAAAGTGGTTCTTGGAATTGTACCTACAAATTACCCAAAAATTTTCTATGCATTTAATCTTACACCTACCAGTTGTACCTTTAAACAAAGTGCATAGATTAATGAAGTTTTTTGGCTAGGTGTGCACTTTTTGTTGGTAATACTTTTTTTGAATAATTTTAGTTTGAAAAGCACGCCCAATTTTTCATAGAACCAAAATTATGGAAAAATTATGATTTTCTCTTGCGATAATAAGTAAATGTTTGAGGAAGCCCTCATTTATTAAACACGCAACATTCACGCATACAACAGAAGACGAACTACCTTCAAAAGGTCAGTATTTCTTTTATTGCAAATTAATATTCGAAGTTCTGCACGATTTTGACACAAAACGCAAAAGTTGTTATAACTTTGAAACCATCAACAATTAGATAACAACATATATAGTTATTTGAATAGGTATTAATCTCAGCTATATATATATATATATATATATATATATATATATATATACATATAGAATACAAATCCATATTGGGAATTTCTAATTTGGACGAAAAGAAAGGACATTAAATTACGTATGCCGTAGGCCGTAATTGTCCAATCTATTTGGGAACAGCACACACCCCGTAATGACGCTTGTTGGTAGTTTGTTAAAACGTACACGACTCCTACTCACGATGTACAGTGGCTTGATATACCCCACAAGTTAAGCGTTGAACTGTTACTATTTTTACTGAGTGATCAGACTAGTTCCGCACGTTGGCTCTGAGCTATTTTGTTCCCCGAAACTATAAGTTGTTGTTGCCAACCTGTATCAGTGGAGCTAAAATTAGAGAAGTGCGCTTTGTCGTATATCCACTCTATCCTCGCTGCCCCGTCGGCCACGTGGGATAGAAATAGATGTGTGCGCACTATTAGCATTTATAACTGTAAAGCTACGAGCCTTTTCACGATAATATAGCCGTGGTGTAATTTGTCCCGTGAACGCAAGTTTTTAACATTTGTAAAGCAAACCTATTCAAATAGTCCTACGTTTAGTATTCGCCTAGATACAACAGGTTTTGCAAGCACCCGGCTTAGAATGCATGATACTTCGGGTTGCAGTTCATACCCTACGTCGTCAAATTGATTAGCCGCATCAGCGTGAGATCCAGGTGCATCCATGCTTACTTTGTTTAAAAATATAACTTGTACATGTACATGTAACTTATTACTTATATTTGTTGCGTTTAGGGCGTACTGGTAGGCGCCGTATGTTTGTTCAAATGTACATATCTGTTAATTAATGTAATCCTTGCAGCTATGTGTAGAAATAGAGCCAGTAACCGAAGATAAGGTGTATAATTTCTCTTACGATTGCATGTGCAAGTAGGGCAAATCAGAGCATTCTACACCGTGAGTTTCTCTTTATTTTCCTTTTATTCCTTTTATTATTATTACCAAGTGCTAAAGAACTTGCTCGATCAGTAACGAGATTCTTTTGATTATAGCTAGCATAGTGTCATTACTGGTGGTACATACCCGATTTTGTTATCGTTAATACCTATCTCTAGTCTGTACTGTTTACCGCTTACTACGGATTAGGGCAGTTAAACGCCCAAATTGCGTCTTGTGTCAGACCCATCCCTCGCCGACTAGAGCTAGTCAACTTAAGGATATCAATCCTTTTATACCCTGATGTCGTTTTGCCAAACAGGCCCGCAACAAAAAAGAATGTAATTTCTGTCAGAATTTGCCGTGACCTATCAGGAATTGAATCATAGATCGGTTAGAGTAGGAGATATGGTCGGGAATGTTCGCGTTTTTTCGGAAAACTGTCGTATGTGTGTTTGTCGGTGGTATCGTTGTCCTATTGATTTTGCCATGTGTATGTTAGTGAATCATTTATTAGGTTTATTTGTTTGTCCTTGTCATTGTTTTATATTGTGCAGGTAGAAGGGTGCGGTCATGTAACTGTATTGGTTTTTTGTTCTCTAGGTTGCGGATTTGGACTTTGAATTGGAGCAGGGTGTTTAGAGGTGGTTGTTTCATGATAGTATATAATTCAGAGGTAGGGGAGGTTCTGAATGCTCTTGTAGAAAATAATAGAAAAGGCCTTATAATTGGATTTAGGTTTCTGCGGGAAAGGGTGTTGTTAACGGGTACCAGGAATCAATTGAATAGCTTAGGATAGATATAATTATTTCTGAAGGATTAATTTACGAATGGGACGAGTCAGTTCTGTGGATTTTGGTATGGATTGATATATATTGTTTAGGATTGATTTTGTTTTGAATCGGAGATATAATAGGTGAGCGTGCATTTTGAGTCGGGATTCTATTTGGATGCCAAGGTACTTGGTTGATTCGGAGAGGGTTAAGGGTGAATTAAATAAGTGGATTGTTGGCGCTTGTTGGAGGTGGCCTTTTAATAAGAGGATTTTTGATTTGATCGGCGATAAGGGTTGTTTATTCAGTAGGAAACCTATATTCAATATGTTGGATTAGTATGCGGACTGTGTTTTCTAAGAATCTTAGGGAGTTTCCGTGCATAAGGTAGGTAAGGTCGTGGGCATAGGCAAATGTTGAGATATTAGAGATGCCTAGGTCTAGGATGGGATATATGGAGAGGTTACATAATGTTGGTGAGAGAACTGATCCTTGCGGGCAGCCTTGGGATAGGGACTTTATGACGGAGAATTAATGGTGTTGCAGTTCGTGAACGTAAATAGGATTTTAGGATTTGGTATATATTACGAGGAAAGTTAGATTTTTAAATTTGTGATAGGATATTCGGCCACCAGAAGAGATCAAAGACAGTTTGGAAGTGAAAGAAGATGGCTATTACATATTTGGAGGGGGATGTTTGAACGTTGGTGATAAGGGATCGAATGGTATCTTCGGCAGAGAGAGTTTTTGTTTATATGGGAGCTAATCTTTTGAATAAAGATGCGTTCTAGGGTTTTAATAATTGTCGGGAGTAGTCCTATTGGACGGTATGTTTTAGGATCTTCTGGGGGTTTACCGGGATTTAATATGGGAGTGATGGATGCTTTTTTAAAGACGTTTGGGAATGTACCTGATTTGAGGCATTTAAGGATAAGTTGGATCATGGAGTCTTTTACGATAGGCCAGGATTTTTGGATAATAATATTGGACATTTGATCTGGTCCAAGAGCTTTTTTAAGATCAAGGTTATTACGTTCCAATTTTGCTTTTAAAGCGAAAATTTATTCGATAAATTAAATAGTCCATGCCTTGTTTTAGGTATCCGATAATCTGTTAAATCCTTCAACATAATTAATAATAAATACGCTCTCTAATAATTCCTCAACTTAAATCTAGTTGCTTTGAAACAAGTTTATGCTACAATTAAATAGTTTATATCCTGTTTTAGGTACCCGTTATCTTGGTATACATTACGACCGCGTATAATTGCTTTCTCTATTGTTCCAATATAGACTTGTTGAAATAAGGTCCCGCACTATTCGATAAAACCGTGTTTTTCAGTTTTAATCGCGCTTCGATAAGCGAGGATTTGCAGTTCGAATTCGTGTCATTTGAACAAATGTTGAATTTGATTCTGCAACTTGTGCGTCGAAATATTTTCTACATTATTTGTCACCGCATTTCAAAAGCAATGTACGTTTGATTTTTTTGTTAGACAACTAGGAGGTGTCTTGCGTGTATTGGCGAGTTTCTCCGTGCGTACCCATTCTAATCAGATTCTCGTTTTAGTTTTTTTAGCTGGAGGCCAAATAGGTTCTTTCTTTGTGTAGGCCCACCTTTTCGTTGCCGTTGACCAGCTGCTTTTGTCTGTGGATCGCTGCTGTAGTTACGATGGCAGGGTGAATGAATCCTGGATACCGCGGCGTTTCTGTGTTAACTCATCCCTGACGGGTTGCTAGCTAAGTATCCGGACACCTACAGGTATGCAACTCGTTTTCCTTTGTATGTGTCAATGGATATTCCGTATCAGCGTTTGGTGTAGTTACGTGACAAGAAATGTAACATTGTAGAACTATTGTTTGTTGCTGCGAATCGATATTATCGCTCTACAGGTGTGACGTACCATTATAAAAAATGTTGGGCAGATATACGCTTATTCTTTTATACTGATTGGTTTATTTTACAAACGGTACTATGTGCAATTTAAAAGATGTCTGACAAAAGCTCTCACACGTTAATTTCTTCCTACTAATTAGTTATTTTACAAAAAGTATTAGGTGAAGTTTCAAAAACGCTCGACAAAAGCTCTCACAGGTTTATTTACTACTGATTAATTTTATTTTGTGTGAAATACAAGATGCGCACTACGTACCTAAATTCCTAAATTGTTCGTACAATATAATTGTTTGCTGTGAAATAATAACACCTAATTTATTTTCTTTTTGTTTGTTTGTACAGAATCCTTTATTTATTTTTATGTGTTAATAGATAATCGTGAACGATGTGTTTTCTTTTTTTTTGGTTTTTTTTTGTATTTAGATTAATCCTCCCAGTCTCCGCGTTTGATACTTAGCCTGGTATTTACTTTTCTTCAGGCTACGTCTAGGTACGTAGCAAGGCTTTTAACTATTAGGTTTAGTCAGTCCATGTCTAAGTCATAGCCAGGTGTGTTATCTGGAGGGGTATTAGCGTAGTTTGTTATTCTTTGTTGTTCTTGTGTAGATACGTCTGGGATGTGGAGGGAATGACTGTGTCTAGGAAGGTGGTTAAGGTATTTTGAAATGAGGGGTCCGTTTGGTAAAAGGGTGTAGATAGTATGTGGTTAGGAGGTGGTTTTAACAGTTTCCGGTATGTCTTCCCAGAGTCACTGTCGTGTTCTTTGATTATGTCCATGTAGTGTTGTTTTTTGGTTGTTCTGATTAGAGTTTTATATTCGTTCCGTGCTGTTTTGTAGTCTTATGTAAATATGTCCATGTTGTTTTAATGTCTACATTTAGCGTTCTGTAGTTGGTGTCGCATTTGGCCTAGTGCTTGTCTTTTAGTGTTTAGTTCAGATGTCCACCATGCGTTCGATCTTTGCGTGTAGTATTTGTGCGGGATCGTGTTTTTGGCGGCGGCGTGGATATTTGTGATGATGGTGGTATCGATGGAGTTGGGGTCGGTTCTTTTGTATGTGTTGGAAGAGAAGCTAGGGGTAATTTTATTTAGGTTCGCTTGGAATTGTTGCCAGTTGGCTTTATATGTATTATAGGATGGAGTTTTGTAGAAGGTTCGTGGTGGGAGATTTGGAAGTATTTTGAATGTTATAGGATTGTGATCGCTGGTTTGGATTAAATGGGGTACTTTCCAGGTGGTGATGATATTGGCGGCGGATGGGGTGGCTAGTATGACGTCTATATTGGATTGTTGAGTATAGGAATCCTATGTTGGGATATGGGAGGGGGTGTTTAGGCTTTGAAGGTTTTGTTGGAGGATAAAATCTTCAAGTAGGGTGCCTCGTTCGTCTGTGTTGTCGTTAAACCATAGGGTCCATCTGGTATTGGCATCCGTACAGATGACTGTGGGTCGGTGTCCTATTATGTTAAGTGCGTTGCCGATTTGTTGTAAGTGTATGTTAATGTCTTGTCCGTATTGAAAGTAGGAGGAAATTAAGAACAGGGAGCCGGTTTTCCAATGATTTCTATTGTGCGTGGCGTCTGGTTTGTGGAAAGGGATGGTATGTGGAAGACATCTATTGTCGGATCTGTGATAATAATGACTGAGGTAGGATTAGGATCTGATGGGGCAGGATGTTTCTATAATCTAGCATATGTGGGAAGTGATGGGATTTTGTTATTAATTAGGTAAGGTTCTTGTACTAGGGCTATGGAAATGTGATTTTCAGTAAGGGATTTAATGAATTCAAGGGTGGCTGCTCGGGAATGTTGGAGGTAAATCTGTATGACATTAAGGGATAGGGGTCTGTGGGGTGAGTCATACGTCCGTTTCCTTTGTAAGGGTTTAAAGTCCATAGTCTATGCGTCTTTTACAGATGTTTAGAGCTTATTTATAAACTGGGCACTCGGGGCTAGTCACAGGATGGTTGTGTGGTTTGTTTATTCTTAGACAGTTCGTGCGAGTGGGGGCGGCTGTTGTTGGTCTGGTGCAGTCTCGTATTGTGTGCTGTCCGGAACACCTGCCACAGGATACCTGGGACCGACAGACCTTCGCCGAATGGCCGAACCTCTGACAGTTGTAGCACTTGGTGACGGATACCAGGTCTCGGGTTCGACAGGCCTTGTATCCTATAAACAAGTGCGTGTGGTTTGTCAAGATCGTTCTACGTTGGGGAGGAATGTTGATGATCATATTGTCCATTTGTCTGTTTTAGGTCTTCGTACCGCTACGTGTGTTTCGTTTCTGTACTGATCTTCAAGAATTAGGTTGTGAACTGAGTTTTGAGTGTAAAGAAAATTTAGGACGTCGGTGGTAGAAGTTTTTTTTTCGAGATCGAAGATTATGAGCTAATGTTGTCTTGGGGCTGGGAAGTGGACGGAACAAGATTGTTGGTTCAAGGTTGTAATAATTTTAATATCTGAGGGCTTGTCTGTTAGGATGGTGACGGCGGTTTTGGTAGGTCGGATGTTTCTTATGTTGAGATTGGGAAGGGACGGTTGAAGGTTATTTTTTATGATTTATAGTAGAGCTTAGGGAGTCGTATCTGATGTGGTCGGTTGTAGGGTAATTAATTTAGAAGGTGGTCTTGTTGGGGGAGCGTGTTGAGAAATTGTTTTGGATGATGTTGCGGCAGCGTATGCAATAGGGGGTGAAGGCAGAGGTGGATGGTTGTGTGTCAATGTGTGTAAGTGTTGAACTGAGCTTTACCTTTGTTAGATGTCTTATTGATTTTTCAGCTGACTGTAATTTGGTAATGACAATGTCGTGTATGTGTGAATTTTCTGTGGCGATAAGGGCCAGTTCTTCGAATTTAGCGATGGGGTATGAAGAATTCGGTTTGCTGATCTTATTGTTGTCTTTTAATACGGACTCAGTAATGTCTAGATCCCACTAAGGATGTTCGAGATCGCGGAGGTGGTGAGTGTAACATCTTGAAGGGTTTTAACGCTTCCACCTGTTGGTGTTGTTGATATGTTTGAAGTTGCTGACCTTGGTTTATCTGGCTGGTCTCTTAGTGGCATGTGTTTCCAAACGAATGTTTGTTCGAATTTGCCGCACACACACACCTGGTTTTCAATGGACGACTCTAAGCAATTCTAAATGTACGACTTTAGGAACTGGTGCACAACTGGTTACGAGTGTTGTTTCCCGTTAAATATCGGGTTGATGATGGTTGAAATTAGCCCGGATATACGGTGTTGTTTACCTTAAAAGTTTGCACACTTGCACGGGTGGTTTTGTTCACAGTTTATGCAAAAAAACCCAAATAATATATTTAATTTGGTTAAGTTACCCTTCCGGGGGTAATAAGTTAAATTATCTCACTCTCGTACTGTATTTTGTCGTTTAGAATGATTCTATTACAATAAACTACAATACAATTTCAATTGAAATTAAATGTTCAATTTAAATAAATTAAACTGTTAGCGGAGCGATATGAATGCACGTCATGCTCGTTCAACGATACGAGCAAAGCGTGCATGCGTGCGGACGTACGTGGCATGTGTGTGAACTCAATTTATTCGTGAATCTACTTAGGTCATTGCCCTATCCTAGCTGGACATAATTAAGATATATAATAGAAATAAACCATAACGGTTCTTACATTTCTGAAGGGGTAGATGTGTGACTTGCTTCTACGTCTGAGGGTGGTGCAAGCCTGGTGTTTCTGGTTCAGGGAAGTGAAATTAACTCAGCTCTGATGCAGCTTGTTGTTTGAGAACTCTACATTTGGCTTTCCAACGCACCACTCGAAGATACTGTATTGAGCGGGAAGCGAGTTTTCCTTACCTGTAAATTTGAACGTTGCAGAACCCTACTATTCCAAGCAAAGTAGGTATCTTTAACGTGCGTGACAATACTCACACACGGAACCTACTTTTATCGCTCATCCGAACGAGAACGTATTTTTTTAAAAATTGCTCATCTAACCTGTTCCAGTTCCAGATTTTCGAGAATCGAACCCTGGATCTAGGATCAACAGTCATATTCGAACTGGTCTGAGCCACGTAGCCACCGGTTCGAGGACCGCAAAGTTAGAAGATAGGAGGTGGAATAGACGGTTTGTTATCTAGAACTTGATGATAGGGAATGGATATTGGCAAGGAAAGCTAGATCTGGGAGTGCGGAGAACGGATAAAGGTCTATCGTGGTCTTGAAGTTATTCTGAATATAGGTTAGGTGAAGACAATAAAATAATAGATGATCAGAAGTTTCCAGTGAGTTTTGGTGATTGCAGGGATAGAATGGAAACGGGATTTGGATTTTGTAAGATTTGCGGATCTTGTGAGGAATTGGATAGTTGTTCCGTTGAAATGTTGGATATGGGCGGGCATAGTTGTATCGTCGAGAAAGGTTCGGTGGATGTATCTGCCGGTGTCATAGTGGGGTCAGGATGTTTGACAATCATGGAAAAGGAAGTTGCGGATGCGGGATTTAACTTCGGTGAATGGGATGGTTTGGTACGTTGTAGAGTATAAGATTTGATCGTGTGGGTGAATAGTTAGATGGGATTTTAAGTTACATATCTGTAGGGTGCGGTTTAGCTGAATTTCTAGAAGCGCGATGTTAAGTAATGTAAAATAACGCCTCAGCGGAGGTAGTACGGAATGCTCTGGAAATATATGAGATATGGACGTGCAATGACGCTGTCCTAAGTCACCGGCGTGGCAGTGGACAGTGGTCACTAACTAGTATCTGGTATGATAATACAGTGGTCTAGCCGTTGCTAGACCTACCGGCTCCATTGCGCGAGTCTAGGTCTACCGACGTGCTGTGTGACAAGAGGAAACTAAAGTAGGTAAAGGAAGGTATAAGGGCGCCAACAATGGGCACGGCAAACCTCATACGGGGGTTATGGGCCTCGGCAAGGGGCACGACATCGAGCGATGCTGAATGCCGGCTATGGGCACGGCGGTGGAAATAGCTGGCTTTGGGCTCAGCAAGAAAAGACAGTAAACGTCGGCTATGGGCACGAGGTCTATGGGTTCGGAGCACCGGCTATGCGCACGGTGCGGTGGGTACGAACTGTTTAACACTGGCTATGAGCACAGTAGTAAAAAATTTTTTAACCTTTCAGAGCGAGTCGACAAAGCAGACTGGACTTTTTGGCAAAAACGCGCTGATTTATACTGCTGCTTGGCCGACTCGATTGTGTATTTATTTACCAAAAAACGGTATAACATGTAGTAGGCATACAATTAAATTAATGCTACCTGAAACGTCACGTTGACGTCGGTAAACTGTCATTACAATAAACCCCCCACCCCCCTTCTTGTTTGCCTGGCCTGGTGTACTTATTCGCCGTTTGCGGTCTCTTAGTACCGAATAGTGTGCGTACGTTTGTCGTTGTAGTCAGATACTTCTTGCTCTTTGAATTGTATCTTTGTGTATTTCTTGAACACAGTGATCTACAGCGCTAGCCTTGTCTTCCAAGCAAGAGTGGTAATAGCACGTTGGCGGGAGTGTATTTTTAGCTCGCTTTCGTGTGCAGAGCGGTTTCTTGCCGTTTTCTCGACTTGTTCAATGTACCGATGTAGTGCATCTTGCAACTGTGTCATTTGATCCGTCAGAGTTTGCAGCTTTCTGCTAACTTAATCTTTTGATATGGCATGGGCGTATGTTTCGTCGTTGGCGTCCATCATTCTATCCACTAACGATGCTTGTTTGTCTAGCGTGTCGGAATTGAATGCAGTTAGAATGCGTTGCACGTGTAGCGGTAGTGCGTTTTTCCACTCCATTGCGATGATTTCGACGGTGGAGGCTGTGCCGGCTAGATGCCACATTGTTGCCAATAGTTGTAATGGTTTTTGATCGCCGAGCGGTATGCCGTCCAGTATCTTCCGTATTTTTGCTTCTCCCGTGATTCCATATATGCGCAGTATATCTACTTTCAAATCAATATATGGCTGATCCTCTGGCTTTTCTGATGGTGTTGTGATTTTAGCTGATAATTGCTCTAACAAACTAGCGGGTAAATTTGCTACTACAATCGATATCGTGTTTGTTTGGATCGTTTACTGTGAGCTCCGAATGAAGCTTCCGTTCGTAGAAACTATATCTCCGGCGTTGCCCTCCAGAACTCCGTTAATCCAATTTGGTTCTTGACTGTTTCAACGGAGGTTGATGCCTGCGCGTGCCGTTCTTTTTCCATGTTCGTCGGTTTACTAATGTAGTGACTCTTATTCTTGTGTCGGGTCTGTAGTTAACAATATGTAGTGAATGCGCGTATTTCTTAGTCGGGGTAATCGATGTGTTAACCGAGTTTAAATGGTGATTGCTACCCTTTGTCGTGGTCGTTGGGGTAGTGACCATGGTGACTTCGGTTATGTGACCTACTTGGTCGTGATCACCAGTGTGATGGCGTGTTATCCGTCGGAGTTGGAATTATCCTTGCGTTATGTTATCTGTCTGGATCATCAATTTTTTGACCGTCGGGTTGCGCGCTTTACTTCGTCGTGCCCGCCAATGTATTGACAGCGCGTCCTTCTTTTCTTTTTTTTGTGTTTTTCCCTCGTCGGGGTCATCAATGTCATGTGTAGTGACCGTCTGAGTGCGCGTTCTTCTTCGTCGGGGTCACCAATGCAATAGCATTTTGGTTCCGTGCTGTGCTTCGTCAGGGTCACCAATATAATGTAGTGACCGTCAAGGTGCGGGGTTACCAATGTAATGACCCGTTGGTTGCGTGCTCTACTTCGTCGGGGTCACCAATTGTAATAATCACGTCGGGGTCACCAATTGTAATGACCCTGTCCTAAGTCACCGGCGTGGCAGTGGACAGTGGTCACTCACTAATATCCGGTATGATTTTACAGTAGTCTAGCAATTGCTAGACTTATCGGCTCCGTTGTGCGAGTCTAGGCCTACCGACGTGCTCTGTGACAAGAGGAAACTAAGGAAGGTGAGGGAAGGTATAAGGGCGTTGACAGCGGGCACGGCGAACCTTATACTGGGGTTATGGGCGTCAGCAATGGGCACGATACCGGGCCATGCTGAATTCCGGCTATGGGCACGGCAGTGGTAATAGCTGGCTTTGGGCGCAGCGAGAAAAAAGAGTAGACGTCGATTATGGGCACAACGTCTATGGATTCGGAACACCGGCTATGGGCACGGTGCGTAAGTACTAACTATTTAACACTGGCTATGGGCACAGTAGTAAAAGAGCCTTTAACCTTTCAGAGCGAGTCAGCAAAGCAGACTGGTCTCTCTCGCAAAAACGCGCTGATTTATACCGCTGCTTGGCCGACTCGATTTGTATTTATTAACCAAAAAACGGTATAACATGTAGTAGGCATACAATTAACTTAAACTGCTCGAAATGTCACGTTGACATCGGTAATTTGTCATTACAGACGCATTATTTGATTAAGGATTCTCCGTGAATGGGAGGGACCGGATATAAAGACAACACATCTAACGAATATGAAGAATGATGTTGTTTAGTATGTCGTCTTGTGGACTGGGTTAGCTCGATGAATTTCAGCAGGAATTGCTGAACGTTAAATATGATCAGCTTGATTTTGGATCTGATTTTCTGAAGGGGTGCGCATTTTTAATCTGGTTCCTAGGTGAATTCCTAATTAGGAGACGGAGAGGGTAAGATGTGTTGCTAGGATATGGATGATTAGACTGAGACTGGGATGTAAAAATCCAAATTTTTGATTTGGGAAAGGAGATTCGTTTTTTGTTAAGGAATAACCAGGATTCGACTTGTTGGATGAGGACAATGGTGGTGATCCTAATTCAAGACTGGAATTACCGCGAATCAGGTGTTTGTGTTAAGGGTATTGTGATCTAGGGGTAGATTGATGATTATGTTCCATAAGGTAGGTGACAGAATGGATCCTAGGGGGCCACCTTGTCAAAAGAATATGGTTGAGGAATAATAGTTGGAATTCAGAGTTGCTGTTCAGGCGAACAAGTATGATTTTACACTGGAAAAGATATTTGATCAGAAATTTAGAATTTTCGGTTGATTTAGAATGTTATGTCACCACAGAGGGTGGAAATCAGAGTGAAAATTTACGAAAACTGCAAGAACATATTTATGTTGCGATGCTTGAACTAAGAAATTAATAGGTAGATAGTTTGTTCTGCACTATGATTAGATCGGAAGCCATATTGGTTGCAAAACATCAGAGAGTTTTTAATATGGGATTGGATTCGGGGGATTAGTTTCTCTAGGAGTTCTTCAAGGGTTGAGAGCGGGACAATTAGTCGTATGAAGTCGAGTTTTCAGAAGGTCCGGAAGGTGTCAGGATTAGGGTACTATTTGCCCGTTTTAAGATATCGGGAAGGAGCCATTTGTTAGACATGTACGAAATAGGGTTTGGATTGGTTGTCGAATTATGGGTCATGATTGTATTGGTGTTATTATCAGGATCTGAAGATTTGTCAGGATTTAATTTGGAGACTAATCTGTCAAGGAAATTGGTGTCAAGCAAGTCATCAGGAAGTGTATTAGGACGGATTGTACTGTTATTGATGATTTGTTACGGGGAAAGGGTCGGTACATCTAGGGCAGTGGGAGGGACTGCTGTATTTAAGAGTCGTAGTCCGGTGTGTGCGTTCCGTGACTTTTCACAACTAGTATTTTAGCCTTGTTATTTAGTGTGGTTTTGAACACCTCGAACACGACACGTAAGCTGTAAGCTTATGCCTTGCTTGGCGTATTATAATTCAAAATAGGTAGTAAAATTATGGTATTGCCTTGCTCTGAAAATATTTTATTATTCTGCCAAAGTGAAGTCCCAATCGGTGCACGGCTCTCACGGCCGCGAGGTCCTGTGTCACCTCTCAATTCGTACACCATCACACCTGCCTTGCATACAGTTACTATTTAATCATTCAAAATTTCAAATTGAAGTTATCGGGACATGAATTAAAGAAAAATAAAGCAAATTAAACCTCATTTAGATATATACATCTCTAACCATTTCCAGCAGTTTCTTTGGTATAATTTTAAGATCAGAGGCGTATTGAATTGTAGTTTGTTTAACAAAGTATTTAATAGACAATGAATGCGCTTTGCATAAACTAAACAAAAAAATATGAAGTTATATTTGAAGAGATTGATTGACAATACATGTGGTGTAATACGTATTTTTATTTTCAGCACAGAACATAATTCCAACCAGAAATATTATAGCAGTAAAGTACAATAAAATAAAAGAGCACATTCCCAATAAAATTAAAAAAAATCCATATTCCTTTACAATTTACCATGTAGAACAAAAAAAGAAGAACAAATGGAGCCCGAGGGCGTTAATTCTGCACCATTCCGAAGAATACCAAATACTGTTATGGACAGACACACTGCAACAACATCTTCTTACAAACTTCCACAATCGACCCAAAAACCTGCTTCTATTTATTAATCCGTATGGCGGAAAAAAGAGAGGTTTAAAAATTTACGAAAAGTATTCGAAACATTTATTCGAGCTCGCCGAAGTAAATGTTACCATATTTGTGTCACAGAAACAAAATCAAATTCGTGACAAGCTCATCGGTGACAACTTGGATAATTTTGATTCCATTGGATGCATTGGAGGAGATGGAACCGTATCCGAAGTTATCAACGGACTGGTTTTGCGCGAATGTAGGGAACGTGAAGTTAATGAAAATGACGGAGACGTAGTCCTACCTAGTCCATCTTTGCCTGTTGGGATTATTCCAGGTACTGTATAATTACTATCCTATATTTAGTGGTCTAGCCTGTATCTGCTTAAAGAAGTTTATGTACAAAGTTTCCACATAATTTTCTTTGGCGGTAATATCATGTAATATTAGATTTGTTAAGTGCGTCACAATTCGAAATAGAAAAGAACAAAATCTCGTTCAATTTGCTTATTAAAAAGTTACCGAACCATTCATTAGTTATTATTAATACTGCTAGGCATGAATTAGGTACACTCTGTACAAATTAAATAATATCGAAACGCGAGTTACGTTTCGGGCCTTGGGAGCGGTGTTTTTAAAAACTTCTTCCAAAAACTTCGTAACAATTTTTTTGGTTTAAACAGAAATTACAATTGAATTTTGACAAACTGATTTAATATACTCTAAGTCAAAAATTAATTAATAATTGGAGTTTAATATGAGTGAGTAGTCTAAGCAAACTGCAATGTTAAAGCTGAAATACTGTAGACTAACTGACTGTCTTGGGGCTCCCGGGGTATGTATGTTGTCCCTGACCCTCACATGTCTGTGGGAACTTGCAGAGTTCATGTCTGCTTATTCCTTAATTCTATTCATTATCCAATGTAACAATCTTACTTTCTAAATAATCGCGGTTCTTAACCGTCTGTGACCTGCCACCTGCAGTGTCACTATCGTCCGGAATACAATGTATGGCATCCGCTCTCACAACTGTTAATAACCTTTATTTAATTATCCTTGAATTACATTGTTGCACTTGACCTAATAATTTCTTAGAGATTTGTAATTATTCCTAATAAATTCTATTTTAATATACATACATAGATTGGGGGAAACATAACTCGCGTTAATTGAACTTCTTGTTACGAAAAGAAAGTGTTTTCTTTCCAAATTATGTTTGTTCTAAATTGCATCTAATAATAAGGTTCAGGCTTGTATAATCAACGATACGGAGTTCCACAAGCAGGAATATCAGTTCACAGTAATACCATAATTTTTATTGACCAAGATTCGATGATTTCTGCAATAGTCCTCAAATATCTAGTCGGGATATCTATATATTCAGGCTAATGTGGAAGATCAGCTTTGTAAATTTTCAGTTATTAGTTAGTGATCCCATTTTCATGATAACTCCTAGTTAGTAGCTTAAATTAGGCATCTTCTTAGCTCCACACTGAGATAATCTAAGTCAGATTATCCAGATAATAATATAAAATATATGGTGGAGTAGATTATTTGACGACACGTGTCTGCGTATGGCGTCATCATCTGGTAAATTGATTCACTACCAGATGATGATACCGATTGCATTGAAACGCGTCGGAAAATTTATATACCATCAGAAAATACCGAGAGATTTAAAAAGCGTTTATCACCAGATGATGATGATGATGCCATGTATATGGAAACGCGTCAGTTGATTTTCAAAAAGCGTCCTGCAATATAACCTGACATACCGAGCAGTACGGACGGCAGTTTTTTGATAACGCGAAACGCCATGGAGTTCGAAGCGGGATTTCGACGTCACACATAATGGCGGATGCACTATTGTGATTTCTGATATAAATCACGTAGGTGGAATTTAAAATAAGTTTTTTGACGTGCTTTGTGTCAAATGTCTATTACCAGAGTGCCCAATTAGCACGCTTTTTGGAATGTAAACAAGCCATTTTTGATTAGTTTGCATAGATTTGACGCCGGCGTCCAGCATTGCCGGTTAGCCGACCCACTCGACCATAAAGCTTCTTGACGTGAACGTTAATTAATATGTATTGGTATATAAACAGGTCATATTTGAATGTGACTTGGAACTTTTGTTGGAGTGCGTGACAAATTAGTTTAGTACCATGCAAAAGAAAAGTAGCAATGTGGGATTTTAATTGTTGTGACATACTTTTGCTCCTTCACATGTAACTACTTGTTCAAATAAACCCAGTTTGGCAGCAATTGCCGGTGAAAACCTAAAATTAAAAAAATGTTTTTCCTTATCAGATCTCTACATCTTTTATCCTGTTTCGATTGAAACCTAGGAGACTTTGGAGAACATGGATAAATACTTTTGAAAGAAATTGGTAAACGATTTATACAGAATTTTTGACAAAAGAGCCACTCAATTTCTACTACAATCACCTTAGCCATTCAGAGAGGAAATTCTATTTCTGTTCTCGGAACCCTTCCACCATCTAAAAATTTAAAAGAATTTTTCTTCTTACCCTCGAAGTCTCCAGTTGATAAGAAATACCCTATAAATGATAAAACTAATAAAAAAACTGGATAAGTTTAATTAATAATAATCAGGTATCTGATTTATATTATTCAGATTTGGTTGTAAGCCAAAGTAATGATGATAGCATCTTCCAATATAAACAAGTTTAATGAACACGTCGATATTTCTAAAACAGATGATATTTCAAATACCGATCTTACATATAACAAAGAAAATAACAAAGGTTAAAAAATTGAAAAAGCAAAAAATAATGTAAGTTAAATGTTAATTTTTGAAGCATGCGTGTTTTAACAAATTCAGGCAATACTGTGTTACGTTCATTTTCGGCAATAATTGGTTATTTTATTTACATAAACTCCTTTTCTAAGAATAAATTCTCCAACAATACCCGATATATTGTACTTGTTCAGATAAGCTCGCTTTACCATAATTTTCAACTCAAATCTCTTGTTAATTCATTATCCGTTCGTATAAATTCCATGTTTATTGTTAAATCCTTCCGCATAATTAATAAGAAATACTCTTTCTAAGAATTTCTCAACGTAAATCTAGTTGTTTTGAAACGACAAATTTATGCTACAATTAATTAGTCAAGATCCTGTTCAGGTATCTGTGAGCGCGTTATACCTTCCGATAACCTATAATTGCGTTCTAGTGGATTTTCCATCTAAAGATTTGTCGAAACAATATATCCTACTATTCTCTGGTAAAACCGTGTTTTTCAGTTTCAATCGCGTTTTGATAACGCGGATGCTTGCTTTTCGAGTTCGTGTTCTTTTGAACTCTTTTTAAACTTTGAATATACAGCTTGTGCGTTGATGCACTTGTAAAAACTACTCGTTCTGTTACTCCAAGAGCGATGCACGTTTTTCCTCTATCAAATGTGTAGATTTGGTGTGTATCGGTAAGCGCTCCCGAGTTGTTAATATTAGTAAGATATTCCTTTTTTAGCTATTAGCTGGAAGCTAAATTGCTTGTTGCGTAGCCGGATTATTCTTTGATGTAGATCAACTGCTCTTGCATGTAGACCGACGTTGCAATTACGGTAATAGCATGGTTGTTGCTGACTACCGCGGCGATGCTGTATCAATTCGATTCCGAGGGCTGACAAGATAAGTATCCCGACACATGTATGTGACTTCTTTTCCTTTTATAACATACCCAGAAATAAACCCAATTTGAAATTAGATACGCTAATGTTTGTTCTGGAAAAATCCTTACTAGAAAAGTTTCGAACTTTAATGCTTTTGCTTTTTGTACTTAACCCATCTGCTTATACAAAAGTATCAGCAGTATTCTTTTTTTACTGATTAGAGTTATAACAAATGCTTCGTATGGTAAAATCATTACTAGGAAGGTTTTTAAATTTAATGTTTTTTTTAATTAACCCATCCGCTTATACAAAAGTATTAGCGTCATTCTTTTTGGTACTGTTAGCTACGAATTGCGCACTTCATGAAACAATTAGTGAATTCGTCCATAGATTAAAATTGTTTTATTAAATAGTAACCTTAGTTAATTTTGTTTTGCTGTTTCAATAGGAATTTCTATATTTCTGTTTTTTTTATTGTAAATAGAAAATCCTTGGCGATGTATTATCTTTGTGTTGCTAGGAACCACTCCCTGAAATTTGTACAATCTGCATCTATCACTATATGTGTGCTAAAGTCTAATCTCGGTCTACCTCTACCTCTCTTTTCCTATCTCTGCTTGTAGTATATCTCGTATTATTCCCCATAAATGCCTCAGAATGTATCCTGTCCTTCTATTTCTCATATTTTTTCATTTTCCACGGATATCTTTATTCCTCAACTATTTCTACAACCTATTTGTTATTAACTTTGTCTGTCCATGCTACCATCTTCATACATCTGACGCACAACATTCCAGAAGGCTTCTATCTCTTTCTGTCTGCTTTTCCTACTGCACCTATTTCATAGATGTACTGTTTCTACTCCCTTACTATAAGAAATTTTCCCGATATCTTTCAGCAATTCATTTGACTTTTTTCAAATCTTTCGTGGATATATTTTTATCTTTTAGCTTCTCAAAGTCAAAATGCCTTTTTCCGTTTCTTTTTTTCAGATTTTTAAATTTAAGTGCGGCCTTCATAATTACGATGTTGTGGTCAGTGTCTATATCTGCTTCCGGGTAGCTTCTACAGTCTTTTACTTGATTTCTAAACAGTTGTCTAACAATAATGTAATCTATTTGATATCTTCCTATATCTCCTGGCATCTTCCACGTGTATCGTCTTCTAGCATGATGTCGAAATAATGTATTTGTGATGGTTAAGTTGTTCTTGTTGCAAAATTCTACCAGCCTATTGCCCCTGTCATTTTTCGTGCCTAAACCAAATAAACATACTATCCTTCCCTACCCTCACTTACCACTGTATTAAAATCCCTCGTAATCATGAAATTTTCATGTCCTTTTACGGATCTTAGTATGTCTTCGATATCTTTGTAGATCGCCTTTACCTCTTCCTCACTGTAGCTGGAAGTGGGCATGTATACTTGTATTATTACTGTATTTACTGGTTTAGATTCAAATCTATCCATGAGTACTCTTTCGTTCTTTTGTAGGTAGTTTTCTACACGTTGTACTATTTTTTTTCGTATTATTCCCACATCCGAATTTCCTTCCTCTGATCCTGTATGAATTACCCTGAAGTCTCCACTCCAAAAATCCCCCGCCTCTGGCCAGCGGACTTCGCTAATTCCTCCTATGTCTAATGCTAACCTATCCATTTCGAGTTTCAGGTTCTCTAGCTTACCTACTTGTTTTATACTTCTGACATTCCACGCTCCGACTCACAGAATGTTCACGAATCTTTTTTTATTTTTTCGGATCACATCCCCCGAAATAGTCCCCTCCCGGACATCCGAATGGGGGACTATTTTACCTCCGGAATTTTTTACCCCAGAGGATGTCATCATGTTTAACAATGTCTGTACGCTGTGGACTTGGGAAGTAATGTGGTGGTTCCCCGTTGCCTTCCACATCGCAGTAGTGTGTCTTAGAATGTCATACCGACCCCTATGGTCTCTGCCACTCTAAGTACCGAAAAAGCTGCTGCCCTCTTTCGGGGACCTGTCTTAGTCTGGTTCCTCACTAAAGACCCCACTAATTTGGTTAATCCTATAGTTCGGCTCTTTAGCTCATTGAAACGCGCAAGCCATTCTACCTGTTCTAGTTTTTTAGAACGTCGTCAAGGTGCAGGTCCGTTCAGAATGGATAAGCTGTAATTCATGCTCAAAGAGACATGGTAGATCTAATAAAAACCTATTTATACCAACGCCATTACGCAGATTCTAATATGCAATCCACAAAAGTGAATACCCACGTTTCCTTCCCTTTGTTACTAGATTTAGCAAGATTTTGTTAAAAACAATATCAAAACGTACAAACGCTTAAATTTAATCAAACCAAAGTGTTATATACATTATACGGTGTTGTGCAACATAATAGTCGTTTGATGGTGGACATTTATTGCATGTGTAAAAGTAAGAACTCCATTATAAAATAACAATTACTGTAGGCAATGATTACCTAATAATCAAAAACATTACTTACCCTCACAATATAAAGTTACCGAAACTGACATTCAAATTCCATTAGGAAAGTGGTATCTTGTTAGTGATTTTAATGTTTAGAGCCACGCCTAAATTGCAACGTTGACGTATATGTAACAATTTAGGAGTGGTTCTAACGCCGTTATATAACCTATACCGACCACGTTTTTGCCAGATTTAGGTCAACGTTACAATTTAGGCGTGGCTCTAACGCCGTTATATAATCTATACCGACCACGTTTTTACCAGATGATGCAAACGCTGTCTAAGTCAATTTACATGCACATTCTAGGTGAAATTCAAATTACTTACGTGATCTCGGAATTACATCGGAATTACATCTCAGGGTCCAGCACGTGGGATGTTTTTGTGATTACGCCGTGTTGAAAATCAAATTATTATCCGTTGCGGAACTTCCTATTGCAACTCGTAGGAGTTTGAAAGGAAAGAGGTAGCGGAACGATAAAGGGGGGTAAAAGGAAACTACATACCTGTTTTTCTTTAAAAACTACACTGCACTTAGATACTTGTTGCTTGGTACATGTCTCGTTGTTTAATGTCGCTTCCTCGACTCGCGCACTTCCGCATCCCTTATGCGCAGACTCAACCGTCACCAACGGCGGAAGTTAGCGTATCATTTCAAAAAATACGCGGCAATTAACCTACAAAGCATCTCTTAATCTAAAACATGATACATGACCATTTTGGCATGTAACAAGCCTCAGCCACAGACAAGCAGTAACCGCATCCTTTCTATTTTCATCGATTCAGCCCGTTAGGGAGATAAACCGTCATCTACAGAAAAAAGTCAACAATAGCATTCATCACAAAAATCTTCAACAGCATGATCAACCACAAATACTTCCCAGACTCATGGAAACGGCAATAGTGGTCATGATTCCGAAGCGAGGGAAGAATAGGATGGACGCCAAAAACTACAGATCAATCTCCCTACTAAGCACGATATCAAAATCTGAAACCACTACTGCAAGACAGACCAGAACAATACGGATTCAAGCAACAGCACTTCACCACATTACAAGCCATCCGAGTAATAAACAACATAGCCACCAACTACAACCAAGGACTAACCACAGTCGCCATAGTCCTGGGTATCAAAAACGCCTTTAACAAGGTATGGATCAACGGACTGCTGTTTAAGCTTGCTACCATTCACTACCTTCCGACGCCTTACATCCAATTGATACGAAGTAACCTGACCAACAGGAAAATACAGCTGAATATAGAAGACATCCTGTCACCAGAAACTGCCGTCACAGCCGGCGTCTCACAAGGAGGCTGCCTTTCACTAACGCTATTCATTGAATACATCCAGGACCTACCATGCCTTCAAAGCGTCTTCTGCGCCTTGTACGCCTGACAACCGGACGAAACGCTATGAAACAACAACAAGAATACAAAGACAGCTCGACACACTACCGGATTGGTTCCAACAGTGGAGAATCAAATTAAAAGTTCAGAAAACTGAAGCCACACCACCGACGCTAGAAAACCAAGAGCTGGTTTGGAGCCAATCAATAAAATACGTAGGGGGTGCACATCGACAAGCATTTAGCGTTTAAGAAACACGTCACTGAAACGACAAACAAAGCTCGAGGAACAAAAGGCTTCATCCACGGAATACTCGTCCACAAAAATAGACTACAAATGGACATCAGACTCCAGACTTACAAGATATACTTGCGACCCATACTGAGTTAGGTATCGGCGGCATGGTACACCCACATTTCAAACACAAACAAAACCAAAGTTGAAGCATTCCAAAACAAGACAGCTAGGACCATCACCGGAGCACCATGGTTCGTTAGAAATGAAACCCTAAGGCAGGGCCTTAGGCTACAAACGCTAAAAAACCACTTCAAGACGCTGACGTCAAGTATATACGAGAAAATCGACAACTCAGATATCTAACACATTCAACACATCGCACCTCCGCTAGACCGAAAACCACACAAACGCAGGAAAACACCCAGAAACATATTAGATAGCTGAGCCGTAAACACATATACTTAGTATACAAATCCTTCCGCCAGCAAAACTGGCGCGAAGAAACGATTTCACAGCCTCTGCGAGCAGAGAATCAAAACCTTATTAAGCAGTAAAATCAGTTAGCAACAAGACAGCCAGAATCAATTAGATTAACGCTGTAAAAGGAAGTTGGACTTGAAAGGTCTAGGATCGACTAAGCTGAGAAATGACCGAACGCGCTTGATGACCCCGTACTTCACATAAACTACGGGTATCTACGAGTCCGGTTAAGTAACCTTAATGTTTCGAATGATGTCGACATGAAGTCATAACAATGATAATAATAATTGGGATCGATTCTACCTTACATAGTACACAAACTGCCCTTCGGGAAGATTTAGGAAGTTTCACCGCTATATTGGTTTGTTAAAACACAAATTTCATTTGTACTTGTGTTATTAAAACGCACTTGCTTAATGTTTGGCCATGTTCCTCTCACTTCACTGTAAATCGAACGGTACGCTTCGTTGTCCCCTTACTAGCACCACCCTCGCTTACCGTCACCTCATAATACCTAACGACACTCGCAGAGCTTTTGGGGCTAGATTAAAACAGGTTACTAGTAATGTTTTACACATACCTTAGACTAACACGCAACCAGAATAAAACCCAGTGCCGGGGCGGGTGTCCTGTTAAATAAAAATGGTTCATAACTAATATTCAAAGGAATATTAAAATACTACAGCTACTGGCTCGGACCAACTGTTAGTAAATAGTTAGGCAAGTCCATCGCAGATATACAGGATGTTTCAAGAGGTTTTCCCTCCAGCTTATGGGGGTGATTCCTGATATTATTTTGAACAAAAAATGGAAATAAAATAATAGGATGACATTCATAATTAAAGACAGCAATTTGAAAAAGCAAAACAAAACTTTTTATTTAAGGATTTCACTAACAAAAATGGAAGAAAACAACTGTTTCATTTTGTAACATTCTCTTACATGTAAGTGGATTTAAAGCAAGTGTTCAAAATTTTCTCCCTGCATTTGTAAGCAAAGATTCGCATGGGAGTGAACCGCGCGCGTAGTAATTCGTTAACTTCACATGCTCGTTCCTTATTGACGTCGCGGCATCGAGAATGCGTTGGAATGGCGAGGTTTTCCCCGGCTTATAGAGGTGATTCCTGGTATTATTTGAACAAAAAATGTAAATAAAATATTGGGATGACATTCATAATTAAAGAGTTACATCAGATTTTCGAAACATGCCATGGTGTATAAGCGCTAATGTTTGCTCAGGACACACGATCAAGCAGTTTAGTAGTAGACAAGTGAAACGAGCGAGTGGTACGTTCCCATAACAACAGGCACGTGTTGATACTGTAGTCACTGTTTACTGTTATTATCTCCTCTGTGCATTGCAATGCCATACAAGTTTTCATCTCAGGAGTATGGAGAGATGGTGTTCATTTTGGGCTTCTGTGATGGTAATGCGAAAGCTGCTGTTGCTGTATATTGCCGTCGGTATCCTAATCGTAGGATTCTGAGTTCCAAAACATTTAGTGGAACATATCAAACATTGCTACAAACTGGTACTCTTCCCGGTGTTCGTATTCACTCTGAAAGAAATCGTGACGCGCAAGAAGAGGAAAACATTCTTAATTCAGTAGAGCGCAGTCCAGGTACAAGTACAAGACGCCTAGCTACCCGATTCAACATTTCACAGTCGAACGTATGGAGAATTCTTCATGAGAATGGACTGTATCTTTTTCATGTGCAAAAAGTGCAGCATTTAGAACCACAGGATCTTGCCAACCGTTTGCAGTTTTGTAACTGGTTAAATGAAAATCAGCAGCTCTATCGCTTAATAATGTTTAGTGATGAGGCACACTTTACAAGAGATGAAATAAACAACATGCATGCCTGGGCAGACAAAAATCCCCATGTCACGGTAGAAAGGAATTCTCAACACAGATTCAGTGTCAATGTCTGGTGTGGTGTTGTGTGTGACCAGTTACTGGAGCCGTTTATTCTCTCAGGAAATTTAAATGGTACTATGTACGTTAACTCCTTACAAGAAGAGTTACCGTAGCTTCTCTGAATACAAGACGCCAAATGTACGTCCAACATGACGGGGCGCCTGCACACTTCCACCACATGGTAACAGCTCATATGAATAAGCAATAGCTAAATCGATGGATAAGTCGCGGGGGCCTATCAACTGACCTGCCAGATCACCAGATTTAACACACCTAGATTATAGCATCTGGGGGTGAATGAAAGACCTTGTCCCGTGCGAATCTTTGCCTTCAAATGCAGGGAAAAAATTTTGAACAGTTGTTTTAAATCCATTTAAATTCACCTACATGCAAGATAATGTTATAAAACGAAACAATTGTTTGTTTTCTTCCATTTTTGTTGGTGAAATCTTTAAATAAAAAGTTTTGTTTTGCATCTTCAAATTGCTGTAACTCTTTAATTATGAATGTCATCCCATTATTTTATTTACATTGTTTGTTCAAAATAATATCAGGAATCACCTCCCTAGGCCGGGGAAACCTCAGATAAATATAATAATTTTTTATTGGCATGATACTCATATCTTGATTATTATTTATTTCTTTAATTTTTTTGTATTTCTATACTATACTGCCGGGTTGTAGGTTCATCGGCTTCGTTTTGATCTTCCATCTACGACTGTGTTAGCGCGGCCTTTTCTTTCCTTCCGTTTCATTTTCTGTTGCAATAATTCAAGCGAGTCGTTCTTGACTGACAGTCGTCGTTTTCCTTCTGGACGCCCGTTTGATTCTAACAACGCAAATACGAAATTAAATGAAACTACGTATTAGCAAGTACTATGCTCTTTTCAAAACAATCAAAACGGTATAAGACAATAAGTGATCCGTGGAGTTTAAGTTTCTGTTTGCCTAGTACTTCCATGATCTCGGATATAATTCTCTCCATGAAGGTAGGCGATCATTTTTTACAACAATGCGCCCTCGTTTGGACGAGGTTGTAATCTACGTTATAAATATTACCTTGCTTGGTATGCCGAGGATTCGGCCAAATTTTAAATTTCCAGCTAAAAATGACTCCCCTCCTGGGAAAGGTAGCACCTTTGGGTGGAGCCTTGAAGAATTTAAATTTTAGAATCAGAAACTGTAACTACAAAATGCACTTACAACGCTTGTAATTATTGTAATCAGCTAAAAAACGCTTTCAAATTATGGGATGAACTATTTAAGGTTTTATTAAAATAATTAATATCCCTTTACCACAAAATATTTTTAAGGATTAAATACATATTTCGAGCTCTAGGTGGTCATCATCAGTGGCAAACTAAAAAATAAAAATCATTAAATTAAAAGTTGTCCAGGAAACCCTTCTCAGGACATTCTCGTCACCACGTAGGCTGAAGCGATCCTTCCCAACAAACAATTTTTTAAAATTTGTTTTGAACACCTGAGGATATTCTCTTCACCAAGTAGGCTGGTGATCTCTACAAAACAAAGCGAATTCACTTTGTTTTGTAGAGATCTACTTGATGAGGAGAAATTTTGGTAAATTGTTTGTTGGAAAGGATCGCTTCAGCCTACGTGGTGAGGAGAATATCCTCAGAAGGGTTTCCTGAACAACTTTTAATTTAATAATTTTTATTTTTAGTTTAATACTGATGATGGCCATATAGTGGTCGAAATAGTATTTAGTCTTTAAAAATATTTTGTGGTAATGGGGTATTAATTATTTTAATTTGTCTGTTAATGTGTTTTGAAACTCACCTCTAGCACATGTACAGGGTGTTTCATTAACAATGGGACAACAGTTAACTGGCGAGACTATGCATCAAATAATGACCATTGAACCAAACTATTCTTATCCGAACATTGATGGTTGAAGAAGTACAGGATTTTGAAGGTTACAATTTTATTTCAATTTTTTGGCATTATTCTGAAAATTTTTGAGTTAACGACTTGAAAATTGGCATTCTTATGTTTTTGGATACAGAGAAAAAGAATATGATATTATTTTTTACTTTGGTCATAGAAGGCGCTACTTACAACCTTTTCTTATGATTAATTAGCCATAACTTTTTTACCCTCTACATCTAGGGTACAACCGACTTCGAAATCTGAAAGAGCAACCCTTTTTACATAAAACAATGTATTTTTGTCTCTCTTCGATATTCCAATCTGTTTTCATGAAAAATCCGTTCAATTCAAATTATGTTTTATTTCTTATTAGTGGGATATCACGCCGAAAATAATAACAATATTTTAGTAGGCTTACTTTAGTATTTGACAGTCGTCATTACTACTGCCCCGACTAATCTACCGATGTGTAAAAATGTCTCGGCCGAGAGAAATGTGCAGAGGATCCGTCCTGCATGAATCACGTAGATGCTTACAAATTAAGCTGTACTTCAAGCAATTCTTACGGTTACCCGCGTTTCATATTATTGCGCAATCGTATATTATAACATAATTACGCGGCAAATTGCATCAAATACCAAACATGTTTACAAGTGATACAATGGTTAAAGTACAAGCACAATATAAATAACGAGTACTCACGTGTATTTCTTTTACATCACAGGGCCCTCGTTGTTTCTGGGTGTGGGTTAAATCACGCCATTTGTTGAGTTCAAATTTTATTCGTCTATCATCTTTCGTTCGTTCGTAGGTAGGGCGGGAAGGATACAGGTAAAGGCACACGAAGGTATGGTAAAAGGAAACCTACATCCTAAAAAAAGAAAAAACACCACGACACAGGTAGCTGTTCTCAGCTTCAGGCCTCGTAGTCTAATGACGTCTCATCACACCACGCGCACTTGCGCCATTCTCTCCGCGCCTGCGCATTCTTTTGCGCAAACGCAACTGTCCGGAATGACGGAAATTAACACGTTTATTTGAAAATATTCGCGGGAATTTACTCACATATTTAATAAAATGTACATTGCACAATTTGGAATGTAACACAATTCGTTTAAATTTTCTTGATGACAATTTAAACAAGGTGTTCTGTTTACAGAGAATGGCAGTTGAAAAAGGTCCCATAAAAAATTTAAAATGATACTACACTAGACATTGATCTTAGGTTCGCGTTGAAAATCTCTTTTTTTTTCGTCAGTTGAAAACTGCACGGCGAGTAAACGTTGCCTCATCAGTAAAGAGAATCTTATTAAAAAATTAAGATTCACGTTTTGTTGCTTCTGTAAAAACTGAGTAAAACGGAGGCGACCTGGATGATCTTGCGGCAACAGAAGTGCAGTAGTATGGAAGAAGCTTCTCTTTGTTTAAAATTCTCCAAATCGATGAGTTAACTTATGTCCATTACCGCACGTAGACGATTGGTACTTAGACCTGGATTTTTGTACACTCCAACCTAAACCTCCTCTTCTTGCTCAAACAAGATAGCTTTTGGAACGTTATTTTTACTTTTCGGATGAAATGAACCCTTCTCGCCTAAACGATTGTACAACTTTCAAAGCAGTTTATGATTAAGTTGTTTTTTTTGCGGGCAGGAGGAGGATATAATTGGGTAGCAGTGCGGTCATTAAAATTTGTTTGGCGCAAAATCACACATATCTCTAATTTCACCATTGGTAGGGTCACTATGAAACGGCATTTTGTAAACATTTTACTGAAAGAAATTTCAAGCAGAAGTTAAAGGAAACACCTATTGAGTGGATACTTTCAATATCTCCATTGACCAATTAAAAAAAAACTATAACAGATCATAATGACGACATTTTCGCCATGACACTCCAATAATAAGGATTAAAACATAATTTGAATAGAACGCTTTTTTCATGAAAACCGATTGGAATATCAAACAGAGACAAAAAAACATTGCTTTATGTAAAAAGGGTTGCTCGTTCAGATTTCGAAATCGGTTGTACGCTAGATGTAGAGAATAAAAAGTTATGGCTAATTAATAATAAAAAAAAAGTTGTATGTAGCTCTTTATGACTAAAGTAAAAAATAGCATCGTATCCTCTTTTTCTGTACCCAAAAATCATAAAGATGCTAGTTTTCAAGTCGATAACCCAAAAATTTCCAGAAAAAGGCCAAAAAATTGGAACAAAAATATAACCTTCAAAACCCTGTACTTCTCAAACCATCAAAATATTCAGATAAGGAAAGTTTGGCTCAATGATCATTATTTGATGCACAGTATCTCCAGTTAACCGTTGTCCCAATGTTAATGAAACACCCTGTATATTAGTATATAAATAAAAAAGGCAAAAAGATGTTAACTCAAATACCTAATCAAAACGTAGTGTAATTTTCACAGGTGGTAGTACTGATACCACTACGTATTGTCTACATGGAACTACAGATGTCACCACAGCAGTTCTACAAATAATATTAGGTGACACGTTAGGTTTGGATTTAGTATCAGTTCACGACAGTAACGGATTCCTACGAGTATATGCTGATGTCACTAGTTACGGATTTTTGGGAGATATCGCCTACCATAGCGAAAAGTTACGTTGGATGGGTCCTTCACGATACGAGTATTCAGGTACGTTTTGATTCGATTGCAACAACAAACCTAAAGTATTTTCAGGTTTCAGAAAACTTATGGCCAATACGGCTTATAGCGGCGAGATTTCTATTTTAAAAGATGACACAGAACATATGTTGGGGTTAAAGTGTTATCAAAACTGCCAGCAGTGTTCTTTAGAACAACCTAAACTATCTGAAAACCAATCAGTAGAAGAAGAAACAGAAAAGAAATGGAAAACTCTTAAGGGAAAATTTTTTATGATTAGCGGGGCAAATATGTCTTGTGCTGGTGAACGCAATCCTCACGGACTGGCACCATATTGCCATTTAGGAGATGGCTTTTTACACCTCTTGGTGATCTATCATACTTCGGTATTTTACAGTTTGTTGACTTTGAATCGATTTACAAAATCTTCGTATACCACTGACGATTTACGACATGTTGAAATGTACCGTACTAAAGAATTTTATTTTCGTTCTGGAAGCAATCACAGTAGATGGAACTGCGATGGAGAAATAATGGAACAGACTGACATACACGCTAGGTAAGCAAAAGAAAAAACATTTTGAGACAACGCATTTTTTCAGAGTTCACCGCCAGTTACTTACAGTTTTTGGTAGAGCTTTAATCCACCAGCGAAGAACAAACGACGTAGTGCTTAACATTAAATAGAGAAAGAAACTGAATCCTTACACTATCCGAAACTATGTTTTTATATTGCGTTCAAGTGTAAAGTATTTATTTAAAAAATTGTGTACTGTAACCTCTTAGACCTTAATAAAAACCCTTCCTGACTTTACCAATTAGCTATAATTAAATTTAATGATGTAGGACCAGAAGCGCTTATATCCTCGTTCTTGTACAATATTCCTTGTTCTCTAGTAACAGGTACTTCGGTACGTTTCACCAAGCACAGGAAATCTCCGTATGGAAGGACATGTGAACCTACCTTTATCAGTAGATATCTCCTTTTCTAAACTGATACAATAAATTAAAGGCAATAAACTCGCAAACAGCACAAATAGCCCTCCTGTGTGCCTAAACGCTTGCTGCTAACCCAGCAAATGATTTTCCGATGATAAATTTGTGAAGCAGGGTAGATTGAACAACACGGCCTACATTCTGTTCCTTACTATTCTTATTTACTGCGACAGATGGAAAGAAAGCCAGCGGGATTTTACATGTAATTGTTTCTACATGACAATTGCATGAGTTAGAATAGATAGACAACACACATAGAATCGTTATATTACACTATTCTACCAATATACAATATATCAACGTTTTTTTGTTGTTTAAGCAGGACAGCTAGTTCGCCACCGGCCATTAAATTAAGTAAAATAATAGATCATTTTGTGGCTATTTTAACTTCAATATATTGCCCCATCACGTTACGTACAGTCTTCGCAAATAAACATCTTTCCTCATCTTGTTGTCATTCTATATGCATTGTCGTACACGTCACTTATATATATATATATATATTGTCGTGGAAATAATAGGTGAAGAGGGATAGATAGGTCTAGAGAATGAATTTGTAAAGACCGTGTATATAGGAAATAGGAACAATTTATTTACGCGTCAAATTAATGAAGGACGGATAACAGCATATTTTTGTATTTATGAATCGGAATGTTAAATTTGCATAACGTGTAGAAGCTTTGTAGTACGTGAAAACACAAGGATACGCATAATTAGCTTTAATATTTTAAAAGTTGTAAATCAAGTACATCAGATAATAAAGAGAACTTTTGGGTATATAAAATCAATAATGTAAACGCATATCTTCCATTTAACTAAACAAAGCGTTCGTTAAATAAAAATCCTAAGAAATTCTATAAGTTAAACAACTTGCAAAAAACAATTGCAAACGGACAGTTGCTTCATAAAAAAGCCTGACAGATAAATAAACAAGTTCAAGGAACCTGAAATGAACGTTGGAACAGAATTCGGTAGGAATGTAGTTAACGGTCGATTCAAAAGCTACGAAGACAACAGATGGTTTGAAAGCAAATTGGGATGGAATATCGATAGCATAAAACAGACAGAGATCACATATAATAGACATTGGGTAAAACACTCGTTTAAAGTACGGGACAAGTTTGGAGGTCAACCACAATATCGATTTTATGTTGCTTAAGTGGGATTGTAAAAGAAACAACGAATATGTGTTAGAGAGGTCAAGATAGTGGAAAAATGGACATAAGAATGGGAGAAATGTGCGTGATTCGATGAGTGCTAGAAATTTTCAAGAAGATCGCGACCGTTGTATTTTGTTGAGCAGTTTTCGGACTAAAGTGACGATAGAATGAGAATTCTCAGTTTTACAAGCTAGTTACGTACAAAATTTTTAGAATCGGTTACGGTAGGCGAGCTTTTCGACTGAAATAGAGTACAAGAGGGGTGTATAAACGGATATAAATACACTAGGAGACGCGGCAAAGCTCTCTTACTTCGATTATTTGACTTCGCTTAACTTTCACGGTAACATTCTAATATAAAATTTTATAACGGTGTTAGTACAGTCCGTCGAAAGTTAAATAAAAGTGTGAATTGCACGAGTGGGTGCTATTTAGTAGACGGTGCTGTAGCTACATTCAACGAACTAACGAGGGATGTTACTAAGGTAAGCGTGCTGAGAAATTAGTGGAACGAGGGTGCTTGGTATTTGGTAAATACGTAAGGTGATTAACTTGGCTTGGACAATTATCTGGGTCGAAACATTGAAAGCGTATGCAGAGATTTGGATAGCGGGTGGAAATGGGTTTGATCTACGTATAGCAGAGAGGCGTATGGAAGCAACTACGAGGTTTTTGGACAACATCTTCAGAGGTGACGATGGGAAAAGCTTACTCCAGGTAACGAAATTGATTGCTATTGCTATTGCTTAAACATTTTGAGCTGTTATTTTGTGCTAGAATGATTTGACACATTGGATGTGTATTTGATGAACATAAAAGCTCATTAGAAGGGCATATGTAAAGGACAATTTGTATTTATTATTTAAAGGTGTAAATAAATGACATAAAAATTCAATGTAAAGAGTAAACGGGTCTTTAGGGTTGTTAAAAACAAAGATGCGATGTATTTAGGCATTTACAGTAACTGGGTTTATACTGAGCTCACCATAGACCAGAGTAAAAGTCAATTTAGGGTTTCAAGACGGGCCCATCTACTCATATGAAACAAAAACTGTCGAAATAAATCAAAGTCATGAAATTTAAAATGGATTTAATGATTGAGATTGTAATATTTTATGAAGCTGTATATCCGAATGTGTAAATATTTACTTGGTAATGGAAAATTTTAATTTCTATGAATAAAAGGTTGTATGTTTCGTTGCATTATTTGAATGGTAATTTTATTTGGCAGTATATGTAATAAAGATCGAACTTAGAATGGTAAGTATCTATGAAGAAGTAGGTTTTAGAGCTAGCCGTGGTATGCAGAAATAAGGAGGCGTTCCAGAGATTGGAATATTTTTCTTATTTTTCAGAAAAATATTTAGGTAACTTTCTCAGAAGTTAGGATCATAATTCAAAGAAGGGGGGCGAGAAGAAAAAAGGTTTTTTTCACAGTAATTCACAGCAATGTTATGACGGCCCAACGCTGGGGCTCGATTTAGCCGCACTTTTATATGGCCCAAACGTGGAACAAGAATTCAGAGAAGACTTCCATAGCTATTTTATGCAGCCCAACGCTGGGGCTTGATTTTAGGCTTATTCACCGCAATATATATATATATATATATATATATATATACATATACATATAGACACATAAATAAATAAATAAAGGATGTTTGCCGTCCGCAAATTAAATTTGTCTATAACAAAATGACTTAAGATGTATATGTAAATAAGCTTTTATAAAAATAATAAAAGCAAATTCACCTATACAAATCGAGCTAATAATTGCATAGCCATAGATGAAACAATCACTCTATTGCTTTACAAGAGGAAGGAACATCCATTGACCGGTTTCGGCTTTTTAAACCTCGCCAGAATGGAGTAGTTTCTAACACCATTATGAAGCAATCGAAGCTATTATTGATATAAGCTTGAAGGAAACTTTGTGTCATGGCAAGAGTATAATAAAACACCCATCAAGTGGCAAACACCACACTAAGCGCTAAGGTACAAAAGTTGATTCAAAACTAAATTGTAGTTTTATAGATGGCCATGCAAGTATGTTCTGCCTTTGAGATTTGTGAAATGCTATGAGCAAAACTTATTCGCAATAAATAACATTCTATTCCGTGGCGTCGCTCGTTCTCTTGCCCACACCAAATCATGCTAATAAGTAAATAAAAGATATTTGCAGCCCGTAAATTAAATTTGTTTACAACAAGATGACTTAACATGTATCTGTAAATAAGCTTTTATAAAAATAATAAAAGCAAATTCAACTATACAAACCGAGCTAATATTTGCATAGCCATAAACAAAACAATAACTCTATTGCTTCACAAAGGAAAGAAACATCCATTGACCAGTTCCGGCTTTTTGAACCGCATCAGAATGGAGTAGTTTCTAACATCCTTAGAAAGTAATTTAAGCAAATACTGATATAGGCTCGAAGGAAACCTTGTGTGACGGCAAAAGTATAATAAAACCGCCATTAGACGGCATAGATCCCCTCTATTATTTTCGGTTCCTCATGTTTTTCCTCTCGGTTTTATATGTGTCTAAATTCGCAGTTCTAGCATCGTGGCGCTTTTTTCTCAGGCTTCGCGTCACGTAGTACCCGTTGTATCACCTCCTACAAGTCTTTTGGTTCGGCTCCTCTACAGAGCGTCCAATTTGCCGCAGATTAAATGTGTCGCCTGTTTTGCCACCTCAAACTCTAAAGCACGAACCAACGCATTACGTGAAGTCGTTGTCCGAGCCAGCCGTAATGCATGCTTGATTTCCTCGCCGCGTATTCCATGAATGAGGGTCTGAACTACCACCAACTCTAGATAGCTATTCGGTGCTTTTGTGTATGCTCGTCTCACCAGACAAGCGATTTCTGCTCCAACTTTTACAAATTTTGTTAACCTGTTGATAACGGTTTTTCACTTGAGGGTAGTACACTTGTTGCAGGCAAGAATTGCCGTATCTCATTTCCAGACTTGATGTCAAGGCCACGTAGCTTCATTCGACATGATCTGGTTTGGTATGCAAAATATTCAAGTCCTCAGCTCGTAACGTGACAATCAAAGCGATTGCTCTTTCACCATAGTTCCAGACGGTAGCTATGGCAGCAGCCTCGGATTATTTAAAATATGTCTGCCAAGGTAACTTTCCATCAAATGTGGGCGGCTTTGCTCTTAACCTTGACGTCTATTTGCAATCCTCGAATTCTTAAATTCTGTGGCGTGCAATTGTATCACCGGCACAGAGGGCTTTGGTGTTGGCACTGTTATGGAATTAATTCGTTTCTCCACCGTCAGTACCTCATTATCCTTTTTACGCAAGTCTTCTATATTATCATATTTCTATAAAGTTAAGAACACTGCGTGAATCACAACTTCATACGGTACATTGAACTTCCGATGGAAACTGTGTTGGATCGCCTCCTTACTTAATGTGGTATGGCGCCTCTCAATTATGCATTTACATGTACACACGTTCCTAAAACATCCGTTCAAATTTTGGGCTTATAGTTTTAAGATTTTTTTTTTACGTAAATATGAATCTACGCCAGTTACATATCCCCTAAATTAGGATGCATATGTAATCAAATGGAAGTATAAAATCTTAAGTTAAGTTGTTACAATGTATAACTGAGGACACATTATAAAAGGTTAATGGAAGTTCAAAAACCAGACATGAGAATGGATGTTAATACTTTGTATTCCAGACGTAACATGACACTGCAGGTGCAGGCCGCAATAGATTGTAAGAAACCTATTGTTAGAATTAAGATTACTAAGAAGTAATACTTTATATTGTGTAAAGAAAATAGCGGACATGAGCTCTGCAGTTCCCACAAGCAATGTGAGGGGCAGAAATAGCATAAATACCCTCAGGAGCCCAAGATGGCCAGTCAGTCTTGAGCTTCACAACTTTAACATTGTTGGTTGTTCGAGCTACTCAATTTTGTTTAATTAATTTATTTACTGAAAAGTAACTTTGATTGTTAAACGCTAATGAATATAACGCAACCACTTGTTACATTCAATTGTAATTTCTGTTTTAATAAAAATCGACAGAAGAGATTTTTTGGAAAAAGTCTTTTTAAAAAGCCGCTCCAAAAGGCCCAAAATCTATCTGGAGCAGCGGGAGGATTCCAGAAGGGCACTAGCGAATCCAAAATCGAGGAAACTGGTGGTCCTGAATGTTTGATCTTTATCTGGAAGAACAAAAAAAATTTGAACAAGGTACAAAATTGACCAAGCTCAAGGAAAGAAAACTGATGGAACTGGCAATCAAAATTATGTAAGTTCATTTATCCTAACCATTGTCAATTATTGATATTAGCTAGTAAAGCAGTGAAAGAATTTATATACGCATTTTTTGCACAATTTATTATTACATTTTATCGCAATTTATTAACAAAAATTTTTTTTCAGCAAACTCATTTTTTACAAAGGAATTTATATATACGCATTTATACACAAGTATTACAATGTATTACGATTTAGAAATGAAACAATTTCAGCAAAGTTTGAGCCTAGAGTATAATTAGAACACAAGTTTATGTACAGTCTCATCACATTCTATAATTAAACACTTTCAGTGCAACAAATTAACGAAAGTATATAATTATAGAAGCATTCTATGTACTTTATTATTGAAACAATTTATTCAGCGGAAGTTTGAAACAAAAGCGTGTAGTTATTACACAGCTCTTATACAATTTATTGCAGAAAACTATTACTGAAATAAAATTATTTTGCATTAATTTGCAAGCACTACAAAAAGTTATAATTATACACTTAACGCAACAGTAACAACTGGTGAGACAATTAATCAGCAAAACTCTTCAATGTAATTATAGCACTTGATAATTACATATGAAATATACCTAAAAGATAAAGGATTCTTTAAATAACTAAATACCAATTTTAATACAATCTTAACACAATACAAACTCAACTGAAAAATAATTATAGTATTAAAAACAAGGAACATGGAAAATATGCGGTTGTATCCCGACTCAATCCCGGTATACGACGAAAATCAAGTAATAATAGATATCTTTATCACCGCGTGTGAGACATTTTTAAAATCCTTTTATAAAGAAGGCAACACTGACCACAACGTCAGCAAATTAATCGAAAGAGCATTAACACTAATTGCAAGCCGCGATAACCATGAACAATGGGAAGATTTCAAACGGTTGTTAATAGCGTATTTCGGCGACCGGAGAAGTATCAAATGTCTGGTAAGACACTTAATAAACCTCCGAATGGAACCCAATCAATCACCCTACCATTTTGGTATGAGATGCCAAGATGTGACGAGTTTAATCTTAACCAAACTAAAAATCGAAGAACCCGACCAAAATATACGTTTATTAAAGACGAAAATGTACGACGAAATGGCTTTAGACACGTACTTTAATGCATTACCTGAACGGCTATCGGACAGAGTAAGATTTCAACATCCCCAAAATTTAGAGGAAGCAATAAATATGATAGTAGAGGAAGAAATAGGATATATAATCCTAATGCAAATAAAAATTAGTTACCGATGAAAACAATACAAATCGCGAGACAATTACCAACACAACAGAAATTTACATCTCTTAACGCACCAACGAATCAATCTCAAACGAACATTCAATCTTTAATAACACAAATTTCCACAACCAATTTAGACAATTTCCAAGACCCACATTTAACTTAAACTTTACAAAACCCGTAGTTACACCAAGGTTTAATCAAAACATAAACCAACAAAGGCAAACATTTGGCACAAATTCCAACAGAACCACACTTATGACAAATAACAATAACAATTCCAACAGTTATTACAAACCAACTTCTATGAACGCTTCATCTGGTAACACTAGACAAAACACAAAAATATCGCAAATCAAACCCAATTATAACCAAAAACAAAACTTCACTTCCGAAGAACTATTCCACCAAGAAGTAGAAGATTTTGACAACCCGGACGCGAATAATGACGCAACTTTGGGTAGAGACGATGAGACAAATTACGAATGTCACAACCCCTATGAAAACTACGGAGAGGACGAAGAAGAAAATGCGTGCTCAAATTTTCAGCTAGACCGATTCAAATACGACCAAACGTAATTAATTTAAATAACATAAATCAACACATTTTACCCTACATAGAAATACCTCTCGCAGAACTCCAATTACTAATCGATACTGGATCTTCAAAAACTTGAATTAGCCCCAGAACCGTACAAAAACATTATTTAGATTTTGTAGAAAGAGAACCCTTCAAAATCCAGACAGCCCACAAAACGACAGTACACCAATTTGTAGCAAACATACCCCTACCAAAAATTTTTAACGCAAAAATGAAACACAAATTTTGCATCTTCAAATTTAACGACAAATACGACGGATTAATAGGCATGGATCTTTTAAGAAAATTAGGAGCAAACATTGACATAAAAAACCGATTACTGAGTACAAAACACGGACAAATTCCTATTAAATTCCAAAACAGTAATATTCAAACTGTGTAATAATGCGGTGTAAATTTCGATAACTAATTTGGAAAAGAGGTATGGACTGTATAAAATTTAAATTGATGATGTACAAACAACATAATTAATATCTTTAAACAAATCAGTTAATCAAACGTTTACTATATGCACTTACCTTGTTAATGATGCGGCCGTGCGGATGAAGAAACTTTGGAACAAATACAAGTCTTCCTTTGGCGGATGAAGTGGAGCACAATTAACGATAGCGATTTATCAAAGCTGTTCATATACAATTGCGATGCGAACTCTATTAACGACGAAGCGAGACTCTCAACAAAGCGGTTCATACGTAATTAGTTTTACGTATAACGAGTACAAAATGCAATGCTGTCAGTTCGGAAGACGAGACGCAACTATATTCTTCTGGCTTCGTGGATTTTCCAATCGATACTTGTTTGCAGCTACCCACCAACACACAGAGCTTTATCACTCACGGCACTTGAAACGTGCTTAAGTAAACACCTGGGGCTTTTGCAATAACAAATTTAAAATATACACGCGGCTAATTTAAAATAACAATAAAATTAAGCTTTAATTATTTACTATAAACGGAACATACCGCCCATCAAAATGCAAGGCATTTTAAAGAAAAAATAATTATAAGGCGAGGGGGGGGGCAGAAATGAGCAAGCAAAAAAGAAAAAAAGGATCTACAAAAACAAAAGAAAAAAAGAAGAATTCTTTTTTCTACATTCATTGCAGGCAAAGGGCAGAACTTTAACACAGGACGTTTCAGCTTGCCATGAGCGGTTTTAAGTGTGACCACCATCACAATACCATCTGTCCCAGGATGCACAGCCACAACACGGCCAAGGGACCAACATTAGCGACCTTAATTAGTACTAAGGTGCCCAAATCAACTTGAGGAGACGGGGTGTGCCACTTTGAGCGCTCTTGTAGCGAGTGTAAGTATTCTTTGGACCAACGGGACCAAAAATCTTGGTGAATGCGCTGGAGCAGTAGCCAGCGACAGAGGCGGTTAAGCGGTAGGTGAGAAAGTGCGGGCTCCGGAAGGGCGGTTAAAGGGGCCAAAGTTAAAAAATGAATGGCTTCAAGTTCGATAGAGAAATAAGAATGTTGAGTATACACAAGCAAGGGGATCAAAGCGTTGTGTAACTCAGAAGATGACAAAGGCCCGGAGAACCTTTCGAGTGGGTGATGTAAATTATGGCGAAAACGGAGAATCCAAACAACAATGCGAGTAATAAATAAAAAAGAAGAGTGACATCCAAGAGGATGTTATGTCAGCGGATAAAACAATAGAGCGTTATTCAGTGAAAACTTCAGGAATATCTGAGCGCGGAATATATAGACTGTAGTTTTCGACAGACCCATACAAGGTTGGTGAAGCCGCTCAGCATAGAGAACATTGGCATGAGTCGGTAGGGACCACGCGACCCGACAACGGCAGGATTCCCGGTGGAGGGGATGTGATGCCAAGAGGCGCGAGACGTGTTTTTCTGAATGTAAGCAACACGATTGGCGACGAAAGTCTTCCAACGCTGCGGCGGGGAACGAATCCAGGACTACCATGGGGTCAGACCAACAATAAATTTTATAAAAAGTAAGGTTCGAATCAAAAGATTTGAGGACAAAGGTTAATAATTTGTATGCCAGTGTGGCGGCCAACAATTCGAGACGGGGTAAAGAGATTGTACGAAGAGGTGCGACCTTAGACTTAGCGCCACTAAGCGAACCTCAACGGCGGAAGGAGTAACAAAGCGAAAATAAACAACAACATAGTAGCCACGTTCGGAAGCGTCAGCAAAACAGTGAGCTTCGCACGTAGTAAACTGTGGCGGGATAAGCAAGCGGGGTAAAGCGAAATCCAAAAGAAGCGGTAACTCATGCAAGTATCTTTCCCACAAACGGAGGAGGTCAGGGGGAGGGGTAGCATCCCAATCTAATTTTAACGACCATAAACGTTGAATTACATGTTTTACCAGAAATGTAAGAGAGGATAAAAGTCTTATGGGGTCGAAAATACGAGATAAGTTAGAAAGTAGATTGCGTTTGGTACAGGAGGTACTTAGTGGCTGAACTAGAGAACAAAAATTATCTGAAGTGGGATTCCATTGAAGAACCTAAAACTTTTAAGGGTTGAGTATCAGGATCCTCAAAGAAGCGGAAATGCTGCGTAGCGGAAAGATCTTTTAATAATTCGGGATGGTTACTTGACCATTTATGAAATTCGAAATCACCAAGTTTTAAAAGAGCAATTACTTGATTACGTAGAGCGAGGGTTGATTCAATAGAATCTCCACCAGTGGCGATGTCATCAATATAAGTATGGTGGCGAAGTGCGAAAGCGGATAATGGATAAGAATTCCCTTCGTTCACTGCTGAAGCGTGCGTATGGCAAGAAAGGGAGCACAATTAGTTCCATACGAAACGGTATTTAATTTAAAATCCTGAATGTGCTACTCAGGTGAGAAGCGCCAAACAATTCGTTGATAGTCACACTGAGTGGGATTTACAAGAACTTGTCTGTACATCTGACGAATATCGGCAGTGACAACATAAGGATGCAAACAAAATTGTAACAAAATGGCGGTGATATTGGGCTTCAACCTCGGCCCAACAAACAAGTGATCGTTTAAGGACGATTGAGACAGAGTTTTAGCGGAAGCGTCGAAAACAACTCGTAATTTCGTACTTACGCTTTTGGGTTTCACAACGCAATGATGCGGGATGTAATAAGAAAAGTCCGAATGAGACCCAATAACAACAGATTACATATGTTGAGAATCAAGATATTTACGCATAAACGAAGCGTACTGTTCGTAAACACGAGGTTGCTTAAGTAGACGATTTTCTAAAGCGACAAATCGTTGTAAAGAAAGATCACGACTACCTGGAAAAAATGGTTCTTGATCTCTAAACGGCAATGAGACGACATAGCGACCTTGTTCATTGCGGCGAAACGTATCCACAAAATGTTTTTCAACAAGAGTTTCTTCAGGCGTGAAAGGTTGAGCGGCGGGGATATTTTCGACTTCGAATTTAGCGACAATATCTTCCAATGGGGAAGTAGAATCTGTCATACAAAACAAGCTAGTTATTTCAGAAGCGGGCGAGGAAGGTATGTTTCCCATTAAAACAGATCCAAAGATAATATTAATAGCAACAGGTTGGTCGCTATCACCCTGGATGCGACCGTCTAATAACACTTGGGGGAAAATATCCGCGCCGAGTAAGAAATCAATGGGTCCAGATTGAGCAAAGAGCGGATCAGCTAGCTTGAGGTTAGCCAGATGATTGAAATGTTGTAAAGAAGTATTAGAAGTAGGTAATTCACAAATTTTGGGAACTACTGCAACTTGAAAATAATCGGTGAAGAAACATCTATTGGTTTGAGCGAAACGGCGACAGTGTCATGCTGAGCAGCTGAGAGCATGGAACCTAAACCACTAAGGGTAAGAGAATGTGGAGTAGCACGAAAACCTAAACGTTTCACACTACTTTGCGAAATAAACGAAGTTATGCTGCCCGAATCGAGTAAACCGCGAAATTGCTGGAAAGAAATAGAGCTAATCAGCAATTTCCACTTGAATAGTGGAAAGTAAAACTACTGAAGGTTTAGCTAAAGAATTAAACAAAACAACATTTGAAGTTGACGGACCACTACAGCTAAACGGAGTCGAAGATTCCTCAGAGGTCCGAGGTGAGGAAGGCTTGTAGCGGTCTTGAATCGCGGGTATAGAGCGAGGTGATACCTTAGAAGCGGCGGTGTCCGGGCTCAAGCGAGCCTGGCTACTAGCAGCGAAAGCGGGTTTAGACGAAACGCGATCGAAATGCAATATCGAATGATAACGTTGATTGCATTGGCGGCATGAAAAAGTAGACTTACATTTATTTAAAATGTGAGAATTGCCAAGACAATTAATACACAGATGTTGGTTTTTTTGCAAAGTTGTAGCGATCTTGCGACGAAAGTTTAACGAAATCATTACAGCGATAAAAATTGTGATTTTGCTTGCAAAGCGGACATTTATTAACATTAGGTTCTGTACTAACATGGAAACAGCAGAGCGAGGTTTAGACGGGTTACTGGAATGAATAGCTTTGTTTAAATCAGTTTTATGATTTACTGACAAATTCGATAAGGATTTACACGTATTTTCCAGATAAGCAACAACTTTTTATAAAATGGGATAGCGGTCGGATTTTGATGCATTTCAAAACTACGAGCGGTGTGTACATCCAAGCGGTTTAAAATCATTTGTACAAGAATAAAATCCCATTCCTCTACGGGCAAATCAAATTTTTTAAGCGCTTGTAAATTATCCACAAAAGTAACAACTCATTTTTGTAAACCGACGGGGTTATTGGAGTTTAATTTAGAAAATTTATCAATATTGTTCCATAGAGCAGAGGTAATGTGACGAATATTACGATATTTTTCACGAAGTTTTGTGTATACAAGAGCGTAATTGGATTCAGTAGGATCGAAGTTTTTAATGGTTAGGAGTGCGGAACTTTTTAGTGATGATTGAAGATACGAAAATTTATCTACGTTGGGCAAATCGTTATTAAAATGAACGAGACTATCAAAACGATCAATGAAACTTTCAAATAAACAACTTTCCCCATCAAACGTAGGCAGCGTTAGCGGAGGTAATGATACTTTTGACCTTAAAGTATCTAGCGGCGGCGGGGACAACTCAACCTGGGGTGAAGATTGGCTAGTAAACAGCTTGAAATATAGCGTTTTTATTTGGAAATAGCTGTTGTCAAAGCGTCTACGGATAACGTCTTCCAATTCGAATTTTTCATCAGCGTCACCGGCTGAAGAAATTACACTCACTATCCAATTATGATGCGTGAAGAAATTTTCCCTCACGGTTTCCAACGATTCATATTGAGCGCAAAATAAATCTAAGAAAGCGGGTTTGACTGTAGATTTTTGAGCAATTTCAAACATTTCTTCTAGGGTATTAATAGCGATGTTACGTAAGAAACAAGTTCGCTTTAACTTTTCTGCTATAGTTAAACATAATTGAATACAAGCGCAGAGGAGATAAAGAACAAAAACTTGACAATATTAATTGCCTAGCGGCGATAACAAACGTAAACCTATTGCACGGCAGATAAGAAGTGGTCGTAAACTCAACAATGCAAATTATGCTAATTAGCTGTCACTGCTTTGACGAGCGGTATAATTAACCATGAGTTTGTTGTTAATTGCAAATCCAGCGAGAAGCATGCCAAATGTGTAATAATGCGGTGTAAATTTTGATAACTAATTTGGAAAAGAGGTGTGGACTGTATAAAATTTAAATTGATAATGTACAAACAACATCATTAATGTCTTTAAACAAATCAGTTAATCAAAGCGTTTACTATAAGCACTTACCTTGTTAATGATGCGGCCGTGCGGATGAAAACACGTTGGAACAAATACGAGTCTTCTTTTGGCGGATGAAGCGGAGCACATTTAACGATAGCGGTTTAGCAAAGCGGTTCATATACAATTGCGATGCGAATGTTTTAACGACGAAGCGAGACTCTCAACAAAGCGGTTCATACGTAATTACTTTTACGTATAACGAGTACAAAATGCGATGCGGTCAGTTCGGAAGATGAGACGAAACTATATTCTTCTGGCTTCGTGGATTTTCCAATCGATACTTGTTTGCAGATGCGCACCAACACACAGAGCTTTATCACTCACGGCACTTGGCGCGTGCTTAAGTAAACACCTGGGGCTTTTGCAATAACAAATTTAAAATATACACGCGGCGAATTTAAAATAAATCAACAAACTCGATGAAATAAAATTTAGCTTTAATTATTTACTATAAACGGAACACAAACCGATCAAAAATACACAATCGCACCAAGGACAGAAAATCAAATAAAAGTTTTAGTAAGCTTAAAACACGACATAGGCATAAATCACATAACATTTCAACAAGGAGTAGAAACACCCACCGCGTTAGTACAAATGAAAGACAGTTAAGCCAACACAACAATTTTAGACTCAAACTATTACTCCATAGAACTATCATTAACAAATCCAATAGAAGTAAATTTTAGCGAGATGGAAATCGACGAAGAATATGAAAGAGACTCCAACCCTACAAGATACGATAGCATGTTAAAAAAAAAATTTAATTAACATTCGTTTTAATGAAGATATTAATAACAAAGAAGAGAGAGAAATCAAGGACCAATGTTTTAAATACCGAGATACATTCCATTATGAAGGAATACCTTTAACCTTTATCAACACCGTCAAACATAAAATAGAATTAACCGACAATAAGCCAATCTTCACCAAAGCATACAGACTACCTCAAGCAAGTCAAAAAGAAGCAGATAGACAGGTAACAGGTCTATTGAAGCAAGAAATCATCCAACATTCAAATACCATGGAGCAGCCTTCTATTAATAATACAAAAATGTTAGATGCCTCGTGCAAACGCAAGTATAGACTGTTCATCGATTACAGTAAACTAAATGAGAAAACTAAACAATAAATACCCACTACCCAATATTTCGACCTTAGACCTCGCCTCAAGATATCACCAAGTAGAGATGAACGAGAAAGACACAACCAAAATAGCTTTTAGTACACCTAGAGGACATTATGAATACAAACGCATGCCGTTTGGATTGAAGAACGCACTCGCTACTTTTCAAAGTTAATGGACAGTTATATAGAACATTTAAACGAAGTGAAAGTGCCAAACCTACACTACGATATCAGTGTTTGGACAATTTTATTGATCATTGTAATAATTTTATTAACTATGTATTTATTGTGCATAATGTATCTTAGATATAGAAGCAAAGAAACAAATGATAGTCATAAGGACAAAGAAACAAAGGCAAATAAAGAAATCACAAAAGATCCCTTAGGAACAATAAGTTTTAAAAATTAAATATAACCCTTAATTTTCATCTACGTCGGGAGGAGTTACATATCCCCCAAATTAGACCAGGGTAGAAAATTAATTAATTACATCAAATAATTTTAATCACCGTGTATAAGGAATTTTATTAGATAATACGCTTTATTAAAAAAACCGTGGAGCATACAAATTCATTCGTTTCATTAAAAATAAGAGATTTAAATTATTTACAAGACGCTTTCTATAAAAAGAAGCAGTATTAAAATGCTCAACATGTAGTTTAATTATTCCAAGTAAAGAAACACATGGAAATTACGTGAAAAATTTATATTAATTAATTCAAGTTTAAGTAACGAGTATTAAACAAAATGTACAAATAATAATTGAATATTTAATTAGGATTCACTAAAAATTAAAGGGTATTATTTTAATTGGAGTTAATTGAACCATTAGTAACATATAATATGCATAAAAGCTTGTAAAAACCCAATAATATTCAAATCGTAGAAGTGTTAGTTAGAAGTAGGACGATTGAACACCTGCGTATTTTTAAAAGTCTCGTTCTGCGTAAATTTTACAGATAACAAATGATTACAGAGAATGTTGGAGAAACCGTCGCTTAATATTCACGAGAAATGCTAATAAGGTGGGTTATTTCACAGTCAATGTGGACTGAAAATAACCGATACTAAAGAATATCGATTCGTACCACTCAGAACAGGGTAGATAGAGACAGATAATATGCGCAAGACAGAGACACATATAATTAAAGGCGTGGGTTGAGCAACGTCACTGGGTTGCGATTGGTTGAAAATAAGAGGTAAACATGAGAGGTGTAAAAATAACATTTCTATACAAAATTGATTTGTTCTCAGACGTTGCGTGCCGTGTGTAAAATTTCTGAGATTTAACTGGTGCGAGTGCAAATTTAATAAGAACCGCGTGCCGGGCGGTGGAGATGGGAACATAGTATGCGAAATTCTAGAAACTGTCCGTTTTGGGGACAAAAGCGACGTACAGGCTAGCGGTTATATATACCCGTGTTAATATGAGTTTCTCTCTCTTAGTTTTTCGATTTTGATTGAATAATTTAAACAGTTTGCTCGTATCTTTTGGTGATTATTTAATACTTTAAAACAGTTTGTTCTTTACGTGCTACAATGAAAGTAATTTAGTGCACTTAGAAAAGAAGATGCAAGGTAATAAAGTCTAGGTATAATTGCGAGTACTGTACCAATCATTCAAATTTGCAACGACAAATGAATAAACAAAAGTAGGCAGTTTTGGCGTATAGCGTGAAAGAAGTATGAATTTCTTTGCTATTTTCGGGGGTGTTAATAATTAAATGATTCATAAACGTGACTGGATCCACAAAACAAGATACAGATATACACAGATGAGTTCCGGAAAAGCACTGAAACAACTTTAGATGTATGGTGGTGTAGAAAATTTTAAAGGCGACCAGTAATCCGAGGACCTAAACATAACCTAGTTGGAATGGTGTGATTAACAGAGGACGATGTACTTTGGAGCCACGAGTGCATTAACCTTCAAGTAACTTATGCTTTGTTGTTCGATTTTTGATGTTTTGGTGTGTGTTGAATAACTTTATAATTTATTTACTTAAAATGGACAGTAGTGAATTGGTACTAACAACAAATTTTAATTTTAAGGTGAAATTTTCTTGTTTAAGTAGAAAGGAGTATTTAGTATTGATGTTCTGGATTATGATGAAAATTTGGGTATGTCTTTGAGCTCAATTAGACGAACCTGGTTAATTAACGTAAAGGGGTGGGAGATGCTCCCTTTGTACTCAGACTCAGGTCTGCATATATTGTTTTATTAATTAGTAGGCATCCTACAAGGACTTTAATTCTGGATGCAACAAATTTAATCTTGAAATTTTCTGATACTGAAATTTATGCTGAATTTTAATTTTGAAATTTTAATGTATTGTGAATATTGATGTAAATAGAGTTAACGTTGGTGTTTGTGATAGGAATGTGTTTGTTTTTTTTATGATTGAGGATGAAAGTTTTAACTAGGTGAGCAGCCGAGGCGGAAAAGAGTAAAGAGGCGATTAACAGAAGAAAGTCAACGGACCAGGTAATTTAATAGGCTCTTTGTAGGTGTTCACAGCATTCTTGACGCCCAATCTGTGGGGCTCGAATGTTTTTTTTTTTGAAAGGGCCAGTTCCTGCAGATATGAGAGGATTCACAGCATTCTTGACGGCCCAACGCTGGGGCTCGATTCGAAAACCGTAGTTCCCAGAACACGAGAGGATTCACAGCAATATATATATATATATATATATATATATATATTGCTGTGATATCCCCTTTGAATGCGGGAACTGGGTCCTTTCAACAAAAAAATTCTAGTCCCACAGATTGGGCGTCATAAACGGCTGTGGTCCTCTTTTCGCCTCGGCTGCTCACCTAATGTTATAAACCTCCTCATTCATAAAAAAAAACAACACATTCCTACCAAAAACATCAACGTTAACTCTATTTACATCAATATTCAAAATACATTAAAATTTCAAAATTAAAACTCAGCATAAATTTCAGTTTTAAAAGAATTTCAAGATTAATTTTATTATCATTTTAATGTGCATCCAAAATTAAAGTCCTTGTTGGATGCCTAGTAATTAATATAACAATATAAGCAGACCGGAGTCTGAGTATAAAGGAGCATCTACCACCCTTTACGTTAATTAACCAGGTTCGTCTAATTGAGCTCAAAGACATACCCAAATTTTCATCATATTACCGAACATCAAAACTAAATACCCTTTCTACTTCAACAAGCAAATTTCATCTTAAAATTAAACTTTTATGGTTAGTACAATTTCACTAATGTCCATTTAAAGTAAATCAATTATAAAGTCATTCAATACACACAAAATGTCAAACAAAATAGTATAATTTACCTGAAGGTTACTGTCCTCGTAGCTTCAAAGTATCGTTTCTTTAGTTAATCACACCATTCAACAGGATTATATTTACGGCTTCTGATTCTCTACGCTTTTAAAATTTTCTCCATCACCATTTATTTAAAGTTGTTTCTGGGCTTTTCCGGAACTCATCTGTGTTTATCTGACCCTTGTTTCATGGATCCAGACACGTATTTGAACCATTTAATTATTAACACCCCCGAAAAATAGCAAAGAAATTCTTGCGTCTGTCACCAATATACGCCAAAACTGCCTACTTTTGTGTATCCATTTGTCGTTGTAAATTTTGCTAATTGGTACAGTGAAACTAAATTTTATTACCTTGTATCTAAGTGCACTGAAGTACATTCATGTTAGCACGTAAATAACAAACTATTTTGAATCACAAAATATACAAGCAAACTTTAAATTATTTAATCAAACTAAAATGCACTGTTTAACATCTTCAATCAAGTCGCGTATGTACGAGCTTTTAACGCATCGAATCGTCAAAAGTCTAAGAGAGCTTGTTTATATTCATCTCGGTATATATAGCAAAAAGCCTGTCTGTCGGCCTGTTCCCCAAAACGGGTAATTCTAAAGAATTCCTCATTCTATGTTCCCAGTCCGTCGCTCGCGCGTCGATTTTTACGAATTTTCACTCGCCCCATTTAAATCTCAGAAAATTTCCACACGGCACGCAAGCATGTCCGAGAAAAACTAATTAATTTTGTACAGAAATTGTTGTTCTACCTCTGATATTTGCATCCTATTTTCAACCAATTGTGACCCTCGTGACGTTGCTTAAATCCCGCCTTTTACAATATGTGTCTTTGCTTGACGCATTTTCTCTTTCCTTCTCTAACCTGTTCGTATTGGTGCAAATTGATATTCTTTATTATCGATTATTTTAGTCCACATGGAGTGTGAAATAACCCAGCTTTAGCAATTCTCGTAACTATTATGCGACGTTTTCCCAAGATTCTTTGAAACATTAATTATCTGCAAACTTTACGCCGAATGTGACATTTAAACTACGCAGGTGTTCAAATATAATATTAATTCTCAGAGTCTTATTCCGTGGTATTTTAATCTTGGATTTTCACAAGTTTTTATAGGTATTATATGTTACTAACGGTTTAATTAACTCCAATTAAATTGATTTCTATCCTTTCATTTTAGCGAATACAACTTAAATATTAATTATTATGTGTACACTTTGTTTAATACCGGTTACTCGAAATAGAGTTAATTAAGATAAATTTTGCACGTAATTTCTCTTTGTTTAGGAATAATTACATTACACGCAGAGCTTTTCAATACTGCTTCTTTTGATATAAAGCGTCTTATAAATAATTTAAATTTCTTATTTTTACTGAAACGACCGAGTTTATTTATGCTTCAAGGTTTTAATAACGCGTATTATTTAATGAAATTCCTTATACACGGTGATTAAAATTATTCGATGTGATTATTTAATTTTCTACCCTGGTCTAAATATGAGTATTTTCCCCCTATTTGAATACAAATAATCCCACTTATTTGAATGCAAATATAAAGCATTTAGACAAAAAAAATTACAAAAAAAAATTGCCTATCTCTCTATACCCTTATCTATCTAACTTACCTACTTTGTCTCCAATCCAAAAAAAATATATTTACACCTACCCTATATCCCTATCCTATTCCTAACTCTCACCTACTCTTCACTATACTTTACTTCCCCCTACCTAATCCTATATACCTATCCTATTCTAATTCTATTCCTAACTCGCCACTAATCTTATAAGAAATATCTATACTTAACCTATCTTATTTTCTTCCTACATTTACTCTTTATTCTCATCCTAAACCTATTCCTAATTATCTCCCATATTTATCCTATACCTAGCTTTATTTTCTATAAACGCTTACTTCTACTCTTCTATCTACACCTATTCTATCCCTATCCTATTTCTATTCCTCTATCTATACTAAAATTCACCTATCTCTATCCTTTGTTCATCAAGTTATTTAAATCTAACTCTCTTCTTGACCCTCCAAGTCTTTCGTCTAACTATCCTAATACTCTTCATCCCTATTTCTCCCCCTTCTATATCTATACTTAACATCTCTATTATCTCACATACAATAAACTTATCATCCCTCTTATCTTGACTCTTAAATATTACTTCTTCTTCAGTCTCTACACATGTCTGTTTCTCATTTACTATTTTTTTCTTTTCTGCCGACAAACCAAACGATACTACTTTAAAATTCTCGATTTTTCCCTCTATGGAAAATCCTATGTACCTTCTAGAACTCTTATGTAATGGAATTTGCCAGAATGAATCCCTTAAATCTACTTGATTAAAAACAAACTTGCCATCTTTACTTAATTTCGCCTTCACCTGCTCCTGATATGCTGCTTCTACCCCCACTACTTCTGCATGTTTTTGTATTAAAGCTTGAACCTCTACTTTCCTATCCTCTGGACATCTTATCGTGTTGATCTGTTTACCTTCATCATCCTCTACCTCTACCACATTAATACTAAACCCCGTGTCATCCTCTGTGACTTCATAACTGCCCTTCCATGGCACTACCCTATCCTTAATCCTTATTACCTTCCTTTCCATATCTATCAAAACCCCTAACTTCATCATACAGTCAACACCTAAAATGCTCTGAAACTTCAGTCCAGGTACAATTACAAACTCCTGTTCACAGCTTAAACCTCCTATATCTATCCTAAGCACCACAACACTATTTACTACAGCAAACTTCTTTTTATTTGGAGCTACTAAATGGCTACGCTTTATTGGCATAATTCTATCACAAACCTTATCCCTAATTTTGCTGACGAATTCCTCCGATATTAAACTCGCCTCTGCCCCTGTATCAAGTAATACTTCTACATTATTCTCAAAATTTCTAAATTAATAATTGGCAAACATAATTTTTCCTCAGTTTCTGGCTCTACTTCCTCCTCAATTTTGAAAAATTCACGTGGATGTTCGTATACATTTACACAGAAATCTAGTGGTCTGTCGCGTTCTAAAAATCCTGTCTCATCCTGTTTTCCGTGCTTGGTCCTGGTTGTCCTTCTACAACCTGTGCGTACGTCCTCCTCGTGTTAATATCCGTGTCCCTGTCTCTATTCGGCGTGCTGGTCACAGTCCTGTTTACTTCCGGTAAACTGTTCTGTCGCGTGTAACTAGGTCTTGGCGTCGGTCCCCTAGTCGCACTATTGCTCCTGTATTCCTGTCCTCGTCGTTCCCAATTCGGTCGAAAATTTCTGTTGTAGTCAGGCCGTCTCGGATAATTCGGTGTCCTGTTGTCAAACCTAACTGTGTTAACGTTTCGTTCTCGTATCTCTCTTGTCCGTCCAACACATACATCGTCATATCTCTGTAAGTATTCTAAAAATGTCTCCCGTTCTGTGATGTTTTGTAAGGCCACGTGTTGTCTAATTTCCAGTTCAAAATGTCGTGATAGGTACTTGATAATCTGTCTGTCCGTCAATGGTGGATTCAGTTGTTTGGCCACACTGTATTTGCGGATGGCATATTGCTCCCTAGAACCTGCAAACTCTCCCTTAAATTTTCCTGTAATCAAGTCGTCCCTAATCTGATCCTGTTTGTGATCACTCCAGTAATGTTGTTAAAATTTGTTTTCAAAGTCCTGATACGTGTCTATGTCCTGTCCTACTAAATTGTACCATGCCTCCGCATTGTCCTTTAATAAAACCTTTATCGTATTTAGTTTAGTCTGTTCGTCAAATAAATTTCCCACTAGATTTCTTACACTATTAATAAAAATTTGTGGATTTACCCTGTTATCGCCATAAAACTTCATGTGTTGGTCCAATGGTACTCCACCTGTAGAAAATCTGGGACCATCCCCCGTTAAATTTGACATGTTGTATTTAATACTACTAACTTCACGTTCTACCCTGCCTAACTGATCCATCCCTACATGAGTCCGTCACTTCAGTCATTTTCACATTAATCTCTTCTTCACAAAAAATGCGTACTTCGGACCTTAAATGTCCCATTTCCTGTCGAAGACCTGTAATATCACGCTCATTTTATCAACCCTATTTTCAACTTCCCCATTTTACGGTAAGACTGTTTTTAAATTCTGTAAATTCTCTCGTCGATTTTTCTATTTTATTCCTAATTCCTGATTTAATTGGTCAAATTTCCGATTCGAGTCCTCTCTCGCTCTATTCGATTCATCGCTTAGCTGTTCTAATTTTCTATTGATTCCTCCTCGCTCTATTCGATTCTTCCTAGCTCTATTGGCTTCTTCGTTCATCCTCTCTAGCATTCTCATTATCATCTCGTTTCCTTGATCCCCTGATTCCGTCCTCGACTGATCTCTACTGCCTCCAGCTTCTTCCATTTTCGAAATTTTCTCACACAATGCACTATCGTCACTTCCAATTTCCACTCCTTGACTCCTTAACCACTCCTTTCTCTGCATACGTTCAAATCACTCACACACACTTTAAAATACTCTTAAATTTATACACAAACAGAAACTCTCTTTCTCAGATCGCCAGTTTCCTGGAATAAAATAACAAAAATTTTATTTGGAACTCGAGCCCCACGTTTGGCGCCAAAATACTGCTGTGATATCCCCTTTGAATGCGGGAACTGGGTCCTTTCAACAAAAAAATTCTAGTCCCACAGATTGGGCGTCATAAACGGCTGTGGTCCTCTTTTCGCCTCGGCTGCTCACCTAATGTTATAAACCTCCTCATTCATAAAAAAAAACAACACATTCCTACCAAAAACATCAACGTTAACTCTATTTACATCAATATTCAAAATACATTAAAATTTCAAAATTAAAACTCAGCATAAATTTCAGTTTTAAAAGAATTTCAAGATTAATTTTATTATCATTTTAATGTGCATCCAAAATTAAAGTCCTTGTTGGATGCCTAGTAATTAATATAACAATATAAGCAGACCGGAGTCTGAGTATAAAGGAGCATCTACCACCCTTTACGTTAATTAACCAGGTTCGTCTAATTGAGCTCAAAGACATACCCAAATTTTCATCATATTCCTGAACATCAAAACAAAATACCCCTTTTTACTTAAACAAGCAAATTTCATCTTAAAATTAAACGTTTATGGTTAGAACAATTTCACTAATGTCCATTTAAAGTAAATCAATTATAAAGTCATTCAATACACACAAAATGTCAAACAAAATAGTATAATTTACCTGAAGGTTTCTGTCCTCGTAGCTTCAAAGTATCGTTTCTTTAGTTAATCACACCATTCAACAGGATTATATTTACGGCTTCTGATTCTATACGCTTTTAAAATTTTCTCCATCACCATTTATTTAAAGTTGTTTCTGGGCTTTTCCGGAACTCATCTGTGTTTATCTGACCCTTGTTTCATGGATCCAGACACGTATTTGAACCATTTAATTATTAACACCCCGAAAATAGCAAAGAAATTCTTGCGTCTGTCACCAATATACGCCAAAACTGCCTACTTTTGTGTATCCATTTGTCGTTGTAAATTTTGCTAATTGGTACAGTGAAACTAAATTTTATTACCTTGTATCTAAGTGCACTGAAGTACATTCATGTTAGCACGTAAATAACAAACTATTTTGAATCACAAAATATACAAGCAAACTTTAAATTATTTAATCAAACTAAAATGCACTGTTTAACATCTTCAATCAAGTCGCGTATGTACGAGCTTTTAACGCATCGAATCGTCAAAAGTCTAAGAGAGCTTGTTTATATTCATCTCGGTATATATAGCAAAAGCCTGTCTGTCGGTCTGTTCCCCAAAACGGGTAATTCTAAAGAATTCCTCATTCTATGTTCCCAGTCCGTCGCTCGCGCGTCGATTTTACGAATTTTCACTCGCCCCATTTAAATCTCAGAAAATTTCCACACGGCACGCAAGCATGTCCGAGAAAAACTAATTAATTTTGTACAGAAATTGTTGTTCTACCTCTGATATTTGCATCCTATTTTCAACCAATTGTGACCCTCGTGACGTTGCTTAAATCCCGCCTTTTACAATATGTGTCTTTGCTTGACGCATTTTCTCTTTCCTTCTCTAACCTGTTCGTATTGGTGCAAATTGATATTCTTTATTATCGATTATTTTAGTCCACATGGAGTGTGAAATAACCCAGCTTTAGCAATTCTCGTAACTATTATGCGACGTTTTCCCAAGATTCTTTGAAACATTAATTATCTGCAAACTTTACGCCGAATGTGACATTTAAACTACGCAGGTGTTCAAATATAATATTAATTCTCAGAGCCTTATTCCGTGGTATTTTAATCTTGGATTTTCACAAGTTTTATAGGTATTATATGTTACTAACGGTTTAATTAACTCCAATTAAATTGATTTCTATCCTTTCATTTTTAGCGAATACAACTTAAATATTAATTATTATGTGTACACTTTGTTTAATACCGGTTACTCGAAATAGAGTTAATTAAGATAAATTTTGCACGTAATTTCTCTTTGTTTAGGAATAATTACATTACACGCAGAGCTTTTCAATACTGCTTCTTTTGATATAAAGCGTCTTATAAATAATTTAAATTTCTTATTTTTACTGAAACGACCGAGTTTATTTATGCTTCAAGGTTTTAATAACGCGTATTATTTAATGAAATTCCTTATACACGGTGATTAAAATTATTCGATGTGATTATTTAATTTTCTACCCTGGTCTAAATATGAGTAATATATATGTAATCAAATGGAAGTATAAAATCTTAAGTAAGGTTGTTACAATGTATAATTAAAGCACACATTACAGAAGGTTAATGGAAGTTCATAAACCAGCCATGAGAACGGATGTGAATACTTTGTATTCTGGACGTATCATGACATTGCGGGTGCAGGTCACAATTGGTCATAAGAAACATATTGTTAGAATTAAGACTACTAAGAAGTATTACTTTGTATTGTATAAAGAAAATAGCAGACATGAGCTCTACAGTTCCCACAAGCAATGTGAGGGGTTAGGGATAGCATAAATACCCTCAGGAGCCCAAGATAGCCAGTCAGTCTCGAGCTTCACAACTTTAACGTTGTCGGTTGTTCAAGCTACTCAATTTTGTTTAATTAATTTAAATAGTGAAAAGTAACTTTAATTGTTAAACGTTAATAAACATAACGCAACCACTTGTAACATTTAAATGTAATTTCTGTTGTAATAAAAATCGATACAAGAGTTTTTTTTGGAAGAAACCTTTTTAAAAAACCGCTACAAGAGACCCAAAATCTATCTCGCCCCTTTCTTAAGCATTAGTTAAAATATTTCTATGAAGTTGCAAATCACTCTGTGTATTAATAGTGTAACAATTCTTTTTGGCGACTGCAAAGCACTAATAATTTATTAGTTAAATACATATTTTTGTCTGTTCCATTAAACACTTAAACGTCGTCATTTAAATAAACATCCGTATTGGGATCATATACCCCAACCTCAATACAGAGATGCTAGTTTGGTTGCGAACTATAGGTGTTATCTAGTTGAATAAACATTTCAATGTCAAACAACTTTGATATTTTGTGCGCAACGTGTCAACGGTCATCTGGAGCACTTGACACGAAGGCATCATGAAGAACCTTAGAGTTCTAGCCAGTAATTTACGTGTGACTTTACGCCCATGTGTTTAGCTCAAAATGTAATGAGCACTTGTAGTGGTGTTTTTAATAATGGTAAGCAAATAGATATAATCTCTTAGATAAACTAAATAATTTTATTATAGCGCTCCTATCCAGTCTTATCCTGTCTTACTCCGTTTTATCTTGTCTTATAATAATAATCCTGTTTAATTTTTGTTTTGTATGATCATATGTGATCTCTTATTTTCGTTTATGCTCATCTAGTTTACCATTTAATGTGAGCATTTATCAATTTGATTGTAATATTCTAAATTTAACAAGAAAGTACTTCAATGTGGTCTAATATGAACGTCCTTCAACTTTACCGTAATACTTGGATTTAATAAAATGTTCTGCAATGAAACTGTAATATTTGAGATTTAACCGGAATGTTCTTCAATTTAAATAGCAATTATTTTGTTTCAATCTAAACGTTCCATGATTAACATTTACGATATTTTTAAAATTGCTATGATGAATTTACAAGTAACAATGTGGATAATTACACTCAAGATAATTGTTTGGATAACGAACTAAATGCAGTAATATATCGAAGCTTTGCATTTTTTGATAACTGTTTGAATGGATTTTGGTTTGTTCCGTTATTGCGTAGAGGAAATACGCTGTAAGCTTACAGTTGGGTCCAAGAAAACGCAGTTGGTTGGTTTCAGTTCAACATGTGATGCGACGTCATTTGTTTGTCCAGGAACAGTATGTATACACATCTGTCACACAAACAGGAACGTGTGGAAATGAGGTAAGCGCTCTTTGTTATTTTTACATGACGTCCGCATTTGGCCAACATTGATTCAAGGCAACATTTGAAATAACATTGTGATAACCTATAAATAGTATTTTGTTTAACAAACTATAAAGGCCTTTTGATGTTCTTTTATTGTCAATATTAAATCCAGCGTAATAACCGTTATTATTATTAACGAAATTAAGCAATTTCATCGAGTTCTGAATAAAGTTTCATTTATGTGTAATTATAGTTAAAGCTTTTGAACATTGAATTATTAGATTTTTGGATATTTTCATATAAACTTGTAAGCCTAATAACAGATCTGATATTTTGGGTATTGATTTGAGTTAATTTTATAGTAAAAAGAAATACTTAATGTATTTGATATTTCATTTGAATTTATCATTCTACATGTGTGTAGAAGAAATTATAGCACCATTTTTGATATATAAATTTTGTACATACTACTTTTTATTATGAAGCAGCTTTTAATTAAAGAATCACCATTTAATTCATTTAATTAGTTGTTTTATTTTGAACTAGTGAGTTCAAAAATAGTGTAACTAGATCAAGGAACAAAAGGCATAAATACCTTCAAGATAATGATATTTGTAGCTCCTATTTAACGAAGAAGCTCTGATAGCTCTTTCAGAATTTAATGCCCAATATCCGTGTCTATAAAAATTGTGTGCATAACTAATCTTTTTAGCATTTTTTTATTATGAGGTAGCAAGAGTATATTTCTTGTGTCCTCACTTTGTTAATTTAATTCAATTTTCTTTACAGCTCATGCGTAAGCAGTTAATACGATATTTTTCTCTAAGGACTTCCAGTCCCCCTCAGGGAAACTCTGTGTTTCAAATTTAATGACTTGGTGGTCCCCCCCTAAACCCTTATATTGGTATAGATTAAGCCATAGTAAGTAAATAATGTTTTGTAAAAAGAACCACGACCAATGCTCATAAGCTCTACTCGAGGAATAGACCCCTAGCATAGACGGAAGATATTTGCGTTCCATCATTTTAAGGAAATCCTTCCTTAAAGTTCACTGGTTCCATCAGAGAATATTAAAGAACTCATGGGTTACTTTAATTATTCAATCACCAATTAACCAGCCACGACAAATTTTTGTTGTAAGGGTATTAAAGGCTCAAGCACTCATCTTGTAGGTGAAATTTGCATATAAGATATAGTCATAGTGACCACCTTGTTAATCATAAACAAAACAACTTGCGTATGTGGACTAATACGACGGTTCGTTTTCGAAGTGGTTTTGAAAAGTACATTTCGAAATAACGGTTAGACATCAAAAAATGAGGTTCTAAACTTTCCGACAGCAAGTACAGAGCGTCTGGAATATCCGAAAGCAACAACAAAATATCAATAAATTTATAATTTTACTAAAATGTCACAACCACTCTGTAGGGATTAATATACCCTTATATAAACAAAGGCTGCAGTAAAATTACTCATCGTGAAATATATAGCATGTCACCAGTATAGTAAAGTTTGTAAATGTCTACAAAAGCGAATATATTTCTCATTGCAACCAAAAAAACAGCATAAACAATTCTAGGGTAAGACGGCCCTTGTCCGTTTTTATAATAGTAAAACAACTAAATAGGAATGAACCCAAAAACTACCACTTTATATCACGACCAGCGTAAGTTTTAAATGCGTTGGTGTTTTCAGTGTAACCAACATTTTTCCAGATAATTGAATTAAAACGTGGAAGCAACAGGCCTATTTAAATACCGAACTTGACTCAAATCCTAAAACTGGTAGCTATAATTAAAATTCCTAGCAATTAATCATTTACAACTACAGTTAGCCGCACAAGAGAACGTAAATTAGCAAAAATCTTTGGGTATGCTTAATTTATAAAATTCCTGCCTAACATTAGAAACGCATTCCTAACGACAAGAAGCTTTATTTCGACGCCTTCCTTTTAGCGGATCACAAGAACAATGTGGTATAATTCCATAATCTTGAATAACCGTCTTTATTGGTGATTATCCTTCATCTTGCATTCCCGAGAATTACTAAACCATACCGTAACAGAAAATATTCCCTGAATTTCAATCTCACGTCATATTATTAAATAGGTTTACAAACATTATTAAATGGTAGATTGAAGTTGCTATTATGTATAGTGAGAACGAACCTCTAACACGTATAAGATCTTGAGAACTTTCAAATGTAGTTTACAGCAGTAACTTTACACTAAAAATTAATTGCTTTATAAACTTTACGGTAACTGAAACTTCCAAAGGGGAGATGTTTGTGCTGTGCATGATGCAAGACAGTGATCTGGTCAAAATAAATTGTTAATGAACTTTGGACAACCTGCAGCGTTGAAAAGGGTCGTCTTTCCCTTGCAGCTGTGTAATAATTTTTAGTAGCAGTTTAAAATTTGCATAAAGCAATAAAAGTACTTCATCTTACACACATCCCGAAAAAATTAGATTTGTCTGTTGCTTTCCATGTAGATAAAAAATCCTTGAGTAAAGTGATCTTTTTGGTTCTGTTACTAAATAGGTTCGTATTATTGTAAAAATAATTTATATACCGATTCTTTTTATAATCATTAGGTCTTCAGTTCTACAATTGGTTCGGGCCTTTGGAGCGATGTTTTTAAAAAACGTTTCTAAACTTTAACAAATTTATTTATTAATATTAGGGCGAGTAGCCTAGGTAAACAACAACGCAAAAGTTGTAATACTCACACTGACTCTATTGCGTAGCTTGAACAACGAAGTATGGAGTTCCAAGACTGACTGCCGGGCCTTAAGCTCCTGGGCTTTTTATAATATCCTGCCCCCTCACATGGCTGTGAGAACTTGCAGATCTCATGTCTGCTTTACTCTTAATTCTACACTTTATTACATTGTAACAATCTTATTTCTAGGTAATTGCGGTATGTTAACCGTCTGTGACCTGCCACCTGCAGTATCACTGTCGTCTCGGATACAAAGTTGCATATCCGTACTCATGAACTGTTAATAACCTGTCTGGTTTATCCTTGTATTACATTGTTGCAATTGACTTATGATTTATTTAACAATTTCTAATACTTCTATTATTCAATATCTACAGGTAAATTGGGGGATACATAACTTGCGTACCACCATTGTTTTTTGTTCACATCCTACATCTTTCACTATTTATGTGCAATAGTCTAATTTAGGTCTATCTACATCGCTTTTCCTATCCCTAGACTTTTGGCTCATCCTACTTGCACGGTTAAATTTATATATAAAATAAAGAAAATTTTTAAATAAAGTAAATATTTAAAAAAAAAATGATTGATGATGGACTGGTAATGGACCTTTTTGTCTCTTCCTTCGTCGACACCAAACAAATTGTTTGACTGAATTTCCAATTCTTGTTTATACATAGCAATATATATTACTCTAATTTAAACCTGGGTAGAAAATTAATTAACGATATCAAATAATTTTAATCACCGTGTATAAAGAAGCTTTGGGTAATAATACGCTTCATTTAAAGTCATATTGGATAAATTCGTCATTTACTTCTAAACATAGGGTTTATATTGTTTAGATAATGCTAAACACCGTGTATATCAGAGCAGTGGAAAATAGAACGCTTAATTAAAGGCCTACTGTGTAGAGTTAAATCATTCAATTAGAATGTAGGGTTTGTATATAATCATAATCAACGTGTAGAAGGAAGTAATGTAGAAGTTCATTAAATAATACGCATTATTAAAACCATGGTGCATAAAAATTTATTCGTTTCGTTAAAAACAAGGGGTTTAAATTATTCACTGGACGCTTTCTATAAAAAGAAGCCGAGTTAAAATGTTCAACTTGTATTTAATTTAATCTTTCCAAGTACTAAAGCTATCGAGAAATTATAACGACGTGGAGAAGTCACGTAAAAGCCTTCCGCGTATTAGAACTAAGAATACCTGCAAAAATAACGATGTATATGATAGTCGATAAGCTTTAAGCTATATGAGTGCAAGTAAGAAAGCAAGTTTGTGGTATAAAGACAAGCGAGAGGGAATGCATTGGTAGTTAAATGAGGGGAAATATGTAAAACAAGAGCACAGGTTATAGATAGAACGAACAGACTAGATTGGCGAGTAAGGTTGAAATATTTGCAAACATGAGAGGTGGAAGCATAACAATTTCTATATAAAATTAATTAGTTGTTCGCGTACGTGTTGCGAGGCGTGTGGAAATTTCTTAGATTTCAACTCGGACGAGTGCAAATTTCAGTAGAATCATTGTGCCGAGCCATCAGAAGGGAAAAATAGAATGCGAATTTCTGAAAATCGTCCGTCGCGGGACAAATTCCACTTGCAAGCGAGCCATTATATAAACCCGTGCTGATAGGAGTTTAGCTCTTTTTATTTTTGATTATATTCGATACTGCAAGCGGTCTCTCTTTATTTTTGATTTTATTCGATACTTCAAGCATAATAGGTGGTGATTATGTGCTACGATACAAGTTATTATGCATTAATGCACTTAGAGAAGATAGATAGAGGTAATAAAGTCTAGTTATATTTGCGGGTATTACTGTACCAATTATCCAAATTAGTAACGATAAATAAATAAATAGAAGTATGCAGTGTTGGTATAGCGTAAAAGTACTATGAATTCCATTGCTATTTTTCGGGAGTGTTAGTAATCAAGTGTTATTCGTAAACGTGATTGGATCCACAAAACAAGATTTAGATATACATAGATGAGTTCCTGAGAAGCCCTGAAACCTTTTAGACGAATGGTGGTGTAGAAAAATTTTAAAGGCGGCCAGAAATCCGAGGACGTAAACATAACCCAGCTGGAATGGTGGGATTAGCAAGGACGATGTACATTGGCCACGAGTGCATTAACCTTCAGATAATTTATGCATTGTTGTTCGATCTTAGATGTTTTGGTGTGTGTTGAATATCTTTATAATTTGTTTGATAAAGATGAACAGTAGTAAAGTTGTATAAACAACAAATTTTGAATTTTAAGGTAAAATTTTCTTGTATAAGTAGAAAGGAGTATTTATCAAGTTTATGTTTTGGATTATGATGAAAATTTGGGTCTGTCTTTGAGCTCAATTAGACTAACCTGTTTAATTAACGTAAAGGGGTGGGAGATGCTCCCTTTTATTCAGACTCAGGTCTGCAAATATTGTTAACTTAATTAGTATGCATCCTACAAGGACTCTAATTCTGGATGCAAATTAAAATAATGACAAAATTTGAACTTGAAATTTTATGATGCTGAAATTTATGCTGAAATTTAATTTTAAAATTTTAATGTATTGTGAATATTGGTGTAAATAGAGTTAACGTTCATGTTTGTGGTAGGAATGTGTTTTTTTTTTATGAATGAGGATGAAAGTTATCTAGGTGAGCAGCCGAGGAAGAAAAGAGTCAAGAGGCGATTATCAGAAGAGATTCAACGGACAAGAGAATCACAGCAATTCTTGGCACAGAACGTGGGCAATTTAAAAACAGAGCGAGAATCACAGCAAATCTTGGCGACCCGAACGTGAGGGCTCGAATTTTAGATAGTGTGTAACTGTTTCAGGAAACTGACGACCCTGAAATTAGGAGCTGAGTGTGAATATTTGTTGTAGGTGTGTGAAAGAAGTGTGTAGGCGTGTGTGGGGGTGAAAAGTGTGACGGATGCAGAGAAAAGAGTGGCTTTGAAGTCAAGGGGTGGAAATAGGAAGCAGTGATAGTGCTTTATTTAAGACGACAGAAGCAGAAATGGAGGAATTAGTAGGGATCAGTCTAAGACGGAGTCAGGAGAAACAGGAAATGAGTTAATGATGAGAATGTTAGAGGAAATGCGATTAGCTAGGGAGGAATCCAATAGAAAATTAGAACAGCTAAGCGATGAATCGAATAGAGCGAGGGAGGAGTCCAACCGAAAATTAGAACAGCTAAGCGATGAATCTAATAGAGCTAGGGAAGAATCAAATAGAGCGAGGGAGGAGTCCAACCGAAAATTAGAGCAGATAAGCGGGAAAATTGAGCAATCTACTAAAGAATTTACAGAATTTAAAAATAGTCTTACCGTGAAAATGGGGGAAGTAGAAAGTAGGGTTGATAGAAATGAGAAAAACATTACAGGTCTTCGACAGGAAATGGGACATTTAAGGTCCGAAGTACGCATTTTTTGTGAAGAAGAGATAAATATAAAAATGACTGAAGTAACGGACTCATGTAGGGATCAGTTAGGCAGGGTAGAACGCGAAGTTGGTAGTATTAAATACAACATGTCAAGTTTAACGGGGAATGGTCCCAGATTTTATACAGGTGGCGTGTAATTGGACCAACATATGAAATTTTATGGTGATAACATGGTAAATCCACAAATTTTTATTAATAGCGTAAGAAATCTAGTAGGAAATTTATTCGACGAACAGACTAAACTAAATACGATAAAGGCTTTATTGAAAGACAATGCGGAAGCATGGTATAATTTAGTAGGACAGGACATAGACACATATCAGGACTTTGAAAACAAATTTTTACAACATTACTAGAGTGATCACAAACAGGATCAGATTAGGGACGACTTGATTACAGGAAAATTTAAGGGAGAGTTTGCAGGTTCGAGGGAACAATATGCCATTCGCAAATACAGTGTGGCCAAACAACTTAATCCACCATTGACGGACAGACAAATAATCAAATACTTATCATGACATTTTGAACTCGAAATCAGACAACAGGTGGCCTTACAAAACATTACAGAACATGAGACATTTTTGGAATATTTACAGAGATATGACGATGTGTGTGTAGGACGGACAGAGAGGGACGTGAACGAAACATTAACACGGTTAGGTTTGACAACAGGACACAGAATTTTCCGAGACGGCCTGACTACAATAGAAATTTTTGACCGAATTGGGAACGACGAGGACAGGAATACATAAGCAATGGTGCGACTAGGGGACCGACGCCAAGACCTAGTTACACGAGACAGAACAGTTTACCGGAAGTAAACAGGACTATGACGAGCACGCCGAATAGAGACAGGGACACGGATATTAATACGAGGAGGACGTACGCACAGGTTGTGGAAGGACAACCAGAACCAAGCATGGAAAACAGGACGAGACAGGATTTTTAGAACGCGACAGACCACTAAATTTCTGTGTAAATGTGTATGAACATCCACGTGAATTTTTCAAAATTGAGGAGGAAATAGAGCCAGAAACTGTAGAAACATTATGTTTGCCAATTATTAATATATGAATTTTTGAGAATAATATAGATGTATTACTTGATACAGGGGCAGAGGCGAGTTTAATATCGGAGGAATTCGTCAGCAAAATTAGGGATAAGGTTTGTGATAGAATTATGCCTATAAAGCGTAGCCATTTAGTAGCTCCAAATAAAAAGAAGTTTGCTGTAGTAAATAGTGTTGTGGTGCTTAGGATAAATATAGGAGGTTTAAGCTGTGAACAGGAGTTTGTAATTGTACCTGGACTGAAGTTTCAGAGCATTTTAGGTGTTGACTGTATGATACAGTTAGGGGTTTTGATAGATATGGAAAGGAAGGTAGTAAGGATTAAGGATAGGGTAGTGCCATGGAAGGGCAGTTATGAAGTCACAGAGGATGACACGGGGTTGAGTATTAATGTAGTAGAGGTAGAGGATGATGGAGTTAAACAGATCAACACAATAAGATGTCCAGAGGATAGGATAGTAGGGGTTCAAGCTTTATTACAAAAACATGCAGAATTAGTGGGGGTAGAAGCAAGTACAGTTCATTTACATTTCCAATGCTCCACCTGTAGGTACTACATTGGCCAGGAGGCGAGTTTTTTGTTGCCTGGAAATTTAGAATTTTGCCGAACCCTTGCCGTTCCAGGCAAGGTAGGGATCTTTAACGTGCGTAACAACACTCACACACGGGACCTCCATTTAACCTCTCATCCGAACGAGGGCGTAATTTTTGTGGAAAATGCTCACCTGCCATTTTTCAAGCAGTCGGCCGTGTCGGGATTTGAACCCGGGACCTTGGGATCCGTAGTCTTACGCTTACTACTTTGATCCACGGCGACGCCAAGAAGAAGCAAGTACAGCGTTAGACTATGAGCACGTGTTGGAAGTGGATAATTCAGAACCGTTCAACGCCAAGGTGTATCCTATTCCAGCAGCATATCGGGAGCAGGTGATGGCAGAATTAAATAAAATGTTGGAAGATGGCATAATAGAGGTCTCAAACACTCATTTCATAAATCCGTTGGTGGTGGTTAAGAAAAAGGATGATAGTATTTGTTTATGTTTAGATGCACGAAAAATTAATCAACGGACCAAACCGCAATTCCATTGTCCACCATCCATGGACACACTTTTGACGAGGTTCAGTGGCAAGTTTGTTTTTAGTAAATTAGATTTAAGGAATTCATTCTGGCTGTTTCCATTACACAAGGATTCTAGAAGGTACACAGGATTTTCCGTAGAGGAAAAAAAATCTATAATTTTAAGGTAGTATCGTTTGGTTTGTCCGCAGAAAAGGAAATAATAATAAATGAGAAACAGACAAGTGTAGGGACTGAAAAGAAGCAATATTTAAGAGTCAGGATAATAGGGATGAGTTTATTTTATGCGTTATAACAGAGATGATAAGTATAGATACAGAAGGAGGAGAAATAGGGATGAAGAGTATTAGGATGGTGAGAAGAAAGACTTGGAGGATCAAGAAAAGAGTCAAATTTAAATAAGAAATGAAGATTAAATAAACAAAATATAGGGATAGAATAGGTGTATATAGAAGAGTAGAAGCAAGTGTTTATAGAAAATAAAGCTAGGTATAGGATAAAAATGGGAGATAGTTAGAAATAGGTATATAGGATGAGAAGGAAAATTAAATGTAGGAAGAAAATAAGATAGGTTAAGTTTAGGTATTTCTTATAACATTAGTGGAGAGTTAGGAATAGAATAAGAATAGAATAGGTATATAGGATTAGGTAGGTGGAAGTGAGTATAGTGAAGATTAGTTAAAAGTTAGGAATAGGATAGGTATATAGGATGTATATAGGATTAGATGCGTAAGTAGGATGAAGTTAAGGATAATTTCAGTTTATAAAATTAGGAGAGAGTTAGGAATAGGATAGGGATATAGGATAGGGGTAAATATTTTTAGGATTGGATATAAGTTAGGTAAGTTAGAAAGATAAGTGTATAGTGAGATAGACAATTGTTTTTGTAAATTTTTTTTTGCAGTCTAGATGTTTCATATTTGAATTTAAATAAGTGGGATTATTTGTATTCAAATAGGGGGAAAATACTCAAATTTAGACCTGGGTAGAAAATTAATTAACGACATCAAATAATTTTAATCACCGTGTATAAGGAAGTTTTGGGTAATAATACGCTTCATTTAAAGGCATATTGGATAAATTCGTCATTTACTTCTAAACATAGGGTTTGTATTGTTTAGATAATGTTACACACCGTGTATATCAGAGCAGTGGAAAATAGAACGCTTAATTAAAGGCCTACTGTGTAGAGTTAAATCATTCAATTAGAATGTAGGGTTTGTATATAATCATAATCAACATGTAGAATTTCATTAGATAATACGCATTATTAAAACCATGGAGCATAAAAATTTATTCGTTTCGTTAAAAACAAGGGGTTTAAATTATTCACTGGACGCTTTCTATAAAAAGAAGCCGAGTTAAAATGTTCAACTTGTATTTAATTTAATCTTTCCAAGTACTAAAGCAATCGAGAAATTATAACGACGTGGGGAAGTCACGTAAAAGCCTTCAGCGTATCAGAACTAAGAACACCTGCAAAAATAACGATGTATATGATAGTTGATAAGCTTTAAGCTATATGAGTGCAAGTAAGAAAGCAAGTTTGTGGTATAAAGACAAGCGAGAGGGAATGCATTGGTAGTTAAATGAGGGGAAATATGTAAAACAAGAGCACAGGTTGTAGATAGAACGAACAGACTAGATTGGCGAGTAAGGTTGAAACAAGATGCAAACATGAGAGGTGGAAGCATAACAATTTCTATATAAAATTAATTAGTTGTTCGCGTACGTGTTGCGAGGCGTGTGGAAATTTCTTAGATTTCAACTCGGACAAGTGCAAATTTCAGTAGAATCATTGTGCCGAGCCATCAGAAGGGAAAAATAGAATGCGAATTTCTGAAAATCGTCCGTCGCGGGACAAATTCCACTTGCAAGCGAGCCATTATATAAACCCGTGCTGATAGGAGTTTAGCTCTTTTTATTTTTGATTATATTCGATACTGCAAGCGGTCTCTCTTTATTTTTGATTTTATTCGATACTTCAAGCAGAATAGATGGTGATTACGTGCTACGATACAAGTTATTATGCATTAATGCACTTAGAAAAGATAGATAGAGGTAATAAAGTCTAGTTATATTTGCGGGTATTACTGTACCAATTATCCAAATTAGTAACGATAAATAAATAAATAGAAGTATGCAGTGTTGGTATAGCGTGAAAGTATTATGAATTCCATTGCTATTTTTCGGGAGTGTTAGTAATCAAGTGTTATTCGTAAACGTGATTGGATCCACAAAACAAGATTTAGATATACATAGATGAGTTCCTGAGAAGCCCTGAAACCTTTTAGACGAATGGTGGTGTAGAAAAATTTTAAAGGCGGCCAGAAATCCGAGGACGTAAACATAACCCAGCTGGAATGGTGGGATTAGCAAGAACGATGTACATTGGCCACGAGTGCATTAACCTTCAGGTAACTTATGCATTGTTGTTCAATCTTAGATGTTTTGGTGTGTGTTGAATATCTTTATAATTTGTTTGATAAAGATGGACAGTAGTAAAGTTGTATAAACAACAAATTTTGAATTTTAAGGTAAAATTTTCTTGTATAAGTTGAAAGGAGTATTTATCAAGTTTATGTTTTGGATTATGATGAAAATTTGGGTCTGTCTTTGAGCTCAATTAGACTAACCTGTTTAATTAACGTAAAGGGGTGGGAGATGATCCCTTTTATTCAGACTCAGGTCTGCAAATATTGTTAACTTAATTAGTATGCATCCTACAAGGACTCTAATTCTGGATGCAAATTAAAATAATGACAAAATTTGAACTTGAAATTTTATGATGCTGAAATTTATGCTGAAATTTAATTTTGAAATTTTAATGTATTGTGAATATTGGTGTAAATAGAGTTAACGTTCATGTTTGTGGTAGGAATGTGTTTTTTATGAATGAGGATGAAAGTTATCTAGGTGAGCAGCCGAGGAAAGAAAGAGTCAAGAGGCGATTATCAGAAGAGATTCAACGGACAAGAGAATCACAGCAATTCTTGGCACAGAACGTGGGCAATTCAAAAACAGAGCGAGAATCAAGCAATATATTAAATATATATATATATATATATAGTAGGATATGTGTATATATATATTATGAATAGATAAAGTTATCTAGGTTTGAGCAGCCGAGGAAAGAATTAGAGGTCAAGATTGTCGTATTATCAGAAAGTTCAACGAATATGTAGAATCACAGCAATTCTTGTGCACAGCGTGCAATTGGTGCAATTAAAACAGATGCGTAGTACAAATATAAGTTAATTAAAATATATATAAATTTATATAAACTAAAACTTCTTTGAAATGAGTATTATAATAAATTTTAGTATGGTGTTATACATACTTGTTTAAATAAAAGTTTGACCATAGGTCAAATGTTGTCAAGTGAACAATTAACAAAGTAATAAATAAATTGCTTGAAACTAGTATAGTAAGTGTGATCACAGTGTAAAGTGGGAGTGACCATGAAGGTTAGATAACATACATATAACATGTATATTTACAATCATTCTAGCATTAATTGTGATATTTGGATATTTAAGCAATTAGGGTGTGGTAAATATTGATGAAGTCGTCTTGATCGGTTTTGAATTGATGGCATTTGTGTGTTTGTGTATGTGTAAAGTTTCTATTATGTTTCTTTTATTATCATTCTGCTCTGTTCCTAAAATATTAACATTATTAAAATCAAATTGGTGGAGGTTATCTATTGCGTATGTTGCAAGTGCTGTGCTTTTTTTATTGTTATTATATATATATCCACAAGCGAATTTATGAACATAAATACACAATAAAAACGAACAATAAAAAAAGCACAGCACTTGCAACACACGCAATAGATAACCTCCACCAATTTGATTTTAATAATGTTAATACTTTAGGAACAGAGCAGAATGATAATAAAAGAAACATAATAGAAACTTTACACATACACAAACACACAAATGCCATCAATTCAAAAACCGATCAAGACGACTTCATCAATATTTACCACAACCTAATTGCTTAAATATCCAAATATCACAATTAATGCTAGAATGATTGTAAATATACATGTTATATGTATGTTATCTAACCTTCATGGTCACTCCCACTTTACACTGTGATCACACTTACTATACTAGTTTCAAGCAATTTATTTATTACTTTGTTAATTGTTACATTGACAACATTTGACCTATGGTCAAACTTTTATTTAAACAAGTATGTATAACACCATACTAAAATTTATTATAATACTCATTTCAAAAAAGAAGTTTTGGTTTGTATAAATGTTTTATTAGTATTTTTAATTAACTTATTTTGTACATTACAGACAATTTTAATTGAAAATGGTCGCTGACCGAAACGCGTCTTAACAACAAAAAAAAACTGATGTAATTTATACCATATTTTTATTAACTATTTTATTATACTGACAAAAGATATTGTACCTATAAATTACATATTATTTTGATGACCAAAATCCAGGAACTGCTGATTATTATTGTACTACAGATGGTCAAGAAATTATCAACAATTTATATATATATATATATATATATATATATATATATATATTTGAAATTTTTATATTTACACTAACTCTTAAATACTAAAATAAACCTGCCTAAGTTTAATTAATGTACAAATTTCTCTGAATTTTTGGTTTCCGTAATTTTTCTCATATTTAAAACTCTAATTATAGTCCTAGTTTAATTTAATTATTTTATTTTAAATTCCACGGTCGTATTATCAAATTTGTTTAATTTAATTCGAGTCTCTTCATTCAGGTCGCTGTATTTTGTTGTGGTAAAAAATTCTCGCCCCTACGTTCGAGTCGCCATAAATTTGCTGTAGTAGCCCCTTCACTTGTTGTAGCCGGATGTAATAAACGTTCTACTTAACGCCACCGCTCTGTGTTCTCTCAATTTAATCTTTTAATTTTATTACTATGCCACGGCTAGCCCTTTTTTATCTACACAGAGTGCACAACGTTACAATGATCAATTTTCTTTCAACCCCTTTATGATTACCTGTTTGAATTGATAAAACGTAGTCAATCAACATTCATATAATGAAAGAAAATAATATTTACAATTTTTTAAATTCGTTAAATACACCCTTCAGTCAATTAATATCATATGGATTATTTATCCCAAAATTTATGTACTTTTAATTTAATATAAAGTCACCAAAAGCAACACCTTTTTACAAAAAAATCAGGAACGTTCGAGATCTTTTTATGATTATTACGTAAGTTTTAACGTACTCAATGTCCTTGTTGACTCTTTACAAATTAGTAAAAAATTTAATATATTCAAAATTAATTTAAATTGAAAAGATTCCCTAAAACTAGGTAGGTCTAACCTACTTTGTGTCGTGTTGTGGATCAACACCCCCTTACTGTCTTCAATCGAATACCAATGCTTTGCTTTGTTGAACCAATGTTTAAGTACGGTTACCCCTTGCTTTCCAAAAATCACCTCCTGATTTGTTCTATATTTCTCTGCATATGCTTTGAATCTTTTCCCTTAAATACAACTTGGAATTCGAATTATAAATTAGCAGCGTAATAAAATTGTCCCATAATTATACCAGATTTAAAATTAGAATTGTTTTATAAGTGAACCAAAAATAGTCCAGAAGCCGATTAGAATTGAATTGTTCCAAAATTAGAATCGTTTTCGACGCAGATTAGAAGCCCTATCATTAATTTAAATTAATTAACCAATTTCTATTCACGTTTTCCAAAAAAAAACCCGACAAAAACTCTTCATGTATTCTTAACACAATATTTATGTAGCACTAATTTCGCTATATTATAAATTTCATTTATTTGACGCGTAAATTTCTGGTTAAAAGTGATGTAGATTCAACCTGCTTCAAGTGGAAACTGAACTTATCACCAGTGGGTGTTAAATAGCTTTTCCCATTACTTTTGGGTTGGGTCTCTAAGCAGTTTTGCAGATTGTCGCGACCAACCAGGTTTTCTTTAATATTCCCTGTATTTTTAAGCTGTTTCTAATGAAACTATTTCGGATTTTCATATCATGCTTGTTATTTGCTATTGTTGTCGTTGCCAGACTTTTACTTACATCTGTTGTTTTGTATAGATAAACCTTTTGGATAATTGTACAAAAATGAATGATGTAACTCTAGTGCTGTTTTCATTTATGTATTTATTTATTTGAAAGTGCGTTTTATTATCAAAGCGCTCATGGTTCCAGCGTAATTGCATGAAGATTTGTTAGGTTTCATCTTATCTTCTGCGTATTTTACTTTATAAACTTGTAAAACACACCTCAACGTAGTTTAAATACATGTACGATTATTTCTCTGCTGAATACGCGTTCTATTGTTGAAAGATATGCTTACTGGTATCGCTTAAAGTTAATTACGGTCTATATACAGGATGTTAAATGCCTACTATTTACATAATGTACGAATTACTTATTTTTCTGCTAAATAAGTGCAGTTTTCTGACTCCCATTACTATTTACAGTTACTACACGACCTTTACTACTCTATACACCCCTAAACAACCCCTTACCAGAGCATTATATATACACATTAATTGTTGTTTGATGTGAATATAAATTGTATTAAGTAGGTGACGGAGAACAATCCATATGGGTATATATTTTATTAATTTCTGTTTTATGTGAATACTAGAATCGAGGTTAAAAAGTAAGGAGTGAATATTATTTTTGAGAAAATTTTTGTACTGTGTAAATCATTCGGGATATGTTGGATAAGTATTGTTCTCTTCGCACGTTGATTTTCCTTTTTATAACATGTTTCTATTAAACGCTTAGTAAATAAATTTGCTCTCATGAAGTTTTCTTTTTCTTCTTTTTTTTGTGACTCACCACACTCTACGATTTTCCAACTAGCACGGCATTCTTCGGATTCCTTTTCGTGTTAAGGTACTCGGTGCGGGCTATTCTCGTTACTTACGTTGCTTTCATTCAAGACAATGAGAAAGACAGTCTTCTGAAACGTCGCTCAGTTATAGTCATGATTTTATCATACAATATATGGTTTCGTTTTACACTTAATAAGGCACCTGACAAAAAAAAATCATCACCTATCCCAGTTCGTTATTCTCGTATAATCAAAAACAGACGTATAACTTAACGCATGTTATAATCTAATCTGGTTACCAAAATTCCAGTCTTGACCCATGTCATGAAAGTTCAAAGCCGCAGATAAATTCCTGTTGATTAATAAAGCAAGCGTTCAAACACGGCAGGAGAAGAGTTAAAATCAATGCTCCCAAAAAGATTTTAGGGGACGAAATAGTACGTTCAACAATTTTCTATTTATCGTGAAATTAAAACGACAAAATCGAATAAGTTTAAGAATAGCCTCGATTATTCTTCGCGTTGCTTACATACGTTATTAAGGAACAAGAAATGTACGTGAAAACTTTGAAATCCCTGTTATATTATTAAATAGTAAATAAACCAAAGAGAATAGAAGGGAACTATTAATTAGATAGAAACGTCCATTTTAGTTCTAGGAAACCACAAGTAACAAGACTCCGCAACAAGTTTCAAGAGAAACTAATAGGTCTCGCCTTATACTAAAATACATTTAAACCTTTAGGAATAGCTAGCGGTACCGAAATCCTCAGGTAAGAAAGTTTTAATATTATCAAAACGATATGCAAAGTTTCTGTAAAGTCCAGCATTAGAAGTTTGTTTCCAGTATAATAAAGCATCGACTGCATGTTGAAAATTTGCCTAAAGATAGAAATTAATTTCTCGTGACACTTTGATTTCAATTCTTTTACATTAGTTTCAAGATGAAAAGACACTAGTTTAGAGAATTAAATACTTCATTTAATAAAGTACAGTACGTTCTATGACTTCCGCGCGTAGCAGACCTTTATAATCGGTGTGTATGTGTGCGCGCGTGCGTGCGTGCGCGCGTGCGCGTGCGCCTGCGTGCGTGCGTGTGTGTGCGCGTGCGTGCGTGCGTGCGTGCGTACGTGCGCGTTTGTGTGTGTGTGCGCGCGCGCGCTTGTATTTGCGTGCGTAAATACGTGCAAATGTGCGTGCATGCATGTGCGTAAAGTGGGGCCCTCATATGGGCGATCCAGCACTGTGTGTGCGTCAATGTGTCGGTCGTGAGCATGTTAGTGTGTACCTGCATATTGAAATAGATGTGTGCATGTAAGTATTGTAACGTATTTTTTTTCTAGTTACATTTAGTTCAATAAAATAAAAATAAAACAGCTATAATTTAAAATATTTAATTTGTGAATTACCATCCAATAGAAATTAATGTATAATATTCATAATAACGCATAGATTCTTTTACGTTTATACTTTAAAGTTCGTTACCAAGCTCTGTCAAGTTGTCAGTCGGCACTTCATTATCAGCGTTCGAAAGGGCAGGCTGCTTTGCAGAGTAAGTGAAGTCGAGATGGCCGTGTGTAAGCACGTGGCTTCTAATAAAGTTAGAAAAAGTAAAGAAGATGGAAGCCCCTTTGGACATCATTTAGACAGTTGGTATATATTAATTCAATAGATTATACTAATATTTTTCATCTTAGTGCAATATCTTAGGGACATATCTTGAATAATATCTCCGATAATAAATTAAAACAATTTCTGAAGGCAATATTTTAAAGCAAGAATTTATGGTTTCGTCCTATTTAATATAACATGCAGTAACGTAGAAGCCGATTTCACATGTGTTCCTTATATTACAACCTTATCGATGAATAATATCAAACAAGGATATTATGGTTGGTTTTGTGATGTAGTCGTTGTATTCCAAGCAAATTTGATGCAGATGGAAATTTCCGACAGCTGAGGTCAAGGTCCAGTATTTTTAGTTCAGTTTCGATGCACGTGAGTGTTCTTTAGCATTTAATAACTTTGAAAATACAGTAAATTACTATAAATTATCTAACATTAAATATTTGAGTAACGTTAAAAGAAAATAGTTTTTTAGAAATCAGTGAATTAAATAATATGTCGCTTGCTTGTCAGAATGTTTGCACATGTACGCAAATAGTATATTTTATAAACTTCTGAATGACAACCTATGTCAGATATAAAAAAATATAAATTCAGTTTTCCTATCTAGACGCCATATGGTCTTGATTTAATTTAAAATATGTTTAAAGATTTTGAGGTCATGAACTGGCACTTTCATCGACATATGAAATTCGCGTATTTATTATAGAATACAAATAAATTAGAATAATTACATTTTACAAAGTCTGCACTTTGATAATTAAATTCTGTTGTGAAGATCAAGGAAGTACTTCGCTGATTGAAAGAAATTTATGTATTATGAATAACTTAGAAATTCGACGTCAATCTAATTAAATTTTATAGAAAAGATCCATTCAGAGATCTTCTTAATCTTGAATGCAAAAATTCATTAGTCTATTTCTGTTCTAGAAAATTATTATGAGAAAATTTTATAAAGATACAAACTTAAATATTGCAGTTATACATATATATTCAGAAATGTATCCAAATAGAATCTATTTTGTGTTTTGAAAGACGTTTTAGTATTTATCATTCAAAAATTGCAAGTCCTCCCGGAATAGAAAGTGTGTGTAATGAAAACAGATTCCCTCAGTACATTTTAGATGCCTAAATTCTATTATTTTATTTTTGGCAAATATTTTTGAGGACACAAATGGTGTCCATGTTGTGCTTTTGTTTGTTCACAGGTAAAGCTGAGACATCTGTATGACATCTGGTGGTTGAGGTCTTGGTAAGTGTGTCCTAAAGAGTGAAATTCAGGTTTTATGGCTATGTTAGTGGTGTTAAGATAAGGTTTCCGCATTCCTCTTATACAAGCACAGTTAAATTTTGTTGGTTATTGTATTGAAAAATACGGTGGCGCTCATTAAATATATTTTTGGTCTCTTATCCACCCATGACCTAAGCTCATGATCTACCCAGAGCTAACACTCGACTAGCCGTTTATATCTTAAGAGTTTTTCTTTGTCTCAAGCCATTCTCCATCCAACATTACCTTGGGCTTACATTAAAAAGAAGAAATTCTCGACCTTGTGATATCAGGTTAAGGGTTAGGAAATTTGGAGGTTTAATTTTTAGCTGATAGTCACGAGGGTAAAGCTTCTAAAGAATAAAAGAAAATATTACAAAATAATTATATTTTTTTACAGTATGAGGATGTGCGAGTGCGTATGCTTATTCGGATGCTTGCACTAAAGAGCATAGATGTGCGCGTGTGTGGGTGAGTGTATACATGTGCGTGCAAATTTTCGTGTGTGCGGTCTAAGTTCCTTTGTGATAGAGTGCATAATGCTGCATGCTCTCCCGCGTGTATGTGTGCTTGTGTTCACGTGCGTAAATACGTGTCACCCGCGAACATGCAAATGTGCGTGCATGCTTATGTGAGTGCATTTGTTGGTCGTAAGTATGTTAGTGCGTACGTGCATATTGAAATACTTGTGTGCATGTAAGCATGCAGATGTGTAAGTGTATACGTTTGTTCGCATGCTTGCACTCAACGCATTGATGTGCGTGTGTGCGAGAGTGTATGCATGTGCGTGCAAGTTTTTATGTGTGCGGTCTAAGTTCCTTTGTGATGTAGTGTACAGTAGCGTATGCTCTACCGTGTGTGTGGGTGTGCGTGTGTGTGTGGGCGCGTATAGTGTTTGTATGCCTGTGCACGTGTGCGTGTTTGTGAATGTGTATTATGTGTGTGTGTATGTGTGGAGGTGTGTTTGCGAATTAGCACTAAAGTTTAGAAAACTAAACAATTTCATCATAGAATGGAAGTAACTCGACAATCATGCAAAAAGCTAATATCGAGCACACTGTATATAAATCATAGCTAACTTTAATTTATGAAAGGAAGCTCTTGCTTTAGTAAGATAAATAACTTTTACGTCACATAATGCATTTTAAATTAAATATACAAGCATAAAATTGAAAATTAATACGCAGGAATAACATTTTAAACGCAGCGAATTTTAATGAAATAAATACGCAATTAGTGAAAGGAAACAACCTGGCATACTAGCTATAAAAGAATTCCATTCAAAACATAAACGCATAAAATAAATAAACGCATTCAAGTACGTCATAATAGAAATTTGACTACATGATCTGTACATCGTAAATTCATATAAACAGATTTTGGAGTTATAAACAACAAAACAGACGTTTGGTTAAGTGATAAATTAAACGGAAAAATTTGAATAAATGCAAATATAAACACACGGACGTGATTTGAAGAAAGTTCAAAGTTTGATATTCAGAGTAATACACTATACAAATTAGATGCATACGTGAGGAAATGCATCACTTTGACACAAGGTTTGATGGTAACGTTATAGAAAAACCAAAGGCTATAAGATACGACAAAGTATAACGTTTCAATTAACAAAGTACGCTCGGAAAACCAATGGTACACGTGAAGTGAGGAGCCTTTATATAGAACACGGACTTGGTAAACAATCAGTCTTTCTTCGACCAAGGCACAGTTCAAAGTTAATATCACGCGGAGTGAAAATAGTAAAAATTAAATAATTATTTAGTGAAAATCGAGATAGATAAATTTTAAAAAAATAATTCTAGTGCCGATCTACAATAAAAGTTGCCGTTAACTTTGAAAAACGTAAGTTAGAATTATTAATTAAACCTAATTTTAATATTTGATAATTTAGGGCTCTAAGTAACGTACTCATAAATTTTAAATAACTATTCTTGCGAACGAATCTAAGTAACGTACTCTAATGAATTCTAAGTAACCACTCTAGTGAACGAATCTAAATAACGTAACGTACTCTATTGAACTAATTTAAGAAACGGATTTAAATAATTGCTCTAGTGAACATACATAATTAAGCTGTATAGAAAACCATCTAAATATTGGTCTACATAAGCATATAAGCATTGAAGGGAAAAATTAATCAAACTAAGGGTTAGACTGGGCGAGCTGTACTACCCACTAAACAAGAGAGTTTAAGTGGAAACAATCCAGGGGTGCTGGTCAATCACACGCAGAAGCAGTTCTAAGAATTGGAAACAAGTAAGAAAAACGCAGGTCAGAAATAAAAATATACTTTATCAACATAAGGCTTTATTTCAAATTTTAATATTTATATTTTTGCATATATTGAAGTATTTAATTTGTAAAGGGTCATCAAAAATCTTTTAAAAATTTACGTAGACAGAAAGAAAGTCGTTTGAACGTTCAAAAGGTACTTCCAGTAGTATACCGTGTTATTTTTGCTAGCTTTAAGGGAGTTATAGTTTGGGCATAATCAGATTGATATTATTATTTTAATTCAGGGGTTAATTTATGAATAGCAAATCAAATTATCAAAGGCGTCTCTAAGAAATCCAAGTTTAATTCGAAGGTGTATCTAGGGAACCAACGAATTCTAAGTGTGACATTAAGAAGGATCGAAGTCTGGTATTAAGAACTTCTGAGTGGTATTCAGAAATCCAGTTTGTAATTAAGTGGAGAGGTCTAAAGCGTATCAAGAAAAATATAAAGTAAAGCACGAGGTGAATTTTGGAAACAAGGAGTAACAATACTGAATTATTGGTTCAAACGTACGTGAAGGAGTTCAAAGCAGAGCATTGGTTTTCGATTGAACATAATGTAACGTATTTTTTTTTCTAGTTACACTTCGTTCTTTAAAATAAAAATAGAACAGCTATAATTTAAAATAAATAATTTATAAATTTCCGATCAGTAAAATTAATACATAAAATTAATAATAACATATAGATTCCTTTACCTTTATGGTCTAAGGTTCGTTACTAAGCTTTGTCGAGTTGTCAATTTGTTCACTTCATTATCAGCGTTCGAACGGGTAAGCTGCTCTACAAGATAGTGGAGTTAAGATGGTCGTGTGTAGGCACGTGGCCTCTAACAGAGTAAGAAAAAGAGAATAGATAATTGATTGAAATGGAAGCTCACCCACATCATTAATACATGCAATATCTTAATACAGTATCTTAAGGCAATATCATATGGTTACATCTTATATAATATCATAGAATGCATTTCCATAGAAGGCAATTTCATATAGGTTCCAAATTTTGTTGGAGTATTAAATTCAATCAAGCAGAAGTTAGTTTCGATAAATAATAGTTGTGTTCAGAAGAACTTTGATAATCGATGGTTATGGAAATTTCCGACAGCTGAGGTCAAGGTCCTATTCTTTCGTTCAGAGCAGTATCGTAACACGTGAGTGTTCTTTAGAATTTAATCACGTTGAATATTAATTAAGTTGCAATAAGAAAATAGAACATTAAAAATTTTATAACGTAAAAAGCTTTTAAGGAAACAGCGAACTAAATAACAAATCTATTGTTTGTCAAAATGTTTGCACGTGCACACAAAGTGTACATTTAAAAAGTTGTGAATGACATTTTATGTCAGATATATAAAAAACATAGATTGAGTTGTACTATTTAGACCTCACCTGTCGTCTTACGTTAATTTAAAGTATGTTTGAATATTTTGAGGTCATGAACTTTCATTTTTCATCGACATGTGGAATTCGAGTATTAACTGTTAAATAAAAGTAGCTTAGAGTAACTATATAATATTTTATCAACGCTCTGATAATTAAATTTTACTGTGAGGGTCGAAGAAGTACTTCTATGGCTTAAAGAAAATTATGTATTATGAATAACTTAGAAAATTTCAAGTCAGCATATTTAAATTTTGTAGAAAGATCCATTCAGAAATCTTTAGATTATTAAATACAATTCTTTACAAGTATATTTCTGTTCCATAATTAAATTATTAAGAGAAAATTTTATAAAGATACGAATTTAAATATTATAATTACATGAATCCAGAAATTTATTCAAATAGAATCTATTTTGTTTTTGAATGACTTTTTATTATTTAGAATTCAAGTAAAAAATTACAAGTCATCCCTGATTAGAAATTGTGTGTAATGAAAACAAATTCCCTGGGTGTATATTTTAGAAGCCTAAATTCTATTATTTTATTTTTGGCAAATATTTTTGAGGACACAAATGGTGTCCATGTTGTACCTTTGTTTGTTCACAGGTCAAGCCGAGACATCTGTATGACATCTGGTGTTTGAGGTTTTGGTAAGTGTGTTTAAAAGAGTGAAATTCAGGTTTTATGGCTATGTTAGTGGTGTTAACATAAGGTTTCCGCATTCCCCTTAAACAAGCACAGTTAAATTTTGTTGGTTGTTGTATTGAAAAATACGGTGGCGCTCATTAAATATATTTTTGATCTTTTAACAACCCATGACCCAAGCTCATGATCTACCCAGAGCTAACACTCGACTAGCCGTTTATGTCTTAAGAGTTTTTCTTTTTCTCAAGCCATTTTACATCCAACTTTATCTTGGGCTTACATTGATAATAAGAAATTCTCGACCTTGTGATATCAGGTTAGGGTTTAGGAAATTTAAAGGTATAATTTTTTAGCTGATAGTCCCGAGGATAAATAAATTTAATAAAAAAACAAGTTAGAAATAATTTTTTATTACAATAATAAGGGGGTGTTGATCCACAACACGCAACAGCAAATCAGGATATCACAGGTCGGAGCGAACTAGTATAAGGAATCTTTTCAAATTTAAATTTAAACACTGAATATATTTCTTTTTTCTCAAATTTGTAAGAAGTTAACAAAAATAGTTAATACGTTGAAATTTTCGTGATAAGGATAAAAGGTCTTGAACGTTCCAAATTTTTTCAGTAAAAGATGTCGTTTTTAGTAACTTTAAATTAAAGTAAGGGATATAATTTTTGGGATAAATGTTCCAAATAATATTAATTGATTGAAGGGTTTATTTAAAGGATTACAAAAATGGTGAAGTGTAGATATTATATATATATATATATATATATATATATATATATATATATATATATAATATTATTTCCATTCAACGAATATTGATTGACTTCGTTTTATCAATTCAAACAGGTAAGAATTAAAGGGGTAAATATATATATATATATATATAATATATATATATATATATATATATATATATATATACATATCCACCCCACAGTAATCCAAGATGGGTATTACATGTAGCTTAGTATCCGTTTTATATCTTTTAGTACATAGTTTAGAAATAAGTTGCTGAAACTTATTTTGGTGGACAACACGTTAGGGCGTTTAAAGACTTCCTTTACCGCTGACTCTTTAGCATCCTTTGCTTCCGGTTAACCGACTTTCCCTTCCGTGCGGCTTCGTGGCTTAATTGGTATGCGTGTGGCTGCTAAGCCCAAGGTCCCGGGTTTAAATCCCGACACGGTCTGCTTGGAAAATGTTAGGGGAGTAGCATTTTTCACAAGAACACGCCTTTGTTCAGATGAGAGGTAAAATTGAGGTCCCGTGAGTGAGTGTTGTCACGCACGCTAAAGATCCTACATTGTCTGGGCCAGCAAGAGTTCGGCAAAATTAAACTTTCGAGGTAATGAAAAATCTCTTCCTGGTCAATTTAGTACTTTCGGGTGGAGCAATAGAAAACCAAGTGTAATATCTTGCCCTTTCTATATATAGCTTAAGGTGTGTGTTGGAACAAGAACGGACGACAGTGGTGTTTAAGGCTTTAGTAAAGACGGAAGATTCAAAGAACGTGTGTTCGCGGATTCATTATACTGTGCGCAAAAAACTTTTTACACTATCACTATACAGCTTTTATATTTGAAATGGTTGATGACCTATGGCACATGTTATTGTAAGATAAAACAGTAGATAAAAATATTAAGTTTAGTACGCGCTTATAGTCCAATGCTTTAAAATAATTTTGAACGAGTGGTGTTTAGAAACATAAGGATACATTTTCAAAATTGGTGAATTAAACAATAAATTCATTTTATAATGTGCCAGAGATAATAATTTTCGGTGACTCATTCAGTAAGTTTCATTTATGATAAGGGCACTTCTTCTATTCATGTTCGTTATATCGCAATGCTCGGTTTCAATTTACAGAGATAATATTATGAAAAATACTCTTTGATTAACTTTGTATAATATTTCATCCACTTCTGCCTGTAAACTTTATTAAACCATATTTAAACAAACTTCTCTTTGAACACATGTGTATTCTCCCCTAGCATCGTTCACAACCCACATCTGAGGCAAAGTTGCAGAATTGGGGTAGTGGAGAGGAATATTCACTAAGGCGTGTTATTATCCTATTCACATCATATATTCATTCACGCACTGTATTAATGTTAAAATCTAGAGCTGTGTGAGCTACTTTGGAGAATAGAAGTAATGTAAATTTAGAAGTATCGATTGTGATTCGGTTGCTGAGGGCTGTTTTAACCCGAGCTGCTTTTTACTTAAATTAATGCGCGTGCAGGGATCGCCTAATTATATAGAGATTGCTTAAGGAAGGTGAATCGAAGTAGTGTACAAAATATTACTCTGTTATTTGCCTCTATTGGCGACTATATAAGCCCGATAGTTTATAAAAAATAACAAGATGTAGAATTACAGATTTTAAAACTAACATATTTGTTTGTATATGTTTCTAAGAATTTACACTTGCAACAATAATAATCAGATCGTTGTATAAACTTCTAGGTGTCCAAAAAGAGACGCGGATGACAAAAAGCGTTATCATTATCATATGGTACGTGATTAACAAATTCCATGGTAATTATATAAAGTTGCGGTTTTCGCATGCCTTAAGGTCAGCCTGAGCTTCGTGTAAAATAATCAATTCTAAAATAAAAAATAGTTGTCAAACAGCAAGGTTGCTTAGATATATTAAAGGAGTTAAAATTTTGGGTTATATGGTAGCAAGGGTAACAAAATTCAACAACTTTTTCTTATGCTTCACCACAGAAACCTAAAATTAATAAGGCGAGTTACATATTCCCCAAATGAATATATATGTATAATTAAATAGAAATCATTGAAACTTAAGTTAGATGCAACAATGTATAATTGAAGGACAGATTACAAAAGGTTAATGGAAGTTCTTAAACCAGACATGAGAACAGATGTGAATACATTGTATTCCAGACGTAACCAGACTCTGCAGGTGCAGATCACAATAGACTTTTTTTTATTTGTCTAACGTTTTGGTAGTCTGCCATCTGAAATTTAAGGCAGGCCGTTCGTATTACCCTAACCTGATCTTAAACGTGTTTTGGCCGTGCCTGGATTTTTATTGCAGGCGACAGCGCGGAGACCTTGTGTGCTCCGAGGAGCTTACCCCTTCTTCGGTCTGCCCTGTGACCCAGGCTTCGTTTACATCCCTTGCCACGTGGAGGCAGCACTTTCCCACTTTACTTGTGATATTTGATTTGTTTGCTTGTTTAAGATGTTTTGTTTGGTGTGTGTTTAAAATGCATATTACAATTTGTATTTACAGTTATTTTTTATGTATCAAGTAGACAAGTGTAGATGACAATTCTTATATGGACAGTAGAAATTTGTCAATGTTTATCAGTTCACTAATAAATGTAGTTTTGTATTAAAAGTCATTGAATTCTACTCCAATAAAAGAAATAATTACAGTCCATTCTATTGAGCTATCTAATCAGCAACAGTGTGTTGTGTTTGTTGTTTCCCAGCCATTCCCTGGGATCGAGACCGTCGGCAGTCGGAAATCGCGATCTTTGGTCCAGGATGGAAAACGTAAAAAATGAACTGAACAGCGTAACATATGGTACCGCATCGACCTCCTTTCTAGCCACTAGGTGCATAATACAATTTTCTAATGAATATGCAAATGAGTTTCCATTGGTATCAAAGGTAATTAGGTGTGACTTTTATGTCGATGATTTATTAAGCGGTTCTGAATCCATTGCCGAACTCTCTACTACTTGTAATCAATTAATCTCAATCCTAAACAAGGCTTGTATTCCCTTAAGAAAATGGGTTTTAAATAAACCCAAAGTGTTCAGAAATATTCAAAATTCTATTTTATCACAAATTGTTCTACCAATTGGCCCGATGGAAAGTACCAAAACGTTAGGTTTACTTTGGTGTACAGAATCAGATACCTTATCTTATGAAGTAAATGTAAATATCTCCCAAAGGGCTGTAACTAAGCGTATTATACTTTCTACCATATCAGAAGTGTACGATCCGCTTGGCCTTCTGAGCGCCTCTATTATCATAGCTTAAAATTTAATGCAAAAATTATGGCTTGAAAGGGTAGGATGGGATCAATCTCTTTTGCTACAGATGCAGACGGATTAGTTTGCGTTTAACAGTGAATTGCCTGAATTTAATAATCTTAAAATTCAGCGTCACGCAAAATTATCAAATTCAGCAATTGAGCTAATGGGTTTGTCGATGCTTCAGAAAAGGCTTATGGTGCGTGCATCTACATCCGGTCGGTAGATCAGCATGGTTCTGTGTCTGTGCAACTGCTATGCGCTAAGGCTAAAGTAGCGCCACTTAAAACTGTAACAAACTGTTCGTACTTGCATACGCTGTTGTCGAGCAAAACCTTCAAATGTTAATCCTTTAATGGGCGATTTACCTGCGAGTCGAGTTTGCCCTTCGTATCCCTTTGCAGGCACCGGTGTAGATTTTGCCGGTCCCTTTACCCTTAAGACAAAGCGTGGGCGCGGAGCAAAAATGCAAAGGTGTTACGTCTGTCTGTTTATATCCTTCAGCACCAAGGCTATACATTTAGAGCTTCTTTCAGATTTGACTACCAATTCATTCCTTGCTATGCTAAAGCGTTTTATTTCAAGACGAAGGAAAGTCTGCTCAGTTAATGTCTGATAACGGATCTAACTTTATCGCGGCAAAGAATGAGTTACAAAATCTTTCTTTCTCCAATCAGAACAGAGAAGCATTATTACTGACTACGCAACCAAAGAAATCAACTGGCATTTTATTCCGGCCTATTCTCCTCACTTTGGCGGTTTATGGGAGGTGGGCGCAAAGTCCATGAAATGGCATTTAAAACGTGTTCTAGCAAATGCTGCGCTAACATATGAGGATTTTTACACCTTGTTGACGCAAGTTGAAGCTATACTGAATTCCCGCCGCCTCACCCCACTATCAGCCGATCCTGCAGATTTAACTCCACTAACTCCCGCTCACTTCTTGATTGGGAGGTCTATGGTTTTGCCGTTTGAGTTAGATCTCACTGCTGTAAATTATAATAGAATGGATCAGTTCCAGCGACTTGAACAATTACGCCAACATTTCTGGCAACGTTGGTCAGTGGAATACGTTTCTGAACTCCAACAAAAGCAATCAACAATTGAACGGAATTCTTTAGTCCTTATGAAAGATAAAAATTGCCCATCAATTTCATGGCAACTTGGACGAATTGTTGATATGCATCCCGGTACGGACAACATCGTACGAGTTGTATCAATTCGCTAAAGGCATCCTTTGTCGTCCAGGGAGAGCAATCGTTCCATTACCCATAGAAAAGACTGTTTAATGCTGTGGTGTTTAGTAAAACTAATACTAATGTACTATCTCTTTGTAAATTTAGAGAATTTTCAAACATGTCTAACACCGAACTCAAGCATGTGAAATTTCTTTATAATTCACATATTTTAATATGTTATATTACGTTATTTGACTATGTTAAATACTCGTCATTATTTTATGTTGAAAGGCTTTTCCTTTCAAGATAGGAGGCATGTTGTAACATGTTTAATTTCAGTAATAATTATTCGCATTGAACTACGAGGATAATGCGCTAAGCGTGCATTATTCCTTATTAATCTTCTTTTATTAAAATATCTGTGTCACATAAAGTTATTTCCACGCGCCTCTAGTTGTTTCTTTCGTATTCCACACCTCTAATGTCGTTATCATGCTTCGTCAAGTTAGTCGCCCGCTAGCAATCGCCTTATCAATATGTATTCCCGGCTAGAGGCAGGCGACCTTCGTATAAATTATTCTTGTAAGCAGGTCAGGTCGTGCTAGACTTGAAACTATTTTTGATACCTTCTACTAACTGTTGGTAAAGTATATATTTTACGAACTAATTTAATTTGGTTTAATTTGTTTAGCGCGTCATGTAGGATTCGGCATGTAGGATTCATCATTTGAGATTTGTTAATTTGGAATTTGTCTACTAAAAATTTGTTAACTAGGAATTCGTCTACTAAGAATTATGGATGTTGGTTTTGATTGCAGTCGTCCCCAAATTAGAAATGGCCAGTAACCTTGCTTGAAGAATGTGAATTAAGCAGTTTGGTTCGTTATTAGATATAAGATATTTCATGCATGTGTTTTGAATGTTATAAAAATTTGATAAACAGACTATCACATAAAACACGTAAAGTTGCTATTATGTTTTCAACATGTAATCTGTGTAATTTTCAATTATTGTTGAACTGGTTTTATAAGCCGTAGAACAAAATTTTGTCAGATTAGGTTTTTATAATTACAAGCTCTGTTCCATCTGAACCTTAGATAATTTCAACGTATGTTTTCGACGTCATAATTTTTTTGTGTTGCACAATTGACAGATGTTGTCATGAAAACAAATGCTTCGTGCAGCTGTCATTGAGTTTAAACCAAACATTCCTATTTTTGTGATTAACATTTATTTATATGTAGATCATAAAATTTAAATCTGAAAATTTAAAGACACTCAGAATAAGATTCTAGAAATTGTAATCTACCTGAAAAGATCTGCCCAGGTTAGAACGTAATTCAGTGTATTATGCTTACAAATTATTTTCACTCAAATATTTATAACAGATTCATATTTAAAGTGTAGTTAGTTGTTTTAAAAAGTCAAAACCTTGACTTTAATATAGATGTTAAAGATAAATTTTTGTTACTTGTTAAAAAGTTCCGAAATTTTAAAAGAGAGTTTTTTTTAGCAAACAATTAGTTCAACTTTGAGGCTTTTATTTTGGTCAAATGCGATCAAATCTAATTACACAAAGGTAAAATTTTTTTTGAGTAATAATTTAGTACCTATATCATATTGGATATACATTTTTTTATTTTTTTTTATACTTTGATAGGACACAAATGGTGTTCTACTTTTTTATTTATTTAATCTTTGCAATTTCTTACAGGAGCTGCGTCTTATTTTGATAAGACAGGTTTTTGTTAACGAAGGCGATCGTTTTATCTCTGGGTTTCCACGTCCGCCCTTAGAACTGTGCTCTGCTATTATCGTAATTACCTCAGGACATGGTGGCGCCTATTTAATTTAGCTTAGCTTTGGTTTGCAAACAGAATTCGACTTACCCCCCCACTTCTTATTGCTCTACCCAGGAATAGACCCCTAGCTATGTCGAAAAATTTTTGTTCACTGGCGCCCATTAAGAAAAATAAGTTACACTAGCGCCTCAACGTAGAAGAAATAACGTTTCAGTGGTGCCTTCTGTAAAACAAAAGTCGTTTCAATGTTTAGGATGCATATTACAATTACTATTTACAGTTATTTTTTATGTATCAAGTAGACAAGTGTAGATGACAATTCCTATATAGACAGTAGAAATTTGTCAATGTTTATCAGTTCACTAATGTAGTTTTGTATTAAAAGTCATTGAATTCTACTCCAATAAAAGAAATAATTACAGTCCATTCTTTTGAGCTATCTAATCAGCAACAGTGTGTTGTGTTTGTTGTTTCCCAGCCCTTCCCTGGGATCGAGACCGTCGGCAGCCTGAAATCGCGATCTTTGGTCCAGGATGGAAAACGTAAAAAATTTGTGTGTGTACTTAACCCTAACGCTAGTTAAAGTACACCTGTTTTGTATTTGCTACGTTTGTATTATTTATTTGTATTTGTATGTGTTGAAATAGGTTTGTGGGTGTGCTTAACCTTATCGCTAGTTAAAGCACTTTGTTTTTGCCACTTTCGTTTGTTTGTATGTGTTCATTGTGTATTATCCAGCCCTTCCTCAGATCGTGACCATCGGCAGCCGGAAATCGCGACCTTTGGTACAGGCTGGATTAGTTGGTGCTGTTTGTGAGTTACAATGCCCATGTTTGCTAGTGTTTTATCTCCGATCCCCTACCTCGAACTGCGACCATCGGCAGCCGGAAATCGCGAGACTTGGCACGGAACCGGAGACGTGGTGTTGGGCGCCGCTCATAGAGGTCCTTTGCAGGATATATAAACACCACTCGTGTGTGTTGGTACACATCTGCGACGTTGTATTGTGTTTTTGTTTGTGTTGTGATGTTTCCCTAATAGGTCCCCCATCACCGCGACCGTCGGCAGCCGGAAATCGCGATAATGAGTGGCGGGTCAGGGAGTGTGAGGGTTGCACCTGCGAGGCTCCTAAGGGTCAAGTTAGCCCACCCTGAAATGTGTATTTGCTACAGTTTTCGTTGTTTGTGTAATGCATGTTGTGTTGTGCTGGTCTCCCCCAGGATCCGAAACCATCGGTAGCCGGAAATCTCGAACCCTGGTCTTGACTAAGTGTTAGTGGCACCCATAGAGGCACTTTGCGGGACATATGGGTGTCACCGTATGGTGTTTGTCGTAGACCTGTCTTGTGTTGTTTGTTTGTGTTTATGCTGGCATTGTTTTCTCGTGTTTGGTGTTGTGAGTGACCGAGACCACTGTTCTGTTGTATCCCCAGGCCCTAGGACATGTGAGTATCCCGTTGTTGAGTATTTGCTACATGAGTTTAACTTTGGTGACACCCACAATGTGGCTGCCACCAATTTTGTATTTGCTACATATGTCATCACTTATTTGTGTGATGTTTGGCTTTACAAATATCATCTTTGCGATTCTACCAAAATGTTAGATATCTTATTTGTTTCTAACTACTTTAGCTACTCTCTATTTTCTACTTTACTACTTATTACTTTTACTTTAATGCTTATTATTTTTACTTTGCATGCTTGATTTCTACTCTACATTTTATTTACTTTAATTGAAATTTACATACTTTACTTACAATTTCTATTGTTGACTCTTGTTTGTTGTGCTTATTCTGTAATATGGTTTATTTACATACATTATTCTTATTTTAACTTAAATTATTTCACATCATTATTTACATACATTATGTTGTAATGTATACTTTTCCATGGTTAGGTTAAAACGAGTGAAACATATGGATTTGCCTCTTGATTAATTGAATATAATTTTAATGTTTGTTAATTGTTAGTATCTTACTTATTCTACTAATACAGTTAGCACATCACCTTGGTTAGTTTTTAAACTTAACCTACGTCAACATGGTACCCGTAGGTACCATGTTTAGTGTCTTTTCACATTTCACATTGTTTAATGTTTAAAAGTTCAAAAGTTAATCTTAGAGTCCTCACTTGATATTTAACATTGGTCGTGGGTAAGTTTCTTTTTACGTATTGTTTCTTGCCCCCTCTAGGTATCTATTGTGAATAATTTTTGTAACTTTGTTCGTTAAGCTGTTTAGGTAGGGAAATATGTTTTTATTTTTTGACATCTCTGTGATAGGGATGTCTCTTAAGATGGTTCTATCATGTTCTACGTCGTCTATGTCGCTGCAATGGAATATAACATGTTCTGGTGTGCCCAATTCGCCGCGCACACAGTTATCTGTTTCATTCAACTAGAACCGGTTTTTGTAATTGGGGTAGGGCCCATGCCCTGTTAGATAGTGTATTAGTCCTTGTGATGGTGTTATATGTTTGACTTTTAGTCTTTCCCTTATGCTAAGTTTTGCCGGTGTTCCACCTCTCTTGCCATATATCTAAAATTCTATTTTTAATCTGAGCCTTGTCTGTTTTTATGGTTTTGGTATTTAGTATTTGTTGTACTTTTTCTTGCTGGTTTTCCCTTAACCAGTAGTTTGCTGTGATTTCTCAAATTCTTAGGTCCATCGGTGTGGTCACTAAGACTACGTTTAAAGAGTCATGTGATCTAGTCCGGTATGCGCCCGTTAGTTTCAATAAGAGACTTCTTTGTGCACTATTTATTCTTTGTATAAGTCAGTGAGCCCATGCACTGGATGCATGGGCTATCATAGCTACCAGTGCGCTGTTTTGATAGATCCTCACATTATTTAGTGATATGTTATGTATCTGTGCAAGGCTTGTAATACCTTGCATGAGTTTCATGGCGTTGCTACTAGTTTCTCGTATATGTTGTTCATAGGTCTGTCCTTCGTCTATTGTAACTCCAAGATATTTCATCAACATTACTCTAGATATTAGGTTTCCGTTTATTCTGATTGATAGGTCTCTTTTTATCTTGCCTTTTATTAGAAGGTATTTTGTTTTACTATGTTCTACTTTTAACTTATCGTTTACGCACCATTCGTGGACTTTTTGTAAGGCGGTCTCTGCTTTTCCTTGGACTTCGAGTCGGGAGTCCCCTTCTACCAGCCATCAGAACGTCATCTGCATATGCTATGACGGACAATACGTCCTGAGTGGTTTCCAGAGTCTCCAGAAGCTCCTCTATACAAACATCCCAAAACACAGGACCGCAGACTGACCCTTACGGGCAGTCCTTGGTGATGCGTTTTGTTATGAGCTCTGCAATTCCCACAAGCAATGTGAGGGACAGGGACAGCATAAATACCCTAAGGAGCCCAAGATGGTCAGTCAATCTCGAGCTTCACAACTTTTACATTGTCGGTTGTTCAAGCTACTCAAAATTAGTTTAATTAAATTTAATTAGTTAAAGTAATAGAAAAGTAATTTCTGATTGTTAAAAGCGTTAATGAACATAACGCAGCCATTTGTTAATTTCCCCTTGCAATTTCTGTTTTAAATATTTGTGTTAGAAGAGTTGTGGAAAAAGCTTTTTAAAAAGTCACTCCAAGGGGGCCCAAAATGTAACTGGCGCCAAGCTAAAATTTTGTGTAAGATACTAAATCACAGCACCTAAACTACAATTGACGTTGAAATTTCGCTAATAACTTTCCTTTCAGCAGTTCCATAACTTAACTTACTTGGTATGCGTGTAACTATTAAGCCCATGGTACAGGGTTTGAATCCCGACACGGGCCGCTTGGAAAATGTCAGGCAAGCGTTTTTCACAAAAATTCGCCATCGTTCGGATGAGAGGTAAAATGTAGAACCCGTGTGTGAATGCTGTCACGCACGTTAAAGATACCTACCTTGCCTGGAACAGCAAGGGTTCGGCAAAATTGAAAATTTCTCGTTACAAAAAACTTGCATTCTGGATAATGTAGTACCTTTGAGTAGTGTATTAGAAAATCAAATGTCGTGATAACTTCCATATCGAATCAAATACCTTAGTCCCAAACTAGGCTTCTGTAAAAATCTACACAATTTTTTCTGCACTTTCTACTATTACTGTGTATGGCGGTTGATCGTAATTGTCATACAATATGGTAAGTCACTCTGGAGGTTTCCCCTGGGGGCCCGATGGACCCCCAGTTTTTTCAAACATATGGTTGTTTCTACCCTATATGTTTGTTATTGGGAAGGAAAAGTTTAGAAGGATTCAGCAAGCAAGCAGTAAAATAAATTTGTTTCCTATTCACCAGACTAATTCCCGTACACTCTATAACCTAGGTATACTCGATTTTCAAGTATCAACCATAAGATTTGGATTTTGAATATCTAACCTTATAATTCTTCTGTTATATTTAATGATATTTTCTTTCAGGTACAACTTAAGCAAGAATTGGTGTTCTAGTTCTTTTTAAATCATTGTTGGTTTCTGGTATATTTTGTGACTCAGGGATTTTTGTGTTTCCCAGACCTTTTGCTTTTACAGTGATTAAGGTTCTAAACACAGTGGCACTCCAACCTCGTTTATAGCTTATCTTCGAGTCAAAACAAAGTCGTCTGCAACCCTGCTCATGCATCAGTACGAAAACAATACTTCAGAGCTAGCCATATCATCCTTCGGTTTCCACTTTTAGCCTTTTTTTTCTGGTTTGCCCTGGGCCATATTCTCATACAAGAACTTCCAAGGAAAAGAAAGATTTGTTCTAGTGGATCCCTATTGAAGGTTAAATTACCAACTAAAAGTAATACAGGATCTCAAAATAAAAAATATATCCTAATATACGGTGGTACATATTGGGTTGCCTAGACTATTGATACAAATAGACTTGTTTAGTTTTGTTTTCTAAAATACCCTTTTTAGGGATCAACTGTAATTCTCGCAGTTTGTTTTTGGTCTTTTAATAGAAAAGATGAATTTAAATGTAGTAATATCGGTACGCGAGTTATGTATCCCCCAATTTATATATTTATATATATATATATATATATATATATATATTGTTGTGGATTCAAAGGGTTAAATTTGGGGTAAACAATAAAATTTAAACCACCCTGTATAGAGAAAAGAACAAATTATTTACGCGCAAAATTTATTTAATTCATTTAGGGAGAACGGACAAGTATTGACGTATTTTTATAAGTAATAATTGAAAGGTTAAAAGCACATAAAGAAAAACAGTTTTAAAACAAATAGAATACGCATTATTAATTTTAATTTATTTTAATTCAACATGTAAAAGCATAAGAAAACCCACTAGGGAAGAAAATCAATAATTCCAAGGCAAAAGTTTGTTGTAACAAACAAACGTCAGTTGTATCGGATACGACGAAATATAAAATCTAAGAATTGTTGTGGTAAACGGTCGATAATGAACGAACACCTGCGTTTTTAAAAAAGGTTACATTTGTCGAAATTATGAGCATATTAAAACAGGACTTCATAGAAAATATTTTCAAACGTCAGTTTGGTATGAATAACAAACTAACAAAGTTCTTAAAGAGCAAGGGAAATGCACAATTGGATATATACTACAGATAGAGACAGCATTGATATTGAAAACGCACCTACTAATACACGTGGAGTGGAGATGAGCTGTCAGCAATATCGATTTTTTATAACTCAAGTGGGTTTTGAACGCGACAGCAGACATGCATTAGACAGAGATAAAGATAGTATAGACGGAGTTTTATGACGACAGAGAATATTATCATTGGTTGAGAACCGACAGTTTTCCAAACGTAGACAAACGCGACAGGTGGGAGAGATTTCGGATACGTACGGCACGTAGACGGAATAAATTTCCGAAATTTTCAACACGGTTGTACCAAAATTTGTAGAATCTAAATTTGAAAATAAGCTTTTCACGTGAAGTGCGTCCAGGGGTAGCATTTTGAACTAATATAAACACTGGATGGAAATTATTAAGGATCTCTGTCTTTTCGTCGCTTTTATACTACTTTACTACGATAGACCAACATTATAGTAGAGTTTTTGGTTATGTGAGTATTAGATATGTTCATAATATAGTAAACATAGTGCTAGCACGTGTAAATTATTAGTAGTGGCCTTCTATTTATTAAAGCGAAATACGTGTAATGTATATTAAATTAATAGAGGTCTGGCTACTACTATACTGAGCTACAAAATCAATAAATGGAAGTATAATATATGTGGGGTAAGCTTCTCAAACAACCAGGAGTGTAGGCTGATATAGAATGGTACTTTGAAACGAGGCGCTTGGCTCGCAAATTGGGGTTATCGTCTGTGAATCCGTTGTGTATCACAGCGCATGGTAACGAAGCCAAGGGGTTCTAGGGATCGTCGTCGAAGGAATGGAAGCCTGAAGCATTCTTCAGGTAATTTATCTCAAATTTCTGTTGTCTGATAAACTTTTGTGAAATTTTGGTGCTGTGTGAGTGAATTTTGGGGTTTATTTATGGTTATATAAACTTATCGGAAAAGATATATATATATATATATATATATATATATATATACTGGACAATTTATTGGGGTTTAAATATTGAAAGGGGGTGTATTTAAAACTTACTAATTTTATTCTGAATATAAATTAGATTGTAAAGGGTAAACGAGTCTATCAATTTTGTATTAATCTATGCAAAGTAAAAGGCATATACTAAATAAACTGGGTTATTATGAGCTCACCATACTCCAGTGTACAGTCAATTTAGGGTAATATGTGGGGCCCATCTACTCATATCCCATTAAATTTGTTTGCAAATAAGTAGAAGATCAAGGACTTTAAAACATATCACATTTTGAATTTGTAATTGTGTACCAAACTTTTTATACATGTGAATAATTTGTCTGTAAATAGCGGTAAAAAAAAGATTGTATGATTGTTGTATTATTTGGTGATTTTATTGAATGGTGTGCGAGTGTGAAGGAAGAAAGGTTGTAAATTTAGGTATCTGAGAAGAGGCACAGCTGAGCTAGCCAGGGAAGCTGCTGAAGATTTTTGAAACAGAAAGTTACAGGGTAAGAAATTTTTTTTTGAAAGCTGTATATTTTTGAAAATTATTTAACAACACTGGCTCGATGTTAAAAAGTTTAATCCACGATACCACGGCAATATATATATATATATATATATATATATATATATATATATATATATATATATATATATATTTATATTAAATAATAGAATCAAATAGGAAATTATTAGAAATTGTTAAAGAAATCATAAGTCGAGTACAACAATGTAACTCAAGGATAGATATAAAAAGGCTATTAACAGTTTATAAGAACGGATGCAATACAATGTATTCTAGACGATAGTGACACTGCAGGTGGCAGGTCACACACGGTTAAGGTATGCAATTACCTAGAAATTAAGATTGAAATAATGTAACAATGAATAGAATTAAGAATAAAGCAGACATGAGATCTGCAAGTTCCCACAGCCATGTGAGGGGGTAGGGACATTATAAAAAGCCCGGGAGCCCCAGTTGACAGCAGTCAGTCTGAGTATTACAGCTTTTGCATTGCTGTTTACCTAGCTACTCGCCTTAATATTAGTTCAATTAATTAAATTATTTCGATTTAAAATTATTTTAACCAGTTGTCAAAAATCAATTGTAACTCCTGTTTAAGATAAAACCAATAAATTGTTACGAAGACTTGGAAACAGTTTTTAAAAACCAATTCCAAAATGGAAAATCTAATGACGAAAAAAATAACTGTACTTAAACCTGATAATTGTCATAAGCAACTACAGGTATTGGTTTTGCAATATTCTCTTCTAATGTTAATTGTGCGAAAGCATTTGCTGAAAACTATTAGTTCGGCAAATGTTCAATTGTTGGGGGATTTTGGTAGCCGCAGGCTACTTAACCCCGAACTCCATCTACGGCTATGTTCGGAGACAACAAACATAGAAACAAGGAGAAAATTGTTAAAAGGATATGTGGAAAACAAAAAAAGAAATAGGAGAAATAGAAGGGCGGAATACGTTCTAAAGTATTTTTGGGGAAAAACGTGGAATATATTACAAGCAGAAATAAAAAAGAGAGACAGAGGTATGCCTAGATCTGACCAATGCATGCAGATAGTGAAAGATGCAGATTGTGTAAATTTCAGGGAAAGGGGTAGGTTAGCTCAAAATAGGAAACAATAAGGGTGCGCGTGTAACCAGTTTCAGGACCGAAGATCCAATGATATCGGCTTCTACGGAAAATGAAGTGATGACTATGATATATTGCTTTTGACTACTAAAAGCTTAGATAAATGAAAGGAAATGGCAGTCCTCTATGTTTACGTACAATATCATCTAAAATAAATATTTTTATCCATTGCAATATATTAAAACTTGTTTTATAAAAAATTGTGTAGTTAATATAATCACCTACTAGTTGTATGCTGTACTTGTCCGCACAACAGGAAACGGGTATTGACTGCACTTGCGTATTTTTCAAACCCGTAAGTTGTAAATGGTTTGCTTTTCCTAACATAGTGCGATGCATTCACGTCTTGTATGTGTAATATTCTCAAGGGAAGTTTTTCGGTTAAGACCGAACTGGCAACTATAAATTTAGCGTCGTACAAGTCCCAAGGTGCTTAATATATAATGGCAAGTAAGTATATAAAGTTTCGCCAAACGTTCAGTCAACTGCTTTTCATACTTTTGGCTCACTGCGAAAGCAAGTAGTTGATGAACAATTTAATTATTACGCCCAAGCTGATTAATCAAGTACAAACTTATAGTATAGCTTTGTTCAATTACTTCCTTTAGTATAATCACCTACGAATAGCATTTATTGCGACCTACTCTACCCAGATAATTAGTGGAATATACCCCGAGGTGAGTAATTTAAACTGGCACGCATCCTACAGAAGACGTTTTACTTCTACACAGTTTCTAAATAGTGCCTTGTTCCTTGTATTAGTAGTCGACAAGACAAATTTGCCACCAGGTTTTTGACGTTGAATCGGTTTAGATATAAAGACGACCCCACTGACAATTCTATCAATATCACTTACGTTCGGATAGAGGATCTAATGTATCTCCAAATTTTTTGCGGTGACACGTGAAATTCAATTAACGGTTGCTTTTATCTATTATTCAACATAGTGAAGGCGAAAGAGCAGGTTTATAATTTAATAAAAAAGTAATTGAATTGCGTTTTGTGGATGGCGGGTGCGTTCATTACGTGCTATCAATATTTGTACATGCGTTTGCCAATTATGTTCAGGTAACAAGAGACCCCAGCTAATATAGATAGTTGAATTAGTTAATCAGTTCATTGTTGCTAACTAGAGCGAACTGTTATAAGTCAACGATGCTGTTTCTGTTATCACCAAAACCTTTATTGCTGAAATTGCATAGATGGCGACAATGGAAAGTTTTTTATTCCTGACGTTCAATAACTCAGCTGAGAATTTCGTGCTTTTAAAAATTTATTATTCCAAAGGTTCTATTCAATTCAAGTAGACACAGAACATGTAGTATCAGAGCAAATGTAGAAGTCATTATTCATGGCACAATTGATAGGAGAAAATGTACTACAGGATTCGAAAGATTACTATACGCCACTAAAAGAAATAATGCAAAGACATTCGAAAGCTGTATGACGAAGGAAATAAGTTAAAACGATAAAAAAAATTGGCTGTAAGGACAGGAATTTCTGAAGAGAATTTCATCTGCGAAAGAATCGGATCGAAACATAAATTATGAGATCATAGTCAAATATGTGTTGTCTCAGTTCCCAGAATCCTTAGCACCTAATGAAATACGTTCAACGCCTAGTAACAAAAGTTCATTTGGAAATATAATACAACTGTACCTAGCAATCTTCAAACACACTATATGTTCAATGGTATGGTATCGGTTCAGGCGTTAGGAAAACTATCTGGTGCTAAGACGCTTGAGGATTATGTATCCATTTTTAAATCGGTTGTATTCAGAAAACCATACAATGCAGAGAGAATATATCTGACCATAGATCATTATCAAAGTATTTCAAATAAACATTGTACCGGAGTAAAAAAAGGGGTCTGAAGGAAACGAATGATCGAAAGATTGACATTGCTAATATTATTTTGCCGTAACAATGGTATTCGTTTATTCATTCAGTTAGTAACAAGCGCCCTTTAACATCATTTTTATCCGATGAAATATTTCAATGCTCAATGACTACGGCTTTTAAATTCGCTACTAGTGGAGAATTTTTGAATGTACGGCAATATGAAGCAAATTATGACAAGAAAATTATTCTCATCGTTTCAACACACGAGGAGCTGATATTCGTATAATTGTACACTTAGTTTCAGCTAAATCCGAAACAAATTTTTTTTTATAAATAGCTTGTTGGAAAAAATTGGGTTTGAATGTTCATGGGCTTTATTTGAAACCGCGTATTTCAGAAACCTTGATCAACATTTCAATGAATCACATATGCAATAGAATATTCCTGTTTGAACAAAAATAATTGTTTCGTTTCGCTTCTTGCACATACTTTAGGAAAAGGATAGTGTAAAATTTACATCCGCTCCATTTCCTACTCCCTGCAAGGACGATTTTTTAGCTACCTCTTAAATAACGTATTCTAGTATAACGAGGAATGGTATAAGACCAAGTCATGTTGTATCAAACCTTTGTACACGAGATGACACAATCATTGAGTACCTGAACTCTACTACTTATAAAACTGAATTCGCAGTTGAAATTGATACTATAATATTAAGCGAAACATGGGAGTACACTACTCAGTTTTGCTTTGGATACAAACATTGTAACGATTATATTTTCTGGCAATATTTTCACAAATATCTGATTTAATTAATTCATTAATAGTCAATTTAAATATAATAATGCTACACAATCTACGTAATAAATATTATATATTGTTAAATACAATATAAGCTTTCGATTTGAGAGTATAAAATTTTAAATTAAGCGGTGACAGAAAATGCCAATTGTTATTGTCACTATAAGAGCTCCCTCCTTTTGATGATTATAAAATCATAGCTGTTGTCAGACGGCAACATACGACAATAAATCACTTCCAACTGAGCTGTCGTTAGAAAAAGTCAATTGTTCTTTAAATCAAGGAACATGACGTTGTTGCAGACCACATGTTGGAAGCACCAAAAGTTTAAAGTTGTTTTTCAAGATGATATCGTCTCGGCGAAGCGCATTTTATGTCCACGCTTGGCTGGTAATAGTCCGCATAAGACGGGACGTTAAATTGTTTTAAATGGCTTTAGGTTAACATTAAGTATTACTCAGTTTAAAGCCTTACTAATTGATATTTTTAGTGCATCTTGGATAATTTAGATAACTTGAGCAACTTACATTAATTTAAGAAGCTTTCCTTAATTTAAGAAATATATAAAATTTACTTGGCAATCAATGAAAATTTATTGGTAACTATTTGAAATTTAACTTTATATGGAAATCAGTCTGGCGTGTTTCATTTGTTCGATGCGAACGTCCGTAATGTTATTAGATATTCAGTATCCAGCTGAATTGGTTTGTGTGGTAATGGAAATTCCTAATTTGTAAATGCTGAAACAAAGAAGATTACAATTTATTAAATATTATTCCGGGTATGGTCCTTATACCTTGCAAGTATTTTTCGGATGGATTAACATCTGGTATGTAATTTGTGTTTTTTAAATACGTCAGCTGTAGCATTTGGCATAGCAGACAGATAAGTGTTGTTTGTTCACGTGGAAATTTCCTAGTTCATTAGGTGAATGACAAACAAGTTAGTTTTAAGTTTTGGTGAAAGGAATCTATTAAACTTCACTTTTAATCTTTGCATTAGTACTAACAAAAAACGGTAGATGTTGATATGAGGATAGAAAAATTATTTTATCTTAGAGAACTAAATTGTTACAATTTGCATTTCATTAAACGTTAATTGGAATATTTTGCCATAGAATGTGAGGTCCAAGTAGTACTACCAAGGCCATTTAAAGTTGTAATATAAATTTAATTATTCGGGAACTCAGATTTAATCATTTTCAAGTATAAACATTGCTAGACCTTACTAATATAAAAACTACTATATTTTATTTATGAGAAATACTGATTATTACCAAGTACATATATACATATTTTTTATTAATATTATTTAATCAAATTTTTTAAAGAAGATGTCTTGTAAATAATTTAACTGCAACTTGAAGGAATAGATTTTCATTTTGGTCAAGACTATTATTATTAGTTGGAATGTATGAGGTTTGATTCTTATTAACTATGAATTTTTTGAAATGAATGCACAAACTGTGCTATCCTTGTTTTAATCTATTCACAGGTGTAGCAGTGCATCTTTAAGATCAATATCGAGCCGTAAGGTAAGAAAGCTTTAGGGATTGTGTTCCTGAAATATTTTGTATAGCGGTATTTGAGTTTAGGTTTCCGCATTCGCCTTATACAAAAGACTCAAGGAAGGTCTTCTTAGTATACATAAATTCGGTGGCGCCATATTCACTATATTTTGGTCGCAGTCCAACCCCGACCCAAAGCTCATGTTCTACCCAGAGCAAATAGCTCGACTAGCCGCTTAGCCTTTGGAGGTTTCCTCATCTACGAGCCATTTTCCACCGAAACTTACCGTGGGCTCTACGTTTACTGGAAATCCTCGTTATCTATCCTTGTGCCTTTCAGTTGGTCACATAGGAGTAAATACCTTATAAATAGCCCCCTTAGTAAAGCAAAACACTTATAACATAACTACAGTGACGGAAATATAAACAAAAATGATGGCCTTAAGATTATATTAAAAATATTTTGCATTACGAAATTGTTATTATAACTTTAGAAACCCTGTATATTATGAGGTTATATTTTTAAGAGGGAAGAATGTCCATTGTAATCAATGCTATTTATAGACCATCTATTTTGACGCTCGTAAACTTATTGAATGTGTAGGATAGTGTGTGCCACATGTATATGTGGAACTTGTTAAAATGGTAATATATTAGAAAACAAACCGCAAACGCACAGTTATTTAAACACATTATGCGAACTGGATTTTCATTCATACATAAATAAACACAAGAAACAGGATAGTGCGAAACCTGTATAGATCATGTATTTATAAGATCAAAAATTCAACTAGAAGCATTCAAACCTATCGTTCTACGCAACAAAATAACACATAATTTTCACATTCTATTATGATATAAAATACAAGAGTTGCAAAAGAAAAAAATTTACTAGAAATAATAAAAAAATTGATTTATATAATAAATTGAACAAAACTTAGAACAACATGACTGGGCGAGTTGGAACATCTCACATGTAATGACTCCTGCACAATGTTTGTTAATTAATCCTTAACACATGTAGAAAATTCTGTTATTAATATAAAGCTGGATTCCAGCAGGTTTAATAAATTCTATAAGCATTAGAGGCAAAACGTTTATTTTATTATAAAAATGTGGAAAACACAAATTCAAAGGCTGTAGAAAACTACACATGATATACTTAAAACCAAAATTAAATCTAATGGTAGAATAAGTTTAAATGATTAAAATGGGAATAAGATTAATGAAGACAAAGAAATATGAAACGAATTCATTAATTTCTTTGCCAATATAAAGCATTAATATTATAAATCTGATACCTCAAAGCGGTGTACTAAAGAATCAGGAAAAAGTAGCAAATAAATATATATCTTTGGTCACGTTAATTACAGAAAGTTAATAGCAGCTTATACAACAGAACTTAAATTTAATAAATCAGCCGGAATGGACAAGATTACTGCAGAAATTTTGAAGAATACCATTAACTTTATAATAACACCTCGGACAACACTAATTAGTAATGCTTTATGTGAAAATGTACGTCCAGACTATTTAAAGTTGCATTAATCGAACTTCTCTTTAAAAACAGGTTGTAACAATTACGATTTTCTGCTATTTAAATATACGCTTTCGTTCAATAAATATTAAACTTCTATTGAAATCTTATATTACGAATTCATACATCATGCCCCATCTACATTAGAATAGTCAAAGTAACCTTTAAGTGCTCTTCTATTTGCTTGTATCTTGATTCAATATCCCCTTTCCCGGCGCATGCTTGAATAGTTAACATTGCCTCGTGGTCAAGCCATTTTGATATCAGCATGTAATCCATATAGAAGTGTTATTGAGGGTCTGCAGGTTTTAATTTAAACATGCCGTCCCAGCAAGTAGTAAAGTGGAGTCAACATATACCATGGATTCAGTTTTAGTTGTGGCATCGACCTACGATGGTTGTAAATATATTTCTACGGTAAGAAAATAATTCGCAAACTTACCTTTAAATTCAATTTTCCCGTTTGATTTTAGTGCAAGTTTTTTAAAGTACCAAGTATTAAATATGAAGCAAGTTTTTTTTAAAGTATGAATTATTATGCCCGTGTTATGCAAATAGCAAGTTTTAAGTATTAATTCCAAGTTTTAAAATATTAATTTCAAGTTTCAAGTATTAAAGTAATGGAAACTATGTATTATATAAAACAATCGTTAACCATATGGCAAGTACGAGACTGAAGTAAAGTAATGACACGTTTTAAATTCTTTTGAAAATTGGTTGAGCTTTAGATGCTGTTTCAATTGTTGCAAGGCAAGGGAGTGGAAGCCCCCACATATAATTGGTTAGTATGAAGGTCAAATCCGAACCCCTGCGTCAGACCCGGCCACCCAGCAGATAGCCAGCGGTGAGTCATCCTCCATTTTATACCTATATTCTTTTCAAGGAACATTCATTCAAGATGTACAAATAATTTAGCAGAAGCTATATATGTTTATTTAAAGTTAATTCTCGAATTTTTGTAAAGGTTTGAAGATCAGTTAAATTGATTCACGTAAAATTTAGTTCAAAATTTAGTATTTGAATAATGCATAAATGACCTTATTATTTTCAAGGTATTTCTGTAAGATTATTTTTGAAGTTACAAAGTTGTATTAGAATGTTTGCATAACTAAACATGTGATACGATAAGAATTGTTTGCCGAATTATTGCGTATACACTTTTTGACAGTACACCTGAAGTACAGCTTAATGCCGACAATAAGAATTTTTCTTTGGCCTTTGATTCCATTAGAGATGTCTATTAAAAATATAGTTCTATAATCTATAAAAACTCTTTTTGAGCATTTAATTTGTTTCTTGTAAATTGAACAGGATCCTATTCAAGTACCATGAATAAACTGTAACATGAAAAATGAAAATCATATATTTCTTACAGAGAATTAATGTAAATTATGCAATTAAAAAATACCCCATGAATATTCAGAGATTATTGTTAAATCGTAATAAAGAAACTGTTTTGAAAGTCTCCGTACAGTTAGCTGTATACAGTGTGTCTACTTAAGTTGGCGGCATATGGAAAACTTTTTTATTTTTAGTTTTAGGAAAAAAAGTTACTCTTTATAAAAAGTTCTGCTTGTTCTGAAACCTAAAATAAAAGCTTCACATTTCAAAATTTATTAGTCATATACGAGGTTTATCAATAAATATGAATTTGGCGCAAGAGTAAAGTATCTTTATTTTTGACAATTTCGAAAATTTTTATTATGAAATGTTGTTCAGAATCAAAAACCACGTTCAAATATGCAAAATATCCATCGATTTTAAAATTATTTTTTTTAACTTTTCTATTTAAGCTTACGTGTTATTTCATTTAATCTAAGATGCACTGACAAGAACTGTCCATGAAATGTAATTTCTCAGCATTTCAAAAGACTTTCTTTAATAATAACAGTAGTTTAATAATAATGTTGTAACGGGCATTTTTATAGTTTAACCTTTTTACACTACTCAATTGGTAAACACATTTCTGCAACTACTATCTCTAGGTTTTATATTTATTAACTCGTGGGTATTACTTTAAAAGTAGATAAATTGAAGTTTGATTTTCATTAATAAATAAAGTGCAATGAATTGTAAATAGGATTATTCGTACTTATTGAAAATGATAAACCGCTGTAATTAATGAGTAGATATGATTGCTGCATTCATATAAATGTTGTTCCTTATGTTGTAGCAATTTTATTTTCCACCTAATATATATATCTATATAATCAATCCTTTTATTAAATATTAAATAATATAATACATTATAATGTTATCCAATCCACTTAATTTAATAATATCTATTGTCCAATAAAGAACTAGTATTTAGTTCATGTTAAAAGTTAAATCCTACGGAGACAATATAAAAGCTTTTGTGTGGTATCCTTCTTAAAGCCCCCTCTACTCAATAACTGCGAGGTAATTTTGTTACTGGGCAGCAACAAGCTCGGCTGGCACTTCTAACACAGCTGGGGTTCAAGCAGGTCGAAAATTGTTCTTAGGAGCGATGTCCGTCATTGATTTTTGCTGTTGGAAGCGTTCACGGTGGAAGATTGCTCGTGTAAGCTATCTTCATAAATTGTTTTGGATGGTCCATTTGTTTGTTGAAACCAGTCGTGAAGAACGATGAAGTTTTTGTTAAAAGACCATTAGGAACATGTAACTTTGGGAATAATTAAATTTATTTTTAAAATATATTGCAACGTAAATTATAAATAAGCACTTTTCTGAATGGTATTCATGCGAAATTAAATGAAAACAATTCTATCCTTGTATAATATGGAATCACATAGATAAATTTATTCAAGTTAATTACAAACAACATTAGTTTTCTCGTGGTGAGAATTACTCATGGAACATCTGTAAATTGAAACGCAGATAATGGAAGCCAAGTGACGTGTTTTTCAGTATACAGCGCAACTGTTTGTTTGGAATGGAATTTTCCGTTGTCAATACATATGTCAGCTTTCAAGCAAGTATTTTGGTGCAATATGGAGTTCTGGTATGTACAAAATAATATTCGTATGTTGTTTGAACTGTCGACGTAGTAACGAGATAAATTTTATTTTAACCGACTTGTGTTAACTTTGAACAGGTCAAGGACAGACCTCAATTATATTTTTCGTTGTCATACGATATGAATCTGTAATTTGTTCCTACATAATTCGTTTATTAACTCAATGAAACATCAGAAGATGTCACTACTAATTAAATAAAGTAAATTCTTACAACTTTAATTTTTAGAAATTAAATCTCTACATTTGATATTTTATGAACAAGTTATCTGTAATTATTTACTGTGAAATTAAGGTAAATTTACCATAATTAACGCTTTCTATAAATAAGCAATTTTATGCTTTGTCAATTTGTTACATAAACCTCATTACATAGTAATTGGTACGGATATATTCAGTACCATTGTAATTAACTCTTCCTAATTTAAATTAACTTATAAAGGAAGACATATTTTTGTAGAAAATTACATTATTGAATACCAGTTGAATAGATTCTTATTTTCGGACTAAAGACTATTTTTATTTAAGAGGAATGAAAGTCGATTCGGATTGTATTTAATTATTTTTGAGTTTGAATGCACAAACAGTGCTTTTCTTTGTTTAATCTGTTCACAGGTGCAGTGCAGGATTGCTAAGGTCAAGGTCAAGCCATAAGGTAAGACACTTTAAAGATTAGGTGGTCTTTGAAATTATATAGCGGTTATAGGAGAAAGGTTTCCGCATTAGCCTTGTACAAGGGACTTGTATTAGGTCTTCTCAGTATAAAAAAATACGGTGGCGCCTTATTTTTATTATTAGTGGTTGCAATTACACCCCGACCCACAGCTCATTCTCTACCCAGAGCATATAAGTTCGACTAGCCGCTTTGCCTTTGAGATTTCCTCAACATAGAGCCACCTTCCATCTTAACTTGCCGTGGGCTCCTTTTTAATTATCGGAAATTCTCGTTAAACTAAATCAGAAGTAAAAAGGGTACAATGTGGATATACAAGTCTAGGTAAGAGTCGATAAGCGGTTGTAATAGTAAGCAGTCGTAGTTTGTTGCTCATTCCTATAGATTGTTTACGTTGAAAAGACTGTTTGCTGTTTGCTTTGAAACGTATGAAAATAGATGAGGGTTGTTAGTTTTCGTGCTTGGTTCTTATATATATTAATTATCTAAAAGTTACTGTTTGCTTTTGCTTTGAAGAGAGTGTGGAAAAATGCGATGTTGTTTGTTGAACCCAAGCTCGTTTTTCACTAAATAAACTGTGATAAAATACAAAGAACGGTATATAATTTGTTATAAAGTGCTTATAATGTGTATTTAAAGTGGTTTTGTGTATTAGTAATATTTACCCGTTCGGGGTACCCAATGTGAAATCTGCAAAATCGCTCTTTTTATTGTGAACATATCTTCATTTTTACGAGGTCGTTCTAAATGTCTATGTGGTAGGCGCGGAGTTTGAATTGGTAATCATAACCTATTCAATTATATTCCTAGGTGTTTAATTCTTGTATAATGTTGGACGAAGAACAAAATTCCGTGATCACTGTTGCTCTACAGAGGTAGAAAGAGCTCCCGATCTTATTCGAATTCCGACGCGTGATAATGTCTGCTGCTAACACCAGTGAAATACGTAGGTGTGATTAGGGTAACGTGTGATAAGTTCCTTCAACACCCTCCCAGTAAAGGGTGAAGTGCTTCGCTAGTCCAGGACCTCGTGAATCCCACACTTCAAATGCAAGGAAGCGTTCCTAAAGAACTTTCTGTAAGTTGAACTATTTCCTACTTGCTCTTACTTTTAATACCTGTCCGTTGCTTTGCCATACCTTTGGCGTTCTGATACCTTTTACCATAGACTTGCATGCTATTTTAAATAAAAGGAAAAAAAGAAAAATAAATACTACTGGACTACTCATATTAATTGTGTTTACCTCTTTATATTTTGTTAAAATTTTATCTGCTTTATGTCTAATTGGTGTGTGAGGCTACTCCCCAATATTACCTCACTTTGTACTAAAGATTTGTTATATTGCTTTTAACGTTGTTATATTATATAGATTATCTCAACAATTTTTTTTATTCTACAAAGTACTGAACAATTATACTTGATCCGTATGCTATGCTTTTTCTTTGTTTCAGGTTTGCAGGACTAATTTGTTTTTTTTTCAGGTTTACTATTCTAATTTTTCTATTGCAGGTACTGTTACTAATTCCTTACAGCCGCGTACCTTATATGTTGGTCTGCTTTCTACAACCCCCCCTACTCTCCGATTGAGCCGGGTCATTTCTTTGTTTTTCTTTGTGTTACGTACGGCCACGAGCCAACGTAGCATAAATTTGACGAACCAACGTGGCTGCCCCGATAATAACGTCACAATGTAATAGTTTTTGTTGCACATACAGATCTTATTATTCCGTCCCTCAATTAACTACTGCTTCAACATATCCGTCTTCTCTACAATACAGGTAATCGTTCTATCTCGAACACTATTCTAATCATAGTCGGCGTTATACTCTGAACGGTTTCTTTAATGGTTCGTTCTAAATGGACAACATCTGTGAATAGCCCTTGGAGGTACATCTCTTTCAAGTAGCACCACAAAAAAAGTCGAGTGGGATCAAAGCTAGAATGTGAGGTGGCCAACGAATTTTCAAAAACCGATGCACAACTCTTCCATTAAAACAATTTTCAAGATAATGCCCTACATCTAACCTGCTATGGCATGGGGCACCATCCTGCTGGAACCATATCTGTTGACGTTCAAGTAGGGGTAGATCATCAAGAAAATCATCTAGTTCTTTTTGTAGAAAGAGTAAATAACGGTCTGCAATAAAAGATTCTCGAAAATAGAAAGGTAGTAAATTGAGGGACGGAATAATAAGATCCGTATGTGTAACAAAAACTATTACATTATTATTAAACTACTGTTATTATTAAAGAAAGTCTTTCAAAATGCTGAGAAATTACATTTCATGGACAGTCCTTGTCAGTGCATCTTAGATTAAATGAAATAACACGTAAGCTCAAATACATTTTTATTTTAGAAAAGTTAAAAAAAAATTTTTTTATAATCGATAGATATTTTGCATATTTGAACGTGGTTTTTGATTATGAACAACATTTCATAATAAAAATTTTCGAAATTGTCAAAAATAAAGGTACTTTACTCTTGCGCCAAATTCATATTTATTGATAAACCTCGTATATGACTAATAAATTTTGAAATGTGAAGCTTTTATTTTAGGTTTCAGAATAAGCAGAACTTTTTATAAAGAGTGACTTTTTCTCCTAAAACTAAAAATAAAAAGTTTTCCATATGCCGCCAACTTAAGTAGACACACTGTATATATATATATATATATATATATATATATATATATATATTTAAATTAATAGAAAAATAATAAGTTGTCGTAAAACTTTCTTTCTTTGAAGTCAGCAATAATTGTCCTATAGAAGCAAACATTTTACAAATATGAAGTTTTGGTATTGAAAAAAGATATTATTGGTGTTGAAGTTAAAAGTTTTTTTTGAAAGTATAATTCTGACTAGTGGATCTATTTATAATTTTTTTTGTGATAAAGTGACTAGGCTCTAACGAGGCCCTAGTTCGAGCATGTTTAGATGTGGTTAAATTTTCAGATAGCACGAGATCGTCGTTCCCATTCCACATTGCAGAGACAAAAGTAAGTATTTTTTTTTATGTTGCTCGTCTTAAGCTTTTTTTCATTCGAAGATTTCAGTATCTGATCTTCAGAGAGTTTCTTATCATAACACTCATTAAGATACGGTGGCGTCCAATAAAATTTCTTTCGTTTTATCGTATACCATCCTACGACCCTAGCTCATAGCTCTGCCCTAAGTTGAAGAAGCTTAGCTGGCTGGAAGATCTCTTTAGAGGGACCCTTTTCTCTCAAAGCCATTTAACATCCTTTTTACCCTGGGCTTAACCGTTAAACAGGAACCCCTCGTAATCTATCGAGGCTCTCCCGCCTATACCTTTTGAGGAATTTAGTATGCTACACGGTAATGCGAAGATAAAACAAACTGTAGACCAATTTTTTTAATCTTTAACTTGGCAAAATTGTTAAATTCTGAATAGGATTTTTAAATAAACGCAACAGTCTTTCAAAGAAACAATTTGAATATCGAACTTGGTTAAGCACCAAAAACACCTTAATCACAATTACAGAAAAATATATAAAGCAATTGATTACACAATTCTAACGATTGCTATATTCAGAAACGTTCAGAAAGCATTTCAGGTAATGGGTCATAATCGCTAATTAGACAAACTTGAACATTATGGTTTTCGGGGAATAATATTAAAATTATACGAACACCATTTAATAATCATAAACAGTATGTAATAGTTAATGGTCAGTTTAGGGACTGTTAAGTTGTGTAACCTGGGGTACTACAGGCAACTATTCTTGACCAACTCTGTTCCTGATATATATTGTAACGAAAACTCTTTTGCAATAAGAACAGTTCTTTATTATCTACCAAATACACAGGCCTTTTCAGCAGCTCGAACTACAATGGAATTCTAAAACACCCTCGACAATTTATTTCTAGATAATCGCTAACAGTCCAAATACTAACTTCTTGAAGCTATAATGTTATATTCTTAAGAGCTATCGAAGCAATATAATTAACTATCCAAGAAAAGTATTAATTTACATTTATAAGTACGATAATTGATATCACGTAGTGTTATTTATTTTAACCCTATGTTACAGTAATTAATTCATGTAAATCAAGTCTATCTGATGATATCACGTCACAGGGTGGCTATCAATTATCCTTTGGGTAAAGATATCTCGTTTACGTTCAGATACATTATTCTGATCAAGGGTAGACTAAGTGACGTCTGGTTACAATATAAACAATCAATTACAACTAAAAATTGATGGAGAAATAATATCTTTTTTAGACGATACTGCTGTTTTAGTTAAAGCAAAAACATGGTTAGAAGTTAGAGAAAAAAATTCTAGTAGTTTAAGAACTATAACGGACTGGATAAACAGAGACCTCTAAACATGAAATTGCTCCGAAACTAAACTACATGGCTTTTGCATGTTATAAAGATGGCTTGTCACCGTTAAATGCTATTATAATCCATTTTAATAGTAGCTGTCGTTTAACTGGAAATTGTAGCAGTAGTACTGAAAGAAGTTCTATGAACAAAATTAAGTATCCTAGGTATTATTTTACAATGTAGCTTGAGATAGGAAGAACATATCCATTATTTTTGCCAAAAAATTATCTACGTAGGAATACATTTCATTAGGTTAAAAACATATTAAGTATAAGGATGTTGTAAATTATGTACTGTGGACTAGTTCAGTCACTAACTACATATGGAATGGTGGTTTGGGGAGGTTGCTCCAAAACCATAATAAATGAATGAAAAGTAGCTAAAAAGAAATCCTAAAAATAATTTTAGGCACAAATCAAGTATATAGATCCAAAATGCTACTTACCGAGCATCTGTAAATTATATATCAAAAGCACTTTACAGTATTGCAACAGATATTCTGCTAAGCATATAACGATACCTGTATAATACCAGACAAAATCAAAAAGAAACACAAAACAAAGCTTTACGTAATTAGCACTGCGTTTCTACAATGGACTGTCTACTGAGATACGAGAAATTTAAAAAAGCTCTTAGGTTTTCGAGAAACAAATAAAACTGTAGCTAAAAGACATCAAAGAAAAAACTCTGTTACGTATTGTATATTAATTTACAAGCACTAATATACAGTTTCTCGAAAGGAACGGATAAAAATATATAAAATGCTTGAGAAAAATGTTTTAGGAAAATGCTCGACATGTTGATTTTTATTTACAATTTTTCATATATAGATGAATTTTTCAACCCGCCACTTCTCGACTCTTAAATTCTAGTAACTTCAACTTTAAAAGTGCAAATAGTAAAGTACTCTTTGTAACACCTCATTTGATAGCATTTTTATGTTGAATACTATAAATAAATGTCTTTTAAAATCGGTCGATATATGACTAAGATATTCAATAAAAATGCATTCAAACGAAAGTGCCAATATTTGCGCAAAAATTGATGTGTTCTATCAATAAGTTATAAAAACATTAGCAAATGGTTAGTAGTTATGTGTCGAATACAATTTATTAGTATTACGAAGTGTAGTGCGTTAATTTTTGAACGATTTGAGAAATAAGATTGCTACAATAAAACTTTCTGAGACTGAACGAATCGAAATTCTGATTATGATTGGGTATGGATGAAGAATTCGGACGAACTAACAAGTCCGTATTTTGTTCAATTAAGCTCACTTAAAACATCATCCAATATCGCAGTCAACAAGTCGAATTGAGAACAATATCACGATACTGGACATGTACGAGATAAACCTAAGGTTTTAGATGAAGATAGACAATTAGATGCTTTGTTGATGGTGCTAGTAAATTTACATACAACCCACGTGGGAGCCGTTTCACATCTTAATATGTCAAAAGATACAGTATTCAGGCAGCTTCATAAAGAAGAATTTTATCCTAACAAAGTGCACTTGGTGCAGATTAGTCAGATGACGTTTTTGATTGATCAGCGCAATTTTGCAAGATAATCATGGAACTGCCCGATACAAATTATGCATTCACTAAAAATATTCTGTTCTTGATGAGGCAACATTTTGCTTAAATGGTTTCGTCAATAAGCAAAATTGCCGTTATTGGTCAGTTGAAAATCCGCATTGTATGACGTTCCCTTAGAAATAATTATAAACCCATTCCATTTTAACAGTTTCTGTATTAATAAATTTCACCAATGGGATTGAGTTATTCTGCTTAAGAAATATAAGTTTTAGGTTTCTATAAATTTTAATCTAAAAAAAAAATATTTTGCATCATATTTGATTCATAGTCAAAGGTTGTTAAATTTATGTCACTTATTAAAAGGTTAGAGGTGATATCATCATTGTAATTAGTTCAGGCGTGATTTTGTTTTGTCTAAAAAGAAAAAATAGTGCCAGATAGTATCGTCGTCTAAGAACAAAGGGAGGTCATATACAGTTTTGTACAAATAAATGTAAAATCCTGATTTCTGATTTTAGTTCAACAATATGTAAATTTAATTTTTCTTAATTCTTTTTAAAATTGTCTTTATTTACGTTTCGATCCATAGCCTAGAATCGTAAATAAAGACAATTTTAAAAACTCTGAGTAGTTTAATACCCAAGAATGATTAAGAAAAATACAAAACAAACCACAACAAACATACAAGGAGTATTTACGTAAATTTAAATAGATACAAGTTATGTAGGAAAGACGAGTAAAGATATGTTTATTTGATACACCTAATCCATCCGCCCGAATTTGCCGAGGATGTTGTAACGAATATATTTTCTGTAGCACTATTTTTGGAAGAATCACATCTGTGCAATTTTAGTCTGTGATATTTGATTCTTGTATTTGATTCTGTTATATCTGAAAGAAACAATTCCACAATGAAACAGGAAATCATGACCGTTTAATTAGCTTAAATGCTTTACCCGGAAATATTTAATAATAATATACACTCAGAAAACATATTTAAAAGGGAACTAGTCGTTTGTGTTGCCTAACCCACAGGCGGATTATATCTTTTTAGTCGTTAAAATTAGGATAGCGCTTGCGTGAATACGGTCACGAGGTGACGCGTGAAGCAGATGAGCCGTTCCTTACTGGTACGGTACGAATAACGAAGTCAGCCATTGTATTTGAGAATGCAGTCCAGACTGCATCATATACAGATGGGCTCCCAAGTTCTTCATAAGTGGGGCCTCAGAATAGGCGTGCCAAGATAGAGACAGGAGGGCTGGTCGTCTTGGGACACTGAAGATTCATTCCTGTGACTCCGGCAAAGCACTAGACCACGCTCCTCTTGAAATGGTTCGAGTCGGTATTTGTTAACGCGCATGAAGTAACTAGAAATACATGTAAAGAGATTGGGACAACGTTCGTTTATTAAGAAATTACAGCTTTTGTTCGATGTTTTGTTGCTACAAGTTAGTAAGCGGATTCCAGAAAATGTGCATCGCTGTTCGATAACTAGGGGTAACAGCTTCATTAAAAACAGGTATCAAACCTTTCTTTTGTTATGTTTGTGAGACTTTGAATGTGCTCACATAAAATTGTAATTGAAGGTTGTTTAATTATACTAAATTTTGTGCACGAAGAACAACGTGGAATATAATTGTTAAGAAATACTATTAAAATAATTTTATAAGACACGCGGAGCATCCATATGTTAAAATATTGAGATTCTAAAGTCCATTTCTTGTTTTTTAAAAAGTTCATTACAGATGTCAAATTTTAATAAGGTCATTATACTTGAATAAGTTGAAATGTTATTTATCCAAGTTAGCTGCACGTGATTTAAATTTTTTTAAAGAAATAAATTAAACTGATGTGAAATATATGTAAACCAATAAACAGATCTGAGTATTTGGTATCAGAAATTTTGTTATGGAATATTATTAAAATTAAGGTCTTGTTATGTCAAGACAGATTTATAAAGAATTCAATTTTATTATTTCATATTTGTAATCATATTTGAAAAAAAAAACGTAAAGAGAGAAACTATATTAAATTTCATTTTCCGACTCAAGTTTTTTATTCCATGCACAATTAATTTTAATAAATTTTTTTAAAGAAAATAAATTTTTTGAATAATGAAATTAGACGAATGTTGAAGTAATTTAAAAACACAGATATGCTACACCTGATTTGTTCTAGGTATTTATTTTTGATTCAAATATCTTTGGTGTGGTAATCTCAACATTATCCACCTATAATTATTAGTATGCTTTTTTATTAAAAAACACAAACAGTGTCTTTTTAATAGAAAATTTCTTGTGTACTTTTTCTTTCAGGGTCATCGAGATCGAAGAGGTTGTAAGTATGTTCCATAGGATTCCAGATGTATTAGTTCATTAAGTTGTAAGTTTTTTATGGTGCTTATCTCCCATGAGTTTCTGTATCTTCTCATAGGAGTATTGAATTTCTTGTGTTATCATCCATATAGATACAGTGGCGCTCAATCCCCCTTTTTCTTTTTATGTTAGCTTATTGTAGAGTTTATACCATCCCCACGCCCTTTCTCATTGCTCACCCTTGGGGTAATTCCCAGACTTAGCCGTGAACAAGTAAAGCTTCACTTGTATCCAACAAGTGGAAGCAAAAAATGGTACAATGTGTCGCATGATTTTAGAATGGAGAGATTTAGTTTTCTTAGGTCATTCGTTTATAACATTCAAACCCTCAGCATGACGCTTTGGTAGGTTAATTACGTGATTAGAGGTTAGCGAAATAGGCAAAGTAGCCTAGGTATGTTCAAATAATTCCCTGCCAAGTGGTTCAATTTCATTTTAGGGGCACATTGGGTCCATAGATATTTATCCCTTGTATTTGAAATCATCATGTTGGAGTAGGCGAAGTTATTTTGAGTAGAGGCCAACCTTTAATGGCACAATAATCAATCACCCATTAAGAAAAAACCGAAAGATAATCCTTCTGAAACTATACCAAAGTGAAGGTTTGTAAATAAACATTTATAATTTAATACATGAGTTGATGAATGTACTTACAAGTACGTCTGTGTTTAGATTAGGTTTTTAGTTAGTACATTTACGATATTTGCTTTTTAAGAATTGTTTAAGATTGTATTGTGTATTTATAATGAAAATGTGTGTGCTATTGTAACAAATTTATTTTCCAGTAGTATTTTTATGGATATTTATGCTATTAATTTGATAGAAGATTATTCCAAGCCTTACATCATTGTAAATTTCTAAGTAGTAATTAATTTTACAATTCTGTTTTACTTCATGTATTTATTATTTGTATTAATTTAACTTTATGCTTCAAAACTGTGAGCATCATTTCAAATTGCGCGGTGAACTCTTATAAAAGTAATTTCAAGATCTCCCTCCTCCTATAAATAGAATGATCGTTGTAACTGTGTAACAATCAGTTGTCTAATCGACAAACACTTTTACGTTAGCTGTTGCTAGTGAAATAGGCGGCTCCGTGGCGTAGTGCTATGTGTGTGACTACTATGCCCAAGGTCCCGGGTTTGAATACCGACACGGTCCGCTTGAAAAATGTTAGGCGAGCATTTTTCACAAAATACACTCTCGTTCGGATGATAGGTAAAATGGAGATCCCGTGTGTGAGTGTTGTCACGCACGTTATAGATCCCTACCTTGCTTGGAACAGCAAGGGTTCCGCAAAATTCCAAATTTTCCAAGTAAAAAAAACTCGCTTCCTGGCCAATGTAGTACCTTTGGGTGGAGCATTGGAAAATAACATGTAATGTTAGTGAAAGTCAAACTTCTTATTTTGAAGATGGTCCTGAGCAATTATGCTTGGTGCCGGGTTCGAAAGAAAAACAGAATAACTAGGAACATCGTGTAATAATTAAATTCCTGGATATTTACGTATCTGCTTCAGTGATGTCTAATACACGATGTTAAATATATCAAACGTCAGAAACACATGCAACAAAATAATGTAGAGAGCGAAATGAATTTACTAGCTTTAATTTGAGTATTGAAGTGTTATAATTTCTGGAACTTAATTTGGGTTTGACAAATTAACCTACGGTAAGATTTTTGGCTATGGCTTATTGTAAATGATTTGAGAAATAACTATCAATTTGTTACGTGCCAATCAAATTGGCCCTTAAACACTGTTTTAGGTTAATTTTGATGTGCGGAAGTTTCGCGCCACAATTTAAAAAGACTCGGGGCGCGTATTTCCGTTACGTCACAGTGCGTTTGCGCCAGATCGCGCGACGCGAGTGGAGTAGGGAAAATGGGAAGAAGTTTCCGTTAGACGCTATAACGTAGCTTTTTTGCCCGAACCTTCGAGTGGAGTGGAAGTTTGAGGTATCGTATCGTGCCTTATCTTTATCTATGTAGATTTCCTTGCTTGCTTATCTTTGTTGTCGCCCTATACCTGACCATTCCCTACATAGGTAGACGAAATTTGCAGCCGTAGGCAGAACCGCATTACACGCTGAAGTGGAGCCCTGAGATCGAGTCCAAGCTATCTGGATGTTCGTAAGACGTACCCCCGTTAATTGCCGTTTCTTGTAATAGGGCCAGCAGCAGCCCTTAGGGACGTGCAGCCACCATGTTTATCTATCCTGAAGGACGATAGGCGTACTTCGTGGAAATCTGAACCTATCATGTGAGTAATTACTGTATTACCTATTGTCTTAAATTTATTTAAATTTTCCGGTTATTGTGCAATATAATTTGTGCATTGGTGACGTCATTGGCAGTTGGGCGCGCAGAATCTTTAATAAGGTTAGCGTTACTAACCGCCCGTGGAGTCGCTTTTTCATCGCGCTTGCGCGATGTATTTATCGACTTTTTAACTGTAATTATCGACGTTTTTAAATTGTAAGAATTCGCGGTTTAAAGCGTAAGAAATTTCGCGATGGTACTAGTAGGCTTCAAGATTAGCATAAATTCAGGAAATGGAATAAGGGCGTCGCAGATATTTTCGTAAGCTGTTGAACATATGGTATATTATTTGTTCTGAAAGAACGTGCAAGTTTCGATTACATCTGTACTCCAATCAAGTAAGTGTTTTTAAATTTTGTTCAAGTGGGATATTCCTAAATTATTTAACGTCGTTTGACCTTATTATATCCTTGTGATTTTGAAGTGAACTTTATAAAAACTCCATTTTTAGTTTTGATAAGTGCCGTTGAAATTCATAGAGGGCAGTGTGCAAAAATGGTTTACCTTCTTGAAATAATAAATTAAAAGTAACCTAAATAGGAAAGCTAATAATTATTGAGTAAGTCCTGAAAATTAAAATATTTCATTTTAATAGTATTGGTTGTTAATAATAAAACACCGACATTCAAAAAATTTCTGTTCAGTGGTTAGGTTATGTGTGCTTAATCGAACCTAAGAAATAACGAGAAGTTTAGTTGAATTAACACTTATATGTAAAGTTTATCGAAGTACTACTCAAGAGTGAATAAAAATCTTGTTAGTATATCATTAGTCACATAATGCGAATTTTAAATATTTATATGAAAAATAATTGTAAAATTTTAAGATGTAGCGAGACAATATTCCTAAATCAATTTAAAAATGATGTGTACATGTTGAGTTAATCATTTGTAAATAGAGATTTTCGATAACCGAAATATTAAGAGAATAGAAACTTATGTTGGTCATACTCTATGATTATTATTTTGAATGAGATAAGATTTGGTTCTTAATTCTATAAATTTAATGGTGATAATTAACAGAACGCACAAACTGTGCTAGTATTGATTTTGTTTAATTACAGAAGTAGCAGTGCAACTTTATCAACTATAACGTGGAAGTAGGTGAGTATTTCGTAAGGGTTGTATTTATGCAAAATATTTGTATAGCGGTGTAGGGCTTAGGTTTCCGTATTCTCCTTATATAAATGGACTTATGTTGGTTATTAATTGTATTCAAAAATTCGGTGGCGTCATAGTCACTTTACTTTTGGTCGTAGTTCAACCCCGACCCAAGCTCATGATCTACCCAGAGCAAATTACTCTACTAGCCGCTTTGCCTTTAGGAGTTTCCTCACTCATAAGCCGTTTTCCATTCAAGATTACCTCGGGCTTCTTATCGCAACAGAAAATCCTCGTTTAGTTACCATGGCGCATGACATTTGGCAAGATAGGTGATTACCTTATTCCAAGGTAAATGGTAACACTCAGTGGCGGCTCGTGAAAGTTGTTACACTTTTTTTTTTATTTTAATGTAACTACTCTACCTTATAGGCGGCAGAGCCTCTATAAATTAAGAGGGGTTCCTGTTTAAGGTTTAAGTCCAGGGTAAAGTGTATGGAAAACGGCTTTGAGTACAATAGGGCCATTTAAAAAGTTCTTCCAGCCAGCTAAGTTTCTTCAACTAAGGGCAGAGCTATGAGCTAGGGTCGTAAGATGGTATACGATAATAAAAGAATTTTTAATGGATGCCACCGTATCTTAATAATAGCTGTAATGTTTAACGATCCGAAGATAAGATACGGAAATCTTCGAAAAGAAAAAAATCTCCTTAACAAGTAAAACATAGAAACATGATACTTACTTGTGACTCTGCAAACTTGAAATGGAACGACGATCTCGTACTGTCTGAAAATATAACAACTTCATAGCATTTTAGAGATAGGGCTTCACTAGGGCCTAGCCAATTTATCAAAAGCTAAATATCCACAAAAATAACAATTCAAAGTTAACACAAATTTATCTTGCTAGTATAATGTCGGTGGTGTTTCTCTCTACACTCAAAAATTTTGTGAATTTGGTTGTTTGATTTACGAGAAATTGTTATTAAATTTAATGAAAGTAAACTTTGAAGTAACTTAATCTATTTTCTATTGATTTAAAGAAATATATATATATATATATATATATATATATATATATATATATATATATATATATATATATATATATACATCGTTTGTACAATTCTACATGTATTAATGCTTTTTATCTATCTATATTTAAAAATATCTAAGAGTTGTCTCATATTAATTTTATGAATTTTGCAAGTTTTAATTTATTAGAGTTCTTTAGGAAAAGTATTGTATATTTTAATAATTTTAATATTTTAATAATGTTCTACAACTTGTACTTAATACCGAAAAAAGGATACTGTTTTGGTTTACATATTATTAATTAAATGTATTGACTTTTCATAAACCGTAGGACTTACATTTTTAATTAATTTATTTCTTGAACTAAAGGTCAAATATCCTTATGGTATGAATCCATCTGTATTCTAATTGTACTGTAAAAAAAACTAGATTTTATAACGTGACAAACAAACACGAATATGTCACCTGCTTAATTACAAGCACATTTTAGTTTAACCTTTTAAATGCCTAGAAAGCTATCTGAGAGAAATTTCTATGCGTTCTTACGAACATTTATACGATATCTAACTATTAAATCTTGAACAAAAAAATTACGTATGCAAATTTAAATCACTATATAAAATTTACAAAAAAATTATTACATTTCCAGTAATGGTTCGGTGAAATAAGAATTGAATTAGAAAGCACTCACCCCCAATAATCCTCCAGACATCTAAATAATTTCAGTAGTACTTACTAACCAATTTATTGGGATCTAAATCTTATACCATCGTTCGTTAAATTTCGTGTGCAATTACAACAACAACAACAAGTGAGCTACCTTCGCATGTGCTTGGGGTTACAGCATGACTTCCATTTAAAAATCATTAACCGAAAGTTTCACAATACTCCATAAGATTTGCAACACTCGGCAATTTGAACTTTCAATACTGCATAACAAAAAAAGACTTGCGTTTCTCTCGTCCACTAAACTTTACAATGTTCCATAACAATTAGATTGTACTATATTCAATAATTAAAAAAACTTTATATACTACGTATCTAAATAAAACTTGCGCTAAAAAGAATCGAGGAAATAATTTAAATGCAAAATTGAAACTATTAACCTACCGTGATGATGTTTAGTCTAAAACCACATAACTCATCTTATACGTCGATTAAGCTATTGATCGATACTTATGGTATTCTCTGGGACCATGCCACCTGCCTTTGGGACTACATGTTTGCAAAAAACCTGCTGGCCCACGCCTCAAACTTGTTTATTCGATCACATTCGTACGTTAAATGGAGAACTTTAGTACCAAAGCAATTTATTACTCGAGCACACGCAGAGGACCGAATTATTGCATCAACACATACGCGAATAAGAAGGAAACCGTGGTTCTACCTCAAGTTCATAAACATAGATGGAGTTCTAAGTAACAAATAAACATTATATTATCCAAATATAAATTGGTGTTTTCTATACAGTAAAGGATCTTTGTTAATTAAAGGCGTATATTACTGGAGGATGTAATCGTATTCGTTACAAAGTTGTAAGTCGGTGTTCACAGTACATACATAATCGTTCCAAAATTATAATGTATTATATGGAACCGTTCATCAACTGATGCATCTAGTATTACTACTACAATGTTACTACTACTCTATTTATGAAAAAAACTTATACGGAAAATCCATTCTTCTGTTTTTTAGATTCACAAACTTTCCAATTACTCTATTATTAAAATCGTTTATGGTATTAATCAATTCCTTTTCGATTAACAGCATGGCTAATGCAATTAATCTGCCTTCTGACATAAGTGTTTCTAAGAAACGCTTTTATGCGTTTCAACGTTGACAAACAACGTTCTGGTTCTGACGCAGTCATGGGAAATGTTACCAACACTTTTAGCAATTCACATAACTGGGGGAAAGTGTCTTTATCCAGCTCATTTTCTATGACAAACTGCAACATTGGTCAGGCTCCAGTAGCTTTCTGCAAATCCTGACGTGTGTACAGTACCTCGAATTCAGTCCGTACGCTTCTATGACGGCTGCAAGCTGCTCTACAGGAAAAAATTCTTGGTATTGTGGGGAAAAATCCGGCTCCAGGACTGTTTCTGCAATTAGGTGATCGGAATATGAAAATCGGGTTTTTATATGACCCATTATTGTGTCGCATACTTCTTTAGAATCCGCCCCTATATTAGATACCTTGCATCTCTTATTCTTAGAAATTGATTCACAAGATGTGCTAGTAATATATGTGTTGTTATCTCGAACACTTTGGATATGATTTAAAAATTCTGCAACATACTCTTTTAATTTAATCGTATCAACCTTTTTTTGCTGAAGTTTTTTAAATAGAATATCCTCATGAGGCATTATTTTACTGTAGAAATCAAGCCAAAACGAAAATTCGCCGTCGCTTAAACATGCCAGTAGTCCATAACATTCCCTTCTAGTTTTGTCATCCACACGTTCTAAATCCTGGATTACTTCCAAACATTCTATTATGCCATTTTTGTTCGTATGAAAAGTTTGCACTAATCTAATATTATGTACCCAACTTGTAATCTTTTTTTGCATATTGCGTCTAAAAATTTCCTCCTTTGTGTGGATTTGGAAAAAAGCTGGAAAGCCCGTAAGGTTTGAAAAAAATTCTAGCGGAACGATTTACTGATGAGGCATTTTTTAGACCTAAATTGAATTGATGAGCGGAACAGTGAATAAAATGTGCTCTTGGATAAATTTCTTTGATTCGGTATTGAACCCCGCCTGAACCCATCCATAACTGCTGCTCCATCGAAACACTGTCCAACTAATTTTTCTCTTTTATTGCGTAAATAAACCTCTAACTCCAATAGTAGTACCTTGCCTAATGTTTCGGCATCTTGTGCTTCAGGGTTGAAAAAGCGCCAAAAACGCTCAACGGCAGATCCATTAATTTCACATCAATAAATTATAACCATCTGTTGAATTGTAGACACGTCCGTAGTTTCATCGACCATCACTGCTAAATAATTTGCTTTATTTATTTGTTTTGATATTTCTTCTCTACATACATCAAAAATGCAATCTAAAAGTTCATTTTGAAAAGTTTTGGATGTACCCTTGAAAACCGTTGCATTCTCTAGATGCTCCCTCATAGCATCATCAACTGATCCAACTAGATTAATTAACCCCCGAAAAATACCAGGCTTATTAGACGCTTCAGTCTCATCATGTCCCCCTAGTGCCAATTCAAATACAACACAAAATTTCACACAATCAATTAATCGCGATAAAAGTACCGATTTTTATCCACCTGCTTATTATGCTTTTGTATAGTACTACGGTAAGCACTATCTAACTGTGTGCTTATATTCACACGACCAAGTATAGAAAATTCAATACTGGCATTTTTATGAGAATGAGAATTTTCATGCTAGTTAATTTTTTCACTTAAATGATTTAAGTCCGCGAAACCAGTTTTTGTCCAAACATTAATTTCTTTACTAAAAGTAAACACGGCAAACAAAACAACGAATTTTTGTGGTTACAGCCACACAACCATTTATGTTTTTTTGTATATATCGCTATTAAACTTACGATTATAAACACGCTTTTCAGTTTTTTTTCGATTTTCAATTATTAAATCTGGTTGGTGTGGACCAAGTTTCTTTATTTCCAATTTTTCTTCATATGATAACTTTTTATTCAAAATATTCTTAACTGAATACATTATATAATGGAAAACTTCACTCTTCATCTTTGTCCTAATAAATATTAATAGTAAAAAGATTAATTGAAAAGATAGTTACGGTACGATTTAAAGGAATTAATTACACATTAAAAGTTAAAATCAGCAAACAGAGACTAATTAAATAGCAGCGACACATACGAAAACAGTCATACGCGTTATGTCCGAATCCAAACACGGATATAAGCTAAAGTTCACGAAATATTTATGAACCATCCTTATGTAAAATCTCGTGCTAGTTCTCAACCAATCCTATTCTTGCAAGGCGACGGTCAGGGTTAAGCATTTGAAACGCGCGTTCGCAGTTTCTGTGTTAACTCAGAAGCTACTTGTAGGTGATCGTTATGGTTAGATTGGAAGCAGCATTTCCCTACTTTTTATAGCACGAGTTACATATCCCCAAAATCAATATATGTATATTTAAATGAAACTTTTAAGTATTAAGAATTATTGTGTTATTATATAATTGAAGGACATAATAGAAAAGTTAATGGAAGTTCACAAACCAGACATGAGAACGGAAACACTTACTTTGTATTCCAGGCGTAATATGACACTGCAGGTGCAGGTCATAATAGACAATAAGAAACCAATTGTTAGAATTAAGATTATTAGAGTGTAATAAATTGTATTGTATCAAGAAATAGAAAACATGAAATCTGCATTTCCCACAAAGTGATGTAAGGGCAGGGATAGCATAACCACCATCAGGAGCCTAAGATGGTCAGTCAGTGTGAAAACTTCATAACTTTAGCATTTTAGTGGTTTAAAGCTACTCATTTGTAAATATTAATTATTGATTTTAATTATTAATTAGTAATATTAGCTTTGCCTATTTTTATTTCAAGCCGTTAATGAATATAACGTACAATTGTAAAAATCATCATTGTAATTATTATAAAAATACACTTCATAGGAGTGTTTTGGAAATAAAGTCTCTTTTTAAAAAGAAGCTCCCAAAAGCCCTAAACTTATTTCACGTTATATTGTAACTAACAAAAATTACGTTTTGATAGCAAAAAGAATAGATGTGTTTAAAATTAGGGTGTTCACGTGAACATGTGAACCTATACACCAGCCGCTACTGGTAACACTATATATTTAGAAATGTCATATAAATGTGTGTATATTTGGTTTTCTCACTATTGTAAACGGAATAGTTACAATTTTGCTGCAATAAATTATTTTGTGATTATTTAGAAGTGTGATTGAGAAATTCAGGTTATTTAACATTTACTTTTAGGAATGTTCTTTGCGATTAGCAGTATGAAATAGGTCTCTGTTTTAAGGCTTGTTTTAGATTTAAAATAATCGTGGTTTTAATGAATTTTCAAGAATATTTCCGATTTTGGCACTGCTTGTTATTTACTCTAGCGCTTTTTTCTAGCAACCCTGCATGATTAGGTGGTGTCCCGAACAAGACCATATTCCATGCCCGATAGTCTTCTGGAATCCTCGTCAAACACTTACGCCACCCGTTCTACTGAGTTAGTCAGCGGTAGAACAATATTTTTGTTAGTACATTAGAGGTTTTTGGTATTTTGCCGAAACGGGATATTTAGCGGAATGCCTCACTAAATTTCCTGTGAATTGCCTGCTAGGTATACCGAAGGCCAAAAGTGTACGTAACAATTGGAAGATGGAGGTGAATACACAACATGCCCAAAAGTTTAACGAGGGGCCTTGAATGGTGGTTAATTTTTGTCGGGTGGTGTGTGAATATAATCTTAATTAACCCGAGCTCAGAATTCAGTTACAGCTAGATGGTGCGCCTCTTCATTATGGAGGGCCAGTATGAGAATATTTGCACCAAAAAATAATTGAAAGAACAAAATTTATTTTTTGAGTAGGTTGTTTACTTTTACGGGTAAGTCGTTTACAAGTTGCAGCTTTTAACGACAATATTAACGTTTATTTGTTTGCATAAAAGTCAAAATGTATAGTGTATCCAATATTATTCCCATGTAAGCAAATAAACTACGTCGACTTCACTTGTTAGATTGGTTTGACATTCTATATTCTATAAGACTTGTCACTTCAAAAACCGAATTTATTAATAAAGCCTACACATTTTTCTCGAGGTTCTCCTTACACGCAATTCAAGTTAGTGTGCGGTGTAACAATTTGTGCATAAAGCTTTTGTATAATTGAATAAATAATAAAACTGCACAAATATGTATACACATTTATAATGTATAATTCTTGTATCTTTACACATACGGAAACGTTAAAGATGAATGACTGGCGTTGTACACATATCGCGTTTGAACACCTATTATCGTTCCTTAACCAATATTTGACAAACAATCTTGTGCTTCAATCGTCTGTATAAACTACACTCATTCGGGTGTCCAGTCTTTGGTATCGCTGATTTTGGCTTCTCGAGCTCGTGTTTATTTATACGGTGCTTCAGTTTGAATTTTAACTAATTATTTTAACGGCATTCCAGAGTTTAAATTATTCTAGCGGCGTTTCATATAGGGCGGCTCTGTGGCTTAGTTGGTTTGCGAGTGACTACAAAGCCCAAAGTTTCGAGATCGATTTCCGACACCGACCGCTTGAAAAATGTTAGACGAGCATTTTTCACAAAAATACGCCCTCGTTCGGGTGAAAATTTACATGTAGGTTCCGTGTGTCGGTGTTGTCACGCGCACGTTAAAAATCCTTGCCTTGTTTGGAATTGCAAAGATTCGTCAAAATTCAAAATTTTCAGCTAAAAAAATCGTTCGTAGCAAATGAAGCACCATCGGGTGGAGCATTGGAAAATCAAATGGAGGGTGTTTCATGTAAACGCTCAGTGTGTTCCGTTTAATCAGAGTGATATTTAATTTAAAATAAATTTGTCTGTACTTTGCATACTTCACGTACGGTGTCGAACTCAAACGGTCAAACTTTACCGGTAACAAACTAAAATAATCTTATGGTCTATGACTCTCTGCTTAGATACGTCTATGGTTATTACGTGCTAAATGATTTGCTTTGCGTATTTAGCACTGCGTTTCTACAATGCACTGTCTACTGAGATACGAGAAATTTAAAAAAGCTATTACGTTTTCGAGAAACAAATAAAACTGTGGCTAAAAGACATCAAAGAAAAAACTCTGTTACGTATTGTATATTAATTTACAAGCACTAATATACAGTTTCTCGAAAGGAACGGATAAAATCTATAAAATGCTTGAGAAAAATGTTTTAGGAAAATGCTCGACATGTTGATTTTTATTTAAAATTTTTCATATATAGATGTATTTTTCAACCCGCCACTTCTCGACTCTTAAATTCTAGTAACTTCAACTTTAAAAGTGCAAATAGTAAAGTACTCTTTGTAACACCTCATTTGATAGCATTTTTATGTTGAATACTATAAATAAATGTCTTTTAAAATCGGACGATATATGACTAAGATATTCAATAAAAATGCATTCAAACGAAAGTGCCAATATTTGCGCAAAAATTGATGTGTTCTATCAATAAGTTATAAAAACATTAGCAAATGGTTAGTAGTTATGTGTCGAATACAATTTATTAGTATTACGAAGTGTAGTGCGTTAATTTTTGAACGATTTGAGAAATAAGATTGTTACAATAAAACTTTCTGAAACTGAACGAATCGAAATTCTGATTATGATTGGGAATGGAGGTAGAATTCGGACGAACTAATAAGTCCGTATTTTGTTCAATTAAGCTTACTTAAATCATCATCCAATATCGCAGTCAACAAGTCGAATTGAGAACAATATCACGATACTGGACATGTACGAGATAAACCTAAGGTTTTAGATGAAGATAGACAACTAGATGCTTTGTTGATGGTACTAGAAAATTTACATCCAACCCACGTGGGAACCGTTTCACATCTTAATATGTCAAAAGATACAGTATTCAGACAGCTTCATTGAGAACAATTTTATCCCAACAATTGCACTTGTTGCAGAGTTGTTAGATGACGCTTTTAATCGATGAGCGCAATTTTGCAAGATAATCATAGAACCGGCCGATACAAATCATGCATTCATTAAAAATATTCTGTTTTTGATGAGGTAACATTTGGCTTAAATGGTTTCGCTATAAGCAAAATTGTCGTTATTGGTCAGTTGAAAATCCTCATTGTATGACGTTCCCTTAGAAATAATTATAAACACATTTCATTTTAACAGTTTCTGTATTAATAAATTCCACCAATGGAATTAAATTATTCTCCTTAAGAAATATAAGTTTTAGGTTTCTATAAATTTTAATGTAAAAGAAAAATAGTTTGCATCAAATTTGATCTATAGTCAAAGGTTGTCAAATTCATATCATTTATTAATAAGTTAGAGGTGATAATACTATTGTAATTAGTACAGGCGTGATTTTATTTTGTCTACAAAGAAATAATGGCGCCAGATAATATTGTCGCTTAAAAACAAAGACAGGTCATATACAGTTTTGTATCGACTCAAATAAATGTAAAATCCCGATTTCTGATTTTAGGTAAGACAATACGCACATTTCAGTAGATATAAGTTAGGTAGAAAAAGACGACAAAAGGTATGTTTATTTGATGCACCTAATCCATCTGTCCGAATTTGCCGAGGATATGTCGCATGATTTTAGAAAGGTGAGTTTCAGTTTTCATAGGTCATTCGTTTATAACATTCAAACCTTCAACATGACGCTTTGATAGATCAATTACCTGACTAGAAGTTAGCGAACAAGGCAGAGTAGCCTAGGTATGTTCAAATAACTCCCTGCAAAGCAGAGATGAAATGGGTCATGGATCAACTGAGTCACTGGGTCCAAGTGGGTCACTTTTTTGTTTGGGTCACTGGGTCAGTGGGTCCCGTGTACTGACCCGGATTGACCCAGTGACCGACATTGACCCAGTGACCCACATTGACCCAGCGACCCACATTGACCCAGTGACCCAAATTGACCCGGTGACCCAAACTGACCCAGTGACCGATGCTGACCCAATTGATTCAGTAACAAATTGAATTATTGAAGTCATAAAAATCTTTTTCCCATTCTTTCAGCTCAATTTATTAACTATATTCACAAATGCATAAGCTTATTGGTGCCGTTAGTTGCTAGCATTTGTTTCATATTTCAAGCAAACGCTAAAATGTTTGTAATCAATACATCGCTTTTATATAATATGAAACGCATTTTACATGTTTTCAAGAAACGTGCTGTGGCGCTGTGCCGCGAGAATGCAGTGTTATGAACGTATACAATTTTGTATCTTCAAATAATAGTATTCTTTCACATAAGAACTGAAATAATTTGTAGCAAAAATTTTAATATTACATACCCGGTTATTTTCAATGTCCATTATTTTTGTAATTTGTATATCATTATCATTAAGCATGGATAAACATCACCTTAATTGTAATTTAAACCTTATACATAAGTGCTGACTTTTATAAATCTCCGTGAGACCGAGTTTTCTTGATAAGACTAATTAACTAAAAGAATGATGAAGATCATATAAAACAATGTTCCTGTATCAACTCGATGTCAGAAAACAGGATTATTCAATTTATATTTTATTGTGTCTGTCATTGAAAAATATTTTGATCATTTAGTATATTTAGTTGTTAAACATTCTCACACTAATTAAAATTGGCTCAGACAGCAGCTACTCCTTCTGCCAGATAGTTTTGAGATTTATTTTGTAACTGTAACTCGTAGAACAGCACATATTTATTAAAAATTAATAATAAATTTTCCAAATTTCATAATCGGTTATTCGATAAAACTCGCCCACTAATTGAAGACATCACAGAGGGCCAATTTTAGACAGTAAGAAATTTTTTGCGACTGCATCAATTTGGGTCAATTTAGGTAACTGGGTCAATTTGGGTCACTGGGTCAATGTGGGTCAATTTGGGTCACTGGGTCAATTTGGGCCACTGGTCAATGTGGGTCAATTTGGGTCACTAGGTCAATGTGGGTCACTGGGTCAATTTGGGTCACTAGGCCAATTTTGGTCATGGGTCACTGGGTGGTGGGTCACATCCTCATTTGGGTCACTGGGTCATGGGTCACATTTTAGGTGACCCATTTCATCTATGCTGCAAAGTGCGCTAATTTCATTTTACGGGCATGTTGGGTCCATAGATAGTCATCCCTTGTGTTGGAAGTCATCATGTTGAAGTAGGAGAAGTCATTTTGAGCTGTGGGTAACCTTTAATGGCACAATAATCAATCACCCATTAAGAAAAAGAACGGAAAGATAATCCTTCTGAAACTATACCAGAGCGAAGGTTTGTAAATTAACATTCATAATTTAATACATGAGCTGATGAATGTAATTACAAGTACGTCTGTGTTTACATTTACAAAAATTTGTTTTTTAACACTTATTTAAAATTGTATTGTGTATTTGTAATGAAAACGTGTGCGTTATTGTAACAAATTTATGTTCCATTACTATTTTTATGGATATTTATGCTATTATTTTGATAGAGGTTATTTCAAGCCTTACATCATTGTAAATTTGTAAATAGTAATTAATTTTACGACTCTGTTTTACCTCATGTATTTATTACTTGTTGTATGACGTTAACTTTATGCTTCAAAACTGTGAGCATAATTTCAAATTGTGCGGTGACAAGAAATAACTCTTATAAGAGTCCTTTCAAGATCTCTCTCCTCCTATAAATAGAATGATCGTTGTAACTGTCAAATTGACAATCAGTTGTCTAATCGACAAATACTTTTACGTTAGCTGTTGCTAGTGAAAGTCGAGCTTCTTATCAGGAAAATGGCCCTGAGCAATTATGCTTGGTACCGGGTTCGAAAAACTTCTGGCTATTACGTATCTACTTCAGTGATGTCTAATACACGATGTTAAATATACTGGGTGGACCAGAAAGGCGTACGATTTTAAAAGCACTCTTGCGTTTGAACCATATGAGAGGGGGCCGCGCGAGTGGTGGGGTTGAGAAGCTCGGGTCTCGGAAATTTAGTCGCGATGGATCACTTCACCGGAGCGCAACGTGCATTCTGCCTTAAACATTATTACAAAAATAGCAATTCGTGCGCTATTGTTCGGCGTTTATTTCGGCGTGAGTTTGGATTACATGACCTAAATCAGTGTCCGAAGGAAAGTGTGATTAGATCGTGGGTCAGAAAGTTCAAAGCTACTGGTTCGACTCTCAAACAGAAGCCTGCGGGACGCCCAAGGTCAACAAGTTGAACAAGTTAGCGCTTCAGTTCAACGTAATCCTGGTCTATCGATTCGCAAGCGATCAGTTCAACTTGCAGTATCCAGAACATCTTTGCGTCGCATTTTGTTGAAAGATCTGAAATTGCACCCGTATAAAATTCAACTTGGGCAGAAATTACAGGCAAATGATCCAATTTTACGACGAGCTTTTGTTGAAACAATGTTGGAACGCTTTCGGAGTTTCAACAATATTCTGTTCTCCGACGAAGCCCATTTTCACATAAATGGGCATGTCAATAAACATAAATTCAGGAAATGGTATAAGTGCGTCGCAGATATTTTCCTAAGCTGTTGAACATCTGGTATATTATTTGTTCTCAAAGAACGTGCAAGTTTCGATTACATCTGCACTCCAATCAAGTAAGTGTTTTTAAATTTTGTTCAAGTGGGATATTCCTAAATTATTTAACGTCGTTTGACCTTATTATATCCTTGTGATTTTGAAGTGAACTTTATAAAAACTCCATTTTTAGTTTTGATAAGTGCCGTTGAAATTCATAGAGGGCAGTGTGCAAAAATGGTTTACCTCCTTGAAATAATAAATTAAAAGTACCTAAATAGGAAAGCTAATAATTATTGAGTAAGTCCTGAAAATTAAAATATTTCATTTTAATAGTATTGGTTGTTAATAATAAAACACTGACAGTCAAAAAATTTCTGTTCACTGGTTAGGTTATGTATGTTTAATTGAACCTTAGAAATAACCAGGAAGTTAAGTTGAATTAACATTTATATGTGAAGTGTATTATAGTACTACTCAAGACTAAATAAAAATCTTGTTAGTATATCAATAGTCATTTACATAGTGCGAATTTTAAATATATATATGAAAAATAATTGCAAAATGTTAAGATGAGCGAAGCAATATTCCTAAATAAAATTAATAATGATGTGTGCATGTTGAGTAATCATTTGTAGATTTTCGATAACCGAAATATTAAGAGAATAGAAACTTATTTTGGTCATGCTCTATGATTATTTTGAATGAGATAAGGTTTGGTTCTTAATATCTATAAAGTTAATGGTGATAATTAATAGAACGCACAAATTGTGCTAGTATTCATTTTGTTTAATTACAGAAGTAGCAATGCATCTTTATCAACTATGCCGTGGAAGTAGGTAAGTATTTCGTAAGGGTTGTATTCATGCAAAATATTTGTACAGCGGTATAGGGCTTAGGTTTCCGCATTCTCTTTATACAAATAGGCTGATGTTGGTCATTAATTGTATTCAAATATTCAGTGGCGCCATATTCACTTTACTTTTGGTCATAATTCAACCCCGACCCAAGCTCATGATCTACCCAGAGAAAATTACTCTACTAGCCGCTGTGCCTCTAGAGGTTTACTTATTCATAAGACGTTTTTCATTCAAAATTACCTCGGGCTTCTTGTCGCAACAGGAAGTTCTCGTTTGGCTACTCATGTGCCTGAGATTTGGCAAGATAATGATTTACTTTACCTTATTCCAAGGTAAATGGTACCACTCAGTGGAACCTCGGGAAGTTGTAAGTCGGTGTTCACAGTACATACATAACCGTTCCAAAATTATAATGTATTATATGGAACCGTTCATCAACTGATGCATCTAGTATTACTACTATAATATTACTACTACTCTATTTATGAAAAAAACTTATACGGAAAATCCATTCATCTGTTTTTTAGATTCACAAACTTTCCAATTACTCTATTATTAAAATCGTCTATGGTATTAATCAATTCCTTTTCGATGAATAGCATGGCTAATGCAATTAATCTCCCTTCTGACATAGTGTTTTTAAGAAACGTCTTTATGCGTTTCAACGTTGACAAACAACGTTCTGGTTCTGACGTAGTCGTGGGAATTGTTACCAACACTTTTAGCAATTCACATAACTGGGGAAAAATGTCTTTATCCAGCTCATTTTCCATGACAAACTGCAACATTGGTCCGGCTCCATGCGCTTTCTGCAAATCCTGGCGGGTGTACAGTACCTCGAATTCAGTCCGTACGCTTCTATGACGGCTGCAAGCTGCTGTACAGGAAAAAATTCTTGATATTGTGGGAAAAATTCGGTTCCAGGACTGTTTCTGCAATTAGGTGATCGGAATATGAAAATCGGGTTTTTATATGACCCATTATTGTGTCGCATACTTCTTTAGCATCCGTCCCTATATTAGATACCTTGCATCTCTCATTCTTAGAAACTGATTCACAAGATGTGCCAGTAATATATGTGTTGTTATCTCGAACACTTTGGATATGATTTAAAAATTCTGCAACATACTCTTTTAATTGAATCGTATCAATCTTTTTTTGCTGAAGTTTTTTAAATAGAATATCCGCATGAGGCATTATCTTACTGTAGAAATCAAGCCAAAACGAAAATTCGCCGTCGCTTAAACATGCCAGTAGTCCATAACATTCCCTTCTAGTTTTGTCATCCACACGTTCTAAATCCTGGATTACTTCCAAACATTCTATTATGCCATTTTTGTTCGTATGAAAAGTTTGCACTAATCTAATATTATGTACCCAACTTGTAATCTTTTTTTGCATATTGCGTCCAAAAATTTCCTCTTTTGTGTGGATCTGGGAAAAAAGCTGGAAAGTCTGTAAGGTTTGAAAAAAATTCTAGCGGAACGATTTACTGATGAGGCATTTTTTAGACCTAAATTGAATTGATGAGCGTAACAGTGAATAAAATGTGCTCTTGGATAAATTTCTTTGATTCGGTATTGAACCCCGCCTGAACCCATCCATAACTGCTGCTCCATCGAAACACTGTCCAACTAATTTTTCTCTTTTATTGCGTAAATAAACCTCTAACTCCAATAGTAGTACCTTGCCTAATGTTTCGGCATCTTGTGCTTCAGGGTTGAAAAAGCGCCAAAAACGCTCAACGGCAGATCCATTAATTTCACATCAATAAATTATAACCATCTGTTGAATTGTAGACACGTCCGTAGTTTCATCGACCATCACTGCTAAATAATTTGCTTTATTTATTTGTTTTGATATTTCTTCTCTACATACATCAAAAATGCAATCTAAAAGTTCATTTTGAAAAGTTTTGGATGTACCCTTGAAAACCGTTGCATTCTCTAGATGCTCCCTCATAGCATCATCAACTGATCCAACTAGATTAATTAACCCCCGAAAAATACCAGGCTTATTAGACGCTTCAGTCTCATCATGTCCCCCTAGTGCCAATTCAAATACAACACAAAATTTCACACAATCAATTAATCGCGATAAAAGTACCGATTTTTATCCACCTGCTTATTATGCTTTTGTATAGTACTACGGTAAGCACTATCTAACTGTGTGCTTATATTCACACGACCAAGTATAGAAAATTCAATACTGGCATTTTTATGACAATGAGAATTTTCATGCTAGTTAATTTTTTCACTTAAATGATTTAAGTCCGCGAAACCAGTTTTTGTCCAAACATTAATTTCTTTACTAAAAAGTAAACACGGCAAACAAAACAACGAATTTTTGTGGTTACAGCCACACAACCATTTATGTTTTTTTGTATATATCGCTATTAAACTTACGATTATAAACACGCTTTTCAGTTTTTTTTCGATTTTCAATTATTAAATCTGGTTGGTGTGGACCAAGTTTCTTTATTTCCAATTTTTCTTCATATGATAACTTTTTATTCAAAATATTCTTAACTGAATACATTATATAATGGAAAACTTCACTCTTCATCTTTGTCCTAATAAATATTAATAGTAAAAAAAGATTAATTGAAAAAGATAGTTACGGTACGATTTAAAGGAATTAATTACACATTAAAAAGTTAAAATCAGCAAACAGAGACTAATTAAATAGCAGCGACACATACGAAAACAGTCATACGCGTTATGTCCGAATCCAAACACGGATATAAGCTAAAGTTCACGAAATATTTATGAACCATCCTTATGTAAAATATCGTGCTAGTTCTCAACCAATCCTATTCTTGCAAGGCGACGGTCAGGGTTAAGCATTTGAAACGCGCGTTCGCAGTTTCTGTGTTAACTCAGAAGCTACTTGTAGGTGATCGTTATGGTTAGATTGGAAGCAGCATTTCCCTACTTTTTATAGCACGAGTTACATATCCCCAAAATCAATATATGTATATTTAAATGAAACTTTTAAGTATTAAGAATTATTGTGTTATTATATAATTGAAGGACATAATAGAAAAGTTAATGGAAGTTCACAAACCAGACATGAGAACGGAAACACTTACTTTGTATTCCAGGCGTAATATGACACTGCAGGTGCAGGTCATAATAGACAATAAGAAACCAATTGTTAGAATTAAGATTATTAGAGTGTAATAAATTGTATTGTATCAAGAAATAGAAAACATGAAATCTGCATTTCCCACAAAGTGATGTAAGGGCAGGGATAGCATAACCACCATCAGGAGCCTAAGATGGTCAGTCAGTGTGAAAACTTCATAACTTTAGCATTTTAGTGGTTTAAAGCTACTCATTTGTAAATATTAATTATTGATTTTAATTATTAATTAGTAATATTAGCTTTGCCTATTTTTATTTCAAGCCGTTAATGAATATAACGTACAATTGTAAAAATCATCATTGTAATTATTATAAAAATACACTTCATAGGAGTGTTTTGGAAATAAAGTCTCTTTTAAAAGAAGCTCCCAAAAGCCCTAAACTTATTTCACGTTATATTGTAACTAACAAAATTACGTTTTGATAGCAAAAGAATAGATGTGTTTAAAATTAGGGTGTTCACGTGAACATGTGAACCTATACACCAGCCGCTACTGGTAACACTATATATTTAGAAATGTCATATAAATGTGTGTATATTTGGTTTTCTCACTATTGTAAACGGAATAGTTACAATTTTGCTGCAATAAATTATTTTGTGATTATTTAGAAGTGTGATTGAGAAATTCAGGTTATTTAACATTTACTTTTAGGAATGTTCTTTGCGATTAGCAGTATGAAATAGGTCTCTGTTTTAAGGCTTGTTTTAGATTTAAAATAATCGTGGTTTTAATGAATTTTCAAGAATATTTCCGATTTTGGCACTCCTTGTTCTTTACTCTAGCGCTTTTTTCTAGCAACCCTGCATGATTAGGTGGTGTCCCGAACAAGACCATATTCCATGCCCGATAGTCTTCTGGAATCCTCGTCAAACACTTACGCCACCCGTTCTACTGAGTTAGTCAGCGGTAGAACAATATTTTTGTTAGTACATTAGAGGTTTTTGGTATTTTGCCGAAACGGGATATTTAGCGGAATGCCTCACTAAATTTCCTGTGAATTGCCTGCTAGGTATACCGAAGGCCAAAAGTGTACGTAATAATTGGAAGATGGAGGTGAATACACAACATGCCCAAAAGTTTAACGAGGGGCCTTGAATGGTGGTTAATTTTTGTCGGGTGGTGTGTGAATATAATCTTAATTAACCCGAGCTCAGAATTTAGCTACAGCTAGATGGTGCGCATCCTCATTATGGAGGGCCAGTATGAGAATATTTGCACAAAAATAATTGAAAGAACAAAATTTATTTTTTGAGTCGGTTATTTATTTTTACGGGTACGTCGTTCACAATTTGCAGCTTTTAACGACAATATTAACGTTTATTTGTTTGCATAAAAGTCAAAAGTCAAATATATAGTGTATCCTATATTATTCCCATGTAAGCAAATAAACTACTTCGACTTCACTTGTTAGATTGGTTTGACATTTTATTTTCTATAAAACTGTCACTTCAAAAACTAAATTTATTAATAAAGCCTGCACACTTCATCGAGGTTTTTCCTTACACGCAATTTAAATTAGTATGCGGTGTAACAATTTGTGCATGCAGCTTTTGAATAGTTGAATTAATAATAAAACTGTATGTATATATATATATATATATATATATATATATATATATATATATTATAATGTCTAAGGGAGCTACTAAGAGTTATAAGGGTTGTTTAGTACAAGGTAGTATATGCCAAACAAAAATAATCCACATATTTGATCACATAAACTTAAAAATGTATGTTTGCCGTATTTTATGTATACTAAAATACCATTCAAATATAGTAGTTGAAATTAAGTGCCAAAAGGTAATTTTAAAATGACTAAGTGGCGTAGTAAGATGTGCAGTGCTCAAGGGTTTATACCGAGTTTGAATTTTAAAAGGCCTTTGAAAGTAAATTTGCCGTCCAAAAGCCGGATGCGTCTATGAATGTTCACTATCAACATGCATCCAGGGTCAAGTGTAATTTATTTTGGTTTCATTTTATGTAGAATCAACTTTTGTACAATATTTGTAAACTCAAAATTATTAGTTATAACAACGTAAAATGTGATTGGTGGAATGTAAAGATTTAGGACATATATTAGAATTTAATGTGATTATGAAATTGTATAAAAGACATGAACTAGGGTATGTGCGACACGAACGTAGTTATTTGTTATGAACTTTGAGATGTAGTAGGCTAAGAGAGTTAACATGGTCGCCTTAGAGAGTAAACAAGGCAGATTATTTTCGAACCAATTTTGTAAAAAGACGTGTTTTCATAACTGTGCTAATTTGTATCCAGATATTTAAAAAGAAAATAAAAGTAGTTGTTTTAAAAGGAGTTTCAATTGAATAAGGTGGTAAAGAAACAAGCATCGGAAGTATAAAGTGAATAGTAGTGATTGTGCGACGGTAAATTATTGGATTTGGAGAGTGGTTTAAAGGTAGCAGGTCATCGAGAGTGGTTATATAGATTTGAAGGGATATTGGAGAGCGGTTTAAAGGTAGCAGGACATCGGAGTGGATATACATAGAAAGAAGTTGGATATTGGAGAGCGGTTTAAAGGTAGCAGGACATCGGGAGTGGATATACATAGAAAGAAGTTGGATATTGGAGAGCGGTTTAAAAGGTAGCAGGACATCGGGAGTGGATATACATAGAAAGAAGTTGGATAGGAGCATTGAGAAAAAGAAATAGGAACGAGTAGATTGGGATCAGATACGGAGAAGCGGACGGATTTATAGAAAACAAGGATTCGAAGCGGAGATTAGCACAAGGAAGTTGTAGCACTGGTTTTCTAAATTCTAAATTTGGGTTAATCATTTCAGGTATTGGGGAGCAGTTAAAATTCAAGGACACCTGGAAGCGGCACGAAAATTCAAGGACATCAGTGTGAAGACGCATACGCAATAAGGATTTTGAGCCAGCAGTCAGAAAGGCATCAACGGAGTATAGACCAGGTGAGTGTTGAAATATATCTTTAATACGTCACTTATAGACATACAATTTTGGTAGTAATTTAATTTGGCACAAAGCAACTTTGATCTTATTAGAAATTTTGGCATATACAAAAGTAGAGTATCAATTTTAGTAGTAAAACAAAAGAGTGCACTTTGGTTGAACTTAGCACATCTACTTATAACGGAACCCACTATAAGTAGTTGAACACCCTGAGATTAAGAGCTTAAATAGTCGAGGCATTGCAATAAATAGGTAATAAAAGAACCAACCAAACGGTGCAAGTACGGGGCGTGCATTAGGTGTGCACATTTTAAAAATTTATAAAATAAAGAGTGAGTAACTGACAAGTAGCGAGATTTAATAATAGTAAAAGGGAAAGTAGGACATAGAATATAGGTGAAACCCAACCAGGGGCTGTATAATAATATATATTACTCATATTTAGATCAGGGTAGAAAATTAATTAACGACATCAAATAATTTTAATCACCGTGTATAAGGAAGCTTTGGGAAAAGGTACACGTTATTAAAACGTGGAGCATACAAATTTATTCGTTTCATTAAAAATAAGGGATTTAAATTATTTACAAGACGCTTTCTATAAAAAGAAGCAGATTTAAAATACTCAACTTGTATGTAATTTAATTATTCCAAGTAAAGAAACAAATAGAAATTACGTGCAAAATTTATATTAATTAATTCAAGTTCCAAGTAACGAGTATTAAACAAAATGTACAAAATAATAATTAATATTTAATTAGGATTCACTAAAAATTAAAGGGTAGAAGTCAATGTCATTCATCATTATTTTAATTGGAGTTAATTGAACAATTATTAAGGTATTACATGCATAAAAGCTTTTAAAAAACCCAATAATATTCAAATCGTAGAAGTGTTATTTAAAGTATTACGATTGAACACCTGCGTATTTTTAAATATCAAAATTCTAATAAATTCGAACTGATAAACAGGCAGATTCTGCGAATATTGCAAACGGTCGGATAAACCGTAGCTTATATTAACGGGAAGGCTAGATACGGGGTTATTTAACTCACATATATGAATCCACGTGGACTGAAATATTCGATAGTAGAGAGTATCGATTTGCACCAATAAGTCCAAGTTAGAAAAAGACAGATACAATGCGCAAGGTAGAGACACTAATAATAAAAGGCGTGATTTGAGCAACGTCACTGGGTTTGTGATTGGGTGAAATAAGTTGCACATATGAGAGGTGAAAACACAACAATTTCTATACAAAATTAATTAGTTATTTGCAGACGCGTTGCGTGCCGTGTGAAAAATTTCTTAGATTTTCAACTGGCGCGTGTGCAAATTTTGTAGAATAGCGTGCCCGACTGTCGAAAAGGGAACGTAGAATGCGAAATTCTAGAAACTGGCCGTTATGGGGACAAAACCGACGGGCAGGCTAGCTATTATATAAACCCGTGATTATAGGTGTTTCGCTCTTTTAGATTTTTTATTATTCGATGCTTTAAACAGTGCTCTTAGATTCTCGATTTTGATTTAATACTTTAAAATAGTTTGCTCTTTACGTGCTACGATACAAGTTGTTATGCATTAGTGCACTTAGAAAAGAAGATACAAGGTAATAAAGTTTAGTTATTTTTGCGAGTATTACTGTACCAAGTATCCAAAGTTGTAACGATAAATGAATAAACAAAAGTAGGCAGTTTTGGGTATAGCCTGAAAGAAGTATGAATTTCTTTGCTATTTTTCGGTGGTGTTAATAATCAAATGTTATTCGTACTCGTGATTGGATCCACAAAACAAGATTTTGATATACTTAGATGAGTTCCTGAGAGGCCCTGAAACAACTTTAGATGAATGGTGGTGTAGAAAATTTTAAAAGGCGAAAAGGAATCTGAGGACGGAAACATAACCCAGTTGGAATGGTAAAATTAGCAAGGACGATGTACGTTGAAGCCACGAGTGCAGTAACCTTCAGGTAAATTATACAATTTTGTTCGAACTTTGATGTTTTGTGTGTGTTGAATAACTTTATAATTTGTTTGCTAAAAAAAAAATGGACAGAAGTGAATTTGTACAAACAACAAAAATTTAATTTTAAGCTGAAATTTTCTTGTTTAAGTAAAAAAGAGTATTTAGCAGTTTAAGTTCTTGATTATGATGAAAATTTGGGTCTGTCTTTGAGCTCAATTAGACTAATTTGTTTGATTAACGTAAAGGGGTGGGAGATACTCCCTTTGTACTCAGACTCAGGTCTGCAAATATTGTTAAATTAATTAGTAGACATCCTACAAGGACTTTAATTCTAGATGAAAATTAAAATGATGACAAATTTAATCTTAAAATTTTATGATACTGAAATTTATGCTAAAATTTAATTTTGAAATTTTAATGTATTATGAATATTGATGTAAATAGAGTTAACGTTGATGTTTGTGGTAGGAATGTGTTTGTTTTTTTTTATGAATGAGGATGAAAGTTTTAACTAGGTGAGCAGCCGAGGCGGAAAGAGTAAAGAGGCGATTCTCAGAAGAGAATCACAGCAAATCGTAGCGCCCAAAAGCGAGGCTCGAGTTCCAAAGAAAATTTTTGTGATTTTATTCCAGGAAACTGGCGAGGCTTTTTGTACATTTCACAGCATTTATGACGCCCAATCTTTGGGGCTCGATTTGAAAACCTTGGTTTAAGATTAATGGTGAGGTTTCACAGCAATATATATATATATATATATATATATATATATATTACTCATATTTAGACCAGGGTAGAAAATTAAATAATCACATCAAATAATTTTAATCACCGTGTATAAGGAATTTCATTAAATAATACGCGTTATTAAAACCATGAAGCATAAATAAACTCGGTTGTTTCAGTAAAAATAAGAAATTTAAATTATTTATAAGACGCTTTATATCAAAAGAAGCAGTATTGAAAAGCTCTGCGTGTAATGTAATTATTCTAAACAAAGAGAAATTACGTGCAAAGTTTATATTAATTAACCCTATTTTAAGTAACCGGTAGTAAAACAAAGTGTACATATAATAATTAATATTTAATTTGTATTCGCTAAAAATGAAAAGGATAGAAATCAATTTTAATTGGAGTTAATTAAACCGTTAATAACATATAATACCTATAGAAACTTGTAAAACCCAAGATTAAAATACCACGGAATAAGGCTCTGAGAATTAATATTATATTTGAACACCTGCGTAGTTTAAATGTCACATTCGGCGTAAAGTTTGCAGATAATTAATGTTTCAAAGAATCTTGGGAAAACGTCGCATAATAGTTACGAGAATTGCTAAAGCTGGGTTATTTCACACTCCATGTGGACTAAAATAATCGATAATAAAGAATATCAATTTGCACCAATACGAACAGGTTAGAGAAGGAAAGAGAAATGCGTCAAGCAAAGACACATATTGTAAAGGCGGGATTTAAGCAACGTCATGGGGTTGCGATTGGTTAAAATAGGATGCATATATGAGAGGTAGAAACAACAATTTCTGTACAAAATTAATTAGTTTTTCTCGGACATGCTTGCGTGCCGTGTGGAAATTTTCTGAGATTTAAATGGGGCGAGTGAAAATTCGTAAAAATCGACGTGCGAGCGACAGACTGGGAACATGGCATGAGAAATTCTTTAGAATTACCCGTTTTGGGGAACAGACCGACAGACAGGCTTTTGCTATATATACCGAGATGAATATAAACAAGCCCTCTTAGACTTTTGACGATTCGATGCGTTAAAAGCTCGTACATACGCGACTTGATTGAAAATGTTAAACCGTGCATTTTAGTTTGATTAAATAATTTAAAGTTTGCTAGTATATTTTAGTGATTCAAAATAGCTTATTATTTACGTGCTAACATGAATGTACTTCAGTGCACTTAGATACAAGGTAATAAAATTTAGTTTCACTGTACCAATTAGCAAAATTTACAACGACGAATGTATACACAAAAGTAGGCAGTTTTGGCGTATATTGGTGACAGACGCATGAATTTCTTTGCTATTTTTCGGGGTGTTAATAATTAAATGGTTCAAAACGTGTCTGGATCCATGAAACAAGGGTCAGATAAACACAGATGAGTTCCGGAAAGGCCCAGAAACGACTTTGAATGGATGGTGATGGAGAAATTTTAAAAGCGTAGAGAATCAGAAGCCGTAAATATAATCCTGTTGAATGGTGTGATTAACTAAAGAAACGATACTTTGAAGCTACGAGGACAGTAACCTTCAGGTAAATTATACTATTTTGTTTGACATTTTGTGTGTATTGAATGACTTTATAATTGATTTACTTTAAATGGACATTAGTGAAATTGTTCTAACCATAAAAGTTTAATTTTAAGATGAAATTTGCTTGTTTAAGTAAAAGGGTATTTTGTTTTGATGTTCGGGAATATGATGAAAATTTGGGTATGTCTTTGAGCTCAATTAGACGAACCTGGTTAATTAACGTAAAGGGTGGTAGATGCTCCTTTATACTCAGACTCCGGTCTGCTTATATTGTTATATTAATTAGTAGGCATCCAACAAGGACTTTAATTCTGGATGCACATTAAAATGATAATAAAATTAATCTTGAAATTCTTTTAAAACTGAATTGTATGCTAAATTTAATTTGAAGATTTAATGTATTCTGAATATTGATGTAAATAGAGTTAACGTTGATGTTTGTGGTAAGAATGTGTTGTTTAATTTTATGTATGAGGATGAAAGCTATCTAGAGGAGCAGCCGAGGCGAAAAGCGTAGTTCACGGATTTTGGAGAATACACAGCAATATATATATATAACATAATAATATATATATATATATATATATATATATATATATATGTATACACGTTTATCTATAAGGTATGATTCTTGTATTTTTACACATACGGAAACGTTAAAGATGAATGACTTGCGTTGCACACATGCCTCCCGTGAACACCTATTACAGTTCCTTAGCCAATATTTGAGAAACAAACTTCTGCTTCAATCGTCCATATAACTTACACTCATTGCGGTGTTCAGTGTTTGGTATCGATGATTTTGGCTTCTCGAGTTCGTGCTTATTAATACGGTACTTCAGTTTGAATTTTAACTGATTATTTTAACGGCATTCCAGAGTTTAGATTATTCTAACGGCGTTTCATATAAGACGGCTCTGTGACTTAGTTGGTTTGCGGGTGACTACAAAACCCAAAGTTTTCGGGCTCGATTCCCGGCACCGACCGCTTGAAAAATGTGTGACGAGCATTTTTCACAAAAGTACGCCTTCGTTTGGGTAAGAGCTTACATGTAGGTCCCTTGTGTGTGTGTGTGTGTTTTCGCGCGCACGTTAAACATCCTTGCCTTGTTTGGAATAGCAAAGGTTTGTCAAAATTCAAAATTTTCAGCTAAAAAAAATCCTTCATAGCCAATGCAGTACCTTCGGGTAGAGCATTGGAAAATCAAATGGAGGGTGTTTCATGTAAACACTCAGTGTGTTCCGTTTAATCAGAGTGATATTTAATTTAAAATAAATTTGTCTGTACTTTGCATACTTCACGTACGGTGTGGAACTCAAACGGTCAAACTTTATCGGTAACAAACTAAAATAATCCTATGGTCTATGACTCTCTGCTTAGATACGTTTATGGTTACTACGTGCTAAATGATTTGCTTTGCTTCTCAAGCGGTTCGCGCGAATAGGAGATGTAAACTTCTTTTACGTTAATTTCACCACTCAATTTTAATACTTGCACCCATCCTCGTCATTAGTAGTCTACATTTTTAACGACTTTGCGGCTATTTACTTATGGAGTTTGACGTCATATACAAATTCAAGCGTCTTCTATTTAACACAAAGCTCCTTGCACTAACGCTAAATTAGTAATTTTCAACAAATGCGAAGCAGCATTTCATTTGCGAATATGATATTGCTAAATAAACTTCGCGTGCTAAGTTTTATCAAATGCAAGTGAATTTATATGATCAGAAACCATTATTAAATAAAAGTTAATAATAAAGGGTAGCTCATAACTTCGAATAGTGTTTTATATAATTTGAACTAATTGTTTACAAAATATTCTGAAGCTTTTACGTGCCAAATGTAGCTACATGTGCAAAAATAAAGATTTACCGTCAGTATTAATTTTACTACGTATAGAGCTCGTAATCGGTTTACTGGACAAACCATTTTTAAGTTAACAGGGTATTTTTGAATTTAGTCAAACAGATCGTGGTAGCGTTTACGTTTGAGCAGTGAAATACATTCTCCAAGATTTGAAGCGGAACAAACGCGAAATAGCAAAGCTGATGGAAGGTTATTCAGCAGCGCGTGTTATTATCTTATGCGTATTTGTATCCACATATAATGCCAACGTCAAATCTCGAGCTAGTGAGTTAGTAAAAAGGATAGAGGTGATATAAATTTAGAACTATTGATTGTAGATAAGCTAATCAACGCAAAGCTTCCGGTCTAATTTGCTAAGTCGAGTTAATATGATGTGTAAGCAATTTCAACCACTGATCCGAAACGCAAACGGAGGTACTCCAGAAGTTGTACTTCGAACTTGTTATGTGTGTTTTAAACCTCAAAATGCTTATTCTGTTGCAAAGCAATTTATGCTGGAAACGTACGACCACCTTTTTTGCATAATGGATTTTACTATATGTTGGTGCTCTCTGCTATTTGCATCTTTGTAATTTTGTGCTTTTGGCGCGCCAAGATTGTGCCGCTGCCCTATCGCCACCGCCACATATAGCTTCCACAGCTAAAAAACCTTGCTTGTTTTATTTCAATTTATAACCCGGAATGCTAGATAAAGTTCTGCAAAATATACATCTGAGAGAATGTGGCAACTCTTTAAACAGCTGTAATGTCCTATACTGGGAACTATTTTATACGTTTCATAACATTTAAAAAACAATTTGTTGTCGATATATTCTGTAATGTTTATTGCTCCAATTTCAGTAATTAAAAATAAATTTAATGCAATATAAGTCAGTTGCTTGTAGGTTGATATTTAGATTTCTGATTTATAAAAACAAATTTTATATGTCGGTAATCCGTGCGGACAAGAGAAAAGTAAAGTACAGTAAGCAAAGTAACAGTAGTCCGCACCGAGTACCGCAACAAAACAAGGAGAACGAAAGAATTAATGTCGTACTAGCTCAAAACGTCGTAGAGTGGGGTGGGTCACAGAAGGAAGAAGAAATCCTCAAGAAAGAAATTTATTTACAAACGCTTAAGAAATCAATATCTAATAAAAAGAGAAACCAACTCGTATAGCACAAAACATTTATCAAACATATCTCTTTACAAAAGCAAGCCTTCGCAAAAATAAATAATACTCATCTTTGATTACTTTAACCAAAATTGCTATCTTAATGCTAGTATTTATATAACACATAAATTTAAAAAACCAACTCCATACTTACACGTTGTCCACAAATAATGCCTGTCAAGTAATTTAGAAAAAAAAATAGTAACGGGTATTTACTATCAGTAACTACGCTACGAGTATAAATGCATTTATACGTCGCTGCTGAAAAAAACAATATTGGCAAACGTCACAATTTACATAGTATATACTAAATTTTTATATAGTTGAAAAATTTAACAGCCGAACAAGAAAAAGCTGTCTTCATTAGTATATTCCTCCAGTTAGGGTAAAGTACATTCAATCTCCACACCGTGATACCACAATTTGTGAGAGGAGCAACCGGAAAAGCTTAATTAAGGAACCCAGATACAATTCTTCCTGTTGTAGATCATCAAAGCGATGCAGACAAAAAATAGGAATTTCTACAGAATAGTTGAACGTTCAGCTCCAACCTCATACTGGTTACGAAGTGGGCGGAATCTCATAGCACAGCGTACTGAGATCTTTTCCTGGAAAACCAAGTGAATCAAATTCAGTAGAAGCAATAGCGCGCGAAGTAACTCTTCGCCTCCCTTGACTAGTAGATAGTAGGATATCACTACCTAATCTAAGATATATGTCTATACATATTACGCAGCGGCGGGTTGATTCAGTTGAAAGTAAATTAGCGCCAATTGCAGTAAATAATTTAGTTGTTGGAAAACTCCATATCTCAAAGGAACAACATTATACAAAATCATTTCAGAATTCCCAGTTATAAATCCATCAGTGCAGTTTTATAGAATTAGCTTTTAATTCGGATCGTTAATTCATTAGATTGATTTGCAACACACGTTCGACAACAAATGTCTCGAACAATGCACGATAGAAACTCGAAAGTCAACAACTGATAACGGAAACCCCACTAGATAAAAAACGTCTCTAAATGAATGTGATATTTCCTACACGAAATGCTTTAACAATTGAAAACCTCGTTCTTGAACGTATTATAATCTTTTCTGAAGCAAGTGCTTTGATAAATATATGCCAGCTTTTAATATTGCATTGATAGAGTAATTTACTATATTCAAATTATAATTACATGTACTAATAAATCCTGAGGTCTAGCACGTTATAAAAATAGGATAGATTCAACACATTTAACTTTGTTATTGATAATAATAATCGCAGTTCCGAAGTACCTGAATTTTATAACTGAATATTTACACAAATTCTACATAATGATGAATAAGCTACTGTTTCGATTGACAAACGCTGCAGGACTCGCTAATAGACGCAAATAACCGTGGAAACAATACTGGATTATGAAGTTTTTACATTAATAATGCGACTGGTTAAATAATTATTTAATTTGTTTTATTATTGGGGAAAGCAGTCAAATTTGATGGATTAATAAAATACTCTTTCAATCATTCAAGCTTTCGATAAATTTATTATCTTCGTCAGAAATCTAATACATATATAAAATTAATTGTTGGAATAGTAGTTTAACATTACTTACGGTTATAAGGTTTATATATACATATAACTAAGGATATCGAAAATTTTTTAAATGTACAAAGTATAAAAATTTGAAAGACATTGACATGTATTAACAGTTACTGACTATGTAAAATAATTAGTTATAACAAATTTATTAATCTAGTAGAATTTATCTTTAACACAACATACTTTACTTATAACAATACCTTCTACAAACAAACAATAGGCACTCCCATGGGATCTACGATATCTCCTATAATTGCACAATACGTTATGGATGACCTACTCAATACATGTATTCTTAAACTAAATTTTCATTTTCCATTTTTCAAGAAATATGTTGATGACTTAATTTGCAGTATTCCTGAAGGAAGAAGTGACGAAGTACTTCAACTATTCAACGCATACAACACAGATATACAATTTACTATAGAAACAGAAACCAACAAAAGTATTCACTTTTTAGATATGCTAATTACTCGAACAGAAAACAACATCCTTATTACTAGTTGGTATCGAAAACTAATGTCTTCTGGAAGATTTTTAAATTTTCATTCCTATCATCCACTGAAAACCAAAATTAACCTAGTACTAGGAATGAAAAATAGAATTGAACTAATATCACACCCTACACAAAAAAACTATAACTTATACCAATTAAAAAACATACTTATACAAAATTCATACCCTCCAGGATTAATAAATAAATTATTATTCAATAATTCTTTGAAATCAGAATATACAACAAACAATACAACAATAAAAAACAACAATAGTAATAACAATTCCATATCACAACCTTTATTTTACACACTTCCATACATACAAAACGTCACAAATAAAATATCTCACATATTTAAAGAATTTAAAGATTTAAAAATTTCCAATAAAACTATACTCACTATAAATAAGATATTTTCTAAAGTAAAAGATAACACTCAAAAACTACAGGAGTCTGGTTTAGTTTATGAAATACCTTGTCAGAATTGTCAAACCTGTTATGTTGGACAAACAGCAAGATGGCTTTCAGCCAGAATAATTTCACACAAAAGTGATTGTAAGAGGAAAATTAACTCTTGTGCTCTTACCACTCATGTAATTGAAACAGGACATTCCATGAACTATACAGACACTAAAATTATTTTCAGAGAACCAAATTATCACAAACGTTTATTTTTAGAAATGATTGCAATATCAATAAATGCCAACACACTAAACAAGAAAACAGATACACAAAATTTGAACAATATTTATTCTTATCTAATATCCCTTATTAAAAGTAATAATCATTCACTTTAATTTTTCAAAAATTGGTTTAAATTTATTTATAATTTTAATTTGATACATATAAACACATTGAGATATGTAAATTTTCCTGCACAGACTAATTATTATACATAGTCAGTAACTGTTAATACATGTCCAATGTCTTTCAAATTTTTATACTTTGTACATTTAAAATTTTTTCGATATCCTTAGTTATATGTATATATAAACCTCATAACCGTAAGTAATTTTAAACTACTATTCCAACAATTAATTTTATATATGTATTAGATTCCTGACGAAGATAATAAATTTATCGAAAGCTTGAATGATTGAAAGAGTATTTTATTAATCCATCAAATTTGACTGCTTTCCCCAATAATAAAACAAATTAAATATATATATATATATATAAATATATATATATATAAATCTATATATATATATATATTGCTGTGTTTCCCGGTATTTGAATCGAGCCTCGCGACTTGGGCGTCAAAGAATGCTGTGAAACCTCCCTGTATAACAATCGAGCCTCTGCTAATTGGATGTCAAAGAATGCGGTGAAACCTACAAAAAGCTATTCATTACATTAACTGTGTTGGTCCATTGACTTTCTTCTGTTCATCGCCTCGGTTGCTCCTCTAGTTAAACCTTCATCCTCAATTATAAAAAAAACAAACACATTCCTATCACAAACATCAACGTTACCTCTATTTACATCAATATTCACAATACATTAAAATTTCAAAATTAAAACTCAGCATAAATTTCAGTTTTAAAAAGAATTTCAAGATTAATTTTATTATCATTTTATGTGCATCCAGAATTCAAGTCCTTGTAGGATGCCTACTAATTAATATAACAATATATGCAGACCGGAGTCTGAGTACAAAGGGAGCATCTACCACCCCTTTACGTTAATTAACCAGGTTCGTCTAATTGAGCTCAAAGAAATACCCAAATTTTCATCATAATTCAGAACATCAATACTAAATACCCTTTCTACTTAAACAAGCAAATTTCATCTTAAAATTAAAATTTTATGGTTAGTACAATTTCACTAATGTCCATTTTGAGTAAATCAGTTATAAAGTTATTCAACACACACCAAAATGTCAAACAAAATAGTATAATTTACCTGAAGTTCACTGCACTCGTAGCTTCAATGTACATCGTCCCTTTCGTCAATCACACCATTCAACTGGATTATATTTACAGCTTCTGATTCTCAACGCTTTTAAAATTCTCTCCATCACCATTTATCTAAAGTTGTTTCAGGGCTTTTCCGGAACTCCTCTGTGTATATCTGACCCTGTTTCGTGGATCCAGACACGTTTTGAACCATTTAACTATTAACATCCCCGAAAAATAGCAAAGAAATTCATACTTCTTTCACCAATATACGCCAAAACTGCCTACTTTTGTGTATACATTTGTCGTTGTAAATTTTGCTAATTGGTACAGTGATACTAAATTTTATTACCTTGTATCTAAGTGCACTGAAGTACATTCATGTTAGCACGTAAATAACAAACTATTTTGAATCACTAAAATATACGAGCAAACTTTAAATTATTTTATCAAACTAAAATGCACTGTTTAACATCTTGAATCAAGTCGCGGATGTAAGAGAGCTTTTAACGCATCGAATAGTCAAAAGTCTAAGAGAGCTTGTTTATATTCACCTCGGTATATATAGCAAAAAGCCTGTCTGTCGGTCTGTTCCCCAAAACGAATAATTCTAAAGAATTTCTCATGCCATGTTCCCAGTCCGTCGCTCGCGCGTCGGTTTTTTACGAATTTTTCACTCGCCCCATTTAAATCTCAGAAATTCTCACACGGTACGCAAACATGTCCGAGAAAAACTAATTAATTTTGTACAGAAATTGTTGTTTCTACCTCTGATATTTGCATCCTATTTTCAACCAATTGTGACCCTCGTGACGTTGCTTAAATCACGCCTTTTACTATATGTGTCTTTGCTTGACGCATTTTCTCTTTCCTTTTCTAACCTGTTGTATTGGTGCAAATTGATATTCTTTATTATCGATTATATTTTAGTCCATGTGGACTATCTGGGTTAAATAACCCCGTATCGCACATTCTCGTGAATATTAAGCCCCGGTTTCTCCAAGATTCTTTGAAACCATTTGTTATCTACCCAATTTTCGCCGTACGTGATATTTAAACTACGCAGGTGTTCAAAATAATATTAATTCTCAGAGCTTTATTTTCTGGTATTATAATCTTGGATTTTCACACTTTTATGCTTATTATTAATAATGGTTTAATTAACTCCAATTAAAATTGACTTCTATCATTTTATTTTTAGCGAATACAAGTTAAATATTAATTATTATGTGTACACTTTGTTTTACTACCGGTTACTTAAAATAGGGTTAATTAATATAAATTTTGCACGTAATTTCCATTTGTTTAGGAATAATTACATTACCCGTAGAGCTTGTTAATACTGTTTCTTTTGATATAAAGCGTCTTGTACATGATTTAAATCTCTTATGTTTAATGAAACTAATAACCTTTTATGCTTCACGGTTTTAATAAAGCGTACCTCTTCCCAAAGCTTCTACACGGTGATTAAAATTATTTGATGTGATTATTTAATTTTCTACCCTGGTCTAAATATGAGTATTTTCCCCCTATTTGAATACAAATAATCCCACTTATTTGAATGCAAATATTAAGCATTTAGCCCAAAAAAAAAATTACAAAAAAAATTGCCTATCTCTCTCTACCCTTATCTATCTAACTTACCTACCTTATCTCCAAATCAAAAAAATATTTACACCTATCCTATATCCCTATCCTATTCCTAACTCTCACCTAATTCTATAAACTGAAATTATCCCTAACTTCATCCTACTCATCCATATAATCCTATATACATCCTATATACCTATCCTATTCCTAACTTTTAACTAATCTTCACTATACTTTACTTCCCCCTACCTAATCCTATATGCCTATCCTACTCTTACTCTATTCCTAACTCTCCACTAATCTTGTATGAAATATCTACACTTAACCTATCTTATTTTCTTCCTACATTTACTCTTTATTCTCATCCTAAACCTATTCCTAATTATCTCCCATATTTATCCTATACCTAGCTTTATTTTCTATAAACATCTACTTCTACTCTTCGATATACACCTATATCTACTCTCTATTCTATTCTTATTTAAATTTTACTCTATTATACACCTATTTCTCCTGTGGTGCTGGTTCTCCGGTATAAGGGAATAGTAGGTTGACGTGAAACCGTCCCCTCTCATTTCCCGTACCTACTTCCCTTAATAAATATGTGCACTCCCCTACTACTTCACCTATCTCAAAAGGTCCCTCATATGGCAAGTGTAGTTTAGCACATGTCATCCTATCTCTCTTCCCTACTCTCAAGTTTTTTACTACTACCTGGTCTCCCACTTTAAATTTTACCCTCTTTCTAATTCTTGCGTTCATCTTCCTTGTATATTTTTCAGCTCTCTTCCTTAACCTCTCCCTCACATCTACCAAAAGTTGTTGGAATTCATCGTCCCTAGGCACAATTTGCCATGGTCTTTGGGGATACTGTTGCTTGATCAGCATGATGGGACTGGTTTCTGTCACGGTACTAGGGGTTTCATTGATAAAAGATTCAACCTTGGACAAATTGTCCTCCCATAAACGATGATTCCTATGTGAAGCTAAACGCAAAACTTAACCGTCTCTTGAATATATCGCTCAGCTGGATTCGCTTGAGGATGCCTTATGCTACAAAACACCACTTTAATGTTTTGCCTCTCCCAATAATCTCTAAATCTTTGATTATTAAAATAAGTAGCATTGTCTGCTAATACCCGTTTAAAAGTTCCTACTTCCTACAAAATTGTTCCAATTTCTTGTATGTTCCGACTGTGTTACAATCCCGAGTGGGATATAATTTGGTAAATTTCGAAAACACATCAGTCACAATCAGCACATGTTTGTGTCCTTTGTACTTCTGACTAGATTACTCAAATAGTCAATAGCAACTAAGTCCAGGGATTTTGTACGTGTATACTTTGTACCACATCTTGACTCGTACTATTTTTGTACTTTCCTAAAGTACATAAGTGACAAGTGTTGATGACTGACTTTACTAACCCTAAGTCTTTAGTTGAAAAAAACGTTTCCCTAAAAATTAACCATGTCTTTCGGATCCCTATGTGACCATATCTTAAGTGCAGATCTTTGATAATTAATTTTGCTTGTACCCTATCCACTACATACACTTCCAATTCTTGAATTTTTTACACAAAAGCCGTTTATCATATGGAAGTTTTTAAATCCCGGTTCATTTTCTAACTTCGTTCTAACAATCTGTAGCTCCTCACTCTGCCTCTGGTTCCTCAAGATCTCCTCTTCTCCATATACTGAATCATTTTGTAGTAGACTGTTCATGGCAATCATGATGTCACACGGTCTTTTGTTATCCATGTCCCTGTTTCTACTAAACGCGTCTGCTATAAAGTTATTTTCTCCCTTAATATATTTAATCTCAAAGTCAAACTCCTGTAGTAACAACCCCCATCGATATACTCGATTGTTAGAAAATCTCGTATTCATCAACGCACACAACGCCGAATGATCCGTTTCGATTACAAAATGTCTTCCTATCAAAAAAAATTTTAACTTCGTAACACCAAACACCACTGCAGCCATCTCCTTTTCACTAATCGTGTAATTTACTTCATGCGGCTTCAGTGTGCGTGAAACAAAAGATATGGGCACCTCTTCTCCTTCTTGTACTTGGTACAACTCTGCTGCTAATGCACTATCCGATGCATCCGTCCTCAGTACGAAACCAACATCAAATCTGGGATGCCTCAAAATTAGTTGGTCGTGAAATTGTTCCAACAGTGTTAGATATGCTGCCTCTTGACTTTCCGTCCAACTCCATCTTACTCCCTTCTTCAGAAGTTTAAACAATGGACCCGCTTTTTCAGCAAATCCCGGTACAAACTTTTATAAAAGTTAAGGACCCCAAAAAGCTCTTAATTTCCTAATGTTATTAGGTCTCGGATATGTCAAAAGTTCGGACAATCTTTCTTTATCGATACACATACCTTGAGTGTTCACCACATACCCCAGAAATTTAACGGTTTTTGAAAAAATTCACATTTTCTATATTCAGCCTCAATCCTGCTAACTTAAGCTCTAATAATATCCGTTCTAAATGAGAGTAATGTTGTTCCTCAGTTTCACTAAAATTAAAATATCATCCACATAGTGTATGCAGAATTGCTCATATGCTCCTAAAATTGCTTGCATTGCCTTAATTAATGCTGCACTTGACGTTGACAAACCATACGGTACTACCTTAAAATTATAGATTTTTCCTCTACGGAAAATCCTGTGTACCTTCTAGAATCTTTGTGTAATGGAATCAGCCAGAATGAATTCCTTAAATCTAATTTACTAAAATAAACTTGCCACTTAATCTCGTCAAAAGCGTGTCCATGGATGGTGGACAATGGAATTGCGGTTTGGTCCGTTGATTAATTTTTCGTGCATCTAAACATAAACGAATGCTATCATCCTTTTTCTTAACTACCACCAACGGATTTATGAAATGAGTGTTTGATACCTCTATTATGCCATCTTCCAACATTTTATTTAATTCTGCCTTCACCTGCTCCCGATATGCTGCTGGAATTGGATAAACCTTTGCGTTGAACGGTTCTGAATTATCCACTTCCAATCTGTGCTCATAGCCTAACGCTGTGCTTGCTTCTACCCCCACTAATTCTGCATGTTTTGTTAATAAAGCTTGAACCCCTACTCTCCTATCCTCTGGACATCTTATTGTGTTGATCTGTTTAACTTCATCATCCTCTAACTCTACTACATTAATACTAAACCCCGTGTCATCCTCTGTGACTTCATAACTGCCCTTCCATGGCACTACCCTATCCTTAATCCTTACTACCTTTCTTTCCATATCTATCAAAACCCCTAACTTCATCATACAGTCAACACCCAAAATGCTCTGAAACTTCAGTCCAGGTACAATTACAAACTCCTGTTCACAGCTTAAACCTCCTATATCTATCCTAAGCACCACAACACTATTTACTACAGCAAACTTCTTTTTATTTGGAGCTACTAAATGGCTACGCTTTATAGGCATAATTCTATCACAAACCTTATCCCTAATTTTGCTGACGAATTCCTCCGATATTAAACTCGCCTCTGCCCCTGTATCAAGTAATACTTCTACATTATTCTCAAAAATTTCTAAATTAATAATTGGCAAACATAATTTTTCCTCAGTTTCTGGCTCTACTTCCTCCTCAATTTTGAAAAATTCACGTGGATATTCATATACATTTACACTGAAATCTAGTGGTCTGTCGCGTTCTAAAAATCCTGTCCAGGTCTGTTTTCCCTACTCGGTCCTGGTCTAGCCGTCACCTCAGCGTACGTCCTAGGCGTTTCCACTCGTTCCGTGTCTGTATTAGCAGTCCCGCTCATGTCTGGTGAACTATTCATTCTGGTAGGTCCCGGTCTCTGTGCAGGTCCCCTTCCTAAACTATTACTCTAACGTATGGTCGTCTCTGTTCCCAATTCTGTCGCTGGTATCCGTAATTATTCCCCCTTCTAGCATAGTTGTCCCGTCTATTGTCAAACCTAACTGTGTTGATCTGTCTTTCCCTATTATCCCGAGGTCGTCCACTACTTACGTCGACGTACCTCTGCAGGTATTCTAAAAACATTTCTCTGTCCACTACGTTCTGTAGTGCTACGTGCTGTCTTATGTCTACCTCAAAGTGTCGTGATAAATACTTAATAATTTGTTGGTCCGTCAGTGGTGGGTTCAGTTGCTTTGCTATGCTATACTTGCGTATAGCATATTGCTCCCTACTTCCTGAAAATTCTCCCTTAAATTTCCCTGTGATTAAGTTGTCTCGTACCTGGTCTTGTCTGTGGTCACTCCAGTAGTGCTTTAAAAATTTGTTTTCAAAGTCCTGATACGTGTCTATGTCCTGTCCTACTAAATTGTACCACGCTTCCGCATTGTCCTTTAATAAAGCCTTTATCGTATTTAGTTTAGCCTGTTCGTCAAATAAATTTCCCACTAGATTTCTTACACTGTTAATAAAAATTTGTGGATTTACCCTGTTATCGCCATAAAACTTCATGTGTTGGTCCAATGATACTCCACCTGTAGAAAATCTGGGACCATCCCCCGTTAAATTTGACATGTTGTATTTGATACTACTAACTTCGCGTTCTACCCTGCCTAACTGATCCCTACATGAGTCCGTCACTTCAGTCATTTTTACATTAATCTCTTCTTCACAAAAAATGCGTACTTCGGACCTTAAATGTCCCATTTCCTGTCGAAGACCTGTAATATCCCGCTCATTTTTATCTACCTTATTTTCTACTTCCCCCATTTTCACGGTAAGACTATTTTTAAATTCTGTAAATTCTCTCGTCGATTTTTCTATTTTATCCCCTAATTCCTGATTTTATTGGTCAAATTTCTTATTCGATTCTTCACTCATCCTCTCTAACATTCTCAATATCATCTCGTTTCCTTGATCCCCTGATTCCGTCCTCGACTGATCTCTACTGCCTCCAGCTTCTTCCATTTTCGAATTTTTCCCACACAATGCACTATCGTCACCTCCAATTTCCACTCCTTGACTCCTTAACCACTCTTTTCTCTGCATACGTTCTAATCACTCACACACACTCTCAAAATACTCTTAAATTTATACACACACAGAAACTCTCTCTCGCAGATCGCCAGTTTCCTGGAATAAAATCACAAAAATTTTATTTGGAACTCGAGCCTCACTTTTGGGTCGCCAAAGAATGCTGTGTTTCCCGGTATTTGAATCGAGCCTCGCGACTTGGGCGTCAAAGAATGCTGTGAAACCTCCCTGTATAACAATCGAGCCTCTGCTAATTGGATGTCAAAGAATGCGGTGAAACTTACAAAAAGCTATTCATTACATTAACTGTGTTGGTCCATTGACTTTCTTCTGTTCATCGCCTCGGCTGCTCCTCTAGTTAAACCTTTATCCTCAATTATAAAAAAAACAAACACATTCCTATCACAAACATCAACGTTACCTCTATTTACATCAATATTCACAATACATTAAAATTTCAAAATTAAAACTCAGCATAAATTTCAGTTTTAAAAAGAATTTCAAGATTAATTTTATTATCATTTTATGTGCATCCAGAATTCAAGTCCTTGTAGGATGCCTACTAATTAATATAACAATATATGCAGACCGGAGTCTGAGTACAAAGGGAGCATCTACCACCCCTTTACGTTAATTAACCAGGTTCGTCTAATTGAGCTCAAAGACATACCCAAATTTTCATCATAATTCAGAACATCAATACTAAATACCCTTTCTACTTAAACAAGCAAATTTCATCTTAAAATTAAAATTTTATGGTTAGTACAATTTCACTAATGTCCATTTTGAGTAAATCAGTTATAAAGTTATTCAACACACACCAAAATGTCAAACAAAATAGTATAATTTACCTGAAGTTCACTGCACTCGTAGCTTCAATGTACATCGTCCCTTTCGTCAATCACACCATTCCAACTGGATTATATTTACAGCTTCTGATTCTCAACGCTTTTAAAATTTCTCCATCACCATTTATCTAAAGTTGTTTCAGGGCTTTTCCGGAACTCCTCTGTGTATATCTGACCCCTGTTTCGTGGATCCAGACACGTTTTTGAACCATTTAACTATTAACACCCCCGAAAAATAGCAAAGAAATTCATACTTCTTTCACCAATATACGCCAAAACTGCCTACTTTTGTGTATACATTTGTCGTTGTAAATTTTGCTAATTGGTACAGTGATACTAAATTTTATTACCTTGTATCTAAGTGCACTGAAGTACATTCATGTTAGCACGTAAATAACAAACTATTATGAATCACTAAAATATACGAGCAAACTTTAAATTATTTTATCAAACTAAAATGCACTGTTTAACATCTTGAATCAAGTCGCGGATGTAAGAGAGCTTTTAACGCATCAAATAGTCAAAAGTCTAAGAGAGCTTGTTTATATTCACCTCGGTATATATAGCAAAAAGCCTGTCTGTCGGTCTGTTCCCCAAAACGGGTAATTCTAAAGAATTTCTCATGCCATGTTCCCAGTCCGTCGCTCGCGAGTCGGTTTTTTACGAATTTTTCACTCGCCCCATTTAAATTTCAGAAATTCTCACACGGTACGCAAACATGTCCGAGAAAAACTAATTAATTTTGTACAGAAATTGTTGTTTCTACCTCTGATATTTGCATCCTATTTTCAACCAATTGTGACCCTCGTGACGTTGCTTAAATCACGCCTTTTACTATATGTGTCTTTGCTTGACGCATTTTCTCTTTCCTTTTCTAACCTGTTCGTATTGGTGCAAATTGATATTCTTTATTATCGATTATATTTTAGTCCATGTGGACTATCTGGGTTAAATAACCCCGTATCGCAAATTCTCGTGAATATTAAGCCACGGTTTCTCCAAGATTCTTTGAAACCATTTGTTATCTACCCAATTTTCGCCGTACGTGATATTTAAACTACGCAGGTGTTCAAAATAATATTAATTCTCAGAGCTTTATTTTCTGGTATTATAATCTTGGATTTTCACACTTTTATGCTTATTATTAATAATGGTTTAATTAACTCCAATTAAAATTGACTTCTATCCTTTCATTTTTAGCGAATACAAGTTAACTATTAATTATTATGTGTACACTTTGTTTTACTACCGGTTACTTAAAATAGGGTTAATTAATATAAATTTTGCACGTAATTTCCATTTGTTTAGGAATAATTACATTACCCGTAGAGCTTGTTAATACTGTTTCTTTTGATATAAAGCGTCTTGTACATGATTTAAATCTCTTATGTTTAATGAAACTAATAACCTTTTATGCTTCACGGTTTTAATAAAGCGTACCTCTTCCCAAAGCTTCTACACGGTGATTAAAATTATTTGATGTGATTATTTAATTTTCTACCCTGGTCTAAATATGAGTAATATATATATATATATATATATATATATAAATATAAAATAATTCAATTTATTGGGAATTGCAGCAATCCCCAATAAATTGAATTATTTTAAATTAATATTTAGCAAATAAAACGTGAAGATTATATATATAAATATATATATATATATATATATATATATATAATATATATATATATAAATATATATATATATATATATATATATATATACATATTGAATAATAGAATCTAATTGGAAGTATTAGAAATTGTTAAATAAATTATAAGTCAATTGCAACAATGTAATACAAAGATAACCCAGACAGGTTATTAACAGTTCATGAGAACGGATATGCAACTTTGTATCCGAGAGGACAGTGATACTGCAGGTGGCAGGTCACAGACGGTTAACATACCGCAATTACCTAAAAATAAAATTGTTACAATGTAATAAAGTGTAGAATTAAGAGTAAAGCAGACATGAGATCTGCAAGTTCCCACAGCCATGTGAGGGGGCAGGTTATTATAAAAAGCCCGGGTGCTCAAAGCCCGGCAGTCAGTCTTCGAACTCCATACTTCCTTGTTCAAGCTACTCAATAGAGTCAGTCTGAGTACTACAGCTTTTGCATTGTTGTTTACCTAGACTACTCGCCTTATTTCAATTAATTAATTATTTTCGATTTAAAGTTATTTATTACAGTTATTCAAAATTCCATGATAATTTCTGTTTTAGAATAAATAAATTTGTTAAGAGTTTGGAAACGTTTTTTTAAAAAATCGCTCCAAAGTCCCGAACCTTAACTTGCGTCAAATTATAATTACAGAGACACAACGTAACAATCTACAGAGAACTTGTTATAATAACCTTCAAAGGCCATCTCGTGCAAATAGTCCCCACCTTGTATAAAGTACAAAACTCATTTTGTAGGTAGCAATGTGATTTTTGCCAAATATACTGTGTGGATCGTACGAGGTTTTCAAACTCCTCGTTCGCGTGTTTAACAAGTAACTACTACGTACAAAGCAACAACTTCACTACGTAAGTTTGAAGGTTTGTTTTTTGTTATGCTTTTTTCCCATTTCACAGGCCAATTGTAATTCACCATCTATTGTTATAGAATGTCATTAAAGCGGATTTCCTACAACTAGATATCAGATTGTTATCAGATATTTTTATTTCAGAAGTCGATGTTTATCTTATTAGGGAGAATATCTGTAATTAAAAATTTTGTATCAATATTATACCCGATTTTTAGTCGTGAAGCACAATGAGGACATAACGGTTTTATAAATAAAGATATAAGGCCGATATGCGTTGTGTTTAAATAGAGCCTTTCATGTACATGGCTATTACATCGTTGCCTGCCATTTTGACCCTGTATGAAATTGCTTTTAGTATTTAATTTTTTGATATAATTTTATTATATTGTGGTGTAATATGTGTTGCCTGTTGCCCAGGTAACCAAAAGTGTATCAGGGGAAGATGGAACTAAACTCCAGCCTTTGCCACAGGCGGCAGTCTAACACTTAACGTCCCAGTAACACACCGGGGTTTTCTGAATGTGCAAATAGCCCAGGGTAATGTCGGCTATCATGTAAATCGAATTGTAGCTAATAGGAATAGAAAACAAACATAAATACAAAACAGCATTATCGACCTCACTCTGAATAAACCATTTATTATTCTTAAAGTAAGCTATTATATCAAATAATTTTGCAAAATCACTACGAAATATGAAGGCATGGGGTAGAGAAGGCACATCCCGATACGGTCCGCTTGAAAAATGTTAGGAGAGCACTTTTCACAAAGATACACCTTCGTTCGGAAGAGAGGTAAAATGGAGGTCCCGTATGTGAGTGTTGTCACGCACGTTAAAGATCTCTACCTTGCTTGGAACAGCAAGGGTTCGCCAAAATTCCAAATTTTCTAGGTAAAAAAACTCGCTTCCTGGCCAATGTAGTACCTTCGGGTGCAGCATTGGAAAATCACATGTAGGGTAGAGAAGGCACAACTAATGTACTAAGAATACGACAAACCTTGCCAACACAAATAAGTAAATCGACTGAACCCAACACAGATTTCACTGCACCATCCACTATAGCAATACATGTCTTTTCTGAACTAAAAACTTTTAATCTTAATTTTCCAATTAATGGAAGAGCCAAAGATTCAATCACGGAAGTAGTACATCCAGAATCTAAAAGACCTGTAAAGTTTCTATTAAAAAGCTCTACCATAACGTATGGACGATTATCACAATTTTTTTGCACAAACGAGGAATGACCTAGGCTTAGACGAGGTTCGACAAAAATTTTTCACTACATAAAGCCATTTTGGCCATTCTGTTTTACAAAAAAATTTTTCTTGTGTACACAGCCTTTTCAAACGACGCAAGTTGCCGACTACTTTGCATCTGCTGCTTCACTCGTTTTTGAACATAACTGATATGAAATTGCTTTAACTCCTTTCCGGCCACATCCATGACAAAAATTTTTTCTATGTGCTCTACAATTTCTAAACAAACGACCATGTCGCTAATAGTTCCAGCAAACTAATTTATTTATCTCAATAGGAGCAGGCAAATTAACAACTGGAGATTCAGACGTAGCATGATCAACTACGTGTACTTTAGGGAGGGGCGATTTATTTTTATAAAACTTACTCCTAGCTGCATCCATTTTTTCATCCAAAGCAAAATGATTATTTTCTAAGTGTTGTTTAGAATTGCTGAAATATTTATTAGGCTTACTAGAATACACCAAAACAGATCTTCGTTTGATGAAAAGCTTCTTCTAATTTTTTGCACAACCTTAACAAATGGACATATCCGGAATCTCAGACAAAGCAAGTGCAAAAATAAAATCAGGAACCAAATTTTTTCTTATCATCTTAACTTTAGTTACTTCGGCTAGATCGTTGGTAAGTCTACTAAACAGTGTCTGCATATACGCAACAAATAAAACAGTACTTTCGTCTTCTCCCAAATATCATAATCTGAAAAACCAGCCAAAAAATCTACCTTTAAACACTCTACCAGGGAATTCCAATCTTTTAAAGAACTCCTTACACTCTGGAACCAAATTAAAACATTTCCCAGGAATAACTCACAGGCAGCACCGAATAAGTCAGCCTCAGGAACCTTACGAGATTGTGGAAACTCGTTAACTCTATCCAAGAATGAATGCAATTGCTTAGGATGACCCGAAAATTTTACCGGCTACCAAGTTAGAGGCAAAGAGGGCGTTGTTTATGTACGTATCAGTATGTCTAGGTACATTATCTACCGAAGAAGGTACTAAAATACTTCTGTCAAAGCTAGTGGACTCTGAACTCATTGATTTTATCATATAATTCGGCTTCTAAGGTAAGTATGGTAGCTAGTGTCTCATTTTAAATTTAACAACTTCCTCTGGATTTTTAAAAGGAATCTTTATGCGCTTAACACGACCAGAAAGATGTATCAGCCTTGAACAAACTCTCTTAAGAATTGAATCTGAAGTCTCCACCAAATTCCAATAAAATATTCTGAACTGACTCGAAAGCATTAATCTCATTATATTATGTTGAAAAATCTACCATAACATGAAAGATCAATCAAACAACCGGGTTTATCGGTTTCTGTAGCTAACAATCTTGCCAAATTTTTTTTTGTCTATAACTGGTCTCTCACTTACTATACCTCGAATCTTTAGTTCATACTCGAGCTCTTGTTTAGGCAGACAAACGATTTGGAGTTTTTCCGACATATTTGAAACTACTTTAAAACTCCCTGAATTTAAAGTATAAAAAGCTAATCAACTTAACCTCAAATGAATTGTCAAAACTTATTCAATTTCAAAAGGTTGTAAAATTCAATACAATGAATAACCCCTACAGATTTAAACTGTTAAAAATTTAAAACCTTATTCACACTTACTATTTATCCAAACTATTTCCAGCAAAAATAAACTTTGGTTCAAGACAACTTAGATATCAAAAATTTTTTTGTAAACGCAAGATCAGGCAATAGCAAACTCAAAGACAAAACAAATTTGGGTCAAAAAGCGTCAAAGCCAAAAAGGAATTGGCAAAAGTAAAGTTGTGTCAATGTAGGTAAAACGAATGAAATATAAAAACAGGGGCTTGGTTAAAATAAGTTTAGGCTAAAACAAAATCCAAGAGTCAAAAACAGGATTTCCAAAAAAGAACTTGGGCTAAATGAAAATTAAAGTCACAATACGAATTCAGCAAAAATAAATTCTGTCAAACCAAAGTTGAGCAAATACTTTTTGAAGCAAAACGAAATTGAGCAAAAAAACTTATTTTCTATTAAAACAAAATCGAGCTCCACACATTGACGGCGCTATTGTGTGATGTAATATGCGTAACCAGGGTGTTCAGGTAACCAAAAGTGTATCAAGGGAGGATGAAACTTAACTCTAATCAGCCTTTGTCAGAGGCGACAATCTAAGACATAATGTCCGTGTAATACATGGAAGTTTTCTGAATGTGAAAATACCCAAGGTAAAGTTGGTTGACAAACGGCTATTCGTACAAAGAACACTCCCTGTAAGTTAATACGGCTAACTGTGGAACTTGTAACGAATACGATTACCTGCTTCATTAATGTACGCTTTTGTTCTAAATATTTATTTAACAAAAATCCTTTATTATACAGAAAATATTAAATTCCTATTTTAGCTATATAACATCTATTTGTTACAAAGAACTCCACCTATGTATATGGACTCGAAGTAGAATTTAGGTTTTCTTTTATCTGTGTATGTGTTGATGCAATTATCCAATTTTGCGCGTGCTTGAATAATAAATTGCCTCGTGGTTAAGGTTCGTCATTTAACGTCCGAATGTGATCAGATAAACAAGTTTGTCGAGACGTGGGCCAGCAGGTTTTAAAAACATGCAGTCCCAAAGGCAGGTGAAATGGTGTCAACGTATACCATTACACCGATTTATAGTTTAATCGACATATTGTTGCTGTAAAATAAAAATCTTCTACGGTAGGTGAATAAATTTCAATTTTGCATCCAAATCATTTTCACGTTTCCTTTAAACGCAAGTTTTAAGTAGATGCGTGATATGTCAAGTATTTTTAATTATAAAACGCAGGTTTTAGTCTAAGTGCTATGGAGTATTGAAACGCAAATTTTATGTAGATACAGTAGTAAAACGCTAGTAAGAAGCTAATTGTTATAGAATATTAAAACGCAAAAATTTTATATAAACACGTAGTGTATGGAGTATTGAAGCACTAAATTTTATGTATCTAATCGTTATGGAACACTGAAGCACAATTTTTTTGTTATGCAGTATTCAAAGTTCAAATTCTCAAGTGTTGCTATGGAGTATGGTGGAATTTTCCGTAAATTTTCTTTTGTATAGAAGTCAAGCTGTAAAGCCGTGCACGTGTGAGCCGCGCGCACCTTTTGTCGTAACTACACACGATAGGTGACGAAAGCCGAGGTCTATGCGGATTATTTGTGGTGAGTCTCCTCCAATTCTAATTCAATTTTCGTTTCACGCAACCATTATTGGAAATGTAATAATAATTTTTGTAAATTTTATATAGTGATTTAAATTGGTACACGTAATTTTTTGTTCAGAATTTAAAAGTTGGATATTGTATAAATGTTCTTATGAACATAAAGAAATTTCTATAGGATAACTTTATCTGAATTTAAAAGGTTACACTAAAATGTACTCGTAACTAAGCATGTGACACGTTAATATTTGTTTGTCACATTATAAAATCTAATTTTTTTGACAGTACTATTGAAGTACAGATTAGTTCAAACCATAAGTATTTTTGACCTTTAATTCAAAAAATTAAATTAATTAAAAATGTAGTTCTGCAGTTTAAGAAAAGTCAATGTATTTAATCAATTATATGTAAGCCAAAACAGGATCCTATTTAGGTATCAAACACAAGTTGTAGAATATTAACAAAAACACTTTAATTCTCCTAAAGAACTATAATAAATTTACACTTGCAAAATTCATACAAATAATAAGAGACTATTTGTAGACATTATTAAAAGTAGATATCTAAAAAGCTTCAGTACGTATAAAATTGTACAAATGATGTATATATTTTTTGTAAATCAATAGAAAGTGCAATAAGTTGTTTTAAAGCTTTCTTTCATTGAAGTCTACAATAATTTTTCTATAAACGCAAACAACCATATGTATAAAATTTTTGTAGTGAAGTACGATAGACTATTGGTATTGTGTTTAAAAACTTTTTTTGAGGTATAATCTTGACTAGTTAATCTTTTTGGAATTTATTTTTTTTGGATAAAGTGACTAGGCTCTAATGTAGCCCTAGTTCTAAAATGTCAAGAAGTGATTAAATTTTCAGATAGTACGAGATCGTCGTTCCATTTCCAGTTTGCAGAGTCACAAGTAAGTATTATATTTCTATGTTTTGCTCGTTAAGCAGATTTTTTCTTTTCGAAGATTTCCGTATCTTATCTTCGGATTGTTTTTCATTATAGCTATTATTAGGATACGGTGGCGTCCATTAAAAATTTTTTTATTATCGTATACCATCCTACGACCCTGGCTCATAGCTCTGCCCTAAGTTGAAGAAGTTTAGCTGGCTGGAAGATCTCTTTAGAGGGTCCTATTATACTCAAGTCCATATCTCATCCTCTTTACCCTGGGCTTAAACCTTAGACAGGAACCCCTCATAATTTATTGAGGCTCTGCCGCCTATAAGGTAAATAAAAAAATAGTCTAACAAACTTAATCCAACGTTCTTGCATGAGAAGGGTTCGAGAACCGATTTTGTTTCAATACAAACAAAGACAAAACTTAAGGGCGCCACGGCGTTTGAATCTCTAATATCAAAAGTTACAGGAAAACGCAGAAACTCGTATGTTTTAAAAAACTTCATCACAATAATAAAAAATAACTGGCCCGTTAGTCATTTCTAATTCAAAGCTGTAAAAAAGAGTTCATCATTAATTAAATACAAGACCACCGTTTATGGTTCTCCACTTAAACACAAATAGCTACAAAATAACTTATATGAAATGAAAGAAGGTGACTCGGGTGTTAACTTAAGTTACATGTATTAACCAAAATTTAGTTTTGTTAGTTTAATATGTTACATTAATACACAAGAAATTAAATTCGATATCTCTAAAATTTTTGATAAATATTTTATAATTAAAACCAAAAAAATAATACTGATTAATAACTCATTTCAATGAGGAGCAACATCTACAATTAATTGTTTTGTTCTCTTTCTTAGATCTGTTGAAAGATTACACATGTTTCTTAAAAAATATAATAATTTCAAATATCAAAATGTAACAAATTATTTTACAAACGTTCTAAATTCTTTCTTATTTTTAAAGAACCATCAAGATAAGTTTATATTGATAAACTGACAAACAATTTAATATTAATTTTAAAAAAACTAGCGTGTCCTGCTAGATACCACCATCCGCCCTAGTATCAAGATATAATTTAAAGAAAGGGACTAAATCAATGAAAACTAACGCTGTGAGGTGAGGCAAGTTAATTAAACTAGGTTCTAGCGACAAAGTAAATAAAATCCAGGAAGTTTGAAAGAGAACTCATCAGCACTAAGAACGAGTTGAAAATCTGATATAAGTTATGAGCGAATTAAGAAATCTGCACAGGGTTGAAAATCAGTAAAACACAGAATCACAGCTTGCCAGAAGTCTGATTCTAATAGCTTAAACAACAATCTACCAGCAAAGTATTATTTGTGAGCCCTCAGAAGAAAGGAAACAAATTGAATACTTAATGATAAATAAAGACACTGGCACGATTCAATTAAATTTAATAGAATAATTAGATTTCTTAACAACAAAATTATTTAGAAAGTTAAATACATATTTCGATCACTATTTGGTCATCATCAGTAGCACAGCAATTAAACAAAAATGCTGTTCGTGAACACTTTTGAGAATATCCCCTATAGTACGAAGGCTAAATTAAATCTTTACTAACAGATAATTTACTTATGTTACATTGAATACCTCATGTGTCATGTGTTCGCATTAATGTGCAGTTTGGCGATCTTCATAACACAAAATCAATGAAGCTTTAGAGACGATGATGTTAATATCGTAGACGTGAAATGAGTCCGCCAAAGGTTATTAGTCTTAAGCCGATTATTTCGAAGTTGGTAAACAAAATCGAAAGAGTTTTCGAATACGTACCTTCGATTGGCCTAACGTAAGGTTGTTGACCCATAATACAGATAACAGCACCGATAAACCATGGCGAATTTGTAAGAATCCCAATTACAGCTAGATTGCAGTTTTGGGAGAGGCTTTAATCTACTATTGACCAAACACTAGGATCGTAGTTTCAATTTTGAGTTTGACCGCAGCTTAGACCACTAGATGACGTTGCTTTGAAGAGTGATGAACAATGAATAGAAAGGAAGAAGCTATAGGTTTGACACTGGCAATTCTGGGACAAAACGCGACACAACGTTAAGATGGAGTAGATGGTTTTACACACAACAATATTTATCCACTGAAGAGGATTGTTATTTTAGATAACTTGGAACTAAAACTTAACGTAATAACTATTAGGAGGTACCACAAACAAACACATTTTCCAAAACATAGCTGATAAAATTGTTCAAAACAGAAATTGGGCAAAATTTGTCAGTTAAGCATCAAATTCCAGGCCACTGGCTATGACTAACATGCAGCAATGTAGCAACATGATTCTAACAGATAATTATTTCGAAAAATACAAAGCAAATACAGACCCGTGATTGATTAACCCAGAAATGAGAATTTTTTTAACAGCACATATACTCGAGGATAAATTGACTACCAGAAACAATAGATCGGTGATCACAAAATAATAATACGAAGCAGTGAAAATAGAACTAACGGATATTCATCATCATCATTAGGTCTTCAATGTTGGAACTGGTTAGACGCGTACGTCATTGTTTCCTATTTTGAGCCACCCTACTCATTTCTCTGAAATTTCCAGTCTGCATCTTACACGATCTGCGTGCATTAGGCCTACCTCTACCTCGTTTTTCCCTATCTCTGCTTGCAATTTATCCCGCACTACTCCCCAAAAATGCTTTAGAACATAGCCTGCCCTTTTATTTCTCCTATTTTTTCGTTTTCCACGTATGCTTTCAACAATTTCTCCTTTTTCTATGTTTGTTGTCTTCGAACATAGCCGCTGCTCTTTCTTGTTAGATGCGTTTCGGTTCCCCTTCTATTGTTTTACAAATATATACCCTATTTCCCAGGTATTCAGTGATATGTGAGGGGAGTTAAGCAGCCTGCGGCCGAACTCATAGTTTTCCAATATATCCTATCGAACAAGGTTTATCGTCTTGAAACTAAGCTAGCCTACACAGTTCCCTGAAGTTTCCACAGCCTAGACACAACTCGATTTCTCTTCTGTTGTTTTCTAATTATATGACCTATTTTACCGAGATTCAGTAGCATGTGAAGGGGGTTAAGCAGTCTGTGGCTGCTAAAATCCCCCAACACTTAGACATTTGCCGAATCAATAGTTTTCCAATAAATGCGTTCGCACAATTAACGTTAGTTGAGAATCTTGCAAAACCAATACCTGTAGTTGCTTATAATATTTATCAGGTTTAAGTACAATTATTTTTTTCGTCATTAAGTTTTACCTCTTGGAACTAGTTAGACGCGTACCTCCATTGATTTTTATTCTGGGCTGGTCTACACATTTACCTAAAATTCCCACAGCCTACATCTTTAACTATCTGTGTACAATAGTCCAACCTAGATCTAAATCTACCTTTCTTTTTTCCTATTTCTGCTTCTAATATATTCCGCACTATTCCCTCATGCCTTAGTATGTGGCATCCACACATGTGTTTTGAGCAATCTCTTGTTTCTATGTTTGTTGTCATTGAACACAGTAGTTGCTTTTTCTTGTTAAATGTAGCACGACCTTGTGCTAGTCTTTGTTTTATATCTTTTGCGCTCTTCCTATCTCGCGTTATTTGGCTTCCTAGGTAGCAGAAATCCTCAACCTCTTGTAAGTTCTGGTTATCTATTTGTATTATTGTTTTTCATTTATTTTCCCCTCCTTTGTATACTGAAACTTTAGCTTTATTTTTGTTAATTTTCATACTGTATCTATCTGTTAGAACTGTTTCTATTTCATTAAGAGCAGCTTCCAACTCTTCTTTGCTAGATGCTAATGCCGCTAGATCATCTGCAAATCTAAGCATATCAATCTTTTGTCCCTGCATAGTAATTCCCAATGTCTTCCTGCATTTGACAGTATTCATTGCTTCTTCGATGTACAAGTTAAAAATTAATGGAGATAAGGCACATCCATATCTCATCTCTTTCCTAATATTTACTTTTACGTTCCTGCTCAAATTCTATTACCGCAGTTTGCTCGTTGTAAAAGCTATGTACTATCCATCTATCCATAAAACTCATACCAATCTTTTTAAATATTTCGAATATTTTTTCCATTTTACATTGTTAAATGCTTTTTCCAGATCTACAAACCCTATGTACACGCTTTCCCCTTTTATTAATGTTTTCTCCATTTTCACCCTCAGACCTAAAATAGCCTCCAATGTTCCCCTGATTTGCCTAAATCCAAATTGATCTTCTCCTAGTATTTTTAGGCTCGTTTTTCCATTCGTCTTTGTACAATTCTTTTTAATATATATAACACGTATGCTGTGAAACTTATTTTTTAAAAATTTTTACATTTTCCGTGCCTCTCTTTTTTGGTACAGCGACTATGATGTTACGTTTGAAATCTTTGAGTATCTCGCCTATCTCTTACAAATAGCTTACACATTGGAGGTGACGTTCTGTTACTGCTTGTCCAGCGGCTTTTAGAGTTTCTGCTAGTACCTTATCTGTACCCGGCGCCTTACCATATTTCAAACCCTTTAATGCTAATTCAAACTCATCTCTAAGTATAGGATACCCTAAGTCATCCTTTTCAATGTCAGATTCCTGTTCTAATACTGTTGGTTCTTTTCCTGCATATAAAATCCCTATATATTCCTGCCATGTATCCACTTTCTCTACATTTTCTATAATGACTTTTCCTCTCGCGTCCCTTATATTTTTGCTATAGGGTTTATATTTCTCAAATTCATTCTAATTAGTTTGTATGCTTCGTTTGTCTTTCCTGTTTCCATCTTAGTTTGTAGCTCTTTGCACTTTTCATCAATCCATTGTTCTTTAGCTTTCCTGTATTTGCAAATAATTTCCTATTTTATGGCTTATATCTCTGTGTTCCTGTTTCGTCTGATCTATTTTTGTATTTTCGTTTTTCTTCTATTAAATTCGGGATATCCTTTGCTATCCAGGGTTTCTTATTTTTTTCTCGTGTATACCCCAGAGTATCTCTATCGCTATGTCTAAGCTGGCTTAAACGTAATTCCATTCTGTTTCTACTTCCTTAGTATCAGAAATTTTTCCGATATCTCTCACCAAATCATTTGACTTTTTTTCAAATCTTTCGTGGATAAAGATATCTTTTAGTTTCTCAAACTCAACGCGCCTTTCTCCGTTCCTTTTTCTCAGACTTTTAAACTTAAGACCGGTCTTCATAGTTACGATGTTGTGGTCAGTGTCTATATCTGCTTCTGGGTAGCTTCTACAGTCTTTTACTTGATTGCTATACCGTTGTCTAACAAGAATGTAATCTACTTGATACCTTCCTATATCCGCTGGCATCTTCCATTGTGCATCGCTTTCTAGCATAATGTTGAAATAATGTGTTTGTGATGGTTAAATTGTTCTTGTCGCAAAATTCTACCAACCTATTTCCTGTGCCGTTCTTCGTGCCTAAACCAAATAAACCTACTACCGCTCCTTCCTTACCCTTACCCACCATGTCATTAAAATCCCACGTAATTATTAAATTTTCATGTCCTTTTATGTATCTTAGTATGTCTTCCATATTTTTGTAAATCGCTTCTACCTCTTCCTTACTGTGGCTACAGGTGAGCGTATATACTTGTAATTATCACTGTATTTACCGGTTTAGATTCTAATCTAACCACGAGTATTCTTTCTTTTGTAGGTAGTTGTAGGTAGTTTTCTACACAATGCCCTATCTTTTTTCGCATAACTAGCCTCACACCAGAATTTCCTTCATCTGGTCCTGTATGAGTTACCCTAAAGTCTCCGCTCCAAAAATCCTCCGCCTCTGGCCACCGAACTTCACTGATCCGTACTATGCCTAGTGCTGATCTCTCCATTTCAATTTGTAAGTTCTCTAGCTTACCTACTTGTTTCATACTTCTGACATTCCACGCAGAATGTTCCCGATTCTTTTTCTAAATTTTCCTATCATATCCTTTGAAGTATTTCCCTCCCGGAGATCCGAATGGGGGACTATTTTATCTCCGGAATCTTTTACCACAGAGAATGCCATCAGGTTAAATACAATTTACGCTGTGTACTTGGGAGGTAATGTGGTGGTTTCCCATTGCTTTCCACATCGCGGTAGTGTGTCTTAGACTGCCATACCGACCCCTATGGTCTCTGCCAATCTAAGTACCGAAAGAGCCGCTGCCCTCTTTCGGGGACAAAAGTCTGCTTCCTCACTAAAGACCCTACTACTTTGGTTGAACCAGTAGTTTGACTCTTCAGATCACTGGAGCGCGAAAGCCATTGCACCCGTTCTAGTAATCAAGAACTTCTTCAAGGTGCAGGTCCATTCGGAATAGTAACGGATATTAACAGATTATATTACAATAATATTTCGACCTAAGGGATAGATCCTATACAGACTCTTGTTATCCAGATACACAATTGCCCTAGAAAATCCGAAGATTACTATTTGCGATCCACCCCAATAGCCCACCAATCAAACCCAACGACACTGATCTATACGGGATTGTGAATAAATTGCAACGGTAGCCTTCGCCTTTCTCATATTAAAAATCAAAATGGGAAGGTCCCTGCCTTTTATCTTAGATACTTAGTGTCCCACGACCGCCACTCTGCCATTCTGGATGAAAATGCCAGAGTAAGTCCTGGATAAAACGAAAGGCGACGCGTTTATCTACGTGTTCAGTTTCAACTTGAATTCACTAACATCATCGGAATAATATATTTTTAGAAGTACAAAATTCGCAGTAAAGGCATTAAACGTCAGGAATATAAAGCTTTTTATTGCCGTCATCTATGCAATTTCTGCAATGTTTATTTTTAGTATTAACACAAACGGCCTTGTTGACTGTATAACAATTCGCTCAAGTTAGCAACAATGAACTGATTAACTAATTCAACTATCTTATATAAATATTAGCTGGGGTCTCTTGTTACCTGAACATAATTGGCAAAAGCATGTACAAATATTGATAGCATGTAATTGAACACACCCGCAATCCACAAAACGCAATTCAATTACTTTTTTATTAAATTATAAACCTGTTCTTTCGCCTCCACTATGCTGAATAATAGATAAAAGCAACCATTAATTGAATTTTACGTGTCACCGCGAAAAATTGGGAAATGCATTAGATCCTCTATCCGAACGTAAGTGATATTGATAGAATTGTCAGTGGGTCGCCTTTATATCTAAACTGATACAACATCAAAAACGAGGTGGCAAATTTGTCTTATCGACTACTGATACAAGGAACAAGGCACTCTTTAGAAACTATGTAGCAGTAATACGTCTTCTGTAGGATGCGTGTCAGTTTAAATTACTTACCTCTAGGCATATTCCACTAATTTTCTGGGTAGAGTAGGCCGCAATAAATGCTATTCTTAGGTGATTATACTAAAGGAAGTAATTGAAGAAAACTTAACCGTATGTTCTTTAATCAACTTGGCCGTGTTGATCCTCTACTTGCTTTCGCAGTGAACCAAAGGTATGAAAAGTAGTTGACTGAACGTTTAGCGAAACTATTTATACTTACTTGCCATTGTGTATTATGTACCTTTGGGCTTGAGCGACGATAAATTTATAGTTGTCAGATCGGTCTTAGCCGAAAAACTTCCCTTGAGTGAGTGTATAATACATACAAGACACGAATACATCGCACAATGTATTGAAAAGCAAACCATTTACAACTTAAGGGTTTGAGAAACACGCACGTGTAGCTAATACTCGTTTCCTGTAGTACAACATACAACCTATAGGTGGTTATATTAACGATACCTTTTTTTATAAAAGAGGTTTTAATAAATTACAACGGATAAAAAAATTGATTTTAGATGATATTGTACGTAAGCGTATGGGACTGTCATTTTATTTCATATATCTAAGCATATAGTACTCAAAAGCCATATACCATAATCATCACTTAACTTTGCGTAGAAGACGATATTACTACACGTGAATTCATCTTTTCTACTAATAAGACAAAAAAAACCGCGAGAATTATAGTTTATCCCTAAAAAGTGCTATTTTGGAAAACCAAACCAAAAAAGTATAATTGTAAGAACAGTTAAGGCAACCCAATATGCAACACCTTATATTACAATATATTTTTCAATTTGAGATCCTGTATTACCTTTAGTTGGTAAATTAACCTTCAATAGATTATCTAAAGGGGGCCACTAGAACAAATCTTTCTTTTCTTTGGGGAGATCCTGTATGAGTATATAGCACAGGGTAAACTAGAAAGAAAATGGTTAAAAGTGGAAAAAGAGGCTTTTATATAGATGATATGACTATCTCTGAAATATTATTTCCGTGATGATGCATGGGCAGGGTCGCGACCAATTATATTTTCATTCATATAGGAAAAGTATCCACGGCGTTTAGAACCTTAATCATTGTAAAAAAGCAAATGTTCTGGGAAACGCCGAAATCCTTGAATCACAAAATGCACCATAAATCAACGATGACAAAAAGAACTAGAACACCTAATTCTGCTTAAGTTGTACCTTTTTCCGTTCCTTTTTCTCAAATTTTTAAACTTAAGAGTGGTCGTCATAATTACGATGTTGTGGGCAGTGTCAGTATCTGCTTCTGGGCAGCTTCCACAGTATTTTACTTCATTCCTAAACCGTTGTCTAACAAGAATGTGATCTATTTATCTTTCTATATCCCTGGCATCTTCCACGTGAATCGTCTTCTAGCATGATGTTGAAATAATGTGTTTGTGATGTTTATTTTGCCGCAGAATTCTACCAGCTTATTTCTCGCGTCGTTTTTTGTGCTGTAACTTATATATTATTATTGAATATCATGTAATGATGTTGAAATGAACAATGCACAATTGTAAATTATTTATTAGGAGTAGATTCCATGTAGTTATGAAAATAACACGTTTAACTTAAAATTAATGACCATCAATTAAATAACACAAACTTGACATGCATAATTCTAATACAATACGGATACTGGCAGCAGCCCGGACCGTTAAACACATAAAGCTAAATTATAAATTAATTATTGAATACCGCTTAATTTAACACCACGTCTGCTACCTTCAACGGCTTAGACTCAACTGCCTGTTAGGCGAGCTGCGCCTCCCCTGTACATTCTGTATAGCATTGTGCCTGTTACATCACCCTCCAACAAAAACAAGAAAATTATACATAATGAAAGAGTTTTTTGTAGCACTTATCTTCTAACCTATAAAACACTCCCCCTTAATATAAACTAAAATTTATTACAAGAATTGGAAAAGAAGGTGGCAATAATATCAATCATATACCGGAAACTTATACGGTTTTAAATTGTAAACATTCTGTATGCCGAGAGATGCCCCAGAGGAATCCTCAATAATCTGATAAGCATTCTTGTTAACTATTTTTTGTACAGTACACGGACCCCGGTATAATAAAAAAAATTTACGTATTTTAATTTTTTCCGCAGAGGACTGATCATGGGTGCGGACTAACACTTTATCACCGACCTTAAAGTTGTAAATTCCCGACTCTTGGCATGTCTAGCCTGTCGCTTTCCTGCCTGTGTCAGTAGTTTTGACCTTGCTAGTACAACTATATCTATTGATCTTTTATTCGAGGCCGGAAATAGAATAACGCCGGTATCGTTAATTTGGTGCATCGTATTTGAATGCACTTCTGTGGGCGTATAGCCGGTACTGGAGTGTATTACTTGATTTAAATACCCTTCAATCATTTTTGTCGAATAGGCCCACTTTTGATGTTGTGTATGGCAATATGCACGGAATAGCCTTTCAACTTCTCCGTTCAATCTTTCAACCATATTATCTTGCGGAAAATTTTAAATACGGCTACCAAATGGACTTCCATTATCCAAAAATATAATTTTAGGTTTACCTACAGCTACAAAATATTCTAGCAATTTCCTTATAATTGCTAGCGCATTGGCTTTTTTTAGTGGATACAAGGAAACCCTTTTACTAAAAACATCCATTACGACCAATAATTGGGTAGCCCCACCCCTAGACAACGACAAGGGTCCAATCAAATTTGTACTTAAAGTGTGATTTGGTGTTTCGACCAATACCGAATTCATGCGCCATTACATCTTCTCGACACATTAGTTTTCTGGCATAAATCACAACCGCCAATAATTTTTCGAATTGCTGCACCCGTTTTAGGCCAGTAAAAATCTATTGAAAGTGCTAAATAACACTTTTCAGCTCCGAAATGTCCATTTTCCACATGATAGCAATCTACCATTTGCGTTCTTTGTGCTTTTGGGACACACAAACGATACCATGGGGATCGTTCTGTACCGTTCCTAAACACAATTCCACTATGACTACATACCATTTCTTAGTTCGATGCTGGTTACTATTATTTATTTCTCTAGCAATCTTTTTACAAAATTTGTCATTTTTGAATTTCGGTTAAATAAGCAGCTTCATTTAGAATCTGAATATTATTTTTTTTAGAATATTTATCTCGAACGTGTTAGTACATGGCTCGTCTTATAACGGCGCCTTCCCGTTTGGATACCTGGACAAGATATCGGCATTCACATTTTTTCACCCGAACAATATTCGATTTTTAACGAGAACTGTTGTAGATACAAAGTCCATCTGAATAATCTAGCATTCAATAATCGACATGTATTAAGACAAGACAATGCCTTATGGTCTGTCACTATTGTGATATTGTGACCAAATATTAGCAAATACCAATGTTTTAAGGATGCTATGATGCTCAGTGCCTCCTTCTCAGTTACCGAGTAATTTCGCTCAGCATCGCGCAACTTCCTAGAGTAATACGCAATTATCTGAATTCTTCCATTTCCATCCTTCTGATATAGACACGACCCAATCTATATGCCGACGCGTCAGCGCGAATATAAAAATTCCAGTTACTATTAGGGTGATTTAGCGTTACTACTAGAGTGAACGCCTCCTTAATTTTAAGAAAAAGCTCGTCTTCCCGTTCTGACCAAATCCATTGCACGGTCGGCTTCAACAAGTGATGTAACCCAACGGCCGGATGTGAAAAATGTTCTTTGAAATGTTCATAGCTGACCACCCTAGAAAGGCCCTCGATGTTTTTATATTATCTGGACGCTTAAAATTCAAGATTGTTTCTACCCGTTCTGGTTTTACATGAATACCCAACGACGACAGAACATGGCCTACAAACTAAACCTCTTTCTGTGCAAAAACATATTTATTTAATTTAAGTGTAACACCTGCTTGTATTAATTTTGTCAAAATTTTTCTTATATGCTCGATATGCAAATCTGCACATTGGGATACAATTAATAAATCATCGACATATAGTATTACAAAATCGTCGGTTTCTTCCCCTAAAATCGATTTTAATGCACGTATAAACTTGCTACCGATGTAGCCAACCCAAATGGCAGTACCTTAAAACATAGGTTTTACCAGCAAATAGAAACCCCGTGTATTTCTGGTGTGGTTCGTGCAGCGACACTTGCCAATACGACATTGTTAAGTCCAGTGTACTGAAAATCGTGCCGACAGGAATCTGATATAACAGCTGGGATGCGTTAGGAGGAATTACATGATCTTTTTCCATTTGTTTATTTAGGTATCGTGCACCGACACAAACCCGTGGACTTCCATCCTTCTTTTTTACTACTAATAAAGGACTTATAAACTCTGTTTGCTTTTCTCCTATGACACCCCATTCAATCATTTCGTTGATTTGTTTCTTTACTTCGTCCCGATACACATATAAAATAGGATATGGTTTAATATTTCGTGATGATACCCTTTGATTTTCTGCTTTCCCAACAATTTTTCCATACTGTCTTTTATATCCTGACCAGCTAGCTCCCCTTTGACTACTTCGTCTCTACTAACCCCTATTTCGGCAACTATTAGCCCTGTAGATTCTACCTGCTCACTAGTAAAATCTATAGTCAGCTGCAAACCCATAAAATTTCCCATTATCGTTAATGAATCAAAACAAATTTTAATTTTGAAGTGGGCTAACAAATCGCAACCTAAAATTACGTTCCGTATCGGCGCAAGCACCACTACACATACAAACTCGAACACCACATTCCCAATTTTAAATTCCACCAATACTTGCTGCTTAATTTTCATGCCTTTGTCCCGCAAGGTTCCGACAATAACAGTGTTGTTGACAGGTAAAATTGAAATACGCTCATGGTTTTTATGACTATCGTGCAAAAAACCTTCAGATATGCAGGACAATTGGCTATTACTATTCACTAATATAGTAGTAGAGATATTTTGCACGTACTCCTGTACTATCAGCATGAAGATCACCTTTTCGTCCGAATTTCCTCATTTTCTTCTAACAAACCGTTCCCGTTTTGCTCAAAAAGTATATTTATCGATGGTGACTTCTCGGTCTCTTCTACAATGCTTTTTGATACACCATTCCTAAGTAGGCCCAAACTATTAACCTCTCGTTTTCGTCCTATGACATCATCCACCATAGCATTACTTCCCTCATTATGCCTTCCTCTATCGGCCAATTGACGATTTTGCCTCCAATTTCTACCATACGTACCCCCCTCATTATCTCTGTTACCCATACTTCTATAATTATTTCGGTCGCCCTGACTATCTGAAAATCCTCTTCGATTATACATTTCACCTAAATTGCGGAAATATTCCTCCAGTTGATCAAAAGATTGATACCCATCATTTAAAATACCTCTCTTAGATTCGAAGTCAAAATGTGACGCTACTAGCTTTACGACCTCGTACTCTGAAAATTCCTGTTCTAAATACACACATTCTGTTACGACTCTAATGAAATAGTCTGCTCTACTACCTGACCTGTACTCTCCGAATTTCAAATTACAGAAAACTTCACGTTTCCGGACCCCAATATCTGTTTAAGAAAATTATTTTGAAATCTTGAAAATTATAGAACGACTCCCTTTTTATGCAAGCCCAGTCTGCTGCAGAACCCTTGAGTGCCTTAACTGCGAAAGCTATTTGTTTTTCCTTTGCGACACCCGCTTCGACAAATATTTCCCTCGTTACGCTACTTAACCCATTATTAAAAGTATTAAATGATTTATCAATCCTTGCCATTAATAGATTTGTATTCATGTTCATTGCGGTTATATTTGACAACAATGCTTTATTGCTCTCCAACAATTGCTGAATAGGATCGGTAACTGGATTTAATTCTGGTTCACTAACCCTTTTATTTCTTTTTGGCGGCATTTTTTTTACAATAAATCGTAAACAATTTTTTTCCAAAACACCTGTAATAACACCTTAGTATAAATTGGTACCGTGTTACGTGCCAATTGGCACTTAAACATTGTTTTAGGTTAAGTTTGATGTGCGGAGGTTTCGCGCCATAATTTCAAAAGACGCGGTGGGCGGAATTTTAAAAGACTAGGCGCGTATTTCCGATACGTCACAGTGCGTTTGCGCAGATCGCGCGACGCGAGAGGGTTGGACGAATAACTTCGCGCCGACGTGTAAAAGACGAAAAAGTGGGGAGAAGTTTCCTGTGTTCTCTATAACGTGGCTTTTTTGCCTGAACTATCGAGCGGTGTGGACGCTTAGAGGTATCGTATCGTGCTTATCTTATCTATGTAGATTTCCTTTGCCTAATTGTCTTTGTTGTCGACCTTTACTATGTTCCCGTCTTTCCCTGCATAGGTAGGTAATCTGGAGTCTAGGCGAACCGTACTGCACGACCCCGGGATGAACGATCTCATGACTGCCGTAGCTAGCCGGAGCGCTTGAAGGAGCGTTGGCCGGAGTCACCATCTTTAATTACCGCAAAAGGGCTTTGAGTAGCCTGATGGACTTTAATAGAGGCCTACCTTAGCGCAACTCCGTCGAACGCCGGATATCTTATGTGAGTATTCTATCTGCTAATTTGTTCGCTTTTATCATTTGTTGTTTTAAATATGTAAATTTCCGAAATATTGCGCAATATAATTTATGCATTGGCGACGTCATTGGCAGTTTGCCGCGCGAAATCTGTAAAAAGCTTAGCGCTACCATCCGCCAGGGGCGTTCCTCGCTTTTTTATATCGCGCTTGCGCGATGTATTATCGACTTTGTAACTGTATTTATCGACGATTTTTAACTGTATTTATCGATTTTTAAATCGTAAGAACCGACATTCCACAATATTTCCAACCAGGCCAATAACCAGCTAAATTTAAACGACGGTTCCATATCGTAGCTGCATTCCATACCTTTGTGTCTTTATTACTAAATACTTCAATATAAACGTTCAGTTTTAACTAACATTAACCGTCAATATCCTTGATACAGAACATACAAACCGTTCACTCTTCCCCGTTAATAAAGCAAGGAACAGTTAATAGTCCATACAAAACAGAAAGATCCTGAATTACTGGTTGTGCAGTTTACGATGTAAACTGTATCCTGTCTCAACCTTGAAAACTTTCACTTCCTGTGGCTTGGCAACGAATAACCAAAAAGTCATGGCACATACAGAAAACAAAAAAATATTTGCGAAAAACTGATTTTTGGGACATTTGACCTTGAATAGTTTGAAACGTAAGCAATATACCGGTGGGAACCTTTGCCACGTTATTAGTAATATATAACTGAAGGTGTATGCAAAATTTCCGCTCAATTGGATTTTTTAGTAGACGAATCTTTATGTTGAAGTGTGTTCAAAATACTGCACGGTACAGCATTGTAAATCTAAATAAATCAAATATCATAGGGTCGGTGTCTCAGAATATGCAACTAAAATTTTAGTGTTTCAATGGTTATTGAATTTATATCGTTTCTGTATTTTGTTACATGGAAAAATGGTTCCATTACTAATAACGGTTAAAACTAAAATTGATGTCAGTTACAACTGCCATACGCATAAAAATTCTATTTTGTTTTTTTTTGTAAGAAGGAAATCAACCCATGTGAAGCAAAGATTATCTTCTAGTAATGCAAACATTGTAATTAGACTAGTGTTTTGATTTTCAGTTAATAGTTATGTGCAGTGTTACGTTAAATTTCTTAATGTGATTGATTTTGCAACTATCTTAATTAAGCACCTTCTTAAAGATGCTAATCTAAACCCTTTTTATGTTATTTTCAAATTATACAAGGTTGTTATTTAACAAGTTCAATAAATACGTATTAAAACGTTCTAAAAATTACTCAAGTATTTTGTACAATAGGAATACTGGAATATTTGTTAAAACAGTTTCTAAAATTCTCTGAAGCATTGCTTATCGTTAAACCACTTCTAAAAGGCTATAAACTCGCCTTGGAAATTCGTTGAAACAAGCAAGCATTTGTTTCTCCTCAAATCATTGTTAAAACTTTATTCTATAAAATACGTCCCGCACCTGCTATTATTTCCAATAGTTTATTCTACGAATTATATTCAAAACAACTGCTTTGTACAAATATAAAAGCTGTTAGTGGTTAGTACTGAGAAAACCTTTGTTATATTTTCACGTGTTTGGCCGCTCGAGTTCTATGGGTTATAAAATCGGTCACTTAATTAATTCATTCTTGGAGTCCCTGCAACGTAGGGCGATAATAATACAAATTTCTATTGATTCCTTTAGCAGTATGCAAGGTTGCATACTCGCCGGTGTCTTAAAATATATTTTGCTTTCCGAGGCGAACACAAAATTCAATGGAATTGATTGATTATCGTATGTTTGTTTACGTTAACGGGCTATTCTTCTATGGAATATTTTGCAGCTGTCTCCTATAATATATTTTTACTTGCGTTTACAGAATATTTCACTTCAATATCGGTAGGAATGGAATTTCGTTATTTCCTCCGTCGTTTTCAAGTAGTATCAATACAAATTGAACTTATTTATACGACTCTTCTCTTATGTATTCAATTCTATTTCTATAAGATGTCTTTTGAGCGTTGTAAGTCGCGATTTTAAAATGGGTTGTTGGATGTAGTGTGCTAGTGTAGTTAAGTTGTTTGATTCAGCACCCAGCCGTAAACGAGTGAAGCCCGAACTTCCGAATTTTTGAAGATGGTATCAGAGAGAAACCGATAGCTTAATGATCAGTTTTTCTGTTCGCTTTACTTGTATTGCTGTTTTGGAAGATAGATTTTTGGTTGATTTCACAATAAATTGCAGACTATAGGTTGCCAAGCACACGTTCACACTTTTCTGTGTACATTGAGGTTAATGTCAACAACTTGCTGGTTAATGCTTGATTAGATTATTTAAAATTTAATGTTACGTTCTTAAATTTTGCGAGGTGCAAATTCCAAAATATACAAATTACTGTAGAGATCACTGTATTATTTCTTGTACATATTGCTGTATTAGTTCTCGGGTATATATTTGGGGTTGGAAAGATTGCGTAAATATACGGTATTTAGATTATAAGACTTCATTCTCGATATCTTAAAATGTTTAGGTTTATACTGTAATATATGTAAATTGACGATTTGTTTACATCATGCTATAACAGGACGATTACTGTGATTCTGACTTTTGTAAGTACTCCTTTTGGGACTGTATGTTTGTAATATAAATTTTTACAGAGGTTTCCAATTTTTCTTTCTGTATCACCCAACTCACTCTACGACTTCTTGAGCTAGCACCGAATGCAATTTTTTTGGATTTTGTTTCTACCATTCTGTCCTTGTTTTGTTGCGGTATTCGGTGTGGGTGATTTTCTTTAATTTACTGTATTTTTTCTTGTCTGCACGGAATACCGTAAACTATAAGTAAATCAAACATCTTTGGTTAACACTTAACAATTGCAATAGAAGTCGAGAATAATATTAGTACATATTTTCATTGTACGAATAGTGAATATACTTTCAAATCTAATGATTTATAGAAATTGGGACTTATGATGAATTGGAAAGTACGAAAACTTTAAGTATGATCTTTAGGCAAAGAAAATATTATTTAATTTCAAATATATTTAACTTTAGATATTAGTGATAGATTTATTGGGAAACAAATAGTGTTCCCTTTATCATAATTATTCATGATTTACTTACATGATCCTAGATTACGGTTTTGCGTAAACCAAAAATCGAATGTTATTAAATTCAAAAGTTACACATAAGGTTATAGATATTTATGAGTCCGGGTTGGGACCGTGTCATTTTATAAATTAAGGTTGACGTTCCGCCCACTTTCGTAAGGGGCTTCATCAGGAAAAATAGGAAATAAGTAATAAAATAAAAAATAATAAAGATAAGAATGATAATATTAAGTAGACAAGTTTAAAGTGTAAAGAGAAGAGTTATTCATGAACTAGCAGACTCACTAACACATTCAGATCCAAAATGTGTTTTGTGGCGAAGTAACTGGTGAAAGTAGCGAAAGTGGTAGTTTATAGAGGGCGAGAATTTGATGCATGAGCGATCACGAATAGAGAGGAGTGTCGTAGCAGATCAATGAACGTCACGGCCCGCTGTTGTGAATATAGGCTTGTTATCCAAATGAGGGAAAGGTAGTTACACATAAGGGTTTTTGCATCCTCTTTTAAATTGTTCTGTTGTCTAAATTAGACGCAGTTATGCTTAAGTTACGGTGCGCTTTTTTTTTGTTTTGTATGGAGTATTGTTTTATTACAGACCAACCCCAGCATCCTCATCACCAATTGCAAGAATAGACCTCGAGTTTAGATGCAACAAATCACTTTCCCTTGACTTTCAATCGCGGGACAAAGACGGCCATATCTACACTTCGCACCATAGGGAGAATCTAGTTCAATGTGACTAGAGTATACCTAGAACGTATTCTTTCGAGGTAGAAAATAAGTCTTTTAAACCATTCTACACTTAATATTGGAACTAAAGTAGGAGTAATTGGTCTTTGAAGTTATTGTTGGTTTCTTTTTATAGTGTGTTAGAAATGTTTGAGCCGTAAAACGTCTTTTCATATTTTATATTTCCTATTTAATACGAAACATCAGTACAAGACATATAAATTACGAACCACATAAATGTTAAGAAAATTGATATACAATACCCTAGCGAGCATTTAATCAATCATTTTATATAAAAAAACTGGTGTTTTATTTAACACCAATTGCTCAAGAATAGTTTAACTTTGTACTAGAGAGAAAATAACTGAAAGGTTGTTTTACGTAAACATTTAAATAAATTAATATTACAGTCAAATGAATAACAAGTTAGTATTAACTTACGTTGCTCCCGCCTTTCCTGTTGCATCAATGAAAGTCGATCACAAATTGCACTCCACATATTTTCATCGCGAAAAATCGAAGCGGGCAGTTTGAGGTGTTGCTACATTCCGTTCTTGTGCGCTACTGATTCAAACTGTGTCGGTGAATCCAACGCTGCGTCAAATTGATAAGCAAATTTCTCTTTCGGATGTAAGCGTGCCTTCGCGAAAATTGTCCGGATTTAATCCGTCACACTTGTACGAGCATAGGCTTTTGTTGTTTATACAGATCTATAATTTCTTTAATAATAGCTGTAGAGAAATGTTGAATTTTTAAAATGATACATGTGTTTCCAGAAAATGCTTTTCATGTTTACTTTGTTCTGAAAGAAAAAACCTTTTATTTGAACAGAAATAGATATGATGACCTTTATCAGATTTCTTCTGTAAATAGCAAGGGTTGAATGTTTGTACATACAGTAGATATGCGACGAATTTATCGAAAGTTTCTTTTTCATTTGTATTAATATTTAAAATCAGGCGAATACTTTATTAGCTATTTTTTTCACGTTGGACACCGAATTTCAATTACTGAACTTGAAATTGAATTTCGAATTAAATTTCGTTACTCAATTTTGCGAGCGTAAATGTGTCTATATGATTTTGAATTTCAATACATTTTTGTCGTACTTCGCACTTTCGCTAGTAATGTAATGTGTCGAAAAAGTTGGAACCGAGGTTTGGCAATCTCAGGTTCAATGGGTCATTTCGGGTCACAGTTTAGGGTCACCTGGTTAGTTAGGTTTACCCGTCTTCTACTCGATGATCAGGATTTAAATGTCATTAAATGGCACTCAGATATTCTTATGGTACTGTGTTTAACTATTTCTTTCATACAAAAATCTGTGTATTTGGTTTAAACAAAATTCTTAACCGTGGGATATTAATGATTGGAATCCCATTATCGGTCTTCTGCACGACAAGTCAAAAGCATTTACCTACTACAAAAGATAACCTACATGACAGATGGTAAACGACTTTAGATAAAAGTTAAACTGTTACCACGGCATAGCTTGGGCATTACTCTTGCAGTAAGCACAAGAGTAGTCGTAGGTTTGCTGTTTACTTGGATAATTAACAAGCGGAAAGTGGAAAGGGAAAACGCTACTACTTATAATACTGCTACAAAAAAATAGAACATTGCACAATGGGAGAGGTGGAAACTCTAGCTCAGGACACAAAAGAAAAACCTTGAGGTCACATGATAGCTGTTCCCATTGGACAGAACTGCACCTGAAAAGGAAAGTTAGTACATACAATAGGATCACTATTTGTGATGCAAGATTAACAATAATAATGTTTCATCATCATCATGAGCTCTTCAGTCCTGGAACTGGTTAGACGCGTACTCAATGTTTACTATTCTGAACTAACCTACACATTACCCTGGAATTTTTACATCTACCTCCTTTTTCCTATCTCTGCTTGTAATATGTCCCATACTATTCCCAAAAAATTCCTTAGAACCTATTCTGCACTTCTATTTCTCCTATTTTTTCCACAGATATCTTTATTCCCTTACTATTTCTATAACTTATTTGTTATTAACTTCGTCTGCTCATCCTCATACAGCTGAAGCACAACAATCCAAAAGACTTCTGTTGTTTTTCTGTTTGCTTTTCCTACTGCCTTATTTCATAGACATACTGGGCTGTGCTCCACACATATGCTTTCAACAATTTTCTTCTTGTTTCTATGTTTGTTGTATTTCATCATAGGCACTGTTCTTTCTTGTTAGATGCAGTTTGGTCCCCTTCTATTGTTTTACAATTATATACCCTATTTCTCTGACATGCAGTGGTTGTGAAGGGGGTAAGCAGCCTGTGGCTGCCAACTTCCCACAGCACTTAAACATTTGCCAATTTAATATTTTTTCCAATATATCTTTTCGCACAGTCAACATTAGTTGCAGATATTTCACAACCAACACCTGTAGTTGTTTATAATAATCATCACATTTTTCCGCGCTTATTTTTTCTTCATTAGATTTTCCGCCTCAAAATTGGTTGGACACGTACCTCCAATTATATATATTCTGAGCTAGCCTACCCAGTTCCCTGAAATTTCCACACAGCCTAAATACAGCTGAGTTCCCCTTCTATTGTTTTCTAGTTATATGCCCTATTTCACCAAGATTCAGTAGTATGTGATGAGGGTATGTATTTCGCAACCAACAACTAGTTTATACTAATCATCAGATTTATCTGCACTTAATTTTTCGTCATTAGGTTTTCCGTCTCAAACCTGGTTGGACACGTACCTGCACTTATTTATATTCTGAGCTAGCCTACATAGTTCCCTGAAATTCTCACCTAGCATGTGCATACAGCTCGTTCCCCTTCTATTGTTTTCTAATTTTATGCCCTATTTCACCGAGATTCAGTGAAGGGGGTTAAGCAACCTGTGGCTACCAAGATCCCCCAACACATTTGCCGAAATAATGGTTTTCCAGTATATCCTTTCACACACTTAACAATATTCGAGAATATTGCCCAGCCAATTCTTGTAGTTACTTATAATAATCATTGTGTTTAAGCACAGTTATTTTCTCGTCATTAGTTTATCCATCTTGGGATTGGTTGGATGCGTACCTCCATTGATTTCTATTCTGGGCTAGCCTACACATCTCCCTGAAATTCCTGCAGCCTACATCTTTTACTATCTGTGTGCAGTAGTCTAACCTAGGTCTGCCTCTTCTTCTCTTTTTTCCTATCTCTGCCTCTAACATGTTCTGCACTATTCCCTCATGCCGTAGTATGTGGCCTATCATCCTACCTCTCTTATTTTTTTTACCGTTTTCCACATATTTCTTTCTTCCCCTACCATTTTTGTACCACTTCGTTCTTAATTTTGTCTGTCCATGATATCTTCATCAGACGTCTGTAGTACCACATTTCAAAAGCTTCTACTTTTTCCTTGTCCGCTTTTCCTACTGTCCATGCTGCACAGCCGTACAGTGCTGTGCTCTACACATATGTTTTAAGGAATCTCTTCCTTGTTTCTATCTTTATTGTCTTTTAGCACAGTAGTTGCTTTTTCTTGTTAAATGTAGCACGACCTTGTGCTAATCTTTGTTTTATATCTTTTGCGCTTTTCTCATATTGCGTTATTTGGCTTCCTAGGTAGCAGAAATCCTTAACCTTTTGTAAGTTCTTGTTACCTATTTGTATTCTTGTTTTTGATTTATTTTCCTCTCCTTTGCATACTAGTACTTTAGTTTTAGTTCTGTTAATTTTCCATACCGTTTCCATTTGAGCAGCTTCTCCTTGCTAGATGCTAATACCGCTATATCATCTGCAAATCTAAGCATACCAATCTTTTGCCCCTGCATAGTAATTCCAAATATTTTCCTGCATTTCACAGTATTCATTGCCTCTTCAATGTACAAGTTAAAAATTAATGGGGATGGGGACATCTCTGTCTCACTCCTTTCCTAATATTTACTTCAATACGTTCCTGCTCTAATTCTATTACCGCTGTTTGCTCTTTGTATAAGCTATGTACTATTCGTCTATGCCTAAAATTCATTCCAATCTTTTTGAGTATTTCGAACATTTTTTCCATTTTACATTGTCGAATGCTTTTTTCCAGATCTACAAACCCTATACACAAGCATTCCTCTTTTTCTATTGTTTTCTCCATTATCACTCTCAGAGCTAAATTAGTCTCCCGTGTTCTACGGTTTCGCCTATACCCAAATTGATCTTCAAGTAGTATTTCTTCAGCTCGTTTTCCATTCGTCTTTATACAATTCAAGTTAATATTTTTGACACGTGTGCTGTCAAACTTATTATTCGAAAATTTTCATATCTATCCGCGCCTTTCTTTATTGACATAGTTACCTTGATGTTACGTTTGAAATTTTTGGGTATCTCGCCTATCTCGTACATATAGCTTACAAGTTGGAAGAGACGTTCTGTTACTGCTTGTCCAGTGGTTTTTAGAGTTTCTGCTTGCACCTTATCTGTACCCGGCGCCTTACCATTTTTCAGACCCGTTAATGCTAATTCAAACTCATCTCTAACTATAGGATATCCCAAGTCATCATTTTCAATGTCTGATTCCTGTTCTAGTGTTGTTAGTTCCTCTCCTGCATATAAATTCCCTATATATTCTTGCCATCTACCCACTTTCTCTACATTTTCTATAATGACGTTTCCTCCCGCGTCCTTTATATTTTTGCTATAGGGTTTTATATCCTTAAAATTGATTCTAATTAGTTTGTATGCTTCATCGTCTTTCCTATTTTCATCTTAGTTTGTATCCCTTTGCACTTTTCATCAATCCATTGTTCCTTCGCTTTCCTGCATTTGCGAATAATTTCCCATTTCATGGTTTTGTATCCCTATTTTCTGTTTCTCTATTTTTTTATTTTATTTTTGTATTTTCGTCTTTCTTCTATTAAATTCAGGATATCCTTTGTTATCCAGGGTTTCTTTTTTCTTTTTGTGTACACCCCAAAATATCTCTGACCCCATGTCTAAGCTGGATTTAATGTTATTCTATTCTGTTTCTACTTCCTTAGAATCAGATATTTTCCAGATATCTTTCAGCAATTCAGTTGACCTTTTTTTCAATAATGTTTACAAAATTATAATCTATTGACTTTCAATATTTTGTGTAAGACAATCAAAAGTAAGAAGAGCATTATCCAATAAAGTATTTCTATTTCTTAAACTAAATAGATTTTGATTGTTAAGACAGGTCTTAATTAAATATCTACAAGAATAATTCTAAACCACTTAAAGGTAACCTAGAAACATTAAAAAATTATTATGTAGAAATTTCATTTGGTATACATATACCGGGTGTTAGAATTGTAATGTTTTTTCTGTTGTTTTTAAAAAGAATAGTGAGCGTTCGTCAGTTTTGTGAAAAATGTTAGTCTATTAAAAGAGTAAAATTTATTTATCTTTCAGAGAATATTTCAGTTTTTTTAGTAAAGCGCTGATCCGGCCTGATTCCTAAGAAGCTCAAAGCGAGTAGCTTTGAAAACCTATTACATGTTTTAGCAACCGTTATAGGACGGAAAGTGCTGACCCATTATAAACTGAGTGTTTATTCGTGCGCAATCAAACAGAACTGGCTACTTTAGAGGGTCTTAAAAAACAGCGTAGTGCAATGCGTGCTCAATTACTAAATCTGTTACTAGTTTAGATGCGTCATTGGCCCGAAATGCAGATTTAATGAAAGTATAGGAATTGGTGCATCCGAACGCAGATCCACCTTATGGGATCCACCCATTGGATCCACCGGATCCACTTTTTACATGTAAAAACCCACTATAAAGTATTATTTTACGGGATTTTCACTTTGCTGCCTCCTTGCTCCCTCCTTGCTCTTCTCCTTGCTTGGACTCCCCCTCATCAACCATTTTGATTACATCACACCCGCCTTCTTTCCACCCGCAAGATAAATCTTTCTCCACATTTCCACCCACGAGATAAATCTATATTGTTTGGCATTAATTAATATTAGATTTTTCTCAGCTATCTGAATTTCTAGGAATTTTTTAGATAGCACCCCTCCCTTTCCCCAGGGAGCTACCCTCATTTTAAGATTTTTTACCGGTAGCGATTCCTAACCATTCTTTAAAAATTTTTCAGCCCTGCGACACATCAAATTAGTCTAGAATTTTACGTACAATCCAAATATACAAACAGATTTGAAATAGGGCCACCCCTTACAAAGTTACAATTTAAAGGTCACAAACCTCTAAATTTTTGCATTCATATCTAACCTAGATAAAAATTTTCTTCGACTATCCATGTTAATCTTATCTATAAGTTCCCAAGCAATCTAAAACCGTGTAAATTTTAGAAATGCACCTTCTATAAGCCATAAGTGTTTAATATTAAAAACCATTTTCAAACAGTAGTGTACTGTTTTTAGAATATTCAAAACCACGACTTTTAAAATTTTAAACACGTCATAGCATAATTATGTAGTCAATGTGGTCAATGCTAAATAGGTACTTAGAAAATACAATTCCTTTCCGAACTAAATTCTTGACGATTATGGATTACCCAAATTACATGTGAAAGTAGTGTATAAGTCCATTTTAAGCGTATTTTTTCTCCAAATAAATACATTAATTACAGAAGGAGAGTACGCTGAATGCAAGCCAATTAATAGCTAAGAACACAAAGAAATTAAGCACACAAAAGTTTAATAATTTATTTTATCGAAGATTGCCGAAGACACTCGAAGAGTGCACAAGCGCGGTCACTAAACCAATTAGCATTAATATCAAGTATTCCGTACTTTCGTAGGTTGCTCATTTCCTAGAACCAAATCTTCCGCAATGTACAATGTCCTTAAAACTAACTAAAATAATATTCTTAACTACACTTCGTGAGACCCCTTTAATCTTTTTAATCGTGTCTTTCTCGTTTACAATACAGTAGGACTTAGCCAACACATTTTAATACTAGGCCCACATTATATTTGTTTTTGAATTTCCCTACAACTTGTTTTGTTGACATGCGGTATATTGTGTTTATTATCTGCGGGGTACACCACTTTAAACCTAAAAATAAAAACAGGATAGCTTAATACGTCTATTAATAATTTTTGCTAATGTTGGCAATACAAATATGTAAAACAGGCTTTATCAAGGAATATAATGTTTTTAATAAAATACATACATGTAATGATAACATCTATAAACCGCTGTGATAACCAGAGTCTGGCGAATTTGTGATAGTCAAATCTCTAAACATTCGCGCAAGCGATTGCCTTGCATTATAATTTGAATTAGGGCCGCTATACTTGCGGCCACGTCCCCAATGCTCCACCCGGAGGTACTACATTGGGTTTAAACGCGAAAAATAGTCGTGCTCCTAATTTATTCTTACTTCATAGTTGATTCACCCTAAATAAAAACTAAATAAAAATCTAACAAACCTAAAAATCTAACAAACCTAACAAACTCTAACAATCTAATAAACCTAAAAATCTGACAAAAACTGGAACAAAAACACAACAAAAACTAAAAACAGGGTTGTAAATAATGGTATCCCTAGCGCTGACTTTCGAGTGTACCCGATCAACAAGCAAAATGAGAGGGAGGGATCCGTAATACCGGATAGCAGACGCCGGTTCTGCTTACCAGTGCGACCTGAAGGGTCGTCTTAAAACTATCCAAATCTAGCTAACCAATTTAAATCCATCCCTAGCTTTCCTATCGTTCCCTAACTGATTTACATTATGATTACAATCTTCGCAATTCTGCTCGTCCTTCCCAAATATATACTGCAACCAAAATGGCGACAGAACGTCAAACAAAACAAATAAGCCACATAATACATGCTATATATAAATAAATATAAAGTGTAAATATAAAATATAAATAAATATAATTATGTAAATATATAAATAAATGTTTAATAAGCGTTAAGCATATAGCAGTGCACAAAATAGCGAAAGCATCACCCTATTTATCAGGTGCACTCGCACAAGCATTATGTCGGCTAGCGCATTTACACACCAAACGTGCTTCTTAAATTATTTCAAAAACTACTAATTAATGTAAACCAATGCTTGTGCGAGTACAGCCGCCACATTTTAAGTCTTACCTCGATAATAAAATTCTCCAGCATCCGAAGATCTGGTCGTCTGTAACTTACTTCTAAAGGTGGGACGGGGTGCACTGCTAAAGTCCTGGTGGGTATGCACTAAATGTTTTTTGGGGGGATCACAATCACTATCACTATCACTTCACTTTCAAGTCCTGGGGGGATGCGCGGTTGCACTCTGTTTTATTATCCTTGTTTACTTTATTGATTTAATTTAATGAGGGTTTATGATTTATTTGTTATTGTTTATTTGGTATTATTTATTCCCGATTTTCCGCACATAATTATGAAGATAGGCAGTGATTGTATTAATGGTGTGGGGGTTTCTCGTGCATATTGGACATTTTGGTATAATTATCTTTTTTTTTTTTTTTTTTTTTTAATATCAGGTTTTGGTTATGCTCGTATCCTTACTCACGCCAAGTCAATCTAAAATTTTCAATCCTCCCACCAACCCCACCGAATTTTTACACGCGGTCGTCATTGATTGTCTAATCTCGCGACCCTTCCCGCGAATTCTTTTAAGGCTGTCCAGAACGCCTTCTGGTTAACCACTTCCCCGACTTCCTCTAGGCTCTTTGGCCATGCCAGACCTAGGATAGCTAGTTTGCTATCAGCCAACCCTCGATTTCCCGCCTCAAGCGGGCAGTCGAAGAGCACGTGCTCTGCGCTTTCCGCGCCCTCACCGCATTCGCAGCGGTCGCTATTGGTTAGACCGAACCTTTGTAAATACGCCTTCAGGGCGCCGTGCCCTGTTATCAACTGCACCATTTTGTGATCGAGCTTAACCTCGATCTTACCTCTGGCTTCTATGCTCGGTATGAATTTGTGGGTCAACCTGCCCGTGGCAGCGTTGTTCCACCTCTCTTCCCATTGTCGAATTGATTTTTCGCGCAGCTTTCTTTTGATTAAAGACCTCGGTATCGACGAATGTGATATTCGAAAGTCGCCCGTCGCGGCCTCTTTAGCTAATTCGTCAGCCCTATCGTTTCCTACGTTACCATTGTGCGACCTGACCCAACAGAACTTTAAACGTCGAAACTCTAGCGCCGTACGCGCTATCCTCCAGACGTCCGCTTGGAGATCTGTCGAGGTGTTCATGTTTGTTAAAGCCGTTAGCGCCGATTTACTATCACTGATTATATAATACTCGTCTCTGCCCGTATGGTTTATTACGTAATCGATAGCCTCTCGTATGGCTACCAATTCGCACTGGAAGATAGTGCACCAGTTCGCGAGTTTGGTTTGAAACCGAAACACCTCCTTTCCTGCTTATACACGACAAACGCCGCGCCTGCTTGCCCATCGTCCATACGTGAACCGTCCGTATAAATTCTGATACCCATCGCGTCCTCATCACCTTCGACAAACTCGATCCCTCTAATATCAGCCGGGTGCCCTAACTCAGATACAACAATCTTTCTTGCAATTTCCTATTACCAAGATTAAGATCTTCGATAATTTCGCGCCCTTTTCCTATATTTATTAATCGTCTATCTCTAATCTCCTAACGACATATTCGATAGGGAGAGACCTACTGATCACCAGGACAGCCTCCGTGGAGGTGGTCCTGTACGCCCTCGCCGCTTTTACCGCGGTTATGCGTTGTACGCTCGTCAATTGACGCATCTCCCGGACTTTACAACCTTCTGCCCATACAGAAGCTGCGTACAGTATTGCCGGCTCAATTGCTCCGGCATAAACCGTCCTCAGCGATTCGCCCTGAAACCCCACTTTATTTTAGCCGCCGCCATCATTTTATTTGATATTTCGCCGCCCTTACTTTTTACGTATTGTACGTGCGCTTTCCAATTTAATTTATTGTCGATCTTGACGCCGAGGTAGGTAATACAATCTTTAAACGGGATTTTCTCCCCTCCTAGCTCTAACCTAGGAGGTCTCTGTCCTGGTTTCGTGCCGAAATAAAGCGCCTCTGACTTCGCCGTGTTAAAGTTTAATTTTACCGCCTGCGACCATTCGTGTAATTTATTAAGCGCCTCGTTCGGTTTTGTGCGCATATCCATTAACAATCTCGATCTTACAATTAAAAGTGTGTCATCTGCAAACCCGACGATTGAGCATCCTGCGGGCAACTTGACCCTAAAGATGCTCTCATACAACAACTTCCAAAATGTGGGACCAGAACATGACCCTTGCGGGCATCCCCTTTCCACCTCACGCGACAGAACTTCACCCGGAATTTCAACCTGTGCTAATCGCCCCGAGAAATAGCTCTTGACCAAAGACATCAAGTTTCGCGGACAACCCCTACGATCTAACTCGCAAACGATTAATGGCCACCAGGCAGCATCAAATGCTCCTGAAATGTCCAAAGCAACAACGACACAGTACTCTTTGGCATCTCTTGCCTGCTTAATTTCCCCGACAACGAACTCTAACGCGTCGATAGTCGACTTGCCCTCCACGAAACCAAACTGTCGGTTATTAAAACCGCCGCTGTCTCGCACTAGGTGTTCAACACGCGTAGTCATAACGCGATCTAAAACTTTCCCCAGCACCGGTAGCAAGCTAATTGGACGATAGCTGCCCGGATCTGACGCATCCGCCTTTTTAGGTTTGGGTATAAATTTCACATTCTGGATTTTCCAGCAACGCGGAAAAACGCCCTTTCTAAACAAAGATTAAACAACCCAACAAAGACACACGGGGCTAACAGGCACGCCTGCAGAGCTGCGTCTGAAGTGATTCCATCATGCCCCGGTGCCTTCTTAGGGTTCATCCTCCTAAGAGCCCTGACGACCTCGTGAACTAGGATTGCCTTATCGGCACCTGTTCCTTGCGCCTTTGCAGCTTCCCGACGTATTAAATCGTGCGACCCTTCATCCCCTCGGGATTATCCGATGGGAAAAATTTCTCTAGTAAATATTCCGCTGTGGTTTTAAAACCTTCCGTGTATTCGCCATTTGTTTTCTTTATATTACTGAGCGCGATTTTTGTTGTTTTCCTCTAATTACGCGGTATGCGGTTCCCCAGGGTTCTTTCTCTGAGTTTTGCGTGCAGAATTCTTTAAATTTATTCGTTCGCGTTTCTTCTATTAATATTTTATATTCGCGGTAACTTTGATTATATTCTATTCTCCGTTGTTCTCTTATATCTCCCGAGGCGCGTTGATAGCGGCGCCTTAGGTTACGCGTTTCTGCCCGCTTGGTGGTTAGTTCCCGGGTCCACCAGGGTACGCTGTCTTTAAATGTTTTCTTTTCGGCATGGAATACGACGACGCGTCTACCACCGCGTCGTTTAATTTTTCGCGAGTGTTTCTACTTCGTCTGCCTCTCGGCAGTTAAATAGCTCATTTTCGAGCACAGGATACTTTCGCCAAATTTTTGTTTAAATCGCTCCCAATTTGCTTTTTATTACAGAACCGCGGAAATACAGTTAGCTGCTCGTTTGCACTTGTTTTGGTTTCAACGTCCCATGTTATTAATTTATGATCAGAGAGCGTTTCCTCGTCCGACCTTAATTTCCAATTACAAATCGTTTCTAACATTTCGTGCGAGACTGCAGTAATATCTATAAAACTGCTGCCTCTATGCGTCTCAAACGTAGGTAAATCGTTAGTGTTTATCACACTAAGATCCCATTCCGTAAAAAGATCAGCAACCTGCGAGCCTCTATCGTCTTCGATAGGGCTGCCCCATAGTGGCGACTTGGCATTAAAATCTCCCCCAATGACTAGATTTTTATTTCTGCCGATTTTACGAATAATATTATCTACTTCATTTATCAAGTCTTCGGTTTAGATTTTCCCGCCGGGAATCGACCGGCGGGAGGTACACGCTATTACATAGAACGCATTTTCCCTGATTTGATTTCGGCCGTCGTTACAAACTCGTTCGATAAATTATTTAATATAATTCCGGCGCACGTTCCATTATTTATTATTATCCGCTACGCGGTCGTTCACTATTCGCGTTTAAGACGGTAACCCCTCCCAAAACCTGTTATTTTGTGGCCATACAGGTGCGGTTCCTGTATAAACCCGATGTCGATATTATTTTCGATGAATAACTTTACGAAGTTATTTGTTGCCCTCTACCTTTCCCGAGATTTAGTTGCGCGAATTTAATCTTCTTGCTTCTTATGGACTTTGTTTTATCTTCACAGTCCATAATCGATGTTTCGTGTGATTGCGTGCTTCAGACGTTGCATCGTGGGGCATCTACTCGACTTGGCGTCGTGGCGCGTATCGACCTTCGCGCCACCGCCAGTTCTGTCGTTTGCCCTAGCGCAAACCACACAGCAGGGGACTGCCTTCCGGCAATTCTTGAATTCATGCCCGACCTCGGCACAGTTACCGCACCACTGTACCTTCTCCTGCACTCCATCGATCGATGGCCGTACTCGTAGCGCCGGTAACACTGGGTCATCGAGAAGTGGTCCCGGGCCCATACTCTTCGCCACCTGAGGTTAATAGCATCAGCTAATATACGTCTTCGAAGTGTGGGGGTCACTTCGAAGACTACGTTGGCGAAGGGATCTCTAGGGCCCTTTCCGCCAAACCTGAACTTCTCTCAGGTGGTCTTCTAGCTTCAAATCGCCGAAACGGGGATTCTGGCTCGCAATCAACCGCACGAGCTCTTCAGCCTTCATCCCCGCTTCGACCCCCGGAAGAACGACCCGTGGACGTTTCTTCTCGATGGTCTTCGCCACGAGTTCCTTGCAGTTCCCGCCGACCTTCAACTGCAGTTTCTTGGCGTCGTCGCGACCTGCGCACTCCACAACGACACCGCCCCGGCGCGTCCTACGAGCTCCGACAACAACAAACCCATCTCGAGCGGGATCGACCTTCTGCTTCAGGGTCGTCATCACGTCGTCCTTCTGGCCTGGCCTGGCGTCGACCCTTACAGCAAACGTAGGGCAGATCCTGAAGCTGCAGCGGCGTAGGAGACCTTGCGCTGCACCGACGCACCCTGACTCTGGCCTCCTGAAACGACAGAATTCACCGCCGGACTTCCCCAACAACACTTGCTCTCCTGAACCATCTAAACAAAGACGCAGCGCCCTAACCATACCTATCAGTTGGTTCGTCACGTCACGGATATCATCCACGGCGTGCCGAACCATCTTCCTATCCTCCACGACGATAGTGGCGGAGGTCGTCGGCACCTTCCCATAGACGGCAGCGTGCGCCTTCCTCACCCTAAACTTTAAGAGTTCCAGCTCATCGAGGTCGCTAGCATTAACGCTACCGTTGCTGCTAGTCGACATCGTGCGCTGGGCTCTCGAAGTAGAGGGCAATTCTGGCGCCGCGACCACCACGGGAGGCCCTGACTCCTCAGACACGACCGCCGCAGACGCAGGCTCCTTCCCTACCTCCTGTACCTCCTCCTGAGTTTCTAACAAGAAGTCCTTTAGCACTACCTTGCTGTTTCCCCAACAGCGCCCTCCGCCGCCGACCTAGCAGACTCCGACCGATCGCCCTCTTCCTCCTGGGCAGCGGCTCCTCATCGCGGTGGACCACCATGCTGACAAAACTAGCAATAAAAATGACACCTAAAACGCAGCTCAAAAACGTCCTAACCGTTACGACGCTAAAAGAACGACGCTAGAAGAACGCAAAACGTTGGTCCAATAAAAATGTTTTGTTTAAAGGTGAACCGTAAACAACCTTGTATTTATTAAAACTTCAACCGCCCAATTAAATATCAAATTTTAACAAAATACAACAAGCACTAAGCGTCAAAATAACAACTAGAATCAAATAAATTTCCTAACGCAATAAAAATATCTCGATTTAAAATGTACCGTAAAGAACGCTATTTATTTATTTTAAATTTTAAACCGCCAAATCAAATTTAAATAAACTAATTACTTCAAAATATTAAAATATCTAATTTATAAATAAGAACACTTTATTTTTAAATGTGTAATTAACAAAATAAGGTCGAGCGCAATCGGAATGTGGTAACCGGAAATGACCTTTCACTTAATCGCTTGGTAACTAGCACAACCCGTAACTGTTACACCGCTTAATTACACCAAAATTGATTTTAAAGGAACTTTTAAATACGCGTGAACTTAAATTACGGAAAATTTATATTAAAATTGTTTTAAAATTTACAGTTTTGAGTTATTTATTTGATTTAAAAGGGCTTAGATTTTTGTTTTTGGTTATTATTTTATTATACGCGCACTATAAAAAATTCACACACTTTTTAGTTATTTTACCCGGTTTTTACTTGATTTAGGCGGATTTTATTTTAAATTTATTATTAAAAATGCCTTTTAAGTTATTTCGAAATTGTTTTTGAGTATTAGTTGAGTAGACCTTTGTTTTATTAACCCGAAATTTATTTAGATTATTTTAAAACGCGGATTTGGTTTAAATTACAAAGAAGACGCGATTTATTTAGTTTTTATTTAGTTTAAATTCTGTTTTAAAATTTTTATTTTACTGCCCTGTATTTAAAATTTGATGGCACACAATTATAAAAATAAAACACAATAAAAAGCAAAGCTTCAAATAAAATAATACAACAATAAATAATATAAACCCTAGATAAAAACTTACTGTTATTGCTGAAGCGGGAGCTCGGCAAAAACACGTCCGCTCGCTTCAAGCGGCAACTAGAAAGTCCGATTGCCTTGCAGCCGCATCTTTTAAGTGTTGGATGGGATAACATTTAATAATTTCCAACACCGTCAAGTAGTTTAAATTGCTGCAATCATTAGACAGAGAAATACTGACAAGGCTCTCTTCCTCTAATAACGTTTGAATCCTTTCTACCTCCGTCGTATTTCCACATACATTTTTTATATCACATACAAATTTTTCGTAAAATTCTGGAAAGTTACTACACCTCAACATAATAATAATTGATATCTTACACGACGGAGTTATATTAAAAATACTGCTAACAGTAATTTTGTATAATAATTCTAAAAATGGCGTTGGTGGTTAAATACATACAGGTAAAACCCACTATAAAACAATTATAAGTGTCACTTTTCCAGTCAAGACTTGCATATAACGCCAATTAACATAATAAGGAGCTGCGCACGCTCGACCATAGGCATAAAAAGCGAGGGAGCCATGTTTCAGTGCATTAGTCGTCAAAGTATCGTCGAGTTTGATTAAAATTTCAAGTTAAAGGTGGATTTTTCTTGTGTTGACGTTAGAAGTGATACGCGAGTACCACAATTAAATATCAACCAACTAGTTGGTAAGACAACCTATACGTTAGGCGAATTTCCATCAAATTCTCACCACCATTTAATAGAAGTTGGTTTTGATTTATGTGGTGGTCTTCAACCTGTCATCCAAGTTTGCTGCAGTGGTATGTGTACAGATTCTACGATAACATTCTCATACTTCGATTGGAAGAAATCGTGTACTTTTCAAGTTTAATTTCAAATTCACCAATTTGTTCAAGACTCAAAACAAGTCAGATTAAATGGTTTGACTACTGGAGACGACGTTGTTGACATACAATTAGATCAAGATTTCAAATTGCAGCTGAGCACAGCCTCTAATAGAAGTATATGGCTGTTTTCAAAAAGAGAATTTATATAATATGGAAATTACGAAAAATCGGAATGTTATTGTGCTACCTGCGTACGAGTGCTTCAAGCTATTAAATTTGCGCGAATTAATCTGTTTTAAAATGGCTGAGTTGAGGTGTAGAAACTTTCCAGAATTTTACGAAAAATTTGTGGGTGATACAAAAAATGTATGTGGAAATACGACGGAGGAAGAAAGGGTTCAAATGTTATTAGAGGAAGAGAGCCTTGTCAGTATTTCTCTGTTTAATGATTGCAGCAATTTAAACTACTTGGAATTTAAACTACTTGGAAATTATTAAATGTTATCCCATCCAATACTTAAAAGATGCAACTGCAAGACAATCGCTTGAGCGAATGTTTAGAGATTTGGCTATCCCAGATTCGCCAGACTCTGGTTGCCACAGCGGTTTATAGATGTTATCAATACATTTATATATTTTATTAAAAACATTATATTTCTTAATAAAGTCCGTTTTACATATTTGTATCGCCAACATTAGCAAAAATTATTAATAGACGTATTAAACTATCTTGTTTTTATTCTTAGGTTTAAAGTGGTATACCCCGCAGATAATAAACACATTATACCGCATGTCAACAAAAAAAGTTGTAGGAAAATTCAAAGACAAATTTAATGTGGGTCTAGTATTGAAATGTGTTGGTAGTAAGGCTAAGTCCTACTGTATTGTAAGCGAGAAAGACACGATTAAAAAGATTAAAGGGGTCTCACGAAGTGTAGTTAAGAATATTAATATAAATAGTTTTAAGGACATTGTACATTGCGGAAGATTTGGTTCTAGGAAATGAGCAACCTACGAAAGTACGGAATACTTGATATTAATGCTAATTGGTTTAGTGACCGCGCTTGTGAACTGTTTGAGTATCTTCGGCAATTTTCGATAAAATAAATTATTAAACTTTTGTGTGCTTAATTTCTTTGTGTTCTTAGCTATTAATTGGCTTGCATTCAGCGTAATTATGCTATGACGTGTTTAAAATTTTAAAAGTCGTGGTTTTGAATATTCTAAAAACAGTACATTACTGTTTGAAAATGGTTTTAAATATTAAACACTTATGGCTTAAAAGGGTTCATTTCTAAAATTCTCACGGTTTTAGGTTGCCTGGGAACTTATAGATAAGATTAACATGGATAGTCGAAGAAAACTTTTATCTAGGTTAGATATGAATACAAAAATGTAGAGGTTTGTGACCTTTAAAGTGTATCTTTGTAAGGGGTGGCCCTATTTCAAATCTGTTTGTATATTTGCATCCTACGTAAAATTCTAGACTAATTTGATGTGTCGCAGGGCTAAAAAAATTTTAAAGAATGGTTAGGAATCGCTACCGATAAAAAATCTTAAAATGAGGGTATCTCCTTGGGGGGTGATGCTATCTAAAAAAATTCCTAGAAATTCAGGTAGCTGAGAAAAATCTAATATTAATTGATACCAAACAATATAGATTTATATCGTGGGTGGAAATGTGGAGAAAAATTTATCTCGTGAGTGGAAAGAAGGCGGGTGTGATGTAATCAAAATGATTGATGTGGGGGTGTCCGAGCAAGGAGGAGAGCAAGGTGGGAGCAAGGAGAGAACAAGGTGGAAATCCCTTAAAATAAGACTTTATAGTGGGTTTTTACTTGTAAAAAGTGGATTCGGTGGATCCAATGGGTGGATCTGATAAGGTGGATCTGCGTTGGGATGCACCAATTTCTCTACTAATGAATATTAGAGAAGTTGGAGGATAGGTCAACGTTGATGTTTAAAATTGATGAACACAATACGGCAGTTATGAGCGCTGATGAAAATTTGTCGGAGTGAAAGTTTATCGAAGAAATGGAGTATTAGTGTAGATATAGATACATTTTGATAGCAACGTAACATCATGTTTAAAGTACGCGCAGCTGCACCGCAAAATGGTTGCGGAAATGTAAATCGAAAATTTAAGCTCCCACATGTGGAAATAAAAAGGTTTGGTTTGGTTGTTTTAAGTCAGGGTTAGGTTTTTGGGTTCAATTCTCTAAAATTCCTGAAGACCTTACTATCCTTGGCGTCGATAAGTTTCAATATTTGCTTCAAGCAACTGAACCTGGTTTGAAGGCGCGAGAGACTGCGAAAGTTTCCCTGCTACAACCACGTGCGCTGGAAACTTTAGAAATCACTACAGACAAGTACTCTGTATCGTGAAATCCTTTAATGGAATCTTGCCCCCATAAAGAGGTCTTGAGAAATTGGGGGAGGAAGCATACAGCGGGAAAAGGTCATAATACCTCTAAGCGGTTAAAAGGTCTCATGGATTTCTTGCGGGAAAAGGTTGCAGGAGAAGAAAGTGTTTTGGTAGCAAGAAGTACTTGTGAACTTGTGGCGAAATCAATTAATAAAACTAAACGTAGTCGAACTGAAGATATTTCCACAGCCCCAGATTTGTTATTGCTAGACGGATCAATAAAAAAAAGTGTTTGCATATTTTGTGGTAAGCGGCATTTAAGTCATGATTGTTTTAAGGTACCTTCTTTGACGCTAGAAGATAAAAAGAAACTCATCAGTGAAAACAAATTATGTTTTCAGTGTTTAAAATCAGGTCATTTTTCAATTAGATGCCGAACTAATGTTTTATTATACAGGGAGTTTATAAAATAACTCCTTGATTTAAAAAAATCATATTTAAAAAACGAAACCAATAATAAACTTTCGGGTTTTAAACTTGAATTTTGTATATTGTCAAGATTGTTTTGCTAATATTCGATCGCAGTGCGTGGCCTTGGAGCGAGCGTGGTAGGGGAAGAGTGCTACTGCTTCCGCTGGCCGGCAGTCGCCACTCACCAGTCATGGCTACGCCACAGCAGAACGCTCAGTGTGCGATTTGGTTTATTCAATCGAGTTCAGTGATCACAGTTTAGCGTAATTATCGATGTGAATATGGCGGTGATGCACCTACTAACAAAACTATACAGCAGTGGTTTAATCGATTACGGGAAACGGGTAATGTCTTAAAAATTAAATCACCGGGAAGACCTTCAGTCTCTCGAACGGATCCATACATCTTGTGTTCGTAGACCTAAAAAGTCATGGGCAAGGCGAAGCTTGGAGTTGGGAATACCTAAGTCTACCGTGTACAAAGTGATGTGAACGATGCTTAAATTACGTAAGTATCAGATTCAACTTCTTCATGAAATCAAGCCTAATAGGAGAGATAGAATGATAGGCCACATACTAAGGTATGAGAGAATAGTGCGGAATATATTAGAAGCAGAGATAGGAAAAAGAGAAGTAGTGGTAGATCTAGGTTAGACTATTGCACACAGATAGTGAAAGATGTAGGCTGTGGAAATTTCAGGGACATGTGTAGGCTAGCTCAGAATAGAAATCGATGGACGTACGCTTCCAACCAGTCCCAAGATGAAAAAACTAATGATGAAATAAATAACTGTACTTAAACATGATGATTATTATAAACAACTACAGACGAAAAAATGACAAAAAAACAAGTGCATTTAAATTTGATGATTACTATAAACAACTACAGGTGTTGGTTGTGAAATATTTTCAACTAATGTTGATTATGCGAAACGAATATTGGAAAAACTATTAATTCGACAAATGCTCAAGTGCTGGGAGAACTTGGCAGCAACAGGCTGCTTACCCCCTTTTACATACCCTACATTTGATTTTCCAATGTTCCACCCGAAAATAACCAAAATGTATCCATGGAGGTGGAGCAGACCCGGGATGTAAGTCCGCTTGCAAGACCGGTGTCTGAAACACCAGACATGGAAAATACTATAAAGAAACTTGCAGGCACTGAACTGCAAGCAAAGAGGCTTTTGGGAGCTCAGCTTAGAAAGCTGAGGAAAGCCAAGAAAGTCGAATCTGGGACTTAGACGGAGTCAAACCCGTTCAGTATGTAAGCTGATGGGGGATTGCGATATAGCTCTTATCCAGGAACCTTGGATTTGTAAGGGAAAGGTGCTAGGACTGAGTTCAATCGGTGGAGCACTTGTATATAGTAGATTCACTGATAGACCCAGGACTTGTATGCTAATCAACTTAACCAGGGTCAGCACAATAAGCATTTTAGGCTGCAGTGCGGCGGAGCCGTTTGGCAGACGCACCCGCCAGGGGGAGTGCTATTAGTGGGTAGGCCGCAAGGAGAGTCCCACATTTTGGCTATAAAAGCTTTCCACTCCACCGGGTTTGGATAACTATAAAAAAAAATTCCAAGACCTGATTTAATACTCTCTGAAACAGCAACGAAACTTTCCACAGCATCATCTTTTAGGCGTGCTCTATCTTTACAAATTATTTTTCCAGCACTAGAGAAACTTCTTTTCGATTATGCTGACGACGCTTGTATCATAAATAACCGGCGCGAAACTTCATTTGATATTGGGAAAGTATATCTTTGTTTCCTCCGCCATTTTAAAGGGTTGAAGAGTCGCAGTTTTCATCTATAAAGAAATGGTCGCTAAGTGGGCTTCCAGTGCTTTTGTATTGTCGAATTTCTCTTTTAATTTCAATTTTTTTTCAGGGATTGTTTTCCTTGCTCCTTCTACAACTAGTGCACACTTTGGTTGTGAAATAGATTTAGACGATGAACGGAATTTTGCAAATGGATCATCTTCCTTCTTTTTGTAACCTGGGTAGGGATCTGAAAAACACAAATAACATGCTCCTTGTCTACACGTTGCTTTACTGGAATTTAAGCAACCGGGTATCTATGCCTCACCAAATCTCAATGTCGGGAGCACGTTCTGCTGGCACCTGGTGATCTGATCAAAACCGGGTTACCAAGTCAATACCGGATCACCGGGTCAATATCAGGTCACCGGGTCAGTACCGTATTACCGGGTCAACAGCCTGAGCAAAATAAGTGACCCGAAATAACCCAGTGACACGGTGACCTGGTCCAACTCTGTTTATTAGAACTCGTCGAGAACTATCTATTCACGCCGCAAAAAAGTGAAACTTAATCAGCAGGGCACTCATTCACGGAGCGTCCTGGCGGCGTCAATAGTTAAAGTATTATGTAGTTATAGTTAGCCGCCGTAACTTTACGTAAAATGATTGTACTTATTAGAACTCATTGAGAATTATCGATTCATTCCTTACAATAATAAAAATCATCAGTAGTATACTTTCTTACCGAATGTCCTCCTGGCGTCAAAATCTAAAAAATTATTTAATAATATTTAACATTCGGAACTCTGCGTAAAAATGAGAACTGTGGGTTCACGTCACAAAAGTGCCAGAAATCATCAGCAGGATACTTTTTCATCGAGTGTCGTGCTAAGTACAATATACGTTGTTTTGTAACCTTTTCCCCACTCTGTGGGTATAAGTTATACTCCTATCTTGCCAACTGAAAGGCGTAAGGGTAATTAACGAAGATTTCCTGTTGATGTTAGAAGCCCGGGGTTAGTTTAGATGGAAAACAGCTACTGAGTAAGGAAACCTCTAAAGGCTAAGCGGCTAGTAGAGTGACTTGCTCTGGGTAGATCATGAGTTTGGGTCGGGATTGAATTACGACCAAAAATGTAGTAAATATGACGCCGCCAAATTTTTCAATACAATAAAAGACTAACCTTAGTCCTTTTGTATAAGGCGAATGCGGAAACCTAAACCCAATACGTCTATACAAATATATTACATGAACATAACCCTTACAGGATTCTTACCATCCTGCTCGATATTGTCGATAAAGATGCCCTGCTACTCCTGTAATAAAACCTGACCAATACTAGCACAGTTTGTGCGTTCTGGTAATTATCTCAAAAAAATTTTATAAATATTAAGAACCAAATCACTCATTCCAAATAATAATCATAAACATGAGCAAAATAAGTTTCTATTCTCTTAGTTACCAGTTAGTAATATATATTGCTATGATATTGGCCTCACGATTGGGCATCATAAATTGGCTGTGATTTTACCCCTAATTATTATTTTGAGCCCCACGATTGGGCGTGTATAAATTGCTGTGATATCCCCCTTGAACAATCGATTTTAGGATTAATGAGCCCCTACGATGGGCGTCATAAATTGCTGTGATTTTACCCCACCGATTTCTTTATTATTTGAAGCCCCAATGTTATGGAATGTTAGAGTAGGATTTTTACCCCGACTAGTTTACTAAATGGATCAAATAAAGCAATTCTATAATACACAATATAATAATTGATAATATTTACAACACTCAAAATTTTCCTTTTTGTACAGAATATCTACATATACCAGATTTATGTTTTTCTGAAAGCCAGCAAAAATATCTTTTACTTATTCAGGGATCTTCGAACGATTCAAGATACCTATTCCGTTTTCATAAATTTTTAAGTGACCCTTTTTGATGACTCTTTACAAATATACAATGTGACAAATATTAAATCAAAACAGTTTTCAATAATAAAGTGTATTAAGATTGCTAACCTGGAATGGGTTCTGTAGTTCCATCCTAGTCTATGATCTGCATCCCCTTTCTGTGTTCGGTTTGCTTATTGATATGCCTGCCCCATATACGAATCTCCTCCCATAAATCGATTCCAATTAAAATCGTACCAAATCGGAATATGTCCAAATTAGAATACTTTCATTTTTAAAATTATCCCCAAAATTAAAGTGTGTTCGAAGTTAGAAGTCCCAAATTAAAGTCGTCTCAAATATCCCAAATTACATGTCGGAATTAAAAACCATGTCGGAATTAAAATCCAAATTAAATGTCCAAATTAAATGTCGGTATTAAAATCCAAATTAAATGTTCAAATTAAATGTCGGTATTAAAAGCCCTGTTTTATTAAGATTAGAAATAAATTTAATTAAGTCGTTTTACTTACGTCTATTTATAAATCGGCTCATTTTGTTGCACAAACTCTCGCACTCTTAATTCTGATTTATTTTGGTTTATACTTCACTGGTTACGTAAGCTGTTAACACCTTTGAACATAGTCGTTGCTCAGTTTGAATTTAGACTAACCTGTCGCTTCGTCACTATCGTATATATATAAGCCGTACCCCCAATTGCTTTCATTGGCTTGTTGACGTTCTTAGGCGAAACTTCTACCTTATCTTGCATACCTCGGAATTTTCACCAATTATTTAGTTTAAATCTTTCAATGCATGCCTTGTTTGTCACGTAAGCATCCCGCATATCGTGGTATTCTTCAAGAATTTCCAACTTTTGATTTTTATTAACTCACGTATTCGGATGTTTGTTAAATTTTATCGTCTAAATTCAATTGCCTGGTGATTGTTTATTTCTACAGAATATTGGTTTTCTGAACAAATGTGTTCTTCTCTAGTCACGTAACGATTTTCTAATAATGAATTATTTAGAGTGCGTGTAGGATGATATTTTCGACGCAATTGTTAAAAATTTGTAATGCCAATTTATCAATGCTTCCCAGTGATTTAATTTTGATGCAATTTTTGCGTTTTAATCTTATCTTTACTTGTAAACTATACTTAGACATCTTTATGTTCTCATGCATTTAATCCCTCTCAATTAACAATATGTAGAGTGACCGTTTTATTCTTATGATTTCTGGAATTATGTGCTTTTCTTAAAGTGGAAGTTATTTACATTTATTCTACAACCCCCATGACTTAACCTACCCCTAAACTACCCTATTATCATAGCAAAATATATATATATATATATATATATATACATATATATATATATAATAATATATATTGTAATGTTCTATGTAATGTCCAAGGTTAGATGCACTCATCTACCACTCATATTAATGAGATTTCTAATTTAAAACTGACGATAAAGAAGATCGTAGAATCAATTACTTGCTGAACTTATATCGAATGCTATTTCCGTGTGATGGAGCTTTTGAGATTTCAAATAGGTGTTTAAGTAATTTTATTTAAAAAAATGAAAAGTAATTCCAATTGAATAAGCTTCTGTTGATTTTATTTAACGTTTATGTTAACTATTTATTGGACACTACTGTTCTTGAAAATAATATGTACCATAATACCTGAAATATAATTCATTTAGCATGTTTTAGTAGAAGTAAGTAGTTATAGGATGTAAAAAATATTAGTTTACAGTATTTAACTCTTATGTTCACTATTTAATGGATACTACTGTTCTTGAAAATGATATGAACTATAATACCTAAAATATAATTAATTTGGCATGTTGTGTTAGAAATAAATAATTGTAAGATTAATGAAAATAGTAAACAAAAATTTAACCAATGAAAAATAGTACTCAAGTGATCCAAATGAAATGTTTTTGTAAAGAGCTAATAGATCTGTTTGAAATAGTTGATCCAGGAATGTAGTATTATAAGAATTTTGTATCGAGTAGGCAAATTGGAATTTTTAAAAAATTTCCTAGGTGATAAGTAATAATGTACAACTTGATAAAAGGACTTGCTAATTTTTATTAAGAAAGAATAGATGTTTTTACATGCTCTCAAGTTTTTATTAAATTATTTAAAGCTGAAGTTATTTGAAAGTCTTAACTGTGAATTAAAATAGGCCTTGTGCAACGGGTAACAAGTTTCAAGGGTTTATACAACCATTTGAGGCCGAGAAAATTATTTGCTCCAGTTAAGTGAGATGTGTCCAGCTTACAAGCTGATATAAATTGAAGTAAAGAGAGCTCCAAATATTTCCAGAGGATTCCCAATATTATGAACAGTGTTCCAGCAGTGGTTGTAATTTGAACGAGTTCCTAGTTAGATCGCCGGTTCTGAGTATATTTTTTCTATAATATTCTTTTAGTATTGCTAAAGCCTGAAAATAAAGCGTAAATTCTTTAAAATACCAAATATTAAAACTTGTTTTTAAACAGGTATTGTGCACTTTAAGTTTCTGTAACTGTAGGCAGTGAAGAGGTTCATTCTTGTAAACTCAGGCGACTTCAGTGGAATTACAGATATTTAATAAATTCATTATCATATTTGTAATATTTGTAATATTTGTAATATAATATATCAGAATAGGAAACAATGATGGTACGCGTCTAACCAGTTCTAGGACTGAAGACCTAATGATGATGACATATTTGTAACACCTAAAAACTGTAGTACTAGATGAAATCTCAAAATTTAATCAAATTTAAGCATTCTGGGCTTTGTTTACATTATGAATAAAATTGATAGTATGGTCACACCCTCAACTATGGTGAGTATTTTTAAAATTAACTAGATGGTGCTTTGACTGGCAGTGGTTATTATATGTGCATACAGTTGTGTACCCACACTGTTTGCAAATTATAATTTAATTGAATTATTAATCCCGAGTAAGAGTTTCAAAAATCCGTGGCATATATTGGTTAACATCCATGTTCCATTTATCGATTTATTAAATATATAAATAAATACAACACACACATACAACATAGATATAAGAATAAGAATATATAATATAATAAGAATATAAGAATATATATATATATATATATATATATATATATAAATATATACATACAATAATTTTCTCAGCAAGAGTAACGTCATAAAAAAATTCTATTCTCCTAGTTACCAGTTAGCAAACATATCTCTAAACCATAATTTTCTCGACAAGAGTACGTCATAAAAAATTAGACAGTGTTGTTATTTTTTACACCATAATAATTTAGCAATCATACTTCTTATTAATATTTAAACTTGAATTTGAAGAATGACTAATGATATACTAACAAGATTTTAATTAGTCTTGGGTAGTACTACGATAGACTTCACATTTAAACATTAACCTACTTAACTTTCTCTTTCATGTATGAGTTTCAATTAAGCATATTTAAACTTGAATTTCAAAATATTATAGTTATTAAATATTGTATAAAATGAAATAATTTAGTTTCTTTAACCTGAATAATTATTACATTCCCAGCTTGATAGTTTAAATTTGTTACTTTTAAAAGTTAACCCTAAATACTCTGCCCTCTGTAATCTTTTTATCTGTATTTATCAAAAATAAAAATGACGTCTATAAGGTTCTCTTCATAAACACAATGATATTCAAACGTCAAACAATAGCGAAACTTGAAAATTTCCAAGTCGAGCAATACAAAAAACACTTACTTGTTTGTATACCAGATGTTGTCACAACTTAAACGTACGTACAGAACAACAACATTCCAGATGGTTTATCGTTCAATGAAATATCTGCGATGCACCTAAACCATTTCCGGAACATTGTATGAAAGTGGAAGTTTTCTTATAACACCTTGAATCATGTTGTAATTTTCCAAAACCACTTAATTTCAATAATTATTTCAAATTTAACAAATTTCCACGTGTATCCATGATATCTAATTGCATGTAGTTCTGATGCTTATATTTTTACATGATGTTTAGTACATTTACTTTCGGAAAAGCGTCGACAGGAATGTACTTAACAAAGACGTTTTCACTGCCTTTTCCCTAATCTTTTCCTCACACGGCATCAAGCATAACTGCTTAGGGCCATGTTTCTTATCTAACACGACTTTCCTGACCAACTACCCAGGTAAAAGTACACGTATTCAATCGCTTGACAACAGTTATAACGATCATTATACTTAACGAAGGGGGGAGGTCTTACAATGACACTTCTAAATGTCATTTTTTGTCACCGCACAACTTGAAATTATGTTCTCAGTTTTGAAGCTTACGTTAGATTAAAACAACGGGTCATAAATACAAGGGGTTAACAGAATCGTAAAATTTATTATCACTTAAAAATGTGCAGAGATATAAAGCTTGACTTAACTTTCTATCAAAATAATAACACAAATATTCTTCAAAATACTGCCGGAAAATAAACTTGTTACAATATAAATAACGTATTTGTTGTAATTGTTTATTTTAATTATACACTGAGACGGAACTCAACTAGGACTAACGGAACTCTCGAAAAATACTGTAATATTTATTCTTTTCTTCTTGTGTAGAGCGGGAGGTATCTTGCTAGATTTCCGAAGTTGACAGGACATATATTCATCTTTATTCTTTAATATTAAGAGTGCGGAACGCATTTTATATCTAGAACTATGGAAAGTGCTTCTAGAACTACCATTGTTTGCTAAAAATTTAAAGAATGACGTGCCGACTTCACGGGAGTGTAGGTAACAAATAACGAGTTATCGAACTGTAGCTAAATGAATTGACCGATTTTGAAATAAATGTGGTAAACCCTGTAACGATGTAGATAAAGTTGAATGCGGCAAGTCATTTTTGCATTAAAAATGTTTCCATAGAGCTTGATTTTAGAAGCTTTGGCATTAAGGCATTCTGAGATGAGATACCAATTTTACGTCTACCATTTTCAGATTAGCGGTTACTTAAAATTAGATTGTTAGATCTATGACTAGAAAAAAATCAAGCACGAAATGCAGTGCACATTTCCTGCAATGGGAAATGTATAAAATAACTTTCAAATACACAACATCTATATAAACACCGTTTCGATGTCAATCCTCGAATAAGGTGCATATGCATAGCTTAAAAAATAGACGTAATGTAAATTTATAACCAAGAATTCTCCTTGCGTAAATGAGAGTTGAGTTTCATACCTCAGTTTACTACCTAATAGTTAGAATTGTTGTGTAAGCCTATAATGTCTAATTATTCTTGGAATGTGTTCAAGTTACCAAACTATGTTTAACATCTCACAGTAATCTATCTCTGGCAGGCAATATGCAATAGCTTGCAAACGCACCCGTGGTTTCTCCAGGACGAATATCTAGTTACCTTCATCGGTCATGTAAACGTAGTGAAATTGATTGTGGGGAAAATTATTATGCTCCTCATATCTAATTTCTTACAAATTCAGGATTTATGTGCTCATTTCCTGTCAGTTCTATAATAGATAAGGTTATAGAATAATTTCTCAAAATAACGATCTCTTTTAATTAGCACATAAAGGTCTTGTGATTAATTACAGGCCAGTTTATGTAAGCCATAGAGAATTATGTACAAAGCTTCATCTTTAATCATAAAAATGGTCGCGTTGGCTATTTATTTTGCATTATATATCCGTCGAACTTTTATTATCTGTTTATAATAACCTTGCTGCAATATGGGTAAGTCTACATTTATAAATAAAGACGTATGTTACACTTTTGTATACTAGAAGAGAAGTACAAGCTTGTGGTACTCCACGATTCAACAAATTTGGCAAACGATCTTTGTAACATGTCATTAAAATTTGTTTGGATATAAAATATAATAACTAACTTAACCCTTAACCCGACACATGGGCCTGTGAGACCGCACGTAAATTTTACAAACTCCCTGTTTCAAAAGTTGAAACACGCCAACAGCAAGCTTTTCAGTACCTTTCAATTGGACTGTTACTGGTAGAGTTGGCTACGACAGTACTGTTTCAGACGTCCAAGAGGGTGTGCGTAAATGCATAAGTTTATAATAATCTAACGGTCTCAAATACCTCGTTTGTCATATTACATAGCTTTCAGTAGGTCTGTGATACCTTCTGTACCGAATTGTGTACTATTTAAATCCAGAAAGGTTTATGCTTATATAACACTGCTATGTTTTGTATTACATTACAGTTTTGAACTATTAAAATACTTTTAAATACTTTATGTATATTTGGCTTCGATAATTTTTATTTTTTCTTCCAGGATGTCTCAACAAGGACCTAATGAAAGTGTAAATATTGCGGATCCTAATTTTGAGCTAAAAATACGTGAAATGCTCCTTGTAGAAGGAAATAACATCTATTTATTTAACAAAGAATCGAAAAATTACGATGAATCAGATGTATACGATTCAGAAGATGATCCTGATTACGTCGTAGAAGAAGACACGCAACCTAAGCCTTTTGATTCGGATTTAGGGATTAACCAGTCAGACGAAGAGGAAAATCCGGAACTAGATGATGAATATAATATCCAATTATTTTCGAAAAACAAAGAAGGTACCTAGGTGTGAATAATGATCAACATTTATATTATTACGGTAGAAGCAATTTCAAATGAGATACGTCTGAACCAGCAAAATATACAAGAACACCTACACTTAATATTGTTGCGAGCTACTATTAGGCAACCCGTCAAACATACACAAGCGCCGCAAGCACTGTATATTCTACAGGGACCGAAATTTTTCTAGCAATTACTGGAGAATCAGTGATCCTTTTTAATCCTGGGTATAAATAAGACGCATGAGGAAGCACAGAGTTAGTCTATATCAGAATGTCGAATATAAATTATGTCGTGTAAAATTAAATAGTTGAATTTTTGGAAGTCCAATAGTAAACATAAATGTTATATGATGTGAAAGTGTCTAACGTACAATACAATATATAAATAGACAAAAGTGTAATAAATAATAGTTGTGTTAGTCTTGTTAATGGACCCATGGTTAAGAAGTTAGTTTAAGAAGATATTAGTGCTTGTAAATTCATTAGTGTAATAGTGCTTCATTGTTAATTGGACTGAAAACATCTATAAATAAAACATATACTGTTAATTAGACTTGTGGACAGTGAGTAATAAATACCTTTGTTATTACTTGTTTTAAATTAGTGAAACGCGGTAGTAGTAGTCCGCTACAATAGTATTCATTTTGAATTTATTAATAGATGAAGATATGAAAAAAGAAATCGTATTGAGAACAAACGAAATATTGGAACTTGTTAGAAATAATATAAAATCTGCAAATAAGTCAAACTATAAACCAACGGATTACACCGAAATTAAATCTTTACTAGGTTTGTTTATGTTATTATCGGTTATGAAATTATCTAATGTTAATTGTGCGAAAGGGTTTACTGGAAACTATTAATTTGGTAAATGTCTAAATGTGGGGGATCCTTAGCAGCCACAGGCTGCTTAGCCCTCTTCACATACCCTACGTTTGATTTTCCAATGCTCCACCCGAAGGTACTACATTGGCCAGGAAACGAGTTTTTTTTGCCTGAAAAATTCTTAATTTTGCCGAACCCTTGCTGTTCCAAGCAAGGGAGGGATCTTTAACGTGTGTGAGACAACACTCACACACGGGAACTTCATTTCACCTCTCAGCCGAACGAGGGCGTATTTTTGTGAAAAATGCTCCCCTAACATTTTTCAAGCGGACCGTGTCAGGAGTCAAACCCGGAACCTTGGGCGTAAAAGACACACGCTTACCAATTACGCCACGGAGCCTCCCCCCCTTCACATACCTTCCATGTGATTCTCCAATGCTCCACCCGAAGGTACTACATTGGCCAGGATGCGAGTCTTTGTGCCTGAAAAATTTGGAATTTTGCCGAACCCTTGCCGTTCCAAGCAAGGTAGGGATTTTTAACGTGCGTGACAACACTCGCACACGGGACCTCCATTTAACCTCTCATCCGAACGAGGGTGTATTTTTGTGAGAAATGCTCGCCTAACATTTTTTAAGCGGGCCGTGTCGGGATTCGAACCTGGGACCTTGGTCGTAGAAGTCACACACATACCACTACGCCGCGGAGCTGCCTCCCCTTCACATACCTTACATTTGATTTTCCAATGCTCCACCCGAAGGTACTACATTGGTCAGGCAGCGAGTTTTTTTTTACCTGGAAATTTTGAAATTTGCCGAACCCTTGCTGCTGCAAGCAAGGTAGAAATCTTTACCGTGCGCGACAACACCCACACACGGGACTTCCATTTTACCCTTCATCCGAACGAAGACGTATTTCTGTAAAAAATGTTTGCCTAACATTTTTCAAGCGGACCGTGTTGGGATTTGCACTCGGGACTTTGAGCATAGTAGTCACACGTATACCAACTACATCACGGAGCCGCCCTTTTTACATACCTAATATGTGATTTTCCAATGCTCCACCCGAAGGTACTACATTGCCCAGGAAGCGAGTTTTTTGTCTGAAAAATTCTGAATTTTGCCGAACCCTTGCTGTATCGGGATTCGAACCCGGGACCTTGGGCGTAGACGTCACACGCATATCAATTACACACATACCTTACATGTGAATTTCCAATACTCCACCCGAAGGTACTACATTGGCCAGGAGGCGAGTTTTTTTTAACTGGAAAATTTGGAATTTTGCCGAACCCTTGCTGTTCCAAGCAAGGTAGGAATTTTTAACGCGCGTGACAACACTCGCACACGGGACCTCCATTTAACCTCTCATCCGAACGAGGGTATATTTTTGTGAAAAATGCTCGCCTAAAATTTTTCAAGCAGGACGTGTCGAAATTCGAAACTGGGACCTTGGGTGTAGAAGTAACACACACCACTACGCCGCGGAGCTGCCTCCCCCTTCACATACCTTACATGTGATTTTCCAATGCTCCACCCAAAGGTATTACATAAGCCAGGAAGCGAGTTTTTTTACCTGGAAAATTTGGAATTTTGCCGTACCCTTGCTATTCCAAGCAAGGTAGGGATCTTTAACGTGCGTGACAACACTCACACGCGGGACCTCGATTTTACCTCTCATCCGAACCATGGTGTATTTTTGTGAAAAATGCTCGCCTAACAATTTTCATTCTTCACCATTTCGAATGGACCTGCACCTTGCCGAAGTTCTAAATTACTAGAACAGGTGAAATGGCTTGCGTGTTCTAATGAGCTAAAGAGCCAAACTACAGGTCCAACCAAAGTAGTAGGGTCGTTAGTGAGGAACCAGACTAAGACAGGTACCCGAAAGAGGGCAGTGGCTCTTTCGGTACTTAGATTGGCAGAGACCATAGGGGTCGGTATGGCCGCGATGTGGAAGGCAACGGGAAACCATCACATTATCTCCCAAGTACACAGCGTACTTAAATTGTAACAAACATTCTCTGGGGTAAAAGATTCCGGAGTTAAAATAGTCCCTCATTCAGATCTCCGGGAGGGGACTACTTAGGAGGATGCGATCGGAAAGTTAAAAATAAGAGTCGGGAACATTCTGCGAGTCGGAGCGTGGAATGTTAGAAGTATGAAGCAAGTAGGTGAGTTAGAGAACCTAAAAATCGAAATGAATAGGTTATCACTAGACATAGTAGGGATCATCGAAGTTCGGTGGCCAGAGGCGGGGGATTTTTGGAGTGGAGACTTCATGGTAATTCATAAAGGAGCAGAAGAAGGAAATTTGGGGGTGGGGATAGTTATGCAAAAAAAGATAAGATACTATGTAGAAAATTAATTACAAAAGAACGAAAGAGTACTCATGGTTAGATTAGAATCTAACCGGTAAACACAGTAATAATACAAGTATACATGCCCACCTCTAGCTACAGTGATGAAGAGGTAGAAGCTATCTACAAAGATATCGAAGACATATTAAAATACGTAAAAGGACATGAAAATTTAATAATTACGGGGAATATTAATGCCGAGGTGGGTGAGGGTAGGGAAGGAGCGGTAGTAGGTTTATCTGGCTAAGGCGCGAGAAACGACAGGGGAAATAGGCTGATAGAATTTTGCGACAAGAACAATTTAATCATCACAAACACATTATTTCTACATCATGCTAGAAGACGATATACGTGGAAGATGCCAGGAGATATAGGAAGATATCAAATAGATTACATTCTTGTTAGACAATGGTTTAGGAATCAAGTAAAAGACTGCAGAAGCTACACAGAAGCAGATATAGATACTGACCACAACATCGTAATTATGAAGGCCGCACTTAAATTTAAGAATGTGAAAAAAAGAAACAAAGAAAGGCACTTGGACTTAGAGAAACTAAAAGATAAAGATATTCAAGAAAGATTCGAAAAAAAGTCAAATGAATTGCTCAAAGATATCGGGAAAATATCTGATACTAAGGAAGTAGAAACGGAATGGAATAACATTAAATCCAGCCTAAACATGGCGGCCAGAGATATTCTGGGGTATACATAAAAAGAAAATAAGAAACCATGGATAACAAAGGATATCCTAAATTTAATAGAAAAAAGACGAAAATACAAAAATAAATCAGACGAAACAGGAAAACAGAGATACAAAGCCATAAAATGGGAAATTATTCGAAAATTCAGGAAAGCTAAAGAACAATGGATTGATGAAAAGTGCAAAAAGGTACAAATGAAGATCGAAATAGGAAAGACAGACGGAGCATACAAATTAATTAGAATGAATTTTAGGTATATAAAACCGCATAGCAAAAATATAAGGGATGCACAAGGAAACGTCATTATAAAAAACGTAGAGAAAGTGGGTAGATGGCAAGAATATATAGGGAATTTATATGCAGGAGAGGAATTAACTGCATTAGAACAGGAATCAGACATTGAAATTGATAACTTGGGGTATCCTATACTTAGAGAAGAGTTTGAATTAGCATTAAAGAGTCTGAAAAATGGTAAGGCACCGGGTACAGATAAGCTGCAAGCAGGAACTCTAAAGGCCGTTGGACAAGCAGCAACAGAACGTCTCTTCCAACTTGTAAGCTATATGTATGAGACCGGCGAGATACCCAAAGATTTCAAACGTGGCATCATAGTAACTATACAAAAAAAGAAAAGCGCGGATAGATGTGAAAATTTTTGAACAATAAGTTCGACAGCACACGTGTCAAAAATATTAACTAGAATTGCGCAAAGACGAATGGAAAAACGGGCGGAAGAAATACTAGGAGAAGACCAATTTGGGTTTAGGTGAAACAGGGGTGCACGAGAGGCTATTTTCGCTCTGAGAGTGATAATAGAGAAAACAATAGAAAAATGGGAAAGCGTGTATATAGGGTTTGTAGATCTGAAAAAAGCATTAGACAATGTAAATTGGAAAAAAATGTTTGAAATACTCAAAAAGATTGGAATAAGTTATAGGAATAGACGAATAGTACATAGCTTATACAAAGAGTAAACAGCAGTAATAGAATTAGAACAGGAATGTAGAGAAGTAAACATTAGGAAAGGGGTGAGACAGGGATCTGCCCTATCCCCATTGATTTTTAACTTGCACATAGAAGAGGCAATGAATACTGTCAAATGCAGGAAGACATTTGAAATTACTATGCAGGGACAAAAAATTGATATGCTTAGATTTGCAGATGATATAGCGGTATTAGCGTCTAGCAAGGAAAAGTTAGAAGCTGCTCTTAATGAAATGGAAACGGTTCTAACAGAGAGATACGGTATGAAAATTAACAAAACTAAAACTAAAATTCTAGTATGCAAAGGTGGAGAAAATAAATCAAAAACAAGAATACAAGTGTGTAACACGAACTTACAAGAGGTTAAGGATTTTTGCTACCTAGGAAGCCAAATAACGCAAGATGGGAAAAGCACAAAAAATATAAAACAAAGATTAGCACAAGGTCGTGCCACATTTAACAAGAAAAAGCAACTACTGTGCTCAAAGACCACAAACATAGAAACAAGGAAAAGATTGCTTAAAACATATGTGTGGAGCACAGCACTGTACGGCTGTGAAGCCTGGACAGTAAGAGAAGCGGACAAGAAAAAGGTAGAAGCCTTTGAAATGTGGTGCTACAGACGTATGATAAAGATATTATGGACAAAGTTAAGAACGAAGAGGTACTAAAAATGGTAGGGGAAGAAAGAAATATGTGGAAAACGGTAAAAAATAGGAGAGATAGGATGATAGGAGAGATAGGAGAAAAGAGAAGAAGAGGCAGACCTAGGTTAGACTACTGCACACAGAGAGTAAAAGATGTAGGCTGTAGGGGTTTCAGGGAGATGTGTAGGCTAGCCCAGAATAGAAATCAATGGAGGTACGTATCCAACCAATCCCAAGATGGATAAACTAATGACGAAAAAATAACTGTGCTTAAACATGATGATTATTATAAGTAACTACAAAACTTGGTTAGGCAATATTCTTGAATAATGTTAAGTGTGTGAAAGGATTTACTGTAAAACTATTATTTCGGCAAATGTCTAAGTGTTGGGGGATCTTGGTAGGCACAGGTTGCTTACCCCCCTTCACTGAATCTAGGTGAAATAGGGCATAAAATTAGAAAACAATAGAAGGGGAACGAGCGGTATACACATGCTGTGTGAGAATTTCAGGGAACTATGTAGGCTAGCTCAGAATATAAATAAGTGCAGGTACGTGTCCAACCAGTTTTGAGACGGAAAACCTAATGACAAAAAAATAATCGCAGATAAATCTGATGATTAGTATAAACAACTAGGTGTTGGTTGCGAAATATCTGCAACTAATGTTGACTGAGCGAAAAGATATATTGGAAAATATATTAAATCGGCAAATGGTTAAGTGTTGGGGGAACTTAGCAGCCACAGGCTGCTTACCTCCCTTCACAACCACTGAAGGTCGGAGAAATAGGGTATATAACTGTAAAACAGTAGAAGATGATTGAACTGCATCTAACAAGAAAAAACAGCGTCTATAAGGACAGACAACAAACATAGAACAAGAAGAAAATTGTTGAAAGCATATGTGTGGAGCACATCACAGTATGCCTATGAAATACGGGCAGTCTGAAACGCAGACAGAAAAACGGTAGCAGCCTTTTGAAATGCTGTGGTTCAGATGTATGAGGACGATAGCATGGACAGACAAATATAATAACAAATAGGTTATAGAAATAGTAGGGGAACAAAGATATCTAGGGAAAAAGAGAAATAGAATGGCGGAATACGTTCTAAGGCATTTTTGGGGAGTAGTATGGGATATAGTACAAGCAGAGATAGGAGAAAAGAGGTATATGTAGACCTGGATCAGATAGTGATAGATGCAGACCCTGCAAATTTCAGGAAAATCTGTATGTTAGTTAGTTAGTTAGGAAACAATGATGGTACGCGTCTAACCAGTTCCAGGACTGAAGACCTAATGATGATGAACATTTTTCAAGCGGACCGCGTCGGAATTCGAACCCGGGACCTTGGGCGTAGTACTCACGCACATACCACTACGCCACGGAGCCGCTTCCCCTTTGCATACCGTTCATTTACATTTCCAATGCTCCACACGAAGGTACTACGTTGGCCAGGTGGCGAGTTTTTTGTTGCCTGGAAATTTAGAATTTTGCCGAACCCTTGCCGTTCCAGGCAAGGTAGGGATATTTAACGTGCATGACAACACTCACACACGGGACCTCCATTTAACCTCTCATCCTTACGAGGGCGTAATTTTTGTGAAAAATGCTCACCTGCCATTTTTCAAGCAGTCGGCCGTGTCGGGATTTGAACCCAGGACCTTGGAATCCGTAGTCTTACGCTTACTACATTGATCCACGGCGATGCCTCCCCTTTGTATACCACTAAATCTCGATGAAATAGGGCATATAATTAGAAAACAAAAGAAGGGAAACCGAGCTGTATATAGGCTGTTGTGAAAATTTCAGAGAACGGTGTAGGCTAGCTCAGAACATAAATAAGTGGAGGTACGCGTCCAGCCAGTTTCAAGACGGAAAACCTTGTACAGAATTGTAATCAAGTAAGTTTGTTTTTGTTTTTTTGTCTGTCAACTAAGAAATGTAAAAAAAATTCTTCGTTCGTTCATTAAAAGTTTTTCGTTTTCTTTGTTATTGAATCGATTCTAGTAATTCTAAATTAATTCCAAAAATTAGATAATGGTTAAACCAGCGACAAACTATATGTAAATTGTTGAAGCATATACAAAAGTGATCCTTCGAGCACAGATTTTGAGTTGTTTGTCGGTTTAATTCAAGTAATTAAACATATCGTAATATCGGATGTTTAACCGCGAGTGTAAATCATTTCGTTAGTACTGAAGATTGAAAGTGGTTACAACGTACAAAAACAGTGTATCAGTAACTACATTGTGGTTCTTGGAATTTAGAAATTAGAGGTCCTTCGTGTTGTTGAACCTACGTTAGTATAGTATTGAAGGGTAACGTTAACTCATTCAAGTTCGCTGGTATTCTTGGAATACATATTTTCGTACTGAGGGTAAAATTATGATTTGCCTATAGAAAAAGAACTATGGTAAAAATAACTTAAGCTGGTTTGTTCGGTGCGTGTATTAAACAAGAGCACGTATACTTTCGGTCAAGGATACAATCTGTCTGCATTGCAACATCAACACTCGGTTGAAATTTGAAGCTTGCAACGAAATAATTGTTTTGGCGCCAACTGACATTCATTATAGACACTGTTTAAATTAAACATAAACGGTGAAATTCTAGGGCATCTTTCTATTAATCGAATAATAGATTGATAAAATATTTTCGGCACGGTCTAAAAATTTGGAAATTAGACGGTGAAATACTTTCGGCACCTTCTATGTTATGGAAATGGAATGGTGATATACTGGACACAACTACATTCGAACTAGATAGTGAAAAAAAAAGCATCATTGGAGCTTATGGTCAGTAGCTGCACGTGGAAGTGGTAAAATAATCTACGGAATTTCAAGTAAGAAAGTAAACCTTTCGGTACTCCTTCACTCGATTTTTGTAAGTAGTATTTATTACTAATTTTAGTTCTTTATTGTTATTTGTCATTTCGTTGCTTAAATTTACTTCTTAAAATGGATAGTGAAGTAGAGCCTAAAGCATTGAATAGAAAACGCGGCGCTTTAAAAGCTCGTATTACTAATACTGAAAAATTCGTGAATGGGATACTTGAAAATAAGCCTATTGATAAATTAGCGGATAAAGTAAAATTCATCATCATTAGGTCTTCAGTCCTGGAACTGGTTAGACGCGTACCATCATTGTTTCCTATTCTGAACTAACCTACAGATTTCCTTGAAATTTGCACAGTCTGCATCTATCACTATCTGATCTAGGTCTACATCTACCTCTTTTTCCTATCTCTGCTTGTAATATATCCCATACTATTCCCCAAAAAACTTTAGAACGTATTCCGCCCTTCTATTTCTCTTTTTCCCCAGATATCCTTGTTTCCCTACTATTTCTATAACCTATTTGTTATTATCTTTGTTTGTCTATGCTATCGTCCTCATACATCTGAAGCACAGTATTTCAAAAAGCTGCTACCGTTTTTCTGTCTGCGTTTCAGACTGCCCGTGTTTCATAAGCCTACTGTGCTGTGCTCCACACATATGCTTTCAACAATTTTCTTCTTGTTCTATGTTTGTTGTCTTTCCTCATAGGTGCTGTTCTTTCTTGTTAGATACAGTTCGGTCACCTTCTATTGTTTTACAGTTATATACCCTATTTTTCTTACCTTCAGTGGTTGTGAAGGGAGGTAAGCAGCCTGTGGCTGCCAAGTTCCCCCAACACTTAACCATTTACCGATTTAATATATTTTCCAATATATCTTTTCGCACAGTCAACATTAGTTGCAGATATTTCGCAACCAACAACTAGTTGTTTATACTAATCATCAGATTTATCTGCGCTTATTTTTTCGTCATTAGATTTTCCGTCTCAAAACTGGTTGGACACGTACCTGCACTTATTTATATTCTACGCTAGCCTACATAGTTCCCTGAAATTCTCACACAACATGTGTATACAGCTCGTTCCCTTCTATTGTTTTCTAATTTTATGCCCTATTTCACCGAGATTCAGTGGGTTAAGCAGCCTGTGGCTACCAAAATCCCCCAACACTTAGACATTGCTGAAATAATGGTGTTCCAGTAAATCCTTTCACACTTAACATTATTCGAGAATATTGCCCAACCAATTCTTGTAGTTGCTTTAATAATCATCATGTTTATGCATAGTTATTTTTTCGTCATTAGTTTATCCATCTTGGGATTGGTTGGATGCGTACCTCCATTGATTTCTATTCTGGGCTAGTCTACACATCTCCTGAAACCCCTACAGCCTACATCTTTTACTATCTGTGTGCAGTAGTCTAACCTAGGTCTGCCTCTTCTTCTCTTTTGCCGATCTCTGCTTCTAATATATTCCGCACTATTCCCTCATGCCGTAGTATGTGGCCTATCATCCTATCTCTCTATTTTTACCGTTTCCACATATTTCTTTCTTCCCCTACCATTTTTAGTACCTCTTCGTTCTTAACTTTGTCTGTCCATGATATCTTCATCATACGTCTGTAGCACCACATTTCAAAGGCTTCTACCTTTTTCTTGTCCGCTTCTCCTACTGTCCAGGCTTCACATCCGTACAGTGCTGTGCTCCACACATATGTTTTAAGCAATCTTTTCCTTGTTTCTATGTTTGTGGTATTCTTAAATTTATGTGCGGCCTTCATAATTACGATGTTGTGGTCAGTATCTATATCTGCTTCTGGGTAGCTTCTACAGTCTTTTACTTGGTTCCTAAACCGTTGTCTAACATGAATGTAATCTATTTGATATCTTCCTATATCTCCTGGCATCTTCCACGTATATCGTCTTCTAGCATGATGTTGAAATAATGTGTTTGTGATAATTAAATTGTTCTCGTCACAAAATTCTACCAGCCTATTTCCCCTGTCGCTTCTCGTGCCTAAACCAAATAAACCCACTACCGCTCTTTCCCTACCCTCACCTACCACGGCATTAAAATCCCCCGTAATTATTAAATTTTCATGTCCTTTTACGTATCTTAATATGTCTTCGATATCTTTGTAGATGGCTTCTACCTCTTCGTCACTGTAGCTAGAGGTGGGCATGTATACTTGTATTATTACTGTGTTTACCGGTTTAGATCCGTGGAGGAAATTCCTTTTAGAAATAAATTACTTTCACCGGAAGACATCGAATGTGAAAAAATATTTGTGGAAACTACCAAATGTAATGTTGATGGAAGGTTTCTTGTTACATTCCATTTCACGATTATCCTTCAAAGTTAGTTGATTCTCGGCAATACGCATTGAATAGATTTCTTTCAATAGAAAAAAGGTTAAATAAAAATTCTACTTTGAAGCAAAAATATATCGACTTAATGGTAGAGTATGAAAATTTAGGACACATGTCTAGGTGTCGTTCATATTCTAATGGAATTTCGTGTTACTTACCACACCATGGTGTAATAAATGAAAATAGTGCGACTACTAATCTAAGAGTAGTTTTTAATAGTGGACTTTCAGTAAATGATTTGCAATACACTGGACCAAATCTTCGAGACGAATTGATCGCTATTCTTCTGAGATTCTGGAAATATAATGTTGTCATCTGTGCAGATATTTTGAAAATGTACAGGATAGTTTTGGTAAATGAGAAGCAAAGATCATTACAGAAAATTCTGTGGTAATCAGATCCTACTCAAGAATGTAGTGAGTATACACTCAATACCGTCACTTATGGGACAAAGTCAGCTCCAAATTTGGCAATTCGGTGTTTGAAACAACTTGGGTTAGACAACTTGTAATTATATCCAGCTGCTTCTCGAGTAATATTAAAAGACTTTTACGTTGAGACATGCTAGGGGGCTCTGATAACATACAAAATACCACTAAGTTGGCTAAGGAGGTTGATTCTATATTAAAAACTGGTTGTATGACACTTGGGAAATGGGTATTAAATGATCCAATAGTTATTGAAAGTCTTGGGAAAGTAGATACAACTCTGAATAATATTCACTTTGGTGAAAAGAATCAACACAAAACACTGGGATTGTACTGGGCATTTGAGTTGGATAAACTTATGTTTAGTATTGATTTTAAGGTAGATGTGTCGAAAAATAACAAAAAGGTCAATTTTGTCAGGTATTTCTAGAATACTTGATCCTCTCGGTTTGTTGGGACCTTGTATAATCTTCGCAAAAATATTGTTGCAAAAATTATGGTGCGAGAATTTGGCGTGAGATGAAACATTGCCATACAAATTGATTTGAAGTGGAGAATATTAAAAAATGAACTTTTGAGTTTAAATCAGTTGAAAGTTGACCGCCAAGTAATTTGTACTAATCCTGTGCAAATTGAAATTCATGGGTTTTCGGACGCTTTCGTGGAAGCGTATGGAGAATGTGTGTAATTAAAAAGTACTACACCTGACAATGAAGTAACGGCTTCCATGCTTTGTTCAAAGGTGAGGGTGGCTCCACTAAAATTTTTAACAATTCCTCTATTAGAATTATGCGGTGCTTTATTGTTTGCTAAATTAGTTAGTAAGGTGAAGGATTGTATATGTAGTTGACATTTAATAGCGTGTTTTTGTGGTGTGACTCTACTGTCGTGTTAAATTTCTCCTCATTTGTTACAAACATTTGTTGCTAATAGAGTCACTCAAATTCAAGAACTAACTGAAATTTGTAGTTGGAACTATGTAAAGTCTGAAGATGATCCTGCAGACATGTTATCTCGAGAGATACCTCCCTTAAAATTATTGAATTGTAAAAAATTGTGGTTTGGTCCAGAATTTCTACAATTAATTCAGAGTTCATGGATAATTCCTAATTTCCAGGAAAAAATTGATTTGAAAGAAATGAAAAGCAAAGAAAACATTTGTACTTTGATTGTCGAAAATGATGGTTTTCCCTTTCGGAACTTTTGTAGTTTTAATCGACTCAAGAGAATTGTTGCATATTGTTTTCGGTTTTGTAAGATCTTAATTTGGAAAAGGTCCAGATTTAGAGAAGCTTTGAATGTAAGGGAACTGGAGTATTCCCTTGCCACATTAGTAAGAGTAGTGCAAAGGGAGGTTTACGGTCCAGAAGTAGGAAATCTTGAAAAGAAGGTAGACATTTTGACAAAAGGAATTCGTAACTTAAGTTCCTTTCTCGAAGACGAGGGTATCCTCAGGGTAGGTGACAGATTACAATTGTCAGAATTTGACTATAAAAGGAGGCATCCGGTTATTGTTTCAGCAAAACACAAAATTGCCCTTTTATTGTTTGAAGAGGAACAATAAAGACTATTACATCCAGGTTCGCAAATGTTACCGAATTCAATTCGTGATAAATATTGGGTTATTGGTGGAAAAAATTTGGTTAGGAAAGTGTCGTTTAATTGTATTCAATGTTTCAAATCGAATCCTAGGCCAATGGATCAAATTATGGAAATTTTACCCAAAGAACGTGTGCTTCCTTTTCCTCCTTTTTATAACGTTGGCGTTGATTATGCATGTCCCGAATACATTAAAACAAATATGGTAAAGGAGCAAAGTTATCAAAATGCTATATTTGTTTTTTCATATGCCTTACAACAAAGGCTATTCATATTGAGTTGGTACAGATTTAAAGTCTGATGCATCTTTGGCTACGTTTCGTAGATTTGTTGCTAGGCGAGGTAAGCCTACTTGTGTTTTCTCCGATAATGGTTCTACCTTTGTGGGGGCTAACACTGAACTAAAACAGTTGATAAAATTTGTGAAAGATGCTACACTTCGTTTACAGTTTTACCTGGTCGGTAATGCAGTTAACAAAATGTTACGCTTAGATTCTGGTACATTGAAATGGCGATAGATGGCTCTTAAAAGCCGGTAATACAATTACCAAAGTTCATAAGATACACATGACGTCACTGATAATTTATATTGCGCCATAATTAAGAGAAGGTACATAAAATTTAAACAATGAAAATTAGATAATCTACTCACGTGAAGGATCAACTAACCGGCAGGAAATCACGTCACGGTAACCTCGGCATCGCTGCTGGTAGAGTTGGACATCCAAATTATCTCGGGGTCATGGGATGCTCCAGGGTCATCTCCGTTCCTATATGCAGTGGAAGACGGGAATAGGGAATTAAGGAAAGATACTCAAGATAAGGAAATCTACATAATAAGATAACACGACACCCGGCACGACTGTTCACTTCAAAGTTCGGCGTAAAAAAGACACGTTTCCGCGCGAGAACCGCGGAACTCCCTACTCTTTTGTAGCATTGCCTTACCCCTATGGGGATAATTCACACTTCCAATTGCACTATTGTGACGTGCCGGAAGCCCCGCCCAGTTCATTTAAAAATGTTCGCGCGTCTTGCGTATTTAAAATTATGGCGGGAAGCTTCCGCACATTCAAAAACTGAACTAACATAAAATGTTAAAGTGCAAATTCAGTTTGCACGTAACAAAGATCATTCTTCTGAATTATCGAATTCGTTGGGAAGTGAAGGAATTTTATGGAAATTCATACCAGCAAATTTTCCAAATTTGGGGGGATTTGGGAAGCGGGAGTGAAATCTTGCAAATTACATTTAAAAAGAGTAAATGGGAACACCTCACTTACCTTTGAAGGTTTTTATACATTGCTTACACAGATCGAGTCAGTCTAATTCTCGTCCGTTGGTTCCATTGACATCAAGCCCAAATGATTATGATGTGATTACGCCGTCAAATTTTTTAATTGGCCGTCGGTTATGTGCACTTCCATATGCAAATATGATGGACATACCAGTTAATCGCCTTTCAAGATATCAGCATATTTAGATGTTATATCAACACTTTTGGAACAGATGGTCGAAAGACTGCATTAGTAAATTGCAGAGTCGGCAAAAATGGTGGGTTCAAAGTGATAATCTTTGAATAGACAATAACTTACCTCCTCTGAAATGGAAATTAGGTCAGGTGAGTGCTACTTGTTTTTGGACCAGATAAGAAGGTGCGCGATTTATCTTTCGAGCCTTGGGAGCGGTGTTTTTAAAAATTGTTCCAAGTCTTCGTAACAATTTATTGATTTATCTTAAACAGAAATTATCATGGAATTTTGACAAACTGATTAAAATAACTTTAAATCGAAATTAGTTAAGTAATTGAAGTAATATTAGGACGAGTAGCCTAAGTAAACAACAATGCAATGTTGTAATACTCAGACTGACTACTGTCAACTGGGGCTCCCGGGCTTTTTACAATATCCCTACCCCCTCACATGGCTGGGAACTTGCAGATATCATGTTTGCTTATTCTTAATTCTACACTTTGTTACATTGTTTCAATCTTAATTTCTAGGTAATTGCATATCTTAACCGTCTGTGACCTGCCACCTGCAGTGTCACTACCGTCTAGAATACATTGTAACATTTCATATATAGGCAATTACCAAATTGCTATATGTTTGATGTATTGCCGCGATCCAGGCGTGAATATGTAGTCGACCTGTTTATCGATCCGCGCCGTCATGCGCGTATCAGATGTAGTCAGCTAAAGACGAATATTAAAAGAAACATGGTAGGAAGTTTCCCTACCAAGATGGGTCGAATAAAATTCGATTCGTGGGGGAGACTCGTCGTTTGGTGTATGAAGAGGGCATAGATTATTTTTGAAGACAATCAGCAAGATAAACAAGGTCTATGAAACGGTTCGTAAGCACGACAATATAGACTTTATAGAGAATAATTCATTTGAATTTTTAGCAAGCGATTTCATCTATAAGTTTCACCCTTAATAATAAATATATAATGGATTTCTGAATTGATTAGCATAAATTTGGGCCGTATGGAAGACGATAAGCTTTGGAGATGTTGATCCATTGGTTCGTAATGTAGCTACGTTGGCACGTGGTTGCAATCTGCAGGTGTTGTAAGTGTGTGAACACTTCAGTTCGGTGAGTAGCTACGTTGGCACGTGGTTGCAATCTGCAGGTGTTGTAAGTGTGTGAACACTTCAGTTCGGTGAGTACGCTATTATTTGTTGTATTAAACACCGACCCAAACAAGAATTAAGCTTATTGTGCAACATGTCGACTTAGAGGATAAATAATTTTCTAAACGATTTTTTTTTTAAATTCAATACTTTTATGATAATTAAATATATTACAGTTTTCTGTTAAACGATTTTAAAATTGTAGCATATTTTCATATACTAAGGTATAAAAGCTTTCTTATTAAAATAAATTATGTGCCACTGAATATATATATATATATATATATATATATATATATATATATATATATATAAGATAATTCGCTTAACGATTTAAAATGGTTTTAGTATTTTTGAATACAGAATTAGAAAGTTTTCCGGTAAAAATAAAATCACTTTATTTAGAATATATTGGATAATCTAGCTAAAATTTTTTTGTGTTAATTGTTAAATTTAAATAGTCGATTAGGGCACATCTTGGTTTAACATCTGCCAGATAAACATCTGGACTTGCATGTTTACTCAAACAAGTTAAATGTATGTTGTACAAATGAATTGTATGTTAAGCTAATCTTTGACTTATCCTTGTGAGTCGAGAACAAAAACCTTTGCTTGAAGCATTTGTTTAATGTAATGAAATATTATTTTTATGATGGGCTTCAACCATTAACAATTGCTAGGTTTGAAGCATTTGTTTAATCTAATGAAATGTTATTTTTATGATGGGCTACACCCACTAGTAACTGCTAATTTGCCAATTCAGCATCGATAAGACCTTTTCAGTTCATGTTCTTATAATTTTGATTGTCTTTAATTTATTTAATTTATTTTTTTTGTACATACAAGAACTCCAAATAACTTTATTACATATCTGCAAACTAAAGTAATAGTTTTATTTCTGAAATTCTAGTTACAATGTCTAAGTGTAAAAGTAACACAGTTATGTTGTTGAGTATCTATCTTCAGACTTAAGTTAATTCCATTAAGTTTATCTACGTTTTTCGTTAAGAAGATTATTTTTTGTTTGACGTAGTGGCGCCCTAGAATTGTACAAAGACAGGTTAATTAATGGAAAAGAAACCCCCCCCCGTCTCATGCCTCCGCAGGGATAGACCCCGAGACTAGTCCGCGAGCTTAGATAATTCTTTTTGGCAACACTGCTTGGCTCTATGTCATCTTAATTGAAGCCATCCTCTGCATTATATTAACCAAAAAGTAAAAATTATATAACAACATTGTATTGCATCCGTTCTCATGAACTGTTAATAACCTTTTTATATCTATCCTGGAGTTACATTGTTGTACTCGACTTATGATTTATTTAACAATTTCTAATAAGTTCCTATTAGATTTTATTATTAATATATATATATATATATATATATATATATATATATATATATATATATATATATTGCTGTGATTCTCTTCCCGTTTTCGACTTGCCCACGTTCTGTGCCAAAAATTGCTGTGATTCTCTTATGCGTTGAATCTCTTCTGATAATCGCCTCTTGACTTTTTCCTTCCGCCTCGGCTGCTCACCTAGTTAAAACTTTCATCCTCATTCATAAGAAAAAACAAACACATTCCTACCATAAACATCAACGTTAACTCTATTTACATTAATATTCACAATACATTAAAATTTCAAAATTAAATTTCAGCATAAATTTCAGCATCGTAAAATTTCAAGTTCAAATTTGTCATCATTTTAATTTGCATCCAGAATTAGAGTCCTTGTAGGATGCATACTAATTAAGTAAACAATATTTGCAGACCTGAGTCTGAATAAAAGGGAGCATCTCCCACCACTTTACGTTAATTTAACAGGTTAGTCTAATTGAGCTCAAAGACAGCCCAAATTTTCATCATAATCCAAAACATAAACTTGATAAATACTCCTTTCTACTTATACAAGAAAATTTTACCTTAAAATTCAAAATTTGTTGTTTATACAAATTTACTACTGTCCATCTTTATCAAACAAATTATAAAGATATTCAACACACACCAAAACATCTAAGATCGAACAACAATGCATAAGTTACCTGAATGTTAATGCACTCGTGGCTCCAATGTACATCGTCCTTGCTAATACCACCATTCCAGCTGGGTTATCTTTACATCCTCGGATTTCTGGCCGCCTTTAAAATTTTTCTACACCAGCATTCGTCTAAAAGGTTTCAGGGCTTCTCAAGAACTCATCTATGTATATCTAAATCTTGTTTTGTGGATCCAATCACGTTTACGAATAACACTTGATTACTAACACTCCCGAAAAATAGCAATGAAATTCATAATACTTTCACGTTATACCAAAACTGCATACTTCTATTTATTTATTTATCATTACTAATTTGGATAATTGGTACAGTAGTAGCCGCAAATATAACTAGACTTTATTACCTTTATCTATCTTCTCTAAGTGCACTAATGCATAATAACTTGTATCGTAGTACGTAATCACCATGTATTTATTAACTCTGCTTCTTTTTATAGAAAGCGTCCAGTGAATAATCTAAACCCTTTATTTTTAACGAAACGAATAAATTTTTATGCTCCATGGTTTTAATAATGCTTATTATCTAATGAAATTCTACATTACTTCCTTTTACACGTTGATTATGATTATATACAAAACCTACATTCTAATTGAATGATTTAAATCTACACAGTAGGCTTTTAATTAAGCGTAATATTTTCCCATGCTTTTATATACACGGTGTTTAACATTATCTAAACAATATAAACCCTATGTTTAGAAGTAAATGACGAATTTATCCAATATGTCTTTAAATGAAGCGTATTATTACCCAAAACTTCCTTATACCCAGTGATTAAAATTATTTGATGTCGTTAATTAATTTTCTACCCTGGTCTAAATTAGAGTATATATATATATATATATATATATATATATATGAATTATTAATAACGACCTCCTTTATTCTATTTTTCCAAAAATATTGTGGGTTTTAGGTCGGCGTGATTATTTAAGAAAATTCTTTTTTATAAACCTGAGCTTTCGGATTTATTTTAATCCTTTTTCAAAGATACTACAATTACAAAATTGATGAATAAACAGTTAATCATATTTTATACTTACTAAGGTGAGGTTATATAATAAAATTGGCAATTAACATAAACAGTTATTTTCGTTATAAATTTTTTAAAATGTATATAACAACGCCAAATTACAACAAGAGGTAAAAATATTATGTATATAAAATATTGATAATAAATAAAAGTCAAAAGTTTGATAGAAATTGTTATTAAAAGGCAACCTTAAAAAATGTTTAGATCCATTAATAAATTTGTTGTTGTATGGTTGTTTTTATTTTTGATATTTAGAAGACACGCGTAAATACAATTTAAGTCATTAACATCTGTTCTTTTGTTCATGGTATTTTTTTGTTGGTAGATGTGGCACATTTCTAGAAACTCTCTTTTTGATTTTTTGTCTTCCATCTGTAATGTAATGGGATTGTTAAAACCTATTTTATGTTTCTTAGTATTTACGTGTACACATAGGGCACAAGCATTTGGTTTTATACGTATATCGCTCTTATGTTGGGTTATTCGTTGTTTAAGTGTTTGTTTGCTTTGCCCTACGTAACATTCATTGCAATTCAGACAATTGATGTTATATATGATATTTCTTTTATTTAAAATCGGAGTTTTGTCTTTAATTTTACAGAAAAGGTAATTTAAGGTTAAAGTATTTTTAGAAGTTATTTTTATGTTAAATTTATTAAATACGTTAGTATATGTATACATAAATTGGGGGAAACATAACTCGCGTTGTAAAACTCAAAACTCAATTTGGTGAAATGCAGCGTGCTGTGAATAGATTGTGCTTACTCCCTTGTGAAAATAACTAAGGGTTTTGCTTATATTAGTGTTAGGTTATACACCTTTTTATAATTATATTGTTGAAAGAACCCTTTCAAGGTGGGGGGTATGTACAGAATCGTAATCAAGTAAGTTTGTCTTGTATTTTTTTGTCTGTCAACTAAGAAATGTCAAATTAATTTTTCGTTCGTTCGTAAAAAGTGTTTCGTTTTGTTTGTTATTGAATCGATTCTAGTAATTCAAAGTTAATTCTAAAACTTAAATAATGATTGAACCAGCGACAAGCTATATGTAAATTGTTTAAGCATATACAGTAATAGCTCCATATATCATAAACCTAGCGTAGCATTGTATTTGCATGTGATAATGCTTACGTTATTTTTGTTTTTGATAATTAACAAAAGCTTTTAGACCTAAAACGTACGATACACCTGCTGAGTTACTTGATTGATTTCCTTGGCACCTTCACAGCGATGTTTCATTTTTGGAACACTATGTTTTTACTACTACTTACTAGATGGAACTTCCAGTTTTAAATCCATATGAATGTTTTACTTTATGTTGTCAACGCCATGTCTTAACGGTGAATTTAGAAAAGATTATGAAAAGAACAGGTATTGCTGATTAGATGATTCAAAATTTTTGCCAAAAATTTTCTAATCACTTTACAGAACAGTTCTATCGAATGATAGTTATCAGCGCTGCTTTAGAGTGAATATTTATGATCTAAAGCAGAGGTATGTAATATTTGAAAACCTAATGTTAAAACTCTTATTTTAGAAGCAGCATCTATTTCTATAATATCGATATTTTAGTTATCTTTAATTATTTGTTATATTAAGGCTCAGCATGCCTAATACTAGTACTTGTCAAGTAGAGTTGTTAATGTTTAATTTATTTTAATTGCACACAAAGGGTTCCAGCTAGTTCTTTGTCTAATGCTATAAATAGATGATTAAGTAATTCATATAATTTATTTAACACTTTTATTTGTATTCGATTACGTCAATGTTCCATAGTTGGAACATGGCTACATACGTTACCTAATAATTAGAATATTTATATTTTATGCCGAAAATGGACTATAAAACATTTTACGAGAAGAACAAATATACTTAGTGCTCGACCAGTTTCAACAAATTACTGGATACGCTGTTTTCGATTACATCAAAGAACATACTGTATTATATGCTGTACTGCAAAATACAAACAAACCGTTTAAAGTTTCAGTGGAAGAATTAAAAAATTTCTTCGCAATTCTTTTGATTAATGGCTATTCTCAGAGATCTAGAAAAAAATGTGCATCAGAGCTCGGATCATGAGCTTCTAAATGAAGCTAATGCGATGTCTAGGAATAGGTTTAAAGGAATACTGAGATATTTACATTTTGTGAACAATGCTGAATTATCGTCAAATGATAAGTTTAGTAAAATAAGGCTACTCATAAATCATCTAAATACCATTTTTATAAGATGTATGCATATTAGTGAAAACATAGTAATATGCGTTGATGAATAAATGGCGCAATATTACAGTCATACAGCTGAAAAGGGAACCATATTAGGTATGGGTTTAAGTTTAATGGGTTTAAATGGGTTTAAGTCAAATGAATATCTCGTAAATACTGAGTCCTCTCAAGAAAAAGAAACCATATTGGGTAATAAAGGCTTTGGCCTGTAGGCATATATAGTGGCAATGTTTGCTGAAACTGTGAAACAACATTTTTCTACCAAGAAATTAAACTTTTTCATTGACAATTTTTTTCACGAAACTATCACTAATGAGAAAAATTAACTGCTTGGAATGTAGATGTAGTGGCACAATCAGGTAAAATAGTGAAGCGGGCTACTGCTACCGCGTTTCTCTAATTTAAAACAAATAATAACAAGAGTCTTTATTACTCATTGTTCACAAGTCTAATTAACAGTATATGCCTTATTTAAAGATGTTTTCAGTCCAATTAACAATGAAGCACTATCACACTAATTAATTTACACTTCTATGTATTTATGTATACTACAAGCTGCATGTACATTAGACACGTGCACTTAACATTTATGTTTACTGTTAGACTTCCAAAAGCTCAACTACGTTTACTGTACACGATATAATTTATATTAGACATTTAAGTATAGACTAACTCTTGCATTCATTAGCGGTCTTATATATACTCTGGATTAAAAAGGATGACTCAGCCTCCAGTAATTGCTAAAAGAATTCTCGAACTCTTAAGAATAAACAGTGCTTGCGGCGTTTTGTGTGTTTGATGGGTTGCCTACTAATAGCTGGCTACACTGCCCCCTCTTTAAAACCGTTACGTCTCCTAACTGTAAATACATTTTGACGCCAATTCGATGACTGATGACGGTATCGGCAGTTATTTCCTCTGGTGCATCCACCACGTCGTTGGAAGTATCAGTCAACACTCTTTCGTTGGTCTTGGTAGGCAACCGGTTGATAACAACAAACAAGAACCTAGACGTTGGTTCCCTGGAAAACTACTTCTAGCATATTTCGGACTATCCTCCAATCTAGGCGATCCAGTCCACAGCTTAGCTTGGGCACCGCTAGTCTCGCTACTTCATTTTCCATTATCTGCGCTTTAAGATTTAGCAAAGCCTCCCATAGATGTCCATAACTAGGTCTCTGCCATGAAGAATTTTTGGTGACCAGATAGTAAACATAACGATTTTTATCTTAAAGAACCAAAACTTTTCCTACAGTTGGCTGCTGTTGTACAAATTCATTCACACATCCAAACTTTTTTTTGAAAACAACAGCTATTCCCCTTGACATTGCCAAATCTTGAGCTACGCAATGTGCAAGGGAATACTGTTCTGGTGCTCTAAACAGATCTTGCTGTTTTTCAACAACAACGCCAAATCTCGCCTTAGCGGAACCACCATACGCCGCCATAAAGCTCTCAAAATCTACATTTGGCTCATGATTAATAACTTGTCGAACACCATTCTCATCATTCGAGCTTTCTTGGTTGTTGCCAGCGTAGGATGTTAAACGGTCAAAGTCTACCACTTTCGGTTTACCACGGGGAGATCTTCTGATCCGGTACACTACATCATTAATCCTTTTCATCACTTCGTACGGGCCTTCCATTGTCTTTGTAATTTTGGCGACATCCACGTTTTCTTTGTGGATTATACAACCACACCAAATCTCCAGGTTGATAACCACCTTGTTGTGCTCTCGTGTCATATTGTGATTTCATTCGATCACTTGCTGCCTGGATATTCTTTCGGACGTTTCCGTGGATTCTATTTGATCTTTCACGAAGTTTACTAACGTAATCTTCACCTGCGATAGATTAGATAATTTCCCGCTGAACAAAAACATAATGGAAAAAATGAGTTGGATGTGCGATGGACTCATACAGAAATTCCACAGATGACATTAATGTGATTCAATGGAAACAAAATTCCTCTCTTCTTCAATACTCAGACAAGCTTTAACGAAATCGATATAAAGCATGTAAAAAACAATACAACGTTTGATTGGGGTATTTTCAGAATTAATTTACATCCCCTTGAATGCTTTAAACTTTTCCATAAAGCTGCCGGTATAAAATAATCTCCAAATTATGAAGTTCACATGATATACTTAAAACGTTCTTTGTGAGAAATGGATAGTAAATAAAAGTATAGTTTCAGGATCATGTATTTTTGCCTGTAGTCAAATATAACAAGCGAAGCCCCAGAACAATATTTTGTTTTCGCTTTTGTCCTGTAAAAAGGAAGCAAGATTTTTTCAACATCTTTTCGTAACAATAGAACCCAAACTAAGTCTAAAAATACCCTAAACGTAGGGGAAAATTCTCCAGCAAACGGGTTAATGTATTTAGATAACGTAGCAAAAGAATCACTAAATATTTTACCTTTATTGAAACTGTGTAACCGAAATAAGTGGACGAACTGGCTGCTGTATCTTTTTAAAGTTTGGAATTTCTTTGTCTTGGTACCTGTTAGGTTCCATTTCATCTTATCTATTTACGCAAATGGACGCATTATGCAACACCGTTCAAGCTCCAAATCCTGTTTATTGTAATATTGCTGTCTTCTTACATGCAACGATGTTACCTACCTGAAAAAATATCAGAAAAGTTACAAATCTATATTTAAAGAGTATTTCAATTTAAAACTAAACACATAATCGTAGTGTATCGATTTTTCATAACACAACCAAGCGGCACAAAAGCGTCTTTGGTTGTCTGATGTAAAATCGAAGCACCTACTGTAACGCGTAGCGTTAGGCTAACAGTACATAAGATGTAACAAAGAAAATTCAATTTTGAAGGGACAAACTATATGGACGCGCTTTTTATAAAAGATTTCGTAAATAATTATTCTTAATTAAACATCATACTTTAAATTTTGTTTCTATAAAAATGATTGCCTATTCTGAACAGACCTGCACCTTGACGAAGTTCTAAAATACTAGAACAGCTAGAATGGCTTGCGCGTTTCAATGAGTTAAAGAGCCGAACTGTAGGTTTAACCAAATTAGTGGAGTCTTTAGTGAAGAACCAGACTAAGACAGGTCCCCGTAAAAGGGCAGCATCTTTTTCGGTACTTAGAGTGGCAGACGCCATAGGGGTCGGTATGGCATTCTAAGACACACTACTGCGATGTGAATGGCAACGGGAAACCACCACATTACCTCCCAAGTACACAGCGTACAGAAATTGTTAGTAAACATGATGGCATCCTCTGGGGTAAAAAATTCCGGAGGTAAAATATTCCAACATTCGGATCTCTGAGAGGCGACTGCTGCGGGAGATGTGATCCAATAGTATAGAAAAAGATCCGTGAACATTTTGCGAGTCGGAGCATGAAATGTCAGAAGTATGAAACAAGTAGGTAAGCTAGAGAACCTGAAACTCGAAATGGATAGGTTAGCGCTAGGCATAGTAAGAATCAGCAAAGTCCGCTGGCCAGAGGCGGGGATTTTTGGAGTCGAGACTTCAGGGTAATTCATACAGGATCAGAGTACATTTTGTAACATACATATATAATTTTTCTAATTATATATGTATTTTACAAAACGTACCTTAGATATAAGAATAAAGAAAACATTTTTAGATTTAAGGAAACAAAGCGAAATAAAGAAACAATAAGTGTACCTTTAGAAACCATGAATTTTAAATAATGAAAATTATGAATTTTAAAAAATTAAGAAAACAAAACCTTAATTTTTCATTTACGTCGAGAGGAGTTATGTATTAACAGTTCATGAGAACAGATGCAATACAATGTATTCCAGACGATACTGCAGGTGGCAGGTCACAGACGGTTAAGATACCGTGATTACCTAGAAAGTAAGATTGTTACAATGTATTAATGAATAGAATTAAGAATAAGCAGACATGTGCTCTGCAAATTACCACAGAATTGTGAGGGGCAGGGACAACATAAATACCCAGGAAGCCCCAAGACCAGTCAGCCAGTCTGAGTATTACAGCTTTAGCATTGTTGTTTACCTAGGCTACTCGCCCTAATATTAGTTCAATTAATATTCAACCTGTCAAAATTCCATATTAATTTCTGTTTAAGTAAATAAATATTGCTACAAAGAATTGGAAGTCGTTTTTAAAAAACACCGCTCCCTAGGCCCGAAACGTACCGCGTATAGTAGTGTTGGAGTTTTCCACCTGATGGCGATATTGTTTTCTCCTGCCATATTACAAGGGTTCCTTTAAACTTATATCATTGTAATAGCTTCGATTACTTCATAAAATGGTTAGAAACCAGTCTACTTTGACAAGGTTCCAAGAAAGCCGAAACTGGTCAGTGGATGTTTTTTTTCCCTTATGAAGTAATAGGGTTATTGTTTTGTTAATGGCTATACAACTATTAGCTCGATTTGTATTCGTAAATATGCCTTTAGTATTACCATAAAGGTTTATTTACAGATACATCTTAGTAATCCTACAAAAAGTCCCACTGTGTAAAAACCAAAAATTACTGCGAACTTCAGAACTTCAAGCCCCCACGATTGGGTGGCAAAATACAGCAAAAGCTTCTGCTAAAAGTTAAACATTCTACTACTCGTGCTCCTCGATTTGAACGCCAAAAGTGGTACAAACCTTCGGTACTACTTATACACCTAGCTTAAAAATTTCTGTTTCGCAATGAAGTATCCCACGGCTGCTCAGTTGTTTTCTGCATTTAACTAATTACTAAAAATAAAATAGCTGCTACGTAAATCACATACATTTAATACATACTTAGAGAAAATTACACGCCAAATCACAAGTAAACTTCTCGTTCACACATTATTTATACCTTATGTACATCCCCTTCTAAAATAATACATTACGAGATTAATAATTCCTCAGATTAATTATTTCCAATTGATTATCCGAGAAAGTAACAGGGATTAACCACATGTTTTACTTTAACCTTGGTTTAATAAGAGCTCCCAGTAAAACCTTAACCTCTTGTGCTACTTTTCGCACATCAAACACAAAAAGGTCCCTTTTACTTTGTAGAAAAAAGAAACAAATATTACTAATATCATAAACCCCTTTTTAACATAAATTGCCACATAAAAATACAATAAAATAATATAACAAAAAAAGTTCAATTTGTCACCAAGTTTGTTCTTTTAGTTCATAAATTATACCCAAAATGCACAAAAGTCAATACAGCAAGTTATACGCAAAGGCAATAAAAGCAACAGTTACCTGGATACTATCCCTGCATACGGCCTGATATCATTCCCTCAGAGACTGCGGCTTACAGAAACACCCTAAACTGACTTGCAATAACCATAATTGCCAGCTGCAACCATTTGACCACGAAATCAACGCATCAACCATATTGAAGGTACTTCCAAATTCCCAAAGCTCTGCTACTAATACGGTCGACTGTTGGTACATAACCAAATTGACCAACCACTGACATCTACTCCATTTCCATTTGTATACTTTTGCACACTTAGTGCAAATTAAAATTAAAACAAACTTTACTTACGTAGAGTACTCTTTTATTTAACTCTTTAAAGTATTTTACTCTTGGAGACATAAACTGGTTGTAGAAAACTTTAAGCTATTCGAACTCGAAGACTAAGAGAGAACTACACACCCATCTCTTCGTGTTTATATATCCTTCTTCCCCCTTCAAAGTATGTTATAATTCTTCAAACTTTCTGCAATACAAACATTCAATTCTACGTACACTTCCAACAGTTACCCAATTCTTAAAACACTCTAACAATCGTACACAAACAAACTCTAACGGCCACGGAATTTCTCGAAATTTCTTGAACATCACAAACACGCACACCTAACTAACCGATTTTTGACGAGTTTTAATAATCCTACTCTTGCATATTCTCCCCAACTGACAGAATTAACGTTTAGAATACGCCCCTAATGCAACATATGCAGTATCTATCTCACTCCAACCTACGTCCCAAAATCACCTATCTCTTGCTTTGTACTCACTTCACTACTTTATATTCATAACACGTTTTATCCTCATTTTGTTCTACCATACACACTAGAGCAACTATCCTTTACTTCGTCTTCAAACTGCGCCGTAGAACGACCAACCGCTTACCCCCCTTCTAAACAACGTTCAAACTATGCCTATGTTAACACGTGCTATACATATCTCACTTCTATACATACGTTCTGCCGTCAACTAACTTTTACTTTGTTCTCACTTTACTAAACCTTTTATCCACTCACCTAAGCCATTGAACGCTAATGTTCACCTACACCTATCTCACTTGAACCTATTCTATCTAGTAATCTTTCCTTATTTCCTTTTTTGAAGTTTTGTTGTAAATGACGAACTCACCCTTTCCAACTCAGGCTTCATATCTTTTTAACGAGGCTATAAATCTATCCTTAATTGACAGCGGTAACCAACACTACCTAGAAGTGGCGTGTTATTTGTGCAATGTTTGCTACGTACATTGCTGTAGCCTACAGAGAAAAACAAAATTAAGTGATGACCGGGCTCAGTCGGTGAGTAGGCGGGGTACTACGAAATAAAGGGAGGCCTGAAATAAAAAAAAAACATACTCGCCCTCATTCAAAACTCATAACAAAGCATCCAAAAAAACTTATAATTAAACAAAATATATATTACAGGAGCACAGTAGTACTCAAAAATGCATATTCAATAACTACAATGTACATCTAAAAGCAAACCCCAAAAAAAAGTTTTTTCTTTTTACAATGGCGAGCTGTAGTTTTGGGTCGCTCCCCATCTTAATTAAAAAAAAAACAGTACAACTCTAAAAACCACAGCTCCAAGTGATCATAGTAAGCCTAGAAACAAATATCTACAAATAAATGACTACAGTGGTCTCCGTAAATACAATTTGAATAATCCATATACACTCACATATGTACAATCATTTTCTCTGCAAAAAACGGATCAACACTCACCCATGTGTTGATGCCAATGGGCCTGTTAATCCTCCTTAGGGTCGGAGAGGAGTAGCGGGGCCTAGGACCACGTAAGTTGTGCCAAAAAAATTACAAGCAAAGATTAGAACCGGTACAAAAGGAAAGAACATTTTTCCAATTACAAATACTTACCACACAATGGTGTGCGCGAAATTCGGAAGGACGAAAACACAACAAAAAAAATTACGACGGCAACGACGAGTAATCATTATTGTGTCTAGGATAGAATTTAGTAACAAACAATTCGTTTTCAATGATGATCATTCCACGCAAAATGTTAGTGTTATCGAACAGCTGATTAAAACTTGAAACACGGGTTTATCCAATAGTCCGATACATTATTTCAACGAGTACCTAGCTCGTTGCAATCAGGAAGTACGTATATGCTATCAAAATAGAAAACCCGCGCACAGCTAAAATAAGGTACCGGCTATCTACTTTAATATTGTGAATTTTCATTTGGTAACGTAAATAGATTGAAATGCAAATTATTAGGAACTGTACTATTGTAAAGCGGTAAGAGATACAGGAGAATGTTTTAAAGATCTAAGCGGACTCTATTCGAATGAATGATGCATTACCAGAAAAGGATGTATTTTTTTGCTTAACCGAAAATAAACGTAACACGTTTTAATCCACCCTTCATAATAACATCTAAGAACTTTGCGACGGCTACATTAGTTTACATTTAATTATACTAGGAAAGTTTCAAAACACTTTCACAACTTCTCGTAAATAATCGAACGGCCAACCTTGCTTGTAAACTAAACGATTTGAAATCATAGAAACACTTTTGAAAATGTTCTTCCGCCTTTGTTATAATTTAACAATGAAGGTTAAATTGGGTTATAATATGAAATTTAGATGCTTGCTTCTCCCCTCACACGTTCTAAAAGCTTTTGGAAAATATTCTTATACTTAAATACGACTGTTAAAATATGTTTATACTGTGACCCTTGAAATGCTATCTTATATACGCTATATCTCATCAATATTTACATCTGCATGATTATGAAAATTACTTTTAGCTTCCTACGATGTTACAGTAAAATTATTAATTTCTACACTAGCGATTTGAAAAGCGTTTCAAATTGTAATTTATTGTTTTTACATGCTGAATCACGCAATAAGTTCCCAAATGAATTATTAATGCCCTTTTAACACTCAAAAATCACAGTAATATATATATATATATATATATAAGTGTGTCCCAAACAGTTTTATGCAAATGGAGAAAAAGTTTACCTTACATTTCACAAAAAAAAAATCCTTAATAAAAAGCTCTGCATGACTTATAGATCCATAATTAAGTACAAAATTTTTAAAACATTGCCTGGAATACAGGGAAAATCAAAATCGTGATTAGGAGTGATAGTAAAATACGCTCAAATTGTATTAGAGAGCAAAACGTTCATTGAAATTTTTATTAAATAGTAATAAGTTATGTCCACTTTGTAGATAAAAATTAAAAGATATTCAATAAACACATAAGCAATTGTTAAATTAATGCGCAGTACGAAACATTGTAAGATCCCGTTCATAATGAGTGCCTGATTTTGTTACCCATCCTTTTTACACACGTTCTTGATAGAGTGCTTTGGAATATCTAAGATCTGTCAACAATTGTCAAATGTTACATAAGTGTGTGTTTGCAATATTTAGAAATGCCAGTAAAATTGAGTATTAAAGATAAAATTGAAATTGTTCTCATTGTTGGAGAAAATTATAAAACATGTAGGGAAGCAGCAGACGTCTTTAATTATCGACACCCCGATAAAATAATACATTTCACAACGGTCAGATATGTAATAAATAATTTCACGAGTTCTGGAAGTGTTGAAAATAAATTTAGAAAGAAATATCAGGCATAGGTTCGAAATGAAGAAATTGAAACTGCTGTGATGCTATCGGTCGTGGAAAATCCAAAATATTCAATTCGTAGAAGGTCCAATTTATTGAACGTAAGTGAAAATACAGTTGCAGGAATTTAAAAGTCAAATAAATTTAAACCAAACAAACCCCAATTTACCCATACTCTAAAAGAAGGAGATATAGTACGAAGGTTTAATTTTGTGCTCGTATGCAAGGAGAATTGGAAGATAACAGATTTATGACACGACAAGTACTGTTCTCTGACGAAGCAACGTTTACGTCTAATGGTACAGTAAGTTTGCAAAATTGTGGATGGTGGAGCGATGTTAATCCCAATTTCGATGTCCAAACCAGAGATCAATATTCATTTAAAACTAATGTATGGCGTAGCATTTACAAAGACCGAATTGTTGAACCATTCTTTTTTCGAAATAACATAAATGGAGAAAGATACCTACAATTTTTAAATAAACAGTTGTCAGACTTTCTTGATGAACTACCGCTAGATGAACGAGAAAAAATATGGTACCACCAGGATGGAGCACCATGTCATTGTAAGAGAACTATTAGGGTTTTTCTCGTCCACACTTTTAACGGTAAAGTGATCGGATTGGCTGCCAAGGTTGCCGGACACAACCTCTCTAGACTTATTTTTGTGGGGCTACTTAACAGAAAAAGTATACCTTCAGAGGCCATTTCACGATGTTGATCATCTTGAAAGAATCATTAAAGATGCATGTGAAGCTATAACTTCAGATGTGGTTAGAAATGTCGCAAATGAATTTAATCAACGAACAATCACCTGTTTAGAAAGGAACGGTGGATACGTTGAAGTTCCGTAGTATTTAAGTAATTTCACATGTTCTCAATAAAGTCTTTGCAATTTCTAAATAGACCTCGTCATCCGCGACGTCACACACGTACTAACTATTTATACAGACGTTTGTCATTATAAACCGTAAAATGCTATGCTACGGTTTTGATTTGAATAGTAGCAATGTGCAACGTTGCCAACAATTCTAGCGGAATTTTAATTGATTTGACGTTTAATTTTTAGGTTATATGTTGTTTAGTTATTCTTACATCTCGTGCACTTTTTTAGTGTGATTATAGGTTATATGACAATCGTAAGTACTCATTTCCAAGTTAATGTACAGTATTACATGTATTTATTTTAGATGAACATATTTCTGTTCATACCTTGTGGCAGAATCTGAAGCACGATGAACTTTTTAATGGTTCTAAACGATCCCTGAATATAATCCTACACAATATAGGATTTAAATGGCAAAAAGATAACCCACGGAGAGCTCTGATAGAATTGCCAAATATTGTTGATAGAAGGATACGTTTCTTGAAGACATACAAGAGAATAAAAGAAGAGAATCTGTATCAGTTTGTGTTTGTGGACGAAACATGGATTTTTTAGAATGGTGCTGTGAGCCGCTCCTGGCAAGGCAGTGATTTAAGAACTGTAAAGAGTACACGAATTGATGGAAAAAGGTTTGTGTCATATACTTCCTTTTAAAACAGAATAATGTAAATAATCTTTTAGGTACATAGTATTACATGCAGGAAATGTAAATGGTTTCATAGCTGGGGCAGAATTGATTTTTTCTTCGTCCACAAACGACCCAGATTACCACGGAGAAATGAATGAACAGAATTTCTTGTATTGGTTTGAAAACCAATTATTGAAGAATTTGGAAGCACTATCTGCAATAGTTTTAGACAACGCTTCCTATCATTCTACTGTGTTAAACAAAATACCTAACAGTTCCTGGAAAAAAAGTGACATCGCAGAATGGTTAACAAAACAAACAATTTCCTTTGATGGTAATGCTTTGAAAGCGGAGCTTTTGAAACTTGTCATGATGTGAGTCAAAATTTAGTGCTTTATAACATATTAGTATTTATTAAAAATTTTAGGTATAAACCGCCAAAGATTTTTAAAGCGGATTTGCTGGCCGAACAATATGGACATAAGGTGTTAAGATTGCCTCCGTATCACTGCATATTCAATGCAATTGAAAATGTATGGGGTGTTAGTAAGAGGTACTACAATCAACACGCTGGAAGAGATGGTAGGTCCGTTGAAAACTGTTTACAGATGTGGAAAGAAGCATTAGAAAAAATAACACCGGAGATTTGGGCACATTCGATAGAACATGCAGAAAAAATTATCAAAGATTGGTGGAAACGTGAGATCAAATTTGATCAAGAAGATAATGCACCTCTAATTATTAACGTTGGTGATGGTGATGACAGTGATTCAGATTTTCAATCAAATTGAACTAGTCAACCAAATGCATGGCTACTTAGAATTAAAAGCTTTTACACGATGTACTTCTAATTTAATTATAACTATCTTAAACTTTATGTATAATAAACAAGTACTACCATATATATTTTATTTTTAAATTACAAACTTCTAATACTTGTTGAATTCTTGAGTGACTTGTCTTTAAAACATGAGTTGCAAATTCATCTTCAGGATATTGGATTTTAGATATCCTAACAGCTTCTACAGCTTTCAATTTCAATGGTTGTAATAAACACACTGGTGACGAACTGGTCAATACTACACTAGCTTAAACTTTGAAGGTGCTAAATACAGGTAAGGTCAAAGTCTTTATATTACACCAATCTACAAAAAATGGTACATTGTATATTGAATTATTCGTTTCAAACTACTCCGTTACCTGGTCTCAAGGAGTAATAAAGTAAATGCCTATTTTTCTGAAGATTTTTGCCCCTTCATGCTTTTGCATATTTAACAAACTGGTGTTTATAACTTTAAAAATTCCATCGAAAGATTAGTCTTTGAACCTTTTGGTTATAAGATTTTCAAAGTTGGTTCGTTTAAAGCCTTTACTCTTAAACATTGTTTTAGTTCTTGGAAATGCTTTGAAAACATGACATATTCAAGTCAGTTGCATACTAATAATCAGAAGTGAAATGATCATCACAAATTTTAGGGTGATTTGAAAGTGTTAAATCCTTCGTTTGCATTGTATATAACATAAGTTTAGTTTTTGTAGATGATTTCAGGGAAATCTAAAAGATTATTTTAAAGTGATATATCTTAATTATTCAAAGTTAATGAGAATTTTACTTACAAATGGAATTGTAATTTTGTTTTTCGATTTGTGTAATCAAAACGTTTAAATTATAATTTCAATAACATAACCTCTTGTACAACTGTGGTTATTATTCCGTGTCTGGTATAATATACTAATGGCCATAAAATTAGAAGCATTAGAAATACGCAACTATATTTAAAATATGCTCAGTGGTAAAAATAAAGAAGTAAATAAAATATATTGTTAATTAATGACTTTAATCTGCAATATTGTCGATAGAAATTTATTCTAAAAGATACTTTTTTAAAAAGTAACAAATCACATTCGTCATCTGCTATTAAATATTTTCAATCTCTGTATTCTACCGTTGACGCTAATATAGTCATGCGGCAATAGGATTTTGGTAGTGGCAACGTCGCTACAGTTTGACGTCACAAATTGTAATGACGCAGGTCTATTTAGAAATTGCAAAGACTATAGATTTTATTAGTTGTGATTATTCATTGTTGATAAATTGACAGGAGGTTATCAATTGTTTATCATGTTTTATTCCTTTATTCAATAAATAATATAATTAATAATACTTGTAACTTTTTCTGGGAAAATCACAAATCTACAAAGTGGGCGTAATTTATTGCTATTTAATAAAATTTCATTGAACATGTTGCTCTCCAATACAATTTGAGCGTATTTTACTATCACTCCAAATCATGATTTAAATTCCAGCCAATGTTTTAAAAATTTTGTACTTAATTATGGATCTACAAGTCACGCAAAGTTATTTATCAAGAATATTTTTTTGTGAAATGTAAGATAAACTTTTTCTTCATTTGTATAAAACTTTTTGGGACACACTGTACAAATTTTAAAGTTTTCTTAAAAGATTCACACTTCTTCAAATAAATAGTCAAATTGGCTTCCTTAAGACCTCAAACGTTCCTCAAAGGATTGTGAACACAGAATTATAAAATCAAGATAACAGAAGACATGGTGTTCAAATTTGGAACCGAAAATAGCGTCAACCAGACTCTCTTGCGTCTGAGCAGAATTTCCCAAACCAAACGGTGTTGTAACGAACCTGTATTGCCTTCTTGATATTACACTAAACGCAGTTGTATCTTTAGAACTCTCAGAGAGGGGGCTTTGCCAAAAACTTTTACGAAAGTCGATGCTAGATATATAATTCGCGCCACGCGACATAATAAGAATTCTGTCCACGTTCACCGTTGTGTACGCGTGGGTTGTGTGACTTCATTCAACATTCGTCCACTAATATAAAGAGGATATTTAACAGACTTCTTTACCAATAAAGCTGGTGAATTCCAAAGATTTAGACATGGTTCAATGACTTTTAAGCGGAGCAAGTCATCTAGCTCATCATTTAATATCTTATTCATAAAGGGAGACATAACATAAACTTTCTACGGATTGGTTTCGCATTTCCTATCTCAATATGGATGACTATTCTATTTGTGCGACATAATCTTTCATCACCATTAATTTCATTAAAAGACCGAATCACTAACTGAGCGTCCAACCTTTGGGCGTTGGAAAGGTCATTCAAACTAAGCAAACAATTATCTATATTCAAAGGTATAAAAGACTGACCAACATACTAAATATTATTTTCTATGTTACCTTAAATATGCCATGAATTATTCCTAAAATTCGCAATCAATCCAAGTAACTTAGCAAAGTTACTTCCAAAAATGAATGTATGAGGTAACAATGGTACAACGAACGCATTAAGAACACGACACACCTTCTCAATACAAATGGGTAAATTTACTGAACCTATGATGGACTTAACGAAACTATCTGTAGTCGATGCACCTTTCTTATTTGAAGTAAAAATTTTAATTTCAATTCATGAAACGATGGAATAGCTAACGACCCAACTACTGAGGTAGTACCCCAGAGAGTGTAACAGACGAGTGACAGTTCTATCAAACAATTGACCATGACATTTGGACGGCTATCACAATTTTTCTTTATAAACAAGGAATTTGTTTTGGGCTCTGAGGAAGTCTAATAAAAACTTTTTACTTTTTCAAACTATTTTAATCAATCATTTCTAAAAAAGAAATGTTTTTTTCATCATTATAGTTACCTCAGGAAATGTAGCAGCATGCCGGCTACCAATTACCTTAACTAGGCTTGAAGATGGCTCAACTATTGAAGAACTAGAATTTACATTACTGATTAACTTGAGAACAAAATCTTTCTCGCTTGAAATTCAGCGTTTCTTTTCATATTGAGGTTTTAATTTATTACTTGATGAAGTAGAGACCGATCCTTGTTTTATCTGATTAGCTTCTTCCAATTTCTTACACAAGTTTACTAAAGTTGCAACATCCTCAATTTCGGACAAGGTCAATTGTGAGATAAAATCGCACAGTACATTTTTTCTAATAAATCCAACTTTAGTTACCTCTCCAGAGACATTAAATAGTCTACTAAACAAATTTTTTATGTGAGAGATAAACAAAACAATTTTATTTAAGTCCCAGATATATCTTCTTAATGGACTCTGAGAAAATCTTTTTTAAACAATATACTAAGGAATCCCAATCAGCCACAGAACTCCTCACACTATGAAACTAAATAAGGACGTTAACCACGAATAATTAAACTGAAGCATTATAAAAATCTACTTTAGAGACTTTGCGATATTCTGCAATTTCCATTACACTATCTAGAAATTGATATAGTTGATTAGGATCACTAGCAAATTTCACTGAACAACCTATGTAGACGTAGGAAAGTATGTTACTGTAGGTACAGGAACACTGATTGTAGGAGAAAATGTTTTGATCATATTATTAGGACTTGTCGACTCTGTATACTGGTCAATCTTTTCATATAGCTAGCCTTGTAAAGCTAAAATGGTAGCCACTGTTTAATTTCTATAGGTAAGAGCAACCTCTGATCCTACTGATGAAAGTTTCATTCATTTCACACGACCAAACACATGCGCAAGTCTTGACAACACCTTTTTAAAATTGAAACTATCGGACTTCCTTCAAATTCAGAAATGAGGTTTTTAAGCGATTCTATCGTTGAATTTATTTTTTGACATTCTACCGAAAATTCTCATCATTCTCAAACAGATCAATAAAACGACTTGGCTTTTCAGCTTCTTTCGCCAAAAGAAGGCTTAAAAATTTTCTTTCTTCGGGAATCTGTCTAATACTGAATACCATACGTATTTTTAATTCATAGTCAAGTTCCTCTTTAAGTAAATGAACAACTTCGTCGGTCATCTTTAGAAATTAATGATAACGAAATTAGGTAAATATATCTTTAGCTGAGAAGCGAATTATTCAAGTACTAATAGAAAAGTACTACTAAAATTTATGATTCTACAAAAAAATTAAACGATATACCAACAGAATATACAACACCTCAGAGTTTCGAAAACCAATAAACATATAACCGAATAAAGCAAAAGATTCAGGTTTAACGAGATGAAACTTACTAAAAATTGCTTCTATAATATTTATTTATCAACACCACTCAACAACCAAGTAACAAAAAGGTGACTCCATGCACGAGCAGCATTGTATTTCAGCGAAAAAATTCAGTGCTCTATACGTAGAAGAGACTGAGCGACAAATCCAGTCCCACGTTGCCAGCGCTAGATGTTACCTTCTACGTTAATTTCTCAAAAACTTAAAGGTGCTCCACATATAGGTAGAGTAAAATACCTAGCGGAGTTCAGCGCTTCCCTTATAACAGAGATATGCCTTGTTCTTGAGCGGGGTAGAAGGATGGTTTTGAAAGTAACGCAATCGTTACATGTACTTCCGGACTAACTTAATTTTTACGTCATGCGGGGGCATAAGAGAGGTCGTGATAACTGACTATTGAAGCAAAGACAAGATTAGGGAGGAGGGGGTCACTGCATCTAAGAATTCTTACAACAAAAAATCTAAATGGTCAGATGCAGAAACATTTAGGTTATGATGAACTTCAACAACTATAGGTATATTGCTTGAATCTGAAACAGAGAAATACATACAGGAAAAATCAATCATAAAATACACTGAAAGGTATTCAATTAACAGTTCTTTTTTGAACTACTCAAATAAACTTGTTCCCCGAGGAGGAATTCTGATAGGTCTTATATTTGAGATTTTTTTATAAAAAAAAAACTATAACTGAATTTGGACAAATTTAAATAAAATTAGAAAAACAAATGTTATGGTTATCATTACAACCTCGCACTTTCTATGAAGGAAAGTTTTACCTTATAAGTACAGCACCGGTACATTATATGGAGTTTTTATAAGTACTTACTTCATTACTTCGGGCGACATACAAATCACAGGTATTGACCTAATCAGCAATACTATTACCAATTTAAGCGGACTTGTCCTTGCAAATAACCAAACAAAAATTCACGATATAACACGTGTAACCATATCTTCACGCAAAAGTAGCGAATACTTTCCAACCATAAATAACTAGGGATTATTGCCTATAATTACTCAGAAATTGACTGGTATTTTCTATGGCTTAAAAATAACTAACCCCTGGTAGTATGTGCAACCTTATTTTCAAACTAAAACGGCTAGTACTATCCAGTCGTGAATAATTAGGGATTACTACATCTAATTACTGGTATTCTCCGTGACATAAAAATAATTAACTCATGTCAGCAGCTGCAACCATATTTTCAAACTAAAACAGCCGGCACTATCCAATCATTAATAATTAGTGATCGCTACATCTTATTACTGGGACATTGTCTAATACTCTCCGTAGCCTAAAAACAATTAACTCATTACGCAAACATAACTGTCCCAAACGCGATCCGACAAGACCACGTCACACGGGTTCCAGTCATCCTTTTTCAGTTCTTATCTGCTCGATATTACACGTAGAAATCCTCTTACATACTTGTCCAAATTCACACAGAAGCTTCTAATCTCATCTGCGCACGCGATATATGTTACATTAACAGAATAATTTATACTCCTATAAATATACAAGCTCAGATTACAATTTTAAGGGAACATCTGCAAGGATTGAAACTTAAATATACATCCACATTACCGATAATATTACACTTTTTGAAACAGGAATTTGGGCTTTCGTAATTGTTAGATAAAGGGATAGGGGAACATTACATATAATATGTACTGAATTTCACAATAGGAAAACTGTAATGTTACAGTGTTTCAAATATGCACTTGGAGTAGAAAAATTAACAAAATTTTGAAAGGTAAAGAACATTCCCTAAAGTATAAAGATGTCATCAAATTGCTAGGTGTAAAAAAATATAAGTACTTGTAGGAAGATGAGTGTAAAAGTGTAGAGAATGACAAGTATACTATTGTAAATTGAACTAGTGCTGACTACGGTTTTCTACAAGCATAAATATTGTGTTCTTTCGAACTTTTAGCACTTATTTAGTAATAATTAAAACTGTTACAAGATACATCAGGTAACCACAGTTTTTTTACTTTTATTAGTAATTGTATCAGAACGTAATAGCTAGTAATAATACTTTTACAACAAAAACTAAAAACAATTATCAAGGAAGAAAGTTGATCCAGATTAGCAGACATTACGTTCACAAATGACTGCACTGCACCAATGCCTAAGCGTATTGTTGTACGATTAGTCAGGAAGCGACAGTGGATGACCTTTCTATTTTATTCGAAAATTAAAACAACAATGTATTCAATATTAAACGCGAAGGTATACATTCACCACTTTGAAAATCTACACTTTATCTTAACAACAAAAAACCAATAATATCAAAATGTAGCAATGGAAGTTTACTGACCTCATAATCGTAAAGATAGACACTATCTTAATAAATAAAAAAAAATAAACATTTTTCAATAACTATGGGAGTATGCTGACCTTATAATCATTCAAGACACACTTTAGCTTGATAAATAAAAAAATAAACATTTTCAAAACTATAGGAATATTCCGACACCATAAACATCGAGAATGCATTTGGTTTTGATAAATACAAAAATGTTAAGATGAGCATTAAATATAATGCATACTACTCGGTATTACCTGAAACTTATTACCGGACCAACCCGTTTTAACTCAAAACGACCCTCTTTGATGACGTTCATATTTTGATATGGCTCCAAAAATTTTAAATCAGCCTTTTAGCGTGTAACTTGCTCGCACGATTCAACAACACAAAATTACCAACAGAAAAATTAACAGCGTTACTGTATTTCTTATATAATTCAATGAAATCTTTTTCTGAAGGTTTCAAACGTTCCACTATTCGTTTTCTATTTAATTTCAAGTTCCTAACAGCTGGCAAATCTGATGACAAATCATTCGGCCCAGCTTATATTAATCGCGTGGTGGTGTTGTTGCCGATTAGCTCTTTGACTTTTGTACCGTAATATTTATAACCAACTGTATTTTCTATAACTCGGCCATTCAATTCTAATCAAATTTATAATAGTGCGCATGTAGCCCAAACAATCAACTTGTGCGGAATGAGTAGGTGCAATGGGATTTTTTGGTAATAATATCAAACCGTGCACTAGCCCTGTTCTAGTTTTCTTAACAGCACATATTAAACAATCTAATGTACTTTCTAACAAAACTTAAAAATGGTTTTATCATTACCGACATGGCATTGCTTCTAGTGGAATAAATGCAATAGGCGTAATCTACTTTGCCGCGGAATTAAGTAACGGTGGCTCCGTGGGTTAAATGGGTTCCCGTATGACCACCAATCCCAAGGTCTCGGGTTTGAATCCCTCCATAGACCGCTTAAAAATTGTTAGTCTAGCATTTTTCACAACAATAGGTCCTGTGTGTGTGTGTGTGTGTGTGTGTGTGTGTGTGTGTGTGCGCGCGCGCGCGCGCGTGTGTGCGTGTGCGAGTGTGTGTGTTTGTGTGTTGTGTGTGTGCGTGTGCGTTTGCGTGTGGGTGTGCGTGCGCGTGCGCGTGCGCGTGTGCGTGTGTGTGTCGTAATGCATGTTAAAGATTCCTATCTTGCTTGGAACAGCAAGTGTTCGGCAAAATTCAAAATTTCCAAATAAAAAAAACTCGTTTCCTGACCAGTTAAGTATCTTCGGGTGGAGTATTGGAAACTAAGTTACTATTTTTTTTGTATTATCAGTAAAATATTCTATATTACAGAGAAGACCGTCTTCTTGCGTATATTTTTTGAGGTCTGTTACTTTCACGCAAATCAGTTATTAGTTTTTCAACTTCAGCACTATTTTTCTGCTCATATGCAACCAAGAATCTTACCTATTAAAAAAACACGATAACGTTTAAGGAATTTACTATCGTCAACATTTCCAACTTGTAGGAATGGTAATTGCCTCAGTCGAAGAAGTACGCTTACTGTTTTGTCCGTTATATTTTTGAAACAGTATTTCTGCAAAACCCAGTGCACTAGCATCTGTACGTAATTCTGTTGGAAAATCAGGATCAAAACTACAAGAGGGAGTTCCCAAGAGAAATAACATAATTTTTATCTTCTTAGTGTTCATTAGGGTATTCAAAGGGAAAATTGTTTTTGGTCAATCGGGTTATGCAACCAGTTTTAGTAGGAAAATCAACCACGAATATTTGGAAATATCTGGTCAGACTGTAACAAAATTTTTGTTACATTTCATATCTATAAAGAAAAAACAGTTCTAACTGCTATTATTTTGCGAATCTGTCATTTAGCGTGTAATCATTAATTAATTTAATGAACTATAAAGAAGAACAACTTTTTCCGTTTATGTTATTTTTACCTATAAGGAGTATTTAACAGACTTCTATACTTTCAATATCGAGGATGCCTTGAGCGTGGTTTGTGTTGCATATATTGCGGGCGTTCTGGCGTCCACTAGAGCGTTGTTAAACATAACGCCTGCGCGAAAATGACGCGAAGGCTATGAGCATCGACAAATAAAGAATACGGCCATCTTGCAAGCAACCGTGGGTACGTAGACTTCACTTACAAGGATGGTGAATTCTGCTTGTAAGTGGAAGAGCTCTCGTGGAAGCCGCCCAGTCAATTCAAAGCAACAGCTGCAACACGTGGTGAGAAATCCTTAGTGCACAATTAGAGGAACACGCTAAGCGATGGTGTTGGATTTTGGTCGAGCATTGGGAAGTTGATTGTTTTGGAGCGTCCGAGGAGTTGCGGTTAGTGCAGGCCTGTTTTGTGTCTTTCAAAATATCAAACAGATGGGAAGTAAAGTGTCCGAGCTCATCGATTACATTCGTCAACATCGTTGCTGTAAAAAACTAAATCTACCAGGTACTTATGAACCTTTTTGCTGAAAATCAATTTCGTGTGCTGTTTAAGGTTAAAGCTTTAAATTACTATTTATGAAATCATGAGAAACCTTCGTTAAATAACGTAAATTTCAAATTTGTTTGCTAAATGTATTTATGCTTATATACTACGTAAAAATTTAGTTGGAAACATAACCTAAAATTTAATTAGTCAAATATTTTTCATTCGGAACTAGATTGCTTTATAAGAGAATTTTTAATCTTTAGATGCTCTAAAAGTTGTTATTCAAAGTGCTTTTATGATGCACTTGTCAAGTGATAAAAACATGTATAAAGTCCACCTTTGGATGAAAGGTGTTTTCTAGCAATTTGTTGTAATTAGTAGAAGAACTAAGCTGTTTTGACATATGTTAATCTGAGTTTATTATTTTCATACTTAAACCATATGAACTGTTTATGTAACAAGTTCCTTAGATAAAAATCTTGTAAGCCAAAACAGATCTGTTTCATGGATGTTTAAGAAACTAAACTGTATTAACTAACTTATAAATGCTAATACCTCTCTATGTAGAGAAGTATATTCAGAAACTTCTGTAACTTATTTAATGTTGATTATTTTGATTATAGAGGAACACTCTAAGAAAAGTTTTAAAGTTTATATATTGATTAATGAAATTTATTTACAAGTAATTTTGCAACAAAAGAGATATATATTTAGATTAAACATTGAATTGATACCTTTGTCTTTTTATTTCACTTATTGAAATTAACATTGATCAAATTAGACCAGAAAATTTTGAATGTGGAAAAAGTTGATACAATATCAGGTAATAGAAATGGAATAAGTAATTTCCAGTAGAGTATTTTCTCATACGTAAGGAGTTATTAAGATTTTGAATTCAGGCTAATCGATCTATAAAGATCGAGATATTTTGTTGCTGTAAGACACAAACGGTGTCTTATATTTTATTTTTTGTGTGACATCTTCTTGCAGGTCCGACATCGCGGAAGCTAAAGCAGAGATTTCAGAGGTATTATATATTGAGGTTTGTAAGTTTTTCTTGTAATCATTTATATCCTATAGGTTTCTGCGTCTTCCTGTAGGATACTTTAGTCTTGTTTATTGTCTGTATAGATGCAGTGGCGTCCATTTATTTTTTTTGTTCCCGTTTGTAGTCGAGCCCACCATATACCCACGCCCAAACTCATTGCTCACCCTTGGGGTAATTCCCAGACTAGACCGCGAATATAGTAAAGAAGAGAAAAACTTCATTTTCAAATAAAATGATATTTCATAGGCGCCGGCAACGTGAGGCCTATATAATTAAAGAACATTTCACTGGCGCCCAACGTGGGGCTCGATGGTCGTTCGTTTAAAAAGGGTTTGCTCGATTAGTAACAAGTTGTTACAACATCGTTTAACTATTGGCTTGTGGTAAACTCAAAATAGTTTGGTTAAAATTTTTTATAGTACTCATGTCGTGTCTGGAACCTCAAAGTTTGTTTGATAGTCGTCTAAATGTTGTAGCAGGTATAAATTCGTATTAAAGTAAATTTTTTCGTTATTTCAGAGTTGAACTGATTAAAAAGGCAGCAATGATGATTTGTGAGCAGAGGAATTATTTTAGTAAGAAAGATTGGTCAGATTGGTTAAGTGTAGTAAAATTTTTTGTCATACTAATTCACAACCCAAGACTAATTCATTATTTATTGAAAAATCTGGTGATAATCGACCATGTGTGATAGTAAAGTTGTTCGATATAGATAGTATAGGTTTATTTTATTCTGGATGTACTATATCGATAGTAGGTTCATCTTCCATTCTTATTAGTTATAATAGTTGTTGTCTTAATTTCTTGATTTAAGAAATAATGATTTAAGTATTTGGTACATTGGTGTATACTGTTGAGGTATTGTTTGAAAATTTGCTCTTGTGCATCGGCACACTTTTGATTTGATTCGTTTTGGTAGCAATTTTTTTATTTATATCCGCATTGCAACGCAGGATGTTAAGAGGTTTGTAAGTCTAAGCGAAATTTATCGTAGTAGTTTGTCGGATAGCGGTATGTTAGTCTAGACGGGACTCGTGGAGAGTTGGCCGCTCAGCATTACATTAGTCTAAACGAGACTCGTAGTAAGTTTGTCGCTTTAGCAATTTGGTCATCATTATTGGAGGTTAGTTATGATGTAATTTTTTGTTAATTAGTCTAGGTGAGGCTCACAGAGGAGTTTGTCATGCTAGCAAGTTTATGCGTTGTGAAGCACTTTAGTTTTTCTTAACAGTTTGATTAGGAGTATAGTGTAAGAGTGTACCAAAGTATTTAGTTATTGTTATTCTCAATGGAAGGTTGAAAGCAATTTGATGTATAAATTTTATTAAGTCTAAAGTTATCATTGTTTGCGAAGTACATAGAAAGAGGAAAGTTTAACGTAGTTCCTGACTGTCTAAGTCGTGCAACTCCGGAAGAAAAACATGTTGTAAATTTAATAGAGGTCAAGCTTGATAATTTAGAAAATTGGTATGTGTCGTTACGTGAGAAAATTTTGGCGTCGCCTGAGGATTACCCTCAATGGAAAGTTGAGAACGATTTTGTTTTAAGTTTATCCCATCAAATTTGCCTATGTTGTCAAATGTAGTAGAGTGGAAATATTTAGTGCCGAAGGTTCAAAGAGAAGAAGTCATTAGATCGTGTCATGACCCCTCAGTTGCAGGACATTTTGGGTTCTCGAAGACAAATGCTAGAGTCCAAGAACATTATTATTGGCCCAAGATGAATTTAGATGTGTTGAAATTTTGTCGTGCATGTTTAGTGTGTGGTGCGCAAAAATCTTCTAATGCAGGTCCTTTAGGCTTAATGGGAAAGGAGAAAGAGGCCAAGTTTCCATTTCAAATTATCGCGTTAGATCTTATGGGTCCATTCCCTCGCTCAAAATTAGGATTTAAATGGTTGTTGGTAGTAGGAGATTGGTTCTCAAAATATACAATTCTACATCCTCTACGCAGTGCAAAGTCACATGTCATAGAACAGTTTATAGAACAGAAAGTGTTTTTAATGTTTGAGTGCCCCAATTTATTATTTGCGATAATGGTTCAAATTTAGCTGGTCGAATTTTTAAGTCATTATGTAATAGGTTTGAAATTCAAAAGATATGGTATAATGCTGTTTATGCGCCACAATGTAATTTTGTTGAGAGGATTAATAGGACGGTAGGGACAGCTATTCGATCCTATCTCGAAGAACATGATACCTGGGATGCTGAGTTAGCGCAGATTCAGTTTGCTATTAATTCTGCTAAGCATGAGTCGACGGGTTATACTCCGAATTTTTAGTTTTGGCCGACACGTCCCCATGTCCGGTAAATTTTACGGTAGTGGATTTATTCCTGAAGCTGATGTTGAAATCGTTCCTGGTAGCCGCCCATTATATGCTTCAGACCACCAAGGTATATTTAAAGTATTTGAAGACGTTCGTGCGAAGTTGCATGTAGCTTATCAAAGGTCAAGCAATCGATATAATCTAAGGAGGAGAAACATTTCTTTTGAGGTTGGCAATAAAGTGTGGAGGTCCAACAAGGTGTTGTCGAGCGCGGCTAATAAATTTGCTGCTAAACTGGCTCCAAAATTTATTTTGAGTGTAGTCAAGAAGAAGTGCTCGAATGTGGTGTACGATCTAATTAATCTAGATGGATCAAAAGCAGGCAGGTGGCATGTCAAGGATCTAAAACCCTATTCTGTCGTAGATCCAGAATATGTACCAGAGGACTGATTGGTTATCTTTAGTATTTGTGTCGTAAAGAATATAGTATAAATTTGGTTATGGGATAGAGTGGTGAAGACAAATTGAAGGCTTTTGCCAGTATATCGTTGCTGGTAGAGATTGAAAGTTTCTCAACTAGTGTTGTTTTAAATGTGCACTAATGGATTATTCAAAAAAAAAAAAGGGAGTTATTCTGCCCGTGTTGTTGTTATAGCCCGAAGTGGGAGCGAGTCAAATGTTTGTTGCTTCATGTTTGTGGACGTGTTTTGATCGCGTCATGTGTTGTTGTGTCTAGAGTAAGCGAGGAAGGTAGGTGCTGTTTGTTGTCGTAGGTCGGAGTAACCTAGTTGGTGAGACCATTGTAGTATTGAGTAGTTTTGGTTCGAGATGTTTGGTGTGGCCACAGTAGAGTTGAGGATTTTTGAGACTGGAGTGTCCCAAAGAAAAGAGTAGCGATTGGGCTATGAATAGCTATAAGCTGAAGAAGCCAAGTATTCATTAGTAAGCTACAATGAGTAGTGGCTTGACGAGCAGTTTATTTTGGTAGAGGCAATAATCAAATTTTGCTGAATGTATTGAGCTGGAATTTTGAGACCAGCAAATACATAATCATTGTTGGAGCAGTATTGATATTTCTGTATATAGGTGTGAGTTTTGTTTTGCTATTAATATTAGTAAGGTTGTCATGTCAAGGGTAGTAGTAGGAAAGTAAATCTTTTGTTGTTATTTTGCGATAGTTCATGTCAAGCTTTTGTTTGAATTTCAGTTTATATTTTGAGAAGTGGGTTGTTTTTTGGTCCCCGTTTGGTTGCAACTCGAGTGTTAGACTACAATATTTTGACTTTTACCGATTATGACTTTTACCGATTACGACATACCTATATTGACTCCTGACGGATGTGTGGTACGCAGAGTTACCTACACACTCATTTGGTTGCACCCATTTTCCTTTTCTTAATCCAAGAGTTCATTCATGATTTTTTAGTTCAGAAATCAAAGTGCAAACTTACTTTGTTCATACTTCGATTTGTTGTAATGCTTTTTTGTATTTATCTTTTGGTTAAGGCGATAGTTTTCGTCCATATAAAAAAACTTCTCGGTTATGTATATATTAAGATATAATTAACCTCAAAGTTTTTTCTTTTTGATCGGAGGCAGTGTAACAAAATTTTGTTACATTTCATATCTATAAAGAAAAACAGTTCTAACTGCTATTATTTTGCGAATCTGTCATTTAGCGTGTAATCATTAATTAATTTAATGAACTATAAAGAAGAACAACTTTTTCCGTTTATGTTATTTTTACCTATAAGGAGTATTTAACAGACTTCTATACTTTCAATATCGAGGATGCCTTGAGCGTGGTTTGTGTTGCATATATTGCGGGCGTTCTGGCGTCCACTAGAGCGTTGTTAAACATAACGCCTGCGCGAAAATGACGCGAAGGCTATGAGCATCGACAAATAAAGAATACGGCCATCTTGCAAGCAACCGTGGGTACGTAGACTTCACTTACAAGGATGGTGAATTCTGCTTGTAAGTGGAAGAGCTCTCGTGGAAGCCGCCCAGTCAATTCAAAGCAACAGCTGCAACACGTGGTGAGAAATCCTTAGTGCACAATTAGAGGAACACGCTAAGCGATGGTGTTGGATTTTGGTCGAGCATTGGGAAGTTGATTGTTTTGGAGCGTCCGAGGAGTTGCGGTTAGTGCAGGCCTGTTTTGTGTCTTTCAAAATATCAAACAGATGGGAAGTAAAGTGTCCGAGCTCATCGATTACATTCGTCAACATCGTTGCTGTAAAAACTAAATCTACCAGGTACTTATGAACCTTTTGCTGAAAATCAATTTCGTGTGCTGTTTAAGGTTAAAGCTTTAAATTACTATTTATGAAATCATGAGAAACCTTCGTTAAATAACGTAAATTTCAAATTTGTTTGCTAAATGTATTTATGCTTATATACTACGTAAAAATTTAGTTGGAAACATAACCTAAAATTTAATTAGTCAAATATTTTTCATTCGGAACTAGATTGCTTTATAAGAGAATTTTTTAATCTTTAGATGCTCTAAAAGTTGTTATTCAAAGTGCTTTTATGATGCACTTGTCAAGTGATAAAAACATGTATAAAGTCCACCTTTGGATGAAAGGTGTTTTCTAGCAATTTGTTGTAATTAGTAGAAGAACTAAGCTGTTTTTGACATATGTTAATCTGAGTTTATTATTTTCATACTTAAACCATATGAACTGTTTATGTAACAAGTTCCTTAGATAAAAATCTTGTAAGCCAAAACAGATCTGTTTCATGGATGTTTAAGAAACTAAACTGTATTAACTAACTTATAAATGCTAATACCTCTCTATGTAGAGAAGTATATTCAGAAACTTCTGTAACTTATTTAATGTTGATTATTTTGATTATAGAGGAACACTCTAAGAAAAGTTTTAAAGTTTATATATTGATTAATGAAATTTATTTACAAGTAATTTTGCAACAAAAGAGATATATATTTAGATTAAACATTGAATTGATACCTTTGTCTTTTATTTCACTTATTGAAATTAACATTGATCAAATTAGACCAGAAAATTTTGAATGTGGAAAAAGTTGATACAATATCAGGTAATAGAAATGGAATAAGTAATTTCCAGTAGAGTATTTTCTCATACGTAAGGAGTTATTAAGATTTTGAATTCAGGCTAATCGATCTATAAAGATCGAGATATTTTGTTGCTGTAAGACACAAACGGTGTCTTATATTTTATTTTTTGTGTGACATCTTCTTGCAGGTCCGACATCGCGGAAGCTAAAGCAGAGATTTCAGAGGTATTATATATTGAGGTTTGTAAGTTTTTCTTGTAATCATTTATATCCTATAGGTTTCTGCGTCTTCCTGTAGGATACTTTAGTCTTGTTTATTGTCTGTATAGATGCAGTGGCGTCCATTTATTTTTTTTGTTCCCGTTTGTAGTCGAGCCCACCATATACCCACGCCCAAACTCATTGCTCACCCTTGGGGTAATTCCCAGACTAGACCGCGAATATAGTAAAGAAGAGAAAAACTTCATTTTCAAATAAAATGATATTTCATAGGCGCCGGCAACGTGAGGCCTATATAATTAAAGAACATTTCAAGACTCATAAACTATCTTACTTGTTTTACATTACATTGCAATTTGACTTGTGTCAAAGTTTTAACTATTCTAATTCCTGGACTGATGGTCTCATGGGAAATTTATCTATAAGAATTTCACGCGTTGGCTGAAGAAAAACACATTTTGAAATATTTAAAGAAAAACCTGATTTTTGTAAACACGTTAAAATTAACTGAAGATGTTCCAGGCCATCCTGACCAGTTCCTGAGAGGATCATTACTACGTGATCGACATAAACTACAGCAAATGCATATTTCAAACCACTTAATGCATTGTGAATAGCACTCTGGAAAACTGGCAGTGAATTAGCTAAGCTGAAAGTAATTCGTAAAAACTTATAGGGGTCATCGGGCGTTACGAATGCAGTTTTATTAATTGAATCTGAATGGATTATTATGTGACTACAAGATGCTATATCGGGCGTTGTAAAATATTTCCTTTTACTAAATCGATTTAACTGGTTGCCGTACATGAAAGAGTTGACTAAAGTCTACACACATACGGTAAGTTGAATCTTTCTAGAGCTTGTGATCTTTTGAACCATGACATTCCAGTTCGCAAATTGAACCAGATAAGTTGTCAACATCCTACAAATCATATTTGCCAAACCTTTGCAATTTGTTGTGCTGAATGGACATGAGTCCAAACGCTGTCCCCTACTTACTTTCACTCCGCCTATTTTGTCAGATCCTTCCTACAACTATAGATTAGCGGTATCACTTTCATTTTGGTTGTATGGATAGTTGTATCTTATTGCTTAAATTGTTTTTCTTCAATATACTTGTGACTCAATGGACTTTTGTATCTGTGTGAGTTGAAATAATGAATTAAAGAAGTTGTTTATTGCTCTTTTATTGTAATTACTGTGAAATGTAAGCAAATAAAGATTACTATTATGACAATTCGATTATTTCTTAGGCGTTAAGAAATTTTTGTGTGACAATATGACATGGTATAATTTGTAATCGTTAGTTTTACGTTTTGTCACTGACGCTTCAAGGAAAGTACGGTAAATTTTAAATAAATTACCCCTAACAAATAAGCTTGGTGCAAACTACAAATACTATACATTTTTTAACATTTCAACAGTTTGGCCTAGGCTTTTAATTACAACACTATAAATATCTATAATTAGGTATTATGTATTATGTAGTGGTATACAAAGTCATTGTGTCGCTTTTAGAAGCATATCTATGTACGGTAATGTACTTTGCGTCTATCAATATAAACCTATTGCTATATGATATAAATAAATTGCATAACTGAATAAAATTAGATTTAATGCAATACTTGAACGGCCATAGTTTAAAAATCCAACAAAACTCCCTTTAATTAGAAAGGAAGTTATGCGTATTATAAATCATTATTTTCAAATTGAATATTGAAATCTAAGCAGCAAGACATGCAAAAGTACTTTTGTATTTTTGTTGAGTTTTGTTCATGTCCATCGTTTTTTCTTTGGAATAGAAACCACATGCAGCGGTTGACAAAATGATTTTCTTTGCATGTGGTTTTTTTATTTCTAGGAAAAGGATACAATGGTAGTATTTTCGTTGAGCTTTGCTTTTTCATCGTTTCCTTTGTCGGAATAGAAAACAACTTATAGGGAATGCCATAACTTTCTTTGCATGTGGTTGCCTTTATTCCTAAGAAACGGATACAATGGTAGTATTTTTGTTGAGGTTTGTTCATATTCATTGTTTTTCCCCTTGGAATAGAAAACCACATGCAACAAACGACAAAATCATTTTCTTTGCATGTGAATTTTCCATTTCTAGGCACAAGAATACAATGTCGGAGTTTTTGTTCAGCTTTGCTCATGCCCATTATTTTTCTCTTTAAAACAAAACCACGTACAACGAAAGACAAAATCATTTTCTCTGCACGTGGTTTTTATATTCCTAAGAGAAGGGTACAACGATAGTGTTCGTGTTGAGCTTTGTTAAAGTACATTATTTTTCTCTCTGGAATAGAAAACCACATGTGGCGAACGACAAAATCATTTGCTTTGCATGTGGATATTTTATTCCTAAGAAAAGAAAACAATTGTAATATTTTTGTTAACTTTTGTTCATCTCCATTGTTTTTTTTAACAGAAAACCACATGCTACGAATGACAAAATCAAACAATAGTTGTATTTTGGTTGAGCTTTGTTCATAGCCGTTGTTTCCCCTTTGAAATAGAAAACCACATGCAACGGACAACGAAATCATTTTCTTGGCATGTAAATTTTTTATTCCTGGGAAAAATTACAATGGCAGTGTTTTTGTTGAGCTTTGTTCATGTCCATTGTTTTTCTCTATAAAACATAAAAACACACAGCGAATGACAAAACATTTTTCTTTGCATTTGGCTTTTATATTCCTAAGAAAAGGATACAATGGTGATGTTTTTGTTGAGCTTTGTTCATGTACATTGTTTTTCTCTTTAAAATAGTAAAACACACGTGGCGAATGACAAAATTATTTCCTTGCATGTTGTATATTTTTTATTTCTAGAAAAGAAAACAATGGTAATATTTTTGTTAAGGTTCGTTCACGTCCATTGTTTTTTTCTTTAGAACAAAAAGCCACAATGACAAAATCATACAATGATAGTATTTTTGTTGAGCTTTGTTCATGTCCATTGTGTTTTCCATTCAAATAGAAAACCACATGCAACGAACGACATAATCATTTTCTTTGCATGTGCACTTTTTATTCTTAAAAAAAGAATACAATGTAATTGTTTTTGTTGAGCTTTGTTCATATTCATTGTTTTTCCCTTTAGAGCATAAAACCACATGCAGCAAATGACAAAATCATTTTCTTTCCATGTGGTTCTTTTAGGAAAAGGATACAATGGTAGTGTTCTTGTTGAGTTTTGTTGATGTACATTATTTCTTTCTTTAGAATAGAAAACCATATGTGGCGAACAACAAACTCATTTTCTTTGCTTGTGGATTTTTTATTTCTAGGAAAAGAAAACAATGTTAATATTTTTGTTAAGTTTTGTTTATGGCCATTGTTTTTCTTCTGCAGAACAGAAAACCACATGTATCGAATGACAAAATCATAAAACCACATACAGCGAATGACAAAATCATTTTCTTTCCATGTGGTTTTCTAGGAAAAGGATACAATGGTAGTGTTTTTGTTGAGCTTTGTTGATGTACATTATTTTTCTCTTTGGAATAGGAAACCGCATGTGGCGAACAATAAAATTATTTTCTTTGAATGCGGAATGTTTATTCCTAGAAAAAGAACACAATGATAATATTTTTGTTAAGCTTTATTCATGTCCATTGTTTTTTCCTTGAAATAGAAAACCACATTAGCGAATGATAAAACATACCCGTACCGACTAATTCTTTTTTATCACGACTTCTAATGGATTAATATATTCGGTTCTACCCGGTTTGATCATTTACCCCCTCCCCAACGGAACATTTCCCGAATTTGTAATTTTCCGCCATCCTATAAGCATGGAGCGCTGGGTATGATGTTTGAAAAATGGCAACTTACCGCTGATATGTGTCTGTGTGACCAAGTTGATTAGAAAACATGTTTCCTCCGAATGTAGTTCAGTAACAGTTTCAATCTTGTTTTTATCCGATCACACTTTCTACGCTTCTGCATTTAGGTGGGGAAAAGTATTTGCAACGCCTCCGTCAAAATTAACACTGCACTATTTGCCACATACTTGGATATGGATTTTATTTTTATCAAACAATGCTTCTGATTTTCTGTCGCGCAAATACCCGCATTCCAAAATCGTTTTTCTTGACAGTTCTGGCACAATAATGCACAAAATTTTAATTGCACTAACTGTCCGTAATTCGCATGTTATTAAGATTTGTTTGCGTACTTTACTAGTACTGTTACCTATTGCCCTCAAAATTTCAAAGTCTGTTACAGGAAAATACAGCAAGTTCACTTTTTTTACTAATTCATCGCATGATACGGGAGATACACAATTATATTGGGCAATAGAAGCCAATAAGACAGGTATTTCAAAATTATTTACTTTGATTTTTACCGTAGACAACCCTGGAAATATTGGGTGCTGCTTACTGTTGGACTCCGTTTCTTCTTAGTCTGATATAATGTTATTGATACGAACATTATTGAAAATTGTGGACACTGCGCCTTCATTAGGCAATGAAGACCGTTCATTCACGGACTTTCTCCACGATCTCTGAATTCACAACCAGGGTCGATTCTCTCATTGTTTAACTCGTTATTACGGGGGACAAAGTTTGTTGTTTGCGTCTTATTTCTGGGAAGTCTTCTATTTTAGAAAATTATAATTCAGAATACCCCTTCTTTCGAGAAAATATGAACTGGGCATCCTAACTACATCCTTTTCTGACATTTTATCACTAAAATAAGTTACTTCTTTTGTAAACTTTAAAAAAATATTCTGCGCGGTTTCCTTGTTCGCATTTAATATATTTGAGTTTAAAAAAAGGGCCCCTTTCCTGATCCGAATTCCAATATCTCCGATAGAACGCTTTTTCAAATTTCTTGAAACTGTTAAACGAAAGATTTCCGCTAATTTATCCAAACAGAGAGTAGACCGCGAAGACCGTTCAACGCTACTCTCACCCGTTTGCCACGTGAATTCCACGTCATCTAAAGACTTTTAATTTATTTGGGAAAGCCGTGGGGTGAATTACTGCATCTGGATTAAAAGAAAGCGAATTTACACCTTCCAATTTGCAAACCAATTACGTTCAGACAATCTTGTAATAGCCAATATGTTATGTTGACTGCCTTCAGCTTGTGTGCAGTTACTTCTAGGGTATATACTTCCTTCTTTAGAATCTACCAGTTTCCCTATCGATTCTTGAATAGCTTCCATCCGTAACGTTAATCGATGTAAGCATTTCTTTAGTCTAGATATTCTTGTTTCAATTTCTTCTTAGCCGCTATCATCCTTTTTTCCCACAAGGCACGGATCCTATTTTTATTCTTTTCTATTAAGTAACTAATTATTTTCTTTATCTAATCTACAGAGTTGGACCGGGCCACCGGATCACCGGATTACTTCGGGTCACCTATTTTGCCGAATCGCCGGGTCAAACACGTGACCCGGTATTGACCCAGTGACCCGGTGTTGATCCGGTGACACGGTTATGACCCGATGACTCGGTATTGTCCCGGTTATCTGGTATTGATCCAGTGATCCGGTATTGACTTGGCGCCCCGGTTTCCACCAGATTACCAGGTGTTAACAGTACATGCTCCTGACATTGAGATTTGGTAGCGCATAGGTACCCGGTCGCTGCAACGCTTAAATCCCAGTAAAGCAATTTTAAAATTGCTTAAGCAAGCTTGCCAGCAGTTTAGCATATAGCATGACAAAATTTATTTAATCATCACTTATCACATTCAATGCTAAATTTAGCCTTTAACTGCATTCTGTACATAATAATTTTCAGTTGCACTACTTTTTATAAGGATTGCAATCTTAGTATGTAATCAACAAGAGCATTTCAAATTTATTCAAACATTTCAAAGCAAAACACATCTGTAGATATATAATGGTATATGGTGTACTTTCAGAACATTCCATCATAAAAGGGTCTATTTTATTATTCGTCTTTATGCTTAAACACTAACCACCATTTAAGATAGTTGTCAAATCAATTTTTGATTTTTTAAATGTTAAATCAAAAGCGAGTAGCATATATAAAAGATATCCTTTATAAGCATTAAGTTTAACCTTATTAAAAAGTTTAAAAAGAAAGTGGACAATTGTGTTTTCTATGTTATATATAATTGCAGGTAGTTATTTATTAAACCGATCCCACTGTAATTAAGCATCAAGGATCAAAAGCATCAAACAAAATTAATTTATTGAAGGAGGGTGCGTTTATTTTTTATTATGAACGTATTCGGTTCACTTTGAAGCTTTCTATTCCCATATTGAATTTGTTTCCGGAACAGTTTGGATCTTGGGATCAGTTTCAACCACTGCGACATTTTGAGTCGGCAGGTCTACTCTGGCCACCCGGTTAGTTCGGGTCACCTGGTCAGTTTGGGTTACCGGGTCAGTTCGGGTCATCAGGTTAGTTTGGGTCGCCGGGTCAGTAGCGCTCCCGGGTCGCCGGATTCCGCGTCAATTTGTTTTCGGGTCATTGGGTCAAAAATTTGCGATCCGGTCCAACTCTGTTAGTCTGTTTACGATTGGGCACCATTTATAGCATACCAACCTGAACATAGTTAGACGAGGGCTCTTGAAAACTGGTTCAAAGAAAATATACGTTTCAGTATGCTACGTAACTAGACGTAGCCAAAAGAACGTAAATACCAGGATAACTACCAAACGCGGAGAGTGGGGATTCACCTAAATACCAAAAAAAGCACATCGCCCACGATTATCTATTAACCATAAGACTAAATAAAGGATTCTGTACAAACAGGCAAAAGAAATAAATTAAGCATTACTATTTCACAGCAAACAATTATGTAATACGAACAATTTAGTACTTTAGATACGAAGTGCGCATCTCGCATTTTACACAAAATGAAACTAATCAGTAGAAAATAAACATGTGAGAGCTTTTGTTAAGCGTTTTTAAAATTGCATATAATATCTTTTGTAAAATAAACTAATCAGTAGAAAAGAATTAACGTGTGAGAGCTTTTGTCAAACATTCTTTTAAATTATACATAATACCTTTTGTAAAATAAACTAATCAGTAGAAAAGAATAAGCGTGTGGAAACTTTTGTCAAACATTTTTAACAATGGTACATCACACCTGTTGAGCGATAATATCGATTCGCAGCAACAAACAATAGTCCTACAGTGTCACGTAACTACACTAAACGTTGCTATGGAATATTCCCTTGATGTACACAAAAGAAAACAAGTTGTATACCTATACTAGAAGCGGTTTGTAGTCCCTACGGGACTACTTTGAACGCCTCTACTCGCTTTGTGGGCCACTCTCTTTGCGCCCCACCATCTTTACTCCCTACCATTTTTGCGCACCGCCCTCTCTATGCCCCGCTCTCTCTACGCCCCGCTCTCTTTACGCCCCGCTCTCTACGCTCCGCCCCCTCTACACCCTGCACCCTCTACGCACCGCTTTCTCTAAGCCCCGCCCTCTCTACGCTCTACCCTGTCTACGCCACGCACTCTCTACGCCACGAACTCTCTACGCTTCGCACTCTCTACGCCCCGCCCTATTTACGCCCCGCCCTATTTACGCCCCGTCCTATCTACGTCCCGTCCTATCTACGTCCCGCCCTATTTACGCCCCGTCCTATCTACGCCCCGACCTTTCTACAACCCGTTCTATGTACGCCCGCTCTCTGTGCGCCCGCTCTCTGTACGCCCCGCCCTCTCTACGACCCGTCGTCTCTACGCCACGCCTTTTCTACACCTCGCGCTCTCTACACCCCACCCTAGCAGACTTTGTCGAAATCACTTCTGGGAGTCAACCGGATCAAGATCACCTCGCTCAAGTAGACTTTTCCGAAATCACACCGGGTCGAATCAAGATAATTTTGCTCTAGTAGACTTTGTCGAAATCACCTCATGGAGTTGATCGGATCAAGATCACTTCGCCCTAGTAGACTTTGTTGAAATCACTTCAGGGAGACGATAGGATGAAGATGCTCTAGTAGACTTTGTCGAAATCACCTCGTGGAACGATCGGATCAAGACCACTTCGTTCTAGTATACTTAATCCACATTTTGCATATTCGTTATCATATTAGCTAATTTAAAATTTATTTAGCGCAACAATACGTCAGAAATTGCAACGATAAATTAGAAACCGCACGACCACTTTGAAGTTACAATTTAGAAACCTTAACTTATGGACTACACAATGAAAGATTATATTTGTAAATAAAATTAGACAACGGAGGAGTACGCTATGAAGTAATGCTGCCGTGAACCAATGTGAGAAATCCGCTTCGCTCCTACATCTGTATTAAAGCATGGAAAACAAGCATATTTAGCTGCAGGCCCCTGCACTGCGAAGTTGTTTCCATTGCAACCAAGGACGACAGCCGGTATTGGGTTTGTAATAGAATTAAGAATTTCCTCAGTACTTCCTTCTGAAAGTACATTATTTCATTTTGTTTGTTGGATATACAAAATTGTTATTCACTTTACCTGTGATTAGACTGGTTTTCCCCAGTATCGGGTTTGATTTCACTTAGTTCCGTAAATATGTGACTACACGTGGCTACAACGTAAATTAACAGCTGCTATTACGTCACCTGTTTGTTTGAACAATGCCGTCAACAATTGCACAATGGCTTACAGATGTTTAGCATTACAGTACTGCCACTTTGATAAAATTAGAGAATATCTTGGTGATTCTTTTGACTTCAAACTAATATTAATTTTGTTAAATTAATGAGAAAATTTCGTATATTCATTTGTAAGTGACCTACACAGATCTGGTTGGGTTATAAAAACCTTAATATTGTTAGTTACACTGAACTGTAATATATTTGAGTAAGGATCAGTTGATAAACCTTACAACAATTTTGCAAGAATATCAAATATTTATTTTATTTAATTATAATGAAATTTTATTTACTGAAACAAAGAAAATTCTTTCTAGTAAATTAATAATCTACATTTAAAGTTTTTATTCTGATCTGGTTTGATCAGACCTGATAAACAAAAGAGAGCAAGAGTTAAATTTTATGATTCCAGTATGTAGGAAATATTCTCTATGCATTTTAGGTATACTTGAGGAACGCAAATAGTGTTCCCATTTTTTAGGTGACTTAACTATTATTCTTTCTTACAGGAGCAGTGTCTTATTCTGTTAAGACAAGTTTGTATGTCAGCGAAGGCGATCTTTTTCTTTGGGTCTCCAAGTCCGCCCTTAGAAATTTGCTATGCCATTAATATAAATCAATCTGGACTTGGTGGCGCCTGTTTGTTTTAGTTTGAGTGTGACCCCCACAGATTTCGACTTACCCCCATTGCTCATAGCTCTACCCAAGGAATAGACCCCTAGTTACGTCGGAAGATTTAGTTTTGCAGACACCTAACTTGAAGCATGGTGTTAATAAGGTTTCACTAGCGCCCATGCGTGAGGCTAGCGGAGCCAACAATTAGAGAAAAAAAAAATCGTTACACAATTATGTAATACGAACAATTTAGTACTTTAGATACGAAGTGCGCATCTCGCATTTTACACAAAATGAAACTAATCAGTAGAAAATAAACATGTGAGAGCTTTTGTTAAGCGTTTTTAAAATTGCATATAATATCTTTTGTAAAATAAACTAATCAGTAGAAAAGAATTAACGTGTGAGAGCTTTTGTCAAACATTCTTTTAAATTATACATAATACCTTTTGTAAAATAAACTAATCAGTAGAAAAGAATAAGCGTGTGGAAACTTTTGTCAAACATTTTTAACAATGGTACATCACACCTGTAGAGCGATAATATCGATTCGCAGCAACAAACAATAGTCCTACAGTGTCACGTAACTACACTAAACGTTGCTATGGAATATTCCCTTGATGTACACAAAAGAAAACAAGTTGTATACCTATACTAGAAGCGGTTTGTAGTCCCTACGGGACTACTTTGAACGCCTCTACTCGCTTTGTGGGCCACTCTCTTTGCGCCCCACCATCTTTACTCCCTACCATTTTTGCGCACCGCCCTCTCTATGCCCCGCTCTCTCTACGCCCCGCTCTCTTTACGCCCCGCTCTCTACGCTCCGCCCCTCTACACCCTGCACCCTCTACGCACCGCTTTCTCTAAGCCCCGCCCTCTCTACGCTCTACCCTGTCTACGCCATGCACTCTCTACGCCACGAACTCTCTACGCTTCGCACTCTCTACGCCCCGCCCTATTTACGCCCCGCCCTATTTACGCCCCGTCCTATTTACGCCTCGTCCTATCTACGTCCCGCCCTATTTACGCCCCGTCCTATCTACGCCCCGACCTTTCTACAACCCGTTCTATGTACGCCCGCTCTCTGTGCGCCCGCTCTCTGTACGCCCCGCCCTCTCTACGACCCGTCGTCTCTACGCCACGCCTTTTCTACACCTCGCGCTCTCTACACCCCACCCTAGCAGACTTTGTCGAAATCACTTCTGGGAGTCAACCGGATCAAGATCACCTCGCTCAAGTAGACTTTTCCGAAATCACACCGGGTCGAATCAAGATAATTTTGCTCTAGTAGACTTTGTCGAAATCACCTCATGGAGTTGATCGGATCAAGATCACTTCGCCCTAGTAGACTTTGTTGAAATCACTTCAGGGAGACGATAGGATGAAGATGCTCTAGTAGACTTTGTCGAAATCACCTCGTGGAACGATCGGATCAAGACCACTTCGCTCTAGTATACTTTGTCAAAAACTCTTTGGGGAGTCAATCGGGCCAAGATCATTTCGCTGTAGTAAACTTGTCGAAATCACTTCATGAGTAGATCAGATCAAGATCACTTCGCTTTAGTAGACTTTGTCGAAATCACTTCGGGAAGTCGATCGGATCAAGACCACTTCGCTCTAGTAGATTTTGTCGAAATCACTTCGGGGAGCCGACCGGATCAAGAACACTTTGTGTTAGTAGACTTTGTCGAAATTGCTTCGGGGAGTCGATCGGATGAAGATCATTTTGCCCTAGTAGACTTTGTCGAAATCAATTCAAGGAGTCGACCGGATCAAGAGCACTTCGCCCTAGTAGACTTTATCGAAATCACTTTGGGGAGTCGATCGGACCAAGATCATTTCGCCCCAGTAGACTTTGTTAAAATCATTCCGTGGAGCTGATCGGATCAAGACCACTCCGTTCTAGTAGTTTTTGTCCAAATCACTTCAGGAGTCGATCCGATCAAGACCACTTCGCCCTAGTAGTCTTTGTCGAAATCACTTAGGAGAGTCGATCGGATCAAGACTACTCCATTCTAGTAGTCTTTGACGAAATCATTTAAGGGAGTCGATCGGATCAAGACCACTTCGTCCTAGTAGCCTTTGTCGAAACACTTCGGAGGAGCCAATCGGATCAAGACCAGTTCGCCCTAGCAGTCTTTGTCGAAATCACTTCGGAGAGTCGATCGGATAAAGACAACTTCGCCTTAGTAGCCTTTGTCGAAATCACTTCCAGGAGTCGATCGGATCAAGATCACTTCGTCGTAGTAGACTTTGTTGACATAACTTGGGGAGTCGATCGGATCAAGACCACTTCGCCCTAGTGACTTTGTCGAAATGATTTCGGAGAATCAATCAGATCAAGATCACTTGGTCCTAGTGACTTGTCGAAAGCACCTCGGAGGAGTCGATTGGATCAAGATCACTTTGTCATAGAAGACTTTGTAAAAATCAGTTAGTGGTAGTCGATTGGATCAAGATCGCTTCGCCATAGTATACTGTCGAAATCATTTTGGGAAGTCGATCGGATTAAGACCTTTGTGTCCTAGTAGACTGTCGAAATCACAACGGGGAGTTGATCAGGATCAAGATCAGTTCCTTAATAGTACCTACGATGCGACGTTTAGCTTCAAGTAATGTAAATGACAATAATCGGCAACTGTACTAAAATATTTACCTAACTGTTTAAAGTAATTAACGATTTGTTCTATTTTATTTGCTTTTTATACCATTGTTGCGTGTTGTACAATAGGAAAAGTAGTGAAAAAACCTATTCTGAACTCAATTTTAACCTTAATACTACCTTAAACTATATACAGTAAAAACTAAAAAACTATATACAAAGAGCGGGTAGACGGAGGTGTTAGCCTTACGCTATCGAACCTTATGTCGTAGAAAATTTTTTGCTTGTATACGTGTAATAGTCGAAGCCTCAAAAGATATATAGCGTTTTCTAAATTATTTACGTAGACTTGAAATTTTTCAGATGTATTCGGTAATAAACGTCAAATAAAAATTTTACCTTTTTGTGTTTAAAATAGACCGCGTGTATTGATGTGTGATACTGTTTTATAATCAGAATTAATAATTATCAGTAGTATAAATTATTATTATGTAATTTAGAAGCTTTAATTGTAGAAATTTGCAAATTAACTGTGTTAACAGAGTTTCAGATAGTGCGTACTCGTGCTTCAAGGTCGTAACATAGGTTAGATGAGTTAGTATGTATGCGCCACTTCCTGTTTATAAGCTGTTGCCGTCTTTGTCCGCCATTTTGGAGGATAGTGTTAATACTTCCTATGAAATTATAGGTTTGGTTAGCATCTTCACTATATTTAAAAGGTTAAAAACCCTGCTATGATTTACATCGAAGAATGCATTGCAAATGTATTTGAAAGGTTGTAGATGCAAAAATTTATATTTCCATATTTCACTCAAATGAATTACATACATACATTATGTATGTACATAAGTCAAATTAATAAAACTGAAAATATAAGTTTGTACATCATACATGCATTTTATGAAATAAATAAACATTTTACCAAAATATATTATTGGCTTATTGCATGTTACAGGAAGAAGAAAACTGATTTCATGTACAATTGAGAAATACAACAAAACGCGGACCATTGGCATACAAATTAAAAAATAATCATGGAAACCTAATTTTATTCTTATAAGGATTTGAAAATCTATGCCTAGTGGCATTCTTATTTCCGCAACCTCTCACATAGTAGAGAAAGCATCCATAATCCACGATTCGGATAAAAATATGTAACCCATTATTTTACCATTTGTTACAAAAACTAATAAATATGAATCTCCTCTAAATACAGTATCTAACTTTAAGATATCAGTTTCTCGTAAGTTTCAGTTTTACAATAAATTATTTGCCCATGCAATATCGGTAGGTATGTAATAACAACATTGACGGTGAAATAAGTACCTATAAAAAGAATAGTAATGTAATCTTAAGTAAAACTAATGTTTTTTTTTAATCACATACGTGGATATATTCAAGAAATCGAATATTAATATCACAATTCATAATAAATTTTTGGAAATGCAGCAAATCAAATTAAACAATCTTTGAATAGCGATACGGTTAGATAAACAATAATTCTAAACGTCAAATTAATGTCAAGTAAATGACAATTGTAATTGTAGTCGAAATTGTGGGCGCCATCTATTCGGATAGTGTCAATACTAAAATGCGCCAACATAATCGTATGGCACAACCGTGGTCCGTAACCTGCTTTTGACATGTCTCAAATATTTTACACAAATCGTAGTAAAAGTTTGAAATACAGATGTAGAATTTATGATAGATGTAATATTTTTTGGTACATATTAGAAATATGTTAAGGATTGTATACAAATTTTTGAAACCAACTCAATTGTCTGTTCATCAACGCAAATGTACCGGTTTTAGCTCTGGACGTTTGAGTTTTTAGATCGTAAAATATCAAATTTTTTTAGTTTTTATACACATATAAGCGAATACGTTTCTGCAAGTTGGACAATATCTGAAAAGTAAAGATTGGAAATGGTTCTTGACTAAATATGTGAATCGCACTGAAGCATATGAAAAGAAAGTGTTGGTTTATTTAATGCATATTGTTAAATAAATGCTATTGCATGTTTTAAAAAACAACATAAAATTAAATTTAAAAAAATGAATTTGACTGGGCATCGAACCACCGGAGTCACGGTTCGTAGCCATACATGTTAGACTGGCGCTATGAAGGCGATGTATATTGAAATCGCGTTGGTGGTGTACTTGCTATGTCTAATGCCACATAAGAAATAAATCGTTTTAGGAATAAATCACGGTCTATTGTAATTGTTCGGGCGATTCCGCAAACAAACGTCAAATGTATTGTATAATTATTTTTCAAATAAGTAGTCCGTGTTTATGAAAAAGCGATGTTTTCGTATAATTGTAGTCAATTATCGGTACTCCTAAATGATATTAGACGAATTATAAATTTAAATTTGAGAAATTTTAAAAGAAATGTGTCCTCATAGATTTTGAAGGTTTCGTTCGCTTCCGTCGGCTTTCGGTACGTGTGTTTGACATTTGTCAAAGTAATTATACAAATTTTAGTACCTGTTTTAAGAAAATACTATACTACCAGCTTGCAAATCGTTAATAATTCAGGTTCTAGAATACGAATAGCGTTATTTGGTATATATTAGATATTTTTTAACGCCCGAATACGAATTTTAGAAACCAACTCGATCTTTCTACTCTCTCGCACCAACGCTAATGGAACACTTCCCGACCTCGTCTCACGACTGGTTCGGTTTTTAGATCGGAATTTTTTGAGGGATCCAAGCTTTTTTAACACGTTAACGAATACGTCGCTTCAAATTAATCTTTTCCCGGAAAATCCTTATTTCTCCGCAAGTTATCGGTTTTCCGCCATAAAAACCGGCCTATCCTAAGCACGCAAAAATTCTCCACCTAACCACCACCCGCCCGCGCCCCCAACCCAAAAACCCTCGGACGCAAATCCCAATAAGCGATCGATTCGCGCCTCTCAACTTTAACACAAATACGGGCGTACAAAACTTATAGTTATTAGATAGAATGTGTCGGGATAGTTAGTTTACACGCCATCGGGGGTGAATCAGTACCACATCGCCACGGTCTCAGGATCTATTTACCCTGTTACCATAACGACACTAGCAATCTACAGGCAACGCCAGTGGATCTGTGGCAAAGAAAAGTTGGGCCTACATAAAAAGAATCAATTTGGCCTCCAGCTAAGAGCTAAAAAGAGAATTTGATTAAGATGGCTAAACGCGGAAAAACTCACCGATACACGCAAGATACCTCCTACTTGTCGAACAAAAAAACATGTATCACTCTTGAAGTACTAAGACGAGTAATGTAGAAAATATTTCAACGCACAAGCTGCAGGATCAAATTAAAGTTGGTTCAAATAACATGAATTCGAACTGCAATCCTCGCGTTATCAAAGCGCGATTAGCAAACTGGAAAACACGCTATCAAATAATAGTAGGATCCATTATTTCGACAAGTCTCTAGATGGGAAACACAAGAGAAAGCAATTATACGTCATCCGAATGTTTACCAATTTAACGGAAACCTAACACAAGGTATTGACTATTTAATTTATCGAATAAATTTTCGTTTTAAAAGCAAAATGGATTTGAGTGAAAATTATGTTAAAGCGGGCTTATTCTGAATATGTTCACTATATAGGGTATTGTTGGAGAATTTAAGAATAGAAATGGAATTTATTCGAGCGGGTAATGACTTAACCAGGGAAAAAAGGATATTTAATTTATGTTGAAAAATAAACGTAACAAGTTATAAATAAAATTTTGCTGCTATAATATAAATCGAACAAAAACATACAATTATAAACACAGTAAAGGTAATAGGTGGATCTTCTAGTGCAATAATCGTCTTGTACCCTTTGGTAGCTACGGGATTCAAATCCAGGTAGTTCATAAACCACAATATTTTTACTTAAAAAATACAATCAAAAACCCAAACTTCACCATGGCACCTCTGTGACACCTTTCGACCCAAAACTGAAATACGTGCTCTCTAATTAATTTTTTATTATCGCTCGATACCATTAATCAAGCACATCGCTATAAGTACATTCTCGCGCGTTTTATATACAAATTGAAATTACACTCTACTATAACTATGGACCACCCCACACCTTGAATTCGAACATTCGGAAATGCCTAATTTCTAATACACGTTTCCTTAGACATAACAACTCGTCTTTAAAGCAAGGATACGTATTAGCATTAGTTAAAAAATTAGCGCAAAGGGCGTGTGCTACATTTTCCATATCTTCACGTCTATTATAAACTACCATACTAATGTCACTTTTCGCGTTTAGAGGTTTCTCGAGTGATAGATATCATGTAAATTTATGACAATCGATTGTACTTGAGTTGATGAGGGTTGCGTTTCAACCACCAATTTAGTAACAGCTAAAATTGATGAGTATACGCACAATATCAAATTACACTTAGAATCTATTCAAGTTACCAGACATGATATTAACGGCTATCATTAGCTAAAGATTTACAATCGCTCTTAATTTTATATTCTCATGTTCCCTTCGATGTGTCTACATACTCTTATGTTCCCAAGTTTCATCTATAAATCCTATACTAACCCTGATGAATCCTTTCTTTGTTCGTAAGTCATTTCATAAACTGGACTTGAGATTTGTCCAAAGGATTATGTGTTTTGTTAATTGTTCCTTTTCTATTTTATATAAAATAGATATATTGCAACCTCGCCTGTTTAACTTGAAGTATAATACATTTTTTGGCAGATTAATCAATTTATGAACTCTTGCGTTCTTGAATATTAATATTAAACTAAACTAAGATTAAGCAAAGTATGATAATTTTATTAATTTACTTTAAAATGATTGACGTCTAACCCTCATAAAATTATTTTGATCATGAAGGGAGGGTGTATCGGGCAAAACACATACGCATGCACAAGGTTTTATGCGGTACAGGTGTGTAAAATTGTCCGCAAGGGTTTTACAAATGTATCCTTTTTTAATTGTTCAGTTCAGTTATCTAATTAATAACTATTTGACGTGGTACAACAAAAACAATCCTTGCACCACAAGTGAATATTACATTTGTGGCATATTGTTTTTGTCCGTTTTTGGCGATTCTCCTCCCTACACCTCGAATACTTTTTGTCTGCCCTTCCACAGGAAGATCTAACGGTACTGCATCATAAATTTTCTTTGGAGGTGAGTTACATATCCCCCAAATTAGGATACATATGTAGTCAAATGGAATTATTAAATCTTAAGTTAGATTGTTACAATGTATAATTGAAGGAAATATTACGAAAGGAGTTCATAAACCAGACATGAGAACGGATGTGAATACTTTGTATTCCAGACGTAACATGCTACTGCAGGTGCAGGTCACAATAGATTATAAGAAACTTATTGTTAGAATTAAGATTACTAAGAAGTAATAATTTGTATCAAATAAAGAAATAGCAGATATGAGATCCGCAGTTCCCATAAGCAATGTGAGGGGCAGGGATAGCATAAATACCCTCGAGAGCCCAAGATGGCCAGTCAGTCTAGAGCTTCACAACTTTATCATTGTTGGTGGTTCAGTTACTCAGCCTAATTTTAGTTAACTTAAAGTGAATCTCAAATTAGAATATTTTTGATCCCAAATACGTTACTGCACATAATGTACCTGCAATTAATATTCATTTTGTAATTTCTGTTTCAAATAAATTGATAAAATAGTTTTTTGGAAAAAGCCTTTTTAAAAAGCCGCTTCAAAGAGCCCAAAACCTATCTGGTGTTCTTTTTGTAAGAAGTAGTGAAGTATTTTGTATGCCCTCGGCTAGAAGCTGTTCGAAAAATGTTACGAAGACTAATAGGAACAATATCTTTCTATTTTCGGGTCTTAGATTGTAACGCTAATACGTTACGTAAATCAAGATTAAACAGTACAAAATAATTAATTAATTTCAATTAGTTAAATGAGTTTTAGTACAAAATATTCATACCTGTATGGAGCTTATACTCACAAGGAACTATTAATATTGGTGCACGCTTCCGTACATTTGGAACGTATTGCATCGAATTTGTATGCACAAGAGCTCGTTAGTTTAGAACGAAATTATGTAGTAAAAATTACATTTATTAAACTTCGACCAGGCTGTGTTAAATCATCTTAAGTTTCATGGTTAAACGTAGATTTGACCAAGTTAGGTTAGGTTATAATTTCTGCTTGTCTTTGTTGTTGCTGTATACTGTCTTGAAAATCATGTGTTGCCATATAGATCAGATATACATGGAGTCGAGTTTTTCTCTCAGTTTATTTTAAAATTAGGAGGAGGTAAGAAAGTGTAATCTCGAACCCATCAACCTCTAGCAGCAGTAAGAACCGTTCAAATAGGTTCTCTAGACATTCACCTTTCGAGTACTTTTACTTAATTTCAAATTTTATTTAAGTGGGTTGACGCTTAAAAGTTTTATGTAGATAGTGAGTTCAACGACCTTTCAAGGTAGGTGTAACAGTATTTAGTAAAGGTGTCGGAATTGTATGCCATTAAAAGTTATTTACGTTCATAGAACTAATCCCGCACTACTGAAAGTTAGCCGGTGCACTATATAACTGTTACAGCACCCTTCTCCCCCGGTAGAATATAACAGACTTTGTTTCCATGTAGAATTTCCTGATTCTGCACAAGTTCTGTTACTTCGTATATTTCATTCAGCAGAAGATGGAGCATTGCCGTTGTGTTCGTTTATTTTCTGCACAACAATCCTCTTATTACAAAAGGATTGGAGCTATATAATAAAATCAAACGGGTTATAATATTTTAATAGCTTAAACCTTGCTACGTGCATTGATGTAACATAAAAAAACCAAGAGAAAGAAAAAAAGGAATGACCGGGCTCAATCGGTGAGTGGGCGTGGTTTTATACATATAAGTAAGTAAAGGAGAACCTGATAAAAATAGAAAAAAAATATAAACACTCACTCATTCACACTCAGAACAAAACATACAAAGGAAAAGAAAGAACTTATAATTAAACAAAATATATATACAGAACACGGTACTCCCAAACCCAACCCCGAAAAAGTCAATGTCCCTAATTTACATATTACATTATGAGAAACCCCCAAACAGTATTTATTAAGAAAAGAAAAGAACCAAACGCAACCCTAAAAACCACAGCTCTAGCATATCGTAAGTATAAACTTAAACTAAATTTACAAACATAATGGCAACATTTTCAAAAGTGCCCGCAAGACGTTAAACCGTTTTTACCTTGATAAGTAGTATATTTTTAGAAATTTAGGAACAAATAGTAAGGTAGTAACCAAAGAGCAGTAAATGCCAAAATAATTCAATAATTTCCATATATAAAAAACCCAATTTGGAAATGCCATCTTAGAACGGTAAAACTCCAGGCGTTCTGGTTCCGAAGTCAGAAGCGCATACAAAGAAAAAAAAGAACTCACCCTCGAGTTACTGGCATCGGAGTGGAACCAGTCGCTGGTCTACGTCAGCGAGTAGGCAGACTTACGCCCAGGCAGAGCGCATTTGACCTCGCATTCCCAGAAGAAGCGACAGCTCAAGGGATTAACGTGTCTCCCGCAGGAAGCTATAATAATTACGAACAATAAATTAATTTAATGAAGCCAAAAGTATTGTTTTATACAAACTCTATATACTCACCACGCTAAATAATGCGTGCCAGAAATTCGCATAAAGAAAACGAACGAAGCAAAACAGGACGTGTTATCTTGTGGCTATTCGAACAGCAAATGAATATTACATGTGTTAAAGCACCAAAGCAAGGAAATAAACCAGGAAAACCCTAATTTTATTCAAATAAATTTGCAGAATTCTTTGAAAAGGGAAAACACATCAGCATTTAATTATTGAAATACTTGGAAAGTCGCATATCTAATTAGTGCGTAAATTCCACGGTACAAAATTCTTAGAACGGATATTTATTTTTCTAATGAGCAGAAAGATTTATCAACTAACATAAATAGGAAGTTTATCATTAATTACAATACAAATTTTAATACATGAAAGGGTTATTTTAATTTACTGAAATAATTTTCGTGTTTAACGCCAAAGGAATTTAAGTAAAAATTATTACATATAAACTAATCAATTAGTTACGAAAATGAACGTAACAACCTGTACCGCAATTTAAGGTACCCTACATCTTTTTAAAAAGTCCCTACTTATAATGAAGTATGTAAAAAGCTACATTTGATTGGTAAGTCAATCACCTTGATCCACCGGTGTTGGCGCAAGAATAATAGAGATAAGCTTTTTCTTTACGACTTCTCTGCATAGATACATGCATTTCGTAAGTATAATTTCCCATATCGAGGTCGGGTTTCGTCACACGTCGAGTTTGGTTTCGTCACATGCCGGGGTTGGCTTCGTCGCATGTCGAAATAAAATAGCTAAGGAGTTGCTTATGCATGAGATTGATGATGTTGGTGAGGTTGATGTTGTTTGTATAAGACAACTTCTTGTAACATTATTTTGTAATGTTAACGAATAAACAGATCAATTAATTAAAATTCAATAACTTGTATAACTTATAGACAAAAAATTCCACAATAAATTACTTCATATTTTAGTTAGGCTTTCTTATAATAAAAGACCAGGGTTACAGATAGCTTCAGGCTACTAAACTATTAGAAATTCCAGCGGCAGGTCATCATTTAAAGCTATACCCTCGTAAATCAAATACAATAAACCTCTTTAAGTTTAGGTCGGTTACAGATTGACAAATCTGATAAAATTAAAATGGAATAGTACCTTTTAGCGTAAATAAAGGAAAGAAATTTTCAGTTTGAAAAGCTTAACCTTCTTAATACTTTCGTTGATTGACAGCGGGTTATAGAAAACGAAACATTATAAATAGCGAAAACTATTTCCAATTTGATTTGTTCAAAGATTACAAGTAATTTTAAGTAGTCTGGAGACATCCATTGTATTTAAAATCCATTTCGGCTCAAGTAGGTTAGCCGATCTTTGTTAATGGCAGATTACTGTTGCCATAGGTATGTTCCACATTTCAATAATTAAGAAATTCTTAGAAGGTACAATATAATTTAAACCCTTGGGAAAATAATTGCTTCCGTGACTCTCATCTAAAAAGGGGTTGGATTTGGTTTCTGAAATCTTGTTCTGTGGGAGGTTCTGTTCAGTCTTTGGATAACAGAAAATGACGTACATAATGATTAGGGTAGGAATTAGTCTATATAACTTAAGGCTTTAGCCAAAAGACAGAGAGTGTTTTCCAATGGGGTTGTCCGTGGTCAAGAAGTACAAAGAAACGTAGTTCGCGGGTAGCGTTCTCCGGCATCACAGATAGAATATTTCACTTCGTATCACGATAGTAAAAATTGGAAAGGAGTGATAACTCTTCCAATTCGCGAGGGTTATGCCCATATGTTCGCGGATTTATAGTGATACAAGGTAAATAATAAAAAGCTTGTAGGCGTGTGACGCACAAGTTAAGTGATATTGTCAAGAAGATCCTGCCGGGTTTGTGTGCCAGTCAATTCTTTAAAAATTATAAACAGAAGCAACAAGCGAGATTCTCTCCTCCAATTTAAGAACTGTTCTACGTTGGAAGACCAACCCTCAAACAATGGACAATTTTTAGTAAGTAAGTTTTTATAGTTAAGTAGGATGACCAATTTTTAGTTAGTTTGTTTGTTAGGACGTTTTGGCCATAAACCGCAGGATTAATTTAGTGTAAGATTTATAATATAAGTTTTCGTTCATATACAAGTGTTTGCGAACTACTTATGTACTCAAAATTTTCATAAATTCCATAGCCACCAATTCACTTAAATTTCTAAATTAAAATCAATGAATGTAAGAGGTTCACGTTTATTGCTCTGTGAATTAAATAGTTTTGTTTTCCGTTGATTAAGTCAATAGTTTTTTTTATTTTTTTATCATGGAAGTTGCATAAGTAAGAAAAAAAGTGAGTAATTGATTAAAAGAACAATTGTCCTCATTGGGATGACAAGTCTGTCAAGGTTTTATACGAACATTTGGACATTCTCAACTTGTCTGGCGCCCTTGGCAATTGCCATTAAGCCACAATATTTTATGAAAGGTAAGTGCCAAATCTTTTGTAGTATATTATAAATTAATTTAACCCTTTTTTTCAAATTTTAACCCTCTATATGATCCACGACCTTCCGCTAGCTAGTGCCGGTGACCCCCCTTTAATTTTTGTTTTACAGGCCGCCCCCATTTTATAATTTTACTGGAAAATACATACGTAGTAGCTTTTCCGCCTGTAACATTCTCTCCCATCTCGCATAAATCTGTTTATCGTAAATCTACCATCCATCCACTTCCTTCTTTCACATTTTACTTTCCACAACGACAGATGTAACGTCAGAGAATCGATCCCCGCAGTTTTATCGTTGCCAACTTCTACTTTATGTGGAACACATATTGGATTTTCGAATTTCTTATTAATATTCTTGAAACCTGCTTTTCCGATAATTTCCTTTACTCCGTGCCCCATCTCGTTAGTGCTCTCTAGAGAAAGCGGAAGTTCATCTTTAACACCATACCTAGAGAAAACAAATCTGCCGAACGATCCTCGTGGTTAGCTGAAGCACCACAAAATTTATTTTAGAATAAAAATTCTTTTGTTTACAGATGCTTGTTCGGCGTCAGGAAGCTCGTAAATTTTAACTAGCATTATATTGTTACTAAATGGTTCTGCAATTGACGTGTGTAGTCCATTGCCAATATCGGAACTAAATTATTGTAGTAGAAGTTTTCTGGCAGCAACCACAAATCAAATCACTCATTTGTTGGTTTAACTTTATTCCCAAGAAGTTGAGGAACGTTAATCACCTTGGAGGTGCTCATGTTTACCGTTCTAGCTACTGTCGAATACAAAATTACATCGTTTACGTTTAGGAAAGGTGCTCCCTTATATAAACTATAGAACGAGAACCGGAGGTTTTCGAATACACCCAAAACAAAATAAGGGGTAGAAGGGTAACTTAAAAGTGAGAAGTGAGTGCGAACGAACGTAAGCACATATGGAAAAGCTACGACATGTGTACTTTTTAGAATCGACCGAAAGTTATCGAGAACTCCTTTAAAGTCAGCGACCGCCAGAAGTACGGTCCACCCCCGCCAGCCGCGTAACGAGGCATGACTCAGCAACTTAAACTTTAATCTCGTAAGTTATACCGGATACGTACATACATTTCAGAAGCCAATTTGTCATCTTCCAACCAACTAGATACTCTTTTAATGGACAGTATACATTTGCTGTTACATAACAATTTCCAACAACGTAGATATATTTATGCCTCTAGTCTTGTTGTACCATACCCTTTATCAAAACTAGATCCAAAACCATTGCCTAATCGGACATCGCAGATTAAATCCGCTACATGATTCCCTATCTGTTTGCTAGTTATACGTTAAGTGTTAGGTCATTTCCACCTAGTTAAATATTCCAACAAACAAAACTATGAATTCCGTAATTTAATCTTCGTTTATTCGAAATACACATTTATATTTAATACGTTAAACCAAATTAATTCTCCACTACTAAACTTATGTAAGCTGTTCCTACAACCAAAGAAGTTGTCCTCCTCTACATAAATTAAAGGATTACACCAACCTCCCAAAGTGTTTCTACCATTCTACACGACATTCATCACTCAATTGCGCAACCACAAATGTAATTGTACTCAAAAACTGGTTTGTACATATAACCAATGACTCATTTTTAATTAAAAATAATGTTAACCATCAGATTTATACTAAGTAGTGTTTTATTTGTTTATTTTATATATACATACACTCATATATATATATATATATATATATATATATATATATACAGTATTGCCCGAAATAAACAGTACTGAAACTAAGTTGGCGGTGTTTTTATGCGTGCGCTGTCACACTCAAGTTAGCTAGTATAGACCTGTCAAGTAAACCTCAAACAAGTAATTAGTAGGGCCTAATTGTTAAAAATGGTGTTAAGTACAGAGGAGAAAGTGTTTCTGGTAGAGCATTATTTTCGTTCATACGGAATCGGCCGACGTAATGGTGCAAGTTTGCTATACGTGTCTGATCAATTTACACAAAGGTTTAATAAACGTTCTCCAAGTAATGCTGTAATTTTGAAGGTTATTGAAAAGTTTAGAAATACAGGTAGTGTATTGTGCCAACGAAAAGGAAACTCGGGGCGTCCCAGGACAGTTAACAACAACAATAACCATGAACGTGTTTTTGAGCAAATCTTAGAAAATCCGAAAGTCAGCCAGGCAAGGACAGCGTTACAACTTGATTTAAAAGAACTTCCTTTCAAAGAATCCTGAAGAAGCTGGGTACATTTTCGTATGTGATTCAGGTACATCAACAACTACATCCTCGGGATTATCGCAGTAGAGTGGAATATTGCGCCAGAATTCGCGCGTTACAGTATGAAAATCCTGAATTTTTGAAAAATGTTTGGTTTTCAGACGAAGCACATTTTCACTTGTCAGGCTATGTGAATCGTCGCACAAATCGATTTCTGGGCTTTGCCAGACCCGATGAGGTTCAAGAGGTTCCTTTACATAGTGAAAAAGTGAGTGTCTGGTGTGCTGTTTCCGGACACGGAATCATTGGTCCGTACTTTATCGAAGAGAATGGTAGGCAAGTCACACTTAATCAACAGAGGTACAGACAAATTTTAACACGATTTATCCCTGATCTACGTCAATTCTGTCGTGCACGTAACTTGGCATTTCGAAACCAATTTTTCAGCAGGACGGGGCAACTTGCCATACTGCTGCCGCAAGTCGTCAATTTCTTCAAGAACATTTTCCAAGCAAATTCATATCACGATTTACTGACTTCCCTTATCCTTCACATTCTCCAGACCTCACACCTCCAGACGCATACATTTGGGGCATGGCTAAAAATGCCGTTTTCAAACGTGCACCATAAACCATCGATGAATTAAAGGATGCCGTTAGAGTCTTCTTCGCAGCCCTGAGACAACCCTTATTCAATAACATGACCAGAAACTTAGAACATCGTTATGAAGTCTGTCTCGAACGAGGAGGTGCACATTTAGAACATATAATAAAGTGTCAATAAGATGTATTTTTAAATATACAAAAAAATTACAATTTCAGTACTGTTTATTTCGGGCAATACTGTATATATATATATATATATATATATATATATATATATATATATTCCTTAAGACTAGTAAGATAATGTTACTAAAAAATGTTTCGCAATAACTTTAATTGTATATTTTGTTACAAACAACTCATCCTAACTTATCTATTGCTGTTTAAAACGATGTAATCGAACCTCAAACCCACTAACCTCAACAACCTCATCAATCTCACCAACCTTATCATTTTCACCAACATAGTCTCAACAACATGAATATCACAAACTCGTCAACCACACTAACTTCATCAACTTCACCAACCTCGTTAACCTCGTCAACATCAACGCCAACAACATCAACAACCTCATAAACATTATCAACTTTGTAAACCTCGCCAACTTCAACCCCAACGATATCAACATCAATAACATCAACAACATCAACATCAACAACATCAACAACATCAACAACGTCAACAACATCAACAACATCAACAACATCAGCAACATCAACAACATCAACAACATCGACAACATCAACAACATCAACAACATCAACGACACTAACAACATCAACAGCATCAACAATTTTTTTTGGAAAAGTGTAACCTTCGGTTTTATTTTATAAATACCCATCAACTACCCTACATAATTTCATGTTAAAATTCATATTCTTATAATAGTATTTTAACGTAATATTTTAAAACCTGTTAAAACTTGAAAAATAGTTGATTGTGAGGCAGGTGTTCGCTTGGATTTCCAAGAAAACACGCAGCACCTGCATGTTAGTTTTCAAATAGTATAGCATTTGCTATCTTCCTTCAATACAATAGTGGGATACTTTCGTCTCACTTACCGATAATTTGCGATAGCAGGGGCAGAAGATTATTCGTCGTAGTTTTAAGTTAGTTCACGTTGGGTATTCGAAGGGTGCGAGGATGTAATTGTAGAAAGCTCTTTTAGGCGCGAAGTGCAATAAACATTCACGTGCATAATTAATTGGTTCAGTCGTGTAAAAGTCAAATAGTTTCTTTCACTACATAGTTGCTCCCGATTTTCTTTTTAAGGAGGATTTTAAGCACGTTGAATAAAGGGGTTATAAAGCCCACACGTTACTAGTTGTTATTAAGTAACGGAATATTTAAATTGCACCGGAGGCGTTTTGCATTGAGATTGTTTATGTGAAGAAATAAAACCCTGGCCCACGGACTCGCGTAGTTAGTTTTTACGTTAATTTAGGAAACTGTTATCATCATAAGATTAATAATAAGTTTAGTGCTTATCAGAGAAGTTAATGTGTGTCAAGTGATAATTATTAACCCGAAAATTCACGAAACTGGACCAGCGAACCATAGCGTATTTTATTCTTTGTTGGCTGTCCCAAAGGTATTCGAACCAGTTTAATCCGGTAAATTTCAATATTGGACGCGCATTATATCAACGATCACCTCACGTGATTCTTGGTGCTTATTTGAAATTCATCTTTTTTCTAAGTCGTTGGTTGATGTACCGTCCTGGAGTACAACATTGGCCGCAATTAATTAAGGTAAACCGAAGATTGAAAACTGAATTCCTGCGGTGTTTCACCATCTGTACTGTAAGTTATTATTGCCATATTATTTTATAAACTGAACTTGTTTACAATTTCGTATTATGTTCAATTTCGTACGGATAAAACTCTTTTAAAATATTCATTTTACGTTGACTTATTTAGTAAATTTAATCATTGTTGATACAGCGATAGGAGGATCCATTTTATAAAGAGTTTAAGTAATACTGTGAACAGGGATTCAGATCAAATATATTTAATTTAAAGACTCAATCCCCTAGTTCAGAATATCTTAAGTGATAACTTTATTACAGGTACAAGTTAGTGTTAAACTTGCATTATTGTTATTGATCATTTTTAAACAGGCAGGAGGTGTACAACAACTTGGCTAATAACTTGAGATAGTGTCATTCCCATATTTTGTCATACGGGTTTCTTGTCTGAGAAGAATAAATTTTCCCTCATTTTGCCGTTCTTCTATAAAAGACAGGGAATCCATGCCACTTTAGGCAGAACTCTACTAAAATAAGGGAGGTGCCCAGGATTCACCGGCTTAGTCAAGATAACTGTTATTACTCTCCACTCCCCTCCCCATTTTAACCCGCCCGTCGCCACTGCAGCCAGCCGAGCCGCGGTTTAGTTCGTTCCGTTGAGCTAACCGTGTTTGTTCATGCCTCTTCCCCCCTTATATCATCGTAACGTCAATTTTGGCATGTAACAAAAGGACTATTGTAAGTCGATTTCTAATTTTTTGATTGTATCGAATATGTAGTCGGTTGGTTCTGGTACTTATTAACAAACGAGATCGTTTTTGTAAGGGGGAAATATTAATCTTTTGGCTAGAAACGAGAAAATGGTTTTGCTGTACTAAATAATTAAACAGCCTTTAGACTTTTGTTAGTTTTTGCACATAGATAATGTTGGATAAAAAAGACATATAATTACGTTCACAGGCTACTTAACTTGGGTTAGATATCAATACTTGTGTTAAGAATTACGCCACTATGATATACCTACATTTCTAGTTTGTCTGTTTCAACTGAATTATTAAGAAAAGATATTTGTCACTTAATCTCACATACATTCTTGATATTCTGTCAGTTTCACTCGGCGGTTGCTACCACTTGGTTGACGTCAGAAATAAAGTGCATATTTTGTCAGTATGACATAATTTATTCCTGAAATAGGAAAATTGTTATGTAAAGATATGAACGGGACTCATAAAGACTACGCCCGATCTTAGGCTGAAGTAAATAGATATAGAGTAATAGAATCTGTAAGCATCATAATACAGAGTTCCTGCTAACAGATACATTAAATAAACAAGATGTGTCCAACTGATAGAATATGCCCTTTTAGTTACGACAGCCAACCAATAGCAACATCCGCTGAAGAGCATAGCTTAAACAAAATGTAGTAAAAGGTATTAGTTGTATATTCATACATCCATGTTTAAATTACTTGTAACATACTGTTTTAGTACAGTCAGTTATGTAAAAATAACTCTCTATTATTTCTCAAATTGGTTTATTTTCTAGTTTAATTTTAGCGTCCCAATTATTAGGATAACGGTTTTGTAGCATAAATATGTCTGCGATTTTAAACGGCTTCAAAAGCTCTGTTCCCAAGTAGCCAGAGCAAGGTTCTTGGAAAACATAATCCAAAGATTTAATTAACATTCCCAAGGTACGAAGCTTTACTTGGAAGGCACTTAACGTGTCAGAAAAGTAGTATCTACTAATAGATCTCAATCAAGTAGCTAAGACCCTAGTTATGTATAAAGCAGCCCGAGTTGTTTGAATAATTTTTAATTAGTTTGGGTACTTAACTAAAATTATAGTTTCGGAGTTTTCTTGTGAGGGAGATTTTGGCTATCCTAAAGCAATTGTTAGTTTTAATTAACTTTTAAGATTTATGACAGGCTTAACCTTTTCGATTATGAGAGCTAAACTGGACTGGGTATTTTTCAATTAACTTAAAGGTATATAAGGAGTTCAGCGTGGGATGGAAGGGGCTTTTTTATTTCGATGCTTCCGACAGACAGGGTTGATTTCTGTACTTCTGAAAGTAAAGTGATGTGTGTTCTTTATTTTATTCTGAGTAAGTACTTTCTCAGTTACTAAAACAGAGGTTATGGTATTTTTTTAAATAATGAACTCAAGGGTTGTGTTATGAATTATGTATCCGTAATTGTTTAACTAAATTGTGCCGACGTTCTGTAAAAATACCGACGTTCAGATTAAAGCTCTGAGTTTGGGCTTAAGTTGAACGCGTTGAAATGTTAATCCCTGAGTACTTATTTCGGAAGACAGCGAGGTTTCAGCAGGGTACACCGTTTCATTGTTATTTCGACGGTGGCCTGGGGGCTCACGCAAAAGCTTAGCAACGAAACCTACCTGATTACGCAATTTTCAGGTCGGGTATAGTAGTAAAGGACTCCCGTAGTGATAATCTTTGTGTGTACTTGAACGAGTTCCGTTACAGTAATAGTTGACCGGTGAAAAGGTCGTTTCTGTCCCGTTAATTGGAGACACCCTTGTTAACTTAGAGCGTGGGTCACAGTAGGTAACTTTATTAGAATACTGTATATATAATTAATTATTGTATTGGGGTGTTTAAGCCCGAAATTGGTTTTTATATCCTTAAAAAGTAGATTAATCCTAAGGAATTTAGACATTAATTTGGTTTAGTCATATAGTGTTTAGCTAGCCGGGGACTATAAAGCTCCACAGTAGTGCAGTGTTAAAATTTTCTGCGTGCGTATTTGTGACAATCTTTTCCCGTTCTCAAGAACAAAGTGCAACGAGTGATAATACCTTGATAAGGTCCGTAAGCCTTCCCCTCCCTTACGGTGGCGTATTGTATATAATGACAAATATTGTATATATTTTGTACTCATATGTCATTAGGTTAAGGTTTAATTAGTTGTACAGTTAATAAAACAATCTACATTTATATCTTAGTGTGTTGTAGCTTAATGAACCTCACCCTCTCACCGACTGTAGCAAGCTTGCGAGGCAATGTTCCGAAACGTTTGGGTACTTTAGATTTAGGGGTCATGCCCTATTATTATATTGGTAATTTGATACCCTCACGAAGCAGGTTTGTATATTAGTTACATACTATCATTTAAAAATGTTTTTGTTCCACATCTCGATGATAATAACGCAAGCTATAAGTACAGTCTTAATGTATTTACACATACACGGTTGTCAATAGGATCACATGCAGAATACAAAATCATCTCTAGTTAATATTCTAAAATCTTCTAATAAGTAGGTACATACATCCAGACAATAGGTGTCTTTTTAAATAGTATATCCCGTAAACATACTGTTATCTAGAGTACAAATTTTGTTATACCTACATCTAGTGCTAATAATAATTGTTGTCTCTAGCAGTGTAGAATTGAACTAGAATAAATAATGCATAATCTTTTTTATCGCGTTTTATTAAACCATTTTTTTAACAACAAAAAGTATTTTGTTTTGCACATTGCATATTATTATTACCATGCATATAGCAATGAATATTATATAATAAACGGTTGTTACGTAGATTAGCCACCTAGCAATAGCATTTTACTCTAAGAAGACATAATTGGTGTATGCTGGGTTGCCTATCATATAATTACCAACTGTTAATTTCAAATAGGTAGTTTGTCACCTTACTAATCACTTTATCCCTGACAAGTCTTAATTTCTGTACGTTGGGTTGCCTGCCATACATACGCATATATTTTTTAGAATTCATTTAAGTTTTAGTACACGGTTTATTGCTTTTTACGCTACATTGTCTGGTCTCTTTCTAGCATTAATTCAACTTAAATGTCTTACAAACCTCCGGGTGTATTTTTTATTAACGTGCTTTTTAAGACATTATCCTAGAAAAGGTAATATTGCACAATATTTGCAAAAATTTTAGTTTCCTTGCATAAAAACAGCATCATTATTCTTGAACGTATTTGTTTGTATAATTATACGCTTAGCGTTGCGGTTGGCATCAAGAGTAATATTTAAAAACAGTACCCTTGTGATATTGTCGGAGACTTTCACGGCCGTTCATTTATATTTCCAATGCTCCACCCAATGGTACTACATTGGCCAGGAGGCGAGTTTTTTGTTGCCTGGAAATTTAGAATTTTGCCGAACCCTTACCGTTCGAGGCAAGGTAGGGATCTTTAACGTGCGTGACAACACTCACACACGGGACCTCCATTTAACCTCTCATCCGAACGAGGGCGTAATTTTTGTGAAAAATGCTCACCTGCCATTTTTCAAGCAGTCGGCCGTGTCGGGATTTGAACCCAGAGCCTTGGAATTCGTAGTCTTACGCTTACTCCATTGATCCACGGCGACGCCTGACTTTCACGGCAGGAGTCATTATAATTATTTATGGTTCCGGGTTGGGACCGTGTCATTTTATAAATTAAGGTCGACGTTTCGCCCACTTTTGTAATAAGGGACTTCATTAGGACAATAAAATAAAAATTATTATTATTATTTTTTTTTATTGTTATCAGTTACTTCGCCACAAGACACCTCTTGGCTATGAATGGGCTAGTGAGTCTGCTAGTTCAGGGGTAACTCTTCTCTTTACACGTTAACTAGTTTATTTAATATTATCATTTTTATCTTTAAGAAAAAATAATAATAATAATAAAAAAATAATAACAATAATTTTTATTTTATTGTTCTGATGAAGCCCCTTACAAAAGTGGGCGTAACGTCGACCTTAATTTATAAAATGACACGTTCCCAACTCGGAACCATAAATAATTATAAACAGTACCCTTATTTCTAAATAGATGTCCTTATATAGCCATTAAAAGTAATATTATGTGTTTGAATTTTGCAATCTGACGTTGAAACATTTCAATGTGGTTATATAAAATTATTGAAGTTTTTTAAGCAATAAACATTAAAAATTTAAATTCTGTACTTATATCAGTAACATTGTTTCATTTCAGTGTAGTTGTATAAATTATTATTCATGCATTCTAAGTAAAAAGTCACATTAAGGTAAACCCATCATGTTACGAGTAGTATAATTCTGCCGTTCTTTTGAAACATTATATGATACTTTATATTTAATACAAAAATAATTCTTGAAGCGGAAGTTTTCGGGGCGAAGTCTTTTTGCTGTGGGAGCCCCCGAGCTAAATTCTTCACCACGTGCACGTTTTTGCCTAACCTAAGCTCTCCGCTCTCAAGATGTAATGAGAGTATTACGGTAAGTGAAAATAATATATAATATTTATTACTAACTAATTTTTTTCTGAAATTAATAGGACTCTAGCAGCGGTGATGACAAGGCTAAAACAAGAAAATTGAATAAAGACAATTAAAGAATGTAAATTTTTTGAAAATAAAGCACTAAAGTTTGTGTTTTTCTTAAAAATTATATATTTGATCTAAAAATAATTCTTGAAAAAGAGGCTCTTAGGGTGAAGTCCTAGTACTGCTAAATTCTTCACCACGTGCACGTTTTTGCTTAGCCTAAAATTTCCGTCATAAAATATTCAATTACCTAATGGGACAGAGTCCCGTTCCGCATTCATCATTTGAGAATGATTACGATTATTGTTGCTAACCTAAAATGTCAAGTATTCAATTAAAACTAATAAGGTACGACGACGAGAGTAAAAAGAGAGCAAAGCCCTAGGGAGACGCGTTCCTCATTAAGCAAAGAACCGCCCAACCAAGAGACGATCCCCGGCGCGGTGCCCCCAAACCACGGCGAAAGCGAAGACCTGGGAAGCCCATTCCACATTCAGCTTTAAGCAATCTATCAACCAACAAAGACACCTGCCCTGCACCTCACAACCTCCTAACGCCAACAAACCGTTCACTAAACCAGTCTGTTTCAGAAACCGCTTTGTTATTCTACTTTAGTTAATGTTAGAACAGCTGTTGGTTGTAATGGAACATCAAGAAGATATTGGTTATGAACTCCATCACAAACAATATGAATTGATTTTTCACCATTACTATTTGGCAAAGTAGTTGCAACGCTTATCGTTATTACGATTTAATAAAGCAATTGAAGAAGTTACTAATTCCTTGCTTATGATCTGAATTGCTACAAATATGTAACTCGAGGTTTAATACCTCATTTAGTTAAAGTAATGAATAAACTAGACACAAAATTAAGTATTCAAAGTTTTAGAATTTCATACAGAGTTGTTTATTAGCCGTTCAATGAATTAGCTTGTTAATCCTTGAAAAACTTTCTTTTGAAGATAGTATAGCATAATGTAGGATCAGTCGATCCCTTGAAAAAGTTTTTGAGTGGGCAGATTGTTTGTTCCATTAAATATTTATTTAAGTTAAAAATATGCAAGGCCAGAGTCTGATACTAGCAATAACAATGAGGAATGCAATAATGACATTACATTTGATTTTCCAATGCTCCACCCGAAAGTACTACATTGGCCAGGAAGCGAGTTTTTTTTACCTGGAAAATTTTGAATTTTGCCGAACCCTTGCTGTTCCAAGCAAGGTAGGGATCTTTAACGTGCGTGACAACACTCACACACGGGACCTCCATTTTACCTCTCATCCGAACGAGGGTGTATTTTTGTGAAAATGCTCGCCTAACATTTTCAAGCGGACCGTGTCGGGATTCGAACCCGGGACCTTGGGCGTAGTAGTCACACACATACCACTACGCCACGGAGCCGCCTAATGATGCAATAATGACAGCAATTCTGCAAAACCTAAACCTGCTTTAAAAGGTTAGTAGATAGTTTATATCGCGTGGTCAACCGCTGAGGAAATTTGGTATAGACTATTTAGGAAATCCGAGGAATTCCCAGAATTTCGATGAAATCCAAGGAAATCCAAGGAAATCCTGAAACGTATGAACTGTTTTGTTGCGGCATTCGGTGCGGGCGATTTTCTTTGCTTACTTTACTTTTCTTTCTTGCCTGCACGAAATACCGTAACAATTTAATAAACAAAAAAAGCTGTCCTTTATTATCTCCATTTTGTCGATTTCTCGAATACTAAACTTTTTACTCATTTAACCAAATTTGTATCTCGTGCCATTTCTGAGATCCTAATAGTGCGAATACTTATCCGCGCCACATCGTATTCTCCATGTCGGTGCAATTTCTGATCGACACAAATAACTGGTTATTGATTTCTGTAACGTTAGTGTTAACAGTTGCGATGTACTAAGATTACAAGTGGCAGTTTCAAGTATGCTAACAAACTCCATTTGATGCAATAATGGACACCTGATATAATTTTAAATTACCTGACACGTTTATGTACAAGACATTATTCACCTAAATGGATGTTTTAAGATGCATTAGTATGCATGATATGTAAGATAAACATACGAATGTTTCGGCACGTGGTTGATTGCTCCTCTCTATTTAGAGCTAAATATATTTATGAATTTCAAATAGGTATATCTGAATAATTTCCGCTTAATGTAATCCGTTCATGTCATTTTCTAAAGTTATAGCTGGTTCACAGAATGTCAATCAAAGAGACAAAAAAAACGAAACCTTTTATTATAACATGTCCAAATAAATATACTGAAAAGCATAATCCTCCTGCGGTAAGAAAGGATATTGACATAAAGATTTGGAAGCACATGCATTGCAGCTTAGGTTCTCAAATGAAAAATATAGAAATATTTAAAAGTGATTGAATTACGTAGTAGCATAGTAAACGTATTTACAGTTAAAAAGTGCACCTACTGGTGAGGTGCTAAGCTGAAGCAAATCACAACATCCATCTCAACGGTTTTCTTGATTCCATGGTTCAATATGATACACTATATCGTGCGAAGAAGAACCAAAAAGTAAAATAAGCAAAGAAATTAGCCCGCATCGAGTACCGCAACAAAAAGGGAAAGAAAAGGAATCCATAAGTAATGCCGTGCTAGCTAAAACGTTGTAGATTGGGGCGAGTCAGAAAGAAAAACACAGGAAACCTAAAGAATTCTTATTTACAAAACTCTAGTTAAAAAACTGGATACGAAAAGAACATTTACAAAACCTCCAGAAAAAAATTATGGTACAAAGGGAACATCAGCTCGCGTAGAAAATAACATTTACCCAGAACATATCCCCAAAGATTTATTTATACAGTATCAAAATGTACGCAAAATAATTTATACTCTTTAATTACCTAGAACTAATTTTTAACTACAATTCAAGAAACGGGTAATAGATTGATTTCAATTGTAACGTGCATTTTATAGCTTATTTATTGTTGTTAATTTGATGGTGTTCCTCATGTATATTTTGACATTTTAAGTTAAGTGTAAATAATGTTTTGCTTCAAATTCTAGTCTAATTAATGTAATAATAAAATAATATTTAAATGTGGGAAAAATACTAGTGTAGATAAGCGAACCACAAAGTGTTAATGCCTTTGAGTAGATAACAAACTTAGCACAGAATATGTGTATCAAATATTTGATATTTTGTAAGGTAAAAGTTAATTATGCTGAAGTTAATTATAGATTGCATCGTTCTTGTCTTGCCGTAAATATAAATTTTGTTCCTTATGTGGTTATTAACAAGTCTAGATAAGATACGATAAGCGGTTGGAATAACGAGGAATTGAATAAACAGATGAAGAGTCGGAGTTCGTTCTTGGTTCCTATACATTAATTACGTGAAAATACTGTTGCTGTTGCTTTGAAAATAGTGAGGAGTCGTGTTTTGTTCTTGATTCCGACATACTAAGTACGTTAAAAATACTGTTTCCTCTTTGCTTTGACTAGTGAGAATTAATGCGGGATTTTTTTTTCGTATTGTTCATGTACGAGCACGGCACGATTTTTTAGTTGTTTTCTTGTGAAATAAAAATTGTATATTAACTGTACAAAAGTGTTTTACGGAACATTTTGACGGACGTACTTGAGTGATACACGTGCTTTACCCATTGTGGTTCTTTCTAGTTGTTTTGTCTTCTGATATTTAAACTGTGTGTGCGATCTAGTCTAGTGTCCCTTTGTTTTATCAGATTAGTGCATACTTTGGCTTATTTAAATACAGTGGATACTGTAGTTTCTGAATTTTCTAACCCCAACGAATCTAAAATAGATCATCGCTTGCGCGAATTTCGTTATTCAAAAGCATTAGATTTTTCTTTGTTACCATAGGTAGCAAATAAAACACCTCGCGTTACTGTTAGTTTAATGCATTACAGCGTGCCTTGAAAGCGTGATCCTAAATTTTTATTACCATTTTTTTACGATTTGTGTTACAAAAGATTTCGAAATTACTGTCTCAGGAAATAGAGTTAACAAGAATTTATCAATGCTACATAGTTCCATCAGCATGATAATGTCTGCTGCTAACGCCAGTGAAATACATAGGTGTGATTAGTGTAAAGTGTAAGAAATTCCATCAACACCCGCACAGTCAAGGGTGAAGTGCTTCGTTAGTGCAGGACATCGTGAATCCCACACTTCAATTGTAGGGAAACGTTACTGAAGGACCTTTTGTAAGTTGAACTATTTTCTACTTGTTATTACTGTAAATATCTATTCGTGGCTTTGCCATCTCTTTGTCGTTCTGATACCTTTTGCAATAGACTTGCATGCTATTTTAAAACAAAAAAAAAAGAAAGAACAATCAATACTACTGAATTACTCATATCAATTGTGTCTTACCTATTTATTTACTGAATTACTCATATCAATTGTGTCTTACCTATTTATTTTTTTTAACATTTTGTCTGATTTATGTTTAATTGGTGTGTGAGGAAACGTTTCTGCTACTCCCCAATATTAACTCGCTTTGTACTAAACATTTTTCTGTATTGCTTTTACCGTTGTTATATTATATAGTTTATCTAAACAGTTTCTTTTATTTACATTCTACAAAGTACTGAATAACTTAGACGTTTCATTGCTGCTGTGCTTATTCTTTTTTTTTCAGGTTTGCTTAACTAATTAACTTTTTTTCAGGTTTTATCACTAACTCCTTACAGCCGCGTACATTGTATGTTGGTCAGCTTTCTACGACCCCCCCCCCCCCCTACTCTCCGATTGAGCCCGGTCATTTCTTTGGCTTTCTTTGTGTTACGTAGCACAATCCAATTATTAAAACTCCTTATATATAAAATATTCATTCAGAAAAAACAATTCATATAATTATATACTTACTGAGTGTTCACAATTTTTTAAAAATAACTTTAAAAAAATAATGTAGCAGTAGACCGCAGTTGAAATGTAGTTCAGCCGTAATAGTATAGAATTATATGTAGTGTCGCATAAACAATATCGTAAGTCTAAAACAATGTATATGGTTCATTTGCTTTAACTTTAGGATGACGTCACAACTGGATAAAATGCTACATTGCCTATGTTAGTTGAAATTCTAATATGTTTAATAAAAGATATACAAATACTCCCATTGGCAAGAGGAATTGGTGGCAACACTGTACAGAACTGCCACCCTTTATTGTATTAAATGACAGTATCCTTCAAGCGCAATTGTAGGTACATATTCATTTGCATACAGTTGCCTACACTTCATTACTAGATTTGGCGTCATCCTAAAGTTAAAGCCAATGGACTATATAAACAAATTTATAGACAGTCCATGCGGATTTTATTATATAATTATCTCTAACGATTGAAGCGAAGTAAGTTCAATTTCCACAACGAGACCTGTTACTTACTTGCTTCAGGATTTAAATAATAAACAAGTCTTGCGTGCCTTCAATGGTGAGGAGTTACAGGTTAAGAATTCTCCATACAAAATTTAGCTGAAAAAGTGGTTAAGAAGAGAAACAAGGGCGAGAATGGTTAATTACAAGGGTATGGGTTTAAGGACGCAAGCTCTCAAAGGGAAACATGTATTTTGTGGAAATTCAATACAAATCAAGCAAATTTTTTATGAAAGACACAGCCGTACTGAATGTTGGAACAGACGAGTTATGGTACGCAACTCTGAATACGTCGTTAAGAAGTGAAAACATGAATGGAAATTTCAGAAGACAACGTTTTTGTAAAATCACTACACGGATTGGACTGGAACATCCCTGCGACCAATTAATTTATCAACTCTAGGTTTAAGTTTGCTTTGGAAGGAATTGTACCTGTAAATTTAACTGTTTTTATGTAAAAGGGTTGTTAAAGAAAAACATCATCAGCCGCTACTTGCCAGCTAACGAAGTTGAGAATCTTGAACAATTCAGTGTGACAACTTAGAAGCAGTTACGAAAGGATAGCCAATCTAACCATTGTTTATTCCATCAAAATTTTTTAAATTTTGCAAAGCAGAACGTATATTTATTAAAGAACTGTGTTTTTTAAATACATTTTAATTAAAATAGTTTTATTAAAATATGTATTCAGAGCGGGTATGTACATCAAAATTAGAGAAAAATTACTTTATTTAAGCCCTAAAGGTGTCTTGCTAGCAAAGTAACTGAATAACAATAGAAAATCGCAGTTTAAACATGTAAGTTTTAAAATAAAAAATATTGTACTTACCTAAAATTTTCAAACGTAGAAAATACTGCAACACTATACACTTAACGCCTTTGCGTTTTTTCAAAAATTAATTTAAATGGACTTTAGTATCATTTTCTTTCTTATGGATACACATAGAGAAAGCATAAATAATGCTTTTTACTTTAAGCTAATTTAATACCACTTCCTTAAATTTCAATGTTTGAGTTATTAGCATTTGTAGGCAAATACCTTCAAATTGACCACTAATCAGTTTTAACGTAATTTAGTAAACGACTGCAATATTTCTGTAGCATTTATACGCATAGAGACCCCGTGTGGTTGGTGGCTACCCATCGGGCGCGTCCCCAGGTGGCGGATAGGGGACCCAGTGTCACCGTACGAGTAATCGTTCGCTGCCATCGGGTTATGTGACAGAATAAGCCTAGCACTCGTAATGATCCAGAGCGCTGAGTAGCATAAAACCCACAATATGCGGGGAACGAGTGTACGTCAATGCGTACTAAACCCCGCATGATGATGGTTTAGGTTAATCTCACATCGCGGACCAAACCTGCTACATGGGCCGGTAGCGGTCTGCACAGGGTCTAGGCCACCTCGTGTTTGTGCCGTGCGAGGCGACCCGTGTCGGTCGGATGATGGGATCCTGGTGGTTGAGCCACACCTGAGGCGGTTTAGATCCTCAGTGTCTGGCAACACGCCACTTTGGCCCAGATTTCACCTAGACGGGGGGTCGAGACTAACCCATCTCGATCAATCGGCTGTGTCGTCGGGTCAGACTGCCGACTGGGTGAGTTCTTGGAGGTGAAGGGCGTGCAGCCGGTACTGTGGGTGAGCAGCACATGCTACATGTGTGCTGCTACAAAGCGGTATGCGGGAAGTTTTCGGGGCGAAGTCTTTTGCTGTGGAGCCCCTGAGCTAAATTCTTCACCACGTGCACGTTTTTGCCTAACCTAAGCTCTCCGCTCTCAAGATGTAATGAGAGTATTACGGTAAGTGAAAATAATATATAATATTTATTACTAACTAATTTTTTTCTGAAATTAATAGGACTCTAGCAGCGGTGATGACAAGGCTAAAACAAGAAAATTGAATAAAGACAATTAAAGAATGTAAATTTTTTGAAAATAAAGCACTAAAGTTTGTGTTTTTCTTAAAAATTATATATTTGATCTAAAAATAATTCTTGAAAAAGAGGCTCTTAGGGTGAAGTCCTAGTACTGCTAAATTCTTCACCACGTGCACGTTTTTGCTTAGCCTAAAATTTCCGTCATAAAATATTCAATTACCTAATGGGACAGAGTCCCGTTCCGCATTCATCATTTGAGAATGATTACGATTATTGTTGCTAACCTAAAATGTCAAGTATTCAATTAAAACTAATAAGGTACGAAGACGAGAGTAAAAAAGAGAGCAAAGCCCTAGGGAGACGCGTTCCTCATTAAGCAAAGAACCGCCCAACCAAGAGACGATCCCCGGCGCGGTGCCCCCAAACCACGGCGAAAGCGAAGACCTGGGAAGCCCATTCCACATTCAGCTTTAAGCAATCTATCAACCAACAAAGACACCTGCCCTGCACCCTCACAACCTCCTAACGCCAACAAACCGTTCACTAAACCAGTCTGTTTCAGAAACCGCTTTGTTATTCTACTTTAGTTAATGTTAGAACAGCTGTTGGTTGTAATGGAACATCAAGAAGATATTGGTTATGAACTCCATCACAAACAATATGAATTGATTTTTCACCATTACTATTTGGCAAAGTAGTTGCAACGCTTATCGTTATTACGATTTAATAAAGCAATTGAAGAAGTTACTAATTCCTTGCTTATGATCTGAATTGCTACAAATATGTAACTCGAGGTTTAATACCTCATTTAGTTAAAGTAATGAATAAACTAGACACAAAATTAAGTATTCAAAGTTTTAGAATTTCATACAGAGTTGTTTATTAGCCGTTCAATGAATTAGCTTGTTAATCCTTGAAAAACTTTCTTTTGAAGATAGTATAGCATAATGTAGGATCAGTCGATCCCTTGAAAAAAGTTTTTGAGTGGGCAGATTGTTTGTTCCATTAAATATTTATTTAAGTTAAAAATATGCAAGGCCAGAGTCTGATACTAGCAATAACAATGAGGAATGCAATAATGACATTACATTTGATTTTCCAATGCTCCACCCGAAAGTACTACATTGGCCAGGAAGCGAGTTTTTTTTACCTGGAAAATTTTGAATTTTGCCGAACCCTTGCTGTTCCAAGCAAGGTAGGGATCTTTAACGTGCGTGACAACACTCACACGGGACCTCCATTTTACCTCTCATCCGAACGAGGGTGTATTTTTGTGAAAAATGCTCGCCTAACATTTTTCAAGCGGACCGTGTCGGGATTCGAACCCGGGACCTTGGGCGTAGTAGTCACACACATACCACTACGCCACGGAGCCGCCTAATGATGCAATAATGACAGCAATTCTGCAAAACCTAAACCTGCTTTAAAAGGTTAGTAGATAGTTTATATCGCGTGGTCAACCGCTGAGGAAATTTGGTATAGACTATTTAGGAAATCCGAGGAATTCCCAGGAATTTCGATGAAATCCAAGGAAATCCAAGGAAATCCTGGAAACGTATGAACTGTTTTGTTGCGGCATTCGGTGCGGGCGATTTTCTTTGCTTACTTTACTTTTCTTTCTTGCCTGCACGAAATACCGTAACAATTTAATAAACAAAAAAAGCTGTCCTTTATTATCTCCATTTTGTCGATTTCTCGAATACTAAACTTTTTACTCATTTAACCAAATTTGTATCTCGTGCCATTTCTGAGATCCTAATAGTGCGAATACTTATCCGCGCCACATCGTATTCTCCATGTCGGTGCAATTTCTGATCGACACAAATAACTGGTTATTGATTTCTGTAACGTTAGTGTTAACAGTTGCGATGTACTAAGATTACAAGTGGCAGTTTCAAGTATGCTAACAAACTCCATTTGATGCAATAATGGACACCTGATATAATTTTTAAATTACCTGACACGTTTATGTACAAGACATTATTCACCTAAATGGATGTTATAAGACGCATTAGTATGCATGGCATGTAAGATAAACATACGAATGTTTCGGCACGTGGTTGATTGCTCCTATCTATTTAGAGCTAAATATATTTATGAATTTCAAATAGGTATATCTGAATAATTTCCGCTTAATGTAATCCGTTCATGTCATTTTCTAAAGTTATAGCTGGTTCACAGAATGTCAATCAAAGAGACAAAAAAAACGAAACCGTTTATTATAACCTGCCCAAATAAATATACTGAAAAGCATAATCCTCCTGCGGTAAGAAAGGATATTGACATATAAATTTGGAAGCACATGCATTGCAGCTTAGGTTCTCAAATGAAAAATATAGAAATATTTAAAAGTGATTGAATTACGTAGTAGCATAGTAAACGTATTTACAGTTAAAAAGTGCACCTACTGGTGAGGTGCTAAGCTGAAGCAAATCACAACATCCATCTCAACGGTTTTCTTGATTCCATGGTTCAATATGATACACTATATCGTGCGAAGAAGAACCAAAAAGTAAAATAAGCAAAGAAATTAGCCCGCATCGAGTACCGCAACAAAAAGGGAAAAAAGGAATCCATAAGTAATGCCGTGCTAGCTAAAAAGTTGTAGATTGGGGGAGTCAGAAAGAAAACACAGGAAACCTAAAGAATTTTATTTACAAAACTCTAGTTAAAAACTGGATACGAAAAGAACATTTACAAAACCTCCAGAAAAAATTATGGTACAAAGGAACATCAGCTCGCGTAGAAAATAACATTTACCCAGAACATATCCCCAAAGATTTATTTATACAGTATCAAAATGTACGCAAAAATAATTTATACTCTTTAATTACCTAGAACTAATTTTTAACTACAATTCAAGAAACGGGTAATAGATTGATTTCAATTGTAACGTGCATTTTTATAGCTTATTTATTGTTGTTAATTTGATGGTGTTCCTCATGTATATTTTGACATTTTAAGTTAAGTGTAAATAATGTTTTGCTTCAAATTCTAGTCTAATTAATGTAATAATAAAATAATATTTAAATGTGGGAAAAATACTAGTGTAGATAAGCGAACCACAAAGTGTTAATGCCTTTGAGTAGATAACAAACTTAGCACAGAATATGTGTATCAAATATTTGATATTTTGTAAGGTAAAAGTTAATTATGCTGAAGTTAATTATAGATTGCATCGTTCTTGTCTTGCCGTAAATATAAATTTTGTTCCTTATGTGGTTATTAACAAGTCTAGATAAGATACGATAAGCGGTTGGAATAACGAGGAATTGAATAAACAGATGAAGAGTCGTAGTTTGTTCTTGGTTGCTATACATTAATTACGTGAAAATACTGTTGCTGTTGCTTTGAAAATAGTGAGGAGTCGTGTTTTGTTCTTGATTCCGACATACTAAGTACGTTAAAAAATACTGTTTCCTCTTTGCTTTGACTAGTGAGAATTAATGCGGGATTTAATTTTCGTATTGTTCATGTACGAGCACGGCACAATTTTTTTAGTTGTTTTCTTGTGAAATAAAAATTGTATATTAACTGTACAAAAGTGTTTTACGGAACATTTTGACGGACGTACTTAAGTGATACACGTGCTTTACCCATTATGGTTCTTTCTAGTTGTTTTGTCTTCTGATATTTAAACTGTGTGTGCGATCTAGTCTAGTGTCCCTTTGTTTTATCAGATTAGTGCATACTTTGGCTTATTTAAATACAGTGGATACTGTAGTTTCTGAATTTTCTAACCCCAACGAACCTAAAATAGATCATCGCTTGCGCGAATTTCGTTATTCAAAAGCATTAGATTTTTCTTTGTTACCATAGGTAGCAAATAAAACACCTCGCGTTACTGTTAGTTTAATGCATTACAGCGTGCCTTGAAAGCGTGATCCTAAATTTTTATTACCATTTTTTACGATTTGTGTTACAAAAGATTTCGAAATTATTGTCTCAGGAAATAGAGTTAACAAGAATTTATCAATGCTACATAGTTCCATCAGCATGATAATGTCTGCTGCTAACGCCAGTGAAATACATAGGTGTGATTAGGGTAAAGTGTAAGAAATTCCATCAACACCCGCACAGTCAAGGGTGAAGTGCTTCGTTAGTGCAGGACATCGTGAATCCCAAACTTCAATTGTAGGGAAACGTTACTGAAGGACCTTTTGTAAGTTGAACTATTTTCTACTTGTTATTACTGTAAATATCTATTCGTGGCTTTGCCATCTCTTTGTCGTTCTGATACCTTTTGCAATAGACTTGCATGTTTTTTTTTAAACAAAAAAAAAGAAAGAAAGAACAATCAATACTACTGAATTACTCATATCAATTGTGTCTTACCTATTTATTTACTGAATTACTCATATCAATTGTGTCTTACCTATTTATTTTTTTTAACATTTTGTCTGATTTATGTTTAATTGGTGTGTGAGGAAACGTTTCTGCTACTCCCCAATATTAACTCGCTTTGTACTAAACATTTTTCTGTATTGCTTTTACCGTTGTTATATTATATAGTTTATCTAAACAGTTTCTTTTATTTACATTCTACAAAGTACTGAATAACTTAGACGTTTCATTGCTGCTGTGCTTATTCTTTTTTTCAGGTTTGCTTAACTAATTAACTTTTTTCAGGTTTTATCACTAACTCCTTACAGCCGCGTACATTGTATGTTGGTCAGCTTTCACGACCCCCCTACTCTCCGATTGAGCCCGGTCATTTCTTTGGCTTTCTTTGTGTTACGTAGCACAATCCAATTATTAAAACTCCTTATATATAAAATATTCATTCAGAAAAAGCAATTCATATAATTATATACTTACTGAGTGTTCACAATTTTTTAAAAATAACTAAAAAATAATGTAGCAGTAGACCGCAGTTGAAATGTAGTTCAGCCGTAATAGTATAGAATTATATGTAGCGTCGCCTAAACAATATGGTAAGTCTAAAACAATGTATATGGTTCATTTGCTTTAACTTTAGGATGACGTCACAACTGGATAAAATGCTACATTGCCTATGTTAGTTGAAATTCTAATATGTTTAATGAAAGATATACGAATACTCACATTGGCAAGAGGAATTAGTGGCAACACTGTACAGAATTGCCACCCTTTATTGTGTTAAATGACAGTATCCTTCAAGCGCAATTGTAGGTACCTATTCATTTGCATACAGTTGCCTACACTTCATTACTAGATTTGTCGTCATCCTAAAGTTAAAGCGAATGGACTATATGTATAAACAAATTTATAGACAGTCCATGCGGATTTTATTATATAATTATCTCTAACGATTGAAGCGAAGTAAGTTCAATTTCCACAACGAGACCTGTTACTTACTTGCTTCAGGATTTAAATAATAAACAAGTCTTGCGTGCCTTCAATGGTGAGGAGTTACAGGTTAAGAATTCTCCATACAAAATTTAGCTGAAAAAGTGGTTAAGAAGAGAAACAAGGGGCGAGAATGGTTAATTACAAGGGTATGGGTTTAAGGACGCAAGCTCTCAAAGGGGAAACATGTATTTTGTGGAAATTCAATACAAATCAAGCAAATTTTTTTATGAAAGACACAGCCGTACTGAATGTTGGAACAGACGAGTTATGGTACGCAACTCTGAATACGTCGTTAAGAAGTGAAAACATGAATGGAAATTTCAGAAGACAACGTTTTTTGTAAAAATCACTACACGGATTGGACTGGAACATCCCTGCGACCAATTAATTTATCAACTCTAGGTTTAAGTTTGCTTTGGAAGGAATTGTACCTGTAAATTTAACTGTTTTTTATGTAAAAGGGTTGTTAAAGAAAAACATCATCAGCCGCTACTTGCCAGCTAACGAAGTTGAGAATCTTGAACAATTCAGTGTGACAACTTAGAAGCAGTTACGAAAGGATAGCCAATCTAACCATTGTTTATTCCATCAAAATTTTTTTAAATTTTGCAAAGCAGAACGTATATTTATTAAAGAACTGTGTTTTTTTAAATACATTTTAATTAAAATAGTTTTATTAAAATATGTATTCAGAGCGGGTATGTACATCAAAATTAGAGAAAAATTACTTTATTTAAGCCCTAAAGGTGTCTTGCTAGCAAAGTAACTGAATAACAATAGAAAATCGCAGTTTAAACATGCAAGTTTTAAAATAAAAAATATTGTACTTACCTAAAATTTTCAAACGTAGAAAATACTGCAACACTATACACTTAACGCCTTTGCGTTTTTTCAAAAATAAATTTAAATAGAGTTTAGTATCATTTTCTTTCTTATGGATACACATAAAGAAAGCATAAATAATGCTTTTTACTTTAAGCTAATTTAATACCACTTCCTTAAATTTCAATGTTTGAGTTATTAGCATTTGTAGGCAAATACCTTCAAATTGACCACTAATCAGTTTTAACGTAATTTAGTAAACGACTGCAATATTTCTGTAGCATTTATACGCATAGAGACCCCGTGTGGTTGGTGGCTACCCATCGGGCGCGTCCCCAGGTGGCGGATAGGGGGGACCTAGTGTCACCGTACGAGTAATCGTTCGCTGCCATCGGGTTATGTGACAGAATAAGCCTAGCACTCGTAATGATCCAGAGCGCTGAGTAGCATAAAACCTACAATATGCGGGGGAACGAGTGTACGTCAATGCGTACTAAACCCCGCATGATGATGGTTTAGGTTAATCTCACATCGCGGACCAAACCTGCTACATGGGCCGGTAGCGGTCTGCACAGGGGTCTAGGCCACCTCGTGTTTGTGCCGTGCGAGGCGACCCGTGTCGGTCGGATGATGGGATCCTGGTGGTTGAGCCACACCTGAGGCGGTTTAGATCCTCAGTGTCTGGCAACACGCCACTTTGGCCCAGATTTCACCTAGACGGGTGGTCGAGACTAACCCATCTCGATCAATCGGCTGTGTCGTCGGGTCAGACTGCCGACTGGGTGAGTTCTTGGAGGTGAAGGGCGTGCAGCCGGTACTGTGGGTGAGCAGCACATGCTACATGTGTGCTGCTACAAAGCGGTATGCGGGCTCGTACGTCAGTCATCTTAAGGGGAGCTATATCTTCCTGGTAGCCCTGGTGTTGTTTTTACACACCCCAAACTTGGGCTCCGCGGTGGGTGGGAAGCTGGGAAGATGAACTTTATTTATTAAAAACATGGATCCTATGGTTAATGTAGTTAATCCAGAGGGTGCGTCCTCGGACACCCCTCAAGTTTTGTTGCAGGTCCCACAGGAACTGCAACGAAAAGAACATCAACATCAGCCCCAAGGTGGGGAGAAGGTTAAGCCAGAGGAATGGCAACAGCAGCGCCCACAGAGAAAGCGAATCAGTGGGGCTGAACAGAAAAGAAGGAGGAGGGCCCGTTTGGCGGCACAGGAGGGTGTAGTGGAAAAGACTGGCCCTATGGCTAACCTATCCACGACACAACCTGGTGCCAATCAAACACCCTCCACTTCAAAACCATCCACCTCCGCCCCTAGGCCTGCAGAGGCCAAGACGCGGAGCATGAAAAGAGCCAGATCTGAGGGCACCCCTCCGCAAGGTAAACCGCGGAAGAGGGGCTGTCAGACTAGCACTAAACAGCCCGTCACTGGCAGCTACGTGGAGGCAGCTGCTAGGCACCTTCAGGTGGCTGTCATAGACAAGAACAACCCTTGGAGTAAGATTACCAAGGCCCAAGCAGAGACCTTGCAACTAGCAATTGAGAAGGCTTTGGACGACCATCTGTTCGCCCTTCTCAATGATAGCGCTCCCCCGACCTTTACGAGGTGGGCGTACTCGGGCGAGATCTTCCGGATCTGGTGCGAGGATGACCACTCCCTAACATGGATTACGGAGGCGGTTGGCAACCTCCCACTACTGTGGGAGGCTGCACGCCTTACTGTCGTCCAGGTGGGACTGTTGCCTAGGCTCCTGAAGGCGGCTCTGTGGATTCCGGGGCCCCCGGAAGACATGGATGTCGTCCAAATGCGTCTGCGTGTACAGAACCCCTGGGCTGACATATCCAAGTGGTGCGTCTTCCACACCGCCACAAGAGATCAACCTCCAGGGAGGCTGATAGTCTTTGGCGTTGGGGAAGACGTGAGGGAGATTATCAACAGAAAGGGCGGCAAGCTACACTACAAGCTCACCTCACTAAATCTCAAAATACAAAAATTGCAACCTGCCGCAGAGGCAGCCCAACCGGCTGCCGCGCAACAGCAGGCTCAACCTCCACCTCCTGAGCGGCTAAAGCGAGCTCCGCTCCTACAGCAATCTCAGGAGGCTGAGGTAGGTAAACCATCGACTGCGTCAAGCAGTCAGATGGACACAGCAGACTCCGATCCGCTGCTAGTGGGATGGCTTGCGGAAGAGTACAATAAAGCGTCACTGGACAGCCCGCCCAGCGAGGCTTGATAAGCAAATTTGACCCATCACAGACCAATGGCGGGACTAAACTTTATACAATTAAACCTGCAACATTGCCGGGCGGCTGCAGCATCGTTATGCAGACACCTGAGCAATAATCAGGCCACTGCCCTTATCCAAGAACCCTGGGTGGCATGCTCAGGAATATCGGGACTAGGAAGCTTAAATGGTACTATCTTTGCGGTTAATAACCAACCTAAGCCTAGGGCATGCATCTACATACCCAGGCACATAAATGCTCTCCTCCTGCCACAACTGAGTGGCCGTGACGTCACAGCCATACAGATCACATGCAGGCTGGGAGGAATTACTGGTATAATCTTGGTTTCAGCCTATTTTCCAATTGACCATGACCCACCTCCTCCGGAGTAGACGGCAGTCATTGATCACTGTGATAGGCACAAAAAGCATCTGATTATCGGATGCGATTCCAACGCGCACCATGTGGTATGGGGTAGCGGCGTCGCCGTGGATCAATGTAGTAAGCGTAAGACTACGGATCCCAAGGTCCCGGGTTCAAATCCCGACACGGCCGACTGCTTGAAAAATGACAGGTGAGCATTTTTCACAAAAAATTACGCCCTCGTTCGGATGAGAGGTTAAATGGAGGTCCCGTGTGTGAGTGTTGTCACGCACGTTAAAGATCCCTACCTTGCCTGAAACGGCAAGGGTTCGGCAAAATTCCAAATTTCCAGGCAACAAAAAACTCGCCTCCTGGCCAATGTAGTACCTTCTGGTGGAGCATTGGAAATGTAAATGAACGGTATGGTTAGCACAGATACAAACCCCCGTGGAAAAGTACTACTCGAGTATATATCGAGTAAGAATCTGGAGATTCTTAACTGGGGCAGCGAACCCACGTTTGTGACATTTCGCTTCCAGACAGTCTTCGACTTAACCCTGGCATCGTCAGGCATTTCAAGGCATATCTTGAACTGGCAGGTGACGCCTAAAGCGACACTGTCAGATCACAGATTGTTAAGTTTTAATTTAAAGGCAGCAGTAGCTGTCTGTAAAGAATACAGGAACCAAAAAGCGACCAACAGGTCTGTCTACCTAGACAGTTTGGAGCAACGCCTTTTGACATCACAAGGTACTGACAACCCAAATACAATAGAAGAGCTACAGAGATACTCGGTCTCTCTACAAAACTCCATCGTAGAGTCCTTTGAACAGGCATGCCCGGTCAGGACAGATTCTACTCGCTCCATTACTCCATGGTGGGGCGCGTAGCTACAGAAGCTGAAAAAGACCCTGGGCAAACTGTTTAATAAGGCAAAGAGCACCAGAAGCATGGCTGACTGGGAGGCGTATAAAAGCCACCAGCGACTATACAAAACGACAATTAGAAGACGACAGAGAGACTCATGGAAGACCTTCTGTAACTCAGTCGAGTCTACCAATGCAATCTCTCGCATTAACAGGATTTTGTCCAAAGACCCTCGTCATCAACCATGCTGTCTGAAACGTGTGGATGGTACATACACCACCAACGAGGCAGAAACAGCGGAGTTACTCGCGGACATGCACTTTCCAGGCAGTGTTACACAACCTTTGTCATACGGGGTGGATCAACCCAGCTCGGCCCCTAACGGGGCCGACTGGGAGGTTTCAAACCGGGTAGTGGATGAAAGAAAAATTAAATGGGCTATCTCAACTCTCAAACCGTTTAAGTCCCCTGGAAGTGATGGCATCTTCCCCGCCCTACTACAGTGGGGAGTGGAGAGGCTGACACCGTTCTTTGTGGTACTTTTTAGGTGCTGTATTGCTTTTAGATACATCCCCAGCAGTTGGAGAGAGGTTAGAGTTGTCTTCATTCCTAAACGAGGCCGGAAGGACTACTCCCAGGCTAAATCCTACAGACCGATCAGTCTTTTTTGCTAAAGACCTTGGAGAAACTGTGCGACAATAATATGAGGGAGAGGATAATGCTTTCTTATCCACTTCACCCAAATCAACACGCCTTCATACCAGGAAAATCAACGGAATCTGCCCTCCACGCTGTTGTAGGACGGATTGAAAAAACCCTAGACAATAACATGGAACTATGGAACTTAGTAGTGGACAGCCTTCTCCAACGTCTTAATGAGGCAGGTTTCTACACGATAAGTTACGCCGACGACTTAGCTATTCTAATAGTCGGCAAATTCGAACAAATGCTGTGTAATTTGATGCAAGCAGCACTAAGGATCACGGAGCTCTGGTGCTCCGATAACTTTTTAACCATCAACCCCAACAAAACGGCGTTGGTGTTGTTTTCCAATAAAAGGAAGCTGACGGTAACCAAATTGCCAATGCTCTTCCAAACTTCTCTGCCCTTATCAGAAGAAGTCAAGTATCTGGGTATTATACTTGATAAGAAGCTGAACTGGGCCAAACACCTACAAATGAAAACTAGCAAAGCCAACCAAGTGTTCTGGCAATGCAAACGTGCCATAGGCAAACTTTGGGGTCTTCCACCAAAGACTGTCCTGTGGCCGATGCTCTGCTATGGCGCTGTAGTCTGGTGGTGCAGGACCAGACTGGCCCATACAGTCAAAGACCTTACTCATATCCAAAGAGTGGCCTGTCTAAACATTACAGGTGTATTGCGCTCCACACCTACTGCAGCCTTAGAAGCCATCTTAGGCCTCACTCCGCTGGACCTACATGTGGAGGAGACGGCTTTGAGAGCGGCAATGAGGCTGCGGTTCAAAGGTCTATGGATCGATAAGGGAGGCGGTGGTAGACACCACAACATACTAAGAGAGGCAGTGCAGAACACCCCTATCTTGGGAGGAGTGGTTGATTCGATCGCACCCATAATGATTTCCAGGAAGCGCTTTGGGGTTTGTCTAAACACTGAGGACGCCTCCTTAACGGAGATCTCCATCTACACAGATGGTTCCAAAACAAATGAAGGTACCGGGGCAAGCATTTTCTCCGATGACCTAGACCTTCATAAAAGTGTTGCGCTGGGCAGGCTGGTAACTGTCTTCCAAGCGGAGGTCATAGCCATCATGCATGGCGCTAACGCCATACTGGAACGTGGAATCCAGAACAAAGCTATACGCATCTTGAGCGATAGTAGAGCAGCTCTTCTGAGCTTAAACAAGCAGAAGCTTTTCTCGGTGGTGGTATACCAATGCCATCGTGTTCTCGAGCTCGCTTCTGATACAAACGCCCTTGAACTGGTTTGGATCAAAGGGCATTCAGGAGTACATGGTAACGAACAGGCAGATTCTTTGGCGAGGCAGGGAGCGGCTCGGGGTTTTGTCGGCCCTGAGCCATCGGTTGCTATTGCGCCATCGGTGGTGTTCTCCATGATAAGACAAATAACCCACCGCCGTCACAAGGATAGGTGGGCTTGTACATTAAGCTGCCGGCAGGCAAAAATGTTTATAAGGTCTCCCATGACCAAAATAGAAAAATCTGTCATACGCTTGCCAAGACAGAAACTACGGCTACTAGTAGGTATTCTGTCCGGGCATTGCACTTTAAGGAAGCACCTGCACAGGATGGGTCTGTCAGACAACCCCACCTGTCGCGGCTGTCAACAGGAGGATGAGACGGCGGAGCACATTCTGTGCACCTGTCCGGTACAAGCCCGACTTCGAGGTTCCATGCTGGGGGACTTTTGGCCCGAGAAGGCCGGAATTCGAGACACCCCTTGGTCCGACATCCTCAAATTCACCTGCAAGGTCGGGTGGTTGAGCAATGAAGGACCAACCTAGGGCAAGGAAGGCAGCACAATGGGCCCACCAGGAGGCCTAACTGCGCGTGGCTTTAAGTCACCCTTCCCAATTTTAATCAATCAATCAATCATACGCATAGAGACGCCTTAGACGGGTGAAGCTAATTGTCATGTTAAGTTATTAGCAATGCTTGAAAAATTCCTTCAAAATTGTAATGTTTTTATTATGATTCTCTAATATTCAAAAAGTACACCTTACTGTTTACTTCAAATTGGATGTACATCGAAAATTGTTATAGATCTACTTTCTAGCTAGAACAATAGATTATTAGAACTTATATACTGAACCGTTTAACGATTTCCACAGTATAACCTTGATTTAAATACATGCATGGTATGTAATACGAAAATTTTCGCAATCTAGAATATTAATAAACATTTTTTGTGTTTTATTCTTTTGTCAATTTTATTGAGTTAAATCTAAATAAAACTGCAGTGGGTGTTCTGCTGTTATGTTTTGGATATTAAATAGTATGCTGATCTTTGTTGCTGATAATTTTAAAAGACGGGGCAATTAAAAAAGGTCTTAAGGTCTTTTATGGAATAAAATTGAGATAATCTGTTTATGAGATAGGAGTTATGAGAAGAGTGTAGATGTTTTTATTGCGAGCGCCATAATTTTTTTGTAATTCCGTTATAATTTAGGTTGAACATTGGATTTATCTTTAAAACACCGTTAAGAATTGGTTGCGGCAAGAAATTTAAAAATGTGGGTAGCGCGGCTAGATGGGTGGCCCGACGTAAAAAATTCTAAGAGATTTCGATTACTATTCTATACCAATTTGATAGGTTGTGCGATGGGTTTTATCTCAAAAGACAAAGCAATAAAGTATGGTTTGCAAAGCGTTGATTTATAAATCAGTAAGGGGTGGTTCGATTTGAAAAATTCCTAGTGATCCGAGTAGCTGAGAAAAAACTATTAATTGACATCTTACACGATGGATTAATATTTATCGCAACAATGCCTTTGGCAAAAATTTAAAAATAGGGATAGCAGCTCGAGGGATAATTCAATTTCAAAAATTTTAAAAGATTTGAGAAGCTGAGAAAAATTATAGCGGTTTGATAGGTTATACTATTAAAAAATGTACGCAAGGAAAAATGGATCGTGATTTGCAATTCATAAATAAGAATGCTACAAAATTCGGCCTTTCTCAAGTTTAAGCTACTACATAATTCAAGATGAAATCTGTAAGATGTTTCTCCGGGCTCTTACCCTAAAAATTTTTCATATTTAAAAGTAAGACGCAAGTTAATCTATAAGATAAGACGAAAACTATATTTCAATACAAACAGGTAAAATCCACTATAACACAATTAACACAATTATAAACGTCACTTTTCCTATCAAGGCTTGCATATAACTAGGGCTGGGTCGGCGTATTGATATATCGATACGTATCGATACGACCCCTGTATCGACCCCCCCCCCCGATACAATAAAAAATAAATATTGATATATTCATAATCGATATGTATCGATAACGCATCGATACCTATTGATACGCATCGATACGCATCGATACGTATTGATATGTATCGATACGTATCGATATATCGATACATATCGATATAGAATGTGTATCGATATTCGATACGCAAAATCCCGTATCGCCCACTTTGGGCTGTCCAATAAATACTTGATGAAATAACGCCGTACTCGGTATCAATGGCGTATTCAACTTATAACTCCACCTCTCTGTTTAAATTATCAAATTACACTCCCACAAATTTTATTATTCGGCCTCGACTAGCTTTTATTCTGAATTATAAAATGAAGTTAATTAACTCCATATAATAAAAAGAAATATTATGTACAGGTTTTGAAAATTATTAAAATACATTTTCAATCAATTAATATTGTAAATCTTATTTATCTCAAAAATCATATACTTTCTTTTAATCAATCTAAAGTCACCAAAAACTATTCTTTTTTTTTTAAAAAAGCCTGGAACGTTCAAAACCCCTTTATTATATTACGTACTTTCTACGTATACAAAGTTCGTTGTTGACTCCGTTACACTAGTTTATATTAATTAAGCAAATTCAATATTCAAATTCAAATAGAAAAAAAAAATCTTAAAACTAAAAAGATCTAACCTGGTCTGTTTACTTCGTGCTTCCTCGCAATTCAAAATAGTACCAAGACTATCAACGAATCTATTATCTATTAGAATTTTCCATGCATTATCATCACCATCGTATTCGAAATTATTTTCCACCAATTCGGAATTATTATATACCCATTTAAAATATTATCTATCCACACGCAGCCTCAGATTTAGATTTATTATCATCCAACTTGTATTTATCATCCTCGTCAAACTTAGAACATTATACTCCCATGAATTTTTCTCCACGGACTTAGAATTATGCACCCCAAACTTAGATTTATTCTCACCAGACTCAGAACATTTTCATCCGCCTCCAACTTAGAGCCCTATTATTATTATATTTTAGTTTAAATAAATTCCCCAAATTCTACTTACGTTAATCGGCAATAGAATTTTCATCTTCGTCGCACTATCTGTCACTAAACAATTTTCACTTTAAAATATTATTCTTACGCGTTGCTCTTACATTCAGAGTGACGCACCTTGGCCTTTGTTGAGTTGAAAACAGCTCCGTTATCATTTCTCGTTGTTAATATAAGAGTAGGTCCCCCTCTGTCTGTGGGTTTGGCCTACTAATCTTAACCAATAAGGTCTTCGCATTTCCTAGACTTAAAGTTGTTTTCTGATGTAACATTCTCGGCCTTTCGAGTAATTGTTGTTTGCTTACAGCTGCTTTGTTATCAGACATGCGGTGTTTTGAGTAAATTAATCGCTTTTCCATATTATACACAAATACCTGATGCAATTCAACTTTCAATTTTCATATATGCTTATTTATTTACGCATTTTTAATTACCTTTACTTATCAAAAATTGTTAATTGTTTGTACGCACTTACACTACGCTTCTTTAAGTTTTAGCTCTTATCTCCGTATTATCATAACTGATTGGAATTCTTTTGAATGCGTTTTTAATTACATTTATTATGCTTACTTCTAAATACGCGTGCTTCCACTGAAAAATATCGTTATTTGCATTACGTAAATTTACTAAAACTCTATATACCGGGTGTTAAATATCTGTTATTTACCTAATGCATGAATTACTTATTTCTATGCTAACTATGCGTCTTATTGTCCTAAGATGTGTCTACTTGCGTCGCTTAAAACTACTTATACTCTATATACAGGGTGTTAACTGCTTACTATTTACAAACTATCCCCATTACTCAATTTTTTCCTAAATAAATGCAGTTTTCTGCTTCCTACTATGATTTTTGATTACTACATGACCATTGCTATAAAATACACCCTTAAACAACCCCTTATCACAGCAATATATATATATATATATATATATATATATATATATATATATAAAGACAAGTTATTTGCAGTCCGCAATAAGAAATTGTTTACAGATACATTTTACTTTATATACTATTTCTTATTGCGGACTGTAAATAACTTGTCTTTTTTTATTTGAATTGCCTTTGGGGCATGAACCCGGGCGTCGCCACGAGAAGGTTTGTTACGTTTGCAAATAAATTTTGCTGTAACATTCCGCAAATCTCAAAGGCCAGATGTACTTTTATAACCATCTACAGAATTTATTATGTAGTTTCAATTCAATTCTGTACTTCCACATTTAGTAGTGTTGGTGTTTTATCACCTGATGGCGGTTTTATTTACTTTTGCCATAGTACAGTGATTGTTTCAAAATTATATCATTATAATAGCTTCGATTACTTCATAGGGTTCTTGGAAACTATTTCACTCTGATGAGGCTTAACAAGTCGAAACCGTCGGTCAGTGGATGTTTCCTCCTCTGTGAAGTAATAAAGCTAATGTTTTGTTAATGGATATATAACTACTAGTCCGACTTGTATTTGTCAATAGCTCTTATTATTTTCATAAGAGTTTGTTTACAGATACATCTTACTTTATATATATATATATATATATATATATATATCTCTCTTATATATATATATATATATATATATATATATAGAGAGAGAGAGAGAGATTTAGAACGATCTGTGATTTTATTCCCAAAGAAAGAGTAGATAAATTATCGATGCGTATCGATTCGTACCGTTTCGATACGTATATTTAATCTAAACATCTAAACGTTCCGACACCAATCGCTATATATATATATATCTATACGTACCGCTACGTATCGATACACGTCAATGCGTATCAATACGCATCGATACGAATCGATACGTATCGATACGCACCGATACGCATCAATACGTATCGATACGCATCGATACGCATCGATACGCATCGATACGTATCGATATTCGATATATCGATACATATCCATATACAATGTGTAGCGATATTCGATACGCAAAATCCCGTATCGCCCACCCCTACATATAACAGCAATTAACACAATACGGAATTGCACGCGCTTGAGCGTCAGCATACACGACAAAGGAAGCATTAGTTGTCGAAGTATCGCCGAGTTGATCAAAATTACAAGTTGAAGATGTATTTTTCTTGTGTTGACGTTACAAACGATGCAAGAGTGCAATTAGATCTCATCAAATTTTCACTACAATTTCGTAGAAGTTGGGTTTGCTTTATATGGTGGTCTTAAACCTGTTACCCAAATTATTTGCTGTAGTGGTATGTGTGCAAATTCTACTGTAACAACGGTGTAAGGTGAAGAGGAAGCTTTGTGTACCCTTCTAGTAAATTCAACAATTTATTGAAGACTCAAAAAACATCAGATTAAATGGATTAGCTAATGGAATTAATGATGTAGAATTACAACTAAATAGAGACTTCAACCTACAACTGACTACCACCTTTAACAGAAGTATATTCTTGCTAAACAATTTTGAAGAAGCGAATTCATTTAATATACACATTGAGAAAAAATAAAATGTACCTGAGTACGAATGCTTCAAACTATTAAATTTGCGAGAATTAATATATTATAAAATGGAGGAGTTCAGATGTAGAAACTTTTCAGGATTTTACGAAAAGTTTGCAGGTGTTATAAAAGTTGTAAGTGGAAATAAGACAGATGAAGATAAGGTTCAAACGTTATTAGAAGAAGAGAGCGGTGCGATCAATTTTTTGTTTAATAATTGCAGCATTGTAAATTACTTGATAGTGTGGGAATTATTAAATATCACCCCGTCTAGTATTTATAAGTTGCGACTGTGGGGCGATCGCTCACGCAAATATTTGGAGAGTTTGCTATCCGAGATTTACCAGATTCCGGTTATCACAGAGGTTTATAGTTACGAATAAATTATATATTTTAAAAAAATTATAATATTTCTTGATAAAGTTTGTATTACTTATTTGTAACGCCCACAACAGAAAAAATTATTATTAATAAATGCAAAAAATTATGTTTTTATTCTTAGGTTTAAGGGGATAGTCCTAAGAGAGGCTTCGGAAGGCGTTGATGGGCGATGCGTGGGGTAAAAATTATTTGTTTTACAGTAAAAATACAGATAAATTAAAAATGGGATCTAATGTGTTAAACAAAAATATGAGATGTGCAAGTAAGTACAAGTAAATGTTTCAATAGACTCGACAGTTGTTTGTCTTGCACGCAGGCAGCACGGCTTCGAATCTCGCTCGAGCCGATTTTTTTCTACAAGAACTTGTGGTAAAATGTATATATACAGGATGGAGCAACGGAAGCGTACTACATGTATATACAGATTGGATCAAACGTTAGAAAAATGGTGGTTTGACGTAAGAAAGTTACGTAAAAACAATGTCATATAACAGATGTGACGTAAGAACAATGGCGGATGACATATGTGGCGTAAGAAAAAAAGGAAATTATCAGTAATATGTTTCTCAATAAAAAACCGCGTTAATGAGTTTTGCCATTAAAAAACGATTAGCGTTAACGAGTTTTGCCATTAAAAATGATTAATATTAATGAGTTTTACCATTAAAAAACGATTAGTCTTAATGGGTTTCTAATGAGAGAACATGTTAAAAACTATTAGTGTAATGGAATTTTCCGTTTAAAATCGATTACTACTAATGAGTTTTTCCATTAAAAACCGATTAGCATTAATGAATTATCCCATTAAGCAAACGATTAGTGCTAATGGGATTTTAATGAGAAAACCTATTAAAAAACGATTAGCGGCGTGGCGCTGTCCTCGGATGCCTGTTGTCCTTCACGAACTTAAGTTCGTTGATGATATTTTTTGCTCGATACCAAGTTACTCTGTAATGGAAACGTTAAATGCATTCCATAGTTTCAATCCTAATCTACAATTCGCAGCGCCCGTCGTGTTAAATATAAAACCTCTTCTCTTATGTCATTCTTTCTGGTACTTTCCAGCAGCTTAATGAGTGTACTCGTCGTTCTCTCGTATTTCTGAGAATGCAGTGGTCATTTTTCAATATATTTGATATGGAATATATGCTTGAATCTAATAATGTATTCTTTTCGACAATAATACATCATATATTTGTTGAAATTAACGTGTCCCTTTGATTTTGTGTTATTATATATAAATGAGAATTCTGTTAGAATATTTCTTTATACATTGAACATAAAAGTATTTTAAATATGATTCTTCAATTATTAAATATGAATGAAACCTTCTTTGAGAACCACGTTTTTATGAACTATACGAAACTAATATTTATATAGTGCATTTGAAAAATATGTTTCCCTAAATAAATTGCTTCCTTTTCGCATTTTTTCGATTTATAAAATGAAATCGTTATCGTACGTTATAGTGTGACCCTGTTATGACCTATACAGAGTAATATATGTACATATGTATATATATATATATATATATATATATATATTACTCATATTTAGACCAGGGTAGAAAATTAATAAATTACATCAAATAATTTTAATCACCGTGTAGAAGCTTTGGGAAAAGGTACGCGTTATCAAAAAACCGTGGAGAATAAAAATTCATTCGTTTCATTAAAAATAAGAGATTTAAATCATTTACAAGACGCTTTATATAAAAAGAAGCAGTATTAAAATGCTCCACGTGTAATATAATTATTCCGAGTAAAGAAACAAATGGAAATTACGTGCAAAATTTATATTAATTAACTCAATTTTAAGTAACCGGTATTAAACAAAACGTACAGATAATAATTAATATTTGATTAGGAGTCACTAAAAAATTAAAGGGTATTATTTTAATTGGAGTTAATGGAACCATTATTAATAATATAATAAGCATAAAAGCTTGTGAAAACCCAATAATAGTCAAATCGTAGAAGAGTTATTTAAAATGTTACGTTTGAACACACCTGCGTATTTTTAAAAGGCAATTTCAGTTTAATTTGTTTAGATAAACATGTCGATTCTACGGATATTGGAAACGGTCGGATGCTTTAGCACGAAATACAAAACAGGGTTTATTTAAAAAGCTCGTTCTGCGTAAATTTTGCAGATAACGAATGGTTACAGAGAATCTAGGAGAAACCGTCGTTTAATATTCACGGGAAGGCTAGATACGGGATTATTTAACCCAGATAAGAACACACGTGGACTGAAATAATCGATAATAAAGAATATCAATTTGCACCAATAAGAACAGGGTAGATAGAGACAGATAATATGCGCAAGACCGAGACACATATAGTAAAAGGCGTGAGTGGAGCAACGTCACTAGGTTGCGATTGGTTGAAAATAAAAGGCAAACTTGAGAGGTAAAAATAACATTTCTGTATAAAAATTAATTAGTTATTTCCAGACGTTGCGAGCCATGTCGAAATTTCTGAGATTTAACTGGTGCGAGTGCAAATTTAATAAGAACCGACGCACAGGCGGGCGAGATGGAAACATAGTATACGAAATTCTAGAAACTGGCCGTTTTAGGGACAAGACCGACAGACAGGCTAACCACTATTTAAACCCGTGTTGATAGGAGTGGGGCTCTCTTAGATTTTCGACTTGATTCAATGCGTTAAACAGTGCTTCTTAGTTTTCCGATTTTGATTAAATAATTTAAACAGTTTGCTCGTATATTTTGGTGATTTAAAACAGTTTGTTCTTTACGTGGTACAATGAATGTAATTTAGTGCAGTTAGAAATGAAGATACAAGGTAATAAAGTCTAGTATCACTGTACCAATTAGTCAAATTTGCAACGACAAATGAATACACAATAGTAGGCAGTTTTGGCGTATATTGGTGAAAGAAGTATGAATTTCTTTGCTATTTTTCGGGGGTGTTAATAATTAAATGATTCGTAAACGTGTCTGGATCCACAAAACAAGCTTCAGATATACACAAATGAGTTCCGGAAAAGCCCTGAAACAACTTTAGATGAATGGTGGTGGAAAAAATTTTAAAAGCGTTGAGAATCAGAAGCCGTAAATATAACCCAGTTGGAATGGTTTGATTAACAAAGGGACGATGTACATTGAAGCTACGAGTGCAAGTAACCTTCAGGTAACTTATGCTTTGTTGTTCGATTTTTGATGTTTGGTGTGTGTTGAATAACTTTATAATTTATTTACTTAAAATGGACAGTAGTGAAATTGTACTAACAACAAATTTTTAATTTTAAGGTGACATTTTCTTGTTTAAGTAGAAAGGGGTATTTAGTATTTATGTTCTGGATTATGATGAAAATTTGGGTATGTCTTTGAGCTCAATTAGACGAACCTGGTTAATTAACGTAAAGGGGTGGAAGATGCTCCCTTTGTACTCAGACTCAGTCTGCATATATTGTTATAGTAATTAATAGGCATCCTACAAGGACTTTAATTCTGGATGCACATTAAAATGATAACAGATTTAATCTTGAAATTGTCTGATACTGAAATTTATGCTGAATGTTAATTTTGAAATTTTAATGTATTGTGAATATTGATGTAAATAGAGTTAACGTTGATGTTTGTGGTAGGAATGTGTTTTTTTTTATGAATGAGGATGAAGGTTTAACTAGGTGAGCAGCCGAGGCGGAAAAGAGTAAAGAGGCGAGTAACAGAAGAAAATGACGGACTATTTAAGTTAATAGCTTTTTGTAGGTTTCACAGCATTCTTGACGTACAATCTGTGGGGCTTGATTCTAATAACTGAGTTCCCGGATTTTGGTGGAATCACAGCAATATATATATATATATATATATATATATATATATATATTGCCGTGGAATCGGAGATTACGCTTTAACCTCGAGCCCCAGCATTGGGCCAACATAAAATTTTCAAAAAAATTAATTCTAAATTCAAAAAAAAATTCTTACACTACCCTTTTGTAGCGCCTATTTCTCTGCTCACCCTAGCTAGCTCCGTAATCGGTTTCTTCCTGAATACCTACCATTTTAAGTACATACCTTTCTCACACACACACAGTCAAATGAAATCAAATAATACAATAACCATACAACCTTTTTATTTACAAATATTAACAAGTTTCCATTTTTACTAAAATATTTACACCTTGGTACAGACAGTTTGTTACATTATAATTTAACTAAGGGGTCGCTATGCTTGCGGCCACGTCCCCAATGCTCCACCCGAAGGTACTACACTGGGGTTTGTTACAACTGTTACCAGCTCAATTATTAAATACTTTAAAGTTCTTGGTTTTCAATATATTTTAACACATTCTATATGATACGAGTAGATGGGCTCCTCATGCAACCCTAGTTTGACTCTATTCTGGTCTATTTTGAGCTCATTCTAACCCAAATTCAGTAAATTCTTTTAAACCTTGTATTTCATTGAAAACAAATTTAAAGACCCGTTTACTCCTTACAACAACAATTTATAGCATAAATCAACCTTTATATATCATCAATAAACCCTTTTTTTAATAATCAAAATTTATTGTCCTGCACATGTACTTTTTTAAACAAGTTTTATGGTAATAAATACGCCACCCATAAGTCAAAACACACAAACACACAAAAAAAACAACACAAATGTTTATACAAAAACAGGAATTTAAGTTTCGTTACCTGGAGTCGCCTTGGTTCCTCGTCTCCACTGAAGATGGTTACCAGAAACTCTCGTCGCTGTGTGCATCTACTGCAATTGTGTCAGGATCCACTGATCCCCCACCATCCAAATCTCGGCCACCACTACTGTTCTTCTCCCCAGATATTAGCTTTGTCTCAAAGTACCATTCCATACCAAATATATTTCATGCATACAAGTTACGTTTTAGGTTTCGCTTACCTCAAATATCATCCCTGCATTTAATAGTTTTGTAGTAACGGCACCTTTTATCTAAACAAGAGCACCAACTCGTGCAATATCACTTCACAACATGCGGTACGCTACTACAGCTTTTATAATTTCTAAACAGGATGTTATATGCAACTTTACTGACTAAACACAATAATTAATAACCGTAAGAGGAATTAAGTTGCAGATCTAAGCACGATCTCAGAGCTAAATGGAAAGAGGGTTTTAATATTTTTCTCCGTGTATTTATATCATTTTTAAAACCACCCCGGTGGAACCTATTTCACTTGAAAAGCTTCTTTCGAAGCTGCTTCTTAAAATTTTGAACGTAACAAACACTGACTTCTCAAAAATCCCACTTTTGTCATGCTGTTACATAGAATTTTGTTTACTACCTTAACGGACGCGCTCTTCTTGTAAACTGCTAGCCATCAACCAATGATATAATTTTCCCTCGTCACAACACTCCACCTATCCGCTATCTATCTCCGTTCCATGCATGTTTGTTGTCTCCTTTAAAAACCCCTCTTAAGTTAGAGAAAATCGATATTGTAGTCGTCCTTCACATTTACCCGTGTATTTTGATGTGATTTGTAACCAACGCTTACTTTGTCTGTCTTACATTATCGATCGTTTATTCCACTCACTCTTCCAGGCATTTGTTAATTAAAGCAGTTGGTCAAATCGACCGTTGCAAACAAACTTATATAGAATTTCTGTCTTAACGTTTATTTAAGTTCCTTGAACGTGACATTTAATGAACAGGCGTTTTTTGAAACAACCGACCGTTTAAAATAACAATTCTCGGTTTCTTCCCTTCTTAGTATTTGTTTAAACGAACGTTGGCTTTTAAAATGGAAACATTTGCGTTTAAAATTATTGATTTTCTATGCATGCAAGCTCCCTTTTTGCTTCCATGCGTTTGATTTAAAATTATTATAATTACTTATGCGTATCCTTGAGCTTTTATGTACTCTAAAGCTTTCTTCTCTTATTCAATTTTAACATTCCAATTTAAATATAGAAAAATACCTTAATAATCGTCCGTTGTCACTATATAAATTAACTAATTTGGCGCGTTAATAATTCGCTCCTGTTTCTATATGCACAGTTGGTAAAATTTTATTGTCTACACCTATTTAACCTCTAATTCCACAACAATATATATATATATATATATATATATATATATATTATGTATATATATATATATATATATATATATATATATATACATATAGCGAATTGAGTATTCTTGGGAATAAAACAGCGATAGAACTATATTCTCTTTATTCTTTTAGAACTCGAGCTTTCGAGAATTTTTATCTCTTCTTCAGGAGTAAACTACAAATAGTGGTTGTACATAATGGTTTATACTTAAATTACTTACTCAGGAAGATACATAAACTATTTCTCTTATCATCCAATGCACATCAAAATCAACACGATATTTTATCCTTTATACCTTTACAAGGGGCTTTAATTATTCACGCGAACTGCTGATATCCCTAACCAAGTGCTTGGCAGTACTAAATTTTTCAATTTGCGTACAAATTTGTAAAAATGTTTTCCATGTACACTTTACTCTCTATAATTGGTTGTAGTTACAGTAGAAAAGAAGACAGTAGTTGTAATACAAGTAGTATGACAGTAAAGCAAAAATCTTTTTCTGGCCGTTATACGCGTTTATATATAATTTATAAATAATGGCAAACGACTTTTTGTTTAAGTACACGAATAGTTCGTCCTACTTCCGTGTTTTTCTAATGTACAGCACTTTCTAAATTAGAATTATAAATTTGATTTAAAACATAGTTTTCACATCCACTATTTTTTTTAATTCAATTTTTTTGATAATAATTATATGACTGTGATATTTGGGGGCTGAAAGGGTGTTATTTTTTATGTTGTAACTAATTTGGCATTGAGCATGTGAAAATACATCAAATAACTCTTTTAAAGTAAATAGTTTAAAATGTAATAATTTTTCAGTAAAATTCAGGAAGTTAAAATTTAATTTTCATAAATTTTCAGATAATTATTCAGAAAATATATCGCAGGATATACAAGAAACATCCCGTGAATATTACGGCATTTAAATTTCACAATTTCAAACACAAATTTAACCTTTGTATTAAATTACAGACAAGTGGGAAGGACCATTTTGAAAATCTTTTAGCTTTATTTTTCTGTGTTTTATTAGGAGAGATAAGACTTGAACAAAACAAATGCAATTCTAGGTAGTTAGTTACCGACGTCAATTAGTGCGCGAGAAACAGATTTATGACTTCTAAAAAGGACGTAAAACTTGAGTATAAGCAGAATTGGTTGGGGTTAGCGATTGTTCGTTATACAAATATTGTAGACTATGTAACAGAGAAAGGTGATTTGAGTGCGTAGGTAGAAGGAAGATGGAGATAACGCGTGTTCGTTAAAGGCGTAGCTTAGATGTTAGTTGTTGTTGACTTGGGGTAAATGCCAAGGCTGTTTTGAGTATCGATTTTTAAAAATACTATGAAAACATTTGTATACGTGCGACGGTCGTTAGCTTTAACTTGATTTTCAGAGAAGTGTTTTTAAAATTGTGCAACTAAGATTGGCGGCTAGAAGGAATACGTAGAATTGTTGTTGTGTGTTTGTGAGGGGTTGGTGGAACACCAAAATTTGGCCTCGGTGATTTCAGGAATTGTAGCAGTCTTTGGAGGTGGATGACAGGGATATAAGGCGCAAGTTTTTGATGGGAAGCTCTCTTAATTTTTAACGTTCTTACGCTTTTAAGATATTAGAATTCTACGAATTTGAGACTCCGATGTGCTTATACGATTGCATAATCCTTCTGAACTACGATAAAAGTTTTTAAGTAAAAGCTACTGGATTTTATTTTGCACTTGTTTTAAAAATAATGCAATTAGTATGGAGTAAATGTCGGCGCCTAATTAATTTGGTTTCTTAGCGAAAACTATGGTTATAGAAGAAGAGGATTGAGGTACCGCAGTAGTTTGGTTGACGATAGAAGACATGATAGCTCTGGGTACAGCAGTAGTTGGATGACACAATCCGAGGTAGAGTTGTTCATATATGCAGCAGTTCCAGGCGGCAGACACCTTGTGTAATAATGTATCTCAGGTAACTGTGCTTCATTGTTGTACATGTGTAAATGTGTTGATGAATGACGTTGTGGATTGGGTATATAATTGTATATTAACTAAAAGGACAAAATAGGGGAAGGTTTCTGATGGAATATTTTAATTTGGGTGATTTATAATATTTTTGTGTGAATAATTTATGGTATTAGAAGTATTTTATATTATGTATAAGGTAAAGGGTCTGTTTGTATACCGATGTGCAAATTTTAGCACTAAGAAGTCAAGGTTTTACTATGAGCTCGTATTGAAACAGGGTTAGAGTAAGAAGTGTGTTGAAGCCCTATTACTCTTTTTTTAATTAATTGATATTATATGGTGTAAATATTGATCTTGAAATGTACTGCTATAAAGGCATATATTAAAAAAGGGATGTATATAATTAGTAAATCAGGTGAGCGAGAGAAAGATGAAACCATTTTGTTTTGTGTTGTATATTCAATTTTGTTGGAGTGTAAATAAATGTTGTCTATTTCCCGTAGCAAAATTTTTCGAGTAGATAATTTGTTTTCAGAAAAGTGAGCAAAAAGCCGTGGGACAGTTTACAAGCAGAGGTCCCAGAACGAGGAACAACAGGAGATCACAGTAATTAATGGCGCAGATTTAGGGGCGGACGTAGTATTAATGGGCGCCCAAATACTAGGGGCGATCGCAGAATTAATAACGCCCAAGTCGTGGGGCTTGTGACAATTATAGACACGTAACAGAAGATCGCAGAATTAATGGCGGCCAAGATCATGGGACTTCGCAGTAATATATATTAATATGATAACGCCGCACGCCGATGTAATGAACGTCCATTTTTCTACTGAACGTGTGTTTTTCTAATATTCCAATTTTTATTATGCCAGGGCTAGCCCAGTTTAATTTGTTACGTTTGTCGAGGCAGCACGTTGGGCGCCAAATTTATGCTACGTTGGCTCGTAGCCGTGCGTAACACCAAGAAAATCAAAGAAATGACCGGGCTCAATCGGAGATTAGGGGGGGTTGTAGAAAGCAGACCAACATATTATGTACGCGGCTGTAAGGAGTTAGTAACAATTACTGCAATAAAAAAAAATTAGAATAGTAAACTTGCAATAAAAAAAAATTAGTCCTGCAAACCTGAAATAAAGAAAAAGCATAGCATGCTGATCGAGCATAGATTGTTCAGTACTTTATAGAATGTAAAAAAAACTGTTTAGATAATCAATGTAATATAACAACGGTAAAAGCAATACAAAAATTTTAGTACAAAGTGAGGGTATATTGGGGAGCAGCGGAAACGTTTCCTCACACACCAATTAAACATAAATCAGACAAAATGTTAACAAAAGATAAATAGATAAGACACAATTGATATGATCAATCCAGTAGCATTGATTTTTTTTTTGGTCCAAATATTCAAATTACTCAAACTAATTTGTTTTGTTTCTCTTTTTTTTTTCTTCTTAATAGCATGCAATTCTATTGTGAAAGGTATCCGAACGACAAAGATATGGCAAAACAACGGATAGATATTTACAGTAAGAACAAGTAGGAAATAGTTCAACTTACAAAAGGTCCTTCAGTAACGCTTCCTTGCAATTGAAGTGTGGGATTCACGATGTCCGGCACGAACGCAGCACTTCACCCTTGACTGGGAAGGTGTTGATGGAACTTATAACACGTTACCCTAATCACACCTACGTATTTCACTGGTGTTAGCAGCAGACATTATCACGCGACGGAACTATGTAGCATTGATAAATTTCTTGTTAATTCTATTTCCTGAGACAATAATTTCAAAATATTCTGTAGCACTAGTTTAATTTCAACTGGGACCAAATGTATATTATTTTCATGAACATCCAAAAAGCAGTGAGAAACTTCAACCAATCCCTTTGTAAACCGGTAATCTGTTATATTTCGCAAATAACGAAATTTGCGCAAGCAATGATCTGTTTTAGATTCTATAGGGTTAGAAAATTCAGAAACTACAGTATCAACTGTATTTGGGTAATCCAAAGTATGCACTACTCTGATAAAAAAGAAAAGGACCGCGAAACTAGATCGCACACACAGTTTAAATATCAAAAGACAAAGCACCAAAAAAAAAAACACAATGAGTAAAGCACGTGTATCACTAAAGTAAGTCCGTCAAATGTTCCGTAAAACACGTGCGTCGACCAAACACGTTCGCCTATCAACCATACTACTTCAATCGGAATTAGCACTACACTTACTACAGTTAATATACAACTTTTATTTCACAAGAAAAACAACTAAAATCGTGCCGTACTTGTTCATGAACCATTCGAAAATTGATACCGCATTAATTCTCACTATTGTCAAAGCAAAGAAGAAACAGTATTTTCAACGTAATTAATATATAGGAACCAAGAACAAACTACAACTACTCATCTGTTTATTTAACTCGTTGCTATTACAACCTCTTATCGTCTATTATCTAGACTTGTATATCCACATAAGGAACAAAATCTATACGAACGGCAAGACAAGAACGATGCAATCCACTCATTATAATACGACGCATTCGCCTAAGAAGTTAATAAATATAAAATATAGAAATAGTAGTTACCGAAATGTATTTACTAATTGGGAAAAAGCGTAAAATGTTAAGCTATAAAAATGCACGTTACAAATTCATACAGAGTGCACAACGTTACGATGATCAAATAATTTTACCCCTTCAAATCTTAGCTGTTTGGAATGATAAAACGAAATCAATCAATATTCGTATTATGAAAGGAAATAATATCTACACTTCAGAGTTTTGTAATCCATTAAATAAACCCTTCAATCAATTAATATTATTTGGATCATTTATCCCAAAAATTATATCCCTTTAATTTAATTTAAAGTTACGAAAAACGACACCTTTTACTGAAAGAATCTAGAACGTTCAATACCTTTTTACCCTAATTACGTAAATATCAACGTATTAAATATTTTTGTTGACTTCTTACAAATTGGAGAAAATATATATATATATATATATATATATATTCAGTGTTTAAATTTAAATTTTAACTGATTCCTTATACTAGTTAGCCCTGACCTGTGATTTCCTGATTTGCTGTTGCGTGTTGTGGATCAACACCCCTTTATTACCTTCAATCGAAAACCAATGCACTGCTTTGTACTCCTTCACGCACGTTTTAACCAATAGTTTTGTTACTCCTTATTTCCAAAATTCACCTCGTGCTCTCCTTTATATTACAAACTGGATTTCTGAATACCACTCAGAAGTTCTGAATACCAGACTTAGATCCTTATAATTTGTAGTTTCTTAGATACCCTTTAGAAATCGTGGGTTTTTTAGATACACCTTCGAATTAGACTTGGATTATATTATATATATATATATATATATATATATATATATATATATCTATATATATACTGTGGGGGATTTATACGTAACCGCCCCCCTCGAGCACAGTAATGTTTTTACAACATCTTTACAGCCTATTTAATTGTGGACGTAGCAGATTTTTTTCCGGATAATTCGTTATTTAGAAAAATCTAATCTGCAAGCAACCTTTTGACAAAAATATAAAAAAATTAAAAACCGCCGGAAAATTATTTCGTAAACGTATGACTTCAAATTAAAGATTTGTATATCAAATTTGTTTTGAATTCATAACAGTTTAGCAGAATTTTAACACGAAAATATAATACTTTGAATATAAAATTTGCGTCTGACTGATAAAACTTACTTCTCTTTTTTTAGATACTGATAATACGGAGCATCGCTTTTTAGCTTTAGTCAGCAAGTTTAAGGTCTCCTGGCTAACAATTAAACCTATAATACTGTGCGGCTTTTTTAATTAATTTCACTCACCCGTTTGAATTAAAAATCAAATATTTAGCTAACTGCGTTTTAAAACATAAGGTTTCCCTCTTTATTAATTTTTAGATGCCTGCAAGTGTTGTTATTTTGATTGGTCTCCTGTCTTTATTCAATCAGCAAATTAAACTCAAAGATGTTATACTCTACCTTGATACGCAGTACAGACCATCTTCCACAAATTTTACTCAGTACAGCAAGTTAAATTTGTTCTGAACAGACTTGCTTTGTCCCACAAGTTCAATTGTTCAAATTCAGAAGCCGTTCAAGAAGTTGATATGTTCATATTTCCCTTGTGTACCAGAAGTTAAAAAGTTATTGGCTGTGCGCACGAAACTTTTCTAATAAATTCCAAACACAAAGGATATTTTCGTGTAAAAATATTATAATAGTTAAAATATATAAATTACAACAGAGCAATTTCTGGTGTAGAACGACTAGAGACAGGATTAGACCCGCGAAACGGGACCGAAGGATATGCCGTAGCACCTGATTTATCAGCAAGATCTGGTTCCACCAAGTGAGGAGTAGTGCTGGAAGGAGGTGGTTGAAAAGTGTCTACAAAATACTTGCTAAATTCTAGTCTTTTCCCTAAGGATAGTAGTTGGGAAATAGAAGTAAGGTCGATTAGTGCTAATGCAGACTGTTGGTACGGGGCTAGGTTGCGTCTCATAATCTCCAATTATTGAATTTCCGATAAGGGAGTAGATATGCCTAAGAATAGGCTTTGCATTGTTGCCACGTACAGACCAATGGTTTTGGTAGGACCCATAGTTCGAGAATTTATTTCATCTAATAGGCGTTTATTATCATCCACGGGTAGGAATTCGGCTTTTAATAAAGTAACGTCTTCCCAACAATTGAAGGAGCGCTGATGTGCGCGGAAGAGAACTAAAGTCTTTCTGGTAAGTAAATCCGGAGTACAAAGAAAAAGTTGCCGAGCAGAAATATTACGCGAAACACTGATTTCCTTAATACGAATCACGAATTCCGGCAGAGAACCTTCGCCTGAAAAAGAGACATTCGTTTAGCGAGCGGATATCCTTTAGTAGGGGTCATAGTATTGACAGTAGTAGAGGTATCCAATTCTTCCTCCGAATCAGAAGAAAGATAAGGAACTTCTCCGGTGACGGTGGTAGCTACATTAATGGTTTATGGGCCAGAAGAAGGCTGTTGAGTAAAATCCGCAAAAGTAACACGCTTGAATTTTCTAACAGTCGCCTCAACATTCAAACGAATGGTCTGTAAAGCGAATAATTTATTTTTCGTAAGGGCTTCGTCCTAAGAGCTAGCCACCATCAACTCACAACGTCGCTGAATGTGTACCAATAAGGAGCGTAAACGGGCAAACTTATTATTAGTAACATCCTCAGTAAACTCATCAGAAGATGGTCCAAGCTTAGTAAGCGCGCGTTTAATAACCTCATGATCCTCTGTAAACGTAATCGAACAAGGACTAAGAGTAAAATATTGATTCATTTCCACTTGAATCGCGTTGCGGACAGCTTTACGCAACCCCTCGACTTTAATGTCAGAGTCAAATCCTCGAAAAGGTAACTCATATTGGAGTTCGGATTTTAACAGCCTATTCACACCCAAACCCCACGTAACCATTATGACAAAAGAAATACACTCTGTATATCAGAATAATGCAAAATCATCAACCTCAGCCGAATAAACTATAAAATATCAAAAGTGAGTTGCAACAAAACGATTTTATTCAATGCGAAAGTGATAAAAGGATTGAATTTCAAAAGGAGTACGAAACGTAAAAGAATAACGTCAATAAAATCAGAAATAGGGCGCCAGAATTTTCAAAGGGTTTACAATTATTGGCGAAAACACAAGTCCAATAATCTGAAATCAGCCAACCACTAATGAAGAGCGATTAGGAAGGAAAGCAAAACTAAATTTTAAGAAAATCGAACCCACCCAAGAAATAAAGGAAAGAAATCAATACAAGTTCGAGTGTAAGAGAAAAAAACATAAATAGTATCAGGCCGAGAAAAACGGATAATGTAGTACCTTGGGCAGTACAAAAAAATCAGGTCAGAAGCAAAACAAACTCGGGGCCCCACGCCAGGGCGTCAAAATTTATGCTACGTAATTTTACGCAGCCTAAAAGACAAAGAAAGATAACACAAAAAAAATTCTCGGGCTCAATCGGTGAATCGGAGGGGTCTTATAAATACAAAAAGAAATTATAATTAAAAGAAAGCCTGAAATAAAAATAAGAAATTAAACATACTTATTAATACTTATAATTAATCAAAGCGACATTTTGAGGAAACATAACAGTGCATTATAACCAAAACAAAATAAATACCCACAAAAAAACCTAAGAATCGCACAAAAGAAAATAAAACAGAATCCCAGTGTAGTTATGTAGGAGTATATATGTGCGTGTGCGTGCGTGTCTGTGTATGTGTGTGTGTGTTGTTGATGTATGGGTATGTAAATGTGTGTGTGTGTGTTGATGGATGTGTAGGTATGTGTGAGTGTGTGTGAGTGCGTGTGTATGAACTGTGTGTATGTAGGGTGCGTGTATAAAGTGTGCGTGTGTGTATGTGTTGGACCGCTGTAGTCGCCTCTTACGACAGGCAGGTCGTACCATGTGGCTATTCTATTCCCGGAATCACACGGGTGTAGGGGTACAAAAGAGAACGGAAGAAAGAAGAACCAAACAGTAATCTGTGTGTTTATGAAGTATGTGTGCATGAAGAGTGTGTGTGTATGTGTTGGACCGTTTTAGTCGCCTTTTACGACAGGCAGGTCATACCATGGGGCTATTCTATTCCGGGACACACACGGGTGTTGTTGTAGGATCTGTGCAGAAACTACGTAAATTAATAATGGAGCAAGAGGGTGTAGATTTTAACTGACCATCGTAAAGTAAACGTAACAAGATCCTCCGTTCGCAGATCTTTTCGTGGATCTATTTGCAGATCCGTTCATCGATCTGTTTGCAGTTCCTGTCGGTGTTTCTTTAACATCCGCTGTTGTAGCTCCTTTCATGTGCTCATTTATCGAGGAAGTGAAATACACATTTTGCAACATTTCTTAAATATTACAACTTTATCTACGTTATGGTACACCTAACTGATTCTGTATTACTATCGCTCCTATTGGACGCTTTAATTTTCTTATCAAATTTTCCCAAGATCGCAAAATTTTACCACTGGCACAAAAATGACCAGGATGGACTTTAGAATTTCCCACGTTAAATCATATAAGAAAACAGGTTTTTTGTGCTCGTAGGAAGGTAGTTCATTTACTGTATGGCAATTTAAGATATTTCGTAATTGAACTTGGATTTTTCGAAAGTATGTACTTTAATAATTTGTTTGCAACATTTCTCTTATTAGTGATATACAAAAAAGTTTCTGTTCACAAAAAGCTATTGGTCCTTTAGGTTATCTAAAAGCGGTTCAACGATTGAAACACTCGCAAACGTAGTTACGTTTCACCTACGCTTCACCTACGGAACCGTCCATATGTCTTACTACTACAAACTGAATGTTTACATCTTCTTAATGGACCTGACAGAAAAGCAAAGCTGGTGGCTGTATTTTCGTTCATGCATTTGTCGTTGGAGGTATCGTCGTTAAATTCATTTCAAACGATCACTGTTTATACAGAGCTTAGCCATACGAAAAGTCAAACCTAAATGTTTAACCATTTATACGCAATTCAACTTGGTAATATACGCTTTATATACCCAGCACAATAATTAAATTAATACCAAGATTAAATATTTTATCAGAGTTTATTTATAAAGTAGTTAAGTGCCTACTACAAAACCCGAATGTAGGATTATAGGTTTAATAACATTTCCATAGATTACAAACAATGAAGACGAATGTTATATTTGTCGTTTTAATGATAAGGAATTGCTTTTAATTAACCATGCATATGCTGCTCGTATAACAACCTCTAAATTCTACTATGCTCACGGTCTATTTATGACACCTACCACTTTAATATTAATGGCAACATCAATACCTGTCTATTTACAGTAGCTAAATGGATATTTAAAATTCACTAAGTGGAAGTTAGAATGTAATATTATCATTATCAAATTGACGAACTAAGAACTACATTCTCATTAATTATAGAACCACAGGGTAAAAAATCTATCAATTTTTAAAACATCAATTTTTTGTTCAATTACAGACTGACCAATCACTTGTAAACGTTTTCCAAATAGTGGCGTATTTAAATTTCCCCACTTTAGAAATATATATCCACAGTAGAGGGATGCAGCTTTTTCGGTACTTAGGACGGCAGAGACCATAGGGGTCGGTATGGCATTCCAAGACACACTACTGCGATGTGGAAGGCAACGGAAGACAGCGTACTTAAATTGTTATTTAAAATGATGGTAGTCCCACGACCACGGTACTGATCGGACGTACTATGTAGCGCTTTAATTTTATCCATCTTCTAGTTTTAGTGTAACATAAGTATAGTTTTAAAAGTCAGTGCAGGTGAGGGAAAACAATCAAAAACCAAATCAAATATTGGACATCGAAATTCAAATCAAATATTGGGCAGCGAAATTTCAATTATAAATAAGGACTTTTGTAAGTACAATACTATTAGGTTTTTACAATTTTTGAAACTATTTGGACAAAGTGGAATGTAAATAAGCGACGTAAATAAACGAAAAGGGGAAAGTGGGCGCGCCAAATAGTTTTTAGCGACTTCCGGGGCACTTATTAAATCGTGCAAGGACACAAAAACGTACAACCGGTAGTGACCTCAATATAACAATAAACATTAATATCCGCATACCAACGTTAAGTGAACAGCGAAATTAAGGAAGAGTGCCAAGGGCAAGTAATGCAACTATTTCTATTTAATAACATCAGCATTATACATCGGTTTTATACTACTATTACATTCTTTCAATACAACAAATAACAATTGCATAGCGAAACTAGGATATAGTGCCAAGGACAATAAACTTTATCATTAATAAAACATTTCCGCATTAATTCGAGACCATCGCATATTTTTAAGTGGGTGAAAGTTCAAAACGGTGCAACAAACGCGAAGATGTATTAACGTTGTGAATGTTTTTTTTTTGTTATAGCATTTAAGAATATAATTACTATAATTACTATATTTTAACGTAACAATTTTCAAGATCAGAGAGTAGGATAATTTAAAATAGCGGTCTTACAGTAAAATACAGACTTTTGTCTTCTCATTAGTTCTTTAAGTAAATTTAAATAATTTAACGATAATTATCACTACTAAATCGTAGAAAGCTAGAGTACGAAATGCCGACCCAACACTCCCCAAGTCTTCGCTTGGGGTAGAATAACACCAGACTCAGACCACACACAACACATAACCCCGACATCACCAATGGAGTTTGACCCTGCTTTTCAAAGCCAAGTAAGCGTCTTACTAACACCCTCTGCCAACCCTCTAGCAACCGAAACATCACGTAACAAAAGATTGAGGGGAAGTCCCAGTCACAACAATCCGGAACACATAAAACAAACCATTTTAGAGCACTTAGAAAATCTAGGGACAGACCTTTTAAACTTTATAGACAACGAACTAGACCCCAGCAACCGCTTGCGAATGGGCGCCCAACGACTTTTAAGAGACAAAGTAATAAAACTCATATATCTACAAGCTGAACTAACCGGCGAACATAAATTTATTAAACAACAAAATGATACACTACAAGAAAAGATAATTGAAACCAAAGTAGAAAACAGCCATCTTAAACAACAGAAAATGCTCAACCCAGCCATGTTTTCAAACACGTACGCGAACGTGACGGCAACAAATAAAACTCAACCACCAAAAACAGATGCTATATCTAGAGCCATCGGCAATCAAGCTGCTACAGTATTCATAACCTCTAAAACCGGACAGAGTACAAAACAAATACAAGACACCTTCATTAAAACAATACATCCGACAAAAGACAAAATTAAAATTAAATCAATGCGTTTAACCGCAAACGCGCTAATAATAGACACGGACAACGAAACTGAATCTAATAAAATCCTAAACCATCCCGAACTAAAAAAAACACTTAACTGCGAGAAACCACGAAAAAAGAAACCACTAGTTATTATCTACGACGTCCCAACCTATCTTAAAGACGAAGAGGTGCAAGAATTAATCTATACACAGAATTTCGAAACAATCATTACCAAAGAAGAGTTCAATAACGAATTCAAGCTAAGCTTTAAAACCGGCCCAAAAAACAAAGCAACGCAACACCATGTTGCAGCTGTAACGGGAAAACTAAGAAATCTACTAATAAACAAAGGGAAAATATACATTGAGTATCGCAGCGTAACCGCAAAGGACTTCCTAGTCGTACCCAAATGCATGAGATGCTTAGACTTAGGACATGTAACCAAACACTGCAAACATAAGACCGACACATGTGGACACTGCGGAGAAGACGAATCACAACACAAAAAAACCGACTGCCCAAAACATGCACACCCGGCTGTGTGTATACCTTGTCTTAAGCGAAACAAGAAATGTGCATCAAACCCAAAAGACTGCCCAACACATAAGATGCTTATGGACAGACTAATTCATAAAACAGATTATGGACATTAAACCCATACAAAGCACACACAAACCACCCTCAAAAGTTCAACGAGACAGAGCCCGGGCAAACAAATACAAACAAACAAGAACACACACCATACAGGAAACACACCTTACGACTACCACCATAACACAAACGAAACCGAACCTGACGACCACACAAACGCATGCAACAACACCAACACACAACACACACACCCCAAAACCCGATGACCACACAAACGCAAACCACAACAACGATGACAACAAATACCACACAAACATCCCCAAGACGGAATACATTAAAACCAAAGTCGCCAAACTCATGGCCCTAATAAAACCCCAAACAAAATCCACCCAACATGCGACAATCTCATTAAACCGACAATACCCCCAAAATCCGCCGACATAACACAAACGCACAACACGCACACAGCCCAAACCAAGCCACAGGAACCAACACTGCACATAAACGGCCACACAATAAACACTACAACGCCCACACGACCCAACATCTATGCCTCCGACCCTACCAAGATATACCAAAACATAGAGACCAATATGTGTATAACACGCCTGGAAGAAACCAGAACTCTTACAACGGCACTACGACACATCACAAGATTAGGACACCCGAATGGGAGGACAGTCACGTATAAAATAACAGAAGCAGAAGACCGAATGTACCTCAAAAGCAATGGACTACCAACCGACCACAAAGAGCTAACATACTTATTACAAATTGCCTTTAAAAGACGTCACGAACATCTAGACCTTGGGGACATCTACCGACAGCAGGTAATGGCGCATGGCAGAAACGCATTTGACTATACCAAACAATGGCCCGACTGCTACTTTCACACCCTACATCCCTAATGGACAGCAAAACAATTAGAATTGGTCAAATAAATGCCATGCACAGTGCACACGTCATGCATGAAATCAGACAGCTATCCGAATCACTAAAACTAAATCTACTCTTCATTCAAGAACCATACTTAGTGCACGGCAAAATTCCCGGCATGCCGGTTCGCGCACGACAACTACATAACGGCAAAACCTCCCAAACAGCAATAGTAGTCTTTGACCCGACTATGACCATAACAACTGTACAAAAGTACAGCGGTGACCATTGTACCTGTGTAGAGGTTAGCAACCAACACATCGGGAAATGGATTCTCGCCACAAGCTACTTTCAATTCCGACACGACCCACAACCTTACATCGACAATATCCGAAACATAGTTCTGGCATACAATAACCGACCGACAATATTGATGGCAGACGTGAACGGAAAGTCACCCATGTGGCATAGCCGTATCACGGATGAAAGAGGGGAACGAGTAGAAGACCTAATCAATGAACTACAACTAGAGGTAATGAATCAACCGGACAATCCACCTACGTATAGTAACAGAACAAGAACAGGGACCAACATCGATATAACTTTAGCAAACGCACTAGCATACCCGCACATAAAAAACTGGAAAGTCTTTGACAACCAAACACTAAGCGACCACAACATTATCACCTTTCAGATTGACGCAGTGACCAGACCGACAGGTACACAATACAGCAGGACAACTGGGATCAGATACAGCATTAGGAATGCCAACTGGCAAAGACTTACGGACTCCTTCGAACCCTCACCCGACATAAAACGCAACGAGAACGTTCACGAACACGTCAAACAACTTACTAAAACTATTACAGGGGCAATGAAACGAACACTTCCAAGACAGCAAGACAAACAACACACCAAAACAATACAATAGACACAGCGGCTACAAGACCTGAAAAAACAGACCAGCCAAGCTCGCAAAAACTACCAAATGTCAATAACTCCACAAGAAAGGGAATATCAACTACACAATTACAGACGCATAAAAGACACATATCAGACGGAACTAAAAACCATGAAACAAAAAACCTGGGAGGTCTTTGTGGACAGACACCTACAAACGGACGCTTGGGGTATCCCATACAAAATTATAAAAGGAAAAATAAAACCACCAACGACTTACTCCACCCTAACAAAACAAGATGGTACAGAAACACAGGACTGGGAAGACACCGCGGCAACACTATTACAAACACTCTTACCAGACGACAACAAGCAGGACGACACGGACGAACAAAAACAGACGAGACAACGGGTAATTGAAAGAAACAACAGAGGAAACAAACCTTGGAACAGACATAAAGACGACGAGGTACAACCATTCACTGAATCGGAAGTGACAGCATCGATGATAAAAGCGAAAAACAGGAAAGCACCCGGCCCGGATGGTATCCCCTCTGAGATAACATCCGCGCTCCGTGTTAAATTGGTACCACCACTAACCAAAATATATAACGAATGCCTCCGACAAGCAGTGTTTCCGAACATCTGGAAGCAAGCAAATGTCGTAATAATACCAAAAGGCACAGGAAAGGATCCAAAGCTACCAAACTCGTACCGCCCAATATGTCTATTGAACACCTTGGGAAAGACGTACGAGCGACTACTAAGTAAAAGACTGCAAGAACACCGCAACATTCAGGGCACCCACCCACACCAGTACGGCTTCACGGCAAACAAATCAACAGAGGGCGCAATCAATCGAGCCCTTCAGAACATCCAAGACACAACCGCGAAATACTTAATAATATTAATGGTTGACATAGAGGGAGCCTTTAATAATCTTTGGTGGCCCTCCCTTTTTTGCACGACTCAGTACCATACACTGCCCATCCCAACTTTATCACTCCCTCAGTAGCTACTGTAGGGACAGATACGTAACCCTGGACGGTACAACTCGAATAACAAAACATAAACAGGGGCTGTCCACAGGGCTCGGTCCTTGGTCCACTTCTCTGGAACATTGTAATTGAGGAACTTTTGGAAAAGCTGGATACCATCAGGGAGGTTTCGACGACGATAGCATACGCCGACGATATCTTACTGTTGGTCGAAGGTAACTCCAGAAGTGAACTCGAGAACAAATCAAGCAATGCCCTGAATGAAGTCCAGAACTGGTGCAGAGCAAACAAGGTGAGTATTGCACTCAACAAAACCAAGTATATGCTTATAAAAGGAGCACTAAAGCGTGATCCCATAATTAAACTTGAAGGAGTCAACATCAGGAGATCCCCTTCATACAAATACTTAGGTATAACCCTAGACGAGAAATTAAATTTCACTGAGCATATAACAACCGTGTGCAATAATGCAACAAAGGTCATGCAAAACATCGCAACACTGGCGCAACGGCATTACAAAATCCCCCTTGCCTGTGTGAGGCTATACCTCAACAGCGTGCTCGCGGCAATGGTTTCATATGCTGCGAGCGCTTGGGGCCACCGCCTAAACATAATCAAGGTAAAACAAAAACTATTGTCAACCCAAAGAAGCATAATCCTAAGAATGACAGGGGCATATAGAACAACGGCACATGACGCTCTCCATGTGCTAATCGGAACAATGCCACTCGACCTAATAACCAAGCAAAGAGCAGCAATATATCATTTAACAAACAACGACCAAAATAAATTAAAACAACTTTTAAAAACCGAAAATGCCCCAACCACCAAAAAAGGGATAAAAGAAAGTATAATCACGGAATGGCAAGCTAGATGGGACGGCAGCGATACTGGTAGAAGGGTGTACGCTGTCATTTCTAACATAACACAAAGACTAACAAACAAACATCTCATACCTAGCAGAGGACTGATCCACTTCCTCACTGGCCACGGCCCGTATCCGACCTATCGGGACCGTATGCACTTAGCACAAAACGACACCTGTACATGCGGAGAGATTGGTACGCCCGAGCACGTTGTGTTTGAGTGCGTAGACCTTACCCAGGAACTACACGGATACAGAACAATACTACAAGACATCCCTATCAACGAAATGATATGGAACGAACAAATTTTCCCATACCTAAACGCACTGACTCAAAAGACTACGCAAGTATTACACAACCGCTACCTTGAACAGGCCTCTTAAAAACGGCACGCAATAGTACATACCAAACTGAGACACCAAGGAACAACTGCTCTAGGATCCCGGGGGCTGCACCCCCGACGCCAGAGTCCGTCTTCTGGAAATTCCGAGAACAATAGCTCTCGAAGACCGAAGAAGGTACTCAAACCCAATCAAAACCTACCGACCAATTATGTCTCTAGCAATAAGGACTAACAATAGTATTAAGTTAGGCTAAGTTTTAGGATAAGTAGTAGAATAGGAACTTTTTACGCTAACACCACTGTATGAAATCAAAAGTAACAGTAATTGAGGCAACAAAATGTCAAATTGAAGTATTTATTTCCACCCGACTGTAACCTGTACCATTCAAACATGCATAAAAGAAATTAATCTTTGGAAAACGAACACACACAACCACACAAACACGAGCGTAAACACAAACACACACACACATACACACACACACACACAACACACGCAAAACAAATGTGCCCTTCATTAATCTGGATTTCCGGCTGCCGATGGTCCAGATCGAAGAGTACAAATTCTGCGTAATGCTTTTTCTCGAAGCCTGGGATTTCCGGCTGCCGATGGTCCTGGACAGAGAGCGAGAGCACGAAGCAGAAACAACACCAACACCATCACAACTACAAACACAAAGAGCAAACCCATACACACCAACACAACACATACAAACACAAAGTGTGCCCCTTAATAATCCGGATTTCCGGCTGCCGATGGTCCGGATAAAGGGTACAAATTCTGCGGGACGCCTTTCCCCAAGACTGGGATTTCCGGCTGCCGATGGTCCTGGTCAAGAGCGAAGGTATAACGTAGAAACAACATCAACAATAAACACAACAAGTAACCAACACAATAAAACACACTAGCGCACACACATAAGCACACACAAACATCGACACTTACTCAATTATACACAACAAAGAAAAACACCCAAACACAATCCGTACAAAAATGATAGTAATCAAGCACAGGTTACAATGGGGGGAAACAGGTCTGTGTAAAATGTCAGATGACAGACGACTAGAATGTTAGATTTAAAAAAAAAAAAAAAAAATAAAATCCTCCTCTGGGATAAAACATTCTGCAGTTAAAATAATCCCCCGTTCGGACCTCTGGGAGGGAACTATTTCGGAGGATGTGATCGGAAAGTTTATAAGAAGAGCCGGGAAAACTGCGAATCGGAGCGTGGAATGTCAGAAGCATGAAACAAGTAGGTAAGCTAGAGAATCTGAAAATTAAAATGTATAGGATAGCATTAGACATAGTAGGGATTAGCGATGTTCGTTGGTCGAAGACGGGGGATTTTTGGAGCGGAGACTTTAGGGTAATTCATGCACGATCAGAAGAAGGAAATTTGGGCGTGGCAAAAAAAGGATAGGACGCTGTGCAGAAAATACCTACAAAAAAACAAAAAAGTACGCATGGTTACATTAGAATCACAACGGGTAAATACGTAATAATACAAGTTTAATGCCCATCTTTATCTACAGTGGGGAAGAGGTAGAAGCGATCTACAAAGATATCGAAAACATATAAGACGCGTAAAAGAACATAAACGTTTAATAATTACGGGAGATTTTAATGCAGTGGTAGGTGAGGGTAGGGAAGAAGCGATAGTAGGTTTATTTGGTTTAGGCACCAGGAATAGGCTGGTAGAATTTTGCGACAAAAGCAATTTAACCATCACAAACTCATTATTTCAACATCATGCTCGAGGACGATACACGTGAAATATGTCAGGAGACATAGAAAGATATCAAATAGATTACATTCTTGTTAGACAACGGTTTAGAAATTAAGTAAAGGACTGACGAAGATACACAGAAGCAGCTATAGACACTGACATAAAAATGCACTTTGACTTTGAAAAACTGAAAGATAAAGATATCCACGAAAGATATGAAAAAATTCAAATGAATTGCTAAAAGACAGGAAAAATTTCTGATATTAAGAAAGTAGAAACAGAATGGAATAACATTATATCCAGCTTAGACATGGCGGCCAGAGATATTCTGAGGTATACAAACAAACGAAATAAGAAACTATGGATCAAACGATATCCTGAATTTAATACAAGAAAGATAAATATAAAAAGCCATAAAATGGAAAATTATTGGCAAATGCAGGAAAGCTAAAGAACAATGGATTGATAAAAAATGCAAAGAAGTACAAACTCAATTGTAAATATGAAAGACAGACGAAGCATACAAACTAATTAGAATGAATTTTAGGACTATAAAACCGTATAGCGAGAATATACTGAGCGCGGAAGGAAACATCACACATTGAAGAGGATGACTTGGAATATCCTATTACTATGAGAATAGTTTGAATTAGCATTAAAGGGTCTAAAAAATGGTAAGTCACCGAGTATAAATAAGGCGCAAGAAGAAACTCTAAAAGCCGTTGGACAAACAGTACCCGAACGTCTCTTCCAACTTGTAAGCTATGTATATGAGACAGGCAAGATACCCAAAGCTTTCAATCGCAAGATCATAGCCACTACACCAAAAAAGAGAAGCGAGGATAGATGTGAAAACTATCCAATTATAAGTTTGACAGCACACGTCAAAAATATCATCTGGAATTGTACAAATAGAGATGGAAAAACGGAGTAGAGAAATACTAGGAAAAGATCAATTTGGGTTTAGGCGAAACAGGGGAACACGGGAGACTAACTTTAGTTCTGAGAGTGAAAATGGAGTTAACAATAGAAAAAGTAGAAAATGTGTATATAGAGGGTTTGTAGATCTGGAAAAAGCATTCGACAATGTAAAATGGGAAAAAAAATTTCAAAACACTGAAAAAGATTGCAATGAGTTTTAGAAATAGACGGACAGTACGTAGCTTATATAAAGAGCAAACAGCTGTAACAGCATTAAAGTAGAAACGTAGAGAAGTAAATATTAGAAAAGGAGTGAAACAGGGATGTGCCCTATCCTCGTTAATTTTTAACCTGTATATCGAGGATACAATGAATACTCTCAAATGCAGGATGAAATTTGGAACTTTTATGCCGGGACAAAAAATTAATATGCTTAGATTTGCAGTTGACATAGCGGTATTAGCATCTAGTAAGGAAGAGTTAGAAGCAGATCTTAATGAAATGGAAACAGTTCTAACAGAGAGATTCGGTATGAAAATTTTAAAAAAATAAAACTAAAGTGCTAGTATGCAAAGGAGGGGAAATAAATAAAAGGCAGAATACAAATAGGAAACGAGAGCTTACAAGAGGTTAAGGATATCTGCTACCTAGGATGCCAAATAACGCAAGATGGAAAAAGCGTAAAAGATATAAAACAAAGATTAGCACAAGGTCGTGCTACATACGACAAGAAAACGCAATTACTGTGATCAAACACAACAAACATAGAAACAAGGAAAAGATTGCTGAAAGTAAATGTGTGGAGCACAGCATTGTATGGCTGTTAAATTTGGACAGTAGGAGAAGTGGACAGGAAAAAGACGAAGGTCTTTGGAATTTGCTGCTACAGACGTATCATGAAGATATCATGCACAGACAAAGTTGAGAACAAAGAGGTTCTAGAAATGATAGGCGAAGAAAGAAATATGAGGAAAACAGTGAAAAATAGGAGAGATAGGATGACAGGTCAAATACTAAGGCATGAAGATATAGTTCGGAATATATTAGAAGCAGAGATAGGAAAGAGGAGAGGTAGATGTAGATCTAGGTTAGACTATTGCACACAGATAGTGAAAGATGTAGGCTGTGGAAATTTCAGAGAAATGTGTAGGCTAGCTCAGAATAGAAATGAATGCGGGAACGCGTCCAGCCAGTTTCAAGATGGAAAACCTAATGACGAAAAAAAATAACTGTACTTGAACCTGATGATTATTATAAGCAACTACAAGCGTTGGTTTTGCAATATTCTCAACTAATGTCAATTGTGCGAAAGAGTTTACTGGGAAACTATTAATTCGGTAAACATCTGTGTTGGGGCACCTTGGTAGCCTCAGCCTGCTAAACCCCCTTCACATACCACTGAAAATCGGTGAAATAGGGCATATATTTAGAAAACAATAAAAGGGGAACCCAGTTGTACCTAGGCTATAGGAATGTCAAAACTGTGGAGGCCAGCTCAGAATAGAAATCAGTTGAGGTACGCGTCCAACCTGTTCCAAGACGGAAGCCATTGACGAAAAACTAATTACACTTAAACTTGATTAGTACTAGAAACAAAAACGGGAGTTGGTTTGCAATATTTTCAACTAATCCTGATTGTGCGAAAGGCATTATTGGAAAACTATTAATTCGGCAAATGTACAAGGGTTGTGAGATCTTGGTAGTGAGCTAGGCCTGACCCTGGATTATAATCTAGTTTTTAATATTATATTTTTATTGCTTTATATTGCTTTTTCTCGAATCCTAGCATTAAAATTTGCAGGCTTGTTATAGATAATATGTTAGAGTTTAAGACGGAAGGCCCAGGCTAACGGTTTTAATGTGGAGCGTTGATAATCTGTCTGGATGTGCGCAAGGGTACGAACGGGGATCAGTACCATCTAGTATTTCGAGAGAATCGGCTGTTCAAATCATCACTGGAGTGGCGGATAAAAATGTTCAGTTGTAACGATTTGTGATAAAGTAGAGTGTATTCTTCTTTTAGTTTTGAGTTCTAAATTATTATTGAGTAATCCTGTAATTACCATGTTCAACAAGGGGTTGAGATTTTATAAAGGAAGTAGCGCCACTTCGGATGCAGGTATTTCTACTTTTTAATAGTTGACAAATTTGAATCTGCGTAGGTTGCGAAGTATTCGAAGTAGAGAGTTTGTCTAGAATGTACACATTCTAATTGAAGCGTTACTATGCTGTCGTTTGTTACCACAACGTAAGCGTTGTTGGAGAGAACGATTGTACATTTTTTTTATGAGATTTTGTGTCGATTTACTGGGCCCCCCGCAAATAGAACGTTCCTCAACTGCAAATCACATGTTTGGTACCAACGTATAACTTAGTAGGGTGGGAAGTTTAAATATTATTTACTTGTAAGACTACCTTCTGTAATTGCAGGATTAATGAAACCTTTCTTGTCATTGCGATCTTACGTTAGTAGAAATTAGAAATAGGAGATGTTAGGCTATAAATACAAAGTGTGTTTAGTAACTCTTTTGGTTATCTTATCGAAATTAAGTTTTATTCTTGTGTTAGTTTAGTACGGGAAACATTAGTGAGGGGCATTTCTTTTTATCTTTGTGTAATCTATTCTAATTTTGGTTATTGAATTAAAAGTAAATTAAGGTGAAGTCGAGTTTGTTTTAGTTGTAGGTTTCATGATCCTAAAGAACCCCCGAAAAGAACCCGTAAGAAAAGAGTTAGCGAACCCCTGAGACTAGTTCAGTAGCCATGGGCTGCTTAATCCCCTTTACATACTACTGAATATCGGTGAAATAAGGTATATATACTTACAAAACAATAGAAGGGGAACCAAAATGTATTTAACAAGAAAGAGGAGCGGCTATGTTCGTAGACAACAAATATAGAAACAAGGACAAAAGTGTTGGAAGCATATGTGTGGAGCACAGCACTGTACGCCTATGAAATAAGGGAATGTTATGCTTCAGATGTTGATTATGAAGCATGGACAGATAAAGTTAATAACAAAGAAGTTATAGAATAGAAATGGTAGGAGAATAAAAATATCTGTGGAAAACAAAAGAAAATAGGAGAAATAAAAGGACAGGATACGTTCTAAGGTATTGGGGATTAGCGCAGGACATATTACAAGCAAAGATAAAAAAAAGAGGTAGAAGTAGACCTATACCAGACTATTACACGCAGATTGTGAAAGATGCAGACTGGGAATTTCAGGAAAATGCGTATGTTTGCTCAGAATAGGAAACAATAGAGGTACGCCTTTAACCGGTTCCAGGGCTGAAGATAATGATGATGAGCAATTGCACAAGAGATATTGGTTTTCAACGTTAAATTAGTTAATAAGATGAAATAAAGCTTAGACTTTTATGCGATCAATTACTAGCTCGGTTTACGAATTTCAAAATTACTTTCGCGTTGTTCACAGAAGGAGCTATTTACAGCCTGTATTTGCACTAAATTGAAACGCAAGTTTTCGTCTGTTGAAATATGGTTGAAGTAAATAAAAAATATGAAATGTCATTCCATTTTACAAAAAAAAAAGTACTTATAGTTAATTTACGTTGCTCTGTTGGTTTCTGAGTTACTAGCCTTCAAACGATTTAACGTATTATGTTAATGATATTTTTGTTTTTTTAGATTGTAAGTAGATCTCTGTCTGTATTTAGTTCAATAAATATTAGGTTATTTTACGTGTTCTAATAGTAGTGTTCAGTAAAAGACCTCCGTTTTTCTGATTTGTTATTTATGTGTAAATTCTAGCTACTTCTTTAAAAAAACCCTAGTATAATGGTTTCTCGAACAGTGAGATTTGTGATTTGATACGTTGTTTTGCTCAATCAAATTTTAGTGGACTATTAGTGGCTCTAAGAGATTCACAATTATACCCAAATCGAAGGTAACCCGATCATAAATCTTTTCGTCCCAAAAGTGTCAATTGCGTTACAAAAGCAATCACCCACGATGAAGTAGAAACGGTTTTAATTTGTGTATCCGAAAATCCAGATCTGTGCACTTGCCGATTAAGTGCGGCAACAGAAATAAGTCTGTAGAATTTTGAAGAAAAAGAACTGCATGGATATCATTATGCGCCTGTTCAGGCTGTAACTAGCGTCCTCAATACCAAAGTAGGCTTCAAACTAGTAATTCTCATGTTAGAAACATAAAATGCAAATTTTTCCAATTGACGCTATCAAAACTTTCAAATCTCTTTAGAAATTTCAAAATTGAACACCCTATATCTCCTAAACCAGTGACATTGTAAATACTTTCTGTATGTTTGTTGTGGTTTGTTTTGTATTTTTCTTAATTTCTGTTGGGTATTAAACTGCTCAGAGTTTTTTAAATTGTCTTTATTTACGTTTCGATCTATGACAACATTCCTAGGTAATGGATCGAAACGTAAAAAATAAAGATAATTTAAAAAACTCTGAGCAGTTTAATACAGAAACAGAAACAGAAATTAAGAAAAATACAGTAACATTGGTATAATATATCTTGGTCTAAATCGTAATATTTTGGTGTATAGTATCCCTACCTTAGAGATTTGTCAATTCTTAATTGACCGTATTTTTAAACCAACCAGCGTTTATATTAAAAAGAATAAGGTATAGGAAAGAAATGTTCAGACGAAAGTTATAGTTTATAAATAGTGACATACATTTCTGAAAACACTTCTGAAAATTTTTCAGTAGTTTTTGCACGAAAATACAAAGTCGCATCTTTTTAAATAAAAATGAATGTTTTTATCTATCGCATCGGATAGCTCTTTTAAAATGCAATATTTTTATATAACATATTCATATACCTTATAAATAACCCTTCAAAGATGCACAAATGTGTATGTCCGGACGATATTTAAACTTAATAAAGAATTATGTGCCGGACTATGCGGATGATCTACCTTTAGCGGAATATCAAAGAATTTTTTTCAAGATGGTGCTCCTGCTCACAATAAGGGGGGTTAACCACTTGGCAAATGTGGTGTAAAGACTTTAGGAAATGTTTGAAAATATTGTAAATGTTTAGCAAATGTAGCAAATGTTTGAAAATGTCTGGCAAATGTTGTAAATGTTTGAAAATGTCTGGCAAATGTGGAGAATGCTAGTAAAATTTTTAGTAATGCAGCAAATGCCCGCAAATGTTTGAAATTTACATTTTTGAAAGCTCAATGAAACGCTCATAAATATACGTTAAAAATTCGTGTCTCAAATGACCTTCTAAGTTCACATGTATTTATACAATGTTGTAAATACATTTCAGTATTAAGATTCAATACGCTAATCTGTTTTAACAAACTTCAACAAAAATATTGTTATAAATAAAAAATATAAGTAAAATATATAATAAAAGAATTGAGCGGATTCGCAAGTGTAAATAATTCAGAGTCATCGCTTTACGTGAGCATTGCAATGGATTGACATTTATTATGTAAATAATTATCTATTGTCAGTGCTGAATTTTAGATTGCAAATTAAGTCAAAAATGGGAGATTCTGATTTAGATATACCTTCTGATTTCTGATATAGAAGAATTTGCAAATTTAGCAATAAATTCAATAATATCTATAGTAAATCAAGAAGCAGGTAAGAAAAGGTATATATATATATATATATATATATATATATATATATATATGACATATGAAAAATGGTGTTAGTTATACTAATATTGTTGTTAATTTAAATAACTACGAACAACTCGTATAACTATAACTGTATAACTAATTTGTAAGGTCTGGTTAGTTTGTTTTTTGTTTCCTAAATAAAGACTTAAATATTCAATAACGTAAAATTTCATTACATCACTAGTGATGTAATGGACTAACAGCTGTAAGAAATGTGACGTTTCATAACGTCAAAAATACATTTAAAATTTGAGATTTCATACCGGGGTTAGATAAAAATAATTTTAATGACTAATTTCGATAAACCACGCGGTTTTGGTGGGGCTATTTACTTACCCGTTATTTAAAAATTATTAGGTAGTAGTGATACAGTTAACATTTTGTATGTGTTTTTAGCGTTCTCAAGAAAATGAAATATTTAAAATATACTCATAAATTTATTAGTACTACTTAACTAAAAATGTTTTTCTTAAATGTCATTCTGGTTTGTACACAGCAATTTTAAATATCATTCTTATGAAATCCAACTCCATATAGTACAGCGGTGTTTAAGTCGGCCAATTAATTCAATAATTAATTTTATAATAAATTTTTGTTTCTAAAATGAGAAGTTAGTATTAGCCACTGAATTGACTGTTATTAGATTCTTACAAACCAAACACGCATGGTAGAAAATTACCCTTAGCATTCTGTTATCAAGGAGGGCAAATCCTCAAGAATGAAAATGCTGTATGGTTACCTTCAAATTTTTACCAGCGTTGTAACAAGCACTTTGAAACCATCAAAAGTAAACGCAAACACCATTTGGAACAACGAAGCATTTTGTCATATTACGTAAATACAGAGAAGACTGTTCAATCTCCAACTGAAACTCAGCCAACAATTTCTCAAATATACGCTACCGATCAAGAAGCAGATGTAATTGTAGACTCAGAGTCAGATATATGTGAAAAGAATGAAATAGTTAGAAAGAGTAGACGTTCTAAGAAGCGAGTGATGCCTTTGGATTCATCGTCTGATTTAGGTGAACTGGGAACTACAACTACCATCCAGAATAGTAGCAATCTTGGAACTTCAATCCGGGATGCTCGAAATAACAGCGTCATAGAAACCACAGAGGCTGATAGCATATATACAGTACAATGTCCACTAACCGTAATTGAACAGTATAAAAGAAGTAAATGGTATCTCCTAAAATATTCACAAAGTGCAAGAAGACAACGTGATCGGGAACGAACTTTTGAAGACAATACACAACAGCTATTTACCAATTTTTATGAATCCATAAGTGACATTAATAAATTCTTCGTTGAAAATACACATCTTAGACAACAATTATACCAACAAACGATAAATCTCAAAATTGACACTCTGAAATCTACCAAAAATTGCCTGACTCCTTTTTTAGAAAAGTTAGTTGAAGCAACATTAAATTCTTCAAAATAAACCAAATATGGAAATCGCTTTGACGGCGAATTGAAACAATTCAGCTTATACCTATATATAATTGGTGGACGCTTGTTATACGAAACGCTGATTGCTAACATGACATTACCTTCTGTGACAATTGTTCTTCGATCAGTCAGTAGTTCCAACATCGAAGGTGGTTTAAGAATAGCGGAATTGTGAAATTGTTGCATAGTCGCTAATTGCCGGGAGTGGCGTGGATTAGTGAAGTTAGCACAAAAATAAACGGATGAATTGAATACAATTCCTCTAACAATACCATCGTTGGATTTGTAATACTACAGAAAGGTGGGTAATCACAAAAATTTTACTTTGAAGCAGTTTCAGCCAGTAAAATTCAAGAATTTTTTTATTAACGAAACAAAGGTACAGTATGCCGAGGTTGTTACGGTTCAATGTCTACTTGATAAAACACCAGCGTATTGTTTGCACATCTATGGAACTGACAATTGTTTCACGTACGACGATGTAATGAAACGATGGGATAGAATACGAAAAGAAGTGGAACTTCATGGTTTTTCATCTGATGGGGCACTAGGCTACTAAAAGCTATGCGACTTTGTTCACAGCTGTTAAACAACCCTATTTCAGAACAGTGGGACTGGTTTCATCTACCACTAGCGGAGGGCAATATATGTACCCAAGATACCGTGCATATCGGTACAAAGTTGAGGACACGCCTTACAAATCGCCAGGTTTCATTAAGTTTTGGAAATTACATAGCGACTTCTGATCATTTGATTTTTATAATTGAAAATATATCAAAAGAGCAACGTATGCTGACAATGGGGATGTTCAGTCAGGTGACAAAATGAACTTTAAAGCTGTCGAAAAAATTATTACGTCGCAAGTTGTAGATCTCTTGTCGGAACATATGATAGACATTATAATTTAATTAAGGGCCGCTATGCTTGCGGCCACGTCCCCAATGCTCCACCCGAAGGTACTACATGGGTTTAAGCGCGAAAAATATAAACGTGCTCTTAATTATTCTAACTTCAAAATTAACACATCCTGAATAAAAATCTAACAACTGAAACAAAAACTCAAATTTTGATTGATGGTATCCCTAGCGTTGGCTTTGGAGTGTGCCCAATCAACAAGACACAAACAAAACGAATGAGGAGGGATTTGTAATCCCGGATAGCAGCTGCCAGCTCTGCTTACCGGTGAGATCTGAAGGGTCGACTTAAAACTATCCAAATCTAGCTAGCTAATTTTAAAATGGATTCAAATTTTCTAAGAATACGCCAAATATATTAATAGTGAATCCAGCTATTTTACCTGCTCTATAAATTTACAAATTCGTCTACCCTGGTATAAGTAATTTGTTAGCCTAAGTCCGTCCCTAGCTTTCCTATCATTCTCTAACTGATCTATATAGTAATTACAATCTTTTCAAACAATCTTCCTTCCTACAAATAAGCTGCCACCAAAAATGGCGGCAGAACGTCAAACAAATAATCTCAAGCCACAAACAATAAAAGCAAGTATAAATATAAATATAAAAATAAATACGAGGGCCATTTTTTTTTCAACTTTCGATAGGCTATAAATAAAAGACAAGTTCATATAAAACAATAATTTTATTACCAAAAGATTGATACACTTACGGTTACTTTTCGACATAATCACCAAAGAGATTAAGACATTTGTCATATCTGTGGACAAGCTTTTTAATATCCTGTTCAAAGAAAGTTTCGGCCAACGAATTCAAGTAGTCCATGACGTTGGTTTGAAGGTCCTCATTAGTTTGAAAGCGCTTCCCACCAAGCCACGTCTTCAGGTCAGGAAAAAGATGAAAATTGCTTGGTGCTAAGTCAGGACTGTATGGCGGATGATCGAAAATGTCTCATCCAAATTGTTCGAGAAGCCGTTGAGTTGCTCCAGCAGTGTGTGGAGCATTGTCATGGATGAGAACAACTCTAGCGGTCAGCTTTCCTCTTCGTTTGTTCTGAATGGCTCTACACAACCGTCGTAAAGTTTCACAATAAACAGCTGCAGTGATTGTGGTTCCGGGCTCTATAAACTCCACAAGCAATACACCTTGTTGGTCCCAAAACACGATAGCCATGGTCTTTCTGTTGTTGAAGGTTTGTTTGAATTTCTTTAGTTTGTTTGGTGACGTTAAATGCAACCATTGTTGTGATTGAAGTTTTGTTTCCGGTGTGTCGTATTGAATCCAGGTTTCATCCCCAGTCACGATTGATTTCAAAAAGTTGTCTCCTCCATCATGATAATGCTCAAGGAACTCCAACGCTGACGCCATTCGTCGAGTTTTGTGGCCGTCTGTCAGCATTTTGGGACCCAACGTGCACAAAGTTTTTTGTAGCCTAACCGTTCAGTAACAATAAAGTACAAAACAGACCTTGAATCTTCTAGAAATTCTGTAGACAAAGCAGTTCGGTTTTCTTCAACCATTTTGTTAATACGTTGAACCAGGTCATCTGAAACGACAGATTTACGCCCTTGGCCCCCTTCATCATGCACATCATTACGGCCATCTTTAAACTTTCAACACCATTCACGCACAACACCATCACTCATGAAATTTTCCCCATACACACGACTCATTCTTCGATGGATTTCTGCAGCACTATGGCCTTCAGCCTGTAGAAAACGAATCACACTTCGCACTTGGAGGAAGCATCAATAATTGCGGACATGTTTACGTGGCTGTAGCACAACGCCGACTGACGCCTGAATGTGAACAATAGCGGAGTGTGTAGTGCAAGAGCTGCGCAGTCGTCTACAGCGCATGCCCGCTTTCTTTACCCGCGTAGCGTCTGCACGGAGCGATCGGAGGTTGAAAAAAAAATGGCCCTCGTATATATATTTATGTAAATATATAAATATACATCTATAAGCATTAAGCGTCGAGCAGTGCATTAAATTGCAAAAAGCATAACACAAATTATCAGGTGAACTCGCATAAGCATTATATCGTCTAGCGCCATTACGCACAAAACGCGCTTGTTAATTATTTCAAATCCAGTAATTATCATACATCAATGCTTATGCGAGCACAACCGCCACAATTTTGTTCTTACCGCGTTAATATATTTCTCTAGCATCCCAAGATCTGGTCATCGGCATACATTTAAACTTACTGCTAGGAGGAAATAAATATGCACTGCTAAAGTTCTGGTGGGTATGCACTAATCGTCTAAGGGGGGCGGGGCGGTCACAATAACTATCACTTCACTTTTAAGTCCTGGAGTGATGCGCGGTTTCACTCTATTTTATTTATTATTTTATTCCTTTGTTTATTTCATTGATTTAATTTAATGAGGGTTTTGATTTATATATTCTTATTTATTTATTTCCCCGGATTAAGTTTTAAGTTTTCTATTTATTCCCGATTTCCTCGCGTATAAGGTTTGATAGTGATTGTTTTAGTGGTGCGGGGGTTTCGTGCATATGGACTTGTATAAACATATGATAGACAGCAGAGGCACTGTCATTTATCTTAAACTGATGAGATCTGTTCTGAATGCAACCCTTGAAACCTGCAGAACGGTTTCATCTAATGTGGTATGCAGTGTTTCTATGTCGGGTATGGAGAAATTGGTTACAAGAATCTGGAATATCTACAACCAAACACTTTATTACACTGAACGCATATCTGTGTATCGAACTAAATGCACATGTATTGGTGAAAATTTTAAGAAAATTAAAAAAGACAGGATTAGTTCAAAAACACATTTTTCCACTTGGTTATTCAAATCTCTTATCCCTGTGAGCAGATTTTTCGTGCAAAACGATCACTTACTTCCACTTTCTCAACCATTGTAAATTTCAGTTTATAGGAATTGATGAATCGATTAAACAAAATACAAACAATTAAAAAAACAACAAACGACGTCCGAGGAACATTTGTATTTCCACGAGCGCAAAATACAAAGTTTGGGAGCTTGAAAGAATTCTCGCCTGAATGGGATTTTCCTAGTAACGACGATATTGAGGAAACCTGCATGTCTGCTGTGAGAGAAGCCAAAATTGACTGTGAAAGTTTAGGAATGCTAATTAAGAAAAATGAAGAGGTCTGGAAACATATGGTGCTTTTTAATTTAAAAAATTTCTTGGGACCTGCAAATGATATAGATAATGATGATATTAGTGAAGAACCCGCCGAAGAAATTGATTTAACTTCAGGTGATCACATTTCTGAAAACCCCTTAACAGACGTGCCATATCCTCACTAGATGAATTTATAAATACAGACGACTGCGGTGAACGTGTCTTTGAAAATGTTGATGTCTCAGAAAGTGATCTAACCTTAACAAACTTTACAGAACTTAACTTAAAAGATTCTTCAACAAACCAGAGTGATGTGAGCATCAAGAGCCCTTATGTCCAAGTAAAACTTCCACATAAGACCCTTACAGTAAACAATCTACACTTTATTGGCTATTTAACGAACACACTGCAAGGTTAGTATAAGTATATCTAAACCAAATATATTCATATTCGCTGGAGGTATATCAAATTTTGTAAAAAGAACATTAACCAGCGTGTTTAATTTGTCATTAGGTAAAAACCAACCAATTAAAATATTTAATTTATACATTTAGTGTATGTTTACCTCTGCTGCAGAGGTTATTATCTGCTTAGTTTTTATTTGTTTTAGAGTCAGAGCTGATACATTGCTACGTGTACGAAGCATACAACTAGAACATCCCGATCGCAAAGAAATGATGAAATAAATATACATCTGGAATATTATTATGCCATATTTTACTCTGACAATTGGTACATAGGGAGAGTTATTAAAGAATTGACTGATGAATATCAAATAAAGTTTCTTCAGTCTTCACTAAATAACTTTTTTGGTCTCGAATTGATGACATACAAGTTGTCGATAAAGAATTTATTTTCTACGGACCTGTTTCAATGATCGGTACCTTGTCAATGTCGATCAATGATAATCAACGACAGAAAATTAATATTTTGTACAAAAACCTTAAAAGAAAATTTAAATAATGTTGCTCCATAAATCATGCACTTTATTGTGAAAGAATAAAATTATGCGTTTTTGTTTTTATTGTATATGTGGTGAGTTCTTTTTATATACGTATATATAATTGCCGATACATTAAGTGGCTTAGTTATTATTCAATAAAATTAGTGTATGTAGAGCTATAAGAAATAAATAAGTATCTTGTGGCGTGGTATTTCTATTATACATATTCCTGAGGATCATCGACAAGTAATGTACCCCATGGTTTCTATAATAAATAAATTGATTGGTCAAATACGCATATATTTAAAAAAATTGTTTGGCAAATAATGCAAATGTCTTGTAATTGCAGTAAATGTTTTGCAAATGTTTGGCAAATATTGGAAATGTTTGGCAAATGTTGGAAATGTTTGGCAAATGTTCACAAATGTTGCAAATGGCAAATGTGGTGTACAACATTCTTTGAAATGCCCCACCCCCCCAAGCGGTCTTACACAATAGGTGTTTTCCTTTTGCAACATATCCTTTATAAGTAAATTATCTTTTCCAAGATTAGAGTACAGTGGCTTTGCTTACTTATCTGTGTAAAAGGAACGCATTAACCTGTAATAGATACTTCCACTGTGAGTCTCTAACCTTACTTTCGAATTTTTTATTGATTTCTATTTTATTGTTTTAAACTATTTTATTTCGCATTGATGTAAATAGCTGCATAGGGAAAAGATGGATAAAAAAAATTGTTTTTGTTTTATAGGTGAATAAGCAATAGCATTATTAGATTGAAATTAAAATTATTGTTTTTAGTCGGAGGTAAATGAGTGTGAGAGCGATTCTTCCTCAAGTTTTACATCTGAAGTCAAGCAAATTAGCTACTTATCGTCAGACCCGTCATCCTCTGATTGTTCAGAGAATAATTTCTTAACCACCAGGCGCAAGTTACATAGAACTTTGGATTATGTTGAGAGGACTGTCCCTGCTTATGATGATCAGGAATTTAAAGAGCATTTTAGACTGAGTCGAGCAACTTCCAGGTTTTTTATTGATAACTTTAGTAAATTGCAAATCTGAAAGTTTTAAGTTATTAAATTTCAGAACTAATGCAACGCGATAATGTATTGCCGACCCATGAATTTGGCAGAAAGAAAATTGATGCTGAAAAGGCATTTTACTGACTGTGTGGAATTTAAGAAACACTGAAACGTTTAGACAAATAGCCGATAGATTTAATGTTACGTTAAGTTCCGCACATCGCACTATAGAAAGAGTAATTACGTATTTAGTGTCCAACAGCTACAAATACATTGAATGGCCTGAAGGTGATAGAAGGGCGGATGTCCTTAATGGTTTTAAGAAAAAGCAGGGAATCAAAAACATTATTGGCGTGATTGACGAGAGTCACATAAATATTAAAAAGCCTGCAGTAGATGCACAAGTCTATTGCAACAGAAAATCCGATTACAGCATTCTCATGCAAGGGGTGTGCGATCATGAGAAAAGATTCATAGACTTGTTTTGTGAGGAAGCAGGATCCATCCATGATGCCCGCTTATTAAAACGTTCTTCCTTACATCAGAAATGTTTTAATGAATTTTTAGGCAATGACATTTTACTAGGGGATTCAGCATATCCCTGCTTAAATTGGTTAATTCCACCCTTTAGAGACAATGGACATTTGACGCCGAATCAAACCCTTTTTAATAATCGTCATTCGGCTACGAGGATTATAATAGAAAATGCGTTTGGACTTTTGAAGGGGAGATTTCGTAGACTGTGATATTTTGAAAATGCAAAGATCTATTTTATTATACAGTGTGTAGTTGCTGCATGTATTCTGCATAATGTTTGCATTGATTTTGCTGACGAGGTATCCTATGAGATTGATTATGATGACGAACAACATGACGAAGACATGGTACATCAAATTTGTGGTGTAATACCTTCACACTATCGAAGGCTTCAAATTATGACCCAGATGGGTTTAGATTAAAAGTGTGATATGCCTGTTAGTTTTTAATTGTATCCGATACCTACATAAATTCAATAACATTTATTGTGTTAAGTTAATTAAGGTGCAGTGGGGTAAGATCGTAAACGGCCTATATTTATTCATACATAAATGCGAATATAATAACTCATAGTTAGAAACCTGCACTAAATTAATATGAAGCGATTCCTAAAGATGTCTTTCATTTATGCGGGGAATTACCTTATTATATATTCATCAAAAATTACATCTTCTGGTGCAGTGTACATCTAAGTTCATTTTGTCCAACAAAGTGTCGTGATTTTTAAGGAAATTTTGTGTTTTTTAGTCTATTTTTGGTAAGTATGGAAAATATTGTGTAAAGTTTACATTAAATAAATAAATTAGATCAGTTGTCCAAAATTTACTGAGAAAACCACTACTTCGGTCTTGCCCCGAAAATATTAGTGCACGGGGCAAGATCGCAGTAGTTTGTGCTGTTCATATATTTTGGTTATTTCTTCTGATATTTTCTTTCAACACTTATTTATAAAAAATTTTAGTTCTGAAATGGTTCGAAATTACGTTAGGAAGACAAGTCGAAGATCGTATACAACAGAGACGTTTGAAGAAGGCTTAGCAGAAATTAGAGCTGAACGTACAAATGCATTTAACGCCAGCAAAAAATATAAAATTCCGATCAGCACCATAATGGATCGCTTAAAAGGTAAAAATGGCGTCATAAATAAGTCACTTGGCAGATCAACAGCCATTTCGAAAGAACATGAACTACAGCTTGCTGATTGCTTCTTGACAATGGATAAGTATGGGTTCGGGTTGTCTAGAAAAGAGGTGTTTGAATTAGTTAGGCAGTTTATTAAAGAAAACAAACTAAAAACCCCATTCAAAGACGATCACCTTGGAGAAGATTGGTTTCTAGGTTTTAAAAAAAGACATAATTTAAGCATAAAAAAACCGCAAGCGGTAGAAGTGGCCCGTAAATGAGGTTGTAGTCCGTTTACGGTCCAACAATATTTTACATTATTGGAGAACACCATTGTGGTGTTGCCAAGGTTACGGGATTGATATAGGAGATCAGAGTAGCTAGGGGGACTTTGAAAGAAGTGTAAATTAGAGAATTGTAGATGTAATGAACTGGCAGAATAAAGCATATAGTATTGTTCAATTAAGTAGTAATATATCCTTACAATAGACAAATAATACAATTGGCGACGAGGATTTTGGGTTCATGTAAAATAATTTGAAAAATTATTGCAACATGGAGAAAATGCATATTCCTTCATTTGCACTTCAAACTGCATCACCTCATGACTGGCAGAGATGGAAACATACTCTTGAATTTTACTTCATCAGTGAAAAGATAACTGATGCGAAGGTCAAACAGGCAAAACTTTTACTGTTAGGCGGTCCGGCTCTTCAAGATGTTTATTTTTCTCTACCTACAGTTACCGAGTTTCCTGATGGTACTGATGCTTACACATACACTTTAGAATGTTTAGAGTCAAAAATTGGGTTTAGAAGTACAAAGTGGTATGAACGGTATGTTTTATCTCAAGTGCGACAAGGAAAGGACGAAAACATTACCGCATTTCTTACTCGTATTCGAAAGCAAGTTTAACGGTGTAGTTTTAATGGACCAGCGGTTGACGAAGCTATCCTAGGTCAGTTAATTAATGGCATTTCATCGAATGAACTCCGTTCCCGGCTTATGGAAAAAGATTCTCTGACCTTGGACGAAGCTGAAAGGCTTGCACGTACATTTGAAACAGTGTTATCACAAGCTGGAATAATGGCTAATAACTTAACTGTTTCTGGTAATTCACCATTTTCTACAAATTCGACTTCCGTGTGCAAAACTACAGAACGGCATAAGAAGAAGAAGATGGGAGAGAAGGCAAATTTGGTTAAGTCTAAGCAAAATAAATTTTCATCTGGTGAATCTAAAACACTAATATGCGTTTGCTGTGGAACCGAGGGTCATGTTTCAAAAGACAGTAGGTGTCCGGCGCTTAACGCTGTGTGTAATAAATGCAAAAAGACTGGCCATTTTGCACGTATGTGTCGCTCAAGCGGTAATTCAAATTTGGGCACAGGTAAAAGTTCGACTGTCAAGCAAGTGACAGATGAATCCATTTTTTGCGTACTTAACTCGGAAACTGGTAATCAACCAGAAGAAATAGTTGCATGTAAATTCGGAGGAGTAATACATTCCGCATTCGTGGATTCTGGTGCACTACATACTATGATGTCGAAAGAAAACTGGGAAAACCTGCGTTTAAATGGCTTACAATTTTACTGTTACGAACCTAGTCCTGATTTAAATTTCTGTGATGGTTCTGGTCAACTTCAGTATACTGTATTGTTTACGGCGAGTGTAGATGTAGTTTGTAATAATATATCGCATAGGGTTTCTGTCGTTGTCATTGAAGAGAATTTTACTACAATTCTTGGTCGTAATGATGCGAAGGAGTTTAAAGTTTTACGTGTTGGTTTGGATGCATGTACAGAAGTTCGGGTACAAACAATTTCTATGACCCCAACTGCGCCTCTAGGTAAGCTTAAAGATTTTCAACTGAGTATTCCTATTGATTCAAGTGTTGCACCATGCATTCAACCCCTTCGTCGAGTACCATACAGCTTACGAAAGCGGATCGAAGACCAAATTACAGAGCTATTACATCTAGAAATTATCGAGAAGGTCGAAGGAGCGAGCAAATGGGTATCGCCTGTAGTTCCTGTTCCTAAGTCGGGAAACACCTTACGCATTTGTGTAGATATGCGTCGTGTCAATGAAGCTGTACTTAACGAAAAGCATCCCATACCTATGATTGAGGATGTTGCCCCATTACTGAAGGATGCAAAAGTGTTTAGCAAGATAGATCTCCGTCAGGCTTATCATCAGATTGAATTGGATCAGCAGTCACGTGAATTAACTACTTTTAGTACACATATTGGTCTTTTCCGGTATCGTAGGTTAATGTTCGGACTTAAATGTGCACCTGAAATGTTTCAAAGAATTCTTGAAAGCGTTTTGTCTGGGCTTTTGGGCGTTTTTAATTATTTAGACGATTTGCTAATTTTTGGAAGAACGACAGAAGAACACGATGCTAATTTACAAGAAGTACTCCGTCGTTTACAAGAACTGGGTCTAGTTATTAATCCTGGGAAGTCAGAATTTCGAAAGGACGCCGTCTCATTTTAGGACACATTATTAGTCACAATTCACTACGACCTACATTTAATAAAATTCAAGCACTTAAAGAATTTCGTTCGCCAGCTACAGCAGAGGAGCTTCGGTCATTTCTGGGTCTGGTAACTTACGTCGGAAAATTTATTCCTAACCTTTCTACGGAATTAGATTATTTGCAACAAACTGCTCGTTTTTCACCATTTCAATGGACTGGTAGGGCGGAACAAGATTTTATACATGTCCAGTCACTGCTGTCTAATGAAAGCAGCTTAGAATTTTTTGACCCGGATCTACCTACCATAGTCATGGCAGATGCTAGTCCCGTGGGATTAGGGGCAGTATTATTACAAAGAAAAGGAGATGATATTCATACGATTTGCTACGTTATTCGCTCGCTTTCTTCAGTTGAACGTCGATATTCACAGACTGAAAAAGAGGCACTTGCACTAGTTTTTGCAGTAGAAAGACTTCGAATATACTTACTTGGACGGGAGTTCGAATTGGTTACGGATCATAAACCTCTACAAACAATTTTCGGACCACGTTCGAAACCGTGTGCTTGGTTAGAAAGATAGATTCTTAGACTCCAAGGCTTCAAATTCGTTGATAGGTATGCTAAAGGCAAAAATAACATTGCAGATCCATTGTCTCGTTTACTTCAAGTGGATGAGTCAATTACTACAATAAATGAGATGTATGAAAGAAATTTAGTTATGTTTGTACAACAACTGGTACCGATAGCAGTTACTTTACACGAGGTAAAGAAGTCTACAGTGGAAGATGCCGAATAAGCAAGGATTTGTTTAGATTTACAGTTAGGTATAACACCTAAGTTTAAACCTTATTCTTTCCTGGCGTCTGAACTTTGTGTAGTAGATGAGGTATTGCTAAGAGGAGCTCGCATTGTAGTTCCTACTGCTCTTCGAGACCGTGTTCTACAGATTGCACATGAAGGACATCCTGGTATTACTAAAATAAAGAATAGGTTGCGATCGAAAGTGTGGTGGCCTGGAATTGACAAAGAAGCTGAAAAATTTGTTTGTACCTGCGACTATTGTCAAAAAGTTGGGAAGGAAATAATCATGGAACCTATGTCCAGACGCCAACTTCCAGATGGTTCGTGGCAAGACGTAGCCGTTGATTTCAAGGCTTTACCGTCGGCTAACGACCACTTGTGTGTTGTAACTGATTATTTTAGTAAGTTTTTTGAAATCAAAGTGATGAAGAGATGTACTGCGTTTGATACAATTTCCTACTTAAAGAAGCTGTTCGCTAGGTATGGCATTCCGTACTCAATTACAGCAGACAACGGTCCACAGTTCCGATCAGAATTTAAGACGTTCTGTAAGTCATTTGGAATTCTTCATTATACAACGGAACCGTACTGGGCTCAAGCCAATGGACAAGTGGAAAGGCAGAATCGGTGTTTGCAAAAAATTATTCAGATAGCTTGTTTAAAACAACATAATGCTTGTAGAGAAGAAATATTGGAGTACTTGCTAATGTATCGCTCTACACCCCATACTGTTACGGGTAAAAGTCCAGCCGAATTATTTTTTGGACGTGTTATTCGTGATAAATTGCCATCAATACGTGAAAGCGTTTGGGAACAAGGGGTTCGTGATCGAGATTCATTCAACAAAGCGAAATCTTGTATCCCCAATGAATTTCCAAGAAAACAAATCGCATTGGGTGATGAAGATCTTATTAAAAGACCCTTTTCTAAAAATAAATTTCAATCCAAATTCGAGGAGGAGACAGGTGTGGTCACTAGTGTCAATGATCCAGTAGTGGCAATACAAACACCGTCGCGTGAAATTCGACGACATAAAAATGATGTTGAAAAGTATGCTCCACGGGATCCATCGCCTGTTACTACTGTTGACGATCCGGTCCCTGAAGATGTCACTGCTACTTCCAGTTCGAATAGTTCAAGGGAACCAGTTGCTCGTCGTTGTCAACGTTCGGTACGCCCGCCAAAATGGTTGGATGATTATGTTTGCAATTAGGTGTTAGATTCTTTTAGTTCAAACCAAGGGGGGGATTGTGGTGTTGCCAAGGTTACGGGATTGATATAGGAGATCAGAGTAGCTAGGGGACTTTGAAAGAAGTGTAAATTAGAGAATTGTAAATGTAATGAACTGGCAGAATAAAGCATATAGTATTGTTCAATTAAGTAGTAATATATCCTTACAATAGACAAATACTACAACCATACAAGAACTAGGATTAGAAAACACTCCTTCCAGTATTTGGAATTTAGATGAGTCTAGTTTTTGCACTGACCCTTCTAAAACTAAAGTGGTTGGTGATAAAAACGTGCCTTGCACGCGAGTAATAAGTGCTCCTGGAAGAAATAACATAACACTACTACTAGCAGCATCTGCTTCGGGTGAAAAGGTCCACTTATTATTTTTAAAGGAAAAATATCTGTGACCAATGGGTTGCCCCGAGAATACTGGTTTTTCTGGAACCACCTATGCAGCGACTGCCAATGGTTGGACGGAATCAACTGTTTTTGAAAAATATTTTGAAAAGCAATTTTTGAAATGTATTGATTCAAGCCGTCCAACCTTATTAATATATGATGGGGATGCTACCCATATTAGCGTCAAATTAATAGAAAAAGCTCGTGAATCAAAGGTTACCATTCTAAAACTTCCACCACATACAAGTCACATACTCCAACTTTTAGACCTAAGTGTCTTTAAACCATTAAAGTCAACCTGGGACCAAAAATTAGTCACGTGGCAGAGAAGAAATATTGGAGTAAAGCTCCCAAAACAACAGTTTTCAGTAATGATTGGAGATATTTGGCGCGATTTAAACCCAGAAATAGTTATGAATGGTTTCAAGAAAGTTGGGATTTATCCATTTTCAAGGAATGTCGTTCCAGACTCCATGTTCTCTGCCATTACCCTGAAAGAATGGCAAGAAGCAAACGCCAAAGATCCTCCTAAAATGAACGAGGAACTATCCATTATTGAAGAAGCCCTTTGTCATCCACCTATAATCATTGATTTCCCTTTCGGCAACGTGGATAGTCCTGTTGAGTAAACTGTTAGCTTTATTAAAGAAAGAAGTGTTGAAATGTTACCACATTCTTCAAGAAACAGTTCTCCTTTTGTCTGTGATAGTCCTCAACCCTCAACATCAGCCACATTTGAAAATCTATTATTGGAAACTGTAAAGACAAGCGTTAAATCAAACATTCAAAAAAAGAAAAGAGTAGGAACAGGAGCCGAAATGATTACTTCAGAAGAAGTAATGAATAGGTTAAGTACGGACAAGCGGCCCACAAAAAAATCCGTAAGTGTATTAAAAAATAATCACAGTTCTGACAACTTATGTACAATATGCAAATGTGATTACCATTACCAATATTACACTGATAGAAGATCATGGATTTAATGCATAACTTGCATGGAATGGGTTTGTGGCATGTGCAATAAATGATCAAAGAAAATGCGGTATGAATGTGAAAGATGCGTTGATGAAGATTAAATTTGAAAATTTTTATTGATAGAATTACCAAAATTAACTGTTTAAAATATGTTTTGTGAGTTGAATTTTGAAACTTTTAGCGTTTGCTACAAAAATGTTAAAATGTTATGATGCTTTGTATAGTCTTTCTTTTTAAATAAACTTCTTTCTCTAAGGAATTTCTTTAAAAGTGTGTAATTTTTAAACAATTCAACTAATTTTAATGCGGTAAATGGAATTTGGTAAATAATTTATGAATAATTCCGAATTTGCCCCAGAACACAGCAAGATACATTTCAATAGATTGTAAATAGCCATTTACGAACTTGCCCCGCGTTCGGGGCAAGTTTGTAGTGGGTGCGGTGCAGCTTGTTACAATTTTCTGTGTAATTAAAAATTTCCAAGGAAAAATTGTGGTTTTTTCATAACAAATTATAGAGTATTAACTCTATTTTACGCTGATACTAATATATGTTAAATATTTAACAAATAACATATAAATAAATGTGTTAAAAGTAAAACTATGCAAAAAGCGGTCCGATCTTACGCCACTCCACCTTACATTATCTTATGCATTGTATATAAGTTAAACAAAAATAAAACATAAGTATACATTACTAAATTGACTTATATTTACATTATTTGTCTTGCGAATTAGCTAATTTTTCTAACCCAATAACCCTACGTTCTTCTAAAGCCATTTTTTATTGCATGAGCTTCAGTCGTTCATCTTGATATTTTGTCAAGGTACCTAAATAGTTGGTGTATGCTGTAGTTTTTTGTTTTATGGCCTTTTCTTTGGCAGCATAAAATTTTGTCTTACTATCCAAAAACTTCCAACTTTTATGTTTTCTTTTTCCTGAAATAGTAGTCGGTACTGCCGCGACAGGTACAGTATGTACTTCCTCGGCAGCAACTATAGTAGTAGAAGTAGATGGATAGGAAGTTGTAGGTATTGCAGTTGCTACATCAACTCTGTGTGGGCTACAAGCATTAGGTTTGTTGCCTAATAAGGCATCCAACCTATCAAAGAACAAAAACCTCGTCGGACCCCTTCCAGTTTTTGTTTTTAAGTCCTTAATGTTTTTATAACTATTAACAAGATTTTCCCACTTTTTTTTAATCGTTTAGGATAATGGCTTATACCTAAGCTTGTCAAATCATTTGCCACTTCAGACTAAAATGATTTTCGTTTTTTTGGATGATACATCCTTCATATCTTGCCTCAATACTAGATATAAGTGCCAACGTTTGGTCATGATCCCAATTATATTTTGTGCCAACACATTTCGGATGAGCATCTACAGATTCAACCGCCTCTCCTTCCTTCATTACAACATTGGTAGCCACTTCCACATTTTGTTCTACCATTTCAAAAGATAAAATGCTTTTTGAACTTTTTATAATAGAATGATTTAAATCCGTAAAATCAATTTCGCTTTGTGGCAACCACAGAAACATGTTATTTTCTGCAATAATAATTTAATGATAAAACAAAAATTTTTTTCAACAAAACTTACCACAATCTTTTATCATAACATCTCCTTCATCATTTAGAACCCAACTATTATTTCTTTTTTTCATAACACAATACATTTTTAAAAACTATAGTTAATAACAAAACAAATATACAACCTCCTAACCACACTTTACACAATATAATGGAACTCGGGCGAATTACGTCCCTATAGTAGGGGATAAAGAATACTATTATAGTAAGCCTGCTTATCGTAAAAGGCGATTAAAAGGCGCAGCTAGGGGCAGCAGCCTTGCTGGCTAAAAAATATTGGAGGAGGGTCGGTTGGTCTCGGGCGATCTTCAACAATTTACAAGCTTGTTGGGGGTTGGCCGTGATGGATACGGCTGTTTTCAAAAATCTTTAAAAACTGCGTTGTGGAAAGATATGCAAACCTACCACAATATTTCCCAGGTGTGCGTGGCCTAAAACACGAAATATATATTATGGAGAGCTCACAAGTAAAATTCTTGTCCGGAGGTAAAATACTCCCTCATTCGGATCTCCGGGAGAGGGTACTTGGGGCTCGTCATCGTAAAAATATAAAACAACAGTTCGATTTAGTGATAGGGACTTGGAATGTAAGGTCATTACTTAGAGTAGATAAGTTAACGAATTTATTAGTCGAAGTGAGAAAGGGAAAGCTGGACATTTTAGGTATAAGTGAGGTGAGGTGGCCAGATAGTAATGACTTTTGGAAAGATAATTATAGAATAATTACAACTTCTTCAACTAATGGACAGGCAGGGGTAGGAATAGTGTTAGGTAAAAGATTAGGGTATAAAGTTAAAGAGTACTTACAATTTAGTAATAGAATAATTATGGTTAGATTGAGTACAAAACCCACAGACACTGTTTTAGTACAGGTTTACATGCCAACAACTCAGTACGAGGATGAGGAAGTAGAAAAGGTATACGAGGATATAAATAGTATAGTGAGAAAAGTAAAAGGAGATGAGAATTTAATAGTTATGGGCGATTTTAATGCGTCAGTGGGAGAAGGTAGTGAGGGAAAAATGGTAGGAAAATTTGGGTATGGCAGACGAAATGATAGAGGAGAAAGATTAGTTGAGTTTTGCCAGGAACATAGATTAGTAACTGTAAACACCTTATTCGAACAACATGTTAGGAGAAGATATACCTGGAAAGCGCCAGGTGATAGGGCTAGATACCAAATAGATTGTATTTTAGTTAAACAAAGATTTAGAAACCAAGTTAAAAACTGTCGTAGTTATCCAGGGGCTGACATAGATAGCGATCATAACTTAGTTAAAATGAAGTGCAAACTAAAATTCATAAAATTGAGAAAGGTTAAAAGAGAGGGATGGGATCTAGGTAAGCTCAATGATAGTAGGGTAAAAGAGGAATATATACAAGATTTTGGTTATAAGAGCAAAGAGATAGCTGTAGGAGGGAACGTAGAAAATAGATGGAAAGAAATAAAACTGACTGTACATGATACAGCAACACAGAATATAGGTAAGAATAAAATAGAAGCGAGAAAACCTTGGGTAACAAAGGAGATATTAGATTTAATAGAGAATAGAAGAAAGCTTAAACCTTTCAGAGAAGTGGATAGTGAAAGTAAGCAAAAATATAATACAGTTAGAAATAAGATAGTACATGAGTGTAGAAAAGCTAGAAATAAATGGATGGAGGAGAACTGTAAGGGAATACAAGATGATTTGAGAGTAGGTAAGACAGACAGGGCTTACAGGGCAGTTAAAAAGTTTGTTGGGGAAGATAGGAAAAAATATAATGGTATTAGAGACGAGAATAATGAGCTTCTAATAAATAAAGTTGAGGTAGCAGACAGGTAGGAAAGATATTTAGAAGATTTATATAAGGGAGACGATATGGATGAGTTAGAGAACGACCAAGAAGAGGATGTAGAAATAGGGTTCTCAATATTAAGAGAGGAATTTGATAGAGCTGTTCGGAATCTTAAACTAAATAAAGCGCCAGGGATAGACGATATTCCCGCAGAACTAATAAAATAGGCAAGTCAGAAAACTTTAGACAGATTATATAAACTAGTAAAAGTAATATATGACACAGGTGAGGTTCCAATAGATTTCGAAAAAAATATTATTATCCCAATCCCAAAAAAGTCAGGAGCTGATAGGTGTGAGAATTTTAGAACGGTTAGTTTAACTTCTCATGCTTCCAAAATACTAACAATAATAATTAAAAATAGAGTAGAAGCTTTGACTGAGGATTATTTAGGCGAAGACCAATATGGTTTTCGTAAAGACAGAGGGACTAGAGAACCGATACTAATGATTAGGGTAATTATCGAAAAAAGTTCTATAAAATAAAAAGACTCATTTCGCGTTTATAGATTTAGAAAAAGCATTTGATAAGGTTAATTGGATTGTTATGTTCAGGGTTTTGCGAAAAATAGGAATCTCTCATAGGGATAGAAAAATTATTTACAGTCTATATAAAAACCAAAGCGTAGAAATTAGATTTGATGAAATAGAAAAAGGAAGCTAAGATTAGAAATGGTGTTAGACAGGGTTGTATACTGTCTCCCTTGATTTTTAATGTTTATATTGAGGAAGCTTTAAACTTAGAGAAAAGAGATAGGTGTTAGTATACAGGGACAGAAAATAGACATGTTACGTTTTGCAGATGATATAACCATTATAGCAGAGTCTAGAAAAGAGTTAGGAGAATTTTTAAATATTTTAGAGGAGATACTACAGAGTAACTATAGTATGAGAATTAACTCAGTAAAGACAAAGATAATGACAAGTGAGTTACAGCCTAGTTCTAAACCAAAATTAAAAATAGGTAATACCGAGTTAGAGGAGGTAGATGAATTTTTCTATTTAGGTAGTATAATTACAAAGGATTGACGTAGCAGAAGGGATATAGTAGCTAGAATAGCTCAAGCTAGAAAAATGTTTTTAAAAAAGAAAAACTTACTAATAGCTAATAGTATTAGTTTAGATAATAGAGAAAGTTTCTTAAAGTCGTACGTATGGAGCGTTCTACTATACGGTAGTGAGACTTGGACAATTAAAGAGGTAGATAAGAAAAAGATAGAAGCTTTTGAAACTTGGTGTTATAGGAGAATGTTAAAGATTAGTTAGACAGATAGAGTAACAAACGAGGAAGTTTATAGAAGGATAGGTGAAGAACCCTGTATGTGGAAACAATTAAAGGTCATGAGAGATAGAATGATAGGGCACCAAGACATGAGGGACTATTTAGTAAAGTCTTAGATTATAGACTACCAACTAAAAATAGAGTAGGAAGGCCTAGACAAAGCTATATTAGTCAAATTATTAGAGATTTAGGTTGTGAAGGGTATGTAGACCTTTTTAGACTAGCTCAGAATAGAAAAGAATTTAGAGCTGCGTCAAACCGACTTTAAGTAAGTTCGAAAACAAAACAAAAAGAATAAGTAAATAAAAATCAGTTAACTAAATGTCACCATGACATAACTCACAATTAGTTAGCGGTCTGGCATGTTGGTAGCGATTCGTTGCTTAAGCCTTACCATAACATATAATTTAATAAACTTCACTATGACATAACTCACAATTAGGTAGCGGTTTGGCATGTTGGCAGCGATTCGTTGCTTAAGCCTTACCATAACATATAATTTAATAAACTTCACCATGACATATCTCACAATTAGGTAGCGGTTTAGCATGTTGGTAGCGATTCGTTGCTTAAGCCTTACCATAACATATATTTTAATAAACTTCACCAAGACATAACTCACAATTAGGTAGCGGTTTGGTACGTTGGCAGCGATACGTTGCTTAAGCCTTACCATAACATATAATTTAATAAACCTTACCATGACATAACTCACAATTAGGTAGCGATTCGTTGCTTAAGCCTTACCATAACATAATTTAATAAACTTCACTATGACATAACTCACAATTAGGTAGCGGTCTGGCATGTTGGCAGCGATTCGTTGCTTAAGCCTTACCATAACATATAATTTAATAAACTTCACTATGACATAACTCACAATTAGGTAGCGGTTTGGCATGTTGGCAGCGATTCGTTGCTTAAGCCTTACCATAACATATAATTTAATAAACTTCACCATGACATATCTCACAATTAGGTAGCGGTTTAGCATGTTGGTAGCGATTCGTTGCTTAAGCCTTACCATAACATATATTTTAATAAACTTCACCAAGACATAACTCACAATTAGGTAGCGGTTTGGTACGTTGGCAGCGATACGTTGCTTAAGCCTTACCATAACATATAATTTAATAAACCTTACCATGACATAACTCACAATTAGGTAGCGATTCGTTGCTTAAGCCTTACCATAACATAATTTAATAAACTTCACCATGACATAACTCACAATTAACTAGCGGTCTGGCATGTTGGCAGCGATTCGTTGCTTAAGCCTTACCATAACATATAATTTAATAAACGTCACCATGACATAACTCACAATTAGGTAGCGGTTTGGCATGTTGGTAGCGATTCGTTGCTTAAGCCTTACGATAACATATAATTTAATAAACTTCACCATGACATAACTCACAATTAGGTATCGGTCTGGCATGTTGGCAGCGATTCGTTGCTTAAGCCTTACCATAACATATAATTTAATAAACGTCATCATGACATAACTCACAATTAGGTAGCGGTTTGGCATGTTGGTAGCGATTCGTTGCTTAAGCCTTACCATAACATATAATTTAATAAACTTCAATATGACATAACTCACAATTAGGTAGCGGTCTGGCATGTTGGCAGCGATTCGTTGCTTAAGCCTTACCATAACATATAATTTAATAAACTTTACTATGACATAACTCACAATTAGGTAGCGGTTTGGCATGTTGGCAGCGATTCGTTGCTTAAGCCTTACCATAACATATAATTTAATAAACTTCACCATGACATATCTCACAATTAGGTAGCGGTTTAGCATGTTGGTAGCGATTCGTTGCTTAAGCCTTACCATAACATATATTTTAATAAACTTCACCAAGACATAACTCACAATTAGGTAGCGGTCTGGTACGTTGGCAGCGATACGTTGCTTAAGCCTTACCATAACATATAATTTAATAAACGTCACCATGACATAACTCACAATTAGGTAGCGGTTTGGCATGTTGGTAGCGATTCGTTGCTTAAGTCTTACCATAACATATAATTTAATAAACTTTACCATTACATAACTCACAATTAGGCAGCGGTCTGGCATGTTGGTAGCGATTCGTTGCTTAAGCCTTACCATAACATATAATTTAACACTTTTCCTTTTTTGAAGCGGATAACCAGGTTATATTTCATTTCCTTATAAATGGTAATCATGTAAACATGTTAGAGTTCTTTAACAACCATCAGGTTGCTAATATCTACGTAGAGCCAGGTGGATAGGAAAAAGATAGAAGGATATAGGAAGACCTAGACCAAGCTATATTAGTCAAATTATTAGAAATTTAGGTTGTGAAGGGTATGTAGAGCTTTTTAGATTAGCACAGAATAGAAAAGAAGTTAGAGCTGCGCCAAACCGACCTTAAGTAAAGTCGAAAACAGAATGATGATGGGCGAATTACTTAACTACAAGTGCGATTCTTAGCATACTCGTCAGCGGTAAAGGGGGAAGAAAAAATGTGACATTTAAACTACTTAGTTTTAAAAGGAACGTATCATTTAACTAAGTACAACTTAGGATAGGTTAGAATACCTAAGAAAAACGGTAAAAGGAAAGCACCTAATATCTTTGCAGCTAGATGGATTGATACGAGGATTCTGTTTTACAGCCACTGAGATCTTCGGAATTTAACACCGCTCGATTATTTTCTCTACGGCATATCTTAAGGATATGGTTTATGCAATAGCAGTAACAACCGAAGATGACTGTAAAAATAGGACTCGGTAGGCTATTCAAGATTAAATTCATAAATAATTACAACGAAAATATCCAAAGAACTATTGCAAAGGAAAGATCTTTGTTTAGGTCAAAATTGCCAAAATAAATACCTGTAAAAAATCAAATTTTATCGTTTTTCTTGTTTGTTTTGGGTGTTCTGTTCTGCGTCATCTATTTTTATGTAAAAAGTCTATTTTTAGCTCAATTTGAGAGCGCGTATAAGTAAAAATTGGAAGGGTACATGTTTCAATCCTGTCCAAGGCTTCATGTTCTATCCTTCGATTTGAAATATCGTTTAAGTTTAGGTTTGATGATATAAATTTGTAAGATTTTTAAAATTGGTTCTTAATGACGATATATAATCGCAGTGGAACTTTATTGTAAATGAAACTGAATATACCAGATTACTTTATTTTTTAGAAGTCTGCTATTAGGAAATATTGCGATTTAGATGTTCGTCGACATCACAGGATTTTTCTTCAATTTTTAAAGCTCGATATAAGTTTATCTAAAAATAGCTTAAGCATATAATTTCAATTTGTAACACGTTTCAATATTCTTTGCGTATTTGTGCTTGCGTTTAATATAATACATCTGATTAAAGTTATTATAAAATTATTGTCGAAGTACAGTAGTTACTTCAATCAATAGGTAACAAAATAAACATTTCTTTTAACTTTAGAAATTATGTATGTAATATAAACTAGACATCCTGCAATAATATACTCAAGAATAAACTAACCTTGCTCTAATCCTTTCCGTTGCATTGATGAAAAACAATCACAAATCCAACACCACATACTAGCGCCATATATGAAAGAAACACTTAATTTATTCACTTCCGCTAACCGTTCTTTACTGAAATAAATAAATAGTCCTCATTCCAATCGCGAGTCGATTTGATAAGCGTGAATATGTTACGGAGGAGGGAAATGCGTGCTCGCTTGATAACTGACCGGTTTTACTATTTGCAGGTACGGTTTTTGTACCGTTTTAATTCGGATAACCTTGGACTTCCTTGCCTAAAATATCAGCGATAAACAATATTTCTGTAAACAGATCTATACGTATTTAAAAATGCTTTTCGTGTTTATTTGTAATCACTTTAAAATTGTTATCTCTAGGAAGCACGTTTTACTGCTTATCTACATTCTAACCGCAATAAAATAATAAACTGAACTCTGCGCGCTGCCTAATTCTCGGCTGGCTAAATGTATTCTATTTGCCGCTTATGTTTGTTTACTATTGAATGTTCTTAGTGGAGAAGATGTATTGTAGAACAGTGTAAATATTACGGGAATTTATTGTCAACAGTTGAATATGATACAGCTCTTTATAAACAAAGACACGTGTTTATAACTTCCAAAAAAACAAACTTTTTATTTAGTGATGCACGCGAGACGAGACGAGACGAGAAATGGCAAGATCTCGTTTTGTCTCGCACCTTTAGAGACCGGTCGCGTCTCGCATATAGCCCATCTCGTCTCTCAAATAGTCGGTCTCGTCTCGCGTCTTGCGCGAGACTTCTCGCATCTCGTGCGAGACTTTTCGCATTTCGCAATTGTTATCTGCTTTTTAGTAGTAAATTTTGCGAACTGTTTGAGAAATTTAAAAACTTTTATTAAAAGTTTATCCTTAATATCTAAAGCTAGTTTTGCACTGAGATTATTTGATAATCTTCAAAATTCCAGAGGTACAGCAGTAGACGACCAAAAACTTGCTAGCTAATTTTTGAAAATATTCTTATTATAGTAGAATGTTTATGGTTGAATCGGGCAACTTTTTGCGCATTGTATTCATATCTAACCTAGGCAAGAGTTTTCTACGACTAACTACTTTAGCCTGATGTAGAATTTCTCAGGCAATTTAACCCTGTTTGAATTTTTAAAATCGGACCATTCCATACAAAGTTACACCCTCTTAAAGCCCCGTCCCCCGAGTTTTTGCTCATTGCATTCATATATAACCCAGTTAAAAGTTTTCTTCGACTAACCACTTTAGCCTGATCTAGAATTTTCTGGACAATCTAAATGCGCCGAAATTTTTCAAATCAACCATCCTTACAAAGTTATACCCCTGATTTTAGGAAGTTATCCGAAATCGTCTTGGGGGTATGACACATAAGTTTGGTTTACATTTTTCTGAAAAACCCAAATCTTTAGGAATTTTCAAAATAAGATCAACTCTAAAAAACCTTAAAGACCAGCAATTGCACGTTTTTCTCAAAATCTGATGCCTTAAATATTTCAAAGAGAAACTTAATAAAACACTTTAGACGTTTACTAGGGGCATATCATGCTATTGTCTACAGGATAGTCACTAATAAAATAATTAAATTTTAAATAACTTCTACGTTATATTTTTGAAAATCGCAGGCTTGATTATTTTCTAAATGAATCACCGAGCGAAAGAACATGCATTGTTATTAGATTAAAGACTTTTTGTATCATTTGCGAATATTTATAAGTTTATTAACATTGTTCACTAACCTAGGAATAACTATTCATATGCTATCAGGTCAGTCGATTTCTTTGAAAGTATAACTTCTTTTTCCTAATACAAGTAACTTTCCATGATGTACTATTTACTGCATATTTGGTGACGCTAAAAGGAATGCAATTATCGGTTAATGTTTCAGTATATAATCAAAGAAAAACACGTGTTGTACCTATAATTTCTGCTCATCTATTGAAACTTAAGTGAAACTTATAATTTTTTCTTTATTTAATTTAATTATGGGGGGTGAGTCAATTAGTGAACAAAACCTCGGTGGACCCACGAGCTTTACTATATTCGCAGCTTAGTCTGGGAATTACCCCAAGGGTGAGCAATGAGTTTGGGCGTGGATATAGGGTGGGCTCGACTACAAACGGGATCAAAAAAAAGGTAAATGGGCGCCACTGCATCTATATAGACAATAAATAAAACTAAAGTATCCTACAGGAAGACGCAGAAACCTATAGGATATAATGATTATCAAAAAGCATACAAATTAAAATAAGCAATACTTGTGGAAACCTCTTGGACCTCTGCTTCAACTTTTGCGATGTCAGACCTGCAAGAAAATGTCACACAAAAAATAAAATATAAGACACTGTTTGTGTCTTACGACAACAAAATATTTCGGTCTTTATAGATCGACTGTCCCGAATTCAAAATCTCAACAACACCTTACCTATGAAAATATTCTCTACTGAAAATTATTTACTTTGTTTCTACAGTATTGCCCGAAATAAACAGTACTGAAATTGTAATTGTTTTGTATATTTAAAAAATACATATTATTGACACTTTATTATATGTTCTAAATGTGCACCTCCTCGTTCTAGACAGACTTCATAACGATGTTCTAAGTTTCTGGTCATGTTATTGAATAAGGGTTGTCTCAGGGCTGCGAAGAAGACTCTAACGGCATCCTTTAATTCATCGATGGTTTGTGGTGCCCGTTTGAAAACGGCATTTTTAGCCATGCCCCAAATGTGTGCGTCTGGAGGTGTGAGGTCTGGAGAATGTGAAGGATAAGGGAAGTCAGTAAATCGTGATATGAATTTGCTTGGAAAATGTTCTTGAAGAAATTGACGAATTGCGGCAGCAGTATGGCAAGTTGCCCCGTCCTGCTGAAAAAATTGGTTTCGAAATGCCAAGTTACGTGCACGACAGAATTGACGTAGATCAGGGATAAATCGTGTTAAAATTTGTCTGTACCTCTGTTGATTAAGTGTGACTTGCCTACCATTCTCTTCGATAAAGTGCGGACCAAAGATTCCGTGTCCGGAAACAGCACACCAGACACTCACTTTTCACTATGTAAAGGAACCTCTTGAACCTCATCGGGTCTGGCAAAGCCCAGAAATCGATTTGTGCGACGATTCACATAGCCTGACAAGTGAAAATGTGCTTCGTCTGAAAACCAACATTTTTCAAAAATTCAGGTTTTCATACTGTAACGCGAGAATTCTGGCGCAATATTCCACTCTACTGCGATAATCCCGAGGATGTAGTTGTTGATGTACCTGAATCACATACGAAAATGTACCCAGCTCCTTCAGGATTCTTTGAAAGGAAGTTCTTTTAAATCAAGTTGTAACGCTGTCCTTGCCTGGCTGACTTTCGGATTTTCTAAGATTTGCTCAAAACACGTTCATGGTTATTGTTGTTGTTAACTGTCCTGGGACGCCCTGAGTTTCCTTTTCGTTGGCACAATACACTACCTGTATTTCCAAACTTTTCAATAACCTTCAAAATTACAGCATTACTTGGAGAACGTTTATTAAACCTTTGTGTGAATTGATCAGACACGTATAGCAAACTTGCACCATTATGTCGGCCGATTCCGTATGAACGAAAATAATGCTCTACCAGAAACACTTTCTCCTCTGTACTTAACACCATTTTTAACAATTAGGCCCTACTAATTACTTGTTTGAGGTTTACTTGACAGGTCTATACTAGCTAACTTGAGTGTGACAGCGCACGCATAAAAACACCGTCAACTTAGTTTCAGTACTATTTCGGGCAATACTGTATTACCTAATACTGTATCAACTTTTTTCTAAGTTCCACATTCAAAATTTTGTTTATCTAATTTGGATAATATTAATTTCAATTAGTGAAATAAAAAGACGAAAGTTTTAAATCAAAGTATAATCTAAATGTAATTCTCTTTTGTTGCAAAAATTATTTATAAAAAAAATTTGATAATCAATATAAAATAAGTTTCAAAAATCTCTGAATTTGTTTCTCTACATAGAGAGATCTTAACATTTATAAATTATTTAATACAGTCGGGTTCTTAAACATCCATAAAACAGATCTGTTCTGGCTTACAAAATTTCTCTAACGAACTTATTACACAAAAAGTTCATATGGCTCAAACATTATATGAAATTAAAGAAAGTCAGTTTAACATATGTTAGAAGCAGCATTGATATTCTACTAATCACATAGCATATTCTAAGTAAACATCTTTTAATCAGAAGTGAACTTTATACTTATTTTTCTCAATTAACATGTGCATTACTTACGTGCTTTGAATAACACTTTAATTTAATTAATCTAAAAGTTCAAAAATTCCTTTTATGAAAAAATTTAGTTCTGAACAAAAAAGGTATTTGACCTATTAAGTTTCTAGGATATAATTCTCAAACTGATTTTTATTTGGGATTTAAGCATAAACATATCTTGCAAAAAATTTAACAATAGCATTCTTTAACAAAAGTTTCCTATAATTTGGAAAACGTTAAATCAAAGCTTTGACCGTAATTAATACGTAAAATTAATTCTCAATAAATTGTTTTATAAGTACCTGAATGGTTTTGTTTTAACTGCTCGACGGTGATGCTGGTAAATGCGCTAGACCAACCAAAACAACATAATACTCCATCTTATTGAAGTTTAAAAAGGTACGAAGTTGGCATTTTCTAGATACAGAATTCTTATATGAACAGCCCTTCAGACAGCTTCAAAACGAGTGGTCCCACCATACATAATTACGTTTCAAACGTGCTTCCTTAAAATTTTATTCTTCATACAAGCATACTTAAAGGTGTCTACCTAAATGTGCTAGGGAAATTAAAGTATCTATTAGTTTTATATAAAGCAGTTTTATTCTACGATCTCACCACTAACGGACTTCTACCATCACGTGTTGTTACTGTTTGCTCTTGGTTGTCTGGGCGGCATTGCAAGAGCTCTTTTGCAAAACCTCCGTCACGACAACCTTTACACCTTCTCCGATGATAGGGCAATTCTAATCCCCCACTTGCAGCAAAAAAAGTTCCGCATCTTCAAACGAAGCGTACCTCCTCGTTGTTGCTTGCAAGATGGCTGTGTTTGCCTTCTTGTCAACACTCTAGCTATAGCGTCACCTTACGCGCAGCGTTGTGTCTAGCAATTACACAAGTGGGCTTCAGAATGCCTGTAGCTTATGCAACTCAAGTTACGTTCAGGGTATTTGCAGATATCAAAAGCGTAGGAGTCACTATTAAATATTTTGTATACGTGAAGATAATGTAAAAATGAAAAGAGGTGTTCTTCCTTATAGCAAATTAAACTATTTAGCGATTTCACGCTAAATGACAATTTCGTAAAATAACAACGGCTAGAAACGTTTTTTTTAGAGATTTTAATGCAACAAAAGTTTTTGTTACACTATATTAAACCTATGTTTAAAACCTCCTTTGGACATTTACTTTAATCTAGACTTTAAACCTAAGAATTAACAAAAACAAAATAGTTTAATACGTTTATTAATAATTTTTGCTGATGTTGGCGATACAAATAAGTAAAACAAACTTTATCGAGAAATATTAGGTTTTTAATAAAATATATACATGTATTGATAACATCTATTAACGCAGTGATAACCAGAGTCTGGTAAATCTAGGATAGCCAAACCTTTAAACATTTGCATAAGCGATTGCCTTGCAGTCGCCTCCTCCAAGTACTGGATGGGGTGGCATTTAATAACTTCCAACACTGTCAACTAATTTAAATTGCTGCAATCATTAACAAAGAAATACCCGCACGGGTCTCCACCTGTAATAACGAATGAACCCTTTCTTCGTCCGTTGTATTTTCACATACATTTTTTATATCACGTACAAATTTTTCGTAAAATTCTGTAAAGTTTCTACACCTCAACTCCTCCATTTTATAACAAATTAATTCTCGCAAATTTAATAGCTTGATGCACTCGTACTCAGGTAGCTCAATAACATTTTGATCTTTCGTAATTTCCATATTAAATAAATTTCCTTCTTAAAATTTATTCGCCACCTATACACTTCTATTAGGTGTTTTGGCAATCAGTTTCAATTTGAATTCACAACCCAGTTATAATTCTAAAACATCTCTGCCAGAAAAACCATTCAATCTTACGCTTGCTGCTTCTTGGGTAAATAGTATGATTTTAAATTCCAATTGAAAATTGCAAAACTCTCTCCATTTAAAATCCATTTTTATAGCATAATTTTGGTACGTCTTAAGATCACACGAACTGACATCTCCTACAAGCAAAAAGTAAAATTGCTCCACTAAAATTTCTTGCAATGCCTCATCTGGAACTTTTAGAAACCGTTTTATTATCCCGACTTGTACGTTCGATGATCTTTAACAAATTCCCTTATTCGTTAAAGGAAAAAAAGTTGTTTACCGATTCTCAAGTGGTACTAGCCTTTTATTTATTAAAAACGTTTGTAGCCAACCGCATAGAGATTATTCCAGAATGCTCTAGACTTATTGAATGGTATCATATTGTAACGATTTTTTTTTTCTCTCTAATTGTTGGCTCCGCTAGCCTCACGCATGGGCGCTAGTGAAACCTTATTAACACCATGCTTCAAGTTAGGTGTCTGCAAAACTAAATCTTCCGACGTAACTAGGGTCTATTCCTTGGGTAGAGCTATGAGCAATGGGGGTAAGTCGAAATCTGTGGGGGTCACACTCAAACTAAAACAAACAGGCGCCACCAAGTCCAGAATGATTTATATTAATGGCATAGCAAATTTCTAAGGGCGGACGTGGAGACCCAAAGAAAAAAAGATCGCCTTCGCTGACATACAAACTTGTCTTAACAGAATAAGACACTGCTCCTGTAAGAAAGAATAATAGTTAAGTCACCTAAAAAATGGGAACACTATTTGCGTCCCTCAAGTATACCTAAAATGCATAGAGAATATTTTCTACATACTGGAATCATAAAATTTAACTCTTGCTGTCTTTTGTTTATCAGGTCTGATCAAACCAGATCAGAATAAAAACTTTAAATGTAGATTATTAATTTACTAGAAAGAATTTTCTTTGTTTCAGTAAATAAAATTTCATTATAATTAAATAAAATAAATATTTGATATTCTTGCAAAATTGTTGTAAGGTTTATCAACTGATCCTTACTCAAATATATTACAGTTTAGTGTAACTAACAATATTAAGGTTTTTATAACCCAACCAGATCTGTGTAGGTCACTTACAAATGAATATACGAAATTTTCTCATTAATTTAACAAAATTAATATTAGTTTGAAGTCAAAAGAATCACCAAGATATTCTCTAATTTTATCAAAAGTGGCAGTACTGTAATGCTAAACATCTGTTAGCCATTGTGCAATTGTTGACGGCATTGTTCAAACAAACAGGTGACGTAATAGCAGCTGTTAATCTACGTTGTAGCCACGTGTAGTCACATATTTACGGAACTAAGTGAAATCAAACCCGATACTGGGAAAACCAGTCTAATCACAGGTAAAGTGAATAACAATTTTGTACATCCAACAAACAAAATGAAATAATGTACTTTCAGAAGGAAGTACTGAGGAAATTCTTAATTCTATTACGAACCCAAAACCGGCTGTCGTCTTTGGTTGCAATGGAAACAACTTCGCAGTGCGGGCCTGCAGCTAAATATGCTTGTTTTCCATGCTTTAATACAGATGTAGGAGCGAAGCGGATTTCTCACATTGGTTCAAGGCAGCATTACTTCATAGCGTAATCTTCCGTTTTCTAATTTTATTTACAAATATAATCTTTCATTGTGTAGTCCATAAGTTAAGGTTTCTACATTGTAATTTCAAAGTGGTCGTGCGGTTTCTAATTTATCGTTGCAGTTTCTGACGTGTTGTTGCGCGTTACTCAGGAAGTGTTTCACCAAAATAAGGCGACCCGGAGGTCACTCGCCATTCTTTTTGAATGCATCTTCACGCTGCCTTTAACTATCGACGAGTGCGCTCGCTGCGTTCTTGCATGGTGGGAGGATCATAAGTGGGGTTCTCGAACCTCTCACGCGCGCGCCAGTGGCTGTGGAATTGCACCGAACTCCGAAACAAATAGACTACTAATCCTAGATATAGTAATACTATAAAAATTTGATTGTTACTCGAATCTTTATTTTAGTTAATAAAGGTATTTCAATATTCATTGTACGTTTAATGAATAGGTTCTTTTACTGCTAAAATAAAATTGTTACAATATCTCAAATGAGAACAACCCTGCTGATATGGCTTCTCGTAGCCTTATTGCACCTGAGATGATCGATAATAATTTCTGGTGGCATGGTCCATCCAATTGTAGTGATCTTTTTTCTACTCCTAGGGATATGAAAATTTCTTTTGCTCTGGAAAATATTCCCGAAATAAAATCTTCCCCGAATGTACTTTTTACCTCTGCACAAGGAATCTCTAATCAGTTTCTAGACAAATATCCTTCTCTCACTTCACTTTAGCGTACAGTTGCATATGTAAACCGTTTTATTATAATTGTCAAAACTCTGATAAAAAACTATCAGATCCTGTTTCCTCTGAAGAATTGCATAAATCATTATTAACTGTCATAAGAGTTACGCAAGATCAGTTTTATTCTGAAGAAATTAATCTGCTAAAATTGAATAAAGTTTGTGCCAAGCAGCTCCAAGGTTTGTCCCGCTTCATTGATCAGCTAGGTTTTCTTAGGGTGTGCGGCCACTTGCGCCACTCTAAATTGTCTTATAATAATAAACACCCCATTTTTTGACCAAAACTAGCTACATTGTCTCGGCTATTGTGTAATAACTATCACCACCTCTCTATGCATTCAGGTGCATTTGTGACCCAATCTCTTAATCAGCGTAAATAATGGATTATTAGAATACGTTTCTTAGTGCGACAGCGAATTCATAAATGCATCATCTGTTCACGTTTTCATGCAACATCTATTCAACCGTTCATGGCTAATTTACCGTCATTTCGTGTTCAGTTGTCTGGATCGTTTACTCACGTAGGAGTAGATTTTGCACGCCCCTTTATGATCAAAGCATCTAATCGTCGTAATGCCCCGGTTTCAAAAACCTATTTATGTATATTTATTTTCATGTGCACCAGAGCCGTGCACCTTGAGATGGCATCAGAATTAGCTACTAATGCATTTTTAGCTTGCCTTACAAGATTTACAGCACGCAGAGGAATTCCTGACACTGTTTATTCTGATCAGGGTTGAAACTTCCTCGGTGCCTTGCGCTCAATCAGAGAAGCTATTGCGTTTCTCAAATGCAACAACGATGAAATCTTGTCCGCTTTAGCATCTCGTCATATCAAGTGGCATTTTAATTCTCCTTACGCTCCATATTTTGGCGGAATTTGTGAGTTTGGAATAAAATCGGCCAAGGCGTTATTAGTTCGTACTTTGGGTTCACGCCTCAAACTTTTAAGGAGCTGTGTACGATTTTTTCTCAGATTGAGGCTATACTCAATAGCCGCCCTCTTTGCTTATCTTCTGATCCTAATGGCAGTTCGGATTATCTCTCACCAGACCATTTTTTAATTGATGGTCCTCTTTTATCCTTGCTTAAGATTGCTATTCCGGAACAAATAAGTCTGCGTTCTAGTTGGCGACGATTGTGCCAAGTTACTCACTCCATTTGGCGTCGATGGTCAAGCGAGTATCTCAACCAACTCACACAACGCAATAAATGGAATTGCCCCACCACTTTGCCGAAGATAAATGATGTGGTCATAATTAAGGGTTTTAATACCGCTCCGTTGTGCTGGCCTCTAGATCGTATAGAAAAATTATTTTTAATTTTATTATTTCTCTTTCGCTCAGTTAGGTTTAATTCCAGGTTGATTTAACTTTGCGGTTAAATTACAATTTAAGTTTTTTTATGAGGCAACTTTAAATTTCCTATTACTATTTATTTTTGCTATTAGTAAAACCTATTCAGTTTTAGATGGGTGGTTGTACTAAGGCCTTTGCCCGTTGTAAATAAATATTAAGTTCCTCAGTGATCAAGGCGCACGCTATTTTACGTTGATCTACAAAAGGGGGACTCTTATCGCAACAATAAAGATCGCCGTAATAAGTATGACTCGAAACAGTCCATTAGAAACTCTCTTGCGCCGGTTTAGCAGCTTTGTTAGTATCGGATACCAACCCTATTTCCTTCTATTTAACCCTCCCTTAATCTTCTGTCTAACCAGGTACGTTATAGTGTTGTGATAATTTTAAATGCTGTAAGTTTTTTTACCACATTTGTTATTTTACATACGACTTTATTTTATTGTTGCTAACCAGCATCTGTCGTTCAGCTAAGGCTTGAACATATGGAAATTACAAAAAATCAGAATGCTATTGTACTACCTGAGTACGAGTGCATCAAGCCATTAAATTTGCGAAAATAAATCTGTTATAAAATGGGGCAGTTGAGGTGTAGAAACTTTACAGAATTTTACGAAAAATGTGTAGATGGTATAAAAAATGTATGTGGAAATACGACGGACGAAGAAAGGGTTCACACGTTATTAGAGGAGGAGAGTCGTGCGAGTATTTCTTTGTTTAATGATTCCAGCCATTTAAATTACTTGACAGTGTTGAAAAGTATTAAATGCCACCCCATCCAGTACTTAGAAGATGCGACTGCGAAGCAATCGCTTACGCAAATGTTCAGAGATTTGGCTATTCCAGATTCACCAGGCTCTGGTTATCACAGCTGGTTTATAGATGTTATCAATACATGTATATATTTAATTAAAAATATAATATTTCTTGAGAAAGTTTGTTTTACTTATTTGTATCGCTAACATCAGCAAAAATTATTAATAAACGTATTAAACTATCATGTATTTTATTCTTAGGTTTAAAGTGGTAGCACGCCTAAGTTTTTTTTATTGTCTAGATTAAAGTAAATGTCCGACGGAGATTTTATAGATGGAGTTAAATATAGATGAGCAAAAATTATAGGTACAACACGCGTTCTTCTTTGACTATATACTGAAAGTGTAACCGATAATTGCATTCCTTTTAGCGACACCAAATATGCAATTAATAGTACCTTATGAAAAGTTACTTGTATTAGAAAAAAGAAGTTTCATTTTCAAAGAAATCAACTGACCTGACCTCGTATGAATAATTATTCCTAGGTTAGTGAACAATGTTAATAAGTTAATAATTGTATTCGCAAATGATATACAAATTCTTTAATTTAATAACAATGCATGTACTTTCGCTCGGTGATTCATTTAGAAAATAGCCAACCCTGCGATTTCCAAAAATATAACGTAGAAGTTATTTAAAATTTAATAGTGTTATTAATGACTATTCTGTAGGCAATAGCATGGTATACCCTTAGTAAACGTTTAAAGTGTTTCATTAAGTTTCTTTTTGAAATATTTAAGGCATCAGATTTTGAGAAAAATGTGCAATTGCTGGTCTTTAGGGTTTTCTTAGAGTTGATCTTATTTTGAAAATTCCTAAAGATTTGTATTTCCGAGAAAAATGTAGACCAAACGTATGTGTCATACCCTAGGACGAATTCGGATAACTTCCTAAAATCAGGGGTATAACTTTGTAAAGGTGGTTTGATTTGACAATTTTCGGCGGATTTAGATTGTCCAGAAAATTCTAAATCAGGCTAAAGTGGTTAGTCGAAGAAAACTTTTATCTTGGTTAGATATGAATGCAATGAGCAAAAACTCGGGGTACGGGGCTTTACCAAGGTGTAACTTTGTAAGGAGTAGTCCGATGTTAAACATTCCAACAGGTTTAGATTGCCCGGGAAATTTTAGATCAGGATGTTCTCCTTACCACATAGGTTGAAGTGATCATTCCGACAAACAATTTACTAAAATTTGTTTTGAACAGCTGAAGATATTCTTTTCACCAAGTAGGCTGCTGATCTCTACAAAACAAAATGAATTGTTGCCTTAATAGACAAAATCACTTAATTTATACAAAAATTAAGGCTGCTTGAACGGAACCAAAGTTAATCATGCGTTCCCATTGGTTGTAAAGCTAGTAGAAAAAGCAATCCAGAGGACGCAATTGGACCCAGAGTTTAAGAGGGGCCTTTGTGTTTAACTATTTTGATTAACTCATACGCATTAAGGGAGGAACATGTTGGCACCGCCTTCAACAGTTTGACATCGTCTAGTTCAATTGGATGGCTGGTTTCTAAAATATGTTTGACGACTTAAAATCTTTCATACTTAACCATATTTGAAATAAGCAATGTGCACTTTAAATCTGGTTGTAATATTTCTCATAGTCTGACTAATATATGCTTGAGAACATTTTGATCTTGAATAGCTAATCTCGTAAATCCCCGACTTTCGCAAATTGTTCACTTTGTCTTTTGGCTTACATAACAGACCTTTAATTTTATTGTTATTATTATAAGCAATTTTGAAATTGTATCGTTTAAATAATTTATTAAGACCCTTAGTAGTGCAGTGAAAAGGAAGTTTGACATATTTGACTACTTCATTAGTGCTCCTTATTAAACCTGTCGGTATTTAAAGGAAAATTAATTAATTAATCTATTCATTAATTGAAAGCCAACAGTTTATGTTGTAAACTGTGGTTGGAGGAGGATAAAATGAAACGATTCACATTCCTTTCTTTCCTATAAATATCAAGCTCTAGTTTATTGCCTTTTCTAATTACTAGTGTATCTAGAAATGGCAATTGTCCATAATTCTCTATTTCGTATGTGAATTTTATACTTTTAAACTTTTGAATTTAATTCATTAAGGAATTGAAATTGAAGTTGCAAAAACGGCAAAAATGCCATCCACGTACCTTATCCATACCCTTGAGATTTTTATTATTTAGTTTACTACTGATAATGACCACATAGTGGTCGAAATACGTATTTAGTCTTTAAAAATATTTTGTGGTAAAGGAGTATTAATTATTTTAATGTATATCATGCCACAGTGTTCTAATTTATTATTATCACCCATAATTTTTACCGATCTTAGGAACTTAACAAGTATCGTAGTTTAACTCGGAGAATTAGTTTTATTAGAGCGTGAAGGAAAAATGCGTACAGACATTCGACCGAAATTATACTGCATTGTGGCGTGACTTGGGGTGTCGCAATATTACTTTTAGCCCCGGAAGAGATTTGCACCCGATCGAGTTTTTAAAAAAATTGAGAAGGTTATTTGACAAAGTTGGTGTTCCATACTAAAAGCAACTGGATTTAGCTTTAAAAAATTTACAAAGAACTGCGGGGGAATGGTCTGGGACGAAGAAAAGTGCGCTTGGTAATATTGATGAATTTTACCGTAGGTCTAAAAATAGATATTGTTGAGTAGATCAGGAAAGGAGGTTATTTTATGAGATTAAGTATGGGAAATGTAATAGTAATAATCGAGCGGATTATTTTTCTTAAAATGGTGAGGCAGGTGGTATTTTTATCGGAGGAAGTAGAGGAAGGGGAACTAGTAGAATGGTTGATCAATCATTTTCTGGTGGAGGCAAATGAGGAATATTGCTAGCCGGATTGAGAAAAATTGATAATGTCGAGGAAAATTTGAGGAAGTTTGATGCTACTTTTAAACAATCGGATAGAAGGGAAGCGCCGAGATATGTAGACAATTGGAACGTGGAGAATCAGAGACGTTACGAGGGGAGTTGAGATTGAGAACAATATTTTAGTTAACCAACTTGTGAATATGCACCATAATGTCGGGCATGTTGCGTTTGAGCTTCTCGACGTAGCCTTCGCCCACGATATTATCTCACGGCTTACACTCAAACCCAAGATCACACGCCAGATGTAACTCGCGTCCCAGGATGGTAAACGCAGATGTCTGTCCAGTACTTTCATAAACCAAAGACCGATAGGCCAACAAAAAAACATGTAATTATTAATCCCAGTCTATAGCCTTAACCCCGCAATCCGGTAAAGACACCTGGTAATAAAAATGCGCAAAACACTTACATCAGTAGTCGTATATAGATACGGACCTTTTGGACCGCCAGATGGGTTTTACGAATTCTGCTTGGTATTGGTCCTAGTACTGCTTTGCTGGTGCTCCACGTCGATGCGATATAGGGATGGGATAAAGGTGGGAACCACTAGTACGATAGTCAAAGCACTCCTACGTCAGTACTCCACGAAAGACGGTAAGAAAAGGTCCCGAGCTATGCTACATTTTCCACGTAAAATATTTACACCCTCAATCGAGGTTGATGCACTCTCATGGTCGGAACAAAGCCGTTTCCACATGAAAATTGGTATGTCAACATACTCGCCGACAACAAAGATAAGTCAATGTCCTAAATAACCGCTTGAACCACAACCTGGTGTGATTTTCACTAGCGTTATAATCTTTATCTGCTGGGAATTTCCCCATGCAGAGTTCTAAAAAGTCCCTAAATATAAATTAATACTGTATCATGTTAGAGTTACAAAATTAAGTACAACAAGTTTTCCTGATGATGGTAGATCACCTTGGAAATGTATTCGCCCAAGGAACGATTCATGCACTTTACCACACCATTCGATTGCGGGTGCAATGGTATTATTCAGGTCTTCATCATCCCCAGTAACTGACAAATCCCTTGAAACAACGCTGACTCAAAATTCCTACTTTGATCGGCGTGCAACTCCATAGAAACTCCAAAATGGCAGAACAGCTGCTTTACCAGCACGTCAGCGACGGATGTGGCTTCTTGGTTTGATATGGCGCATGCTTTGGTTCACGTCGTAAACTGGTCCATGACTACCAAGATGTCGTACTTATTCCCTGTAGTCGGTCTGAATGGACCTCCAATATCGATTGCCATTTTTTCAAACGGGCTCCCCACGTTGCACTGCCTCATCGGAGACTTGCAGTTGACTAATGACGTGCACAGCTGACACTTACGGCACCACTGTTTCACATCGTCCTTGCAGTAAAATCTTGCTCAAACTTGCTTCAGACTTTTCTTGATACCTAAGTGTCCTCCCCAGTTTCCATTATGCAGGTTTCATAAAAACTCCAATACTCAGCTTCTAGGAATCACCTGAAGCGTACTTACGGATCCGTCTCTATTCTCCAACGATCTCACCACGATTCCATTCTCTATCTTTATGGAATCCCATTGTGCCCAGTACGATTTCAGAGTACTACTGAATGGGCTAATGTCCTGCCAGGACGGGCGTTCTCTTCTGACTTTTAAACCCAGAATGTCTCCTAGGTCCTTGTTATTCTCCTGTTCCATTCGCATATGTAGAGGCTGTCAATCATAATTGATCATGGTAGTTTGACCAAGTGACTCACACCTTGTTTCTAACCGTGAGTAATGTGTACAATCTTCGGGTCAAGGCCGTCCCGAAAGTTCACGTACCAGCACAAGATTTTGCGTCGAAGTCATATTCTTGCAGCCGTTCTATTAATCTGGCGACTTGCCCTTCAGGATTTTTAAACTACAATAACCACTTCAAGGCGGCGTGGTCGGTTACTAGGTGAAATTTTCTCCCGTGGAGGTACTTACAAAAGTATTTTACGAATTTCACCGACACCGATAATTCTCTCTTAGTGACGCAATAGTTTCGTTACGGTCTAGAAAGCACTTTGCTAAAATAATCAATGCCCCTTTCTTGTCCGTATTGCAACTGCTACAGTACACTTCCGATGGTGGCATTGCTAGCGTCTGTATCCAAGATGAATTTGCCTTCTGACCAGCGCTCGGAACTGTCGTCAATAAATGCATCAGTTTTTGGAACGCTCTTTTAGCATTCGTCATCCCAAACGCAATCACTATTATCTTCAACCGACTTGCTGAAGGATTTGACTACACTTCCATACAATAAGTGCACAACCCTAGATAGCTGCGTAACTGACGTTTGCCCTTTGGCGTCGGCCATTTTTGTACCGCCTTAACCTTTTCTGCGTCTGGTATGACTCCGTTGCGTGAAACTACATGTCCTAGGTATTTTACCTATTCCCATTGCAGGTGACACTTCTTTGGCTTCAACTTCAGAATGACTTCACTAAGTCTTCAAAACATCTCTTCTAAATATCTCGTGCTTCACAAACGACTTCCCAATCATAATAACGCTATCTAAATATATCAGACACGTTTTCCACGACAGTCCACGCAAGATGTTATCCACTAAACTTGCCGCTAGCCGCTTTTTAAATTCAAGGTTGATAACCATCGCCATCCTGAAAATGTATCTAGGGTATCGTCAATCTTTGGAAGTGGGTAGTTGTCCGTTTTGGTTACGTCGTTGAATCATTTGTAGTATACACAAAACCCTGTTAACCCATATTTCTGAACAAGCACAACAGGCAATGCCCAAGTGCTATCAAAGTGCTCAATCACTCGATACCCTTCCATATCTCCAATCATTTTTTCGGCCAACTCTCGTTTGGCGAATGAGAATCTTCTCGGCTGCTGTCTTATTGGCCGGGCATCTCCTGTATCGATTCTATGATTGACTGCTGCGGTCTGTCCTAATCGACCGTAAACACGTCCGAGTACCGTCGGATAAAGTGCTTTAGTTCTGCCAGTTGTTGTTGTTCAAGATGCTGGCACAGTTTTGTCAACTAGTCCAATAACTTCGCAGAACACTCACTGATGAGTGGTCCTCTTTCAACATCAAGACGCCACGTGAACGACTGAAGAACTCACCCAATCGTTGTGTTCTAATTCAGCGCGATATCGTAGTCATTGTCGTTTAAGATTCTAACAGATACACAATTTGTCGTTTTAGTCAGAGTCTTTCCCACAAGCGCGCCTTTTGCCATACTTTTTGTCCTTGAATGTAAATAAAGATATGTCCATTGCAGTATTTGAATGCCTTATCGCACCTATTACTAATTGCACTGAGGAAAAATCGTCTTCTAAATTAAAGTTAATAGAAACTCCCCATCGAACGTTCATGACCCAAGAACGCTTAAATGCTTTATGTACTTTATATATTAAAAGTGAACTAGTGATCAAGCTCTTGTTTGAAATGGATATTGAGGCATTTGCTCATAATAAGGTTATACGTATCATTTTTTGATTCTTTAAATAATTCATTAAAAGTGCTGTTGTGTAACTATTATAAGAAATAGTTGTGTCTTCCTCTTAGTAACTTTAGTTACTTTAATTATTTAAATTTTTTTAATAAGACTCGTGTTTATTTCTTCATGTTAGACCCAATTATTTTTTATTTTTTTATTAATACTTTGAAAGAACTTTGAAAAATCATCTTTACATTGCAAAGTGTTTTATTTTATATTATCTGTTATGTTTGTTAATTTTAGGAGCTATGTGTGGCAACCGGAGGCAGTAGGGTTCGAAAGAGGGACTAAAGTTGTGTCGCCCTTAAGCAACGAGTAGCTAAATCCGGGACTGATCATGTACAACTTTAGCCTCTCAACATGCTTCACCTTCAAAATCTGTTACTGAACCGAGATTTCCGTAGCTATCCGTCGCCCCCAACCCGATACTGACAACCTCATCTTAAACGTCTCTCCCCGCCTCTGTACGATTTTAAGTTCAATATCTCATATTTACATTGGGTACAAATCATTCAGAATTCGAAATTTAGTATCAGTAAACCGATGCTACAACTGCCAAAGATTTGGGCGCTCCGCAAAGGCCTGCTGATCAACAACCACCTACGGCTATTGTACCAAAGAGCACTCTACAAGATAGTGTCCCTACTTGCAATCCCATCCACACTCCTGCTTTAACTGTCTCCGTTTCAACCGTCCCCACAATCATCTAGTCACCAGCCCAGAATATCCCGTTTATAAGGAGTCCCTGGACATCTTAAAGTTATGAAGAGATTATGGAAACCAATCCCTTCTGAAACCAGATTCCTTTGCCCCACGCCAACTAACATCCCTTATCTTCCAGCCAACGAGTTATCCAGATCAACGTCCAACATTCCCGCTCCGCAACTTTAGAACTCTCCCACGTCCTTCAAGGACACAAAATATTTACAGCTTTTCTTCAAAAACCATACCATATTAATAACAAAATCCTAAATCTTCTCCCTCACGCTAAATCCTTTGTACATTCTAACCTGACTAATTGAAATTTATCCGCAATAGTCATAAATCACTCCTCCATAGACTGCTTTGTAATCTTATCCCTTTCTACCCCACAATTCCTAACCGCAAAAATATACTTGAAAACAAGTATAATGCATGTCATTTCAGCGTACCTGAAAGTACAACTCAGAAATTCAAACATAGTTACAAGACTTAGGCAATACATTACAAACCATAGGAGACACCCATATAATAAGCTGCGCTGATACAAACGCTAGATCTACATTATGGCACAGTGACATCGCGGATGAACGAGGCATGCTCCTAGAAAACCTTATCCATGGATGCCAACTAAAAATCATAAACACCCCTTTGACCACTCCATTCTGGAAATCCTCCCAACAGAAATCCAGCAATGATATCACTCTAGCTCATCCATCCGCCAAAAACTTCATATATTCCTGGACAATTACCCGCTCAATCCAAACCAGTGATTACAACCCAATCACTTTCAGGCTCCTTGCAAATATACCACCCCATCAAATCTACATAACCCCATCCTAGCAAACTGTCCATTATTTTTCAAATCCTCGAACAAACAAATTATCAAATCTCAAAATTCTGTCGCTCGCAGTCAAGATACAGACAATATCACTACCAGCTTAATACACTCCGTCCACCATGCCGCCTCGATGACCATACCTAAAAGACATTATGTAGCACGTACTTCACGCAGGTGAAATCATTTGTCGCACGAATCGAGGAAAAACCTTCACCAGCTACAACAAACTCCTACGCATAAGAAGACGCCATAACGAAAATATTCAACAGATAAAAACCATCACAACTGGGTTTAAACACGTCTGAAAACATTCTATAACTGAGATATACGAAGCAAAGAAGCGCCATGACCAACAGATAATCTACAAATCGAACATCGACCCATGGAAGGCATGCGGTAGGTTAGTCAAATCCCCCAGTGCAGATATACAAATAACCCACATCTCGCATGAAACCCTCTTCTCCTCAATACCGTAATATCTAATGTCTCATATGATGTACTCACCTTTCCACAACAGCAAATAATCGGAAATTGTACAATCCCTTCACCAGATTTCCCTGATACTACTTACCTGGACACAATGGTATCCATCCTCAACCCCTGAAAATCACCCGGCTCAGACCAAATATCCAATACAATCATTTAAAAATCATAGTTTGTAATCCGGTCCACTATCCATACCTTACTTAGCAAATGTCTCAAAACCGGAACCTTCCCTAATATCCTAAAACATACTGATCCAAAACCCTACCAACCCCCAATCCCTTTTTCCTACAATTGACAAACTCCTAGAAAGAATTATCCTTGAGAAAATCCAAAATCAATTCCCTCACATTCAGAAATCAACACAGATTCCGTCAGAGTCACAGCGCAGGTAAACAATTCACATCCTTATCACAAAAGTAATATCCTCTAATCATAAATATGTCATAGTCATTTTCCTGATTCTCGCTTCGTATTTGATCACTTTTGGTGATCAAACATTGTAAACCAACTCAAATCACTACAATTCCCATCCAAAATTTATAATATAGTAAAATCCTACTTATCATCCGCACAGCAACACTTACCAGCAATCACGTTTTAGTTACTAAAACCATACTCCTAGGCTGTCCGCAGGCTCCGTTTTATCATTTACCCTGTAGAACCTCTCCATCAATCACTCCTAGATCTTAACATACCAAATACTGATACTCTAGCCTACGACGATGACCTCACCCTCTTACTCCACAGCATCTGTAGATGGTGATTAGAATCCACTGGCAATATCCTAGCACAGCATATCGAATCCTGATCTATCCTTAATAAATAACCAATTTTCTCAAGGGAACCCAAATCATTACTCCTCAAAGGCCTTTTACATCGCCGTCTCAGTCCAAAAATTTACATCTTAGAAACACCCCTCACTTTTCAGGATCAGTGTTCTACTTAAGGATTCATATTGAAACCCGCTTAAAAATGCATGTCTAATTACAAAAATCCGCACCAAAACCAAGCAGATCCTGTACAACAATCAATCCTTCCTTCCGATATCAATTTACGTATCCCAAACCACAAGCAAATTAATCCTAAGTAACATAATCATCACCATTGTCCGCTACGGTATAGACTTTTGGTTCCCACAAATAACACCCCACTTCCACAGAATCCTTGATCCAATAATACGTCCGTATCTCTTACACGTAACGCGAGCTTTCCCAATCACCTCCACCGCGGCTATGTATAAATTCCTTAACATCCTACTACTTGAGATATTGTCGGAAACTCTCACGGTCGGAGTCATTATAAATATTTATGGTTCCGAGTTGGGACCGTGTCATTTTATGAACTAAGCTCGACGTTTCGCTCACTTTTGTAGGGAGCTTCATTAGGACAAGAAAAGAAAATAAATAATAAAAATAAAAATAATAATAAAGAATGATAATATTAAGTAGACAAGTTAAAGTATAAAGAGTATGTAAAGTTACGTCTGAACTAGCAGGCTCACCAGCTCATTTAAGCCAAAAGGTTCCTTGTGGCAAAGTAACTGGTGAAAGTAGCGAAAGTGGTAGTCTATATAGGGTGCTACGTACAATGACGTAGCCGGAATAAAACGTAAATATACCAGGGTAACTACCAATACGGCGACGGAAGGGGTTCCTAGCAACACAAAAATAATACATCGCCAACGACTTTCTATTTACCATAAAAAACACAAACGTAGAAATTTCTATCGAAACAACAAAACAAAATTAACGAAGTGCGCAATTCGTAGCTAACATGCAATACATCTAAAAAGTACCAAAAGGAATAACGCTGATACTTTCGTATAAGCGGATGGGTTAATTAAAAAAACATTAAATTTAGAAACTTTTCTAGTAAGGATTTTACCATACGAAGCATTTGTTAACTCTAATCAGTAAAAAAAAATACTGCTGATACTTTCGTATAAGCAGATGGGTTAAGTACAAAAAGCAAAAGCATTAAAGTTCGAAACTTTTGTAGTAAGGATTTTACCAGAACAAACATTAGCGTATCTAATTTCAAATTGGGTTTATCCCTGGGTATGTTATAAAAGTAAAACAAATCACATACATTTGTTGGGATACTTATCTTGTCATCCCTCGAAAGCGAATTGAGACAGCATCGCCGAGGTAGTCAGCAACAACCATGCTACTACCGTAATTGCAACGGCGGTTTCCATGCAAGAGCAGTTGATCTACATCAAGGAATAATCAAACTACGCAACAAGTAATTTAGCCTCCAGCTAAGAGCTAAAAAACAAAAATCTTACTAATATTAACAACTCAGGAGCGCTTACCGATACACACCAAATCTACACCTTTGATAGAGGAGAAACATGCATCCCTCTTGGAGTAACAGAACGAATATTTTTTACAAGTGCATCAACGCACAAGCTGTAGAATCAAAGTTTAAAAGGAGTTCAAAATAACACGAACTCGAAAAGCAAATACCCGCGTTATCGAAATGCGATTGAAACTGGAAAACGTTATCGGAAGGTATAACACGTTTACGGATACCTTGACAGGATCTTGACTAATTAATTGTAGGATAAACTTGTCATTTCAAAACAACTAGATTTACGTTGAGAAACTCTTAGAAAGAGTATTTATTATTAATTATGCGAAAGGATTTAACAATACACATGGAATTTATACGAACGGACAATGAATTATCAAGGGATTTGAGTTGAAAATTATGGCAAAGCGAACTTATCTAAACAGGCACAGTATATCAGGTATTGTTGGAGGATTTAATACTAGAAAAGGAATTTATGTGAAAAAAAAACAATTATTGCCGAAAATGAACGTAACAAGGGTCCTATATAAATTACCACTTTCGCTACTTTCACCAGTTACTTTGCAACAAGACACTTTTGTGTAAAGGGTATGTATAGTTACTTCTGAACTAGCAGACTCACCAGCCCATTTAAGCCAAAAGGTGCCTTGTGGCAAAGTAACTGGTGAAAATAGCGAAAGTTATAGTTTAAACAGGGTCCTATATAAACTACCACTTTCACTACTTTCACCAGTTACTTTGCCACAAGACACCTCTTGGTTTAAATGGGCTGGTGAGTTTGCTAGTTCAGAAGTAACTTTACATACTCTTTACACTTTAACTTGTGTACTTGATATCATTCTTATCTTTATTATTACTTTTATTATTATTATTTATTTTCTTTTCTTGTCCTGATGAATCTCCTTACACAAGTAGGCGAAACGTCGACATTAGTTTATAAAATGACAAGGTCCCAACCCGGAACCATAAGTTTTTATAATCCTACCACTTGAAATCAAACCACAATTAGCTTTACAAACCCGTAATATATAATTCTAACGTTCAATACACCCAAGTAGCACAGCTTGTGAACTTTTAGTAAACTTGACCTGACTAAGTAAATTATTCATCATTTTCACCTATTTTTATAACCTCCAAGTAAATTTAGGTAAATTTTCAGGTAAATATAACTTTGAATGTAGATCAGCCTACTAGGTAATTGCAGTTAGTAAAGAATAAGTGAATTTGTTGCTTTGAAATTGACTTGATGGTTAATTTTACATCTAGGTTAATATTGGTCAATATTTTAGTGGCAATTTACCAAATATTTAACCTAGAATTGACTATTAGGTAGATATTCCTCGTGGGTATAATCTTATTAGTATATTTTACCAAAATTTAACTTAACATTTTATCTTCAGGTAATTTTACTTGTAGGTGTAAAGTAGGTAAAAATGTGTACTTGGTAGATTATTATGTATTTATTTACTAATTAGTATAATAGACTTGTGTGGTCAAACTAGAGGTAAAATCAACAACATTTTTACCTTAAAGTTTGCCTTCAGCTGGATTAGGTAGATCTGCAGTCAATCTTACCAGAAAAAAATCTCTATTAGTAAAATTTCCTCTCAATCTCAAAAATCAACTTAATCTGATAGTAAATATTACCTAATTAGGGTAAATATTTCCTTAAGGTCAAGTACAAGTTCAAAGCGTTTGTTGCCTTGTTTATGTTAGGTTGGGACAATGTTAAGAAAGAATTTTAAACCATATCGTTACACATCGAGTTACCATAGAAAAGTTAATAAAATACTGAAGAGTTCTTCGAGTGGTAGTGATGTATTATATAAAGCAAATGATAGTGCTGTTACAATAATATCAACACCATCAATTCATTCAAGAAGCTGTATAGAAAACATCAGTCATCAATTTGAGGAATCATCGCTATCAGAAGATGATGTTAAATTAGATAACATGTGGGAAGCTGCAGAAGCAAATCATAATACGACCTATAGCAACAAACTGAACTTTCTCCAAGATTTGCAGCACTGGGCACTGCGAAATAGAATATCTCATTCGGCATTAGATAAGCTATTAAAGCTTTTACGAGATCATGGATTTCAGTATCTACCAAAAGATAGTAGAACGCTATTGGGTACTCCCAGAACAACTGAGATTATTGCAATGAATGCCGTACATTATTGGTATAATGGGTTAAAATCTAATTTAGCTGTAGTTCTTTCAAAAGATATTCAAAACCAAAATATTTCCACACTTTTCTTAATTTTTAATATTGATGGGATATCTCCATTCAAAAGTTCAGCGTTAGAATTTTGGCCAATTTTATTTGTTGTTGATGAATATCCTGCATTAAAACCCATGGTTGCAGGAATTTATTATGGACATGGTAAACCTCCACTTGATCAGTATTTAACGCCTCATGTGAATGAAATTATACAGATTTTAAATAATGGTTTCGAAATTAATGGCTTTAAAATAGCTGTGCAAATAAAATTTTTTGTTTGTGATTCACCTGCACGAAGCTTTATTAAAGGTATCTATGCATTTTATATATAAGCACAAATGTGCAATTGTGTAAGATTTCAGACCAGAAACTCCTTTCACAACGTATTCATACAAGCCAAAACTGAATTTGTAGTCACCACCTTACTAAATCCACAATCAGTTGAGGGCAATAATATAAATAAAATTTTTGCTAGTTGTTGTATGCACGAATGTCGGATGTAGGGAAACTTAGAACACAGACCAAATGCAAATTTGTATCAATATGTATATTACTGCAATCATATCACCTATGAAATGAATTTTGTAAAGGTCAATTGTTATAGTTTTCATTTCCTATGTTTTCACTTTACATAGTGATAATTGTATGTTCAATTGGCCGACATGATTTTTAGATAGCAGGCCATACCAATTGTGATCTTGAACCAGATTTGGCTTGCGGGTTGCACATTGCTGCTCTAGATGACCACTGTGTCTGATTCGTTTGCATAAGTAATTTATATATTACAGGTGTTGTTGGTTTTAATGCAGTAGATGGTTGCTTAAAATGCACGGTAGTAGGAGAATGGGATAAAAAGGTCATCATATGAGTTTTCCCAGAATACATTGTCCACGTCGTACGGATCAAAATTTTAGGAACAGAGTTTACGAAGACCATCATAAACAGGATTCACCTTTACTGAAACTTCCAATAAGCATGATTGAAGATATCATTGTTTCGGACTCCCTTCACTTGTTTTATCTGGGTATATTTTCTCTATATGATATTTTAAATTTGTATAATGAATGTATTTTCACAGGTGTAATGAAAAAGTGTTTGTATGGGTGGTGCCATGGCAGTTACAATTTCCATACAAAATTGTCTGCGACTCAAATTAATTCTTTATCCTTAAGACTGGAAGCAGTTAATACTTCAAAGCCAATAGAAATTCAACGAGCTATAAGAGGATTAAAATTTTTAAAATTCTGGAAAGGTGCAGAATTCCGAACTATGTTACTATATGTTGGTGTAGTTGTTTTAAAAGATTTCCTACCCATCGATGTTTATGAACACTATTTAATGTTAAGCTGTGCAGTTACAATACTTTCTTGTAAAGAATATTGTAGTATGTATTTGCATATTGCCGAGATTTTGTTCAATGATTATATTGAAATATATATAAACATTTATGGAATTGATTCAATCATCATGAACGTTCATAATTTATGCCATGTTGTTGAAGACGTTAAAAAATTTGGGCCCCTGCCAGGAATTAGTTCTTATCCATTTGAGAATTTTCTGGGTTATTTAAAATCTCTAGTTCGTTCTGGTAAACTCCCGCTGTCACAAATAAGCAGGCGGGTGACTGAACTATCCAAACTAACGGAGCAAAATCTTGCATATAAACCATTTATTGCACATGTTAAAGGGGGGGTGCACTACATACCAGAACTAACTACGTGTGACAAAGCTTATACTAAAATACACGTAACGGAATTGTTCATGTTGAGTAATAATTCGAAAAATAAATGGTTTTTAACTGAAAATAATGAAATAGTTGGTATGCAAAGTGCAACTTACTTAAACGACGAATTTCATGTGTATGGTAGTGCTCTTAAAAATAAATATGACTTTTTTAAAAAACCGCTGCATTCATCTAACTTAAACATATATGCCTCAGATGGGAAAACATCTACACCAAGATTATATCCTTTAAAAAATATTAAATGTAAATTGTTTTCTATAAAATATGAAAATGACTTTGTATTTCTTCCAATAATTCATACTTTTAATAGCACTGGTAAAGTCTGTATTAAAGTATAGTCTGTCTTACTTGTAAATAAATGTTATGTGTTTTATCTGTAGATTTTAATCTTAGAGAAATAAATATTTAACTACAAGAAAGTATTACATTTTTATTGAATATATTTTGTCACATACATTTACACCTCATACGGTTTTTATCTGGAACAAATAATAACTACATAGTCGCAGTTAACCTAATTCAAGGTATAGCTATCAAGATACAATGAATGCAATATTGATTAAACAAATTACTCAGATACTCTCTTATCTTCGCAATATTACAAACCTTGATTCATAAAATGTACAGAAAAACACTGCTGTACGTTTTCACATAGTCCAATGGACAATCATTATGTAAATGTAACAAATAGGTTAGATTGAAAAATATGGTATGTTTCTTGACATTCTTGACAATTTTTATTCATCAACAGACGAGACGGAACTAGTTACTGACGATATCACATTACGCATAGAGTTTATGCATTTGGACATCTAGTTTAGCAACATGAAATGTATTATATAGCAATAGTCAGTATTACAGGTCCTATATACATGATTATAATTTGTCACAGATTCTTATAATATCATAAGCGAAAACACAGGATCGATTTCGTTGTGCTTATAAAGATCATTCATAACAGTGCATTCAGATTGGTTTTTATTTTACAGTAAACAATTGTACCTGGTGTAGTAAAATTCAAAACACAATTTATAGTATAAAAACAAAAATTAAGGAATGGATGAACATTTTTATTGCATATTCAACAAGTTGAAAATGCAAGGCATTGTCGCAACGAACTTCCAAATGTAGACTTACCTTAAAACAATTTAAAGAAATTAAAATTATTATGTTGTAATAATTATAAGTATTCAGATAAAATACAAAAATTTATAAACAATAAAAGAGACATTTTAATATATTTTATTTTATTGAATAAATATTTTAAAAGCTATATATGTGTGTATGTATGTATGTGTGTTGTGTGTGTGTGTGTGTGTAAATAAGGGGGCATCATATTTCGATTCAGTTTTTTCAGAGGATTCTAAATATGTATCGCACATTAATTTTGGACCTATTTGAAATTTTTGATAAAATTAATTCCTGGGGGTCGGGTCTCCGTGGTCAGATTTTGTGGGGGGTACCATATTTCGACTCAGCTATGTTAGGGGAGTCCAAATATGTATCGCACATTAATTTTGGACCTATTTGAAATTTTAATTTTCCCGACGGAATATCGCGGGGGCACGGCGTCCCCGTGGCCCGATTTCAACTGACATCAAAACTTAAGCTCGGGACACCGAGCTGAATCGATTGATGTATCACACATTGATGTCCGACCATTAGAAAGGCCTCGGACGGACAGACGGACAGACAGACGGACGACAAATCGATTTCATAAACGAACGAAGTTCGTTGAAAATATTTTCCTTTAATAAACCATTCAGCCGACCTGGAGTGAAGTGAACGTAAATTGAAAAAATATTTTGGCAAGTAATTTGGTAACTATGAATTTTCTTAAAATTTGCCGGGTGCTTTTGAAGATAATAAAATTATCTTTATCTACAATCGCTACATAAAAAAGGCCTTTTCGCTTGGATTTGTCAACGAAAAGTAGACGTTTATTGAGGACTTTGACTTTATCGCTCTGTGAGCGATAAAAACTACAAAACGCGCGTCGGCAATAGCAACCTGTAGATATAAGCCTACTTACTAACGTGGTAAATGTCAAATGTTTAACTTTTAAAATGAACTGTCACTGTTCATTGCATTAACAAAGTCAATGAATTTCAAAAATTTAAATTTCTAAGCGATTGTAGATAAAATTTTGTATATATTTTGAGCACAAAGTGGCATTATTGCGCTCAAGCGATTTAACGCGCTCCGCTGCGTGTCGCGTGTTAAACGTCGTTTTCGTGCAATAATGCATCACTTTTTGCTCTAAATACATAAATAACTATTAACCTGTGCACAATCAATTCTGGTAACATTGTGTTTTAAAGTGAGATATGGGTCCATAAAAAATAAATTTGGCCAAAATTCTAATGCTGAACTTTTGAATGGAGATCAATATTAAAAATTAAGGAAAGTGTGGAAATATTTTGATTTTGAATATCTTTTGAAAGAACTACAGCTAAATTAGATTTTAACCCATTATACCAATAATGTCCAGCATTCATTTCAATAATCTCAGTTGTTCTGGGAGTACCTATCCGATAGCGTTCTACTATCTTTTGGAAGGTACTGAAATTCATGATCTCGTAAAAGCTATAATAGTTTATCTAATGCCGAATGAGATACTCTATTTCGCAATGCCCAGTGCTGCAAATCTTGGAGAAAGTTCAGTTTGATGCTATAGGTCGTATTATGATTTGCTTCTGCAGCTTCCCACATGTTATCTAATTTAATATCATCTTCCGATAGCGATGATTCCTCAAACTGACTGATATTTTCTATACAGCTTCTTGAATGAATTGACGGTATTTTTTTAACAGCACTATCATTTACTTTATATAATCACTACCACTCAAAGAACTCTTCAGTATTTTATTAACTTTTCTATGATAACTCGATGTGTAACGATATGGTTTAGAATTCTTTGTTAACATTGTCCCAACCTAACATAAACAAGGAACAATCGCTTTGAACTTGTACTTGACTTTATAAACATGTCCGATTCTTTTGAAACCAATGAAAGTATCTTTCATAGTATCGACTATGTTCAAATTTGTTTATAACTGTCTGAGATTAAGTTTTTGAAAAGTTATGTTTCCTTATCTTTTGAAAATTGAAACACAAATCACAATTTTGCATTTACTTAAATACAAGCGATGTGCTACTCAATTTGTTTATTTAAAAGCTACAAAATGTAGTGAATATAATTTAGGTGACTAAAAGAAAATAACAATTTTGATCTTTTTGAATTTTTGCACTTTTTCAATAATCTACTTGAAATACCTTGCATTTTGTGGTTGAAAAATGAGTAATAAATCACACAGTAAGCGACTCACTTTGTAAGTATATTTCCAAAAATACTATGTAGTCAAATAATTCTGAAAAAATCCACTTTGAAATTTGAATTTCAGAGCGGTGACAAAATTAATCTCTGCAAGAAAATAATATTTTGGCCAATTTAAAAAAAGCAAACACATTCCCCCTCATTAACAACGGTAAGCAGTAAAATTAAGTAGACTCTACGATTTATCAAAGTATTCTTGAACATGCAACTACAATTTGGACTATTTCCTAATTTTTGTTTTTATAAAACCTAATTACTGTACAGTCTTAAACAAGCATCTGAAGACGTTCTATTATTTTTTGTAAAAAATACTTTTCTGTAGCATCAATTCACTCACCTTTGCTCATAAGTGTTATTGTACAACTGATATTGAAATTCACGACATGAATCAGTACGTCAAGTTATTAGCAGCACCTACCTGCCTCCAAAAATCTGTCATTGCTATTTTAAATCGTAAGTTTAATAATTTGAATTTAATTCTTTCTGCTAAAGCATGATTGAATTGAATCCACATTTGGAAACGGTTGTAGAATGTCCATAGATGCCTGTTAATTTTAATAGAATAAAGTATGTAATAGGGTTTGTTTGCAGAAAATATCACGACCAAAATCAATCACTTAAAATTAGGTGAAGTGCATGGAATAAAATGAGATTAGTTTTAAAACAATGCTACGTACGTACATAATTGTCACACTCTCCTTGAACAACATCATATGCATTAATGTTCTCGATGGTACTATCAACAGACACAAATTCTGTTGTAACAATTTTTTGTAAACCAGTACCTAACTTCTTTAATTTTGTTTCATATGCTTCTTTACGTTTTATCGAATGTTTCAATATTTTATTTTTAAAGAAACAATTGCTTTCGTCAGCAGACCATCTATTGTCAGCCTGTATCATTATATCAGTGAATGTAGCCAGAAAATGTGTGAAGATGTTAAATGCGGTCTTTCTCTCTCCTGTCCTAGTGTTACCTATTATAAAGAAAGTATAAAATATTTATTGATGCTTCTTAAATTGATACCGGTCCACGAAAAAAAGTTAACACACTTGGCATAAATATGACTTGCACAAGTTTACGACAGACTTTGTTTCCAACTTTTTTTCCATCACAACCAAAGTGCTTTTGAAAACTTGCAATAAAATATTTTCTATATTCATTATGCATTAACTCCATGTATAGCTGTTTCACATCATCGACTGTGCCAAGAGAAAACATAAACAAGGTTTCAAAATCAGTGGTTGCTTGTGAAATGTCAAGATCATCCACCGATCTATTGTTCGTGTGAATATTTGAACGTAATAGTTCCTCAATATTTTCTAGGTCAGCTCTGATGCGAACACATTCACCATAGGTAAGATTAGTAACTTTCTCCACTGGAACATATAAATGTTTCAACAAATTATAATAAGAAACAAAATACTTACGCTTTGCTATACGTTGTTCTTGAGTATCAATGTCTTTCGACGTTATTAAAGCGCACTCCATACTCTTGAAAATCAGTTCTCACTAGAATGCCAAATGATTATTCAAGTAAATTACTTAAAACTAAACTAAGCCTACCTTTATTCACTTCCTGCACAAAATTTAAATCAAGAAAAGAAGCATTTTCAATTATTGATTCGTCTTCGGGGACACTATTTTTTGAAATTTCAATCACACTTTCGGCAAATTCAACGACTTTTTTGTGAGTATTGGTTAACATCATTGGCTGCACTAATGCACTAGTACCAGCAAACAAATTATCATAGAATCCACTTTTGGAATTTACTGCATCAACTTGTTGCACAATCCTTGGAATACTTAATCTATCCGCAAGAAAAATAAACAGTAAACAAAGTATTATAGAATGTGTTAGGTTGTTACACCCTTCTTCTGCATCCGTATCTGGAGCTTCAATGTACTCGCGTTCCCAAAGGAGAGCCTCTTTAAAAGTATTAATGTTGGATTTTTTTAATATGCATTTGTGTTTTTTCCATTCAGGTTCTGGTACTGATGTAGCGTCTTTACGGCAGGAATCCTGTTGCTTATTTGGCCACAACACGGACGAGTTATTGTCGGCCATCCATCCTTCAGGAACAGCAGAAAACTCTAACGTAGTTTTTTGCCCACGCTTTCTTAAAAAAGCAATGATGTTCCACATTATGCCGCGAACTCATTAGAAACGTAACGCACATAACCTTAAAGTTTGGAGTGCGGTTCTACTACAAGCCACGGTTGTGTTGTTAAATTATAGATACAATGAAATAGTGTATGCTACTTATTGTTAATTTCCACTAATTTAATATAAATTGTTTATATTTGAAATAAGGCTTCAAATTTGATATGCCAGACCAGAGTTAATATCAACCTATTAGCAATATTCCCCAATTGGTCAAATTAACTAACGGAAGACAAATTTACTTGTTGCAGCGAAAGTGACCTGTTTTAGGTTATTCCTCCTAGAAGGTGCCAAGTAGACCGATGGTAAATTTACTAATAAGTAAATAATATTGGTAAAATTATACTAGACTGCAAGTTAGATTTCCTATTTTGTCAAAGTACAAGGTAAATTTTACCCACAGGTAAAACGTTTCAAAGTCTCCATTAATTACGGCAAAAACTACGTCGCCATTGTTATATAAAAACCTACATATTTTAAAAAACAGAGTGCAATCAATTATATCGTTCAGTTTTGAATGCACTTGCATTAATAAGAATACAGTTTTTGGTAAATGCAAAATAAAACCACATTAAAATGTTTTTATGACAGATTAATTCCCACTAACCGCTTAAAAATTATTATAAAAATTTAAAACATTAAATTTTTTGAGGGCATTGTACTTTTTCGAAGTAACATCATTACATTTATCAGTAAAATTGCTTTCGTTTCGATTTAATGTGTTGGATTTGCGGCAATGATCAGTTCTAAGTTCTGAATATTCATACAACACTAATATATAGTTTTAATTCCATTTATAAATAAACAGAACTTTCATGACTAACAGGGCATTTCTAAGCAGACACCATCAACAAGGTTTATATAAAATAGAAAGTGAAGATAACTAAAAATTTACCTAGCAGTGCAACCAACTTATGTTTCGTTTCAAAGCGGGTCAGAATATAAGTATTATTGACCTACATTTACGTAAACATGAGGTTAATTTTACCTATTATTTGGTAAACTTACCTATAAGTAATTTTACTTGTTGGTTAAACTTACATAATGTTAAGTAAATTTGACTCGATTTTTACGTAAAATTTTTCTCCATTTAGTAAAGACAACGTAATAATTAAGTTAACTTTACGTAATCGCAGGTATCGGAAGTTGGTCGGCGACTTAAATTTAGGTAAAGTTTATGTAGAATTTACTTGAGTGTGCTACTTGGGCAATTACATAATGAAGTACTATCTTCCGCCACATATCGATTCCTTCCTACCACAGAAATCAAAGCACGAATTTACAACTCCCTACGCCATACCTGGTAATTAAATTGGTCCCACTCCAATACAGGTAGATGTACTTTTCTACTACAAATACAAATATCCCCGCCCACATCCAATTCTACACCCCAACAACTTTACAATTCTTTTGCATGTCATGTCATGTAAATTCTGACAGTAACTTCACTATTTTCACTTTATACCCTCCCTGCTATGTACTTGTCCACAGAACGTTCCCGAAACACCTGACCACCTGATTTACCATTGCCCTAGTCTCTCCCTCTTCGAAACAACTTTAAGAACAGCATAGATCCTTTCTCCCAACTTCCAGACGTAAACTTTCTTGTAGCACGCCATCCCCTACCGATAACTCATTTTCTTCAAGAGATTCTCGACAACAAACTACCCTTCCCTCAATTCTACCCCTAACCTGCGGCCATCAGCAACCGGGTTCGTATACCGACACGGTCCGCTTGAAAAATGGTAGGCGAGCATTTTTCACAAAAGTTGTCACGCACGTTAAAGATCCATACCTTGCTTGGAATAGCAAGGGTTCGGTAAAATTCCAAATTTTTCAAGTAAAAAAAACTCGCTTCCTGGTCAATGTAGTACCTTCGGGTGGAGCATTGGAAAATCACATGTAGGGTCATCAACAACCAACAATCAAGAACAGGAAAATATCGAAGACAATTAGGAAGCTACTGCATCGGAGCTGGGATAATTTCAACTCCCCCGACTTTAACCAACAGAGAGAGACGTCACTCTTATCAAGAAAGTCTGCAGAAGATCATCTTCTTTATTTTGTTACATTGCAGCTAGTATGGGCCAATGGTCTTGAAAGAGCACGAAATAAAGAGATTTACACACACACACACACACATATAACTTCACATTCTTGTCATCGGTTAGTTAATCTAAAAAACAGTTGATTAAGTTTGAATAACATTTCGTTGGAAATTTTGAATAATTTCAAGTGCAATCACAAGAAGGAGCGGGAGGTGATCAGTTATAATTTGAGACAAGAAATAGTTAAGATAGTAATAGAAGGCAGGATGTAAAGCAGTAAGATTGACACATCAAGGCAGAGGCTTAACTATGTACACCAGCTTAAGATAAATATAAGTAAAGATGGTTAGAGGGAATTGGGCGAATTGATTCGGGAAGGATGACTGCGTCATATCAACTTTGAGCTTAAGAGTATGTAATTTTCTTTACAATAAACCATTTCAGGCAATCATACTACTGGTAATATTGTATTTGAAACGGTTATTAAATTTTATTGTTAATAATACTTTATTAAACCAAGCTTTATTGATAACGCTGCAATTGAATAACATTATTGTAATAAAAATATTTAATTTAATATTGGATTGCAAAGAACCTACGTCTGCAAATATTATTGACGTACAAATAAACTGGTATTTTCCGACTGCTCTCGGAAATCATCAATTAAATATTGGTATCAATGTACACTTATATACTAGAAACCAGGAAAGAAGACATCTGCGTCATATGCATCTGACTAAATTAACAACATACCTTTAAGGTTCTATAAACGCGTAACTAGGGTGGTGTGAATAAAAAGTAAGCAACAGCTACTAGCATTTACTTGTAGCACTAGATTTTGCTAACTATCAAAAGCTCCTAGTCCTAGCTTTAGCTTTAAAATGACTGAATAATCTTTTGCTCATGCTAGTTAGTGAACACTGAAAAATTTAAGCTTTGACTGTACGGATTTGCAAGAGGCGACCGACGTCTTTAAGCAAGTTAACTCCTGTAGATCTGCCTTTTATAAATACCCACACATTGTAATTTTTTGATTGAACTAAGTTTATTTACTTTGCGATGTCTTCACCGGACTATTCATCTGAAGATGAAATTCCTAACAATAGTGGAAAAATCAATAGTCAAAGCTACGAATTTGTATTATTATTAGCAAATCATAAAATTTTGTTCAATAAATCACAAGTGCCTAAAATTAAAGAGACAAAAGAGAAGACCGTCTAAGAATTAGCCAAACAATACATGAAAACATTCGGCAAGGAAAAAACACCCAAGCAATTAAACAAAGAAGTGCAAAATATGAAAAGCGAATTGAAAAAGAAGAGTGATAAAAATGCAACTGGTAACCGAACAATTATTTTTAAAGACTGGGAAAAACGTTTCATGGAACTAATGTGTAACATTATTTTGTAATGTTAACGAATAAACAGATCAATTAATTAAAATTCAGTAACTTGCATAAAGTATAGACAAAAATTCCACAATAAATTACTTCATATTGTAGTTAGGCTCCCTTATAATAAAAGACCAGCTTTACAGATAGCTTCAGGCTACTAAACTATTAGAAATTCTAGCGGTAGGTAATCATTTAAAGCTCTACCCTTGTAAATCAAATACAATAAACCTCTTAAAGTTTAGGTCGGTTACAGATTGACGAATCTGATAAAATTAAAATGGAATAGTACCTTTTAGCGTAAATAAAGGAAAGCAATTTTTTGTTTGAAAAACTTAATCTTCTCAATACTATCGTTGATTGACAGCGGGTTATAGAAAACGAAACATTATAAATAGCGAAAACTATTTCCAATTTGATTTGTTCAAAGATTACAAGTAATTTTAAGTAGTCTGGAGACATCCATTGTATTTAAAATCCATTTCGGCTCAAGTAGGTTAGCCGGTCTTTTGTTAATGGCAGACTACTGTCGCCATAGGTATGTTCCACATTTCAATAATTAAGAAATTCTTAGAAGGTACAATATAATTTAAACCCTTGGGAAAATAATTGCTTCCGTGACTCTTATCTAAAAAGGGGTTGGATTTGGTTTCTGAAATCTTGTTTTGTGGGAGGTTCTGTTCAGTCATTGGATAACAGAAAATGACGTACCTAATGATTAGGGTAGGAATTAATGTATATAATTTAAGGCTTTAGCCAAAGGAGAGAGTATTTTTCAATGGGGCTGTCCGTGGTCAAGAAGTAGAAAGAATCGTAGTTCGCGGGTAGCCTTCTCCGGCATCACAGATAGAATATTTCACTTCGTATCACGATGTTAAAAATTGGAAAGGAGTGATAACTCTTGCAATTCGCGAGGGTTATGCTCATATGTTCGCGGATTTATAGTGATACAAGGTAACTATTAAAAAGCTTGTAGGCGTGTGTAACATACTGTTTTAATAAGCTCTAATAGTTCTAGTATTCCTAAAAATAGTTAGTTTCTAGTTTAATTTTAGCATGCTAATTATTAGAATTGTAGCGGCTGCAGGATCACCCAAGTAGCTTCTCAGCGAAGTTCCCAGAAAGATCTAATCCAAGAGTTAATCAATTTTTCTAAAGGCACTTACTTTAAGGGCACTAAACATGTCAGATTAGCCCATATCTATGATTAGATGTCAATCATGCTTTAGGATCCTATTTATGTCAGGGTGGTCTGAAGCAATTTTTCAATTAGCTGAGCACTCAACTAAAATCAATTCTGAGAGCTACGTGTGGGTTATCATAGGCATTGGCAGTTTTAATTAATTTTAAAGATTTACGACCGGCGCATCCTAAGCCGAGTAAGAGCGCCAAGAAAGGGGTATTTTTCAATTAACTGAAATGTATATAAGGATGCCAGCCGGTGGGAATCGGGGTTGTTTATTTCAGACGCGTTAGAGGTTAAAGCTAACGGTTACTAGTGATGTGTTTATTTCTTTGAAGTTATGTGCGGGCCGTTATGTTTTAAGTTATTTATTTCTCTGAGTAAGTAATTAGTATATGTGATATTACTATGAACTCAAGGCTGTGTTATGCAGCATAAGTCAGTTATTTGTTTAAAAACAGTATTTGTCGACTGCCATAAAGTACAACTCCGGGTGAATGCCCAGTTCAAGTAAATTGATCCGTTTGATTATTGCTTTGGAGACCGCATCGTTTTAGAAGGGTCTTCTATTATATTGTGTTTCGACGGTGTCAGAGGCCGTTAATCACTAATCCACGAGACTACCTGAGAATGCAAAGCTCAGGTCCGAAGTCAAGTTACGGTACTATTTGACCCTTGAGAAGGTCGTATTCTTCATGGTGTAGATGACCCCGTGGTTAAAAGGGTCGTCGCACTATGCAAGTTAGTTAGATTAGGGTAGCATTAATAAATCTTTGTTATTGGGGTGTGTACACCTAGAACTGTATCTATTCAAAATATGTTTGTTAGTTAAGTTTAGTTAAGTTGTGTTTGTGCTAGCCGGAGACTATAAGTGACTTATTTTCTGTTCTGCCATTTTGGTTCATCGCCCACGAACAAAGTGCGACGAGAGCTATTACCGCGATTGGTCCATGGGCCGTTTAATTCCCATGGTGGCGCCCTTTTGTACATAAGGTTATTTACTTTATATTTTGTTATGCATATGTAATTAGTCAAAGTTTTAGTTAGTAGCTCGTTCAATAAAACAATCGAATTTTCGTCTCAGTGTGTTTGTTAATGAACCCCCCCTTCACCGACTGCTGCAGCTTGCGAGGCAACGTCCCGAAACGTGAGGGTACGATAGTGTTAGAGGTCCTGTTATTTATTATTTATTGTTAATTGGATACCCTCACGCGGTAGGTAAATATTTTAAATTACACTGGCGCATTAACGTGGTTAAAATTGTAAATATGGTAAACAACACACGGACGAATTTTTAGATTGTTTTGTTTCTATTTAGTGTTAGGCAGAATTACAGTTTAATATTAGTGATTTAGGAACAAGTTTCGTTATTGTTGGCTTTTACCTTTATTTAGTCATGTATGTGGTAGAAGCTTTAAGAAGCGATGAGCTTAGTTATAAACTTTTAATTAGGAACGTTGAACCAACAAAGTTAAGTGTGTTAGAAAAGCGAAAATTATTGCGTAGAAAACTCGTTGTTGAGAAAGTCGACAGTAATGTTTTTTCTAAGTATGAGAAAATTGAAATCGTTCAAAAGGACGAAATTGAATTATTAAAACTTAAGATTCTTGAATTAGAAAACTGTTTAAATTCTTTTACCATTCTTCCTAAAAGGACAGAATATATTAAACTTAACACGAGATTAATGCATGTAACACAGAGACTAAATTATGTCAATTTCGATATTGAATTTTTAGAAGTACACAAAGAATTGCATTCCAAATGCATTAGAGCTTTTGAGATTTTAGAACAGGTAAACGGGGAAAATGAGATTAACGATAACCCTCTTTATTGTTCGGCTAGCAGTAATAAAGATCCTACAATAACACCAACAGCAGAGGGTTCATGCCCTGAAGCATCAGCGGTTTCTTCCATTAATACCCCATCGGTTTCGATTTCTAGTAATGATTTAGGTACGCTAATTAAGTCCTTGAATAAAACAACGACATCAGTCCCGATCCACAAGTGGGGATTACAATTTTCGGGTGAATCTGATTCTATATCGGTTTTAGATTTTATTCAACGCGTCAAAGAACTGCAAGTTGCAAGAAAAGTTTCGTCAGATGACCTTTTCGAAGGGGCTATTGATCTTTTCACCAGTTCAGCATTGGATTGGTATAGAGCAACGCGGTGTACAGTAAATTCATGGGAACAATTAATTTTAAATTGAAACAAGATTTTCTTTCAGCCGATTATGCAGAGAATCTTTTAATGTTAATTAAATCCAGACGGCAAGGCGCCGATGAATCACCTACCATTTATATTTCAAAGATGGTAAATTTATTTTCTCAATTAGAAGATTCCATTCCAATCAGGGAACAAATAAAAATTATTAAAAGAAATTTACAGACTTTTATGCCACGCAACTGGCGTTAATTGAAGTGACTGACATTTCCCATTTGATTTCTCGTTGTAAGCTTTTAGAAGACATTAAGCCTACAAATTTTATTAAACAGGAACATTCGGATTCTGCCAACGTACCAGTTATCTTAGAACGTCAAGTTCGACAGAGTTCATTTTCTAATAATAATTTACCACGGTCCGGCGTTTCGAATTATTTTAAAACACAGCAAAATTTTCGACTATTTGTTTCAACTGTAAAGACGAGGTCACTCGTTTCATACTTGTCCGGAGAAACGCGGAATATTTTGTTATTCTTGTGGGCAGTTGGAAGTTACGTCCACAAATTGTCCAAACTGCTCAAATAATTCAAAAACTAAGGACAGGAAAGCGCGTAGTCAGCCGTTGCTTTTCTTCGTTTAATAATATTGCTGCTGACAAAAGACGTGGTCGGATTGGTTAGTAAAAGTTAAAAATTTTGTAAATCATCTAAGGTTTTTCAAATTTTTATAAAGTAAAAGATGATACAAGACCTTATATTAATATCGAGATATTTAAGGAAACTTATACCGCACTGTTGGATTCCGGCGCGAATACCTCTATTTTAGGCAGACATGGTTTGTGTTTATTGGATAAATATAAGTTAGAATTAATTAAAATGTAAAACGTCTATATTAACAACCGCGGATGGCACTGCACAATCAATTTTAGGTTCAATTAATTTGCCCTTGACTATAAACGGGTTACTCGGTCTTTAAATGTTTTAGTTTCCGACTCAATAGAGTGTACCCTAACGTTAGGGATTGATTTTTGTCAATTATTTGAATTGAAAGTAGATTTTTCAAAAAATGAATTTTATGCTCATTCTGCGGAAACGAATTTCATTAAAGTCATGGCCGATTTAAATGAAGACTAGAAATTTGAATTAAACAAGGTTATTTCTTTATTTCAATCCCTGGATCGTCCTACCTTAGGCCGAACCACTAAAATTTCACATCATATTACAACGGAAGACGTTGAACCAATTAAACAAAGGTATTACCCATTATCACCGGCGATGCTGGAACATGCTAATAAAGAAATTGATGCAATGCTTGAACAAGGCATTATTAGCCCAAGCAATAGCCCGTGGAACTCCCCATGCTATTAGTAAAGAAAAAGCAAAGGTGAATTTCGTGTATGTTTTGACGCTAAACGATTAAATTCAATTACAAAAAGACGCGTATCCCATTCCGTTTGTAAATGACATTCTTGATAGATTACGCAATGCGAAATATCTCAGTTCAATCGATTTAAAAAGCTTTCTGGCAATTGCCCTTGAGTGACGAAAGCAAGGAAAAACAGCCTTTACTGTCCCAAGGCGCGGATTATTTCAATATAATGTAATGCCGATGGGTTTGGCCAATGCTCCAGGCACATTACAGAGGCTCATGGACTCTATTTTGATTTTTCATTATCCCAATCGGTATTTGTTTATTTAGATGATATAATTATTATTTCAAGCACATTTAAGGAGCATATTAGAATTTTGAACGAAGTGTATGAGAAGTTGAAAGGCGCTAATTTAACTATTAACAGTTCAAAATGTGAGTTTTGTAAACCAGAGTTACAATATCTGGGATATATTGTGAATAAAGATGGTCTCCGAACTGACCCAGCAAAATTGACGCAATTGTAAATTTTCCTCAACCCAAGACAGCCACTGAAATAAAACGTTTCACCGGTATGTGTTCTTGGTATAGGCGTTTTGTTTTGGATTTTGCCACAATTATAGCACCTATTAACGATTTACTAAAGGAAAGAGAAAATCGCAAGCGATTAAATGGACGGACGAGGCTCTTATTTCGTTTGAAAAATTAAAGATGTTCTTACAAAGGCTCCTATTTTAAGGAGTCCTGATTTTTCGAAAGTTTTTTCTTTACAATGTGACGCCTCAAATTACGGCGTTGGTTGTGTTTTAACTCAGGGAGAAGGAGACGAAGAACATGTAATTGCTTATGCTTCTCGCAGTTTAAATTCAGCAGAGAAAATTATTCAGTCACAGAACGGGAACTTTTGGCGGTGTGTTTTGCTATTCAAAATTCCGACCATATATTGAAGGAACTCATTTTAAGGTCATTACGGACCATCATTCTTTAATTTGGCTCCACAACTTAAAAGATCCTGCGGACGTTTAGCTAGATGGAGTGTGAAACTCCAACAATTTGATTTCGAAGTTATCCACAGGAAGGGTAAATTTAATGTGGTACCAGATACATTATCCCGAGCTCCTAATAGTGGAGCCTATGCTATTAATTCTTTAAATTTTTCTTTAGACGAGGTCGAGGATTGGTACAAAAACATGTTAAATAATATTAAGGAAAAGCCAGATCTATATCCCGATTGGAGAGTAGAAGATGATAAAATGTATAAGTTTATTCCGAATAATTTGAATATCAAAGCCAATTTAATTGAGTGGAAGTTAGTAGTGCCGAAATCATGCCGTGCACAAATTTTAAAAGAATGCCATGATGATCCAGTTTCGGCCCATTTGGGTGTATTTAAAACATATACAAAAATCAAAGAGCTCTATTACTGGCCTAAAATGCGGTCATATATTTCTAAATACATTAGTAAATGTGTTACGTGCTGCCAAAGCAAATCCAGCACGTTCAACCATTATGGTTTTATGGGCAAAGAGAAAAAAGTTTCATTTCCGTTTCAATGTTTGTCGATTGATTTAATGGGGCCCTTTCCGCGCTCGAAATTGGGGAATACTTACCTTTTAGTTGTTACTGACTGGTTTACAAAATTCACTTTATTGCATCCCATGCGCAGCGCTTCAACAAAACAAATTTGTAATTACCTGGAAAATTTTGTATTTTTGGTATATGGGTACCTCAAATTTGTATGATAGATAATGGCCCCAATTTAAAAGTAATTTATTTTCCAATCTCATGACAAATTATAAAATACCTTCGGTTTGGTTTAACGCCAGCTACCATCCTCAAGTTAATTATGTAGAACGCGTTAACAAGGTAATTGGAGCTGCCATTCGCAGTTACATTCAAGATTCTCATAAGAATTGGGACGATAATATTCACAAAATTGCCCATGCGCTTCGTAATGCTGTTCATGAATCCACAAAATATTCCCCAACATTTTTAGCTTTTGGACGCACGGTTCCTTTGTCCGGGGAATTCTATAATAAATTAAAGGATTTAAATCCAGAGGATCTAGCAATTGATACTCGAGAACAATTGGTTCAAGACCTTAATGAATTATCGCCCATCTTTAAAGAAGTTCAGAAGAACATACATTTGGCGTATGAACGTAATACGCACTCGTACAATTTAAGGCGCAGACCATTAAATTTCAAAGTAGGGGATTTAGTGTGGAAGCGCAATTTTATATTATCAGATGCTTCTAAACATTTCAATAAAAAATTAGCCCCGAAGTTCCTAGAAGCAAAGGTGATGGAAGTTTTAGGTTCTACCACTTATAGACTATCTTCCATGGACGGAAAACCGCTAGGGGTGTTCCACGTCCAAGACCTAAAACCTCACTAATATTTTATTTTTTCCAATTTTTTATTTTTTCCTTCCGCCAATTTTCTGAAAAGACTCAGTTGTCTGAAACATAATTGCGGTGGGAGGTGTTAATTGCTACATTTATTTTTTTTCAATTTTCTTGAAATTCCTAAGAGCAATTTCAATTTTTCGAGGGGCTGTGTAACATACTGTTTTAATAAGCTCTAATAGTTCTAGTATTCCTAAAATAGTTAGTTTCTAGTTTAATTTTAGCATGCTAATTATTAGAATTGTAGCGGCTGCAGGATCACCCAAGTAGCTTCTCAGCGAAGTTCCCAGAAAGATCTAATCCAAGAGTTAATCAATTTTTCTAAAGGCACTTACTTTAAGGGCACTAAACATGTCAGATTAGCCCATATCTATGATTAGATGTCAATCATGCTTTAGGATCCTATTTATGTCAGGGTGGTCTGAAGCAATTTTTCAATTAGCTGAGCACTCAACTAAAATCAATTCTGAGAGCTACGTGTGGGGTTATCATAGGCATTGGCAGTTTTAATTAATTTTAAAGATTTACGACCGGCGCATCCTAAGCCGAGTAAGAGCGCCAAGAAAGGGGTATTTTTCAATTAACTGAAATGTATATAAGGATGCCAGCCGGTGGGAATCGGGGTTGTTTATTTCCAGACGCGTTAGAGGTTAAAGCTAACGGTTACTAGTGATGTGTTTATTTCTTTGAAGTTATGTGCGGGCCGTTATGTTTTAAGTTATTTATTTCTCTGAGTAAGTAATTAGTATATGTGATATTACTATGAACTCAAGGCTGTGTTATGCAGCATAAGTCAGTTATTTGTTTAAAAACAGTATTTGTCGACTGCCATAAAGTACAACTCCGGGTGAATGCCCAGTTCAAGTAAATTGATCCGTTTGATTATTGCTTTGGAGACCGCATCGTTTTAGAAGGGTCTTCTATTATATTGTGTTTCGACGGTGTCAGAGGCCGTTAATCACTAATCCACGAGACTACCTGAGAATGCAAAGCTCAGGTCCGAAGTCAAGTTACGGTACTATTTGACCCTTGAGAAGGTCGTATTCTTCATGGTGTAGATGACCCCGTGGTTAAAAGGGTCGTCGCACTATGCAAGTTAGTTAGATTAGGGTAGCATTAATAAATTTTGTTATTGGGGTGTGTACACCTAGAACTGTATCTATTCAAAATATGTTTGTTAGTTAAGTTTAGTTAAGTTGTGTTTGTGCTAGCCGGAGACTATAAGTGACTTATTTTCTGTTCTGCCATTTTGGTTCATCGCCCACGAACAAAGTGCGACGAGAGCTATTACCGCGATTGGTCCATGGGCCGTTTAATTCCCATGGTGGCGCCCTTTTGTACATAAGGTTATTTACTTTATATTTTGTTATGCATATGTAATTAGTCAAAGTTTTAGTTAGTAGCTCGTTCAATAAAACAATCGAATTTTCGTCTCAGTGTGTTTGTTTAATGAACCCCCCCTTCACCGACTGCTGCAGCTTGCGAGGCAACGTCCCGAAACGTGAGGGTACGATAGTGTTAGAGGTCCTGTTATTTATTATTTATTGTTAATTGGATACCCTCACGCGGTAGGTAAATATTTTAAATTACACGTGTGACGCACAAGTTACATGATATTGTCAATAAGATCCTGCCGGGTTCGTGTGCCATTCCAATATTTAAAAAATTACAAACAAGAGCAACAAGCGAGATTCTGTCCCCCAATTTTAAGAGCCGTTCTACGTTGGAAGACAAACCCTCAAACAATGGACAATTTTTAGTAAGTTTTTTTTATAGTTAAGTAGTATGACCAATTTTTAATTAATTTATTTGTTAGGACGTTTTGGCCATAAACTGTAGGATTAATTTAGTGTAAAATTTATAATATAAGTTTTCGTTCATATACAAGTGTTTGGGAACAACTAATGTACTCAAAATTTTCATACATTCCATAGTCACCTATTCACTAAAATTTCCAAATTAAAATCAATGAATGTAAGAGGTTCACGTTTATTGCTCTGTGAATTAAATAGTTTTGTTTGCCGTTGATTAAGTCAATAGTTTTTTAATTTTTTTTACCGTGGAAGTTGCATACGTAGGAAAAAAGTGAGGAATTGATTAAAAGGAACAATTGTCCTCCTTAGGATAACAAGTCTTTCAAGGTTTTGTACGAACATTTGGACATTCTCGACTTGTCTGGCGCCCTTGGCAATTGCCATTAAGCCACAATATTTTATGAAAGGTAAGTGCCAAATCTTTTTGTAGTATACTATAAATTAATTTAACCCTTTTTGCAATATTTTAACCTTCTATATGATCCACGACCTTCCGCTAGCTAGTGCCGGTGACCCCCCTTTAATTTTTGTTTTACAGGCCGCCCCCATTTTATAATTTTACTGGAAAATGCTGTTCCGCCTGTAGCAAATGGACGTAGAAGACGTTCCAGTTTTTAATAAAGTTCCAAGTAAGTTGTTTATTATTTACAGTTACCTAATATGTAAAAAATGTATATACTAAAATTTTTATAAAAATGCAACTTTCACCTCCTTCTATTTGATGCAGGGGCTTCAAAAATTGGAATCACTGACACGCGCGAGAGACGGAATATTGACGAATTTGAAGTGCAATTGTCCCCAAAACGTATTAAGCAGAAAGGAACTGGATTGCCTGAAACAGAAGAAACGAAGGGACTTAGTACAGCGGAGTTACAAAGACTCTTGTTACTTGAACAACTGAATTTAATTAGGATCCAAACGGAAAAAGAGAAATTGATTGTCCAAAAACTAAAACAACATGAAACTGAAAACCAGATTGTTTATGCAGATGAACATACTTACACAAATTTGTAGTTTTGTTAAATATTAAATAACATGTTTGCCAAAAATAGTTTGTGTTATGATTTATTTACTTTACTTAGGTTAAATGCAAGTCTAGGAATAATTGTTTCAACTAAATGCGTGTTTCTGCTTTAAATAAAAATATTGTTAAATGAAAGATGTAGTTTATATAAATTATTGTTTTTAAATATCAAGATGATATATAATATTTGCCATCTCATCTCGTCTTTGTTGGCCTAATCTGCGCAGGTTCAAGTCCTCATCGTCAATAAGTTCTTCATCATCTTCTGCTACACCTTGTTCAATTATCTCCCCTAGCAGGTAGTCATTTAAAAATTTCACCCTAATTAAATATTGCAAAATTGGAAACAGTTTTTTTAGCTGACCAAAGCACCTTTCTATTACGACACGTTCCTTTGTGGACAACCTATTGTAGGCCATCTGTTGTAGACCTTGCGGATTTTTATATGGTGTAAGAATCGGCTGCGTCAACTTGGCCCCCCTCCAAACGATTTATTGAAATGTAGCATGTGCACCAGGAAGTACTAGTCTTGCACCACCTTGCACCACCAAAATAATAGCTTGCACCATGCTGGAAATCAATTGCGGTAACTTGTTTATGAGGGAGGCCAGAATGACGCTAGCGCACCTCCATTCGAATTTCAAAAAAATGATATATGCACCAGTTAAAAAAGCTTGCACTACCTTGCACCACTAAATTTAGAGCTTGCACCAGTTCACAAAAGTAGATACAGGGCCTTCTCTCGAGGGGGGCTAGAATGATGGTAGCCCCCCTCCATTCAAATTTTAAAAAATGATATGTGCACCAGTTAGAGGAAAGCTTGCACCACCTTCAATAAGTCGTCACATTATTATTTTATATTATTTTACATAAAACACTGGCATACTCCAACGTTTCTGAATTGCACTAACAAAAGAATTCTAAGCAGATCCAACGCTGAAATGTTTTTCTTGCGTTTCTTTTATTTAAAATAGTGTAATTATATTTCATTTAATTATAGGAGTATTATCTAATAACGGGGTGACTAATATACAGGCTTTAGGACAGGATCAGGACGTTCATACAAGAGGCTTACAAATGCATTTGCAAGGTATTACAGAATACGTAATATAACTGCATGATTTAGGGGTGTCAAATTTAAGTCAAGTTACAACCAAATATAGCAAAGTCGTAGACAGATACTGCCGGAGATGCCATGCACAAATTTTTTAATTTAATTACATTTCTATGGATGTATCTATCTACAATACACTAACTCCTCCGCTTAACTTTCTATGAGTTTCACAAATTTCTCTTTCTAACTTATTACTGACGGCCATTCAATTTTTTTGTAAAATGCCACTTCCACCATTTTTTAACTACGTCATAACTGACTTTTGTTAAGTTTTGAATTTTGAATCGTCCTGGATATTAATCTTTTTACACCTTGAATTACAGCGGTACATTTATTTAATCCTTTATTTTTAAAATTGCGAAAAAAAGTCTTATCGTATGTTGCCGGATTCGAACCCGGTATCGTCTGACTGATAGCTTCTCTAGGTATGTAGAACTCAGACATCTTAGATACCAAAGATTTATTTTTACATTTTTGAATTATTTGAATCATTTCCAGCAACCTATATTTAAAGGGTCTTTTATAAAGTTTTGAATAAAGCTTATATTTGATCTTTTCGAAAAAATCACTTTTCCCACTTTTCTCAAATATCTACGAAATGTATAAAAATTTTGAATTCCAGATAACGATTATTACTCAACAACAATATCTACAAAACATTTCCTATTTAACCGATTTTCAATCTCTGCTGATAACAAAGCTATCCATCCAGTGCTATCCAGAATGAGACACCCTATAGCATCGATTTTTCAGTTTATCAAGATTCCCTGCTGAAATAGCTTTATCAGAAGTAACTAATTCGGAATAAGTCCTTAAATTGGGATCGTACGATGAGATTGTCAAATACAACATTATGATAATCTGAAAGTGTTTTATCTGAGCATAACATTTTTGAAGAACGCAAAAGTTTTTGTGGATATTATGTCTTAATATTTCCTGTAATTGAGAATCTCTTTAAATTTTCTAATTACTGTTTTATAGTAATCTTGGAATAGTCAATATTATAGATGGAAATCGGAAAAAGTTTGTACTAGTTGAGATTGAATTTATTGCTGAGCGTTACTTAGAAGCATAGGGAGGTATCCTTATTATAGTTAGATTGATAATTAATTTCACTGCTGTTGCTTAGTTTATTTTTCACCTAAAGATTGCCAAGAAATTAATTTATGTATACTATGCTTCTGGAACTCTTTCCTGTTAGACAAAATGTTACTATTTTTCTAGAGGCGTTTTAGTAACTGACGGCCAATTTTTTCCTTCGACATTAGATGTAGCCCGTTCTTAGAGAGTCCGCTATTGTTGGGTAATAAAGCATTTGAATTTTTCACCCGCCGAATTACATATTCATTTAATGCAATAAGCCATCAATTACAATATGCAAGTGTTCACTTCTTCAAAATAATTGTTAATGTTCTTAAAACAAATAACAATTGTTTTATATAAATGCGGCAGCTTATTGAGCTATGGATGCAGTACTCAATGAAAGACAATTTTATTGGAATTGAAGTCTATCATGAAATTTATTTAATGATATTCATCAGTGTTTCAAGATATTATTTTTTTGGCTTAATGTACATGTCGATGATTTTAAAACTTTCCATAACTTACATAAAATACTGTATCGTGCAATAAATACCAGATCCATTTCGCCAGCCCCCTCGCTCCTCAGTTGCTTTAAATATCGATTTTGTACACCTTTTGTACCGAAATGTACTTTAATTAAAATATTTGGTACCTACCTTACCCGATATATCTGAAAATTGAACGGGGAGGGTGAGAGGGGGCTAAACTACGGCCCTCACACTTGCTCCAATTGCTATGAAATCGTTCTCAAAATTCTGTACCCGTTTTGTACCTACATGAACCGCAACTATAGTATTTTGTACCTCCCATCTCCTCGACATAATATTTTATGCCTCCACTCTTCTAGATATATTTGAAAAATAGGTGTGAGGGTAGGCGCTGGCGAAACGACCCCTCCCCACACTTGCTCCGTTTTTTCAAAAACGTTCTCAAAATTTCGTACCCGTTTTGTACTCAATTGTGTACCGAAATACTTTATCGCAATAGAAATTTTTTGCTCCCTCCTACCATCGGTTTAATTTTGTAGCCTTTATAAATTTTTTTGGAGGAACATTGTTGCCTGTTACCACCAAGAGTATTTGAACTGAAATGTGGAAATTGCTATTCAACAAGTCCATGTGCAATATATTCAAAACTAAAAGTATTGTAATTAGCATAAAATAAAGAATAATCACAGAATGTTATGAAAGATGATGTAAAACAATTATATCCATTTTTTTTTAATGGGATTGGAAACATTCTTTTAAATGATAGAGCTATATATCTGTTCCACAGTTAAAAGTTCATAAAAAATACAAGGATAAATTAGCAAGTGATTTTTGAATTTTAGTCCCAAAATTTATCGAAAAAATACGTTCAAGTTTTAAGTATTGAATTTTTGAAACTAATAGTTTGAAGCCTTTTATTATTTAAATTAATGTTCAATTGTCCTAAGTATATTTAGAAATGTATTTTAATTATTGTTTCTTTCAATTCGTTTATTTTTTGCTAAAATTTTTAGAGTTATGAAAGTTATTGACAATAAGAATTAATCTTTTTTATAATCAGAAAATTTATTTTAATTTCAAAAATTTGTTTTAAAAATGTAGGTATTAAGAGATATATTTTTAATTGTACTCCATTATCAATTTTATCTATTAAGTGATATACATTTTTAGAATTAAGAAAATCTGTTCGAATAAGAGTTAGTCTTTTATATTTAAATATTAAAAAATTATTTTAATTTTGAGTTTAACATTTTTATGTGTTTGAATTTTTGAAATAAAATTATTTATTTAAGTACTATTAATTAGTTACTTAATTTGAGCAATTTCAAAATTTACAGAAGTATATAGCTCATACAAACGAAAATAATACGTAAAAACCTGTAGGTGAAAAATAAACTAAGCAACAGCAGTGAAATAAATTATCAATCTAACTATAATAAGGATACCTACCTATGATTCTAAGTAATGCTCAGCAATAAATTCAATCTCAACTAGTACAAACTTTTTCCGATTTCCATATATAATATTGACTATTCCAAGATTACTATAAAACAGTAATCAAATCCCATTTAATAAACATTCTAGAAAATTTGAAAAGATTTTCAATTACAGAAAATATTAAGACATAATATCCACAAAAATTCTTGCGTTCTTCAAAAATGTTATGCTCAGATAAAACACTTTCAGATTATCATAAAGTTGTATTTGACAATCTCATCATACGATCCCAATTTAAGGACTTATTCCGAATTAGTTACTTCTTATAAAGCTATTTCAGCAGGGAATCTTGATAAACAGAAAATAGCACTATCAAATCGATGCTACAGGTTCTCATTCTGGATAGCACTGGATGGATAGCTTTGTTATCAGCAGAAATTGAAAATCGGTTAAATAGGAAATGTTTTGTAGATATTGTTGTTGAGTAATAATCGTTATTTGGAATTCAAAATTTTTTATACATTTTGTAGATATTTGAGAAAAGTGGGAAAAGTGATTTTTTCGAAAAGATCAAATATTACCTTTATTCAAAGCTTTATAAAAAAACTCTTTAAATATAGGTTGCTGGAAATGATTCAAATAATTCAAAAATGTAAGAATTAATCTTTGGTTTTCAAGATGTCTGAGTTATACATATACCAATAAGAAGATATCAGTCAGACTATACCGGGTTCAAATCCCGCGACGTACGATAAGACTTTTTTTCACAATTTTAAAAATAAAAGATTAAATAAATGTACCGCACGTGCTGAAATTCAAGGGTTAACAAAATTAATATCCAGGACGATTCGAAATTCAAAGTTTAACAAAAGTCAGTTATGACATAGTTAAAAACGGTAGATTTGCTTAGAATTCTTTTGGTAGTGCAATTCAGAAACGTTGGAGTATGGCAGTGTTTTATGTAAAATAATATAAAATAATAATGTGACGACTTATTGAAGGTGGTGCAAGCTCTAAATTTAGTGGTGCAAGCTTTCCTCTAACTGGTGCACATATCATTTTTTTCAAGTTCGAATGGAGGGGGGGGCTAGCGTCATTCTAGCCCCCTCGAGAGAAGGCCCTGTATCTAATCTTGTGAACTGGTGCCAGCTCTAAATTTAGTGGTGCAAGGTGGTCAAGCTTTTCTCTAACTGGTGCACATACCATTTTTTTGAAATTCGAATGGAGGGGGGCTAGCGTCATTCTAGCCCCGTCATAAACAATTTACCGCAACTGGTTTTCCAGCATGGTGCAAGCTATTATTTCGGTGGTGCAAGGTGGTGCAAAACTAGTACTTTCTGGTGCACATACTAAATTTCAATAAATCGTTTGGAGGGGGGCCAAGTTGACGGAGCCGTAAGAATCCAAGGTGTGATACCATATCCTGCATCACCTAGAATTATTGCATTACTTTGTTGCACATTCATAACTCGATATACATCAGATCCTTTTAGTATGCGACTGTCATACACAAACCCGGGTCATTGAGCATCAGTATTTGTGAATTCTTCTTTTGCGTTGCATGTTGCTTGCACATTGATGCTATAGAATCCTTTACGATTGCAGTATTCATCACCATGACAACTTGGTTTCTGTATTCTCATGTGCGTACAATCAATTGCACCTATTATACGAGGAAATTGATATTTATTTGACGAATCTAGTTTTGCTCTATCAATTTCCCCTCGTCTCATTGGAAATTTAATCCACATGTGTGCTTTATCCATTATTTTTCTTATCACAAAATTAACAGTTTTGCACACAGTTGTCCTATGAACTCCTTCATCTTTTCTAATACCTATTTGGAATCCAGGGTCACTCACAAAACGTAAAAATATTTTTATTTTTCGTGGAGGACTTAAGGCGCAACCTCTTTTTTCAACTGAATTACCCAATAAATGTTCTGCTAACCATTCCACGTTACATTTACTAAATCTAATATAATTGTTTATATTCTTGATCACGACAATTTCATATTTTTGGGTAATATTTACGAGCACGCACATTTAAAAACGCAGCCATTTCATGAACATATGCACTTCAAGCCAACATCAACCAAGCTTAATAGATTTCTAGCTTTCACTGATAAAATTAGGCAGTTACTGCTTTTTATTCACTTGAATTTCAAGCAATAGCTGGGAAAAATGGTAAATACTAGAAATCTAAGCTTTAGCTGGTACTCAGAAGCTTCAACTTATATTTAATCACTTACATCGAAGTCTTTACTTAAAAATCGCTAGTAAGAGCAATTGTTATTTTTTATTCACACCACCCTATGCGATAAGTAAAGACGTATGTGAACATGTTGATCTTAGAAAACAACAGAGAATGTTGTGTCTGTATGTTTTCGGCCTTATTGTTCAAGAAGCTAACAGGCGTGATTTTATTAGGGCAGTAATCTGATCTGTCAACTTTGTTTTACCTAACCTCATTTGTTTGTTTTGATTCCTTGTGTTTTGCCATCATTTACATTTGCTTATTGCTAATTCATTGAAATTAAAGAATATAAATTATTACAGTTCTTATTAGAACTTGTAGGGGTGTAATGCCAGACAAGAGGGAAACATTGGGTTCACAAACTCAATAATTGGTTGTAAATTTGTTGGAATACTTCCAGCACGAACAAAATAATGGTGGATCATTAATCTGTTTAAATGCAGTGTAAACAAAAAGGTTATGATGACAAATACTTTGCAATTGTTCATATTGGTATACTAACGCAAGTTACGTTTCGGGCCTTGGGAGCGGTGTTTTTAAAAACTTCTTCCAAAACTTCTTGTAACAAATTTTATTTCTTATGCAGAAATTACAATGGAATTTTGACAAACTTGATCAATAATTATAAGTCAAAATAAATTAATAATTGAATTAATATTAGGGCGAGTAGCCTAAGTAAACGGCAATGTTAAAGCTGAAATATTCAAGACTGACTAACTGATCTGGAGCTCCCGGGGTATTAATGTTGTTCCTGCCCCTCATATGTTTGTGGGGAACTTGCATAGCTCATGTCTGCTTATTTCTTAATTCTATTCATTCTACAATGTAACAATTTTAATTTTTAAGTAATTGCGGTTTCTTAACCGTCTGTGACCTGCACCTGCAGTATCACATACGTTTGGAATACAATGTATTACATCCGTTCTCACAACTTGCTTGTGAACTTTTAACAACATTTCTGATTTATCCTTGAATTTACAATGTTGCCTCTAACTTTTAGCGATTTTCTAATAATTTCTATTTATTTGTATATATATATATAAGGATTGGGGGATACATAACTCCTCCCGACGTAAATGAAAAATTAAGGGTTTATTTTACTTAATTCATCAACTTCATTGTTTAAAATTCATTGTTCCTAAGGATACATTTGTTATTACTTTATTTATTTTTGTTTCCTTATGAATAAAATTTCTTTCTTTATTCTTATATCTAAGATACATTTTGTAAAATACATATATAATTAGAAAAACGAGTAACATGATTAATAAAATTGTCGAAACGCTTATATTATCGTAGTGTAATTTTGGCACTTTTAACTCACTCAAATGTTCCTTATAATTGTCCATTAATTTCATGGCGTGGTTGAGATCGTCTAAGTCTAGGTGTGCTAGTTGCATGGGTTTCTTGATTATTTCTTCGTCTTCAGGTTGTTCTATCTTGAACTGTAGTTTTGGTAAGTTTGCGAGTTTCTTTGTTGTTATGGGGTCTTGATAAACTCTGATTATTTCGTCTTTCAATTTTATATACCAGTCTTCTTTAAGGGTGATTAATTTGCTTCCGGTTAGTTCTAGATTGTTTTCATCTTGATTGCAGTGGATGGTTGCTATTACTTCTGTTGGGAAAATGGCGATCCATTTGTTTCTGTAACCTGTTGAATTTTCGTGTTGGTTATTTGTACGGGTTTGACTTCACAGTTTTCGTAATGATTCGAGAATTTTCATAATTGTACTTCGCAAGGACTGTCTTCTTGAATGGTTGTCGTTGCTAATGATTGACATAAATATTGGTTTGGTGTTACTTCGTTACATTTTTCGTTTATGTATCCATATCTGAGTTCATTTAAGGAAAAGAACTTGGTTTTGGGGATAACTTGATACATGCTAGTAATTTTCATTGGAAAAGCAAATAAATGATAATAATTATATGTGTTACTCTCTACTATGGGGATTTCTATTAAAAATGTGATTTCGTTGTTCTTTATATAGCATTTCACTATAGCTATTTTTTCAAATATTAGAATGTTTGATTTTATTACATCAAAAGCAATTTACTGTTATTTATAAATGATCTAATTCTTAATAATTCTTTTAATAAGGCAGTTGATTCTATGATACTGGAGTGTAATGTATTTAAATTTGCAAATGTTACAGCGTTTTCTAAAGTGGCTAAAAGTTGTTGGATTAAAGTAAGGGTTGAAATTCTTTGGGTGAACATTGTATTGAAGCTAATTAAGTCTCGCATTCCTAATATCGTACTTTGCATGTTCAAGGGTTTGTATTCTATTGGTTATACTATATAAATTTTTACTAGCTTTCTTAACGTATCGTTGAATTTTATTATAGTTGATTGGGTTAGAGATATTTGGTTGCTAACAATGGTTTTTATATCGTTTTTGTTTCCAGTTAACTGCTGTATTGCGTTGTTATAACGTTCTGCGTCTTGGTTATCTAAGTTGCCTGCGATAGCTTTTATTATGTTATCTAGTCCGTTAATTAGTCCTCTTTTTCGTCTTGCAATTTGTTTTGTGGGTATTAATCTATTAAATTTATATTCCATGTTTCTTAATATGCTTTCTATTATACTGTTGTAATTCATCATTTCTATAGCGTATTTTTTTTCCGAATTTGGCCGTGTCCATTGATTATTTCAGTCTGTAATAATTGTCTCTGATTATGTAAAATTCTTGTTTTAATTCCGTTAAATCGAATTTTTGTGCGATGTCCAGTAATCTATTGTATTTTGCATATTTCCCAATTTTATAATTAGTATACCGGGGTTGTTTTTTATGTCTTTAATTAATATGTCGTTGTCCGTTCTACCTGGGCGGAGGTTGACGGTAAGGGTGATAACTGTTCATTTGAAATTACGGGGTACCTTAAGTTTTTCAAATGAATGTATTTTACTGCCTTGCCGTTGTCTACTACGGCTATATTTTTGTCTGATATTCTTTTAATTTTAAACGGGCCTAAATTCCTGAATGCCGTTTTGTGTCGTTTACTTTGGAAGTTTTTCTCGTACACGGTTTGTCTTATTGAAAATTTATTTGCGTCGGTATTCTTATTGCGGGTTGTGGTGATACGTTCTTTGTCGTTATCCAATTTATCTTTTACCTTATCGTAAGTTATTTTTAGTTTCTCCTTATGGTCTTTAGCGTATTGCTGGTATACTCCTTTGTTGTATTGTATGTCGTAAGGGTTGCGGGAATCTGAATGCCCTAATGTTAATTCTAGGGGAGTAAAATTTGTTGATGAGTGGATGATATTGTTATACGCGATTAGTGTGTATGACGTTAAATTGGTGATGTGCTCTTTCTTGTAAGTTAATCTTAGTAATCTGATCTGTTCTAATAAGGTTAAATGTAGTCCTTCAATCAATCCGTTTAATTCAGAATGGTTTTCGAGTATAAAATGAATTTTTATTTTATGGAGTTCTAATGTGTTTTGTATCATTTCATTTTTAAATTCGCTGCCGTTGTCTAAAGTTATTGTTTCGGGTGTGCCATAAAATGTAAAATATTGTAAAAATCCTTGCGTTACGTCAATTCTATTTTTAGAGGTGATGGGTATTGCTTGACCTATTTTGATGAATGCGTCCACAATTGTTAAAAAGTTTTGTGCTTCTACTACTAGAGTGTCGGCATGCAATTTTTGGAAAGGTTTGTCGGGTGTTGTAGTTAACATTAAGGGTATTTTTGGAGGTGTTCTGTCGTATTTTGCTTTATCACATAGTTCGCATTGGTTGAAAAAGTCTGTGGTTAATTCTTTCATATCTTTAAAATAGTATTGTCTTATATGTTGGTTTAATGTTTCATTAATTCCACGATAGTTGGTTTCTAATGCCTTCGTCTTTTTCTTCAGGGCCGTCTAAGGTTATTAGTTCTCTTGTGCATCTGATAAGATCAGAGTTATTAAACAATTTAACGTTTATATAAATGTTTGGTGTTGAAATAAAAGTAGAATCGTTTTTCTCAGGGTATATTCTTTTAGAATTTTAATTATTTGTTCCTCGTTGTCGTCTTTAGTTATTTGGATTTGGTATATTTTTTTATTATCTATTTTTGTATATTGTACGGTATTGGGGTTGGTTAACACCTCGGTAATTATAAATTTATTGGGTTTTAAATCTGTTAGCTGGCATGTTGGCAGCGATTCTCTGCTTAAGCCTTGCCATAACATATAATCTAACACTATTCCTTTTTCAGAGAAGATAACCAGGTATTATTTCATTTCCTTATAAAGGGAAATCATGTGAACATGTTGGAGTTTCTTAACAACCATCAGGTTGCTAATATCTATGTAGTGTAGGTAGATAAGAAAAAGATAGAATGGTATAGGAAGACCTAGACCAAGCTAGTGTAACAAAAACTTTTGTTATATTAAAATCTTTAAAGAAAAACATTACTAGCCATTGTTATTTTACAGCATACGAAATTGTCATTTAGCGTGAAATCGTTAAATAGTTTAATTTACTATAAGGAAGAACACCTCTTTCCTCTTGTAAAGCCGCCCCGGACAATGAAGAGTAGAATGTAACAACACGTGCTGGTGGAAGTCCGTTAGTGGTGAGATTGTGTAATAAAACTGCCTTATATAAAACTAATAGATGCTTTAATTTCCTTAGCACATTTAGGTAGGTACATCTAAGTATGCTCGTCTGAAGAATAAAATTTTAAGAAAGCACGTTTGAGAATGGTAGAATTGAGAAGTTAAGTCGTTTGTATGTCAAGCAGAATTCCATGTAATGTTATTGGAACGTAATTATGTATTGTGGAATCAATCGTTTTGAAGCTGTCTGAGGGGCTGTTCATGTAAGAATGCTGTATCTAGTAAATGCCAACTTCGTACCTTTTTAAACTTTAATAAGATGGAGTATAATGTTGTTTTGGTTGGTCTAGAGCGTTTTGCAGCATCACCATCAAGCAGTTAAAACAAAACCATCCAGGTACTTATAAAACTATTTATTGAATTAATTCATTTTACGTATTAATTACGGTCAAAGCTTTGATTTAACGTTTTCCAAATGATAAGAAACTTTTGTTAAACGAATGTTAATGTTAAATTTTTTTCCAAGATATGTTTATGCTTAAATCCCAAATAAAAATCAGTTAGAGAATTATATCCTAGTAACTTAATAGGTCAAAAACCTTTTTGTTCAGAACTAAATTTTTTTGACATAAGAGGAATTTTTAAACTTTTAGAATAATTAATTTAAGGTTGTTATTCAAAGCACGTAAGTAATGCACATGTTAATTGAGAAAAATAAGTATTAAGTTCACTTTTGATTGAAAGATGTTTAACTACAATATGCCATATGATTAGTAGAATATCAATGCTGCTTCTAACATATGAAGAACTAACTTTCTTTAATTTCATGTAATGTTGAGCCATATGAACTTTTTGTATAATAAGTTCGTTAAAGAAATTTTGTACGCCAGAACAGATCTGTTTTATGGATGTTTAAGAACCCGACTGTATTAAAGAATTTATAAATGTTAAGATTTCTCTATGTAGAGAAACAAATTCAGAGATTTTTGAAACTTATTTTATATTGATTATCAGATTTTTTTTATAAATAATTTTTGCAACAAAGAGAATTACATTTAGATTATACTTTGGTTTAAAACTTTCGTCTTTTTATTTCACTAATTGAAATTAATAATATCCAAATTAGATAAACAAAATTTTGAATGTGGAACTTAGAAAAAAGTTGATACAGTATTAGGTAATAGAAACAGAGTAAGTAATTTTCAGTAGAGTATATTTTCATAGGTAAGGTGTTGTTGAGATTTTGAATTCGGAACAGTCGATCTATAAAGACCGAAATATTTGTTGTCGTAAGACACAAACAGTGTCTTACATTTTATTTTTTTTGTGTGACATTTTCTTGCAGGTTTGACATCGCAGAAGCTGGAGCAGAGGTTCAAGAGGTTTCCAGAGGTATTGCTTATTTTAATTTGCATGTTTTTTGATAATCATTATATCCTATAGGTTTCTGCGTCTTCCTGTAGGATACTTTAGTTTTATTTATTGTCGGTATAGATGTAGTGGCGCTCATTTCCTTTTTTGGTCCCGTTTGTAGTCGAGCCCACCCTATATCCACGCCCAATCTCATTGCTCACCCTTGGGGTAATTCCCAGACTAAGCCGCGAATATAGTAAAGCTCGTGGGTCCACCGAGGTTTTGTTCACTAATTGACTCACTCCCCATTTAAAGAAATTTAATATGTCTCACTGATACCCAACGTCAGGACATAATTAAATTAAATAGAGAAAAAATTTAGTTTCACTATATTAGACAAATTATTAGAAATTTAGGTTATGAAGGGTAGGTATAACGTTTTAGATTAGCGCAGAATAGAAAAAAGTTAGAGCTGCGTCAAACCGACCTTAAGTAAGGTGAAAACAAAACAACAAAATGATGATGGGTTTTATATCTATTGCTTCGTTTAAAATTTTAATCGCGGTTTTTGGCTCTTCGTTCTGTGTCGAATGTATAGCATCTATCTCTTCTGGGTCTTCTCATACTTCCGTCTCGTCTACGTTACCTACAATTGATTCTGTTTTTAGTGCGTTGAGCTGTATTCTACTTAGAGCGTCTGCGTTATTGTTGTAAATTCTCCATGGTTGTAATTTTGAATTTGGTTCTTTAAATTTGCATAGCCATACTAATGGTCTATGGTCGGTGTATATATAGAATTTTCTTCCGTACAGGGATGGTCTAAAATATTTCGTTGCCCAAATTATGGCTAATAATTTTTTCTCTATTGTACTGTATTTCTGTTCAGTCTCGTTTAGGGTTCTGGGTGCGTAACCTACTTTTCCTTGGCTTAGTACTGCGCCTATTGCTACGTTTGATGCGTCGATTGTCAATATAATTGGTTTCGAAAAGTCTGGGTATTCTAATGCAGGCTAATTCGTGAGTAAACATTTAATTTTTTCTACTTCTTTAATGAATTCTGGGGTGTGTTCAATTTTGTATCGTTTTTTTAAACAAGTTGTTAGGGGCTTGATTATCTGTGGGTAACCTTTAATGAATTTGCGGTAGTAACCACTAAGTTCTAAAAATCCGTTAATTTCTTTGTTCGTTTTTGGTATGGCGTAATTTAGTACTGCGTTTGTTTTATCAGGGTTTGGCATAACTCCTTGAGGGGTTATTATATGTCCTAAAAACGATACTTCTTTCTATAAAAATTCGCTCTTGTCTAGTTGAACTTTAAAAGGTGCCTTTCTTAGTCTTTCATTACTTCTGTTCTATCAGTGATGTTGAATATACTGCTGCAAATTATTTTTTTGAAATACTAAAACACTAGCGTACTCTTCTTAATACCTATATCTGACTCTAGAAGTTGGGGGTCAGCAAAACAAAGTCTTCCGACGTAACTAGGGGTCTATTCCTTGGGTAGAGCTATGAGCAATGGGGAGGTAAGTCGAAATCTGTTGGGGGATCATACTCAAACTAAAACAAATAGGCGCCACCAAGTCCGAATTGATTCACGTTAATGGCATGGCATATTTCTAAGGGCGGACGTGGAGACCCAAAGAAAAAAAAGATCGCCTTCGCTGACAAGGACCTGTCTTAACAGAATAAGACGCAGTTCCTGTAAGAAAGAATAATAATTAAGTCAACATAGAAAATTGGAACACTGTTTGTGTCCCGCAAATATACCTAAAGAAATATAAAACAATATTTTCTATATAAGGGTGGTATCAAAATACAACTCTTAAAGATATTAAATTTCGGCGATTAGGTTTGATCACACTTGATCAAAATAAAAAACTTTAAGCTTGGATTAATAATTTACTCGAAAGAATCTGTTTATCTTTAAATAAAATTCAATGCAATAAAATTAAAAAAAATTATTTGAATTACTTTGTAAATTTAACATAAGGTTTATCAACCCTATTCATGATCAAATACATTACAACAAAGTGTAACTTGTTACACCAATATTTTATAACCCACTCAGATCTGTTTAGGTCAATTACATTATACAAATTAAAATACAAATTTTTCTCTTTAAGTTCGAAGTACTAATTTCAGTTTAAAATGAAAATGTTCACAAAAATATTCTTGTTTTCAAAGTCGGTAGTGACGCAGTGTTAAGCATCTGCCATCACGGATACATGTGTCAACAACATATTTCAAACAAACAAATGATGCAATTACACCTGTTATTGTAACTAACAGATTATATTCTTACAAAATCAAGTGAGTGAATTTTAAATTTAATACTGGGAATTCCAGCTTAGCAACAGTTGAAGCAAATAACAAATACGCACTTCTACACATCGAAACAAAATAGCGTGCTTCCTGAATGAAACACAAAAGAATTTCTTAAAGCTACTACGAACCAAACAAAACTGCTTTCCAAGACTGGATTAGGAAGTGCATTGCCATGCGGCATTTACTGCTTACATTCTATCAACGTAGCATCTCGGCTCGGAGCAACAAACGATCTTCTATTAATTAGATCAGCATTCCATCCTCTAAATACACATGGTAAAATGAAGTGGTTTTCTTAACGTCGATTCTCGTATTCAAGGTACTAACTACATCGTAAATTGTAAATTAAATTCTTATCGCCTAAATTTTGTTGCGTACATTCATGTCGTTTAGATTCTCATCGCCTAAATTTTGTTGCGCACATTCATGTCGTTTAGATTCTCATCGCCTAAATTTTGTTGCGCTAAACAAATTTTCAAATTAAACAAGATAATAAAGTGTATACTTTACCAACCGTTATTCTAAGAATGTGCTCACTCATTCAAACCGACCCGCAGGTCACTGGCCATCGTCCTCGTATACATCCTGCTCTTACTTCTACCTATGGCCGAGTGCTTATCACGCGCTCTCGGACGATCGGAGGGTCCAAGGGGGGAGGTTGTCACACCTCTAAGCGTCTTTGCGACTGGCTGTGGAATACACCGACATCCAAAACAAATAGACTAACGAGTCTAGATGCTGTTTCAATGTAATAATTTAATTGTTAAACGTATTATGACTTTACTTAATAAATGTGTTTTATTATTTTTGTACCTTTAATGAAGAGGTTTATCAACTCGAAAATAAAACTGTTACAATACTATGATGTCGTCTAGGTACGCAAGACATTTTTCGTTGTGTATTCTTCGTAATATGTCATCCATGATTCGTTGAAAAGTGGCGGGTGCGTTCTCCAGTTCAAATGGTATTCGTTTATATTTGTAGATTGTATTGTCCTCTAGGTATGCTAAATGCGGTTTTCGCTGTAACTTTCTCGTCCATTTCTACTTGGTGATATCTTTTCCTAATTTGTCTAAAATCTCGGTGATATTAGGTTTTGAATATTTGTCAACTTCAGTTTTTTCGTTTAGCTTTCTGTAGTCTATTACCATTCGATATTTTCGTTTGCCTGATGCGTCTAATTTCTTCGGTACAATTAATACGGGGCTGTTCAATAGTGAATTGGAGTGTTGGATTATATCTTGTTGTAATAAATCTGTTACTTGTCTATCGGCTTCTTCTTGGCTTGCCTGAGGTAGACTGTATGCTATTGTAAAAATTGGCTTGTTATCTGTTAATTCTATATTGTTTGGCTGTGTCGGTAAAGGTTAAGGTTATTCCTTCACAATGGAATATATCGCGGTATTCAAATTTTAATTGCTCTCTTTTTTCTTTGTTAATGTTGGTATTGAAGCGAATGTTACTTAAATTTTCTCTTCACATCTTATCGTGTTCTACGGGGTTGTAATCGTTTTATAAATTTTTGTCTATTTCCATTTCATTAAAGTTCAATTCTTCTACGTTAATTGGGTTTGTTAGCGATAGTGCTACGGGGTAGTTATTTAAGTTTAAAATTGTAGTGGCATAATTATCTTTTATTTGTACTAGTGCAGTGGGGGTTTCTACTTCTTGATAAAATGTTATGCGATTTATAATTCCTACGTCGTTTTTTGGGTGTACTGGAATTTTTATTTGTTTCTCGGTACGGGGTTCTATGGTGTATTTTTGTTCGGTTTGGGTATTTTGAAATTTAATGGGAATTTGTCCGTGTTTTGTTCTTAATATACGGTTTTTTATATCAATGTTCGCTCCTAATTTTCTTAGTAGGTCCATTCCTATTAGTCCATCGTATCTATCGTTATTGATTATGGCTTGGTCAGAATTAGGATATTTTTGTATTTTGTCGGGTGTTAACAACTGAGATGTCCATAGGAGTTAGTTTGTAACAACTGTTAAGGTTATTATTGTTATTTATTATCGGTGTGTTTCTGATGGGGTTTTTTCCGAATGTTTGCCTTTGTTGGTTTATGTTTTGGTTAAATCTTGCTGTAAATGTGGGTTTTGTAAAATTTGTGTTGAATGTTGGTTTCGGAAATCGTCTAGATATTATTAAAATTTGGGTTATTGATTTGCGGTTGATTCGTTTGTGTGTTAAATAGAGTAAATTTTAGTTGGGTGGTTGTTTGTCTCGCGGCTTGTATAGTTTTTATTGGTGAAGAGCTTTTATTCGCGTTAGGGTTATATAGTCTATTTCAATAATACAGTACGTTTTCTACTTCTATGATCATATTCAAAACTTCTTTTAAATTTTGGGGATGTTAGAATATTATTCTAGCTGATAAACGTTCGGGTAATGCGTTTATATAGGTGTCCAGTGCCATTTCGTCATACATTTTTGTCTTTAATAGGCGGATAGTCTCGTCGGGTTGAAAGGTGTTATTTACAGCCTGGGTGTTAAGTGAATAAATTGCGTAAATGCTTTTGTATAATTGAATGTTTTTGTACTGAAAATATTTAATTATAATTTTTATAAATGATAAATGATAAATGATAAATGATAAATGATAAATGATAAATGATAAACGATAAACGATAAACGATAAACGATAAACGATAAACGATAAACGATAAACGATAAACGATAAACGATAAACGATAAACGATAAACGATAAACGATAAACGATAAACGATAAACGATAAACGATAAACGATAAACGATAAACGATAAACGATAAACGATAAACGATAAACGATAAACGATAAACGATAAACGATAAACGATAAACGATAAACGATAAACGATAAACGATAAACGATAAAAGATAAACGATAAACGATAAACGATAAACGATAAACGATAAACGATAAACGATAAACGATAAACGATAAACGATAAACGATAAACGATAAACGATAAACGATAAACGATAAATGATAAATGATAAATGGTAAATGATAAATGATAAATGATAAATGATAAATGATAAATGATAAATGATAAATGATAAATGATAAATGATAAATGATAAATGATAAATGATAAATGATAAATGATAAATGATAAATGATAAATGATAAATGATAAATGATAAATGATAAATGATAAATGATAAATGATAAATGATAAATGATAAATGATAAATGATAAATGATAAATGATAAATGATAAATGATAAATGATAAATGATAAATGATAAATGATAAATGATAAATGATAAATGATAAATGATAAATGATAAATGATAAATGATAAATGATAAATGATAAATGATAAATGATAAATGATAAATGATAAATGATAAATGATAAATGATAAATGATAAATGATAAATGATAAATGATAAATGATAAATGATAAATGATAAATGATAAATGATAAATGATAAATGATAAATGATAAATGATAAATGATAAATGATAAATGATAAATGATAAATGATAAATGATAAATGATAAATGATAAATGATAAATGATAAATGATAAATGATAAATGATAAATGATAAATGATAAATGATAAATGATAAATGATAAATGATAAATGATAAATGATAAATGATAAATGATAAATGATAAATGATAAATGATAAATGATAAATGATAAATGATAAATGATAAATGATAAATGATAAATGATAAATGATAAATGATAAATGATAAATGATAAATGATAAATGATAAATGATAAATGATAAATGATAAATGATAAATGATAAATGATAAATGATAAATGATAAATGATAAATGATAAATGATAAATGATAAATGATAAATGATAAATGATAAATGATAAATGATAAATGATAAATGATAAATGATAAATGATAAATGATAAATGATAAATGATAAATGATAAATGATAAATGATAAATGATAAATGATAATGATAAATGATAAATGATGAAAATTTGCGTTGCGGATTTGCACGCTAAGATAATTTTAATAATAGTTACAAACTGCATCTATAATTTAGACACTGAGTGTTTAATTTATAGAAATGAAGGTAAAGTTTTAAATAATCGTTTTTATAATTAATAGTTTTACAAGAGTTGCGTATTATACATTAAGCTTTCGGTGATAAAATTTTCTGTACATAAGATTGTAAAAACTAATTGCGTTCTATTTTTGTGTTTTAAAATTGTTTTCGTTTTGTATTAATAATAACACCTAAATGCGTCTTTTCAGTTTTCTTGTTTAAAAATAAATTCTCGCGATTTCAAAATAAATTCTCTTAAAATAAGTTATTATGTTGGAAAATAATTTCTCGTAGTAAATTATTTTTATAAAATGGCATAAAATGCAATAATTAAAAAAAATCTGTACATAATAAAATAATAACAAAAAAAACTCTTACTAGCTAACATCGAATAATTTGTAAAAAGAATCATTTGGTTTTAAGGATAAATGAACTACATAATTTTCATCGCTGCTTCTTGGGCTCTGTCAATTTTTGTAAGTCGTCCAAATTTGTTTGCGGTTGGGTTCGGTCGATTTTTGTACCTTTTCGAACTTTGTTTGGGTTCTTCCAGATTTGGGAATTGAAATTCGTGGTCACCAGTTCTTCGATTTTTGTATTCGTAGTGCCTTTCTGGATCCGTATGACAGCGCCAGTTAAACTTCTACCAAAACTTTTTGTAACAAATTTTATTTCTTATGCAGAAATTACAAAAGAATTTTGATAAACTTGATTAATAATTCTAAGTGGAAATAAATTAATAATTGAATTAGTATTAGGGCGAGTAGCCTAAGCAAACGGCAATGTTAAAGCTTAAATACTCAAGACTGACTGACTGATCTGGGTTACCGGGGTATTTATGTTGTCCCTGCCCCTCACATGTCTGTTGGGAACTTGCAGAGCTCATGTCTGCTTATTTCTTAATTCTATTCATTATACAATGCAACAATCTTAATTTTTAAGTAATTGCGGTTTTTTAACCGTCTGTGATCTGCACCTGCAGTATCACTTACGTCTGGAATACAATGTATTACATCCGTTCTCACAGCTTGCTTTACAATGTTGCGCCTAACTTAAGTTTCTTAGTGATTTTCTAATAATTTCTATTTATTTGGACATATATGGATTGGGGGATATATACCTCGCAGACTTTATGAATAATGCTGGAAGGTATTTGCGACAAAATGACAGAACGATTATCATGGCGAGATGAATGGTGAAATATTTTTAAATAGGCGAATAACAAACTACTAAACAACCCAAAGAACTAACCGTTCTTGATTATTATGGATAATGCGTAGTAGCATTCAACTTTCATTGAAAAGATGCCATCGTCAGCATGAAATAAAGTTACAATTAATCAGTGACTAATAAGATACAGTGTAATTAGTACATGCTCAAATTAGAGCTGTTGACACTGACAAGGTCGCATAACAAAAGCAAGTAGTAGCAAGTCGACGAGTTGCTACAAAGCCGCGGGCATGACGTTTTGCGACAACCTTATAATACAAGTTGCTGAAGACTCACAACCGAGCTTTGGAAGTGGTGCTTTTTACTATTGTTTACTCATTGTATTTTAAAAATTCTCTCTCGTTTTAATTGATGTAAATTTTTTTCAAAGCAAATTATTAGAAAAAAAATATAGGAAATATTGTAACGCTAACGCTTTACTTAAGTAAATACTAGGTAATAGAAGGCAATTTAGAAAAATAGGTTTAGTTAATAAGCTTTTAGCAAGAAAACATCCCGTAAATTAAATACAAATGTTAGTAAATATCGGTACTTTACATTCCTTCAAGAAATTGCAGATGCAAACGAGAAAATAACAATTCATAATAAAGTTATTTGTATAAATTCACATTAGTTCAAATTATACTTACCAGAAAATCGACACTACAAAATTGTAATACGCATAAAAATAGACATAAAAGTGTTTTAAAAACGGCACAAATGACGCGAGCTCTCAATATTATATGTAATATCCTGGAAATGAAATAGGGTTCACACGGAAAGAATGACAAAGACCTAGAGAATAATACAGTTTAGACACATAACCCGCGAGAACGACGAGCTCGTGTAAAAATCCTGGGAACTTGTAATTTATAAACCCACGGATAGTAGAAGAGGCGATCAGATCCGATTAGACAGTAGAAACTAGATATCAGTTTTTAGAATTTCTATCAACACGTGCACACCCGCCAAGGTGGAAAAAACGTTGTAGTGTTACGCGGCGTATGTTGGACCAGATTGTGTTAAGTGCGAAAAACAAATTTCCGAATGCATTGGTACAAACGGATTTGATGACTATCGACCTTGCATAATTTGCCAAAGACGGGATCAACCTCCAGCAGCAGTTGTCTCTGTACTTGCAATCAATCTCCTGCACGGATTGTCGATGGAGATTTGTGGATGGAAAGCTCCGATACGAATATCATTTAAGTCGATTTTTTAATTTTGATATCCAGTTTGTAAAAATCGCATGTTATTTTTCATGTTTATTTACTAACTATTGTACATTTAAGAATAATGATAATCCAGAGACGTAAAGTGTTTTGCAAAGAACTACTAAGGTTTGTGCACGTTTATTTAACGCGTTGTACGAGGACATTTAAAAGCTCATTGTATAAATCTAATTCTCATATAGAAAATTGCAATATGATGACAGCAAATTCAGTAAGTGAAACTTAATTGGTTAAGTTTTCATAATATCAAGTATAATTAGTAATAAATTTTTTAACGTAGCGCAAGTTACATATCCCCCAAATTAGAATATATATGCGATTAAATGGAACTATTAAGAATTAAGAATTATTAAAACTTAAGTTAGATGCAACAATGTAATTGAAGGACACAATAAAAAGGTTAATAAAAATTCAACTAGCCAGACAGTGAGAACGGAAACAGACATTGTATTCCAGACGTAACATGATACTGCAGGTGCAGGTCACAGTAGGTTATAAAACAGCAATTATTAGAATTAAGATTGTTACATTGTATTAAATACAAAAATAAGCGGACATGAGCTATGCAGTTCCCACAAGCAATGTGAGGGGCAGGAATAGCATAAACACCCCCGAGAGCCCAAGATGGCCAGTCAGTCTCGAGCTTCTCAACTATATCATTGTTGTTAGTTCAGCTACTCACCGTAATTTTATTTTATTTAATTAAAGTAAATCTCAATTTAGAATTATTTCGATATCATACGTTACTGCCTATAACAAACTTATAAATTATAATTCAATTGTAATATAGTATAAAAATAAATTTGCTAGAAGAAGTTTTTTGGAAAAGCTTTTTAAAAAGTCGCTCCAAGAGGCCCAAAACCTAACTCGCGCATTTGGCAAATTAGATTAAACCTTGGTATTTTTCTTCTTTTGCTATAGACTGTTGAAATCATGTTTTGTATTATGTAGGTTGAGTGAACATAAAGTAAAGGTTATTAATTATTGTAGAAGCAACACTCCAATAACCTCCAGTGGCAGTATGGATATTCAGATAGCTTCTCTGAACACCCACCTTCGGCGTAGGCTTTATTTGTGTCGTTTTTCTTCAGGTGGGTTGGCACTTAAAGGTTTTAACAGAGACAAAGGAGCTCAAAGGACTTTCAAGGTAAGCGTACAGGTATTTGATAGAAGTACTGCAATGCGTATACCCCTATGAGGCGTGTTCAAAAGTAGCACGCTAGAATTAGTGACGATACCGTGATACGCTTCTTTTAAGTAGCAAAGTTATGTAGTCAGTTAGAATTTTAAAAGGTAGCTTTTTTTAGCGTGTTTTCAATTACTAGTAGTTGTAGTACAAATTACGCTACATTTTACGCTACTTTACTTTTTTAACATACGTCTTAACCACTTTTCTAAAGCTGTAGCACGACTATGCCCTTTTTTTAAACCCAGATTGTGTAACTGGTATCACTTTATTGAAGTGAATTGCTGCTGTAACTGTTCTTTAATGATTCACTTCCAAACTTTAGACAAAGTGGGCAAAATGCTTGTAAGTTCTCCAGTCTTTCACTCTTGTAGGCAAAGATAAAATGTTACAGGCGGAAAAGCTACTAAGTATGTATTATCCAGTAAAATTATAAAATGGGGGCGGCCTGTAAAGCAAAAATTAAAGGGATGTCACCGGCACTAGCTAGCGAAAGGTCGTGGATCATATAAAGGGTTAAAATTTTGCAGAAAGGGTTAAATTAATTTATAATATACTACAAAAAAAATTGGCACTTACCTTTCATAAATATTGTGGCTTAATGACAATTACCAAGGGCGCCAGACAAGTCGAGAATGTTCAAATGTTCGTGCAAAACCTTGAGAGACTTGTCATCCAAAGGAGGACAATTGTTTCTTTTAATCAACTCTTATCTTTTTACTACTTATGCAACTTCCATGATAAAAAAAATAATAAAAAACTATTGACTTAATCAACGGCAAACAAAACTATTTAATTCACAGAGCAATAAACGTGAACCTCTTACATTCATTGATTTTAATTTCGAAATTTAATTGAATAGGTGAATATGGAATTATAGTAATTTTGCGTACATAAGTAATTCCCAAACACTTGTATATGAAAGAAAACTTATACTATAAATTTTACACTAAATTAATTCTACGGTTTATGACCAAAACGTCCTAACAAATAAATTAACTAAAAATTGGTCATGCTACTTAACTATAAAAACTTACTTACTAAAAATCATCAGTTGTTTGATGACTTGCCTTCCAACGTAGAACAGCTCTTAAATTGGGGAAGAGAATCGCGCTTGTTGCTCTTGTTTGTAATTTTTAAATAATTGAATGGCACACGAACCCGGCAAGATCTTATTGACAATATCACTTATCTTGTGCGTCATACGTCTACAAGCTTTTTATTATTACTTTATACCTTGTACCACTATAATTCCGCGAACATACGGGCGTAACCCTCGCGAACTGGAAGAGAAATCACTCCTTTCCAATTTCACTATCGTGATACTAAGTGCAATTTCATATCTGTGTTGCCGGAGAACGCTATCCGCGAACTTCTGTGGCTACGTTTCTACCTCTTGACCACGGACAGTCCCATTGGAATCTCCGTCTTTTGGCTAAAGACTTAAGTTATATAGATTAATTCCTACTCTAACCATTATTTACGTCATATTTCTGTTATCCAATGATTGAACAGAACCTCTCCAAAAACAAGATTTTAGAAACCAAATCCAACCTCTTTTGAGATGAGGGTCACGGAAGCAATTATTTTTCTAAGGGTTTAAATATGTTGTATCTTCTAAGAATTTCTTAATTACTGAAATGTGGACCATACCCCTTGGCGACAGTGGTCTGCCGTTAACAAAAGACCGGTTAACGCACTTGAGCCGAAATGGATTTTAAATACAATGGATGTCTCCAGACTACTTAAAATTACTTGCAATCTTTGAACAAATCAAATTGGAAACAGTTTTCGCTATTTATAATGTTTTGTTTTCTATAAGCTTTTCAACTGAAAATTGCTTTTCTTTATTTACGTTAAAAAGTACTATTCCATTTTAATTTTATCAGATTCGTCAATCTGTAACCGACCTAAGCTTTAAGAGGGTTATTGTATTTGAATTTGCAAGGGTAGAGCTTTAAATTATGATGACCTGCCGCTGGAATTTCTAATAGTTTAGCCTTAAGCTATTTGTAAACCTGGTCTTTTATGAGGGATACTAACTAAAATATGAAAGTAATTTATTGTGGAATTTTTGTCTATAAGTTATGCAAGTTAATGAATTTTAATTAATTAATTGATCTGTTTATTAGTTAATATTACAAAATAATGTTACAAAAACCATGCTTTTTTCCAACAACTTGGAAAGACAGAAAATGTAAGACAACAATTAATAACATGGGTCACAACATTTAGCAAAAAGGTACACGAAGTTGAATTATACGAATAAATAGTCCATCGATACCAGCCGCGTTTGTTTTAATAACAGATATAAATCTCATTATTTGTATTTAATCAATTTTTGTAAATTGGAAAGTAGAGGTAAATGTAGAATGTTTTATTATTATAATAAATCATCAGATTATCTATGTTTCTAATTTTGCATTCAAAATACCTTCGTTTACTTTGGTGCAGTTTTTAAATCAGCTAGCAGCTGAGCAGCAGCCAAAGTTTTTGTTATACTAAACTCTTTTAAATTTTTCCAAAATTGATTGAGATTAAATTTGAAGTTCAAATTAAAGTAACCCTTTTTTTCCCGTTTAATCGCAGTAGTCACTTGATTACGTAACTGTTTGTAATACACGAAATGCTTCTAAAGCTTATTATCCGTATTATGTCTGAGTGCTCTGTCACAGGTGGGCATAATTTCCTCAATCGTACTTGTTTGTCATGGCAAAGGTGGTTTTGTAATCCTAAACGTAATAAGTGGTGCATGGATATTTGTAAAGTATTTAAATTATCATTGAGAAACTTGACTTTTGCATTTATGTTGTCCAAGTGAAAGACGTTTTTTAGGTAGTCAAGGGTACATCAAATTGAAATTGCTTATGATCAAAATTTTTAAAGTCGCAGTAGACACGCAATATAGGTAGTGATATAATTTTTGGTATGTTTACGAGACAACTAACTAAGTGATAATCAAAACCTCCATGAGAACAAATAGTAGTGACGTTACTGACTAAATTTTTGCTTGTTATAATTATGTAGTCAATCAGTGTAGTTGATCTTGTCGTTGCTCGAGTCGGGTTTGTGATTATTTGTGGGAGACCAAAACTTTCGATACAAATCTAACAACTAAATGGTGTATCAGGGTTTTCCATATCCAAAAAGTCAATATTAAAATAATAAAAACAGAAAATAGACTCACTTATTGGTAGTAGGTTGAACAATATACCTAGACCAACGCTACGCGATCACCTCGATAAACTTGGTGCTCGACTTAATAGTAGAGAATCAAATGTCCCGGAAATGTAAGCTGCAAGACAAGAAGTTAAAATACCTATACAAAACTTTGATGCATATGCCACTTCTAGTGGAGAGGAAGTTAAACAAGGATCTTTGTTTCCACTATAGGGGTAATGGCGATGTTTGTTCCGTATTTAGACCTTTGGTTAATACGACAAGTGGCAGGGTATACAATTAGTTGATTATGTTATGACCTAGTGGTCATGTGACCGGGTGGTCATGTGGCCGAGTGGTCATGCATCCAGGTGGTTGTGTGGTCGTGTAATCATGTGAGCAGGTTGTAATTGAATGTTATTGGTAGCGAATGGTTGTAATTGACCACTATTCGTCACGATTGACCAGATTGGCATATGTACTATATGCGCTCTTTCGTTGGTCGAGAAGGTAATGTGCTAGTGGTAGTGGTGTAGAGAATTGTATATATTGTTTTAATAAAGTTATATTTAAGCATTTTAAATGGATTGTTTGGTTTATATGCAGCCCATTGAGAAAGGTAGTCTGTGGATGAGTTGCGCTGTTAGTTTAATTTAAGCTCTCTGTGTCATGGCTGATTTGATCGGCAATACAATGTGAGGATGTGTCGTTATCGTATGAATTTGATGTAAATATTCTGGATGTTTGCATGCATGAACCGATACGAACACGGGTCTAAAGTCTAAGTTTATAATTATTCTGGGTTTTCCCCACCCCCCACCAAATGGACTCGTCCGCGGGTATATAAACCGCTGCTATCGAGCGCAGCGTCAGTTCTGATTCAGTCTTGTGATAAGCAAGTCGACCTTTATAGCAGAATAGTTTACAGTTTTTTTTTTAAAGGTACATTGTTTTTAATAATGTTTTCCAAGAGTTAAAAAACGAAAAAATTTCAACCAATCACAATTCGGCTATTCAATTAACAGTTAAAGTAGATGACCTTGGATTTTTAATTTGGAGTGGGGGAAACCGTATAAATACGGAAGCGTTTGCTAGTATCAGTCAATCTATTTTCGAACGTTGAAGGAGTAACTTGAATCTCATCAATGATTTAGTGCAGTACATAACTGCTCTGCTTGAAATAGTGCAGACTTCACATGATGATGTCATAATTATGAATGGTCTTCGTGAATGTCGAATGAGAATTCGTCGTATAAACACTGCGATTGGAAATGCAAAATCTGTTGATGAAATTCAAAAGTTGTTGGCCTCATTCGCAAACATAAAAACTATGCGTCCACAATTTAATGTAGCCCAGAAGAAAGGAGCGGGGCTCAAAACTAGAGAAGAAACTGCATATAAACGTATACATTAGGAAGAGTCCGTCACAGCTTTCAAGGGACGCATTGGAATTGGAGTAATTAGCAACCTCAAGCATAAAGATGTGGGAAAATTTTTAATAGACTGTACAAGTCTTTTCAAGAGGAGGATATAGAATGCATTGAAAATGGACGAGGCCATAAACGTTAATACAACATTTTGTGGAGAGCTTGAAGTTGCAACTGGTCCCAAGTTGATGCAAGAACATAAATATTTCACAACATCAAATGCATCCTTCTTCAGAGATACTGATCTAGATAAATGGTTTATGGAAAAAGTTATGGAACCAATAATGACGAAGTTGGAAGAGTTCCAAGAGCGAAATAGCGGCTGGTGTTTGAAAAATATAATTAATTTGGGAATCAATATTAACAAATATAATCCCTTGCGAGGATCTTATATTGAACTGTCGCTCGAGATCAAACAAAAACAGGCATGTATCAATGTGAAGAATGACGATCAAGCTTGCTTTGCATGGTTTTTAATGGCATCGTTATATCCAGTCGAACGAGACCCTTAAAGAAAGTCCAAATATCGACACTTCTCTGAAAAATTGAATTTAAAAGGAATCCAGTTTCCAATGACTCTTAATCAAATCAAGAACTTTGAGTCGTAAAATGGTATATCAGTTAATGTGTATATAAAATTGTGTAAACGTAAATTTACTACAGTTCCTATATTGGTATTGGAAAATAAGAAAAATAATCATGCGAATCTCCTAATGATCCTTAACCAATATTATGATGAAGATATGGAAAGCTTTAAATACACTGATGGAAATGTAACATTCAACTCACAATATGTATGGATATTTGAGTCCATTAGTGTCTTCTCAAATTAATTCTAAGCACGTTAAAAAACATTTCTGTGATCGCTGTCTTATTACATCCCCGTAAACGCGTTACGTGCGCCACAAATGACAGTTGGTAGCGATATTACATAATGTGAAAATTTACGTGCAAATTATATATGACGTCACACAATATGCAAATTATTGCAACACATTTTCAAAGTATACAAATTTTAGAGAACCCCCAAGGGGTACTTACGTGAACCTGTAGGGCTTCTTACAGGATTACTCCATGCTAGCGGCAGCGGGGCTCCGTGGATCTTTTTCGGGCGTCGGCTGCTTTGACTAATCTTTCTCGGGTCGCGGGAACTCTTGAGCCAGGTTGTACCCAAATTTACTTGTCTTCTTCCTATGTAGCGGGAACGACGGGAACTGGTTATAAGGAACGATAAGGGCAAAAGGGACCTACATAACCAAAAAGATACGATAAGATACCCGACCAACTACACCTTTTTTCACATTGCTGAGGAAAAGTTCTAACGCGTCTCCCGGAAATTCCCCACTCTACTCTCTTCCACACGCGTCGGCGCGAATCTTGCGCAACCCGCTATCTGAAGTGAGAAAAATACGCACACAAGTCTTTTTAAATTTATGGCGCGAAATTCTCACATATTAAAACTTAGTTAAGAATGTCTAGTGCCGATTTCGGCACGTAACAGTCTACACTACCTTAGTACCGAGGAAAAATTGATAATACCAACATTGTAAAATGAAACAATTATGTATACCTCGACTGTCTACAGAAGAAGACAAGGTCCTTCGCTTCAAGAATTTCAAAAACATAGTTAAAGTTCCGTTCGTGATATATGCAGATCTTGAATGTATACTAAAATCTGCTGGAAAGGAAAAGTAGTATCAAGAACAGGTACCATATAGTGTTGGATATTATATGAAATGTGACTATATGACTCTTTATCGTTTTATCGATCATATCGTAAAGATTGTGTGAAGTGGTTTACTATGGAACTACGACAGTTTGCGGAAGACGTTGAGACGGTATTTTTATGTCGCTATGATATGTCTCCGTTGACATTACATGTGATTTTTTTTTTCCAATGCTCCACCCGAAGGTACTACATTGGCCAGGAAGCGAGTTTTTTTTACCTGGAGAATTTTGAATTTTGCCGAACCCTTGCTGTTCCAAGCAAGGTAGGGGATCTTTAACGTGCGTGACAACACTCACACACGGGACCTCCATTTTACCTCTCATCCGAACGAGGGTGTATTTTTGTGAAAAATGCTCGCCTAACATTTTTCAAGCGGACCGTGTCGGGATTCGAACCCGGGACCTTGGGCGTAGTAGTCACACATACCACTACACCACGGAGCCGCCTTGTCTCCGTTGACACGAGAACAGGAAGCTGCATTTACGACTGCTACACATTGTTATATTTGTGAGGAGCTCTTAAGTTTACAGGATAAAAGAGTTCGGGACCATAATCATTTAGTGCCGACTAATAATTATAGAGGACCGGCGCATGAGAGCTGTAATATCAAATATAAAGATTCTCATGCCATTTTTATAGTTTTCCACGACTTGAGTGGTTATGATAGCCATTTCATAATTAAAAGTATTGCTGTAGATTTGGATGGTCGTGTGAAAGTGTTACCAGTAACAAAGGAAAAATGTATCTCCACAAAATATATTCCTGAAAACTTGGTCAGCTATAGATTCATCGATAACTTCCGCTTTATGAGCTCATCCTTAAAAACATTGGCTTCATATCTAAACAATATCCGTTATTAAAAAATGAATTTTCTGGATTGAATGAGAAGAATGAGAAGTTTGAATTACTAACTAAAAAAGGTGTATACCCATATGATTTTATCGATTAGTTTAAAAAGCTGGGTTACACTTCACTACCTGGTCAACAAGAGTTTTACAACATCCTGGAAGGTAGAGGAATTACTAAGGAGCAGTATGCGCATGCTCAAAAAGTGTGGGAAGCAATTAATATCCAAAACCCGGGGCAGTATTCTGACTTATATCTCAAGACCGATGTTATGCTATTGGCTGAAGTATTTGAACAATTCCTGACAAATTGTCATTTAACTGGTGGACTAGACCCCGTCCACTACAACACCCTTCCAGGATACACTTGGGACGGAATGTTGAATCATACACGACAGGAACTTGAGTTATTAACTGATATTGATCAACGCTTGTTCATTGAGAAGGGTATACGAGAAAGACTTAGTGAAGTGCATTCGGAACGGCGTACATCGGCGAACAATAACTATTTACTAACGTATGATCATCGGCGTGGCATCAGTTCCTGATAATGCGAATGATGGCTATATCTTGGAGGTGGATTTGGAGTATCCGGAATCTATTCATGATTCACATAAAGACACTCCATTCTGTCCGGAGCACATTGATCCGAAGACTGGAAAACCGCCTGTATGAAAAACTCAAAGTACCAAATTAATGGCTACACTAAATTTTAAAAGAAAATATGTGATCCATTATAGAAATCTGAAACACGTAAATTAGCAAGAATCCATCATGTATTAAAATTTAAACAATTACATTGATCTCAATACTGAACTTCGGAAACGAGCAAGGAATGAATTTGAGAAGAACTTGTTCAAGTTAATGAATAATGCGGTCTTTGATAAAACAATGGAGAATATACGCAAACATTGTAATGTGAAACTTGTGCAAAACTGGGAAGGAAGATATGGAGCCGAAGCCTGGATATCCGGCCCGTTATTCAAAAATGTCACTTCCCAAATCTGAAATATATTTTAATAAACCTATGTATATTGGTATGTGTATCCCCGATATGGCCAAATTGAGACTATGGATATATGAACGCCGCCTTTGGAGATGAGTGCAGAGTTCTTCACACAGATACAGATAGTCTAATTTATAAAATAATAAATCAGGATCCTTATGAAACTATGAAGCGGGACTGTTAGAAACGTTTCGATACTTCCGACTATCCTGCCAACAACAATTATAGAATTCCGCTAATTAACAAAAAAAGTATTGGGTATGATGAAAGACAAAAATAATGACCGACTTATTACAGATTTTCTTGGGTTACGATCAAAGATGTATGCTACAAGAATTTTTAAGAGTTATGGGGAATTCAATGTATGGTACAAAAATGACCAGAACGGACCTTAGAATTTTCCATGCTAAATCCCATAAAAACCGGTTTTTTGTTCTCGTACATACCCAGCTTATCTACTAGCGTTATTATCAACGAATTGTTAGGAGTTCTTTTGATGACCCTATTTAGGACTTCCAGTTAAATACCGTTACCTATGGAGTAAATTGCGCCCCTTTTCTTTGATACGCACTTCTCTGCAGTTGGCTGAGGACGAAGGAAATTCATTTTCTTTGGCCTTTTTTGTCCTTCGCAATTATACCTATATCGATAATAATATCGTTTAAGGTGGAGACTCTATGGAGTCAAACTTGGCTGTACAGAATCAACTAAATCAATTAAAACTTGGTGGTTTTGAACTGCATAAGTGGTATAGTCATTGTCCGGAATTACTAAGGATCTTGCTGCTTCGCTTCTATGCGGATCCTGAGAGCCTCTGAAGGTTCTAGATCTTCAACGGAATCCCACCTCAGATACCATTTGTTTTCTAGTTCAACTACTGTATACCGCCTGGACCAAGCGCAACTTACTTTCCAACTTAGCCCGTATTTTAGACCATATAGAAATTTCATATCCTCTACCTTTTTTAGTAAATCAGTTAGTTCAGCGTAGACTGGGATAATCCCACTACCTACGAATTACTTCGTTTATGGGAAAGATATTTGCATGAATTACCGCTATTTCTCCACTTTGCTTTACTACGCTTGCTACTTTCGCCACAATCTTTTACGTGTGAGGTTCATTGTTTTGCGGACACTTCCGAATGCGGTTATTGTGCTATCATTTATTTTCGTTTCCTTACGTCTTCCTCCGTTGAGGTTCGCTAAGTTCAAAGTTGATTCACTTTGTACCCTCTCTTTGCCTAGAATCGACCTCTTAGCCCTTGCTTTGATCTCGAAACTATTAACCCTTATCCTCAGAATTTTTTATCCCAATTATTACCTTTAAAAAAATGTTTTGTTGATCCGACACCATGGTCTTTTTTTCTTGGATTCATTCCTCACCGCAGCGATGGAAGACATTCGTCCCACAACGGGTCTCCTATATTCAGGAAAACACTTTCCGCGCTTACACTGAGAATCCTGCCGATGTCGGATCATGTGGTTTGCTACCTTCCGACTTGTGTCATTGTTCTTTATGGTGGGAGGCATCGCCTGCTTTGCATCGCTCCTTCGACACGTAAAGACCACTCATTCCGTTTTTTAATTCTTTGGAAGTTCCCATCAAGAAGCATTCTATTGTTTTGAACGCTGTCGCATCCTCTTCTTGGATTGAAACAATTTTGCAAAATCATTAATATTTTCAATTTATTATTCCCTCTGTCACTTGCACTTTCCGCTTTGTCCATAACATACAAAATCCGTTGCCGAAATACACTGGACTTTTGTCCTGTTTCGAGCTCCATAATGCTTTTAACCCCCTGATTAAATATACTCCACGGACTCATTTTTCTGTTGAGTTAGACGTCATTCAGTCCGGATCAGTTCTAAAAAAGACTTTTTGCAAATTGTCCCCCTTTATTAGAAACCTTACGGGATAGTGGTCGTGTATTTCACGCACCCTTATCCCCGACAAAAAAATCTCCCGCTCTTTTACCTAGTAAAAGTCGCTTTACAGATTTGTATATCAATACTGTTCATTTGAGATACTTCCACGTTGGTGTTAAAATTGTTGATTTTATCCTTCGGGTTGTCACTCTCAAACCGCACAGGACGAGTTGAAGCGCTATGACACTAACCTCTGTTCTTTACCTTTATTATAGATACTACTTTATTTTTCTTCGTGTATATATTTCTTTTTTTTGGGATTTTGTTCGCGTAAATATTTCCTGGGTTTTCTTATACTAATTAATTTATTTTGCTTTTCTTTTTTCCATTCCGTTCCACCCTTTGTAGTTATTTTCTTTTCAAATTGCCTTGTATTTTGGTGGGCGTTATCTTCTGTTTGCAATTATAAGTTCGTAATATAATTTTAATTATAGCATAAGATGTAGCTTATAAGTCAACTTCTCTCCGTCGTGTAGGTAGTGTAATTTGCGATTTTACTGCGATTGGGTCATCATGTACTTTGTATTGTATGTGCCGCACTGTTACAGTAAAATTGTTGTAAACAGGCATGTGTTCGTAGCTATGGTGCTATAAACGTTTGAGTGCCACAAACCATCAACCGCTTATCGTCCTGCCATCGTCGCCCCTGCAGTTTATTACTTATAAGTACTCGAAGGTCCGTTTGTTTAAACTTTGTTCATAATGTATACGTCTCTGGCTATAGAAATCACCGCAAGACAACTGCATTAGCAAATATTTGTGTGTACAACATTGTGTTACGAAGATGGGTATTTTTACTCAAGTTACAGCAAGATCGATGTAGCGTGGTTTTACACTCATGTAAATCATGATGCTCACTTTGTCTTGCTATGTCCCTTTTATAACAATAGTTTTTAATTTTTTGATTTATAACCAATGACACATTATTTTTATTAGGAAAAACTATAAGTTTTGATAATTTATGTAACTGCATTATATGACAACGGAATTTTCCGGTTACATTCTATATTTCGGCAGATCTGTTGTTCTACATTTAATGTTCCCAAAGCTACAACAGTAAAAACAAATTAATTATAATATAAGCAATCTTTTTAAAAAAGCATCAGCTACATGGCCTTCAAGCGTTGTGTAATTTGGTTGAAGAATCATGGAATTATATTGATTTGAAATTGAACTATAACAAAAACATCGCAAATTTGAGATGTTCGCTTGCAATAGTTTAAGATACCTCCCGAAGGCCTTACTTGAAAAACTTTTCACCATCTCTTACAATTTAAAGTTCATAATTGCACAATTTAACAGTTTATAATAGCAATCGCGCAAGCGCGGAAAAAGCGACGCCACGGCAGGTGGTAGCTCCAAGATTAACACATGCTTTAGCGCGGCCATCTGACAATGACGTCACACAATGCACAAATTTAATACGCAATTAACGGAAAATATAAATTTAAGACAATAGTTTATAACAGCGAAATACTCACATGAATATGTCCCTGAGTTAAAGTTGGCTTCTGTTGAAGTCCATCAGCGCTACTGATGGCCTTTTCAAGGCAATTAACGGAAGGTACGCCTAACGTCCATCCAAATGGCTTCGACTGGATCTCAGGGCTCCACTCCGGAGTGATAAAGATGGTGCTCCGGCGTGGAATGCGGTTCGGCCAACGGCTACAAATTACCTCTACCTATGTAGGGAAAGGGCAGGAACAGGTATAAGGGCGACAAACAAAGATAATCAGGCAAGGAGGTCTACATAAATAAAGATAAGGCACGATACGATACCTGACAAAACCGCTCTTCACGAAGGTCAGAGGAAAAAAGCCCCGTTTCCTCAGCGTCTTTCGGAAACTCTCCACTTTTTTCTTTTCCGCGTCGGCGCGAAATTCCCGCGCGATCTCGCGCTAACGCCCTCTGGCGTGACGAAAATACACGCCAAGTCTTTTAAATTTTAAGGCGCGAAAACTTCCGCACATAAAAATTAAGCTAAGACAATGTTCAGTGCCAATTTGGCACGTAACACATCTAATAGCAAATCATTTCTTGACTACTGTGAGAATTTTTCAACTCTGTTCCTTAGAAATGAGTTTTCAAAGCTAAGGGTCAAAACTTTTTATCCCGAGATATTTGTTTACATCGATGAAATTTTCATTAAAATAAACTAAAATATCGAAACAGCCAAGGGAGGTTTCAAACATTCTAACATAATTTTCAAACAATAGGAAGCATAGAGCCGGAAAAGGTGCTTTGTATCTAACAGTGTATGGAAAATATGATCTACTAACCTCAGAATAGATAGTTCGGGTAGGGATCACCTTGTAATAAAGCACTTTAGTTAGAGAGTAGATGTTATCAAAACGCTGTATAATAAAGCCCTCTTTTATGAATTGCTCGTCGGCGTTATTTGAGAAAGCGATATCTCCAATAATTGAATTATGTTAGGCAAAGAGGAATTTCCCATGTCGATGGTTATGTACTGTATGTGAAAATACGCAAAAATAATTTGGCTGCTTCTCGGCTTCCTAATTAACGTCGCATGTCTCTTGAAACGAATTGGAGTAGGAGAAAACTTCAGCCCCAGTGATAAAATTTCCGTCCATTTAAACGAATGTAAAAATGAAGGAAATTCTGCTTATAAAAAATACATGGTGATTGTCTCTATAGGAATTATACAGGGTTGGAACGAACCATGAAACCCAGTAAAATATCTTTAAAACGAAAAAGACGATATTTATGAAACTTTGCAGAGAAGTGCAATTAGACAAAATGCATCTGATGTAATTTTTTTGTTAGCAATGTACTTCCGGTTTTATTACAAATTTATTAATTCAGGGATCATATGGTGTGCTCAAGTGTACTTGAGAGAGTGGTCTCTTTAAGATAAAGGGACCTCAAAAATCTTCCGACTAAGCTAGGAGTCTATTCCTCGGGTAGAGCTTATGAGGAGTGGTCGAGTGTTTTACAGCAAAAACATTATCTACTTACTGACTCTAAAATACAAAATAGGGGTGCGAAGGGGCGCCACCAAGTCCTTGAATTTTAATCGCGGGTTTGCTCTAAGGGAGGACTTGGAAGTCCTTAAAGGGAAATATCGTATTTACTGCTAAAGCAGGAGCTGTAAAAAATAGTATAAGTAGAATAATGAAGGACACAAGAGATGCACTCTTGCTACCTTACACCATAAAGAGAAAGAATAGCCATTAATATCAACAACTTAAACATTATTATATAAATAAATTTAAGCATTAAATTTCTTGAAAGTGCTGTCTAGTGCTTCCTTAACAAGTCACTGCTAAAAACTTTATTTTTATAAAAGGGTATTGGTACATTTTTACTTTTTAACTGTTACCCTACCCTTGTCCAAAATAAAATAATTACTCAGCTGAATTTAATAATTGTTCTTTAATTGAATTTAGCTTTCTTTGTAATAAAATTTTATATACAAAATATACATCAATAATGTGGTCTAATCTTTTAGACTCCGGTATTTCTTATGAAAATCATAACTGTCTTTACTAGGAATAAAAATATATTAATGATGTATTAAACATGTCTAGGTGGCTTTCTGAATTAATTATCCGAAATACACAGATCTGTTACCTTGGTTTACAGAAGTGTATTAAATATTCAGAGACAAATAAAATTAGTTCTGGTAATTACTTGAGATGTAATTGAATTTAAATGAAATATTTTGTTAGGACTAAATAAAGATATTCTTAATCATAATCATTTGCAGTAATATCATATATAATCCATAATTCATACTATGGACAATTCCAAATAGCAAAACTTTTCATAATTACATTGTAAAGTAAGTCATAAAATGTTACAATGTTGTTTTCAATCATATGCCTTGCTGTTAAGTTACACGAACAGTTGTAGTCAGGTCAAGTGGATAGAAATTACCTTGCAAACTGCTACTTTAAACTTCATTGAAACAAATACCTTGTCGAAACCACATGTGTTGACCTGTAATCCTTCGACAAACAAATGACGTCATCGTACTGTCCACATTTTATTGCGTAATATACTGGATCTTTACTGGAGACCATCTACACGGACTTGATGTGCATTTCATTTTAGCAATCCAAAACAAAGCTAATCCATAAACAGGCTATTCGAAGCACATCATTTTCGACGTTTCTTTAACTTGTGTGTGAAGAACGATTATTTAACGGCAAATTGAAAAATTAAGCATGGTGTTTGAGCCCATAAACTCGCAAGCTTATCGACGCTGAATGTCCAGAATAAATATTTGTTACATTTACTGTTATGCATTTTATAGCATTTTTGATGACATACGATCACTTTACATTATTTTGGTTTGATATTTACATTGTCAAAGTTCCTTTCGTTGTATCCTATCCGATAACAAATATATACAACCTTGGATATTGAAAAGTGTGCGCGCAAATGCCTTTTTGTGTTCGTGGACAGTCGAAGTCGAGCATCGAACAGTGAATTATTAACTTGGCAACGGGAGTGACCGTAACGATTCAGTTCGGTGTGCTTGACCATGGCATTTTCATTGGTGAAAACATTTTAAGAATAGTGAATTTTGGTTTTATGCAATTCACGGCGGTCGTGCAAGACGCAGATTACAGTCCACAATAAATTACTTCATACCAGCGCAACTGGTTAGTGTATTTCTAATTGATTAACTGTTTAAATGCTGTTGGTCGATAAAAACACACACACTTGTTTGATCCTTCTGAGCCATATAACATATTTTTTTCCTGCACGCTGCCTCAATCTTAACGCTCCTAACCGCATATAACATCTCGTTTATTGCATAAATATTTTATTACAAAACAAAACGCATTGCTATTCTTTGGATTTCATGGTTTTAAATTATTATAATTTCAATTTAGATCACATTAATTTAGTTATTCAATGGTATTTGTGTTGAAAATAATCAATGTGGTTCAGTTTTTACAGGTGTGATACCGCTTTAAGAACACCTGTGCATTCATTTCAAATAATAAGTTTCGAGGTCAGAAAGCCGGCAGTTTCAACCTGTTGTTTCTGATAACGACGTAGTTCTAACGACATAAAAGTTGCTCGCGCATTCAACACAAATTTGCGAACATTATTGATTTTGCTGTCAATTTAATTCGTATAAAAGTTGTTGATAATTGTTACAATTTAGCACCGATACTCATTGAAATGGTAAACATGTTAGATTACATAATTAATTAATTTGATTTGTTGAAGACAAATTTTTGTCTTTGATTTATTCGCATTCATTGCAAACAATACCTCATACAAGGTGTTTGAATATCTATAATTGCTATGGATATTCCAATTTAGAACATTGGGTTCTTGGTTAAATATTATTTATGTAATTTTTAATTTGTTAAAGACACATTTTTGTCTTTGGTTTATTCGCATTCATTTCAAACAATACCTCATAGAAGGTGTTTAAATATCTATAATTGATATAGATATTTTAATGGTGAACATTGTGTTCTTGATTAAAAATTACTTGTGTAATTTTTAAATTTTAAAGGCAAATTTTTGTCTTTGATTTTTGTCATTTATTTCAAAACAATTCCTTATAACTTATAAGGGCATTTTAGTAGCTACAATGGCTACCAAGAAAATTTCTACCGAACGGTTTATCCTGGATTTAAAATTGGCTATTGAACAGTTTCGTTCGCTTTTTGATCAAACGTCTAACTTGGACTCAACAGAACAAAATTTAGTTTTGGCTCAAATTCTAACGCAATCAGCTGTCGATCTCAAACATGAGATAGATAGTGCGTACAAAATGTGCACTCTAGATGCAGAAAATCTGGACGAAATTAAAAGTTTGAAATCCAGCATGAATGGATTAGTCATTTCAATAAAAAATAGTGCGGCACAAATGGAGCTTGATTTATCCAAAATCAAGAAAGAAAATATTCTTGGAAGTTAGTAGTTTATGTATGAGCAAACAGTCTAAACAAATATTAAATTTACACATTTTGATAAACCTACTGGAATTTATACAAAATCTCAATATCAAACTTCATTGGTGACAATATCAGACAACAAAAGTTGCATTCATTGTAAAGGCAAACATGGTTTATATCAATGTCAGAATTTTTTGGACAAGACGCCTCATGAGCGTTACGAGTATGTTAAGCAGAAAAATTTCTGCATTAATTGTTTATCGGGGCTTCATCGAGCCACGAAATGTTCTTCAAAATCTGTTTGTAGAAAGTGTGCTAAACCACACAACACATTGCTACATTTTACAAACCAAAAATCATTGACGGATCAATTTGTTAATAACGCGCCCGCACTACAGTCAACTCAACCATGTGCAGGTACATCAAGTACTAGCAGTTTATTTTCGACGCATTCTTTGAAAACCGTCACTTTGTTGGCAACTGCAACTATTGCAATTCTAGATGGGAACGGGAAGATTCAAAAGGTAAGAGCATTGTTGGACAACGGCAGTATGGAAAGTTTTATGACGGAAACTTGTCGCCAGCGACTTGGCTTACAAAAATCCAACGTTGCCATTAAAGTGGAAGGTCTAGGTTTAGCTTCCTCACACATTTCGGGAGTTTTATCTTGCAAGATTAGACCTAGGGATAAAAAACATCCCCAATTTGATGTAGATGTTTATATTCTACAAAATATTTGTGGTAAATTGCCTGCAGTGCAATTAAACACCAACCATTGGCCGCATACAGCGGACTTGCCATTGGCTGATCCTGATTTTAATAAGCCAGGCACAATTGATTTACTTTTGGGTGCAGATGTTTTTGCACACTCATTGTTAAATGAGACTCGTATGGGAACCGCAGACGAACCAGTCGCGATTCATACAAAATTTGGTTGGGTTCTTACAGGGAAAATCATTTCTCCTGCAGCAGATAGTACATCATTATGTGTACTAATAGAACCCCTGGATACTCTAATTCGTCGGTTTTGAGAGCTGAAAAACATTCCAGATGTCTACAAGGTTTCTTCTACAGAAGAAGCCTGTGAACAGCAATTTTTGGCAACACACACTAGAAACGAGCAGGGTCGTTTTATAGTGTCACTTCCGTTTAATGGTCCGGAACCCATTTTTTGGGATTCTCGGAAAATCGCACTTCGTAAGTTTTTGGCATTGGAAGGTCGTCTACAAAAAGACCCTCCACTGTATACAATGTACAGGGAGTTTATGCAAGATTATTTACAAAGTGGCCACATGTCACTCATTTCTTCTAGCATGAAGGAATCATCGCATTATTCGACAGAATATTACATTCCGCATCATGCGGTTATTAAACCAGAAAGTAACACAACAAAATTAAGGGTAGTCTTTGACGCTTCAGCAACTACTCTCATTGGCGGGTCTCTTAATGACCATTTGCTTGCCGGTCCTTCCTTACAAAAGGATATCTTGGCTTTACTTTTGCATTTTCGCTTACATCCGATTGTCATCACCGCAGACATCAAACAGATGTATCGACAAATTCTGATCTCTCCGGAACACCGGAAATTTCAAAAAATTGTTTGGAGGTCTAATCCTACAGAACCTATTACAGATTTTGTACTAAATACAGTAACTTATGGTGTCTAATCAGCACCATATTTGGCATTGCGTGTGATCCAAGAATTGGCGCGTGTTGAATCATCAAAATTTCCTTTAGCTGCTAAGGCTTTGGAACTCGACACATATGTTGACGATGTCGTGACCGGGTCACAATCGGTCGAAGAAGCTCAACAATTGATTTTGGAATTAGACAAACTGTGCTTGTTGGGCGGATTTACGTTGCGTAAATGGAACAGTAACGTATATGACGTAATTAAGGTAGTACCTGAGTCGTCTAGGTATCAACAGACATTTTCATTCGAAGATTCAACTAATCTCTCGCAAAAAATTTTGGGCCTTCAGTGGCATCCGTTATCGGACGAATTTCTTTATGTAGTAAATCCGGTGGTTCGGATTTGTACTAAAAGACACATGGTTTCAGAAATAGCGCGGATCTTTGATCCCTTGGGTTTGTTGACGCCGTTGGTATTTTTTGCAAAACACCTATTTCAATATTTATGGATTCGGGGCATCGATTGGGATGACGATCCTCCTGTTGATGTCACTGTCAAATGGAAAGATTACCTTGATCAATTATCAGAATTGTCCAAGGTGAAAATTCCTCGGTGGATTTTATCTGATAACTGTCTGGAATATCAGTTGCATCGCTTTTGCGACGCCTCCGAACAAGGATACGCCGCAGTAGTTTATTTCAGAGTGGTAGACGCAAATGATAATATCAAAGTTTCTTTGGTATGTGCAAAATCAAGGGTTGCACCTACTCAACGCATTTCTGTGCCTCGGCTAGAATTATCTGCCGCGGTACTTCTATCAGATTTGATTGAGTTTTTGTTCAATATTTACAAGGTTCGACTAAAGTTATCAATTTATGCGTGGTCAGATTCTGCAGTGGCTTTATCATGGATTCGATCGCCTTCTTACCATTGGAAAACTTTCATTAGTAATAGAATTTCACACATTCAAGATCGAATTCCCCCTGGGTCTTGGAACCACATCAAGTCTCAAGATAATCCAGCGGATTGCACCTCTCGGGGTTTACTAGCTACGGATTTAGTAGAGCATCGTTTATGGTGGTCCGGTCCTATTTGGCTTTCCTTGCCACAATCAGATTGGCCTGTGAGTAAATTTTCTGAAATACATTCTACATCTATGGATTTGGAAAAGAGAATTATCTCATTGAATATTATCATTTCGGATCATTTTCTTGATCTCTTAATAAACAAATTTTCTGATATAAATAAAGTTTGTCGCATTATATGTTATGTCCTTCATTTCATTCGCATTTTGAGAATCCCCGTGGATATCGTTTCAAACGCATCGCAAATCATTTCAAGCCAGCAACAACAAGTTGCACTTAATTTATAGGTTAAAGGAGTTCAATCAGAATTCTTTCATAAGGACATAGAGAATATTAAAAAAGGGAGAACCATTAGCAAACAGCTTAGACCCCTTAGCCGATTTCTGGACAGACATGGTTTACTCAGGGTGGGCGGTCGCCTTCGAAAGTCAAATTTACCTTATGGGGAAAAATTTCCACTCCTATTACCCCGTACTCATCGTTTGACAGATCTCGTTATTTTGGACTGTCATCAAAAATATTTTCATCCTCGTCTTAGAACAACCCAATTTCTTTTAACGCAAAATTTTTGGATTTTGGCCGCAAAAAGGGCTGTTCGAAAATGTCTAAAGGCATGTATCATTTGTTTTCGTATAAAACCAATTCCTTATTCCCCCCCTATGGGTGACCTACCAGCAACCCGCACCATTTCGGGTAAAGCTTTTCTCCACACTGGGGTTGATTTTGGTGGACTGTTCGCAATTACCATGAGCCGCACTCGTGGTTCAAAGTCATTAAAGGCTTATGTTTGTTTGTTCGTTTGTTTTGGAACTAAGGCTCTGCACTTAGAGCTAGTTTCGAATTTGTCCTAATCTGCCTTTATAGCGGCATTAAGGCGTTTCATTGCTCGTCGTGGTAAATGTGCCAAAATTTACTGTGATTGCGGCACAAATTTCACTTGTGCTGCCCGTGAACTGGCAGAACTTATGCAACATGTTGCTACCGCATAGGGTATTGAATTTATTTTCAATCCCCCGTCGTCCCCTTACTTCGGAGAGTTGTGGGAGGCTGGCATCAAGTCAGTTAAGAGACATCTCAACAAGGTTATCGGCGCTCAAATTCTCTCGTAAGAGGAATTCAATACCGTATTAATTCAGATTGAGGCCATACTCAATTCTCGTCCTTTGCGTTCATTGAGTACAAATCCTCAAGATTTTTCTTATTTGGCACCGTGTCATTTCCTAGGAGTCGAACCAGTTTCAGTGCTTCCTAACCCAGATGTTTTGGACCTGAAATTGTCATTTTTAGATCGTTGGCAACTCATTCAGAGAATCCAACTATCTTTTTGGCGCCGTTAGCATAGCGAGTACTTACATACTCTCCAGCAGAAAACTAAATGGTTTTCATCTCTTCCTGCTGTCAAAATTGGGGCATTGGTCCTAATTAAGGAGGACAATACTCCTCCATTACATTGGCGACTGGGACGCATTACCCACTTGTATCCTGGTACAGATAATGTCGTCAGAGTGGCGCAGGTTCAAACTGCAAACGGCATTATTAAACGACCTTTGGTCAAATTGTGTGCTCTTCCATTAGAGGACACATAACAAAGGAAATTTTTTTTTTTTTCTCAATAATTTTTTTTTTGTTGGTGGAACTACGCATTCATTATTACTTAATTTTTTGTGGTATTACGCATTTGTATATATTTAATTACATTGGTTAAAATAAGTTTTCAATCTTATTTTGGTGGGCGGTATGTTATGCATTTTATAGCATTTTTGATGACATACGATCACTTTACATTATTTTGGTTTGATATTTACATTATCAAAGTTCCTTTCGTTGTATCCTATCCGATAACAAATATATACAACCTTGGATATTGAAAAGTGTGCGCGCAAATGCCTTTTTGTGTTCGTGGACAGTCGAAGTCGAGCATCGAACAGTGCATTATTAACTTGGCAACGGGAGTGACCGTAACGATTCAGTTCGGTGTGCTTGACCATGGCATTTTCATTGGTGAAAACATTTCAAGAATATGGAATTTTGGTTTTATGCAATTCACGGCGGTCGTGCAAGACGCAGATTACAGTCCACAATAAATTACTTCATACCAGCGCAACTGGCGACCATTGCAGGTTAGTGTATTTTTAATTGATTAACTGTTTAAAATGCTGTTGGTCGATAAAAATACACACATTTACGTTAGTGAGATTAAACTTGACAATTTATAGAAATTAAAATTCGCCAACCATTTAGATTATTTTTTAATAAGTTCAGCGAAATTAATATTAACGAATTTAAGAAAATTACTAGAAATCCAATAAGCGTTATAATAAAATCATTTAGTCTGACATAATAATAATTTAATCTGCTTACCGTTATTAGAATACACAGAAAATCAAATGCATCTAGCACTTAGTTAGGCCGCAACGTTTATTGCCACTCGCAAATTGCTGGCGTGGACCTTATGAACCTGCATGATGCTTGTAGCTCTATAAGTGGTCGGGCCAGACTGAATCGTCCGGTTGACGAGATGCGCACTACACATATAAAAATCGCCTGACATTGGAGATTAAATTCAAACGACCAACGTTTACTAATAGTAACTAGACCAACTTTATTAAGTAATAAATGCCTTGTGATTGGGTTATACGGTCCTGGACCGAATATTTATTTACGTCACAAAATTATTATTTAAATAAACAATGCAGTGTGTTTTATAAATAAATTTATTTGGATTTGTAATTATCAAAAAAAAATGTTGCAGTTTAACCAGAAATACCTTCAACTTTTTTAATTTAAATGGGATACCTTGTAGTTTCCGCAGACTTTGATAAATCTTGTTATTTCAAATTGGTACATACCATGGTTATGAAAATAATCTGTATAAATAAGACACTAAAGTACTTTACATTTACCAAATTAATGAGAATGGGAATAATAATAATTTAAACAAAATCATTTCAAATGTTCAAAACGCTCGTCATTTACCTCCTGACACTATGCAAGCCTATAAATAAATTCCTGAGTTACTCTTTCTCGTTTTTTACAGATTATTTTATTAACCCGGCATGTACGAATTCGAAATAATAAAACTTATCAAAATCTACAAAAATATACAGGGCATTCCATTTAAATTAAAAAATTGAAGGTTTCTTTGGTTAAACCAGAATTACATTAATAACAAAAAAAATCACATCATGTGCATTTTGCCTCATTGCACTTATTTTAAGTGTCGTCCTTTTCGTTTTAAAAATATTTACTAGGTTCTACACTTTATCCCAATCCGGTATATGTGTAGAAGAGAGATATACATACATTAACCTAATTACAACAGTTTGTTTATCTCACAAACCTCGGAACATTTTTATTAACTTGCTTTTTAACACGTCATCCTAGAGTAAGCAATGTTGCACAATATCAACGCATTCATAATTTTTATATAACCCTGTTGAAAAACCGCTTCTTCCTCCCATTACAAATATACAGACAAATTCTTTCACAATATTTGCAGAAATATTTTTAATTAACCCCAGAGAAAGCAAAGTTGCAGAATATTTTCACAAAGTAATCCTTTAAGCCCTTTAAATAAAATATACCTAAATGCACTATTTTTACAAATTAGACGTAGATTTTCTATTTTTGTATGACTTACTTGTCAAAATGTAATCTTTACAAGAACGAGTTTACTGCGTTTCATAATTTACAGGATAATAGCATTCTGTAAACTACAATCCTGCAATCGTTTCACTAGACCTACTTGCCAAATTTTAACACATCTAGTATCATTACTGCAGTATATTTCTCAAACAGTTACGCTAACGGTACTTTATTCAAGCAAATGTTCGAACATTGAGAAGCACTGGATGGATGAACTACATTTTATATGCTTAACCAGTTGTTAATTTTGGCACACAATTGAAAATGCGGAATGTTTTTGGAGTTATTTTATGTAACATATAAAATTCACAATATGTGATAATACTGCCTGATTTGTTAGATATAGCGCGAAATTAATTGGTCTGAATTTATAAAAGTCTTTTAGAATTAAAAAGCATAAATCTCTGTAAGGATCTAAACATTGCGTGCACTATAATTAGACACATTCAAATAAACATTTTGATAATGATGTGTATTATATCGATTACTAATTACGGTTCTTAAATAACTACTTATCACGGTGAATGTTTTTTTAAGCAACGTAATTATCTCGATATACCCGGATCCTACAAGCTACAATTTGAATGTGAGACGTTGATTTTGAAACTCTAGACTTACTTTCCTCACCAGAATGGAGAAATGTCAAATAAAGTTTTTGGGAGAACTTTAAGGCAATTGTACCTCCAGGAATAATTATTCGGTCTACCTACCTCTTGGTTCTCTATTTAAAACTAATACACGACAAATCTACCGAGCAAAAGCGCGGTTACAGCAGTCTATACCGATATCCAAAACTAGCCTTCTTATAAATAGTGTTCAATCGTCAGCATTTCCATATATGTTTTGCAAAAACACCAACGGTTACTATGCATATCTAAAGTAAAAAAATTACCATAAAACTTTTTATGCAAACTCGGGAATGTCTAGTTGTAATTGTAAATGGTAACTTGGCCAATATTATACGTACAAGCTTCAACAATAGGCAGTTGAACCCTCTATTAACCATAATCATAAAACTTCCATAGTATTTGCTTGTATTTCTTTCTTTTTTATCAAACAAAAAACAAAAACAAAAAATGAAACACGTTCGATATTTACTGCAGAATAACTACGCTTACAAATCATACCCGACATAATTTTGATTCAACAGAGTAGGTAATTTAGTAACGATCTGGCGCCACATTTTCCTCCAGCATCCACATTTTCCTCCCACATTTTCCTCCAGCATCCACATTTTCCTCCCACATTTTCCTCCAGCATACATTTTTTCCTCCCACATTTCCTCCAGAATCCGACATTTCTTCACACATCTGGACCAAATACTTTTTCTTCGTCTAGTCATTTTCATCTTTCAAGATAAACCTATCTTACATGTTCATCTTAACATCCTCATTTGCTCTCACATCTGAACCAAATAGTTTTCTTCGGCTAGCCATTGCATCTTTCGAGATAAACCTATCTTGTTTGGTATCAATTAATATTAGATTTTTCTCAGCTACCCGAATCTCTAGGAATTTCTTAGATTACATCACTCCCACAGGGAGCTATCCTTATTTTAAGATTTTCTGCAGGCAGCAATTTCTGACCATCCTTATAAATTTTTTAACCATGCGACACATCAAGTTAGTCTAGAATTTTACGCAGAATTTGAATCTGCAAACAGATATGCAATAGGAGCCTCTAATTTTTTTTGCTCATTTATGACGTATGCTTTAACCGAAAATCTAAAACCGTTGGGATTTTAGAAATGAATTCTTTATAAGCCATAAGTGTTTAATATTTAAAACCATTTTAAACAGTAATGTACTGTATTTAGAATATTCAAAACAGCGTTTTTTTAAAATTTTAAACAGTTATCAATTTCTGGTTTAACATTTTCCTAATTAATAAGTACGTCACAAATAATTCTATGCTCAATGCTAAATATGTACTTTGGAGAATACATTTCGCTTCCAAAACTAATTGCTTTACAATTATGTGAAGTAGAAGTGAAAGCAGCGTAGGCCTTTCTCTTTATTATTGACTATATGTTTGAGACATACAGGAAATATATTTCAATGTCGTGCATTAGAAAATTCACGTATAATTGCTTGTAGTTTATTAATATCACAATGTACTTTCTAGTACGTCCTCGAATAAGTATTTACGGAAATACAAATTTTAAATAAACACTTTAAACCTTTACTAAGGGAATACCAAACTTGTTGTCTACAGGATACTTACTAATAAAGCAATTTAATTTTAAGTAACTTCTACGTCATATTTTTGAAAATGACAGGCTTGAATACGTTCTTTGGAAACAATCGAAGATTACCGAAGACAGTCGAAGAGTGCACAAACGCGGTCGCTAAACCAATTAGCATTAATATCAAGTATTCCGTACTTTCGTAGGTTGCTCATTTCCTAGAACAAAATCTTCCGCAATGTACAATGTCCTTAAAACTATCTACATTAATATTCTTAACTACACTTCGTGAGACCTCTTTAATCTTTTTAATCGTGTCTTTCTCGCTTACAATACAGTAGGACTTGGCTGTTGTACCAACGAATTCTAATACTAGACCCCATTAAAGTTGTCTTTGAATTTCCCTACAACTTTTTTGTTGACATGCGGTATATTGTGTTTATTATCTGCGGGGTACACCACTTTAAACCTAAAAATAAAAACAAAATAGTTTAATACGCTTATTAATAATTTTTGCTAATGTAGGCGATACAAATATGTAAAAACAAACTTTATCAAGAAATATAATGTTTTAAATAAAATACATACATGTATTGATAACATCTATAAACCGCTGTGGTAACCAGAGTCTGGTGAATCTGGGATCGCCAAATATCTAAACATTTGCGCAAGCGATTGCCTTGCACTCGCATCTTCTAAGTACTGGATGGGGTAACATTTAATAATTTCCAACACTGTCAAGTAATTTAAATTGCTGCAATCATTAGACAGAGAAATACTGACGCGGCTCTCTTCCTCGATAACGTTTGAACCCTTTCTTCCTCCGTCGTATTTCCACATACTTTTTTATATCATCTACAAATTTTTCGTAAAATTATTTAAAGTTTTTACACCTCAACTCAGCCATTTTAAAACAGATTAATTCTCGCAAATTTAATAGCTTGATGTACTCGTACGCAGGTAGCACAATAACATTCCGATCTTTCGTAATTTCCATATTATATAAAATCTCTTTTTCAAAATTGTTCAACAGCCATAAACTTTTATTAAAGGATGTGCTCAGCTGCAATTTGAAATCTTGACCTAATTGTATGCCAACAACGTCGTCTCTAGTAGTCAAACCATTTAATCTGATTTGTTTTGAGTCTTGAGCGAATTGGTGAATTTGAAATTCCACTTGAAAAGTACACAATTTCTTCCAATCGAAGTATGAGAATGCTATCGTAGAATCTGCACACATACCACTACAGCAAATAACTTGGATGGCAGGTTAAAGACCACCATATAAATCAAAACCAACTTCTATTATATGGTGGTGAGAATTTGGTGAAAATTCGCCTAACCTCTAGGTTGTCTTCACCAACTAGTTGGTTGATATTTAATTGTGGTACTCGCACATCACTTGCAACGTCAACACAAGAAAAAATGTATCTTTAACTTGTAATTTTATTCAAACTCGACGATACTTTGACGACTAATGCACTGGAACAAGACTCCCCGCCTTTTATGCCGATGGTCGAGCGTGCGCAGCTTCTATTATGTTAATTGGCGTTATATGCAAGTTTTGACTGGAAAAGTGACGCGAATAATTGCTTTATAGTGGGTTTTACCTGTATGTATTTAACCACCAACACCATTTTTAGAATTAATATACAAAATTACTCTTAGCAGTATTTTTAATATAACTCGTCGTGTAACCTATCAAATTAGCATAGAATTTTCTTGGGCATCAAAATTAATAATCACATCTTTTAAAATTAGCTCCAACAAGGACCCGCATAGTGTTTTAATATTCAAAAACCTAACAGCAAAACACCTCAACATTTTTATTTAGATTTAACTCGATAATACAGCAATTTTAAAAAAATATTTATACAATATTTATAATTATTACTATTTCTATGCACCCGTCTGCGCGGGCGAGTCCATTTAATTAGAGAGGAGCCCGCATTTACTTTAAATAAAAATATTCTACGCCATACGTTTCACCAACTATGGAATTTCAAGAATGTAAGTGACGGGCGTAATTAAATGCGATCTTAAACCAAGTAATTAGATTACTAGAAATGCACCTTATTTTCTGTTTGAGGAAATTTAATACAAATTGGGTAATAATCAAATAATAGATGTTTGTCGAATTCCGGGGCGATGTTTAAATTTGACACCATAGATTTTAGAGAAATTTCTGTCACTATATTCCTGCATATTACAGTTTATTCTCTTATACGTTTCTAAATTGTTGTACTTCAACTACAGATATAGATCGAATTATGTTAAACTCGATCGGTTTTATATTCACTGGCTACAATATTATTACTTTAGTTTATCTTGGATATTGAACCGTAAAGCACTGTAACTTGAAAATGATTTCTAGAAAAACGTATACCAAGGAATGTTTGCAATAAGCTCTTAATGAGGTCTTAACGAGGTGTTGTAACAATGTACTCTGCTAGTAAGAATTTAGGATTCCAAAGTCGACATTGCGCGACCGTCTCATACGATCGCAGAGTAAAAGAGATAAAAGTGTAGACAGCTACATCTCTGATATACAAACAACTAATTTACAAACTGCGGAAATGTGTACAGGAAGTACTCTAAGATGTACAGCAAAGACTACCTACTCAGATGGTAAAGATGATAAAGAAGTTTGTAAAAGAAGTTTTAAGATGCAAAAACAAAAGTGTAATATTGAGGAAATGAACTCTGCAAAAAATAATGAAAATGCTCGTCATAAACCATCGGAGCAAATAATAAATGAATCAAGTTCTATAGATTACACCCCAAATTCTGATGATGAGAATTCAACACAGGAAAGCTATAATCGGGGCACAAAAATACCGATGTATATAAAAAGGGATGTTGTATTAAAAAATACACATCGTACTGAGCACAGTTCAGATGATGCATATATTCACTTTAATGTACATGGGTTGATTGAAAGACTGCAGTTGCTAGTTACTGTTGATTATCACAACCATCGAGATATGCATAACCTAAATGAAATTATCTCTATAATATCTAAACTTCGACAAAAAGGAATTATAGAATAGAACGACAACAAAGTTAGATGGGGGTAAATATTTATACATATTTTTCGAAATTGTAAAATTGGAATAGTCTGCATCTGCATTTTGATAAGTAAAGATCGTAATAAAAATTACCGGAGAAAGAATTATATGTTTAGATGCTATGAAAATTTTAGAACAAGTTGTCAAAGAGATGAAAAAAGTTTATCAAACAATTCAACTAGCCAACATTTGAATGGTACGTCTAATGAATCTCTGGTAAATACTAAAATAGTGCAAGATAAACCTACACATGATAATGTTGATGCGAAAGATTAGAACATAGACTTCAAGTCAGACGTTTCTCACAGAAAAAGAAAGAGACAACTTAAATAGTATACTAAAGAGGATTTAAATAAAGCCCTTGACGAAATAAACAAAGAATGGATTACTGGTTCAGAAGCATCCGAAATCTACAATGTTCCAAAAGCTACACTCTATACGAAACTCAGAGCAAACGAAAATCATGTACAAAATTTGGATATGTATAGTACACATTTGCCAATTAAAAGGAGAAAAAAGTGACTTTTGTGTGTGTATCAGTTTTAATGAATAAAAATATATTTCTATGTGTAGTGTACTTGTTAAGTATTTGAATTGAAATATAAATATGGTTTCAAACGTTTTGGTTTTATTTATTTATAATGGTATTGTTAGGAAAAATACAATACATACTCGGAAGCAGTAGCAGAATCTTGGGTTTATGTAATATCATAGAAGTTGAACAAAAATTTTAAACTAAAAGGTATGTTTCAAACACGCAGTTGTACTCATTTCTATTAAAATTAAATGTAGCGGTCTTTGTTATAATTCTTTTCATAAAAACTTAGATACCCATTTCAATTGCGTGGACATTTGAAAAATTAAACAATACCAATGTATACTTTATATTTTATAACATAAACAAGCTAATATATACAAAAATAATGTCTAAATTCACATCATTCATTTCTTATGATAATAGTTGAGGTGGTTTAATTTTTACTTTAAAACTTACATAAAATATAAAGTATACATTGGTATTGTTTAATTTTTCAAATTTCCACGCAACTGAAATGAGTATCTAAGTTTTTATGAAAAGAATTATAACAAAGAGCGCTACATTTAATTTTAATAGAAATGAGTACAACTGCGTGTTTGAAACATACCTTTTAGTTTTAAATTTTTTTTTTGTTCAACTTCTATGATATTACATAAACCAAGATCCCGCTACTGCTTCCGAGTAATGGAAGTATTGTATTTTTATTGTATCCTAATAATACCATTATATAAAAATAAACCCAAAACGTTTGAAACAATATTTATATTTCAATTCAAATACTTAACAAGTACACTTCACATAGAAATATATTTTTATTCATTAAAACTAATACACACACAAAAGTCACTTTTTCCTCCTTTTAATTGGCAAATGTGTAGTATACATATCCAAAGAGACTTTTATAAATTCAGACCAATTAATTTCGCGCTAAATCTAACAAATTAGACAGTATTGTCACATATTGTGAATTTTATATATTACATTATAATAGCACCGAAAACATCCTGTATTTTCAATTGTGTACTAAAATTTACAACTGGTTAAGCATATAAAATGTACTTCATCCATCCAGTGCTTTTCAATGTGCGAATATTTGCTTGAATAAAGTTTCGTTAGCGTAACTGTTGTAGAAATATACTCCATTAATGATACTACAGATGTGTTAAAATTTGCCAAGTAGGTTGCAGGATTGCAGTTTACAGAATGCTATTATCCGTTTATTGCAAAATGTAGTTAATCCATTTCTATAAAGATTACATGTTGACAAGAATGCCATATAAAAATAGAAAAGCTACAAGCAACACATCGTACATCTAATTTGTAAAAATAATACATTTAGGTATTTTATTTGAAGAGCTTAAAAATATTACTTTATGCAAGTATTCTGCAACATTGCATCTTCAAGAATTAACTACAAAAAATTTCTGAAAATATTGCGGAAGGATTTGTCTTTATATTTGTAATGGGAGGAAGAAGCGGTTTTGCAACAGCGTTATATAAAAAATATGAATTTGTTAATATTGTGCAACATTGCTTACAGTAAGATAACCTGTTGAAAGAGCAAGTTAATAATAATGTTTCGAGGGGTTTGTGAGACAAACAAGCCGTTGTATTAGGTTAATGTGCATCTATCTCTCTTCTACACATATACCGGGTTGAGATAAAGTATGGAACCAAGTAAATATTTTTCAAACAAAGGACGATATTTAAAATAAGTACAATGAGGCAAAATGCACATGATGTGATTTTTTTTGTTATTAATGTAATTCCGGTTTAACCAAAGAAATACTAAACTTTTTTAATTCAAATGGGCTACCCTGTATACTTTTGTAGATTTTGAAAGGTTTTATTATTTCGAATTTGTACATGCCAAGGTTAATGGAAATAATCTGTAAAAATGAGAAAGTGTAACTCGGGAATTTATTTATATGCATAGTGTCAGGAGGTAAATGGCAAGCATTTTGAACGTTTGAAATGATTTTGTTTCGATTATTGTTATTCCCATTCTCATTAATTCAGTAAATGTAAAGCACTTTAGTGTCTTGTTTTTACAGATTATTTCCATAACCATGGTATGTACCAATTTGAAATAACAAGATCTATCAAAGTCTACAGAAACTACAGGGTGGCCCGTTTAAATTAAAACGGTTGAGGATATTTCCGGTTAAACCGTAAGTACATTATTAACAAAAAAATTACATCAGATGCATTTTGCTTAATGCACTTATCTGCAAAGTTTTATAAATATCGTCATTTTTATTTTAAAGATATTTTACTTGGTTCTATGCTTTGTTCCAACCCTGTATAATTCATATAGAGACAATCACCATGTATTTCATATGAGCAGAGCTTCCTTCATTTTTACATTTGTTTAAATGGACGGAAATTTTATTACTGGGGTTGTAGTTTTCTCGAACTTCATTTGCAGGACCTTGTTAATGATAAAATCCCAGATTTAATGCTCAATTGAAATAGATTTGAAGAATTTAGATCTATAGCTAAACATTTTAATAAAATTCTATTGAACGTTAGGTTAATAATCGTTTAAATTGAAAGGGAATCGAACTCGCTAATTACATATGTAGAAAAACCATTTTATATAAAACTTGTGGTAATCCTTTTAAATAATTCGAGCAAATGATTTCAAAAACCTTTGCTGATAACCGAATACATTTTCAACGCTACATTGAAAATGGAGATAGACTTAGGTACTTTAAATTGTACTAAATATACTTATATAGTTCTACAGGGTGATGAATAAGTAATCATTTCAATCTAGAAAATGTCGAAAATGATAATGAAAATTTGAAAATGACCGCGAATACAGTGAGGATTATGAAATTTAATTACTTAAGTACGAAAGCATTATTAGTATGCACGGAACGTAACAACTTTTTAAAGTTTCATCGCTGCAGCGGCCTTTTTTTGAGTTAATTGAGCAAAAATTGTTGACCAGAGACTACTCTTATGGTGTCTACCTTTAAATTTATATTCTGAGTTAGTCGTATTGTTTTGGTAGGAGTTTCCTTTACTCCTGACCGATTGTCGTTCAAGTTTACCCGGGACCACTGTTATTTTCAGGAAACTGTAACATTCCTTGAAAATGCTTATAATCTTATTTCATTTTAATGTGCTCCGTATTAGTAAATCCCACCAAAAGGGTTAAGCAATTTCCTTTCAAAAAAATATAACTTTTAGGTTACTACATTGTGATCTATGGTAAAATTATTTCGTATCATATATGGTTCATACTAGAAAGTTCTCAAATTAATTATTTCACATTGTGAGGTTAGACATGATATCATCATCGTAATTTCGCACTAAATTATTACTGTTACATGATTGATTTATTTTGATTCATAATGAATTCAATTGGCACGTTAGTGATATCATTGGCTGGGCATGAAGGCTTCACAGGCGATTAATGTTTACTACAATAAATCAAAGGACCCGGTTTCTGATGTAGTTAAGATATCCCCTACGTTTATGATATCGGGTGTTCGACTATGGATGGACACCGGTAAGTACTGATCGTATAATGTCGAGACAAAAAATTTTATGAGAAAAATGACCAAGAGAAATTGCCGTTAGAGGGCGCAATTTACATGTTAAACTAAAGAACTGGTTATAATCGCTAACTACCATAGTGAAGGTGAACCAAAAGTATGAGAATAGCGATCTTCATAAATTTCTACATAATTTTGGCTTAGCGCTCATTGGTCTAACTTGTCAAGTCAAGGGTGGGGAAAATTAAAGGCATTTGATTGGAAGAATACTTATAGTTTTGGTTTCGTTCAACCGAAATTGACCAACGTGGTGTCGTTTAAAAGAGCTTCATTTGTTATACGGCATTTTTTTGAAAATAGTGCTAATAGTGTTCATAAACGTGTTTGAATTGGTTAAATTAAAGCTTCATGCAGAAAAATTATTGTTTTATGAGCGGCTGCGTGCATGTTCATATTATGCCACAAAAACTAAATTAAAACTGGCTGCTGGTAAATATTCTAACGGTACGTTTTCACTGTTACGAATTTAGAGATAGACAGTTTTGTTTACACCTTGTAGTGACGCGATAGGCAAGAAAGTGCAGCACTTTTATGTTTCGTCTGCGCGACCCGGGGCACTTCCACTTTAACAATCAACCAGTTAGATATCTTCTTTTGATGTCTGGATCTTGACCTGGAAAGTAATTTTACTTCAGAGGTTTCAAGCTAAGAATAAATTAGCGAACGGAGCAGTTTTGTTCTTTAGCAAGCGAGTGGTAAGTCATTGACGCAAACTTTTTTAATTTAATTAATTGATGGAATTAATAATTTTAGCTTCAGTGGGGGGGGGGGGGGGTATTTATTTCGGTTTATGTTGTCTATTCAGTATTTTGCCTCTAGCTGAACCGAATTCCTTAGTGTTGGATCGTAGACAAGCAACGCTCAAATATTAATCAGACTTTAGTTAAAAGTTGTTCCAATGGTTTCTATTAGCATGCGATTGAATAAGGAAGCACTCCTGTGATGGCCGAAGAGTTTGATTTTAATACACTTGGGCGAAGACAACATTTATGTCCAGAGGGAAGTTTATTCAATCCAACAAAACCATCGCTCGGTTGCACGTTATCAAATGTTATTCTGCCTGTCGTAAAATAAGCATATCGATGAGGTCAACAATTCTAGTTTTCAGGTATTTATGCTGTCTTTACATTCCTAACCAAAAAGGACGGAGTTGGTCGAATATTCATTGACGATTTATAATTTTCCTTAAATCCCTAATGTTTCAAATTTTATTAACTTCCTATTCTAGAAAGATACAGTTGTGTAGCGGGAGATACGAAAGCAATACATTGGTCAACAACATATTTATTCTAGTGACGTTGTGTGGTAAAATGAAATATTTTCAAAGAATAAATCACAACATATCAGTATTTGTTATAAGCACATTTTTTCGCATATCTCTAGTTAGAAACGAGGTATCAAAACGCGGCTTCCCCATTTTTCCACTTTTAGACAGTTTTTCAGATTATTGGATAAAATAATACGATTCCATTTAAAATGTTCAAGAAAAAATGAAAATGCTTATTTTTTAAGCAGCGCCTTCTGGTAATAACTTTAATGAACGAAATAGAACAAACGAAGCTCGTTTGAGCATCGTTTGTTCTATGACAATTTTTGGAAATTGGCATACGTGGTGTCGTCTAAAAAGACGACACCACGTTTTCCAATTTCGGTTGAAAGAAATCAAAGATAAGTTTTCTTCTAATCAAATGCCTTTAGTTTCCCCCACCACTTACTTGACAAGTTACAACAATTACTGCTGAGTCAAAATTATGTACAATTTTACGAAGATTGCTATTCTTATACCTTTGGCGTATCTTCGCTATGTGAATTAGCGACAGTAATCGGTTCTTTAGTTTAACATGTAAATTGCCCCCTATAGCGGCGGAGACAGACATTTAAAAACTATTTCCTGCAATTTCTATTGGTCACTTTCCTCATACAATTTTTTGTCCCGACATTGTACAATCGATAGTGACTGATATATTGGCGGTGTCCATCCATAGGCGCATACAGATTAGATAGAAAATACGACAAGGTATTTTCATTTTGCAGTCTTAATTCATCTGTCCGAAGTTTGTTGAAGATGTCTCAAATTATTTTAGGAAGTAAACTAGAGCACTTCGTGCTAATCATTCAAACAATCAACATGAAACTTTAGTAGGTGAATTACCTTTGACAAAAAGGTTTCAGAATAGACAAAGTCGTTATATGTTCAAATTATATACTACCAAGTCGATTATTTTCAATAATAGATACATATTGGTCCCAAATTGACTACTATATGTTGGAGATCAACATATCGAGGGTTGCGAAGTCACCGTATGTATCTTATGGTATCTACCTTATCTACACTCAACAACTACTTATCAGGTATTTATGAATCCAGCTGAAATTATACAAGAAAGAGTTTGAAACTAAATATACATTTGAAATTCATTGCGTAAACTTATAAAACGTACCTAAGTACGTCTGCGTGTTTAGGTTAAGATTTTAGTTAAATAAATTATGGATATATTTAATTTTTAACACTTGAAACTAGATCAGGTATTTGTATGAAACCGTAAGCGTGCATAGTTAGATACAAGGATCTTGTATAATAGTGAAAAGTGTTTATATTAGGTACTTTAATTTATGTAAATGTATAGTTACAGTGTTTTTATAATAAACTATTTTGCAATTACCTAGAAGCGTGATCGAAACGTCAGGTTATTTAATAGTTGACTATAGAAACCTTTCTTTCAGTTAGTCATTTTAAATAGGTTTTTTAAGTTCTTATAGTTAAGGTTTGTTTTATGTTTAGACAATAGTCTATCTAAAATCACTGCCCTGATCTAAGATTTTACCACTATCTTGTTATTGTTTCTAGCACTTTTCCATAGAAACTCTGCGAGATTAGGCGGCGTATAAGATATTTCCTGCTAAAGACATATTTTGCATCCGATATCCTTTCGGGACTCTCTTCAAACACACTACACATCGCTCTGAGTTAGTCAACAACCATTTTGTTAGTACAGTCGGGGTTGTCGGTATTTTGCCGAAATAGAATTTTTAGCGTAGTACTTCACCGACATTTAATATTCTGTTCCAAGTTGTATGAGGAAATTAAGAATAGTAAGAAAATAAAACAAAACAGAGATATAGATCACAAAGCGTAATGAATATTTTTCTCTGCAATTTAAAAAAGGTGTTTAATTTAAGGCAATTTTGAAGACCAAATTATTGCGTGACGAAAGTACATAAAAGTTTTTTCTGCTGTCTATTGTGAAAATTTAGAAGAATACATAATTACATTTTTATGTCTTGTGTGGAATTATGTATTGTCAAAAGAAGCTAATTTAAATAAAAGTATTGCTTGAAATTATAACTTGGTTTCAAATTATATTTCTTAATTTAAATTGCCTTTAATTGGAACGATTGAGTTTTATGAAGTAAAATTCTGTACCATGGGTAATCTCTATATATTTTGTTAAGAGTTAATTTCATAATTTTCTAACTAATATTAATGGCATTTCAAGGAAGCTTTGTTTTTCTAGATTTTCTCATAGATAGACAATGAGAATATTTATATGTCAAGTACACATATATCATATAACTCTTCTGTACATTCTCTCTTTACCTGTCTATTATATAACTTCGCCGTTTGGACTGTTACGGAAATGGGAAAACTTAAAGTCGACATACATTTATTGCCTATGAAGGCACACTACTTTTTATGGCACGCGGGTAAGTAACATTTACTGTTCAACACATTTTTAATAAATTTGATTCACTTGTCTATACTTCAAGTATTCAAGTAACGTAGGTCCGACTATTTTGTACATCTGTGAAATCAATATTAGTCATGCATAAGCCAAAAGGTTGATCTGAAACAAAAAATTTCTGAAGGAGATAGATACGTACATCCGAAAACCAGTGATATTGAAATATCCTTTTCCACAACTGATCAAGTGTATGCTCAGAAAAAGTTATTTAGTTAATAAGGTGAAACGATATAAATGTATGCACTTTCTGAACCGAATATGTCGAAGAATACCAAAGTTAATTGCGGGCACCGAAGTATTTGGAAAAGACACAAAATTATTGGTAGAAAGCTGTTACAGGCGGAAAAGCTACTAAGTATATTATTTTTAGTAAAATTATAAAATGGGGGCGGCCTGTAAAACAAAAATTAAAGGGAAGTCATCGGCACTAGCTAGCGGAAGGTCGTGGATCATATAGAGGTTAAAATTTTGCAAAAAGGGCTAAATTACTATATTTTATACAATAAAAAAATTGGTCATGCTAGCTTAACTATAAAAACTTACTTACTAAAAATCGTCAATTGTTTGATGGCTTGCCTTCCAACGCAGAACAGCTCTTAAATTGGGGGAGAGAATCTCGCTTGTTGCTCTTGTTCCTTCGCAAGTATTAAATAATTCAATGGCACACGAACCCGGCAGGATCTTGTTGAACTTAACTTGTGCATCCCATGCATACAAACTTTTTATTATTTACTTTATATCATTATAAATCCGCGAACATACGGGAGTAACCCTCGCAAACTGGAAGAGTTAATTACTCCATTTCAATTTCATTATCGTGATACTAAGTGCAATATCATATCTGTGATGCCGGAGAACACTACCCGCGAACTTCTGTGACTACGTTTCTACCTTTTGACAACGAACAACCCCATTGGAATATCCCGTCTTTTGGCTAAAGCCTTAAGTTATATATTAATCCCTGCTCTAACCATTATTTACGTCATATTTCTGTTATCCAATGACTTAACAAAACCTCCCAAAAACAAGATTTCAGAAATCCAAATCCAACCCCTTTCTAGATGAGGGTCACAGAAAGCAATTATTTTTCTAAGGGTTTAACTATGTTGTATCTTCTTTGAATTTTTAATTATTAAAATGTGGACCATACCCATTAGCGACAGTTGTCTGCCTTTAACAAAAGACCGGTTAACCCACTTGAGCCGAAATGGATTTAAATACAATGGATGTCTCCAGACTACTTAAAATTACTTGCAATCTTTGAACAAATCAAATTGAAAATAGTTTGGCTATTTGTAATGTTTTGTTTTCTGTAATCCTTGTCAATCAACGAAATTATTAAGAAGATTAAGTTTTACAACTGAAAATTGCTTTTCCTTGTTTACGTTAAAAGGTACTATGCCATTTAAATTTATCAGATTCATCAATCTATAACCGACATAAGCTTTAAAAGGCTTATTGTATTGGGATTTGCAAGGTAGGACCATTAAATTATGATGACTGTCGCTGGAATTTATAATATTTAAGCCCAAAGCTATTTCTAAACCTGGTCTTTATTATGAGGGATGCTAACTAAAATATAAAAGTAATTTATTATGAAATTTTTGCCTATAAGTTACACAAGTTAATGAAATTTAATTAATCAGTTAATCTGTTTATAAGTTAACATTTCAAAATAATGCTACAAAGCTAAAAATCGCTTACTCAGGCAATACAATCATTATACATAGAGTAACTTGAAAATATCTGTATACAGTTTTCGTAAATGGCAGAGTTTTAAACCGACTGTTTATCTTTAATTTAGAAGTTGCTGTAAAAAGGATGAACATTAATTTATTCATGGTAACATGAAGTTACAATTAGTAATTTATAACTCAGAAATTCTTCGTCCCTCAATGATACTAACATAAGGGTGCAATATGCCAGTGTATAGCAAAGAAACTCCTGTATCTATAATCCGTTCCACGAGAGAATACAGTAGAGGGTAGGTCGTACTGAGAGCCATTTACACCGCTAGAGCTACATAAGTGGGAAATTCAAAATAGTTATTTAATCTTATTTATTTGACATTCAACATAACCAAACAAAAGATAACAATTTATAAAAACAATTATAATAGTTACTGTACATAAAACATTTTTTTAAATACAATACTTCGTCAATTTCAGAAATTTTCATTACATCCATATTAAATAAGTAAATGGCATCAGGCCATGTCGATTTATAAAATCATGAAGAATGTGGTTAAACTTTATAATAAAAGCCAGAAAAAGAAGTAGATGTTATTGTATAACTAATTTATAACGGACCTATATTGATATCACTTGTATCACTACCTGTATCCGAATTCACTCATCACTATTTTTAAACCACACCTTCTGCAATGCCAAATTGCGAATCGACTTTTCTTTCTTTCCAAGAATATGATTGACGCAACTTTTCCATACAGCAGAAATTACTCTTGTAATGCCATTTGGAAGCAGAGTTTATAAATCATTTAATTTGAATGTAGTGTTATGTGCAGTAACATTTTTACGTTAGTCCAATTCAATTTTATAGAATTAAAACTGCAGTGGTCGGGATGTAATCGCAGCATTACTCCAACATTATTTTTCATCAATACATCAACAATGTATGTTGTGAAATGCAAAATGCGGTACTACTTAACGAATTATAATAACTGAAGCTATAGATAACGAGCTTCAATTTTAATTACTTTATTTACAAGCCAATCCATAATATTTGCCTTTTTCCAGCATTGTGTAGGTATTTTCTCCTGACTTTATACTATGATAAGGTACATTATCCATCACTATCAAACAATCAATTTCTGAAGTTAACAAAATTTTCTAAAGTCATTGCTTAAAAACTTCACCATTCATGTCTTGATGGTAGTCCGCTAAAATTCATGTAACGGAATCATGATATGAAACCAATTTTATACAGCTGTATTCTTCGATTCATAAAGTAGAAGGCCCTGATCTACAAATCCTTTCAGTACCAATGTGTGTTATGATTAACCTTTTCCCAAGGGAGCTTTCATGCTCGACAAACCCTCCATAGCTGCTTGCCTAGCAATTTTAACTGTGGTATCATGCCAAACTTTATTTTTAACGTGTCCTGCATTCACCTAAGTTTCGTCCACTTTAGGGTTTTCTTTGAAGTATTATCTTATTAATATCAAACAGTTTCATCTCCAAGAAACAATTACTAGCTTTTCAATTAATATGGATTTTCTTGTTCTTGTATCATACTGAAATCTAATTTTTGACGAGATTCGATAAGGAATGAGTTACTGGGGTTTGATAACGAGTTGTCATTATTAATTTTGCATAGCATCTTTTGAACAGTGGGCTACTTATTACAAAGGTAGAAGAGAACATATCTTCTAATCATTAGAAAATCCATTTCGTCAATTTTTGTAGATTATTGGGCGTATTTCTCTTTAATAGGTGTTACAGTACATGACCCTTCAATTTATTTAATGATGCTTTATACAGTGCTTTGACCAATGTCAAGTTCTATACGGTCTGCTTTATAAGTTGCGTTTTTACGAATTGGTTCGACATGTTTCAACCAATAAGTGTATGCTATTAGCTTTTGACTACTTTTGGTTAGTCTCCTTTCGTATTTTTCAATGAGTGCGCCGCTTCGCCTTTAATCATTAAAATTTATTTCTTATTATTCACTATTTTACTTCCATCATCATAATACACGCCTGTGAAGTACTGGAAAAGTTTACTTTAATGTAGAAATAATACTACAGTGCGTTACACTATTTTTTTTATAGTGTCTTTACTCTACCTTATAGGCGGCCGAGCCCTGATAAATTATGAGGGGTTCCTGTCTAATGTTTAAGCCCAGGGCAAAGAGGATGGGAAATGGCTTTGAGTATAATAGGACCCTCTAAAGAGATCTTCCGGCCAGTTAAGCTTCTTCAACTTAGGGCAGAGCTACGAGTCAGGGTCGTAGGATGGTATACGATAATAAAAGTATTTTTAATGGACGCCACCGTATCTTAATAATAGCTATAATGAGAAACAATCCGAAGATAAAATACGGAAATCTTCGAAAAGAAAAAATATCCTTAACGAGCAAAACATAGAAATAATACTTACTTGTGACTGCAAACTAAAATTGGAACGACGATCTCGTACTATCTGAAAATTTAATCACTTCCTGATATTTTAGAACTAGGGCTACATTAGAGCCTAGTCACTTTATAAAAAAAAAAAAATTAAATTCCAAAAAGATTAACTAGTCAAGATTATACATAAAAAAGTTTTAAACACAATATCAATAATCTATCCTACTTCTCTACAAAAATTTTATAAATATGGTTGCTTGCTTTTATAGAAAAATTATTGTTGACTTCAATAAAAGAAAGCTTTAAAACAACTTATTGCACTTTCTATCGATTTACAAAAAAAATATATACATCATTTGTACAATTTTATACGTACTGAAGCTTTTTAGATATCTACTTTTAATAATGTCTACAAGTAGTCTATTATTATTTGTATGAATTTTTCAAGTGTAAATTTATTATAGTTTTTTAGGAGAATTAAAGTGTTTTTGTTAATATTCTACAACTTGGGTTTGTTACCTAAATAGGATCCTGTGTTGGTTTACATATAATTGATTAAATACATTGACTTTTCTTAAACTGCAGAACTACATTTTTAATTAATTTAATTTCTTGAATAAAAGGTCAAAAATACTTATGGTTTGAACTAATCTGTACTTTAATAGTACTGTCAAAAAAATTAGATTTTATAATGTGGCAAACAAATATTAACGTGTCACGTGCTTAGTTACGAGTACATTTTAGTGTAACGTTGTAAATTCAAATAAAGTTATCTTATAGAAATTTCTTTGTGTTCATAAGAACATTTATGCAATATCCAACTTTTAAATTCTGAACAAAAAATACGTGTACCAATTTAAATCACTATATAAAATTATAAAAATTATTATTACATTTCCAGTAAAGCTTCCGTGAAACGAAAATTGAATAAGAATTAGAGAAGACTCACCACAAATAATCCGCTAGACATCAGCTTTCGTCAACCATCGTATGTAATTACGACAACAGGTGCGCGCGGTTCACACGTGTACGGCTTTACAGCTTGATCTCTATACAAAACAAAATTTACGGAAAATTCCACCATACTCAATAGCAACATTTGATAATTTGAACTTTCAATAATGCATAACAAAAAATTGTGCTTCAGTGTTCCATAATGATTAGATACATAAAATTTAGTACTTCAGTACTCCATACATTACGTGTTTACATAAAATTTTTGCGTTTCAATATTCTATAACAATTAGCTTTACACTAGCGTTTTACTACTGTATCTATATAAAATTTGCGCTGAAAAAGAAACGAGAAAATGATTTGGATACAAAATTGAAATTTATTCACCTACCGTACGTTTATTTTACAGCAACAATAGTTCAATTAAACTATAAATCGGTGTAATGGTATACGTTGACACCATTTCACCTGCTTTTGGGACTGCATGTTTTTAAAATCTGCTGGCCCACGTCACGACAAACTTGTTTATCTGATCACATTCGGACGTTATAATGACGAACCTTAACCAAAGAGGCAATTTATTATTCAAGCACGCGCAGAATTGGATTGTTGCATCAACACATACACAAATAAAAGAAAACCTAAATTCTTCTTCGAGTCCATAGAAACAGGTGGAGTTCTAAGTAACAAATAGATATTATATTGCTAAAATAGGAATTTGATATTTTCTGTATAATAAAGAATTTTTGTTAAATAAATATTTAGAACAAAAACGTACATTAATGAAGCAGGTAATTGTATTCGTTACAAGTGTACTGGGAACGGTTTTACAACAATATGAATGTACGTAGTAAAAGCTGGAAGTAGTAATACAAAAAAAAAGAAGGTGCGTGTAGATATCAACTTTACAAACGAAATGTAGGACAAACATAAACAAATTTAACCAAACATAAACTGATCATAAAGATAATACATATACATAACCCTAGAATTTCATAGAATAAAATATTACAGAGAAGAATAAAATTAAATAGAATATAGTTGCTTAGAATTGACATTTGGTAATCCTTTGAAATTGAAATTACTTAAAATTTTTTGCAGAAGTCAAAATAGTATGTATATAAAGCTCTAGTTAATTATTTTATGCCATATGTCCCGTTTCAGATTTTATAGTGTTAAGTTTTCAATTGCAATTCATATATCTAAGTTTTGGAGAAAAACTTTCAAATAGAAGTTATTGGATATTTTATTCTTAATAATTCTTATCCTGTAGTTATTCAATATATCTTCACATATTATCAAAAAATTTAAAAAAAAGGTTTACTCTTTGTATCCAAAACAGCATTTGCCATACAAACGTGATGAACATTAAATGTCAAATGAAACATTTACGTTAATATATGAAATTATAAGTACTCGTAAGTACATACGCACAAATTTGAATTTGATATTTGATGTTCATAGTTTTCATGGCAACATATACTTTGGATACAAAAAGTAAACGTTATTTTTTTCTTTTTGAAAAAATGCCTTGCTATTTTGAGCATCTAATTAGTAAAATTTGTCGAGACTGATACAAGCCGAAACGAAAGCCACAGTATGATAGAATTGAAGACGAATGGCACATTTTAACAATAAAAAAATGATATATTTGTTGGTGCTACTTCGATATACATAAAATTTGCGGTTAAAATATTTCTCAAAAAAATAAATAATTGTAAAAAAGTTTACTTTTTGCATTTAAGCTAATTTTTTATAGCAGTTTAATATAATAAATCAAAAGTTACTAGAAAGCTCATGCTGTATTTCATATATTATAAAAGTCTGCGGCTTAAACTGATAGACCTTTTTTGATGGGTTGCAACAAGAAATTTATATAAGTTCGCTACCGGTCTGTTTCACAAAAATTAATGAACTTTGTACAGTTACTCGATATTACAAAGCGCTACATTGGTAGATCTTTCTATCTGATCAAAGAAGAATTTTGTTACACTCCTTTCGCCAGCTTCTACTTTATTGGTTTAATGGCAAATTGCCTTTTACAATATTCATCAAAACTAAAATTTATGAAAAGTTAAAATAATGATTACCCGACCGTGATTTTTTTGTCACAGCTTGAACCCAAAATCGTAATTTTTGTGCAGTGTAAATCTGTTTCATGTTTCAACCAATGAAATTGAATATTTTTAGTCCCGATGCTTTTCATCGCTTTATTTTCTCGTGAAACGAAGTATATAAAAGTATACCTAAGACAAAACATTGAAACTAATCTTTTCTTAAAGGCACCAGCCCCATTTTGGGTGGCAGTGAAACTAAGTCTTCCGACATAACTAGGGGTCTATTCCTTGGGTAGAACTATGAGAAATGGGGGGGTAAGTCGAAATCTGTTTGTAGGTCAAACTTAATCTAAACCAAATAGGCCCCACCAAGTCCGGACTTATTCATGATAATGGCATGGCATATTTCTAAGGGCGGACGTGGAGACCCAAAGAAAAAAAGATCGCCTTCGATGACAAAAACCTGTCTTAATAAAATAAGACGTTGTTCCTGTAAAAAATTGTAATAGTTAGATAAATAAAAAAGTGGAACACTATTTGTGTCCAGCAACTATACATAAAGAAGTGGTAAAAAGATATTTTCAATCTAAAGTTGGCATCAAAATTCTACTCATAAGGATGTTAGCTTTATGTATTTAGGTTTGATCATACTTGATCAAAATAAAAAACTTTAATCTTGAACCAATTGTTTACTAAAAAGAATCTCTTTTAAAATAAAATGAATTGCAACAAAAATTTAATTAATAACTGAATTACTTCATGGTTTTCAACTTCAGGTTTATCTAAATTATTTATAATCAAATATTTTACAGTATATTGTAAACTTGTTATACAAAAAAAACTCCGACCTGTGCAGATCTGTTCAGGCGGATGACAAATTAATTACTTCTAAAAATGTTACTACTCAAGTTTTTCTTTTTTAAATTACATGTGCAAGTTTTAGTTTCTAAAAAGCAGATCACAAAAATACTCTTGTTTACATAACTTGTGCTAAAGCTGTTCGAAGCATTTGCTTTCAAGAATACATCTGTCAGCAGTATACTACAGAAAAATAAGTGACGTCAGTAACACCTGTTGTTGTTACTAACGATTCATAATGAACCACGCGTGTTGTTTATCAAAACATCAAATCAGTGAATTTTAATCTCGACACTGGAAAATCCAGCTCAGCAATAGTTGAAACTTTTATAATATTCATGCTTTTACACATTAGAACAAATTAACGTGTTTTTAGTGTGAACATAAAAGGACTTAAAGCTATCACGAACCAAAACTGCATTTCTCGACCTTGAATGAAGGTACTTGTTATTTCATACAAAGATCACTTTAGTGTGAACCAAGTTCATACTAAAACAACTTCTACTATGGAGTTGCTCCACGTGAGAATCAAATAGGCCACGATACATTCGGCAGCCGCTGCAATCCGGATGTTGAATCACGCCGCCTCACCAAAGTAGCATCCTTACGTTGTATAACAAATGTTGGTTTTCATAAAATTGGTTTCTTAAATTTTCTATTTTCAGAGTTGCATTGTCAATTGTGGCATTATGTCTCGTCGCGCGCTATTCGAAGATGTGTCCTAACTCATCAAAGTTGATACGCAAATTGCCGGCCTGCAATTTTGATACATCTTATTGCTTCTTCCACGTTATGGCCGACTGATTCACAAAACTTAGCTCGGGCGACCGAGGCGTCCGAGGAGGCTTACAATTACAAACAGAACGCGCCTGCAAATATCTGTAAATGACACAGATATTTAACCACAAATAGAATACCAAAGGACGATGCTGCTTTAACGTATTACTTATAGTTGTTGAATGTAATTTACTATTGTTTTAATAAAAGTGTTTTATTATTCTCGCACTTTTATGAAGGGATTTATTAATCAAAAATAAAATTGTTACAAACATTAACTGTTGAATTTTTCAAGACTAGAGCACAAAATTGCGTTCTTAAATCTATAAAACAAATTAATTTTACTTATCATTTCATGACATCGTTTAAAATATTTTTTGAACGCTTTTTTAAATATAAACTGTAAGAATCCTTGCAATTGTCTGTATACCGGATCATTTCTGAATACCAAACTTAGTTGCACTAAGCAAGAATTTTATTCTTTCGGACAAAGTCAATGCACTATAAATAAAGTACCCGCATCTCATGCATGGACAAACTATTTTCTTGGAGGTCCGCATAATGTGTGTTCAAAATGTTTCGCGGGCCGTCGTGTCAATTTTTTTACATAAAACCACAACAATCTCACTGAACAATTTTTTTATTCCCCCAGTAGGGTAGCTCGTTACGCCTTTGTCCTCGGGTGCGCGCGCAGCGGGCGTCTTTGTTGTTAGATAGTATAGGGGGTGTGCAATAAACGTGGTGAATGACGTTAAACAATGTCAAATGATAAATGGGCACCCCCCGCCGGGCGTCTTTGTTGTTAGATAGTATGGGGGGGTGTACAATAAACGTGGTGAATTACGTTAAACAATGTCAAATGATAAATGGGCACCCTCGGCGTACCCCTCTAGGTAATTGACTGCTTCGGAGATATTTTTTAAGAAGCGTTCCCGTGTTAAATATTAAATAACATGGGGAAGGTGTTAAACATTTTTCAAAATGATGTGTGTAGAATGGAGTCCACGTTCCTTTGGGTGCTTGACTGCTTCGGAGATTTTTTTGGTAGGTTCAGCTAAAAATTAAACGCGGTGAAGAATTTTGTTATGTTAAGCAAAAACGTGCAAGTGGTAAAGAATTTCTTAGCGCTCCTCAAAAGCTATATTTTGTATTAAGTATCGAATAACATTTAGAAAATATACGAAATGTGATATAATAGATCTAATTTACAAAGTCTGCATTTCATTGCCAAGATAAAATAACAAGAATTTTCAGCCGAAATCTAGAATATAACCTCGTGTCTTTTTATTGTAATTATAGCTCTCTGGTAATATATATGCAAATCATATCGACATTCAACTTGTAATATAATGAATTTAATTAACATAAGGTGTGTTGCAAAAACATGTTAAGACAGGTATGTCGTATATTTTATTCTTGGTTACACCACCCCAAAATAATTTATACAATTACACTGAACTTGCAATCGGATCTAGCATATTATTTTAGCTTTTTTTATATTTAATTATACCCGTATGAATTTAAAATATAGGCAAATTATATTACCTTTCACCGCGTTTAATTTTTAGCTTTTACCTGCCAAAAAGAATCTCCGAAGCAGTCAAGCACCCAAAAGAGTACTACCTCCTTCAAAACGTGGACTCCATTCTACACACATCATTTTGAAAAATGTTTAACAACTTCCCCATGTCATTTAACATTTAACACGGGAACGCTGCTAAAAAATTTCTTAAAAGATATCTCCGAAGTAGTCAATCCCCTAGAGGGGTACGCGGGGGTGCCCATTTATCATTTGACATTGTTTAACGTAATTCATCACGTTTATTGCACACCCCCCATACCATCTAGCAACAAAGACGCGCGGCTGGCACTGCGCGCGCACCCCGAGCACAAAGGCCTAACGAGCCCCGGCGTATACATATCTTGCTTTGCGGCTTCTTTTTCAAAGCGGCATAGCTACCATATCATTCACCACGTTTATTGCACACCACTCATACTATCTAACAACAAAGACGCCCGGCTGGCGCTGCACGCGCACACCGAGGACAAAGGCCTAACGAGTCCCGGCGTATACATATCTTGCTGTGCGGCTTGTCTTTCCAAAGCGGCATAGCTACCACGTCATTCACCACGTTTATTGAACACCCCCCTATACTATCTAACAACAAAGACGCCCGGCTGGCGCTGCGCGCGCTCCCACAGGAGCAAATTTGCATACAAAGACAATTTTTTTCTCAAACCGGCGTATACATATCTTGCTGTGCGACTTGTTGTCCAAAGCGGCATAGCTACCCTACTTCCCCCAAAAAGAAAAGCATATATCAATGGGAACTATGCAGTTGTCCACAATAATCAACAAGTTTATTAAAATTTGGTAACAAATTGCTGGCATTAATGCGCAACACAGACTGTAAGTTGGCATCAGTCAGAAGTAACCTGTTTTTTGATTTATTTATTTTCACGGCAGAAAAGGTCTGTTCACGTATATATGTGGAGGTAAATATAACAAACATTTGTCTTGCAAAGTCTTTCAACTGTAAAATTTTGTTGGGTTCAGATGTGAATAGAAATTCGACAAAGTTTTAGTAGCAAAGTCTGCTTTCAATGCACCTTCTGCCTGCAAGTCGATGAGTTCTGTTTGGAGAGGAACTGGTGTAGTTTCAACCTCACATCTAAAGGGAGATGCCAATATGTTAAATTGTGGTTCCAGAGATTTGAAGTCCACAAATCTTCTTCTCAAGCATTTTTCTTGCAAAGTCTTTCAACTGGGAAATTTTGTTGGGTTCGGATCTGAATAGAAATTCGACAAAGCTTTAGTAGCAAAGTCTGCTTTCAATGCACCTTCTGCCTGCAAGTCGATGAGTTCTATTTGGAGAGGAACTAGTGCTGTTTCAACCTCATATCTAAAGGGAGATGCCAATATGTTAAATTGTGGTTCCAGTGATTTGAAGTCCACAAATGTTCTTACGAATTCCTCATTCAGTTGGAAATCTGACCACTATATTTTTCACAATATTCAGCCAAAACAGTCTGAGTCTGCAAAATTGGGAAATGAGCAAAGTTTTCTGCACTAAATTGTTTAGTAAACAGACCCAGTTTGACTTGAAATGTTTTTATAGCCACATAATTCATGTGCAAAAACACCTTTACCTTGCAGTTTCGTATTTAATTCATTCAGCTTATCCATGACGTCAACAGCAAATGCAAAGTCACAAAGCCATTTTTCATCTTTAACTTAACCAAGTCACAGAAATCAATAGAAATACTTTTCATATCTAAAAATAACATAATTTCTTCTTTTAGGTTCCACACTCGTTTCAATACTTTTCCTAAGCTTAACCAGCGAACATTAGTCCATACTAATGTTCGCTGGTTACGCTTAGGAAAAGTATTCAAACAAGTGTGGAATCTAAAAGAAGAAATTATGATATTTTTAGATATGAAAGGGTAAATCAGTTAATTCTGATTCCATGTCATCAAGGAAGGTCTGAAACTGTCGGTGATTGAGACCTCTTGCTCTTATTAAATTTACAACACGCACCACAGGATTAATAACGTGTTTAAAATCAAAAACAGACTTACAAGGGCCATTTGACTTTTGAAGACTTCCGCACTAGCTCTGAACTCTATCTTCAGCGGTTTAGAGAGACTATCAGGGGGGTCAATTGGGTAGGGCGCTACTGTACTGTAATGTGTATAAAAACAAGAAATATCGCTATGAAAAATACAGGAACCTTAACGAGTATATTCTGTTGTAAAAATACAAGATTTTGTATTTTTGTATGGTACTACTTTTATCCTGAAATAAAATAAAATACATAACATAATATTAGAGACAGCAACTTGCGCCTCAAAATAAAATCAATAAATCAGACATGGTTTGTACATCTATGATTTCTTTCCTTTGTGTAGTAGTGCATGAGCACTCTACTTATTAACCTTATGCACATCTGGTTTATATGTAATTCATAGAATCCAGTAATAGGCATGGACAAAATAAATACTATTGCTTAAGTGTTTCTACGAATGTTTAGATTTATAAAGAAATTAAGACTGCTAAGTAAGTACACATATATTAACTGAAAATTATTTCTGAATTATTTTGACCGATAGTTATTATTAGTTTCAGAATATTCTATTAATTTTTATATTTATTATTACTCTTGGACAATTTAAATAAAAAAGAAAAAGCCCCTAAAGCAAATAGGCACTAAAAATGTAATTAACATGATTATGAGATTTTTATGTCACCTTTTCAGTACTGACAAAATGACTCACATACATACAAAATAAGTTGGTAATAAGATCTTTCAAATTAGTAAAGTTAAACTTCGTAGATAGTTATCGTGTATAAACAAGTGCATGATTGTGTTATTCGTAATGCAAATTCATAAAATTTTTATTACATAGACAATTTTATAAAGCATAAATTTTGGTAAGAAGCAACGTTTGAAAATTAAAATTTATAATTAAACATTATCACAAAGATGTTAAGTTTCATGAGTTCAAACTACCAAGGTTAGATTTATACATGACGTTAAACGTCAAACAGGTGATTGCTTTACTAATGGATATCACTTGCCACCTTGACCTCAGGCTTGGCGGCTTGCACCATTTAACAAACAAGTTCAAACCACACGTGGACTTCCAGCATTTAACAAACATAAAAAAGCAGTTGCCTCGTCGTTATAACAAAGCCTCTTAAACTAGAACCACATTGTAAGTTTCCAATGCGTAATCGCTTTATACGCAATTACATTAACTTCCTACAACCATTAGTCAGCTCAATTATTGCTTCTCAATTATAACAAAATTTCCATGTTGAAATTTAAGGAACGCATACATCTTAGACGCAGTAAATATTTAACAGCCTAGTTCGACCATTTTTGCTTCAGTTATTTAACGTTATATCTTCCGTGTTTTAGCGTTGCTTTAATTTATTTTAGTTCATCAGTTCTTTTGTACGTTAGTTTTAGTGTTGCGCTAAGAAAAACCACGTACTATTAGTTTAAATTATTTAAATATAAAAAATACAAACCATGATGAGTTTCAAGCAATCGGATCGATGGATTTATTGAAACTAAATTGCGACTCGCAGGTCAGCTTTAGATATGAACTTCACCATATTGACGATGTAAGGATCAAAAGCCAATTGGTCGACTCGTCGACAACAGCCTTAGTTAGCAAGCAGGTGCGCGCCAACACGGTATACGATATCACCTTGGAGATACGTTGTAGAAATTTTACAATACAAACTGGACATTTATAACTATGCGCCTTATTTACTATATGATTAAAAATATAGAAGGACAATAATTAGGGTGTTTTGAAATTATGGTACTCTGTTTTTGATTCTGTATTAATTGTAGAAGTATGATTTATATTAAATTATGAAAGTAAATTTAAAAATTTTATAACACAACACATAATTTTTATGCGTTAATTTAGCAGAGGAAAACGAACTATTACAAGTGTCCTCTAGGTGTGCTAAATGCGGTTTTCGATGTGTCTTTCTCGTCCATTTCTACTTGGTAATATCCTGATGCAAGGTTTAATCTTGAAAAATATTGACACTTTCCTAGTTTGTCTAAAATTTCGGTGATATTGGGTAGTGGATATTTGTCATCTACCGTTTTTTCGTTTAGCTTTCTGTAGTCTATCACCATTTGATATTTTCTCTAGCCTGAGGCGTCTAATTTCTTCGGTACTATTAATACGGAGCTGCTCCGTGTTAGATTATATCTTGTTCTAATAAATTTGCTACTTGTCTATCGGCTTCTTCTTAGCTTGCCTGAGGTAGTCTGTATGCTTTTGTAAAAATTGGCTTGTCTGTTAATTCTATATTGTGTGTGACTGTGTTGGTGAAGGTTAAGGGTATTCCTTCACAATGGAATATATCGCGGTATTCAAAATATAAGTTTTTAATTGCTCTCTCCTCTTCTTTGTTAATGTCGGTGTTGAAGCGAATGTTACTTAAATTTTCTCTTAGCATCTTGCCATGTTCTATGGGGTTGTAATCGTTTTCTAAAACTTCATCTACAAGTATTTCCATTTCGTTAAAATTTAATTCTTCTACGTTAATTGGGTTTTTTAACGATAGTTCTACGGGGTAGTTATTTGGGTTTAGAATTGTTGTAGCGGCATAATTATCTTTTATTTGTACTAGGGCTGTGGGGGTTTCTACTCCTTGTTGAAATGTGAAATGTGGTTTATAATTCCTACTTGGTTTTTTGAGTTTACTGGGATTTTTATTTGTTTCTGGGTACGGGGTTCTATGGTGTATTTTTGCTCGGTTTGGGCATTTTGGAATTTAATGGGGGTTTGCTCGTGTATGATTCTTAATAAACGGTTTTTTATATCAATATTGGCTCATAATTTTCTTAGAAGGCCCTTCCTATTAGTCCGTCGTATTTGTCGTTAAACTCGAAAATACAAAATTTGTGTTTCATTTTTATGTTGAAGGTGTTTGGTAGGGGTATATTAGCTATGAATTGATGTAGTGTCGTTTGATGGGCTGTTTTAATTTTAAAGGGCTCTCTCTACAAAATCTAAATAACGTTTTTTTACGGTTCGGGGGCTAATTAGTGTTTTTGAGGATCCGGTATCGATTAATAATTTAAGTTCTGCGTGGGGTATTTCTATATATGGCAATACTTGATTGAAATTATTTAAATTGATTACGTTTGGTCGTTTATAAATCGATCTATCTGAAAATTTGAGCACGCATTTTCTTCGTCGTCCTCTTCGTAATTTTTGCATGGTTCGTCGTGTTCATAGTTTTCTAAGTGGTTTGATTTATGGTTAGGTTCTTCTATTTCTTGGTGAAATAGTTCTTCCGAGGTAAAGTTTCGTTTTTGGTTATGGCTTGGTCGGATTTGCGATATCTTTGTACTTTGTCTGGTGTTAGCAGATGAGGTGTCCATAGGAGTTGGTTCATAGTAATTGTTAGGGTTGTTATTGTTATTTATCATCCGTGTATTTCTAATGGGGTTTGCGTCAAATGTTTGTTTTTGTACGTTTATGTTTTGGTTGAATCTTGGTGGAAATGCAGGTTTGTAAAATTTAAGTTAAATGTTGGTCTCGGGAATTATCTAAATTGATTATAGAAATTTGTGTTATTAAAATTCGGGTTGTTGATTCGCGATTGATTTGTTTGTGCGTTAAATGGAGTGAATTGTTTGTCTTGCGGCTTGTATGCTTTTTATTGGAGAATAGCTTTTATTCGCGTTAGGGTTATATAATCTGTTTCGATAATGCATTACGTTTTCTTCTTCTATGATCATATTCATTGCTTCTTCTAAATTTTGGGGATGTTGAAATCTTATTTTATTTGATAATCGTTCTGGTAATGCGTTTATGTAGGTGTGTAGTGCCATTTCGTAATACATTTATGTCTTTAGTAGGCGGATATTTTGGTGAGGTTCTTCGATTTTTAGTTTTGTTAAAATTAAACTTTTACGTCTTTACATTTTATTCCGAATTGATATGGGGATTGGTTACTTTCCATTTTAAAGTTTATTAGATTGCGGATTAGATAATTGATGTTGCGTTGGTCGCCGAAATATGCCATCAATATGCGTTTAAAATCTCCCGACTCTTGTAAATCGTCTCGGCTGGCTATTAGCGTTAGTGCCCGTCCTGTCAATTTACTTATTAGCAGGCGTAAAAGTAGTACATTTCTTTCGTTATCTTCTGGTTTGTAAAAGGTTTTCAAAAATATTTCACACGCGGTAATGAAATTGCCATTGTTACGGGTTGTTCTAATAATTAATGGTTACTTTTTGTTTTAATTAATTTTAAATTTTTGTATAAATTGAGATTTATTTTACAATTTGTATTGTTACCTTTTAGTTTGGTGTGTTAGTTTTCAGTTTAGATTGTGTTGGGTTATTTAAAGAATCGTTTTACCTATATTTCGTACGTAGTTATACGGTGTTATAATTAAATTGAGGAACTTGTGTTTGGTAATGTCTGGTTAATTGCTGTAGTCTTAAATTTGTATATTTTTATACGTCCCGGATTTTATTTTATTTTATTTCAGTCCTGCTGATTAATTGAGTCAGCGTTAATTGTCTCATCTCCGTAAGTGTTAATTGATGAGTGCATAAAAGTGCTTCCTTTCAATTGTATTCTCTAGTTACCTTGAATGTCAAAATACAAAGTTGCAAGTTTTCAGTCTGCCGATTCGCTACAGTAGTTGCATCAATGTCACCTTTATAATTTATACAATAAAATTGTTTAAATATAAAGTTTTAGTCTACTGAAATGTTTTTATTTTCAGTCTCGGTGATAAATTTAAATAAATTGTGCAATGCTTTTGTATAACTAGATATCCTCGTACTAAAAAATATTTAATTATACTTCACAGTTTCCTTTTTTTGAATAAGTTTTATTCGCCGATGGTTTCGGGTAATAATTTGTGTAAGAGTCGCGTTATAAATTTGCACGCTTTATTTCAACTTGTGATGGGTTAATTTAATAATAATTACAAACATGTTTCTACAATTACGCACTTCGGTCAATTCGTTGCGTTTCATAAGGTTTTGAATAATCGTTTCTATAATTATAAGAGTTGCGTTTTGTACATTAAGCTGTCCGTGATAAAATGGTAAAATTAATTGCGATCTATTTTTTTCTTTCAGACTTGCTGAATTGAATTCATTTTTGTTTCGTATTAATAATAATTCGTAATAATTGTACTAATTTGCGCATGTAAATGCGTCTTTTCTGGTTCTTTTGTTTTAAATTTCTCTTGTTTTAAAAAATAAATTCTCTTAAATTAATTCTTGTGTTTAAAAATAATTTCTCTTAGTAAATTATTTTCATAAAATGGCATAAATTGCAATAATTAAAAAACTGTACATATATAAAATAATAAAAACTTCCTTTTACTAGCTAATATCAATAAATTTGTAAAAAAAATAAATTGTTTTAGGAAAATGAACTTACACTTACACTTACACTTTTGTTTTATGGCTGTGGGCTCGGTCGATTCTTGTACTTCGTTCACGTTTTGTTTCTTTGGGCTCGGTCGATTCTTGTACCAAATTTGTTTGGTTGGATTCGGTCAATTCTTTGTTTGGGTTCTTCCACATTGGGAATTGAAATTCTTGGTTACCAGTTCATCGATTTTTGGATTCGTATTGCCTTTCTGTCGGACCTTGGGAGCGGTCTTTTTAAAAACTTCCTCCAAAACTTCTTGTAACAATTTATTTGGTTAAACAGAAATTGCAATTGAATTTTGACAAACTGGATTGATTTATACTAAGTCGAAATTTTAATAATAATTGGAGTTTAATAAGGGCGAGTAGCCTAAGCAAACTGCAATGTTAAAGCTGAAATACTCAAGACTGACTGATGGTTTTGGGGTTCCCGGGGTATTTATGTTGTCCCTGCCCCTCACATGTCTGTGGGAACTTGCAGAGCTCATGTCTGCTTATTTCTTAACTCTATTCGTTATACAATGTAACAATCTTAATTTCTAAGTAATCTCGGTTTCTTAACCGTCTGTGACCTGCACCTGCAGTATCACTTACTACCTGGAATAAAATGGATTACATCTGTTCTCACAACTTGCTAGTGAACTGCTAATAACCTTTCTGATTTATCCTTGAATATACATTGTTGCATATGCTTAAGTTTTCTTTAATAATTTCTAATAATTCTTATTAAATTCTATTTTATTATACATATATAGTTTGGGGGATACATAACTTGTGTAAGTTAGTCAAAATTCCAAGAACTGCATTGAATAAGCAAAAAGTCTGTATTTATAAAATAAGATACAAAAAAAGTTGAACATACTTGTACTTCTTAATTTATTTTAGGCATAGCTTCAGTACATCCGTTTATGGCAGTTTATGCGAAGCAACTGGGATTTTCTGGGATTATAGTTGGAACAATCTATGCTGTATTGTCCATTGGTAAAATTTATTTAAATCTACAGATGGGGAGTGTAGCAGATAAATACAAAAACCAAAAGACATTATTTATAATTATACAGGTGGTATGCGCTTGTGGATTTCTTAGCTTACTGTTCCTTCCAGCCCTTCCAAAAAATCATCCAGTTATGTTCGTTTGCAGTAGTAACGAAACTACAATAGATATACAGGGCACATCAACTTGCAAGGAACAAGTATTCAGTACCGTCAATACGGAGATAACGTGCAAGGTAAGTGAACGTCTACAGTATTAACTGATAATTTACTTTTACAGCTAAGTTGCCCGTCTCTATCAGAAAGTTGGAAAGAGTTGTATAACCTAACGAAAAATACTTTTGAGGCACGCATATCAACAAAAACATTGAAAAATCATGAAAAACAATTACAACTTCCTGTTAATCACCTCATCGCCAATGCAATCGAGTTTAGACCATACTGTAGTAATGAGAGTAGAATTAACACTGAATGTGACTCTCATTGTGATCTACTAGTACTCAACGAATTGGTTTCAAAGCCAATGGTTTCAGACAGTAACATTTATGCTTACTACCAATTCTGGTTCCTTTTTCTTTCATTTTTTATTTGTATTGCTGGAATTTGCCTTTGTTTTAGTTTTGCAGATGCTATATGCTTTCAAATCCTAGGTAAGTTCCTACTTATTATACTTTTAAATTTTCTGGACGAAAAAGAATAGCTCAAAAGTTTGGTGTTACAATTGGATAACGTAAATTTGTAATAGGATATGTTAATGTGACATCTTCAAATATTAAGGGCGGGTTCTAAAATCTGAGAGTGACGAGCCTTCACACTCACACTGACCTCTCTTGTCTCATGGAGCGTTTAAATCGTATTCGTGACTGATACGATACGAGTTCCTTTTTTTGCTCTCGTAGTCGTTTGCTACATATGCATTTTAACTACTATTGTAATATTTTTAGGTAGAATAGTCATAAAATGTCCTTAGTAATTTACATTTATTCGCTATCTAGATCCGTAGACGACAGCGTACTTGCTAATTAATTATTAGTTATTAAAATTTCTTAATGTAGTCATATTTACTAAATACTCAAATGTACCGGTGAAGCCTTATCAACAGGGCTGCAATGTGAGGTGCTTGATTTTATTCCTGTAACAATAATTAGATTTGAAGTACCGTAAATTTTTATCCTAAGGTTACTAAACTGAACACTCAGCTCAGAAGCTTTCCAATGAAATAACCAAGATATGATTGATTGCTTTTAACATGCTTAAGCAACAAACTTTGATACAACATTCCGTTTTAGGTTACTCATAAAAATTCAGAAAATAACAGGGGTAATTGAGTGAATGCAGAGAGGCTGCACAAAAAAATAAATTTGTTAAAAATACGTGTTGTAATTTACAGTTTAAAGAGTATTAAAAAAGAAACTTAAAATGAGCTCTAGTTCTGTAGGCGTTTACAATGTACCTTTAAAGTTTAAACAAATTTTTAAAGTTCAACTAAAAGGCCAACGAATATATAACAAAAGTGAAGTACACCTCACAGCTAGAACAACATTCAAAAACAGAACCGCCAAGCAAGGAGCATCTTGCGCCAAGTCTAAAGTGGAAAGTTCATAAGATCGACTGGCGCAGAACACAATTCGAGCCGTATAACTCACCCTGAGATGAAACTAGAAAAATAATGCAAGGGCAACTACTCACTACTCTAACTTATATCTTGAAACAAGTAAAATGAGTTGTCTTAAAGAAAATTGTAACAATAAAAATGCCCTGTTACAATACCTACACTGTAATCTTAGTTTATATTATATTGTAATTGAGTTCACCGAGTTTTAGGTTTATTTTCTTTAAGCGTTGAGCACATACTAGTGTTCAGTTAATGTAAGTATCTGTATATTGCTGAAAGTTTGGTTAGTATTTATTATTCGGTTGCCTTATTTATCTATTCGAAATATAAATACATACGCAGATTTCAGTGATATTGTGAAATTATCCGTCATTACCGTATGTGTAATTACTGTTATAATTCCACACAATTATAATAGTTATTAGACTCTAAATAACTAATTATGAAACTTTTACTATCAGCCTCTACGTCACCAGGAATCTATATAAGCAAGTAACGTGCATTTTTTGTAGCTCAACATTTTACGCTTTACTCAATTCGTAAATACACTTCTGTAACTATTATTTCTATTCATTATATTTATTAACTCGTTTGCGAATAATCCCTTTATATTATATTACGCGATTATCGACTTTTACTCTCCACGATTTGATAGTGTGGTTAGAGGATCGAGATTGAAACACATCCTTAGGCGAATGCGTCCTATTATAATGAGTTGGTATTATCTGTTTCTGGTTATCGATAGCAGGTTGTTAAAGTAAACACCTGTGAAAACAGGATTATTCTTGCGGGTTCCTTCGAAAAGTGAGATGTGGTACGAACTATCGTGGCATACCACGCCGTTGATATTTATCTTTCTGTACTAAATGTTTTGAAAAATGAAAGAAATAAGTGCTTTTTCACTTAAAAAGTACGAGTGTAGTTTTGTGAGTATGTGCTACATTCAACGTAGTTTTAGATAAGTACCTGTTTGCTTTTTATGTCTTACGTATTGTAGGAGTTGTACTTTGAACACTTAAATGCGCACAGACTGAATTCGTATATCTAAAATAATCCTACTATTTGTGAACTTTTAGTTTTTACTTTTTACTTTCTGGTACTCAGCGATAATACTACTTCGCCTTAAAGAAAATAATAACCTGTCGTATTAAGCAACGCCGTCGCGTGCTGTGAATGTTAACGTCGCTACAATCTGCTGTTTGTTCTGTTATCAGATTCTTATTTGGTATTTACTCTTACTAAAGTAGTTGAAAATGTGAGGCGACATCGTTAAACAGATAAAATTCGTCAATGTATAGAGCAATTATATCTCGTGTTACTGGTGTCTGATTTTAACTTTCATATACTAACTGTACTGATATCTTTTCTTAAGTTAACAATCTTTAGCTCCAAACCTGTATCTAATTTAAATGAGAGAATTTGTAAGAAGTTTAATAATTTAAAAAAAAATACTAAATTTGTAAAAATTATGAATGAAGTAGTAAATTTATATTAGCTAGGGGTTTTGCTTCTGACCCTCAGTCAGACAAGTTATAACAATTCATTTTGCTGTAAGCGGTACAAACGATAGTGCTATCGAGTTCCGTCCCAGTCGGCCGATTAATGTTTTTCTTTTGGGCCATTTCATATTTTCAGATATCAAACTTGTTCTTTGAATTACTGAACCATATTATTAACTCTATTATATTATAAATGCTACTATGCCTAATTTCTGGAAACATTGTGAAAATAATGATAATTGGTAATTTAATAATTGTTACTGATGTATTACAAAAGTCAATTTGTTTGGTTGAGCATTCTAGATTATTTATTAAAGTGAAATTACTATATCTTACTCTTTTATTTGGGGTTGTGAACTCCAGGTATAATTATGAACATTTTCTTTATTTTACAGAAACAAAAGAAAATAAAAGTAAAAGTTCTAAACAAAGTTCTTTGGGAAATTCCCACAGATATTATGCAGACTAGTGTTCTGTATGAATTCTTTTTCTTTTCTTTTCTTTGAACGGACTAGTGTTCTGCTATTTGATAAATATCTATCTTCATTTTATGTTTGTGCTAATACTGTATTTTATTTTTGAGCTAGGTAAATTGTTGCGGGTTTCCTTATTTTTCTTGCTACCCCCGACTCTCGCTAGCCGTGGCACTCCCCTTTTTCCCTTGATTAATGATAACCTGATCATTTACTTTGTCATAAAATTTCTGTCGTTCAAATTGGGCGTTCACTTAAAACTACCCGTGGCAAGCAGTATCTCTAATAACTTATAAACTTAGTTTTCAAGTCATATTGAAACTAGTTCACTTCTAGACTTCTCCTCCTTTAAGCTTTACGCTTGTGAATACTAGTTTTAAAGTGTTATTGTTAGACGACGCATACTTGTAGTAAATAAATTAATCGTTTTTACGACGAGAATCACACAAACGGCACTGCAGTAACATACACCCACTGTAACCGTGTAGGGTACATAAAATAACGTAATTATAGAAGCATGTTACAGGTAAAACGGTTGTTAATTCTGGATTTAAATCGAAGTGGGCAAAGGTATCTGTGATCAAAGAAATTAAAGGAGTAAATCGCGAAAGTATCTAGCGTATGTCATAGAGAACACAATAAAAGATAAGATGTATCTGTAAATAAATTCTTATGAAAATAATAAGAGCTTATTGGCGAATACAAATCGAGCTATTAGTTGTATAGCCATTAACAAAACAATAGCTTTATTATTTCACAAGGGAAGGAAACATCCACTTACCGGTTTCAGTTTCTTTAAGCTTCGTCAGAGTAGATTGGTTTCCAACAACCCTAAGAAGTAATCAAAGCTATTATTTATACTGATATAATTTCGAAGGAATCTTTGTACTATGGCAAAAGTAAATAATATCGCCATCAGGTGGTAAAACACCAACACTACTAAGCGTGGAAGTACAAAAATTGATCCGAAACTACATCATGGTTCTATATATATATTGTAAAGTAAATATCGGGTAGTAGTCAATTTGGACAATTAGTAAACTCTTTTAATCAATTCAAGCTTTCAAAAAATTTATTTTTTTTATCAGGAAAACTATAATAAGAGGATTACAAAATTTCTTGATACATAAGTTGCTTACTTACGATTATACAGTCTATTTAATAAATAAGTGGAACATAACAGATATTAAAATACGTTGCCGAAATTGATGAAAACATTCCAAACACAATAACTAACTTAAATAATAATTAAATTAAGTGGCAAAATGATTAAGTACTAGTAAAAATGCAATTAAAAAGTTAATAATTTAGAATTATTTTGGAAAATGTCAAAATATACAATACTTTTGACATATCAATTATGTCATTAGCAAACATAGATAAAAATAATAACTAAATCTAAGGAGTTAAACTTGAAGTTAAAAGAATTTATAATGGTACAAGAATTAGCGCAAATAACTGGTTACTAAGATATACGATCCTTGTTATTTTTTATAACGGAAATAAGATGCGAGTAGATACTACGAGGTTGATTTTTATATTAATGGATGAAAAGAATTATAGTTGAGATATCTACCTGAAGAGTTAGGTTTTTTGTACCAATCAGTAACTAGTAACTAGTTATTTGCGTTAATTCTTTTACTTTTATAAATTCTTTTAACGTCAAGTTTAACTCGTTATATTTAATTATTATTTTTATGTATGTTTGCTTATGACATAATTGATATGTCAAAAGTATTTTATATTTTGACATTTTTTAAATTAATTCTAATTTATTAACTTTTAAATTGGTTTGTTAGTAGTATTTAATCATATTGCCACTGAATTTAATTATTATTTAAGTTAGTTATTGTGTTTGGAATGTTTTCATTAATTTCTGGAACGTGTTCTAATATCTGTTTTGTTTCACTTATTTATTAAATAGATTGTATAATCGTAAGTAAGCAATTTATGTATCAAGAAATTTTGTAATACTCTTATTATAGTTTTCCTGATGAAGAAAATAAAATCTTTCGAAAGCTTGAATTGATTAAAAGAGTTTACTAATTGCCCAAATTGACTACTACCCGATATTTACTTTACAATATCTAATCTTTATAGTCGAAATCCACCTAAGATATATATATATATATATATATATATATATATATATATTAATAATAATCGACTGTAAAATATATACTTTTTACAGTCTATATTTATTAGGAATTATAACTTCTTTTTTCTATTCGAGCTTTCGAAAATTTATTATTTTCTTCGTCAGGAAAAGAATAATGAAGCTTTAACAATTTAGAATAGGTTGTAGCATCGAAAAGTTTTATGTGAGATTATGTATAAAATAAAATAAACTAGGTAACAATTATTAGATTAAAAATTAATTTGACAGGATTTTGAAAATTAATTTTAATCTAATAATTGTTACCTAGTTTATTATTATTTTATACATAATTCACATAAACTTTCGATGCTACAACCTATTCTAAATTGTTAAAGCTTCATTATTCTTTCCTGACGAAGAAAATAATAAATTTTCAAAGCTGAATAGAAAAAAAGTTATAATTCTAATAAAATGCTGAATCTAATATATCCAAGTATTATAATATATATATAATATATATATATATATATGCTATGATATAAAAAGCCCTACAATCCCCACGATTGAAAGTACTTTCTTATTTGCTATGCTATGAAATAGCCTTTTTGGATTTTAAGCCCTTAGATGGGCGCCATTAATTATTGATATGATATAGCCTATTAAGCCCCACGTTTGGACGTTATTTTTAATTGCTATGATATCCCTTATTATACGACGATAAAGATTATTTAACCCTTACTCTTTCTACTGTTTATATAAATTTAAATGATCCAAAGATTACACAATATAATGATTGATAATAATATGTACAATTTTATATAAATTCAAAATATAGCCCCTGAATAGAACATTAACATTTACCAAATTTATGATTTCGTGAAAGCCAACAAAAATAACTTTTAATTACTTTTAAGTACTTTCGAACGTTCTAAGATGCTTTATCTGTTTTCAAATTCTCAAATGACCTTTTGTTGACTCTTACAGACATACAATATATAGCAAATATTAAAATTGAAAATCTTTAATTAATAAAATATTTAACATCGCTAACCTGCGTTTTCTTCCTTGTCACTGGAATTGCCTCAGAATATCTGTGTTCCGCATCCCTTGCTGCACTCGTTCTACTTATTGCTTGTAGTTTCCCTCGGATTCTATAAGTTTCCTTACTTTTGTTTAATTGGTCGTATTTTCAGACGTATTTTTATATTCTCCTTTTAGAGGTGATTTTAGAAATATATTCATATATTTAATTTAGATGTGGGACGGTATTGACTTAGATCAGTATCAAGATATTAACTTAGATCTGTATCAAGATATTGATTTAGATTAATATCAGGATATTGATTTAGAGCTCTGAATTGTAAAATATTAGAATAAATTTTATTTAATAGTTTAACTTACGTCTATGTGTAGATCGGCTATTATCCGTTGCACAAATTTGGCACTTTCAAAATTTTACTTATACTAAATTATCGGTTTTTCACTAATTAATACTGCCAGGTAAATTTTTACTACATACTGACATGATTCGTGCGTTGTTATAGATGAACTAAATGTTTATTCATTCCCCATTGTATTTATAAGCCCTCCTATCAATGCTTTAATTCTCGCACGTCGCATGTTTATTGATAATCTCCGCCTATCTTTGTAGTACGTAGACGTAGACATTCAATATATCATAGCATCTTCTTAGAATTTTCAAATATTGCTTTCATTCTGTCACATATTTTATATTTGTCATTTGAAAGTCCAAAACTTATCGTACAATTAACCGTCTGGTGTTTATTTGTTATTAAAATATGTTGATTTTCTAAACAAATGTACTATTTCTAGTCACATATTTATTGAAGTATTAGAATGCGTTTTCTTATACATGCGTTGATATTTTCGACGAAATTATTAAATATCCAGAATGCCAGTTTATCTATCTTTCCCGATAATGTATTTATATTGATGCAATTAGTTGCGTTTAAAACCTTATCTTAAAACATATTACACGACGTACACATTATTATTTTAGCTAAATGGTATCGGAGTATTGCAAAATGAGCTTCTTTCTTATGCATTAAAACAAATATACTATATATACAGTGTGCTCGGAATTGACTTTTTCTAAAATAGTCGATTTACTCCAATAATAGTTGGAATTATTTGGTTTTCTTAAAGTTAAAATTATTTATATCTATCCTACAACCCCTATGACTTAATCTACCCTTAAACTACCTTTCCGTCATAGCATATATATATATATATATATATATATATACATATTTCTATGTATTTTGTAGGTTAGGATTAGTTAGGTTATAGGACAATTTAGGGTAGGTTGACGTGTGTAAATACCATTTATTAGAAAGATAAATAGGTGTCTTAAAAATCTAGTGTAACGATTAATTAGCTTAGAGTAGAAACTTAGAGTTAATTTTTCTTCAACTTCAGCTTTGCCGTTATTTGCAAGGAATTTTCATAATATATTAGGGTGCAGAAACAATTAATCATAAGTATTTATCATAAAGGTCAATTTATTAGTTTACAATGCAAGGATGCAGCTTTAATTATAGTAGAGTCAGCGTATAATAGTCAAAACGCTTTTTCATTTTACTTTAGCGTAAGATCAATAATTTTAAGGGCATAATGTTGGTGAAGTAGAAACATTAATTTAGTATCGTGTGGCGTATGTAAATATTATAGGGGATGATTTAGCATAAGATGGCATTTAAAAAAATGAGGTTGGTAGAAAGAGACAGTTTCTGAGTATGAAAGTGTTTTTGATAAATAAAAATCGACGGTTACGATAGGCACGTTCTGGGTAACGATTTATTTGAAGGAGCGTTGTAAACAAGCTCAGAATAAAATCAATATTTTCTACGAAAGCAAATTGACGTTAAAGCAGCCAGGGATCGATATGAAAACAAAGACAGTGTGTTTTAGCACATAAACAAAGGAGATGAAATTATTAGGTGTAGGTTTACTAGGAAACAAGGATAGATCCGAGACTATAGGTAGGAATGAGATGGAGAATGTTTGTATAAGATATCGATTTAAAGTGGAATAAGAATTAAGGTAGGGAAGCTATAGTCAAGTTATTAAGGATGAACGAAAAAAGCGTATTAAATCGGGTATTAATAAAAGTAAGACAGATGCAGGGTATATATTATTTAGGAGTGGTGAATTATTTCAACGACTGATTTAGCGCGCATTTGAGAAACAAAGAAAAGTAATTAGACTTCACAAGTAAGATTAAGGCGCATGACGGTTTAAGACCAAGAGAGGGTATATATGATGAGGAATCGTAAACGAGGCATGAGAGGGAAAATTTTCGGATATAAGATGGAAGAGTTCAGGCTAGGTACGTCTCACATGTGGAGTGTGTATCAGACAAGAATCGATGTCTGTTGAGGCTAGTTTCGGAGAAGCAACACAGTCATTGGACAGTTGGAAGTTATTTTCGCGGTAATTTGTTGCGTTCAAGTGTCAAGATTCCGGGATTTTCAAAACCATTGTTGTTTGTTTACAAAATTACGAAGAATTATTAAAGGCTAACTTGGGATTTTTAGAATTGTGTTTCGGTTGTGATTTTGAGTTTTGAAAAATGTTGCAACGGTTAGGAGTTTACCAAGAAAGCTAGTTCATGTGGGGCGGTGAATTGGAAGAAAAGGAGATAATAGAGAGTACTTTTGGGTCTATATAAACAACAGGACATGGTGAGAGGTTCTCTTCTTTTCTTCGCTTGCCATCGACCTTAATACAAGTAGTAGTCAATATTATTCAGTGTTATTAAGAAATTGTTATTTATAATTACACACAAGTTGGTGTGCGGTAGTACTTGATGTTTAGAAAATCTTGAAAAACGTTTAGAAATAAAGGCGAAGCTTATCAAAGTTATGTAAGTACTGACTACAGTTTACTTTGCTTGTTGGTACTTGCAAGGGGTCCTAAGAGGGATTAGCGATTGTTAATGCATCGACGAGTGGTTTGCTGATGGTGTATGGAACAGTAGAGGAGTTTGGGAAGTTTGGATGCATTATCGATGGTTAGTTGGAGAGATTTGGATAGCTGCGTGCTGACAGGAATGGTGACTCAACTTAGGAGCAGTTACATAACTTATAGTCATTGTCGAGGGCAACATCATCAATGGTTGGATTGCAAATACATGCGGTGTGATGTTTTTCAGGCAACTGATTTTTATAAAAACATTGCTGTTGAGTTTCTTTGATGTATTTTGACGTATTTTGTGCTTTTTGAGTGCATTTTTATGAATTTTATGGACTTAGGAATTTATTGAACTTTATAATTAAATGAAAATATGTTTATGTAGAGATGGATATTTAAAATAATTGTATAAAGGTTGTTTATGTACAAAGTAAAGGGAACTTTTTGTTGTTGCTGTGCTATAATTTTGCACACATGTTTAAAAAGGTTTTACTGTGAGCTCTTATTAAGACAAAGGTCAAAGTCAGGTATGAGGTTAGTCCGCCTACTTTAAATAGAGTATTTGTTATAATGAGAAAATTTTGATCTAGCAACATTTTTGAAAGTGAGTTGTTTCCTAATCGATGATATGTAATTTTATGTATGAGAACCGTTATAATTGAAAAGTTTTGGTAGTAGTAATTTTTTGTGTAAATAGAATGTGATGAATTTTGGTAGTTCCATTTTTTTTGGATAGGATTGTAGGGAAGTATTTTTCAGATTGCAGCAAGGTTGCAGTTAGGTGATGTTTTAATTTCAGCATCCTAGGTAAATTGGAAAGAATTATGGTGTACCCGCTGAGCAGCTGAGGTAAAACTGCATAGAATTAATGTCAACCTAACGGTGGTGCTCGAGTTCATACAACATCAAATGCACAGAATTATGGCTTCCCAAGCGTGGGAATTTTTCCAGCTTGTTTTTAGCAAAACCTCATAGAATTATGACATCCAATGCAGGGGTTCGAGTTTATAGAACTTTAAATCTCATAACAATATATATATATATATATATATATATATATATATATATTGCCGTGGAAGTTGGAACTTAGCTTTAACATCGAGCCCCACGAATTGGGCGTCATAAAATTGTCGTGGAAGTGCAGCAAATTCGTGCCCCTCCTTGCGCCAACAAAAAATTTTCAAAAAAATTAAAAAATTCCTTACCCTTTAGTATCTGGACGCCTTCGAATTCCTCTGCTTCCCTGGCTAGCTCAGCAATCGGCCTCTTCTTGAATACCTATTTTTACGTACATACCTCATTCACACTCACACGCCATCAAATGAAATTACCAAAATAATACGACAACCATACCACCTTTTATTTACATATATTAACAGATAAAATATATTTACACATGTGTACAAATAGTTTGGTACAATAATTACCAGCTCAATATATTGAATGTTTTAAAGTCCTTGATTTTTAAATGATTCAAAACAAATTCGAGTAGATACGAGTAGATGGGCCCCACACGTAACCCTAATTTGACTTCACACTGGTGTATTGTGAGCTCATTATAACCCAGTTTTGTTTGTATATGCCTTTTAAACTTTGCATTAAAGAAAACAAATTTACAGACCAGTTTACCCTTTACAACACAATTTATAGCCTAAATAAATTTTTAATATATTCTAAATAAACCCTTTTTCAATACTCAAAATTAATAAATTGTCCTGTACATGTATCTTTTTAAACAAGCTTTTAAAACAATAAATATGCCACCAATAAGTCAACCACACAAACACAAAATATTCATAAATGTTTATATAAAACAGAAATTTCAAATTAATTACCTGGAGACATCTTCACTCTTCATTACCGTCGGAGATGGCTACCAGAAATTTCTCGTCGTTGCGTCCATCTACTACGCTGATTGCCAGATCCACATACCTCTACCAGCTGACATCTCCGCTACCACTCCTGTTCTCCGCAAGATATACGCTTCGTTTCACAGTACCATTCCATACTAGATATTTCACACATACCAAATTGATTTCCAGTTCTGCTTACCCCAAATATCATGCATCCATTTAATAATTCTGTTGTAATAGCCGGACCTTTTATTTAAATAAGCACTAACTCGGGCATCACGTTAATAGCTTAGGGTCCGCTACTACAGTTTCATACTTTCACATGAGATATTAAATGTAACTTTACTACACACACAAAATACTAACCAGAAGCTTTATTATTATGTTGGTCTGAATCCGTATTCAGAACTTGATGGAAGTAAAAGAGAAGAGCTTTAATATATTTGCTCGGGTCTTTATGTTATTATTCAATCCCCCTATTGTACCCGTTTCATTTGAAAAGCTTATTTTCCAAAGCGGCTTCTTAAAATTTTGAACGTAACTGTCGCTAAATTCGGAAAATTTCTCCCGTCCTACGTGCTGTTTATATAGAATTCGTTTTCTACTTTCCCGTGTGCGTACTTTTCGAAAACTGTTGGCTCTCAACAAATGACAAAATTTTCTGTCGTCACAAAGCTCCATCTAACCGCTATTCATCTTTGTTCTCTGAATGTTTGTCGTCTCCGTTCAAACCCCACTTGAGTTACAGAAAATCGATATTGTCGACGTTCTTCATCAACTCCACGTGTATATCTTACGTGACTTTCAATCCAACGCTTCATTTATATTTGTCTCTATCTGTTGTATTTTATTGATTGTTCATTCCACTCACTCCTCAAGATATTTGTTACTCTAGCTGTTTATACAAATTGACCGTTGAAAACAATTTTAATGGAATTCTATATTAACGTCCGTTCAAATTCTCTGAACGTAGCATTTAACAAACAGGTGTTTCTTGTAATTATCAACAGTTTGAAAATAACATTCATCGATTTTCTGCTTCATTGTATCTGTGTAACTGAGCGTTGGCTTTTAACGAATATATTTGCGTTAGAAATTATTGATTTTCCTAAGCAATTACGCTCCCTTTTTTGTTTTTGTGTGTTTGATTAAGAGAAATTATGATTAATTATGCATATCCTTGAGCTTCTGTGTACTTTAAAGCTTTCTTCCTTTATGTAATTCTAACATTCCAATTATTAAATATAAAAATACCTTAATACTCGCCCGTTCTCACTATATGAATTAAATTAATTTATCGCGTAAATAATTTGCTTTTTTCTATATACATGGTTGCTAAAATTTTATTGTATACACCTATTTACCCCTTTAAATCCACAACAATATATATATATATATATATATATATATATATATATATTGCTATAATAATAGCGTTATTTAGGGTATATATGGTCACAAGGGTTGTACACTCCAGGTAAACGACATCAAAGTCTAGAAAATTAAACATTTTTATCATACAGAGTACGCAATTCTCCAATGACACAAAAAGCAAAAATCAAACAAACTGTATAATATTCACAACCAACTTTAATCAATGAAAGGAGACTCATTCTTCAAGAACTCAATTACATTTAGTAAAATTAATAATTTTGTACGCAATCCAATTCATTTTTAAGAATAGTAATGCATTCATAAAGTTTGAATAAACATGCATCAGGAACATCAAAAGTCAAACAAACATGAAACGATTTTTTTTTAAACTCGACGCATTGATAATCATGCGTGCCCATAACAAACGGGTCTTGCAAAACAAGCAAATTACAGAACGCAAAAAATCAATAGAAACGCATCTAATTTACGCCATCTGTCAAAGAATCCCATTATGAATTTGACTATGTGATCTTTTAATTGGAAACTTGACAAAATTCGAATAAAATCCTGCACATTGATAAACAAAAATAAGGAACCATTCGCTTGACTCCGTGCAGAATTAAACAGGAAATTTGAATAAATTCCTATACAAATAAGAGAACGTGACTTGAAAAGGTACAAGGTTTCAGGGCCGAAGGAATCCACAATGTAATATGAGTTCTACGTGATGTGGTAAAGCATTGCCACGAATAATTAGGATGGTAACTCCATGGAAATCCGAAGGCTTGCCCGATAAGACAAGTGCAACGCCCCTATCAACAAAACAAGCTAAGTAAACCAATTATAACAGATGATAGGTGGGCGTTTAAATACCGCACGAGCTGATAAAGGGTCAGTTTTTCTACGACCAAGGCAAGCTCTACTTCTTTGAACCAAGATAACACGCGAAGTTAGAATATCAAATTAAATAGTAATACAAGTGAAAGTTGGTGATTGAAAAATCTCAAGTGCAAATATATAACAGAAATCAGCCGTTGACATTTAAAAAACGGCACCAGGTATTACACGGTGTATTAGACTAGGGTTGAACTAAATTCAACTAATTAAATGATTAAGTGTTAAAAACTGGACGTTTAACCAAGCTATACTACCAAACAAAATTAATAAGAACAGCTAACTGAAAATAATCCAAGGACACTGATCAACAGCACGCAGTGGCGGTTCTAAGAATTGGGGTGCATCCAGAGACGCGTATTCACAACAAGGAGTTCAACGAGAGTAAGCAACAAGTCAGAGATAAAATTTATTAATAGTTTAAGATATTAATTTCTCTCAGGTGGTGTTAAGATTTTATGTCGCTTCTGCGAATTTATAAATATGTCTTCATCTGGGTTAAATCGTTCAAGCGGATAAAATCTACGAATATGCCAACGCACCTCCACCTTATTGGACTAACCCGCATAGGGGTAGCGTCGTTCGTTAAGGTGAACTTGAGTACTGTATAAAAGGCGGTCGAAAGCGGTCGCGCAATATTGTTGTTATTCGCAATGTTCCCTATGTGCAATCATTCTAAACGAATATTCTATTGTATAAAAGTGCCTCGCTTTGCGGTGCTGTTATACTATTCTAACTAAATTAATTAATAAAGTATGTGTATATACGTTAAACGAGCACGCGTTGTTTTTATTCTACATACATGTCCAATCGAAGTGTTTCTTTTACTAAGATAACTAGTGTTAGTAAACTAAACTCTAAATCAATATCAGAAAGAGTCGACTTTCAATCCTATTTGTGAAGTAATAAACCGTTTGTGCCCAGGCGGGAAGTGTTATAGAAAAGTGGGTAAAAACTTCTTTGTGATCGTATCGTTGTGCACTCTGTGCGAGGTTGAACTGAGCTAGTCGAGGAATAAAAAACGAATTGATTGAAATCTAAAATTTATCATAGGTTATTTAGAGACACAGAGCGGTGGCGAGCAGCATGGAACTCAACGTTAAATACATCGGAGTACGACGATATCATAGCAATATATATAGAGCAAATGTAGACAAATACTATTTACTCATTAAGTTCATATGCGCGTAAAGTTATTGTTATCTTGCAAAATTGCGTAACGTGGATAACGCATTTAACACGGCTAAATTTATGTTCTGCAGTAGAATAATTCACTAATATAAGCTAACGTACTTTCTACAACTGCGTAATGTACTCACTAAAAAGTGGTTAACCTTTCCAGGTGAAGAACGCTTCAAGTACGGCTTCCAAAGATTGTTCTCTGCATTGGGACGGGGTGTATTTGCCTTTATCGCAGGACTTTTAGTTGACACCTATAGCGTGGGTCAATATCACAAGAATCACGCTCCTTCTTTTCTAATGGCATTTGGATTGGGATTACTGTCTGCCATCGTATCCTACAAAATAAAGGTAAGTAGGTTGTATATACTAAAAATTGTAGAAGTTGGATAGCCAACAGTTCTCGTATTATTCTATAATGATAATCTAAACATACAACAAAATTGCTTTAAGGAGGTTGTGTTTTGGAATCACATGGTTTAGATAGGAATACCGTTAAATAGATAAAGCACCGCGCTTTCAGACCGGAAGTAGTAGAAGATCTACACTAGGAATACGCGGCTTTGGCGCTGTTTTAAAGTTATGACGTGGACGATATAAGATGTATCACGTGCCTATCAAATGCTTGTGCTTTTAACGCCAAAAGTCGAAGTAAGGTACCATATTCATAAAGACATAACGTTTTTTAAAACATCTAATAGGTAAATAAGTAGAAGAAATGATCCGATGAAAGTGGATTTAAGGTGTTACCGATCTGATTAAGTTGTTCCTTTATAAACATAGTTTCAGTCGACTTTTGCGGATATGGAATTCGTGAAGGACCTAATTCCTATAAACCAAATTCTAAACAAATATATATTATTTTCATATTATTTTTACCTGCTAATTTATTTGCAGCATCCGCATTGAGGGTTTGTTCTAGTGCTAAGTCAAATTGGTGTTCCCAAAAAATATTTATCAGTTCTTCGGATACAAATACCACCATACTTATTAAGGATCTTTTAAACCGGGATGCGTGTTTTCCACATTTACTAAATTGTTAAAATTGAGTAATTTTAGCGATTCATAGAGAACATAAACGTTGCTATTTTGGGTAAGCAAGAACGATATAACTCAAAATCTCCAATTCGTATGCTCCTTAAAAATTCTTTGAATAGTTTTGTATAATTTATGTAAGTAATCCATGAACGGCATTTTCTGTTTCACGGTAATATTTGTCGTATCCTTCCAAAACGTCTTTAAGCAGGTCGGAAAAATTAAATTCGGTTAATTTTTGCTGTTGGATAACTTGCAATTCGGTTATTATATCAAAAGTACATACATTATTAACATCGAGATAAGATTGAAAGTGTAAAATTTGTAAGGCCGCGGCAAACATAAGGTGAATTCTTTTACATCTGTTAAAATGTGTGCCTGTAAGAAATCCTTTTAGTGAACCAAGCGCTAAAATCCCAGATTCTGTGAGGATATATGGACCACCGGATTCTTTGATATATTTTCCCACTGCTTTAAAAAATGACATCTGCACAGGAAAATCTGCTAGCTGAGTAAATACATTACTATATTTTTGGCGTTCTTCGCTTTGAATTTACATTGTTATTTTTGCAATGGCCAAATCGTACGTAACGCTAATATAAGGTTGTTGGCATTGAAATGCAATATTTTGGCAACGCTAAGTGTGTGAGTTACCACTGCCGCGCTGGTAGGAGACTCATTTATTGGTGGTAAGTAGCCAATAGATTGTGCGGGTAACACCGTAGTACTCCTAAGACTATTCCAGTCTAGCAATGCAAGTGAAACAATCCATAAGTCATCTAGTTGCCGTTTACGCTTGTATCTATTTTCATCTATTGATAATGATGATGGTATATCAATTACTTCATTTAATTTAGGTTTTTTTTAATAGAGATAGGACTCAATTTTTGTATCTAATATATCAAACACTCTTTGCCTCTTTCTTTGAAAAGTGACAGGACTAACAGTAGATAAAGGTGTAACATCAGCAATATTGCTTACGGAATCGTTTATTGTATCACATTTATTTTGGTATATTTTACCAAGTGTATCATAGAGTGTATCCTTTCCAGACAACGTTTTCACAAATCTGTCAAAATTGTCAAATGCTAAGCCTGTCACTAGTTGTGGCTTTTGCTTAATTCCATATGGTGTTACGAATTTATCATTGAATGAGGAGTAAGTCAATTCAGTTTCTAGTTCCTCAACCATCGAGTAGCTGATGCTGTGTCCCAGTCTATTCAAAATTTCAATAACTTTACGACTTCCTGTAATGCTTTATAGCTATACCGAGTTCCATATGCTTTGGAGTTTTAATTCGTTCATTCGACACTGAATAGATTGTATCTTGAGCAAGGGACGCAATTCTTACTACTGTGTTTTCTTCATATCGCCTATTAAATGGCCCACATAATAAATTTGTAAAAACTTTCATGCCGAAGGCGGAATGGAACATTCGCCGGCATATATGTCTTTTAAGGTTATAGAATCAGGTAAAGGATTTTGTTTTGTATTTAATATCTCTCTGCGAATTTGAAAAGTCACATTTTCAATTGCTGTTTCCATGGTTTTCATTTTACTAGTGCAAATATATATATATATATATATATATATATATATTGTCGTGGAAATTATAGGTTAAGGAGGGTATATAGGGCTAGATAATAAATTTTTAACAACTGTGTATATAGGAAATAGGAACAATTTATTTACGCGCCAATTTAATCAGTTTAGATAGTGAAAATGGATGGATATTAAGATATTTTTGTATTTTTAAATTGGAATGTAAAAATTGCATAGCGGGTAGAAGCTTTAGGGTACCTGAAAACCCAAGGATACGCATAATTAGTTGTAATATTTTAAATCAAGTGCATCGGATAAGAAATGGAGCTTTTGAGTATAGAAAATTAATAATTTAAACGCATAATTCCATTTAAATAAACGAAACGTTCGTTATACAAATCCTAAAAAGTGCTAAAACTCGCAATTATATTTTAAACGGATAGTTTACTTCAATGAAACATCTGATAGTTAAATGTCAAGTTCAAAGAACAGAAATATACGTTCGGACATAATTCGATGGAATTGTTTGCAACGGTCGGTGCGACAAGCTGTTGAAATATCAAATGCTTTAAAGACGAAGTGAAATGAAATATCTATAATGTAAAACAGACAGAGAACACGTATAATAAAAAGTTGGTTACAAAATAAGTCTAGAATACGCAGTAGATTTGGAGGCCACCTACAATATCGATTTTCTGTAGCTTGAGAGGGGTTCTAAAAGAGACAATAAATATAGGTGAAACGAAGAAAGGTAGCTAAGGGTTGGACGTTAAAACGGGGGAAAGCAATATAATTTCTCGAAGACTAGAAGTTTTGAGAAGCCCGTGTCGGTTAAATGTTGTTGAGAGAATTTCTATGTAACAGCACGGTAAACTTGGAATTTTTCAGACGTTGAAGTTCGTTACGAAAAAAATTTTGAGAATCGGTTTGGAAAATAAACTTTTCGATGAGAAGTGGGTCCGTGAGGGGTATTTAAAAGCGTATAAATACACTGGCAGAGGTATTAAAGTTCTCTTAGATCTCGTAGATATCTCCTAGATCTCTTACGTGTTTGCTATTACGTGCTCTTACGTTGTACTGATTGTCGCTTATTAGTTGAATTATTATACAACATCCTATTTAAAACGTGTAAAAGCTGTTAGTAACGTACCGGTAATGTATTAAAAGTGTGATTTGCATAAGTGGGTGCTGGCTTATCAAAGGTACTGTTACTACACGATACAATCTGAGGATAGGATAGTACTTGGGTAAGCGAATCGAGAAGTTTGAAACTAGTATGCGTGAAGTGTAGTGGTTATGGAAGGTTAAGCTTGGTCAAGACCATCATCCGTGTAGAAATACTAAAGGTGGTTGCAGAGATTTGGATAGCTAGTGGAAATGAGTTGGATCCAGGTATAATCACCAAGTCTATGGACACAACGACGAGGTTTTGGTACACATCTTCATAGGTAACGAAGGAAGAAGCTTACTCCAGGTAAAGAAAATTAATTTCTTGCTTTTGCTTGAACATTTGTGCTGGTATTTTGTGCTTGAGTGTTTTGACTTATTGGGGGTGTTTTTATTACCATAAAAACTCATTTAATGGGGTATATGTACAGGACATTTGATTTTGATTATTTAAAACGTTTATTAATGACATAAAAATGTTGTTGTAAGGAGTAAACGGGTTTTTAGGTTTATTTTAAACTAAAAATGCGAGGTTTAAAAGCATTTAGAGTAACTAGGTTATACAGAGCTCAAAATAGACAAGAATAAAAAATCAATTTAGGGTTGCACGACGGACACATCTACTCGTCTAAAATAAAATTATGGAAATATATTAAAATCATGAAATTTTAAAAGACCTAAAGATTGAGATATTGAGATAGTAACATTTTTTATCAAACTATATATACAAATGTGTAAATATTTCGTGCTTATGGAAACTTGTTAACATGTGTAAATAAAAAGGTTGTATGTCTTGTTGCATTATTTGAGTGGTAATTTCATTTGATTGTTGATTGTTGGTAGCCAAAAAGAAGCAGATTCTAGAGCTAGCAGAGCTGTGAAAAAATAAGGTGTTCCAAAGGTATTGTAAGAATTTTTTTTTATTTTAGAAAATTTTATGACGGCCAAACGACACTAGGGGCGAGAATTCGTTCTAGAGATCCACTGCAATTTTACGACGGCCCAACGAAGGCGATCCTGAGTGTTCTTGAAAACCACTGCAATTTTATGTTGTCCCAAGCGTGGGGCCTGATTGGTTTTTAGGGAGATGTCGAGTGTTATCAACTTCCATTGCCATTTTATTGCACCCAATCCGTGGGGCGAGAAACAATTTTTTGAAAAATCCGACTTCCACAGCAATATATATATATATATATATATATATATATATATATATATATATTGCTGTGGAGTTCTGGATTAACTTCGATACCTTTCGTTGGACTACCAATAAAAAATACCAATCAAATAATTCAACGAAACATACAACCTTTTTATTCATACAAATCAAAAAATCTATGTCACGAGTTCAATATTTACAAAATTGGATATAAATATCTTCATAAATTTTTACAATATCAATCATTAAATCCTTTTAAATTTAACGAATTTAATTTATTTCAACACTTCTTTATATACAGTTCAAGTAGATGGGTCTATCTTGAAACCCTAAATTGAAATTTACCCTGGTCTATGGTGAGCTCAGTATAAACTCTGTTCCTTTGAATGCATAAATAAATTGCATTTTTGTTTTGAACAACTCTAAAGACCCGTTTACTCTTTACATCAAAATTGCAGGTCATATATTTATACCTTCAAGTAATAAATTCACATTGTCTTTTTCATATAACCTTCAAATTAGATTTTATGTTCATAAAATATATACCCAATATGTCAAATCACTCTAGCACAAAATATCAGCACAAAATGTTCCAGCAATAACAAAAGAAACAAATTTCGTTACCTGGTGTAAGCTCTTGCATCATCACCTCTGAAGATGTTGTCCACCAAATCCTCGTCGTTGCATTCCATCCAACTTCCCTCTGCTACATGTCCATCAAACTCATTTCTACACGTTATCCAATTCTATGCAGACACCTTCAATACATCTACCCATATAATTGTCCAAATAAGTTGATCGGCTTCTGAATCTACCATACACCCAGCACCTTCGTTCCGAAAAAATAACTAGTCACGCTTACCTTAGTAACATCTTTTGTTCGTTATTCATATTTACTAACAGCCCCGTTCATAACATAGCATCTACTCGTACTTTCAAACACTTTTAATTTAAATTAAACGGACTGCACATCACCGATTTTCAAATTTTTAACTTAAATGTTACACCATATAGGTCGGAGGCGAACAGAAGGAATAGGAGAGCCGCACTACGTCTCCTAGTGTATTTATAAGTGTTGCATCCTACCTCCTGTACCCTGTTTCATTGAAATTCACTTCTACCTTCACCGATTCTGAAAATCTAAAATACAACGATCTTTTAAAACTCACAAATTTCTCAATCCCCGTAGCTTTAGTCCTAAAATACTGATTATCATGCACAACGGTCGCAATGCTCCTAGAAAAATCCCTCATTCCACTCGCAATCAGCTAATTCGGAACATTTCTCCCATTCTAGGTCTATCGTCTAAATATGTTATCCTCGTCTAACTCATATTCGTTGTCTTTATTAAAATCCCACTATAGCAACTTAAATCGATATTGTTGTTAGCTTCTACAAATTATCGCGTGTTTTAAATGGCTGTTTTATCCAACGTCTGTTATTTGTCATCCTCTTTTACCCTATGCTATTTATATTCCTTCCCTGCTTTGTTTTCTAACCACCTGCTATTTCTCAACCTTCGCTTCGGCCGTTAGCTCAAATTTCTAAAGAATTATGTTTCAATGTACATTATGATTTCTTGAATTGTTTATTTGTCCGTCTGTCTTTTCTATGAACCGATTGCCAGTTTGAAATTGTACTTTTCCATGTTGTTTAACCTGTAGATTTCCTAGGATTTGTTTTTAACGAACGCTTTGTTAGTTAAATGAATATATGGGTTTACATTATCGATTTTATATACAAAAGCTCTCCCTTATTATTTGATGTGCTCGATTTACAACCTTCGAATATTAAAGCTAATTGTTCTCGCATTCTCCTTGAGTTTTTATGCCCTACCAAGCTTCTACACTATGCAACTTTAAAATTACGATTTATTAATACAAATGTATGCTACTATCCGTTTGTTTTAAGGTCCAAACTAATTAATTTGAAGCGTAAATAATCTATTCCTGTTTTCTATATACAAGGTCCTTTCAAAATTACTCTCTTGACTTATCTATCCCTCTTTATATATAACTTACACGATAATATATATATATATATATATATATATATATATATAATATATACTGCATTTCTAGAATCTGCTGCTGTGAACAATCAATTTTCCTTTATGCTTAGTAATACTTATTTGTTTTTATAAATGTATTTTAATTTCTACACCGAATGAGCATTGGAAAAGGAAGTGATTCTGCTTTGACTATTTTTGGATGTAGCAGAATCGAAGAAATATTGACAATATATATCGTGAAGGTTATTTAAAAAAATAGGCTTCCAGATTTTCGAATATATTTATCTGTATAAATTCTTTAAACTTTTTAGGTCCCCTTGATGTAGATTTCTTGTGGTGAAATTGACATGTATACTTGATGCGACACAATCTATGATAATATATTTCATTGACTACAAAATCAGCGTCTTTAATTTTGGATAACATTTCTTGATCGTTTAGAAGGATACCGTATTGTTTTATCTTAGACTCAAAAATTTTTGTTTGACAGCAACTTAATCCAATCATTTTTTTTTAAATATATATATTGCCGTGTACCCTCTATAAGAATCGAGCCTCACGAATTGGGCGTCATAAATTGCCGTGTAACCCCTCTGGTAAATAGTACTATCTCAAATTATCAATTTGAAAAAAAATCGAAAATTTCACACAATAGAAAATTTCCAACAAAGTAATTCCTACCCAGATTCCTGCTCCATCACCTTAATTGATTTCTTCAACAGCTTCCTGGCTAGCTCAGTTGGGCCTCCTCTTGGATACCTAGATTTACTATCATACTCTTTATCGTTCACGCACACTCGCAATAAAACCACAAAATAATACAACAATCATACAATATTTATTTACCAATATTTACAAATAAAAATTCAAGATTATTTACATTTCGGTGCTCAAGTTACACCTCGATAAATTCTATCTTTGTAAAGTCCAGGATTTTAAATTGAAATATCAAACACATTGAATGTAACAGGAGTAATTGGGCCCTGAATAATACCTTATTTTTCTTTTTTATTTATAGTTATATCTAATTAGTACACTCTGGAGTATGGTGAGCTCATGATAAGCTAGTTTAATTTATTAATGTATGCTTTTTACTTTGCATACTCTTACTACAAACACAAAAAAACTCATGTACTTTTAACAATAACAATTTAAATTCATGAGGAACGTTACTAAGCTTTATATACACCTTTAGATTTATATTCAAATGCCATCATCAAAGTTAGTTATACGTATTATTTTCAATACGCAAAATAATGCAAAATACCTTCACAGTTCACTCTCAAACATCACAATCATTTTCCTAGTTTATAAAAAACAGCAAATTCTAATGCGTTACCTGGAATTTCTTGAAGATCCCTACTCCGTTGACGATAAAGTCTAAAGTTCCTGCACCATCGGTCTCGTGGTTCTGCTCTGCTTGCCGCTTCCAGCTATTTATAGATGAATACCATCTAAGTTTTGCTGCATGCTATTCATTCAAGATCCATCCAAATCCAAATCCAAGTATATTACACTTTTTTATAATTGCATAATTTAATTTACGTCACTGTACTTTACTTTACTTCACGAGCTTCTTAAAATATCTGTTGCACCTCAGTTAAAATTAAACCCGACACTATCCGCGTTTCTAACTATAAGGCCAACACTGTACTATCTAATTTAAAAATTTTAAATACTTACAAGCTCGTGGTAGATTTCTGTAAGTAGTCTAAAGCGATGAAAATACAAAGAAATCCTATTAATTTTCTTACAGTATTTATACAATTCAAAAGACCACCTCTCGGCCACTCTTCACGCGAAATACTTTATTTAAAATAATACTTCTTCAAATTTTGGTTTACCCGTTTTCGAAATCTTTGAAATTTAGCTCGTTGATACGATATTTTCCTAAAAACCCGCATTCAATTTTCCCGTGTTCGTCTGTTGTACAACTAACTATTTAGACCAATAATATATTCAGTGACGTCTTAAAAACCCCGCCTGTATTAACTCTATTCCTCTCTTATGCATATTATATGTTTCCTTCTAACCTTGTTTGAGTGGTAGAAAATCGATATTACTGTCTGCTTGCTATTTAACCCACGTGGACTGAATACGTGCGTTTCGAAGTGAACTGCTATTATGCCTGTCTTATTCCGAAGCATATCATTGATTGTCCATCCCTTCTGCGCTTTAAGGAAACTTTTGATTAGCGTTCATGCGAACCGTCCGACCGTTTGCACAATATACCTCAAATTTTGTCTATTATCTACACAAATAAGGGTAACATGAACTTTCCTAAACATGCAAGTGTTCAATTAACGATCGTTTTAAAATAACATTTCTAGGAGTTTGCGTTTCAAGGTATTTCATATATTCGACGTGTTTGTTTGTTAGGAAAGCGTTTCGCCTTGGTATTATCGATTTTTCATGCTCTTATGCGTATTAGACGTTATAACCCTTTCAATTAAACTCAATTAAATTAATTAATAAATTCCATTGGCTTATACAATTTATTTTCTTTACAAACCTACTAAATTTTAATCCCAAACTATAAAATTTTGGTAATACTTGTTACTTTAAATTAACTAAATGAAACAAATTTCGCACGTAAATTATGGTTGTTTCCTCTATACAGGGTGTTTGAAATTGCATCGTTTATACTTAAATTTAACCTTTTAAAACCACTACAATATATATATATATATATATATATATATATATATATATAAATACCTTATTACAAAAGATGCACGCTTTCTTTAAAATACCTGTGTTGCGATTTTTTAAAAATATTGTTTTTGATGGGGTGCTGGTAATAATATTTAAGTTTTCTTCCGTAAAGTGATGTTCAGGCACAATCGAATGATGAAACATTAGCAATTCATTCAAACAACTTGTTATGCACTCCATTTTACGTTTTTTAATTGCAGTGAATTTACTGTAACAACTTAATGATATCCCAATAGCCGAAAGTCCTGCTATTGGGGAATCTGTATATCAGCTTACTTCATGTTTATTTTCTTCTACATGCTAGAGCCAGTTGACATTTTTAAAAAGTTTTTGCTGTGCACTGTATAACGCGCCGTATATGTAAACATATTTTAGTCTTATATTTCATAGGATTATTTAAAATATGGGCACTGCATGGTAAATACATAAGCCTGGTATTTCCAGTTGTGCTTGATAAATATAGGGTGCTTAGCTAGGAGGGTCAATCGAGAGAACGGGTAGTGAGTTGATGTTTAGATGCGCATGAATATAGGTGGCTATGCCAGCAGTCTATGCCGAGGGTGTATCAGGTTTATTAATTATTATGTATGATAGTCGGATGTTTTCATACCTCTAGTATAAAAGCTTTGATATTTACTCAGTAAATATCAATTGCAGATATTTGCTAGTTGTGTTTTAGAGATATATCTAGTTATGTAAAGCGTTACGGGTATTGAAGATGCTTTTGTAGCGTAATTTAAGGTGTTGACGATAGTGTTAGTGTAAACCGCGAGTAAAGTGAAGGATTTTTGTGGTGGAGCCACCCGGCCCCCGGCAGGTATTTATACGCTTGCACCTGCAAGGATTTCTAGAAAGTAAGTGTTGACCTTTATTTTAATCTGGTAATTTGTATAAATCTATGTGCTAGCACGTGCTGTAATCGGTTCGCATTAGGGGCTGTTTAATTGTAAAACATTATAAACATTGTTAAGTTGGCTTTTTATTACCAGCGGTACGACGTGTGAAGTAATTTCAGTTTGTATTTCAACAGTTAATAATAAATGTTATATTGCTCTCGGCCTATCGTTGTATATTTGCTAACCAGAACCCTTGAGAACAATTAAGAGTATCACGTCTTTCTTCGTGCTCGACAGAGATTGACATCTACAACTGCTTTATATCGCCCACTCCGCTGTGTTCATCTCCTATGTGAACGCAGCAAGACTGCCTACTGCCTTGCGAAGTACTAGGTAACACGTTAACGTCCTTGTCCATAATCTGAAAATAGACAACAGCAGTATCCCTTTTAATCACTTTGTTAAGATCATCGGAGCTATATAGTGATGTTGACGAGAATTAATATTATGTGCAGATAGTTTTGCAACAAACATTTTTAATTTACTACATCAATAAATAAGTGATATAGCAAAACAGGTATATGGCAACACGGACTGCTTTTTAATAACGATACACTTTTATTTTGTGGATGATATTACCGACATTGAGTTAATAGCTTGTGGGCTTACCTATATTTCTTAACAACTTATTCTTAATAACTTACAATCACTACATAATACTACACAATGCGTTTGCAACTGCCAATGAAATACGTTAAGTAACGTTTTGTAGATTCGTCGTTAGTTTGAACCAAGGCGCAAAACGTATCTAATCACCGCATAGAGATGTCGGTACATTACCTGATCGCTACTCTTGGTTTATAAACGCGTTTGGTATTATCAGTACACAAAAAATATTTATTGTTTGTCTAAAAAGAACGATACCCGTTTTCAGTACAGTTCCATTCCCTTTACATACTAAAATTTAAGTTTGTTAAATAAATAAGTATTCATCTAGACACCGAAGAGCACAGACGTGTATAGACAGTATATAAAATCAGTTTAGTAAGTTCGAGAGTTTCGAGTGTTTCACGCTAAGGTGCCAAGATGGGAGACCCTGAGGCACCGAATATGAACAACCTACTACAACCACAGACGACGCGCGCCGTAATAAAGAAAATAGACACAATGGACACGAAACAAATTAAATACCGACGAACCCACGAAAACGTTTCATCATCAGACATTAAAAAGATAAGAACCAACGACACACAACTATCAACACCATCTACGAACTACGCTTGCGCAGCAGCGACAACAAAGACCGTCGACGCAGACAACCAGGAAGACAGCCCAGAAAGGAAAAGAACGAAAACAACTAACTACGTCACACCATACACCACAATCGCCTTCAAAACTCTAAAACTAAATCCAACGCCATCTCAAAATACACCGTCTACAAGCACCAGCACCGAAAATAGAACATCAAACAGAATACCACCAACCATCATAAACTCATTCCCAAACTTTATCACACACGCCAAAGCAATCAACACCGCACTTAATAAATCTACAGACATAAGGGCCAACGGACAAGGAGCGAAAATTTACCCAACTACTCCAGGTGAGTACAGATATATACAGCAATACTTAAAACAACATCAAATAGAATATCACACCTACATCATTCCCTCAGAACGTGAACTAAAAATTGTAATAAAAGGACTAGCAAACAATATCACTGCAGACGACATCAAAACAGAGCTAACAGACCGAGGTTACTCAGTCACATCCGTAAAAAAAATGATAGGGAAAGACAAGACATACTCGAACACATTCTTCATCACACTTAAAAACCAAGAAATTAGGCGCTCCATATACGATATCACAACACTACTATTCTGCACACGCATCAAAGTCACAGCATACGAACAAACACAAACAATTCCACAATGTTACACATGCCAACGCTTCAACCACTCAAGCGCAAATTGCGGATTTAAACCAAGATGCGTTAAATGCGCAAACTCACACCACACCGCAGACTGCAAAAAACGACCTGAAGACGCACGCAAACGCACTAACTGTCTAGGCCCCTAACCCGCTAACTACAGAAAAGTCCTGCCTACCAAGAACTCCTACTGAAAAAGACTAAAACACAACCCGCCCCCATCCTACAAATTCCCTCAGACACTAGCAGCGACGTTGAAGAAGGATGGACGAAGATTAAACACGGCAAACATACAAACACACAAAACATACCTACCACATCCGAACCCCGTAAAACACTCCTACCAACACTCACACCCGAACCACAAATACCAACACAAACAACTGCAAATCCACCAACTTCACGCTTCTTCAAAATTCAAACATCTACAGATGACACCAACTCCGACGATCAACAACAACCACCCAAAAAGATGTCACACGAAAAGAAAAAACGCAAAGAACTACACAAAATAAACAAACAAGAATTTTTAAAAACAGCACAACCTCAACAATGACCTAAACCGACCGAAACAACACAAAACACACAAGTGACTCCACCCAAAAGAAACACCAACATTACACCATCAACATCCAAAAGCACAGAAAACATCACCAGCCCTCACGAACATAATAAACAAAATCTTCACATGGATCCAACGACTCATTACAGCATACACATCAGGTGAATCAATCATTCCCTTGCTATTTTCAGCACTCGCAGACGTCATCGAATACTGCATTGCCTAACACACCACACACAAGACGTGACATCATCATCCTTTCCTGGAACGCCAACGGTATTACGAACAAGTAGACAGAATTACGACACTTTTTAAAACACTACGACATTGACATAGCACTCATCGGCGAGACTAAACTCACACCAAGGAAACCACTCAACGTAAGCGGCTACCAGACACACAGATACGATCACCCACTACTAATACCAGAACAAAATGCTCACGGAGGAGCAGCCGCACTTGTACACAAACAAATCACACACCTACCACTAGACTTACCACCAACAAACATGGACGCACAAACTATACAGATTAAAACTAACAACACACTACTAAACATCACTGCCATATACAACAGCCCCGACACAGGACCACTCGACACAAACGACATTGATACACTTCTTACAGGACACACACCAACACTCATTGCAGGCGACTTTAACGCAAAACACGAATCATGGGGATCAACAGCACAAGACGTAAACGGACGCATACTCTACGATCACGCCAACAACAACAATTACGACATACTTGAATCCAATAAACCTACACGCATCCCACCCAACCCCAATCACCCTCCAGACGTCCTAGATATTTCCATCCTAAAAAATATTCCCTTCTCCTGCTACAGTCAGGTAATCCACGACCTCAGCTCCGACCACCTCCCAGTCGCAATCTCACTAAACACAAGCATGCACAGACTAAACACATTCACCACAAAAGCATACACAAATAAGAAAAAATTTAACGAATACCTTCAAAGACATACTCCAATAAACAAACCACCCATACACACCACGCAGGACCTCGACGAAGCAGTCACAGAAATCTCACAACTTATACAGAACGCAAAGAAACACAGCACCTACAATAAACAAATAACAAAACACAAACAGCTCCCTACACACATGCACGATGCCATACGCGACAAAATTCTTCAAACTTACACGAGACCTAGCCATTAAAACACGACTGAACGCACAACAGAGACTCATCAAAAACCTACTAGACGAACATTACAAAGACACGTGGACATCATACATACAACACACACTCAACACTGAAGGTAACCTCACAAACTAAACAAAAACCTAAAATCACGAAACAAACCAGGAACAACACCATTCATAGACACCAACGGAACACGACTATACACACCTAAAGAACGAGCAGAAGAATTTGCAAAAACACTTCAAGACACATTCACACCTAATCCATCAACCCTTCACCAACACATACACACAATAGAACTGACAGTTAACGCAATCCTAGAAAACACACAATCAAATAACACTACAAACCCAATACCACTTTTCACAAACAAAGACGAACCATACTAGGACAGAACAGAAAGAAAGCACCAGGAGCCGACGATATAACAAACACTGATTTACAAAACATCAGCAAGTCAACACTAAACTATCTCACAGACATTTACAACGCCATCACTCGACACCAACACTTCCCAGCCGCATAAAAACTAGCCACTGTCATCATGATACCCAAACCCAACAAAACACGTACAGATCCACACAACTACAGACGCATTTCACTACTCAACACCATGGGTGAGACCTTTGAGAAGTTACTCTTACCACATCTCCAAGAACACATTAACATCAGACAGGAACAATTTGGGTTCCGAGCACATCATTCCACTACACAACAAGTCATACACGTCATAGACATAATCGTAGAAAACTTTAACACAGCCAACACTACAGTTGCAGTAGCAATCGACATAAAAAATGCCTTCGACAAGGTCTGGCACCACGGTTTACTCTACAAACTCGCAATACATCACCAACTACCATTTCAATACCTAAAACTTATACACAGCTATCTATCACACAGACACCTACAAGTCAAAGTCGAACACACAACCTCCACCATTACACCCATGTCGGCTGGAGTACCACAGGGAGGCTGCCTTTTCCCCACACTATTCAATTCTTACATTTTCGACATACCCTGTAGACCACACATCACATGCGCACTTTACGCCGACGACACACTATACATGGCCAAAAGCAGACATCCCACATACGCTATCAACACTCTCCAACGACAACTTGACGATCTACCTGACTGCTTCACTACAGTGGCGTAACTACACCCCTGCCAGCCCCCGCTATGCGGGGGGGCCCAGAAGGCCCAAACGATAATAAACTCAACTTATTCATCTTCAACGTATTTGGCAGGTAAGAAACGGTCAAGAAAATATTGCAGATAATTCAGAAACCGCAGGTTAACGAACGTTTTCTTGATGTTACTACTAGGAACTGCTGAAATACAAGAAATAATAATTAAGATAAATACTGAACACCACCTGCAGCCTGCATCCTTTCTTCTTTCTATCCGTTCTGTCCTATTTTGTAAGGGTTAATAAACAGATGAAAGAGACTGTAAACTTTAATAACAAAGATGTCTATATTATTCTTAAGTGATAAGTTGTATAAAGTGGTAAAGCATTATTAAACGACGTATAGTAGGGTTAGTTTGGTTTGTGGGATTTTAAATAGGAATAAAAGGGCTATTGTCTGTACAGTACAGATTCACAGGATGGCAGGTAGCTTAGTAACCTTCGCTTTCTAGAAATATAATACTAGAAAGAAATTCATTTTGTGGTTTCTAGTCAGCTGGTTGCAACGTATTTGCATTAGCTGCATTATATATAACGGAAAGGAAGTAAAAAAGCATTCCAGTACGTTTTACTCAATAGTGTTGTGTTCGTATTACAGGAGGACTTTCATATTTAAACGTAAGTATTTATATCTATTTTTTATTAAACTACTATTGATTTGATCATAGTTGAAGTCGCGCTGAGAAATACATATAAATAAATCTTTAAGCATTCAATAAAAATCATTTATATTTTGTTAATTAAAGCAAAGTATGTATGTGTTATTTGTAATTTCAAAAGGCTTTTAAATAATTATTACTTATCTAATTACATTATAATTAATTTCATTCAAAATTGCAGGAAATAATATACAATGAGCACTACAAGCGGCGCTGCAAAAAAACGAAAAAGGAAACTATTGGAAGAATCAAAGAGCAAGATTCCAAAAATAAGTTCCTTTTTTACTTCTAAAGAGTCCGAAAAACAAGAACAATCTATGAAAGAAATTGGGCTTTCGACAGTAGCATCTACTAGTTCCGCTACAGACGAACAGCAGTCGTCAACAATTTTAAAAACTCTCACCCAGGGCGCAAGTACATCACATAATGACGGCCGCGATAGAAATTTGGAACTAGATACCACTACAATTACAGAGGTAAATGTGAGTAGTACTTTTCACTTAATGAACTATCTATGGATCTGACGAAAGAATATCCAACCGATTTTGCACATTTTTTAAAAATCAATGTTTTACAACATGACAATTTAAGAAAAGAAATAATTAATTACGGATTGTGTAGACCAGATGGTGCGTTTCCTAAAGATAATAAAAATAGAAGTTTTTCAGTTCACTATTATTACTTAATAACTGCAAGCGAAAATAAAAGCAATACGTTAAACTTACCACACAATTCAAATGGGTGGTTGTGTTATTCTAAATTAAAAAATTGTGTTTATTGTCAACCATGTTGGCTGTTTGCTTCAGTAAGGTCAAGTTGGACGACCGGAATTAATGATTGGCAGGGTTTATCAAAAAAAATTAAAGAGCATTTGCTTGCTCAATCTCATTTACGATATTTACGATATGTGGAAAAAAAATTATACCATAGATAAGAAAGATACTCTACTATTAAAACAAGAAACTGAATTTTGGAAAAATGTTTTACACAGACTTTTCAATGTTACTTTAACACTATCCCAGCGCATGCTGTCATTTCGAGGACATAGAGAAAGTTTTTCTGATTCAAAAGACAGTTACAACGGTAATTTCTTAAGTTTAGTTCATTTAATTAGTAACTATGATCCTATATTACAAAAAGTGCTTGAACGACCCAAAGGTTCAATTAAATATCTTTCCCAAAATTCAAAACGATATTATTAATACTTTAAGCGCACACTTAAAAATATTTTATTAAATAAAATTAGATCCGCTCCTTTTTCTCAATCATAATAGACACTACACAGGATATAACTAAGATTGATCAATTAAGTAAAATTGTAAGATATATTGATTTTAAAAAGACAGCTTGGGAGAGGTAACCAAAATAGATATTTGTGAAACTTTTGTGGGTTTTACAAAAGTAGAGTCCCAATCTGCTGAAGGACTATGTAATACTATATTAAGCAATTTAACCAACATGCAATTAGATATAAATAAATGTAGAGGGCAGGGCTACGATGGAGCTAACGTTATGAGCGGTACGTATTCTGGCGTGCAAAGAGAATTTTAAACATAGAGCCTGCAGCCTTATATATGCACTGTAGTGCCCATAACTTAAATCTAGTCATAAATGATGCCGTTAAAGGTATAAAAGAAATAGAATCGTTTTTTCTACTTTTAGAAAACATATATACATTTTTGCTAATAGTATAGTAAGATGGAATTGGCTTTCTGTTTTTAAAGAAAATTTCACACAATTGAAACGCTTAAATCCGACACGTTGGGCGGATCGAGTAAAATCTTTAGCTGCCATAAGAATTCGGTATAAAGATATAGTAATGTCTCTTAATAAAATTATTATGATATCAAAAAAACAGATGAACGAAATGACGCAAAGCAAATATTAACTAGCATGGATAATTTTAATTTTATTTTTTAAGTGTTTTTAAGTCAAATTCTAGAAGAGCTTAACAAGCTCTCACAAACTGCTCAGAGTGAAAAGGCGAATATTAATCAGATAACTCTCTTATTTCAAAAACTTTAAAATTTTTCAAGGAAACAAGAAATAACTATTCCAACATCAAGGAGGAAGCAGCGAAAGTTGCAGGGCAATGGAATATTAAACCGGAATTTATAAAAAAGGCAACCAAAAATAAAAAGCATTACGATGAATTATCCAATGATTATCGATTTAATGATGAAGAATTTAAATTTAAAATAAATGTATTTTATCGCGTAATGGATATTATAATTTCACAGCTGTCGAATCGTTTTAAATCGCTTTTTCATGTAAACGAAAAGTTTAATTTCTTAGAACCTAATGTATTTTTGAATTTAACTGCAGACGATATTTTATCTAAGGCAAAACAATTGCAAAAATTTTACTACAAAGATTTAAATGATGCTATAGGTATAGAACTTACTACACTCAAAAATAATAGACTTATTTGTGATGAATTAAAAATGTTAACGGTATCTTACAATTTTTAGAATATCTAGTACTTTCCAAATCTACAGGTTCTAGCAGTTTTCCAAACACCATAACAGCCTTAATGTTATACCTAACTTTACCCGTTAGCGTTGCAAGTGCGGAGAGATCTTTCTCAAAATTAAAATTATTAAAATTATCTTAGGAACCGCACTTCACAAGATAGATTAGACGATTTATCCTCTTAGCAGTAGAACATGACACTGCCAAAATATGAATATAGAGGATACAATAAACGCGTTTGCAGCAAAACATGCAAGAAAAACAAAATTTTGAATTTGATTTGGAATGTCTGCTAGCTCATAGGTTTTTTTACTGTATCAAATTTTTAGGTGTAAATAATTTTGTGCGGCGTATAAATATGTAGATTTAATATTAATTAACTTATAAGTTTGAATTTATGTAATTTGGTTTTATAATTAATAAAGCACTTGATTAATATAGTATATGTATTTAATTCTATACTGCTTCCTTCTCTACATGTACTATAATTTAAAAATATGGCTAAATATAAGCCAGTAAAAGTAATACATTTTAAAGAGAGCCCACTTTAAAATTTTTGCGGGGGGGCCCAAAAATCGTAGTTACGCCACTGCTTCACTAAGTGGAGAATGGCTCTGAACGAGAATAAGTCAGAAGCCATTCTCTTCTCAAGACACCGCACAAGTCTACACGATCCACCCTCACTTAATCAACACACACTCACTTGGAAATTCACAATAAAATACTTAGGAGTACACATAGACAGACAACTACACTCCACCCAACACCTAAAAACCATAACACAAAAAGCACAAAAAACCAAAGGACTCCTACACCCAGTACTTACACACCATAGAACACTTCCAATCCACACACGTTTAAATATATACAAAACATACATACGCCAATCATTACATACGCATCTGAAGCCTGGTACACATATATAAGGCACACTAACACACAAAAGCTAGAAGCACAACAAAACAACATACTCCGACTTATCACAGGAGTTGCATGGTTCATACGCAACGAAAACCTCAGACACGACCTACAAATACATATTCTCTAACAACACATCAGAAAACTAGCCACAAACACATACCAGAAACTCGACGACTCCACACAACCCTCTCACACTAACATCGCCAACACCCATGGGACTCAACAACAACGCAAAAAACGAACAAGACGAATACTTGACGATGACTAACCCCACCTAAAAATTATATACACCGCATCACCACAAACCAAACACACACCATAAACCAAACACACATCAACATATACACCGACACAATATACCTGTGCTCACCTATTAAAAAAAAATTGTGTATATTTATGTTTATTTATGTATATTTGTATTTGTATTTGTATACGTATATACTAACACCGTACTTCAACAAAAATTTATAACATCTTTAAAAAAAAAGTCGATCTATCAAATTTAAACATGTATATCTATGTATATTTATGTATATTTATGTATATTTATGTATATTTATGTATATTTTATATTTTTATACTAACACTGTATTCCAACCTTAAAAAAAAGCAGTGCTACCATCAAATTTATTTATGTATGTATATCTATGTATATTTATGCATATTTTATATTTTTATACTAACACCGTATTCCAACAAATTATAAATAACACCAACCACCATGCAACACCTCAAAACTCATCACCAACAAGACGAAAAACGCTCACGAGTTAAAAGGCATCAGCACGACGTTGAGAGCGTCACGCCCAGCTTCTGTAGTTTGTTAAATATGTAGCCTGCATGTTCTCAATCTATTTGTTTATTGTCATTAAATGCGTCTGCGAGCGAGTCGCATATATATTTAGAAAAATGTTGATTTTTGTCTTTAATATACTGATTGTTTCACACAGTTAACGTGGGAGACCCAGGCGTGGAGGGGAGGGGGCACTCCCCCTGTATTCGCGCCTGCTTTGAGGTGTATCAATTTTATTTATACAAAAACCAGCCGGGTATAAACAAGGCAATAACCACTTGTAACAATTTTATTTTCGAATTGATAAATCTCTTCATTAAAGGTACAAAAATAATAAAACACATTTATTAAGTAAAGTAGTAATACGTGTAACAATTAAATATTACATTGAAACCGTATCTAGACTCGTTAGTCTATTTGTTTTGGATGTTGGTGTATTCCACAGCCAGTCGCAAAGACGCTTGGAAGTGTGACAACCCCCCCCCCTGGACGCTCCGATCGTCCGAGAGCGCAGATAAGCACTCGGCCATAGGTAGAAGTAAGAGCAACATGTATAAGAGGACGATGGCCAGTGACCTGCGGGTCGGTTTGAATGCGTAAGCACATTCTTAGAGTAACGCGCAACAACGATATGAATGTACGCAACCAAGATTAGACGACGAAAGATTACGCTACAAAACTTAGGCGATGAGAATTTAAACGTCACGGACTTAGAACTTTCAATCAACGTTAGGAAAACCACTTCATTTTAACACGTGTATTTAGAGGATGGAATGCAGATCTAATTAACAGCAGATCGTTTGTTGGTCCGAGCCAAGATACTACTTTGATAGGATGTAAGCAGTTAATACCGCATGGCGATGCACGTCCTAATTCAGTCTAGGAAAGCAGTTTTGTTTGGTTCGTAGTAGCTTTAAGAAATTCAATTGTGTTCCATTCAGGAAGCACGCTATTTTGCTTCGATACGTAGAAATACGATTTTGTTATTCACTTTATCTGTTACTAAGCTGGATTTCCCAGCACCAAACTTAAAATTCACTCAGTTTATTTTGTCAGAACAACACGTTGCTTCAGTATAAAATAACAGGTGTAACTACGTCATTTGTTTGTTTGAAATATGCTGTTGACACTTGTATCTTTGAAAGCAGATGCTTAGTATTATATTACTACCAACTTTGAAAACGAGAATATCTTTGTAAACATTTTCATTTTAAACTGAAATTAGCACATTCAACTTAACGAGAACATTTTGTATTTTAATTTTGACAATGTAATAGACCTAATCAGATCTGAATGGGTTAGAAAATATTTGTGTAACAAGTTACACTTTGTTGTAATTTATTTGATCAAGAATCAGGTTGAAAAACCTTATCTTAAATTTACAAACTACTTCAAGTAATTATTTAATTTTGTTGCATTAAATTTTATTTAAAGTTAAAGGAATTCTTTCTAGTAAATTATTAACCCAAGCTTAAAGTTTTTTATTTTGATCAAGTGTGATCAAACCTAACAACCAAAAAGCAATAAGAGTTGAATTTTGATGCCACCCTTATGTAGAAAATATTCTTTTTATTTTTTTTAGGCATATTTGAGGGACACAAACAGTGTTCCCATTTTCTATGTTGACTTAATTATTATTCTTTCTTACAGGAACAGCGTCTTATTCTGTTAAGACAGGTTTTTGTCACCGAAGGCGATCCTTTTTTCTTTGGGTCTCCACGTCCGCCCTTAGAAATATGCCATGCTATTAACATGAATCAATCTGGACTTGGTGGCGCCTATTTGTTTTAGTTTGAGTGTGACCCCCCAACAGATTTCGACTTACCCCCCCATTGCTCATAGCTCTACCCAAGGAGTAGACCCCTAGCTACGTCGGAAGACTTCGTTTTGCTGACACCCAACTTCTAGGGTCAGTTATAAGTGTTAAGTAAATAGTTTCATTGGGGCTGGTGTATTAGTGCTTCTAAAAATATTCGTATCACTGGCGCTCATGAGTGAGGCTAGTTGAGCCCAGTTAGGAAAAAGCGTTTCACACTTCCATATGGGATAGAATCCGTAAGGGTTATTTTCGTCACCTTTGAACTCGTCTGCTCTCGAAACGCGACGTCTGCCGATGTTTACTTTTTTTTATTTAGATTGATTAAATGATAATACATCATTTTGCGCAAAAAATTTGTTGGTATCTTATGAAGAAGTTGGAGACGGTTTTATATTCATTTCAACCCCGTCTGCTTTTAAAAGGCGGCCACTTTAGGTGGCAGAGACGTCTATTCATAATTAATCTCTTTTCTCTGTTCATGTATTAATTAGGCATTTCTAGACGAGTGGTTCACATTAAACGGCTTACAACATTACACGTTTATAATAGCAAACCTTGGTATCTCATGAGGAAGGTAATTTTACTCCCAGCTCTTAGTCTATTAGTCGCAATTCCCACACATAAACAACCTACCGTTTGAATAACGAGCATCCAAACTTGAACAAAAATCACGTGAACGACCACCTACCTGTTCAATACCTAAATAGGTGTCCTGAAGATAACGAATTAATGAACGTAATTCGTGTTAACTTTACTTCAAGCTTTTACAAATCCAACAAAATAATTAGGCAAATATGATTTCCATACACTAATAAATCTGTCTTATACCAAATAAACTATCAAATTCCAAATTAAATTGGTTGAACTATATTTATCTATTCCTAATAGAAACGTAACGTCAAGCTTTGACAACTGCTAAAATTAAAACCAACCTCGACAAAGGCGGTCGTGATAAGGAGGATTCGACTTGTTTTCCTTGATCTATGTTCATAAAACAAAACAGCTTGCTATCAATGAGGGAAATTGTATTTAATACAACAATTTAAATACGTAGGCGTCGCATTGGGGAAACTAGATGCTCTGAGAAGTAAGGTGAGCGTTACGGGAAATTAAACTGTAACACACTACTACAAGCTATTTATAGGCGTTTATTGCATAACACACAAAACTATAATTGAAAACATTTGACTAGTCCAGAACAACTATCTCAAACAAACCAACTGCGTGCTTTATTATAATAATGAAAAATGGGGTAATTTAATAATATCTTTAATATTAAACAATACCTAGTACTTACTTTATGGCACAAATTCTACGTTTTGTTATATAACACATTCATAGAACACGAATTTATTATTGTTTTTGAGGAACATACGGGCGACAGTATGCACTCTACACTCATCTTATATACAATGGCCGGAATGGTAGAGTTGTCCGAACGCAAGTGTGGGTGTTTTATACACTTGGAGTTGTTCGATTTTAAAACAAGCGATAAGGAGCAAACAGGTTTGAATTTTGGAGTCATTTCTTATGTAAGTGATGGACAATAATACAAAGACTCGGTGTACATAAAAACTCAATTTTGGTAAAATTTGGAGTTGACCTGTTTGCGATTTAAGGTATCGATATGGCTTGTAGATCTGGAAAAGGCATTCAACAATGGTAAATGGGATAAAATATTCGAAATACTCAAGAAGATTGAAATGAGTTATAGGGATAGACGAATAGTGCATAGCTTATACAAAGAGCAAACAGCGGTAATAGAATTAGAACAGCAACGTAGAGAAGTAAATATAAAGAAAGGGTAAGAGATGGATGAACCCTAATTTGCGTTAATTTTTAACTTGTATATCGAAGAGACAATGAATACTGTCAAATGCAGAAAGACATTTGGAATTATTATACAGGCATAAACGATTGATACGCTTAGATTTGCAGATGATATAGCGGTATTAGCATCTAGCAAAGAAGAGTCAGAGGCAGTTCTTAATGAAATGAAAACTTTATTAACGGAGGGATACGGTATGGAAATTAACAAAAGTAAAGCTAAACGAGAATACAAACAGAAAACTTAAAGGATTAAAAATTTATGCTGTCTACGAAGTTAAATAACACAAGATAGGAGAAGCGCAAAAAATATAAAATAATGATTAGCATACGGTCGAGCTGTATTTAACAAGAAAAAGCAACTACTATGTTGAAAGACTACAAACATAGAAATAAGGAAAAGATTGCTGAAAACATATGTACTGCTGTGAAACGTGGACAGTGGGAGTAGCGGACAGGAAAAACGTAGAAGCTTTTGAAACGTGTTGCTACAGGTGTATGATATGATATCATGGACAGATAGAGTTAAGAACAAAGAGGTTCTCGAAATAGTAGGGAACGAAAGAAATATATGGAAAACAGTAAAAAACAGGAGAGATCTCAAGTAACAATTTGAAATTCATATAGTCTTCAGAACCTCCTGAAGACTACTTTAATGAATACTAGAATAAAGCCATTTATGCTAGATAACTTCCTAAGGATTCCCATAAAGCTGCTTTAATACTTAAAGGGTCCACTCTACAAAAGGTCTTCAGGATTACTTATAATGCTACATTAAAACCTTTTGGACGCTCTTAAGGATATTTCTAATCTTGTAATAAAACTATTTACAAATCCAGTTTAATTAGAGTACAATTTATTTAAGAAGAGCCTGTACGTCATTTGACATATACTCAAACGTTGAAAGTCAGTGGCGTGGCGGATTTAATAATTTTTATCAAACTCCCATAGAGTAAATATTTTAAAATCAAGTTTTATTTTGTTGATGGTTCAAATCTACATGGCGAATACGCGAATAAGCAAGGCAGAAAACACAAAGAAACAGAAAGGAAACTATGAAAGCGTAAGAAATAAATATAAAATACCAAAGTCACAAATATCAATTGACATTTAACAGTAAATTATCTACGCTACTGATATGCTGAACGAACACGCCTATTTATAAACAATGGAATAATCTGACACCGTTTTAGTTATATGCGCATGATGACGTACAGGCTCTTTTTAAATAAATTCTACTATACTTCTAAGACTTAGAATCCACATTGGTATCATGTTTTAAGACTTTCACTAAACCATTCCATAAAACCTGCATAAAACTAAATAGAGTGTATTGTTGGTCGTCAAGATAATTAAGTTTTAAAAATATGCCAACCAGTTTTAAAATATATTTATGGTTTACTATACATGCACTTGAATTGCTTTCTTCAACAGCTCCCAGGCTAGCTCAATTGGGCCTCAAGTTACGCCTCAATAAATTCTACTTTTGAAAAGTCCAGAATTTTAACTAGAAATATCAAACACATTGAATGTAACCGGAGTAAATGGGCCCTGAATAATACCTTATTTTTCGTTCTTTATTTATAATTAATTTTAATCAGGACACTCTGGAGTATGGTGAGCTCATGATAACCCAGTTTTTTTGTATGATTAATGTATGCTTTTTACTTAGCATACGCTTACTGCAAGCAAAAAAACAAACCCATGTACTCTTAACAATAAAAATTTAAATTCCTGAGGAACGTTAATAAGCTTAATATACACCTTTAAATTTATATTTAAATACCATAATAAAAGTTAGTTATACGTATTATTTTCAATACGCAAAATAATGCAAAATACCTTCATAGTTCACTCTCACACATCACAATAATTTTCATAGTTTATACAGACAACAAATTCTAAAACGTTACCTGGAATTTCTTGAAGATTCCTACTCCGTTGAAGATGCGGTCAAGTTGTTTCGCTCTCGGTTACGTGGTTCTGCTCTGCTCGCCGCCGCCAGCTATTTGTAGATAAACACCCTCTAAGTTGTGCTGCTTGCTATTTATATACGATACATCCAAATCCAAATCCAAATATATTACACTTCTTTGTTAATTGCTTACTTTAATTTACGTTACATTACGTTACTTCACGAGCTTGTTAAATTATATGTTGCACCTCAATAAAATTTAGACTCGACACTATCCGCGTATCAAATTATGAGGCCAACACTGTACTATTTAATTAACAAAATTTTTATATACTTACAAGCTCGTGGTAAATTTCTGTACGTAGTCTGAAGCGATGAAAATACTAAGAGCGAAGTTAAAAGAGAGACATGCTAATTCTTTTAGAATATTTATATAATTTGAAATGCCACCTCTCGGCCACTCTTCCCGCGAAATACTTCATTTAAAATAATACTTCCTAAAATTTTGGTCCAACCGTTTTTGAAATCTTCGAAATTTAGCTCGTCGTTATTATCTTTTCCGAAAAACCAGCATTCAATATTCCCGTGTTTGTCTGTTTCACAACTAACTATATAGACCAATAAGATATTCAGTGACGTCTTGAAACCCCGCCTGTATTAACACTATTCCTCTCTTATGCATATTCTATGTTTCCTTCTAAGCTTGTTTGAGTGGTAGAAAATCAATATTGCTGTCCGCGTTCTATCTAACCCATGTGGAGTGAATACGAGCGTTTCGAAATGAACTGTTATTATGCCTGTCTCATTTCAAAGCATATCGTTGATCGTCTATCCCTTCTGCGCTCTATGGAAACTTTTAGTTAGCATTCATACAAACCGTCCGACCGTTTACCCGATATACCTCGAATTCTGTCTTTTATCTACACAAATCAGGGGAACATGACATTTCCAAAACCTGTAGGTGTTCAATTAACGATCGTTTTTAAAAAAACATTTCTAAGAGTTTGCTTTCGAGGTATTTTATATTCATCGGCTGTTCGTTTGTTAGCAAAGCGTTTCACCTTGGTATTATCGCTCCTCAAACTCTTATGCGTATTAGACGTAATAACCCTTTCAAATAAACTCCATTAAATTAATTAGTAATTTGCATTGGCTTCTACAATTTATTTTCTTTACGAACCTAACTAAATTTTAATCCCTAATTGTAAAATTTTGTTAATACTTGTTACTTTAAATTCACTAAATGAAATAAATTTCGCACGTAAATTCTGGTTGTTTCCTCTATACAGGGTGTTTGAAATTGTCTTGCTTATACTTAAATTTAGCCCTTTAAAACCACTACAATATATATATATATATATATATATATATATATATTCTACTACAAAAATATTTATTTCATGTTCATCAAAATCGCATTTATCAACGTGAAAGTTAATGCGAGAAAAATTTTATTGTGCAATGTAGGTCACATATAGCTAAATATAACAATGCGCCTCTTTAATTATAAATATTAAAATATTTATTACAACCAAACAAATAATGTTGTACTTCGGATGCACTATTTTTAATGATAATATAGCGCTATAAAAGAATATGTTCATAAAGAAAATGTGGATTCTATTAATGTTTTTTAAATTAATTTGTAATTTTGTGAAATCTGAGTTTTTTCTAAGAAATAGGTTGTTTATTACCAGATTAAAATGGCGCAATAAAACAAAATATTTCAAAACCACTTAGTTGAAATAAAAACCTCATTAAATCGAAATGGTTTTTTATTGCTAAAACTGAATCACTTGAGGTTCTGTTGGAGTCGTTTCTGCCTTTTAGAATTCCACATGCGGCTTATTTAAACTTGGAGGTGATAAGGTGCTCCTGGTGAGGCTAAACAGATATTATTCAGCACCATTTGCACCTATAAAATGCCAAATCAGTATTCATAGGGCCACAACTACTGTAGAGTAGACACTACCCGGCCCGGCCAGTAATAACCTAACTTTATATTGTGTCCAATATAAATAATTTTCAAACAAGCCGTTTAAAAATGTGCAAACAATTGAAAACGGTGAAAAATGTTTAACGATAGTTCCCAGCAAATGGGAAAATTCTAATTCACTTTTGGGGCTTAAAAATAAGAGTCAACTTTCCAGAATGTCTATAATAGGGAGGATTCTGTCTCGGGTGAGAATTGGAACAGATGTTATGCGTTAAGAAAAGTGTGTGTGCTACCAGGGAAGAAGCATTAGCGGAACTAAGACATATGGAGGATCAATCGGACACGGATATTGAATCCATTTCCATTATAAAACTAGTCCTGTCTAGACAAAAGCGTCACATTGAAGTAATTCAGAAACCCGATTTCAATCGTTTATACGTCACCCTAAACACTTCATATTATTTGAGCTTCGGTTGGGTGTTAATTAATTTTAAATAATTCTTCTTTACCAACCGTTTAAAGTGCCCAGATTTTGTTATTTTAGACCAACTTTCTTTCTTTCTGTCCTTTATTTTTGAAGTTGTATTGTTTTGAAAATATTCAAAGTAAGCGAATATATATATATATATATATATATATATATATTGCTCTGAAACCTCCAAAATCCGGGAACTCCGGTTTTGGAATCGAGCCACACAGATGGAGTGCCAAGAATGCTGTGTTATCGTGTATTAGAATCGAGCCTCACGAATTGGGCGTCAAGAATGCTGTGAAACCTACAAAAAGCTATTCATTACCTTAACTGTGTTGGTCCATTGACTTTCTTCTGTTAATCGCCTCGGCTGCTCCTCTAGATAACTTTCATCCTCATACATAAAAAAAACAAACACATTCCTACCACAAACATCAACGTTAACTCTATTTACATCAATATTCACAATACATTAAAATTTCAAAATTAAAATTCAGCATAAATTTTAATATCAGAAAATTTCAAAATTAAATTCATTATCATTTTAATGTGCATCCAGAATTAAAGTCCTTGTAGGATGCCTACTAATTACTATAACAATATATGCAGACCGGAGTCTGAGTACAAAGGGAGCATCTACCACCCCTTTACGTTAATTAACCAGGTTCGTCTAATTGAGCTCAAAGACATACCCATATTTCATCATAATCCAGAACATCAATACTAAATACCCCTTTCTACTTAAACAAGCAAATTTCACCTTAAAATTAAAATATTATTGTTAGTACAATTTCACTACTGTCCATTTTAAATAAACAAATTATAAAGTTATTCAACACACACCAAAATATCAAAGTTCGAACAAAATAGTATAATTTACCTGAAGGTTACTGCACTCGTAGCTTCAATGTACATCGTCCCTTTGTTAATTACACCATTCCAACTGGGTTATATTTACGGCTTCTGATTCTCAACGCTTTTAAAATTTTCTCCACCATTTATTTAAAGTTGTTTCTGGTCTTTTCCGGAACTCATCTGTGTATATCTGAACCTTGTTTTGTGGATCCAGACACGTTTATGCACCATTTAATTATTAATACCCCCGAAAAATAGCAAAGAAATTCATACTTCTTTCACCAATATACGCCAAAACTGCCTACTTTTGTGTATTCATTTGTTGTTGTAAATTTTACCAATTGGTACAGTGATACTAAACTTTATTACCTTGTATCTTCTTTTCTAAGTGCACTAACGTACATTCATTGTAGCACGTAAAGAACAAACTATTTTTTATCACAAAAATATTCGAGCAAACTGTTTAAATTATTTAATCAAAACCGGAAAACTAAAAAGCACTGTTTAACGCATTGAATCAAGTCGAAGATCTAAGAGAGCTTGTTCATATTCCCCTGGGTATATATAGAGGTTAGCCTGTCTGCCGGTCGAGTCTCCAAAACGGACAATTCTAAAGAATTTCGCCTGCTATGTTCCCATTCCGCAGCCCGGCATGCGATTTTTACGAATTTTGCACTCGCCCCAGTTAAATCTCAGAAATTTCGACACGGCACGCAACGTCTGGAAATAACTAATTGAATTTTATACAGAAATGTTATTTTTACCTCTCAAATTTTGCCTTTTACTTTCAACCAATCGCAACCCTATGACGTTGCTCTACTCACGCCTTTTACTATATGTGCCTTGGTCTTGCGCATATTATCTGTCTCTATCTACCCTGTTCTTATTAGTGCAAATTGATATTCCTTATTATCGATTATTTCAGTCCATGTGGACTATCTGGGTTAAATAACCCCGTATCGCGCCTTCCCGTGAATATTAAGCCACGGTTTCTCCAAGATTCTTTGTAACCATTAATTATCTGCCAAATTTACGCCGAATGAGCTTTTTAAAAATACGCAGGTGTTCAAACATAATAACACTTCTACGATTTGCATTTTATTGGGTTTTTTCAAGTTTTTTATAGATATTATATGTTACTAATGGTTCAATTTACTTCAATTAAAATTAATACCCTTTAATTTTTGGTGACTCCTAATCAAATATTAATTATTATCTGTACATTTTGTTTAATACCGGTTACTTAAAATAGAGTTAATTAATATAAATTTTGCACATAATTTCTCTTTGTTTCTTTACTAGGAATAATTAAATTACACGTAAAGTTTTCTAATACTGCTTCCTTTTATATAAAGCGTCTTATAAATAATTTAAATCTCTTATTTTTAATAAAACGAATGAATTTTTATGCTTCACGCTTTTATTTAATAACGCGTACCTTTTCCCAAAGCTTCTACACGGTGATTAAAATTATTTGATGTGATTATTTAATTTTCTACCCTGGTCTAAATATGAGTAATATATATATATATATATATATATATATATACAGCGTGTTCCAAATTAACTCGGTACCATTGCTAACTTTGTTATTATTGGAGCTATGAGGTTGCTTAAATGAGCAAAGAAGCTTAGTTTTTACAGCTGATTACCATGGACAGTGCAAAAAATAGTAGGATGTCGCCGTTTCGAGATATTGATTTAAAAACTTACTTTTTAAATGGAACACCCTGTATATTTTTAATTTAAATGAAAGAAAAGTAAATTCTTAATAAAGTCTTATACACTCTTATATCAAAATCCTTAAGATAAAGTAAATATTAACAAATTTGTAATTTAATAAAGGTAGGCGCGGATATTTGAACAGAATTCATTTGTTTAACAAGTTTGTCATTTCGTGTGTTTAATTGTAGCAGTCAACTTTAAGAAGTGTTAATAACTTTGTTAAAATGCCTTTTACTTGTGATATAAGTGTGATATGTTGGAAACTTTTGTAATATGTAGAAAAAATATTACCAGAGCATTAAGTTGCTATCGCGAAATCTTTCCTAATCGAAACTCTCAAGACCGAAGATATTTTCTAATTCTGTACAGAAAATTTAGAGACAATGGAAATTTGTTTTTGAAGAAAAGAACTAGAAAGAGATTTATAATTAATGAAAACGTTGAAACAAATGTTTTAGCTTATTTTGATGCATTTCCAGATGATTCTATTATAGATTTGGTAAAAAATAGTAACCTTTCTTTAACAGTCATTGATAGAATATTAAGTAAACATAAATTTGTTCTTTATAAATATCGTCCTGTGCAAATTTTAGTACCCGGAGATATGGAAAGACGACTTATTTTTTGTCGTTGGTTTGTTGCTTCGTGTAGAGAAAATTCTGGCCTTGTGAAAAATATAATTTGGAGCGACGAATCAAAATTTTCGAATTCTGGAATGTTTAACCGTAAAAACATGCATTACTGGTCAGTCGAAAATCCACTGTTAACTTTCCCATCCCATCCACAAACAAAGTTTAGTTTAAATGTATAGTGTGGTTTGATTGATAGTAAAATAGTGGGCCTTTTGTTTTATTACGGATCGCTTACTGGAGCTAGATATATCAACATTAGGGAAGAAGTTTTTAAAGAATACCTGGATGATATTAATCTAGAAGATCGCCAAACCATTTACTTCCAGCAAAATGGAGCTCCAGCACATAATTTTCGCGAAGTTGGTGCAATGATGGAAAGACATTTTGGAGACCGGTGGATGGGAACAAATGGTCTTATAAAGTGGCCACCTCGTTCACTAGACTTGTCGCCTTTTGGGGCAACGTAAAAAATAACGTTTACGAAAGAAGATATACCAATGTAACTGAACTAGAAAACAGTATTCGATTAGGTATTAATTCAATTGACGGTAGGAGTATTGCAAATGCTACAAAGGGTGTTATTAGACGAGCCTTAATGTGCATTCAAGAAAATGGAGAAACTTTTGAACATTTTATGTAATTTTAGTGTGTTAAATAAAAAGTCACGACTACCCTAATTAAGTTACAAATTTGTTAATATTTACTTTATTTTGAGGATTTTGATATAAAAGTGTATAAGACTTTTTATTAAGAATTTATTTCTCTTTCATTTAGTTTAAAAATATACAGGGTGTTTCGTTTAAAAAGTAAGTGTTTTGATCAATATGTTGGAATAGCGATGTTCAATTACTTTTTTGCGCTGTCCACGGTAATCAGATGTAAAAACTCAGCTTCTTTGCTCATTTAACCAACCTCATAGCTCCAATAATAACAAAGTTAGCAATGGTGCCGAGTTAATTATATTTGAATATATATATATATATATATATATATATATATATATATATAAATATTTTAGATAGTTAACTACACAAGGTAAGTTGATAAATACTAACGTATTGGAATTAATAAGATGACATAATAACTTAGACTTAGTCTTATTTAGACTTATTTCATCTTATTAATTCCAATACGTTAGTATTTATCAACTTACCTTGTGTAAAAAACTACCTAAAATATTTATATATTAATACTAGCTTATAGCCGTAATTTTGAGCGTTGCTTCCTGTCTATATCTGACATAAGTCAAAAACTAGACAATGTCAGTTATTATTGACAAAAATGCTAAACGTAATTGAAAGTTAGGTTGATATATAGTTTCTGTACACGATTTGGATTGTATATTTCCCAATTATAATCATCGGCCTCGGTGGTGTAATTGGTAAACACACAGTTCCGGCAAAACTGATATTCGGGTTCAAATCCTGTCCAAGACCTTATATTTTTCTGCTTTCAATTACTAACTCGATTTGAAATGATCATTTGGGCTTTGCATAAAAGTCTAAGTTATTATTTCATCTTATATATATATATATATATATATATATATATATATATATATATATATTGAAGTGGTTTTACGACCGTTGTGTGAAAATATTAAAGGGTTTATGTTTATACGGTCAATTGGTTGAATGCATATATCTTTATTTCAAAACCAAATTTTCAAAAGGTAGTTCCTTTCTTTTTCAAGGTTCTAGTAATAATAAACAGTTAGTCTAAATTAATTTACATAGGATAATACTTACAATGAAATTATTAAAATATATACAATGCTTTTGATGTTATAGCATTTTTTGACACATATAACATGTCACTATAATTGACCCTAGGACCTGTGTTGACTTTTGTTATTTGTCTATATGGAAATGTCTGTGTGTACTAGTAAGTGTATTTAGTGTAGTATGGAGATGTTTTGAGGGTTGCGTCATTTTAAGTGGGAATTATACTGTTAGATGGTATTTTAAAATTTAGTAGATATGTATACATTGTGCGTAAATTGTTGATATCCGTTTTCTTGTTCATACTTGTAGGGTTATTGTAAATGTGACACATTTCCAAAAAAATTCTCTTATTATAATTTGGTTCAATGGTCAGAATTTGTGTATTTGTAAAATCTGGTCTGTGCTCTTTTATGTTGGAGTGAATGGTCAGAGCACATGCATTAGGCTTTACCCTAATGTCACTTTTCTGTTGCGTTATTCTTTGTCGTAGTTGTTGGGAAGTCTGTCCGATGTAAGATTCCGTGCAGTCTAAACATTTAATTTGATATATTACGCATCTTTGTTTTTCTGCTGGGGTGCTGTCTTTGACTTTTGAAAAAAGTAGATTTATTTTTTGTACATTAGTAATGGCAATTTTGATGTTTAGTTTTTCAAATTTGTTTTTTAATTTTGAGGTTAAATGGGTGAAATAGGGCAATGTTTTGTAAACGGTGTTCATGTCAGGTGGCTTGTGATTGGGTATGTTATTGTTATTGTTCGTGGTGGTTTTGTACAGTAACGAGTAGATTAATTTTGTAGGATAATTGTTGTTTTTAAGTAAAAGGGCTAAATAGTTCAAATTCTTTTGGTAAAGTGTAGGATGACAAATGCGTTTAATTCTGTTTTTTAGGTTTAAAATAAGATTGATTTTCATACTGAAGGGATGATACCAGTGAAAATTTAGGTATCTACCGGAGTCTGTGGGTTTATGATACCAATCTAGTATTATATGTTGGTCTTGTCTTATAACTAATGTGTCTAGAAAGTGAACAGCGTTGTTTTTTTTCGGTTTCAATAGTAAACTGTATCTCGTGATTGAAACTATTATAAATATTGAGAGTGGTGTTTATTTTATCATCCGGGATAGCTGTAATGATATCGTGTAGGTATTTTTTAATGAAAGGCAAACTGAACGGTAAAGTAGGGATTACATTATCTAAAGTCCATAACAATTTGGGCTATTATAGGACTTAAATTTGAGCCCATGGGACAACCAAACGTTTGTACAAAATAATTATTATTGTAGGAGAAATAGCTGCTGTTGAACAAAAATTTTTATTATATTTAAAAATTCTTGTTTAGGAATGTTGCAGTTGAGTTCAATTTGTGTCAACAATTCGGATATACAATTTATGGCTAGTTCTGTAGGTATCTTGGTAAACAGAGAAATAGCGTCAAGACCGATTATGACATATTTGACCGGAAGTTTAAAATTGTTGAAATATTCCGCAAACTCTAAAGAATCTTTAACATAGTAGTCGTTGGCCCTTAAAGATTTTTGTAGAATATTGGCTATGAATTTTGACAGTTCTTCGGTTGGCGCATTATTAAAGCTCACAATTGGTCTTAACGGCACGTCATCTTTGTGAATTTTAGGAAGTCCATAGAGCTTCGGGCATGTGCTATTATAGTTATTTAAGTTTGTTGCTTGCTGCTGATCAATGTAATTCTTGTATTTTAATTTTTTAACAATTTGTAGCGTTTGCATTTGAAATTTTTAAGTGGGATCATGATTTAGTTTTTGTATGTAGTCGTATCATTTAGTAACTGGTCTATTTTGTTCATATAATCAGTTTAGATATGGCTACTGTTATGTTACCTTTGTCTGCAGGAAGTTGGTGTTTTTTCATAAATATTTTGCATTCTTTGTAATATGAGTTCAGGATTGTGCGGTTGTCTCGTTGTTTGTGAACGAAATTAGTAATAATGTTTGTAGCATAGTTACGGTATAAATTTTGTGTCTTATCGTCTCGTACTTCTTTTAATATTGATTCAACATCCGCTAGTAAGTTAGTTACTGTTTTGTTCGATATAGACGGTGGTCAGCAAAATTTTGGTCCTAGTGACAAAATCCGCATTACATTTTTGGGTATATTGAAATCGCTAATATTTTTGAACCATTTATCAGTATTGTTGAATGAAATTTTGTTGTTTCTTTCCATGAGGCATTGAATCTTTTTTAGATTACGTGACTTAATTTTTATAAAATTTTTTTTATAAATAGAAGTTTGTTTATTGAGATACTTATCAAATACAGATATTGTTAAATACGAGCGAGTTTGAATTTTATAGACTCTACTTCCTCGTTAACCTCATCTAAATTACTATGTGCTACCTTTATATCTAAATTTAAAACCTTAAACGAACACTTGTTGACAAACTTTTTGATTTCCCAAGATAAACCATTTCTATTAGTTGTAAATAATTTGTTCAGATTTTTGAATGAATTGAGGATGTGATTCGGTAGTATTCCATTTTTTCTACACCGCAACAGGAATATTTTTCGATTTTCTAAGGATGTCATTGGATTTCATTGTAAGTATTATCCTATGTAAATTAATTTAGACTAACTGTTTATTGTTACTAAAAACTTGAAACAGAAAGGAACTACCTTTTGAAAATTTGGTTTTGAAATAAAGATATATGCATTCAACCAATTGACCGTATAAGCATAAACCCTTTAATATTTTCACACAACGGTCGTAAAACCACTTCAATATATATATATATATATATATATATATATATATATATATATATATATATATATATATATATAGGTTATTCTCTTACTATTGATTTTAACAAATCTACAAACGTCAGCTTAAGAGTATAATAACTTGAAGGAATTTTGGTTTTAAGGTATGGTCCAAAGAAGTTTTATAGCTCGTCTTTTAAAACCTCTATAAAACAATATTCTAAAGTTTAAAAAGTAGACTTGAAGAATGTCATAAAACCTTTACAAATCCTAAATGTAGTAATAAAGGTCTTTGAAACCAAATAGTTTTATTATGATGAATGTTTAAACTAAACATAAAACTCGAACAAAAACTAATTTGACTTCTGTGCTAGACGGTTTTATTACTTTCTATAGGAGTTTTTCAAAACTAACTAATAATATAAAGTAACCTACAAGACAAATTGGTATAATTAATAACCTCCATAAAATCATTTGCCATTCATACAACCTTCATAAGACATGCTTAAAACTAATACCAAGGTAAACATACTTTTAATTGTTACTTGGGATAGGATGATAAAACTCATACTAAGGCATGAGGGAATAGTGTGTAATATATTAGAAACAAACAAGGAGGAAGAAGAGGTACAGGTAGACCTAGATTACAATATTGACCACAGATAGTAAAATATGTAGGCTGTGGAAATTTCAGGAAAATGTGTAAGTTACTTCAGAATTGAAAACAATAGAGGTACGCGTCTAACCAGTCCTAGGACTCATGATCTAATTATGATGATGATAAAAGTCCTTAAACACAAAAAATGTAAATGACCAAATGACAACTAAAGAAATCGTTGTGCATTTACCCTTCTAATTATATTCTCTTCACCGCGTAGGCTGAAGTAAATACTTTCTTTCAACATCCGTGAATATATCCCTCATATCTTATTCTGGTGGTTTCTATAACACAACTCTCGTCGTGCTGTGGAAATCAGCCTCATGTGTGGTATGGACAATATTGTGAACAGCTTCTTAACTATTTATAAATAGTTTCATTTCAGATAATGTCTATCCGGTGGTTGAAATATATATTTACTTTTTCAAACTGTTGTTATTCGAGGGTTTTAATAATATTTAATTTATACATACATCAAACTTAATAAACGTCACCATGACATAACTCACAATTAGGTAGCGGTCTGGCATGTTGGTAGCGATTTGTTGCTTAAGCCTTACCATAACATATAATTTAACACTTTTCCTTTTTGAAGCGGATAACCAGGTTATATTTCATTTCCTTATAAATGGTAATCATGTAAACATGTTAGAGTTCTTTAACAACCATCAGGTTGCTAATATCTATGTAGAGTCAGCTGGATAGGAAAAAGATAGAAGGATTTAGGAAGACCTAGACCAAACTATATTAGTCAAATTATTAGAAATTTAGGTTATGAAGGGTATGTAGAGCTTTTTAGATTAGCACAGATTAGAAAAGAAGTTAGAGCTGCGTCAAACCGACCTTAAGTAAGGTCGAAAACAAAATGATGAAATGATGATGATACATCAAATATGTCATTGTATTATAAACCTCCAGAGTCTCCACAATCGTACTAGTCGTGATTTACAAGTGTGTTTCATCGATTGATAAGGAAACAGTATAATAAATTCACATTCATTTCCTTAACAAGTTTACCTTTGAAAATTTAATATACTTTATGGTTTAGTACAGTGTCTCGAGTTTCATTTCCAAACACGGCATTCCATCAAAGAAGTAAGCGGGTATTTTTTTAAAAATGATTTACATCCTTTTAATTACGAAGTAAAAGCTGCCCATCTAACGATGGATATGATTTCGAGTGATTGGTTAAGTCGATGTATGACGGGAGCGTGTCCCCGTATTAGATGAACATTTTCTAGAAACATAATCTCTCGTTCTGATAATACCTTGAATATAGATCCCTTGTAAGAATGGCGCCATGCATAATAAAAATCTCTATCATGAGTATATGGTGTCGGTTTTGCTAAATTCTAAATTACCAAATAAAAATACTCCCCTAGTCAATATGGTCGTTTTGATGGAGCATTATAAAGGTCAAATATGTGGGTAAATGGTTGTTTTCCGGGTAAAAGCGGCCACCAAAAATAAAATTCCTAGAAAATATCTCGTAAATCAGTCCATACTGTTAAGAAACTTCTAATTATCTGCCTTGATTCGAATCATTTTCTAATACAAGCTCTTGAAGTTTCATTATTACTAATTAATACTACATTAAGTAACTATTTAAAATATTTGGTCTACTAAGCAAGTAATCAATATCAGAACTACTTACAATATTTAGACAAATTCAATACTGTTTTTTTGATAAAGCTACAATAATAAATATTAGAAATCTTGTGATCTTTTATACTAATGTTACTATTTTAATTTTAGTATACTCAACAACCATATAAAGCAAACTTGTTCAGAGATATGAAGCAACAACTTCTTAATCTACGCGTTTTTATTTTTATGTTATGGTGTATCGTTTATGGTGTATGTGCCGCTACATCTTGGAGTTTTCTATTTTGGCTACTTGAGGATTTAGCGTTGACACAAGATTGCGACGTTGTGAACAAGATCAAGACAATTGAAGGACTGTCGATGACTATTGAAGGCTTTGCAGGTGAACTGCCTTTTTACTTTCTATCAACATGGATTTTTAAGAAAGTAACCTACATAAATGTTATGACAATTGGATTAATTGTACATGGAGTACGATTTATTCTCTATTCTTCCATATCAAATCCCTGGTGGAATCTCCCAATATCTGTTCTTAGCGGAATAGCCATTAGTTTGTGTTTTTCGACTATGGCATCTTACGCCAGTGTAGTGGCCCCACTCGGGGTTGAAACTACCACACAGGTTTGTAAAAGAGGAATTGACCTTTATTCAATATAAATTCTAGGCAATGGCCAATGCCGGTTTTCAAGTAGGATTATCAATGGGAAGCTTCTTCGGAGGAATCTTAATCAGCAAAGTTGGTAGTTCGCTAATGTTTGGAATTTTAGGCATAATAACACTTGTTTTGAGTGTTGTACACGCTATTGCGCAATGCATAATAGAAAAGCGTAATCGCGTTGAAGAAGTGGACCTAAACCAGGTTAATTTACTTTAAGTATTTCGTTTTAAATACAATACAATATATTTTATGTAGTTTTAAAATACAATTTAGTTTAAACGAATCTATTAATATTTAAAGTTTGTGCAGTGTTATATTTGGTAGTGCCAATGTTTCCCAGACTTTTAAAAAAGCGTACTAAAAAAGACTGCTGTTTAACGTGTATTAATGTGCCCCATAGAGGAGGTGTTACGTATCAGAAAAATTTGTACAAATTTGAGATGTCTTCCGAAAGAATAAACTTCTCGATTAAATCCAGAAGAATTTTACAGGAAACACTCATGTACCCTTGGTTACATTAAAATTATTAGTGTACGTCCCAAGCTAATTCCAGGCGTTTACATACTGATTTTCCCTAAGGTAGCAAAGATAAATTAGTTTATGCATTAACTGGGTCAATGGATTCATATACACAATTTTGTGGCGGATCATCCGGATTCACCCATGCATCCAAATTATCCAGATTAAAGGTGTCAATCTTTGTTAATTGCAACGAAATGAAACGAAACTACTGTATTGCAATGTGTGTCTAGCTTCTAATCAGAACGATAATCGTCTACTTGTAAGTAAAGCAATTCTAAATAGTAAATGCTAGTCCAAGAAATTACAAAATTTACGCCTTTTAACTTTCAAAAAAATATTACCAAAATGAAATCTATACTTGACATGCACTCATCTGTAATAACTAATATTCCTCTATTACTACTGAATTGAAACATGTACCTTCTCCTTTAGTACATTTAAAACGACCTATTTTTTTGCTTATCGATGAATCCGTCTTAAAAGTTAAACAAAAATTTCTTTTTGGTGTTCTCTTTATAGAAGGCTTTCTCCTTTAAAAATTGACTGTTTATCAACTTATAATGCACATTGAAAGCATTCCTGTTAGTGACCATGTACTCATAGTGATCCACATAGAAATAAAACTGTTCCTGTCTGTAAATGAGACGTGCAATTTACCGGCAGTAAAATTAAAACTATTTAATGTCGTTCTAGGGAAGAATTGATAATTTACAAATTTCTCGTAATGGTACCAATCACCAGTTGTACAACTCTCTTGACGATCTTTCATCTGGATCAGCTCTAACTTGGATCGGCAATATAAGGAATGATGTTACTGCATGGGAAGAGTTGGCGACCTACCTAAATAGAGTGATGAAGGGAAAACTAGACCTACCACCACCACTAATCCTTTTTAATGAGTTTTCTTATTAAAACCCAGTAGCACTAATTGCTTTTTAATGGGGCTTCTCATTAAAAACCCATTAGCACTAATTGCTCTTTAATGGGGTTTCTCATTAAAAACATATTAGCACTAATTGCTTTTTAATGGGTTTCTCATTAAAAATCCATTGGCGCTAATCGCTTTTTAATGGGGTTTCTCATTAAAAGACAATTAGCACTAATAGCATTTTAATGGATTTCTCATTAAAAACCATTAGGACTAATCGCTTTTTAATGGGTTTTCTCATTAAAAAAACCATTAGCACTAATCGTCTTTTAATTGGGAAACTCATTAACACTAATCGTTTTAATGGGAAAACTCATTAACGATGTTATTATTATCTTTTACGTCAAATATGTCATTACTGCCACCGCTATCTAACCTTATTAGCAAATATTCGCACATCTAGTAACAATATTAAATAACATTGTCATCTTAAATCTGGACAATAGTTTTCTTCAACTAAACATTTTTTAGCTCCAGGCATGGATCTTGCTTTCGGCACCCTGATCTGGACCGTCACCACCACCACCACCACACATGCAAAAAAAATAGTCGCACGTCTGGTAACGGTATTAAATAACATTGTCATTTTAAATTTCCACAATAGTTTTCTTCAACTAAACATTTTTAGCTTCCGGGGCATGGATCGTGCTCTCGGCTCCCTGATCTGGACCGTCAGTCCCCGGCATCTTTCCACAGGACCACCGGATCTGCAATTTCTCACCGCTAATTATGACGATATTTACATAAATCTACAAGATTAATTAATTAAACTTAATGCAATCGTTTGCAAATTAAATTCTTATTTGTCTCAATTATGAAGTACTTTCACTCTATAAGGCGCTTTAAGTAAAACCAAGTAGTCAAAAAGAAATTAATTACGCTTAAATATATTACAATGTATTTTGAATAAGTAAAACATTTTCTTTGGCGCATGCTAAATGTTTATCCATATGCATAAAGCAATGACTAAATCCTCCACGGTTCATCCTTAACGTTTTCAAATTCGGAACGTTAAATTCTTCAATATTTTCAATATGGTTGTGCTGTAAATATCTGGATACGATATTTCGTTTTTGTAAGCCCTATACGTACACTATGGCACTTGAGGCGATTATCTTTTCTAAATATGAAGTTAAGTGCAACGTCGACAGCCCACTGGTCTACCGGTTTTCCCAACTAAGTCCATGCAGAGTTTTCAGAAGCCATACGTCATGCTTTCTTGAAATTTTGTTCAAGTGGGTGGATTCGAAAGGCAGCGCCAATATTTCGTGCCACAATTTATTATTTTTCACATCCAAAATAGCTATTTCTTTTATAAAGAACTGGCTGCTTTTGAATTGGAAACCTTGAATATCCAGGATGTAAGCCATAACGCTGCGTTCTTGTTGACGGTTGATTCTCAAATAACCAAACTTGTGGTAACTCCATCAATATATGCTAAAGCAAGTCTGTTTTCTTAATCCAACTTTTACCATCCCTTAACCACGACACTAATAGTTCACGTCCATGCTTCCGTTTTCGTAAAACTTTTCCACTAGGTACGTGTCGGGGTAGCTGTGAGCTGATTCTCATCACCGTAAAAGGTACCTGGGATTGGTTGACCTTCCAAATCTTGTAGCAGGTCTCGTTTGTTGTACTTTAACAATTTTGAACAGTTCTGTACTCCAGTTTAAATGAAATCCTCGGTCAAATACTGCTTTATATTTTGATATACGTACAATCTAGACAACCCTGTATAACTTCTTGTGACTTTTAGCAGCACTGTTGGCGGTGTAAAATTTTATTCTTTCCGGGTGTTCTTCCGCTTCCATAGGCGTCATATTATTAGCTCGATGTGGCGTATTATTGTATTCTTCCATAATCTTAGGCAAAATATTTAACCATCTATGACTGCCTTGCAAGTAAAATCTTCTGTACAACTTGTTTTTGATTGTTCTGATCGACCGTTCAGTCATAACTAGCTTTGATTGCGGTATACGTAGAATAATGGTTTACCATATATTTTCGCATAAGTTGCTTACACCAGCGGTTGTAATACTCTTTCCCAAAGTCCGTTTGTGGATTGATTTTTGCGTTAATTTCTCCTTGCAACATTTTTTCCAGTATTCTTTCCATTGCTTTTGTAACTTCCGAACCAGTCTTGGTCTTTAAAGGCTCAACTAAAGCATATTTTGTATAGCAATCCACCGCTATTAGAATACATCTGCACCCATTGTTCACACGAGAGTAAGGTTGGAATTCGCACAAGTGCGATTGGATAAGATCGCGTTTCATATGTTTCAGATTTGTGTGACGACGCAGAACATTTTTTCTTGCACGCTTAAATAATTCCTTAACGATAATTTCTTTACTCATTTTTGCTTAACACTGATGCTAAACTAATAGAGTTATCATTATCTAGTTCCACCTTTGCTATACACTGAAGCTTTGGTTTTTAGTATTTGTTTTTTATAGCTGCTGGTGCCGCCTCGTGAATCGATGATAATGCGAGACCGAGCTCCTTTTCGTTTGTGTCAAAAACCGTAGTCAAATTCATAGAAAACTGAACAAACGGTTTTACATCGGATACAATTTTATCACATTTTCGTCTATATATTGTCTGGTTGCTGGATCTGATTTTTCAATCAAAGGACTAAGCTGTATGATACGCTGGTTTCTTGCATTGTATACTACCGCTTTACGCTGAATATCTTCCATACTTTTTAGACAGTATGAAAAGGTTTGATTCACGAGATTAACAGCAAACTTTTGGAGACACAATCACTATCGTCTTTAGGCTCCATTACATCAACTAACCTTCTTTATGAAAACTAATTGTTTCTTCTCCAGGTTTAAATGCAGTTGTGCTTCTTTGAGTAATCAGATCAGAGTCGGATTTGGAATCGGCTGCATTCACTAATCTTCTTTGCTGCATATCGTATCCATCACCATTCGACGTTAGCACAAATCCTTGACCTGGAGGCCCACGTCGAGTATCAGCATCTTTACGCTCTGAATGTCAGAAGCGATCGACGGGCATTTTAAAACTGATTAGGCTTATTCTATTATACCTTCTTCTCTCAACTCTTCTATTATAAATACCATTTCGTTTATGTTTTCCTCGCTTGTATTTCCAGCGCGGTTGAATGCGTTCAACAATCTCAACCAACCCACAAGTTCATGTACATTGTTCTAGTAGACATATTGTACAGGCTTAGAATTTAAACTTTGTAAAACCGAGTAGGAAAGCCTAAACCCGCCCCTTTAGTCGGTTTTCTTCTCTTTGGCAGTTTTCTTTCGGGATTCCTCCGAAATTCGGTGAGATATTTTTGTACATATTTATCAAACTTTTTGTTATTTGTTGGAAATCCGTTTAAATCGTGCACTGCAAATGGGTTAAACTTTCTTCTCAAAATCGATGCTGATTTACTCATTTTCAAGTAATTCGGTAAATCTTCATGCAACTTGAAATCGCCATCTTCAGGGCTGATGTCTTTAAAGGCTAGCAGATTGTATAAACCTCTTGTACATTATTTAATGTTATATCACTGTTTTCCGGATAATTTCCAATGCATTTTCCCACAAAGTCCATGAATCGGTTTCAGCATTTATTATATCCCCGCCGGTGCGGTACGCGAGCCACTACAGTTAGTTGGCAGCAATGTTAATTAATTGCAAAATGATGCGCAATCAAGGGATCACGTCATGCACTATTCAAATTATTACAACATAGTAAAAAAGGTTATACTAATTTTAAGGCAAACCAAAAGGTTACTCACGTAAACTGTAGGGATTCTCACAGCACTACTCCGTGATTGTGGGCTCCGTTGATCCTTTTCGGGTGGGTAATTCGTTGGCCCTGGTCAAAACCAAATTCAATTTTGTCTTTTTGTTTCTGGTGTAGAGATACGGTAAGGAAGACAGGTAAAGGTACGGTAATTTGGTATAACAGGAAACCTACATATCAAAAAAGAAGACACGATAAGACACAAAGATAACTACATTCCTTCGCGTCTCGGTCGCCAGTCACGACACGTCTCTCGGAAATCACCACCACCCTTCTTGGCACACCGCGTCGGCGCAATCTTGCGCAAACGCACTGTCTGAAGTGACGGAAATACACACACGTCTTTTCAAATCCTTTGCGGGAAATCCTTACAAATTAAAACTTGAATTAAAAATGTTTAGTGCCGATTTTTTGGCACGTAACACATTATACTTTACTTCATAAATTGATTTGTCAATATTTTTGTCTTCGTCTCTAGCTAACACGTCCGCATAGTAAAGATGGAACGGTTCTTCTGGAACGAGTTGCTTAATTTTTTTATAGGTGGTTGCATGTCTTCGACTTTAACCTTTGTTGTGGGTAAGAGAATTTTTTCGGTGATTACTTGTAAATGGGATACGGTTATTTGCAAGGGATTGATCAATTGTTTGTGCATCTCTTTGAATTCTTGCTGAGATGTAGTGTCTCCCTTTTTGTATGCCACAAACTTTTTTCGTACAGCATCTTGAATTAACCGAAGATTATGTTTATTTGCGATAAAATTTTAACGACCGTCATCATCAGACTCTAGATGGTAACTAACTATTTTTGAATAATGTCAAATATTTATATACTCGTCGAATTTTTCCGACACCGTCTTTTATCTATATCAAAATCTTTCACAATGATTATAAAATTGTGTTTTGACTCACCCCCACCCCAAAACTGCAAGCACATGTCCTTAAATTTTGGATATGTCATGTCACCACTTATATGATCAAGAAAGATATGGCGAAAATTTGTGTCATCCTGTTTTCATAATGCGATAACATTGGCTTTAACTCAGAGTCTATGTTTTAAGGCACTAGCATAAGTTTGACATAGGTAGAATGAATCTATTGCTTTATGTCTCCCAAATGAGAAAAACTGTGTGATCTTGCTTTGCTCATTTGCAGGTATATCATCGAAAACCATAATCGAATCTTTTTTGGTATCTCCTGGTTCAATCACATCGTCGTAATTTTCAAACTCATGGTAGCCCATTTCTTCTTTTAATGGTGTAAATACGTTTTTTAACAATTCGTATTTCGGTGGATATAAACATTTAGAAAATACATAGACATTTTGAAATCTAAGCCCATTCTCGTGCAAGATCAGAGATATTAAAGCGTTGGTTTTTACGCAGTTTGATGACCCAGCGAATATAGCTCGTATATTGGATGGGAACAAAGGTCCATGTTTACCAGCCTCTTTTGCACTAACAATAGCGATGTTATCATAATTCTGTAAAGGTATTGTAATTTTTTGTTTCGCAATCTCCTTATTGCTTCAAGCACATGTACCCGCTTTTGCTGCTGTTTGCGGTGATAGCTTAACGTCTCTTTCGTTATGTTGTATTTTCTACTGATGGAATAAATACTGATTTACCCAGTCGAACTTCTTCTATAGCTTTATCTAAAGATTCTTTAGTGTATCCACTACTTCGTTTTCTTGTATAATTGCTTACCAAGCTGACCAATACCGGTGGAGACACTTTCACCATATGAGGCAAATCCACTCTATGAAGCAATTTCACTCTCTTCTGATGGAGATAAAGTTGTTCTAAAATAACTAGCATAACACTTTATATAGATACAATACGTTAACATTAAAACAATAACAATATGTTTAGTATTAACTAACAGTTGTTGGAGGTGGAGCATGCACGGCTGCATGGATGGCTTGCTGAAGTTCTGGCCGGAAAGTCGATGCCACATTTTGGAATAATGTTTCGTTTGCTTGTACTTGCTTTAGAATATTTATCATTCTATAACCTTCGGGAGAATTTGTATCTGTTACATTTCTAAAGAACGCTTCTGCTATTATACTCTAGATTTTTGGAATATTTTTGTTTCCATGACCTAATAGCACTGGATGATTTTGTTCTGTTAAATCGCATAAGAATTCATAAACATGTGGTGCTTCAACAGTATCCTCTACTACAGGCAACCAGCTCAACCAAACAGGAAGTATTTCATCTAAATGAATGGCTGCAGGTTTATATTTCATAATTTTTGTAATGGCTGAAATAATATTCTCTGTTGCATTTACGTTGCGTGACTCCCGTGATTCAGTATCATTAATTACTTCGACTAAATGTGGAACAATATTTGATAGTTCTGATATAAATTGTTCATCTGCAAATTGAGCAAGAACTAGAACTTATTTACAGAGTGGAATATGCTCGCCATTTGACAGATAAAAGTAAACTAACTGAAACAAATTAATTCATCGCTTTTATACTATTTTATTAAAAATATACATACAAAATAGTTAATTGTGAATGAATCTATTAACAATTTTCGTAAACGGATTAGTTTACCTTTGAAAATTTAATATACTTTATGGTTTAGTACAGTGTCTCGAGTTTCATTTCCAAACACGGCATTCCATCAAAGAAGTAAGCGGGTATTTTTTTAAAAATGATTTACATCCTTTTAATTACGAAGTAAAAGCTGCCCATCTAACGATGGATATGATTTCGAGTGATTGGTTAAGTCGATGTATGACGGGAGCGTGTCCCCGTATTAGATGAACATTTTCTAGAAACATAATCTCTCGTTCTGATAATACCTTGAATATAGATCCCTTGTAAGAATGGCGCCATGCATAATAAAAATCTCTATCATGAGTATATGGTGTCGGTTTTGCTAAATTCTAAATTACCAAATAAAAATACTCCCCTAGTCAATATGGTCGTTTTGATGGAGCATTATAAAGGTCAAATATGTGGGTAAATGGTTGTTTTCCGGGTAAAGCGGCCACCAAAAATAAAATTCCTAGAAAATATCTCGTAAATCAGTCCATACTGTTAAGAAACTTCTAATTATCTGCCTTGATTCGAATCATTTTCTAATACAAGCTCTTGAAGTTTCATTATTACTAATTAATACTATATTAAGTAACTATTTAAAATATTTGGTCTACTAAGCAAGTAATCAATATCAGAACTACTTACAATATTTAGACAAATTCAATACTGTTTTTTTGATAAAGCTACAATAATAAATATTAGAAATCTTGTGATCTTTTATACTAATGTTACTATTTTAATTTTAGTATACTCAACAACCATATAAAGCAAACTTGTTCAGAGATATGAAGCAACAACTTCTTAATCTACGCGTTTTATTTTTATGTTATGGTGTATCGTTTATGGTGTATGTGCCGCTACATCTTGGAGTTTTCTATTTTGGCTACTTGAGGATTTAGCGTTGACACAAGATTGCGACGTTGTGAACAAGATCAAGACAATTGAAGGACTGTCGATGACTATTGAAGGCTTTGCAGGTGAACTGCCTTTTTACTTTCTATCAACATGGATTTTTAAGAAAGTAACCTACATAAATGTTATGACAATTGGATTAATTGTACATGGAGTACGATTTATTCTCTATTCTTCCATATCAAATCCCTGGTGGAATCTCCCAATATCTGTTCTTAGCGGAATAGCCATTAGTTTGTGTTTTTCGACTATGGCATCTTACGCCAGTGTAGTGGCCCCACTCGGGGTTGAAACTACCACACAGGTTTGTAAATGAGGAATTGACCTTTATTCAATATAAATTCTAGGCAATGGCCAATGCCGGTTTTCAAGTAGGATTATCAATGGAAGCTTCTTCGGAGGAATCTTAATCAGCAAAGTTGGTAGTTCGCTAATGTTTGGAATTTTAGGCATAATAACACTTGTTTTGAGTGTTGTACACGCTATTGCGCAATGCATAATAGAAAAGCGTAATCGCGTTGAAGAAGTGGACCTAAACCAGGTTAATTTACTTTAAGTATTTCGTTTTAAATACAATACAATATATTTTATGTAGTTTTAAAATACAATTTAGTTTAAACGAATCTATTAATATTTAAAGTTTGTGCAGTGTTATATTTGGTAGTGCCAATGTTTCCCAGACTTTTAAAAAAGCGTACTAAAAAAGACTGCTGTTTAACGTGTATTAATGTGCCCCATAGAGGAGGTGTTACGTATCAGAAAAATTTGTACAAATTTGAGATGTCTTCCGAAAGAATAAACTTCTCGATTAAATCCAGAAGAATTTTACAGGAAACACTCATGTACCCCTTGGTTACATTAAAATTATTAGTGTACGTCCCAAGCTAATTCCAGGCGTTTACATACTGATTTTCCCTAAGGTAGCAAAGATAAATTAGTTTATGCATTAACTGGGTCAATGGATTCATATACACAATTTTGTGGCGGATCATCCGGATTCACCCATGCATCCAAATTATCCAGATTAAAGGTGTCAATCTTTGTTAATTGCAACGAAATGAAACGAAACTACTGTATTGCAATGTGTGTCTAGCTTCTAATCAGAACGATAATCGTCTACTTGTAAGTAAAGCAATTCTAAATAGTAAATGCTAGTCCAAGAAATTACAAAATTTACGCCTTTTAACTTTCAAAAATATTACCAAAATGAAATCTATACTTGACATGCACTCATCTGTAATAACTAATATTCCTCTATTACTACTGAATTGAAACATGTACCTTCTCCTTTAGTACATTTAAAACGACCTATTTTTTGCTTATCGATGAATCCGTCTTAAAAGTTAAACAAAATTTCTTTTTGGTGTTCTCTTTATAGAAGGCTTTCTCCTTTAAAAATTGACTGTTTATCAACTTATAATGCACATTGAAAGCATTCCTGTTAGTGACCATGTACTCATAGTGATCCACATAGAAATAAAACTGTTCCTGTCTGTAAATGAGACGTGCAATTTACCGGCAGTAAAATTAAAACTATTTAATGTCGTTCTAGGGAAGAATTGATAATTTACAAATTTCTCGTAATGGTACCAATCACCAGTTGTACAACTCTCTTGACGATCTTTCATCTGGATCAGCTCTAACTTGGATCGGCAATATAAGGAATGATGTTACTGCATGGGAAGAGTTGGCGACCTACCTAAATAGAGTGATGAAGGAAAACTAGACCTACCACCACCACTAATCCTTTTAATGAGTTTTCTTATTAAAACCCAGTAGCACTAATTGCTTTTAATGGGGCTTCTCATTAAAAACCCATTAGCACTAATTGCTCTTTAATGGGGTTTCTCATTAAAACATATTAGCACTAATTGCTTTTAATGGGTTTCTCATTAAAAATCCATTGGCGCTAATCGCTTTTAATGGGGTTTCTCATTAAAAGACAATTAGCACTAATAGCATTTTAATGGATTTCTATTAAAACCATTAGGACTAATCGCTTTTTAATGGGTTTTCTCATTAAAAAAACCATTAGCACTAATCGTCTTTTAATTGGGAAACTCATTAACACTAATCGTTTTAATGGGAAAACTCATTAACGATGTTATTATTATCTTTACGTCAAATATGTCATTACTGCCACCGCTATCTAACCTTATTAGCAAATATTCGCACATCTAGTAACAATATTAAATAACATTGTCATCTTAAATCTGGACAATAGTTTTCTTCAACTAAACATTTTTTAGCTCCAGGCATGGATCTTGCTTTCGGCACCCTGATCTGGACCGTCACCACCACCACCACCACACATGCAAAAAAAATAGTCGCACGTCTGGTAACGGTATTAAATAACATTGTCATTTTAAATTTCCACAATAGTTTTCTTCAACTAAACATTTTTAGCTTCCGGGGCATGGATCGTGCTCTCGGCTCCCTGATCTGGACCGTCAGTCCCCGGCATCTTTCCACAGGACCACCGGATCTGCAATTTCTCACCGCTAATTATGACGATATTTACATAAATCTACAAGATTAATTAATTAAACTTAATGCAATCGTTTGCAAATTAAATTCTTATTTGTCTCAATTATGAAGTACTTTCACTCTATAAGGCGCTTTAAGTAAAACCAAGTAGTCAAAAAGAAATTAATTACGCTTAAATATATTACAATGTATTTTGAATAAGTAAAACATTTTCTTTGGCGCATGCTAAATGTTTATCCATATGCATAAAGCAATGACTAAATCCTCCACGGTTCATCCTTAACGTTTTCAAATTCGGAACGTTAAATTCTTCAATATTTTCAATATGGTTGTGCTGTAAATATCTGGATACGATATTTCGTTTTTGTAAGCCCTATACGTACACTATGGCACTTGAGGCGATTATCTTTTCTAAATATGAAGTTAAGTGCAACGTCGACAGCCCACTGGTCTACCGGTTTTCCCAACTAAGTCCATGCAGAGTTTTCAGAAGCCATACGTCATGCTTTCTTGAAATTTTGTTCAAGTGGGTGGATTCGAAAGGCAGCGCCAATATTTCGTGCCACAATTTATTATTTTTCACATCCAAAATAGCTATTTCTTTTATAAAGAACTGGCTGCTTTTGAATTGGAAACCTTGAATATCCAGGATGTAAGCCATAACGCTGCGTTCTTGTTGACGGTTGATTCTCAAATAACCAAACTTGTGGTAACTCCATCAATATATGCTAAAGCAAGTCTGTTTTCTTAATCCAACTTTTACCATCCCTTAACCACGACACTAATAGTTCACGTCCATGCTTCCGTTTTCGTAAAACTTTTTCCACTAGGTACGTGTCGGGGGTAGCTGTGAGCTGATTCTCATCACCGTAAAAGGTACCTGGGATTGGTTGACCTTCCAAATCTTGTAGCAGGTCTCGTTTGTTGTACTTTAACAATTTTGAACAGTTCTGTACTCCAGTTTAAATGAAATCCTCGGTCAAATACTGCTTTATATTTTGATATACGTACAATCTAGACAACCCTGTATAACTTCTTGTGACTTTTAGCAGCACTGTTGGCGGTGTAAAATTTTATTCTTTCCGGGTGTTCTTCCGCTTCCATAGGCGTCATATTATTAGCTCGATGTGGCGTATTATTGTATTCTTCCATAATCTTAGGCAAAATATTTAACCATCTATGACTGCCTTGCAAGTAAAATCTTCTGTACAACTTGTTTTTGATTGTTCTGATCGACCGTTCAGTCATAACTAGCTTTGATTGCGGTATACGTAGAATAATGGTTTACCATATATTTTCGCATAAGTTGCTTACACCAGCGGTTGTAATACTCTTTCCCAAAGTCCGTTTGTGGATTGATTTTGCGTTAATTTCTCCTTGCAACATTTTTCCAGTATTCTTTCCATTGCTTTTGTAACTTCCGAACCAGTCTTGGTCTTTAAAGGCTCAACTAAAGCATATTTTGTATAGCAATCCACCGCTATTAGAATACATCTGCACCCATTGTTCACACGAGAGTAAGGTTGGAATTCGCACAAGTGCGATTGGATAAGATCGCGTTTCATATGTTTCAGATTTGTGTGACGACGCAGAACATTTTTTCTTGCACGCTTAAATAATTCCTTAACGATAATTTCTTTACTCATTTTTGCTTAACACTGATGCTAAACTAATAGAGTTATCATTATCTAGTTCCACCTTTGCTATACACTGAAGCTTTGGTTTTTAGTATTTGTTTTTTATAGCTGCTGGTGCCGCCTCGTGAATCGATGATAATGCGAGACCGAGCTCCTTTTCGTTTGTGTCAAAAACCGTAGTCAAATTCATAGAAAACTGAACAAACGGTTTTACATCGGATACAATTTTATCACATTTTCGTCTATATATTGTCTGGTTGCTGGATCTGATTTTTCAATCAAAGGACTAAGCTGTATGATACGCTGGTTTCTTGCATTGTATACTACCGCTTTACGCTGAATATCTTCCATACTTTTTAGACAGTATGAAAAGGTTTGATTCACGAGATTAACAGCAAACTTTTTGGAGACACAATCACTATCGTCTTTAGGCTCCATTACATCAACTAACCTTCTTTTATGAAAACTAATTGTTTCTTCTCCAGGTTTAAATGCAGTTGTGCTTCTTTGAGTAATCAGATCAGAGTCGGATTTGGAATCGGCTGCATTCACTAATCTTCTTTGCTGCATATCGTATCCATCACCATTCGACGTTAGCACAAATCCTTGACCTGGAGGCCCACGTCGAGTATCAGCATCTTTACGCTCTGAATGTCAGAAGCGATCGACGGGCATTTTAAAACTGATTAGGCTTATTCTATTATACCTTCTTCTCTCAACTCTTCTATTATAAATACCATTTCGTTTATGTTTTCCTCGCTTGTATTTCCAGCGCGGTTGAATGCGTTCAACAATCTCAACCAACCCACAAGTTCATGTACATTGTTCTAGTAGACATATTGTACAGGCTTAGAATTTAAACTTTTGTAAAACCGAGTAGGAAAGCCTAAACCCGCCCCTTTAGTCGGTTTCTTCTCTTTGGCAGTTTTCTTTCGGGATTCCTCCGAAATTCGGTGAGATATTTTGTACATATTTATCAAACTTTTGTTATTTGTTGGAAATCCGTTTAAATCGTGCACTGCAAATGGGTTAAACTTTCTTCTCAAAATCGATGCTGATTTACTCATTTTCAAGTAATTCGGTAAATCTTCATGCAAATTGAAATCGCCATCTTCAGGGCTGATGTCTTTAAAGGCTAGCAGATTGTATAAACCTCTTGTACATTTTTTAATGTTATATCACTGTTTTCCGGATAATTTCCAATGCATTTTCCCACAAAGTCCATGAATCGGTTTCAGCATTTATTATATCCTCGCCGGTGCGGTACGCGAGCCACTACAGTTAGTTGGCAGCAATGTTAATTAATTGCAAAATGATGCGCAATCAAGGGATCACGTCATGCAATATTCAAATTATTACAACATAGTAAAAAAGGTTATACTAATTTTAAGGCAAACCAAAAGGTTACTCACGTAAACTGTAGGGATTCTCACAGCACTACTCCGTGATTGTGGGCTCCGTTGATCCTTTTCGGGTGGGTAATTCGTTGGCCCTGGTCAAAACCAAATTCAATTTTGTCTTTTTGTTTCTGGTGTAGAGATACGGTAAGGAAGACAGGTAAAGGTACGGTAATTTGGTATAACAGGAAACCTACATATCAAAAAAAAGAAGACACGATAAGACACAAAGATAACTACATTCCTTCGCGTCTCGGTCGCCAGTCACGACACGTCTCTCGGAAATCACCACCACCCTTCTTGGCACACCGCGTCGGCGCAATCTTGCGCAAACGCACTGTCTGAAGTGACGGAAATACACACACGTCTTTTCAAATCCTTTGCGGGAAATCCTTACAAATTAAAACTTGAATTAAAAATGTTTAGTGCCGATTTTTTGGCACGTAACACATTATACTTTACTTCATAAATTGATTTGTCAATATTTTTGTCTTCGTCTCTAGCTAACACGTCCGCATAGTAAAGATGGAACGGTTCTTCTGGAACGAGTTGCTTAATTTTTTTATAGGTGGTTGCATGTCTTCGACTTTAACCTTTGTTGTGGGTAAGAGAATTTTTTCGGTGATTACTTGTAAATGGGATACGGTTATTTGCAAGGGATTGATCAATTGTTTGTGCATCTCTTTGAATTCTTGCTGAGATGTAGTGTCTCCCTTTTTGTATGCCACAAACTTTTTTCGTACAGCATCTTGAATTAACCGAAGATTATGTTTATTTGCGATAAAATTTTTAACGACCGTCATCATCAGACTCTAGATGGTAACTAACTATTTTTTGAATAATGTCAAATATTTATATACTCGTCGAATTTTTTCCGACACCGTCTTTTATCTATATCAAAATCTTTCACAATGATTATAAAATTGTGTTTTGACTCACCCCCACCCCAAAACTGCAAGCACATGTCCTTAAATTTTGGATATGTCATGTCACCACTTATATGATCAAGAAAGATATGGCGAAAATTTGTGTCATCCTGTTTTCATAATGCGATAACATTGGCTTTAACTCAGAGTCTATGTTTTAAGGCACTAGCATAAGTTTGACATAGGTAGAATGAATCTATTGCTTTATGTCTCCCAAATGAGAAAAACTGTGTGATCTTGCTTTGCTCATTTGCAGGTATATCATCGAAAACCATAATCGAATCTTTTTTGGTATCTCCTGGTTCAATCACATCGTCGTAATTTTCAAACTCATGGTAGCCCATTTCTTCTTTTAATGGTGTAAATACGTTTTTTTAGCAATTCGTATTTCGGTGGATATAAACATTTAGAAAATACATAGACATTTTGAAATCTAAGCCCATTCTCGTGCAAGATCAGAGATATTAAAGCGTTGGTTTTTACGCAGTTTGATGACCCAGCGAATATAGCTCGTATATTGGATGGGAACAAAGGTCCATGTTTACCAGCCTCTTTTGCACTAACAATAGCGATGTTATCATAATTCTGTAAAGGTATTGTAATTTTTTGTTTCGCAATCTCCTTATTGCTTCAAGCACATGTACCCGCTTTTGCTGCTGTTTGCGGTGATAGCTTAACGTCTCTTTCGTTATGTTGTATTTTCTACTGATGGAATAAATACTCGATTTACCCAGTCGAACTTCTTCTATAGCTTTATCTAAAGATTCTTTAGTGTATCCACTACTTCGTTTTCTTGTATAATTGCTTACCAAGCTGACCAATACCGGTGGAGACACTTTCACCATATGAGGCAAATCCACTCTATGAAGCAATTTCACTCTCTTCTGATGGAGATAAAGTTGTTCTAAAATAACTAGCATAACACTTTATATAGATACAATACGTTAACATTAAAAACAATAACAATATGTTTAGTATTAACTAACAGTTGTTGGAGGTGGAGCATGCACGGCTGCATGGATGGCTTGCTGAAGTTCTGGCCGGAAAGTCGATGCCACATTTTGGAATAATGTTTCGTTTGCTTGTACTTGCTTTAGAATATTTATCATTCTATAACCTTCGGGAGAATTTGTATCTGTTACATTTCTAAAGAACGCTTCTGCTATTATACTCTAGATTTTTGGAATATTTGAGTTTCCATGACCTAATAGCACTGGATGATTTTGTTCTGTTAAATCGCATAAGAATTCATAAACATGTGGTGCTTCAACAGTATCCTCTACTACAGGCAACCAGCTCAACCAAACAGGAAGTATTTCATCTAAATGAATGGCTGCAGGTTTATATTTCATAATTTTTGTAATGGCTGAAATAATATTCTCTGTTGCATTTACGTTGCGTGACTCCCGTGATTCAGTATCATTAATTACTTCGACTAAATGTGGAACAATATTTGATAGTTCTGATATAAATTGTTCATCTGCAAATTGAGCAAGAACTAGAACTTATTTACAGAGTGGAATATGCTCGCCATTTGACAGATAAAAGTAAACTAACTGAAACAAATTAATTCATCGCTTTTATACTATTTTATTAAAAATATACATACAAAATAGTTAATTGTGAATGAATCTATTAACAATTTTCGTAAACGGATTATATTCAAACATAGAGTCATGTATAATTAAAGCATAAACCTTCGTCGACGGTTCAAAATTTCTTGAAGCTTCTAATTCCATTCTTACGTCAACAGTTGCGTCCTTGATGCTTTCAAATTGATGACGACAGTCGATTGCAAAGACGGGTGATTCCTTAAACTTGCTGCAGTCCATTAAACATTTATTTGGCGATTTGTTCGTATAGTATTTTCCCATAAAAGATACATAAGACAGGTATGTAGGCAAGTAGTCGTTCTGCTCGAAATTCAAATTTAATCGACCTTGAGGGAACGCCTGAAAGTTTAAAAACACTTTGACATTGGTTATATTGGCATTCGTAAAGCTTGTAGCATTTCGTCTTTCCTGTCGTACTTCCCATTTTTAACACCAGTAATATCCACCGAGCCTTTTCTGTTTCGTCCTATACTTTAAGTCTCCACACTTGCGACTTTGATTGTGTTAGAGATGGTAATTCGTGTAGTTTCCATTTTCTGAATGCAGCCATTATAGATGATTGATTTTGCATTTCCGAAAGCAGCGACGCCTTGGCGAAGTCACTTAATGTTATATGCAGAACCACCCATGAAATACGTTGTATTTTGAACGTTACTGTGTTTCCAATCGACTTATAGCAGTTTACATCAGATTTGGATTTGATTAAAATCAGTTATCAGGGCATGTTGACGATGGCTTTCTTGTAATCTTTGAAAAACCCAAAAATGGTTTTTAGCGGTATAGCACAACTAAACCGCCCATCTTGGAATATGGAATCGGACTTCCATCCGGTGTGTGTCATGGACTTTGTTTCTGATTCTTCGAGGGATACAAGTCCTTTAATGGTTCGAGTAATCCCCGGAATTCGACAGACATCTATTATTTGATTATTACTCAATTTGTATTGAATTTCCTCAAACAGAAATATGGTGCATTTCTAGTAAACTCGTAAGCTCTAGAATCTGATTCTGCTGCTCTAATCGGATCTACAGTTGATGTTGCTTATCTTAATGTTTCCGTAGGCTTATAAGTATCCCTTATAAATATGAAACTTTCTGGGGGTATGTGATGTTATCGCTGCTCTGGATTTCAATTGAAATCCGATCGTTGTTTTCTGCATTCAATGTAAAGGGAAGATATGTATAATAATCATCTTTTATTAGGGTTTCATCTAATTTATAACTTCCAAACACATCCAATTTGGATACGGCCTCATATTTAAGCCTTCCAAGTTTGAGGTTTTCATCGCCGTGGAGATCTTCATCATCATATTGTTTTCGACCTTACTTAAGGTCGGTTTGACGCAGCTCTAACTTCTTTTCTAATCTGTGCTAATCTAAAAAAGTTCTACATACCCTTCATAACCTCAATTTCTAATAATTTGACTAATATAGTTTGGTCTAGGTCTTCCTATATCCTTTTATCTTTTCCTATCCATCTGACTTTACATAGATATTAGCAACATGATGGTTGTTAAAGAACTCTAACATGTTTACATGTTTACCATTTATACGGAAATGAAATATAACCTTCAAAAAGGAAATTGTTTAAATATATGTTATGGTAAGGCTTAAGCAACGAAACGCTACCCACATGCCAGACCGCTACCTAATTGTGAGTTATGTCATGGTGACGTTTATTAAATTATATGTTATGGTAAGGCTTAAGCAACGAATCGCTACCAACATGCCAGACCGCTAACTAATTGTGAGTTATGTCCTGGTGACATTTAGTTAACTGATTTTATTTTTTTTGTTTTGTTTTGAACTTACTTAAAGTCGGTTTGACGCAGCTCTAAATTCTTTTCTATTCTGAGCTAGTCTAAAAAGGTCTACATACCCTTCACAACCTAAATCTCTAATAATTTGACTAATATAGCTTTGTCTAGGCCTTCCTACTCTATTTTTATTTGGTAGTCTATAATCTAAGACTTTACTAAATAGTCCCTCATGTCTTAACTGGTGCCCTATCATTCTATCTCTCCTGACCTTCAATTGTTTCCACATACAGGGATCCTCACCTATCCTTCTATAAACTTCCTCGTTTGTTACTCTATCTGTCCAACTAATCTTTAACATTCTCCTATAACACCAAGTTTCAAAAGCTTCTATCTTTTCTTATCTACTTCTTTAATTGTCCAAGCCTCACTACCGTATAGTAGAACGCTCCATACGTACGACTTTAAGAAACTTTTCTATTATCTAAACTAATACTATTAGCTATTAGTAAGTCTTTCTTTTTAAAAACATTTTTCTAGCTTGAGCTATTCTAGCTACTATATCCCTTCTGCTACGTCCATCCTTTGTAATTATACTACCTAAATAGCAAAATTCATCTACCTCCTCTAACTCGGTATTACCTATTTTTAATTTTGGTTTAGAACTAGGCTGTAACTCACTTGTCATTATCTTTGTCTTTACTGAGTTAATTCTCATACTATAGTTACTCCGTAGTATCTCATCTAAAATATTTAAAACTCTCCTAACTCTTTTCTAGACTCTGCTATAATGGCTATATCATCTGCAAAACGTAACATGTCTATTTTCTGTCCCTGTACACTAATACCTATCTCTTTTCTCTCTCTAGCTAAGTTTAAAGCTTCCTCAATATAAACATTAAAAATCAAGGAGACAGTATGCAACCCTGTCTAACACCATTTCTAATCTTAGCTTCCTTTTCTATTTCATCAAATCTAATTACTACGCTTTGGTTTTTATATAGACTGTAAATAATTTTTCTATCCCTATGAGAGATTCCTATTTTTTGCAAAACCCTGAACATAACAATCCAATTAACCCTATCAAATGCTTTTCTAAATCTACAAAAGCGAAATGAGTCTTTTATTTTTTGTAACCTTTTTTCGATAATTACCCTAATCATTAGTAGGTTCTCTAGTCCCTCTGTCTTTACGAAAACCATATTGGTCTTCGCCTAAATAATTCTCAGTCAAAGCTTCTACTCTATTTTTAATTATTATTGCTAGTATTTTGGAAGCATGAGAAGTTAAACTAACTGTTCTAAAATTCTCACACCTATCAGCTCCTGACTTTTTTGGGATTGGGATAATAATATTTTTTTCGAAATCTATTGGAACCTCACCTGTGTCATATATTACATTTATTAGTTCATATAATCTGTCTAAAGTTTTCTGACTTGCATATTTTATTAATTCTGCGGGAATATCGTCTATCCCTGGCGCTTTATTTAATTTAAGATTCCGAACAGCTCTATCAAATTCCTCTCTTAATATTGAGAACCCTATTTCTACATCCTCTTCTTGGTCGTTCTCTAACTCATCCATATCGTCTCCCTTATATAAATCTTCTAAATATCTTTTCCATCTATCAGCTACCTCAACTTTATTTATTAGAAGCTCATTATTCTCGTCTCTAATACCATTATATTTTTCCTATCTTCCCAAAAACTTTTAACTGCTCTGTAAGCCCTGTCTGTCTTACCTACTCTCAAATCATCTTGTATTCCCTTACAATTCTCCTCCATCCATTTATTTCTAGCTTTTCTACACTCATGTACTATCTTATTTCTAACTGTATTATATTTTTGCTTATTTTCACTATCCACTTCTCTGAAAGGTTTAAGCTTTCTTCTATTCTCTATTAAATCTAATATCTCCTTTGTTACCCAGGGTTTTCTCGCTTCTATTTTTTTCTTACCTATAGTCTGTGTTGCTGTATCATGTACAGTCAGTTTTATTTCTTTCCATCTATTTTCTGCGCTCCCTCCTACAGCTATCTCTTTGCTCTTATTATCTTATTATGCCACCCATTATTTATAACTTTTAATCTTAAGGATTTTAAGAAACGTATTTCTTCTGCTGTAAGTCTCTGGACAACTTGACACTTTGACGTCGTATTCACTTTTGATTGTCTAGGTGCGTGGTAGCGTGTTTTATATACAAAATCGATGGGCATTTTCAGGTGCCTCTTATTTCCAGTCTCAAACAGGTGTATGTTTCCGGTGAATAGCTTACCAATTCACACAAATGATCAACTAATTTGATTTTAATATTATCAATATCTGTCACGCTCAGTGAATAATATGTAACGTGATTTGGTTCCTTCTCCAGATTATACCAAGGCGGTTCAGATAGACTGAATTCAAATATTCTGTAAGTAAGAAAATTGTTTCTGAAAGATTCGGTGGTGATATTGGTTTCCACAAAATGTTTGATACTGAAATTATGTTCACTTGTTGGTCTGCGATATGCATGACGTTTGCAGAAAGTTTACGGTTGGTAAACCTGTAACAAATACGATTTCGCCCCTCATTAAAATGCTCATTCGTTATAATTATTTATTTCACAAGGATCCTTAACAGTATTGGAAGTTTCTATTTATACTTCATTAAAATAATATTTATTCGTCACATAGAACTCCATCTGTGTTTATGGTTTTAAAATAACATTTCAGTTACTTTGATATCCGTGTTGATGCGAGTCTTAAGTTGATTGCGCCCGCCCGCGTAGTAAAACAGAGGAATGCTTGTTTCCACTTTTAACAGCAGGATGTAATCAAGACAGACAAGTTTTTGAGGCGTAGCCGAAAGGTTGTTTCAAGATGTTGTCCGGCAAGCAGGTGGCGGGATTGCTTGGCCTTTTCGAAATATAACTCATCACCAGGTCAGTCGGCTTCTAAGTTGAAACAAATGTAGTAGGTTTAAAGAACATCATCAACGGTAGGTAACTATTTTCATTTTTGTAATTAAATTAACTTCGTGGTTTTATGGTGCAAGTTTAATTACGTGTTACGAAGTTTCAAAAATTTTAATTATGGCATATTGAAAGTTTTAATTATTGGTTTTGGAGCATTGCAAAACTTTCGATTATTATTTGTTCTGAGTAAAAATGTTTTAAAAGTATCCTTATCGTGAACGATAAATGCACACTCTTTGTAAGAGAAAACTCAGTTTGTAATCTCAAGAACAGGCGAAGGTCGCACATCTGTCGTTACAATTGTACACGAAATTTAATGGACGAAAACACAACGTTCAAGTTCATTTGAACGGGTAACTATTTCTTGCAGAAAGTAATTATGTATTTGACGAAATCCAATGGTGAGTGTTTTCTGTATTTAATTCCACACCATAATGAAAATGTAGTGAACTTTATGTAAAATTTTTACTTAGTAGTTTAAATTGGTGATCGTAATTTTTGGCTAAGATTAATTAATTTGATGAGTATAAATGTTCGTAGAACACAAAAAATTTAAAGATAGCTTTCTAAGAAATTAATATGCTAGACAAGTTGTTTGTAACAAAATAAGTGACATCTTTGAGGTTGTTTGTTACATTTTAAGAACCAATTTTTTATTGAAGTATAATTATTATACAGACTATTTTATACCATAAGGGAATTTGACCTTTCATACATAGAATAAATTTTTCTAAGAATATAAGTTCAACAATATATTAAAAAAAATATCACTTCACTTATTTATTCACTTGTAAATCAAAAAGGACCCTTTTTCGATAACAATAAAAGTTGTTTCATATTAATAAAAATCTAGTACCTTTCACTGAGAATTTTAATAATTTTTTTTTAAATACATGAAATTTAAGAGATAATGTATAAACATTTTTATATTTTGATGGGTAGCTAACACTAAAACATGTAAAGAGGTATAAACTATGTATGTATATATTTTTATTTATCACAATGGAAAATGACTTAAGTTACTTTAAAGCTTACCTTCATTGAAGTTAATAATCATTTTACTTAAAGCATGCCACTAATTTCATACAAAATTTTTTTGAGAATAGAAAAGAAGATCACTGACATGATATTGGTAAGATATTTTTGGGGTATATTTTTGAATTGTTATTTCTATTGAAATTTAGTTTGTGATAAATTGACTAGGCTCTAGTGAAGCCCTAGTTCTAAGAAATTTTGAGGTGGCTATATTTTCAGATAGTACGAGGCCATCCTTCAATTCCAAGCTTGTAGTGTCACAAGCAAGTAAGTATTATTTTTATACGTTTTGGTTGTTCGTGAAATTTTTTTTCTTTTCAAAGATTTGCGTATCTTATCTTTGGATTGTTAAACATTATAGCTATTATTAAGATACGGTGGCGTCCTAATATTCTCGTTTTATCGTATACCATCCTACGACCCTAGCTCATAACTCTGCCCTAAGTTGAAGAAGCTTAGCTGGCTGGAAAAACTCTTTACAGTGTCTTTAGTACTCAAAGCCGCTTTCCATACATTTTACCCTGGGCTTGAATATTAGACAGGAACCCTCTTATTTTCTAAAGGCCCTGCCACCTATAAGGTGGAGTAGTTATACTTTACTATTATAAATAGGAAGTGTAACAAACCCAAAGATAACGTTTGGTACAATATGTTATTACACTGTAGATTGTCCTTAACGAATATTTTAATATTTAAGGGTGATATAAAATTCTGAGTGATGATTCAGTTTCAGCAACCAAAAATATTGCAACAGTAATTAACATGAGACGTTCTGGAAATTACGTCTATTCGATTTTTAGTAAAGCGGCCTTATATCTGTCTAGCGATAAGAAAGAATGATTTACAGGTATCACAATACAATCGTAATACCTGTCTAGTGAAGAAAATGGATAACTGATAGGTTACACAATACAATAGTGTTGTTGTCGAAAGGTTTGATGACTCACATTTTAGATGGCTGTATTTTTCTTTAATAATGGATTACTGAATATAAATGCAAACTTCCTAGTAGTAGATCAGTTTAGCTTGAATTTCATCTTATTAATGACTCGATGTACATAAACCAATGTAAATATAAATTCATTTATGTGATATAAATGCGTTAGGTAAATAAATTGTCAGTAAGATTAGTGCTACAATATTACTTAAATCGACGACTTTAGAAGATTAAATTAGTTGCAAAGTGATTAAGCAAGTGCTAATGTAAACAAGACTCTGCAAACGCTTGTGAATACGAAGAATAATTATTTGGCTAATATTTATTGGAAATAAAGGGTAACTGACTATAACAGAATTCGTTGCAAAACACAAAAGATACCCATCAGACATATGGAAACAGAAATTGTGTTAGTCTGCGTTATATCTTTAATTCTGACCCATTCTGTATATTTTCTTAACACATCGAATCTGCAAAACTATAAACATATGGATGTGTTATTCGTAAATATGAGTTTATAATTTGATGTTTTATTGCAAGCCAATGTTGATTTTGAAATAATAGACGTTGTTCTATAGATTTTGCGAGTGCATTTATAAAACTGGTTAAGTAAATATGAGGTATAGTGATTCTAACTGCTAACCGCGCTTTTTTTATAAATTGTTCATTGACCCATTGCCTGTAGTCACAACTGGTTTTATAGTAGAATGTCAAAGTAATGTCGGAATATGGGGTCAGTTTGGAATTTCACGCATCGTTTGAAATTAAGCTCGCCGTTTTATATTCTTACATTTTGTCTTTTTCTGTGTATATTTAGCTGAATTAAAAATAATCAAAGACTATCATAAAAACATGGAGAAAAGTATACCACAAAATGTTGGAAAAAGAGATGCAGCCATTAAGGGTCGTAAACTCCAGACATAAGCAAATCAGTGGTATGAAAATAACTCGTGGAAGACTTCAGAATTAGTTAAAAGAAACATACACTACATTTGATATGTTCTAATGCTTCACCTGAAGGTACTACATTGGCCAGGAAGTGAGTTTTTTACCTGGAAATTTTGAATTTTGCCGAACCCTTGCTATTCCAAACAATGTAGGGATCATTAACGCGCGTGATAACACCCACACACGAGGCGTACATTAAACTTCTTATCCGAAAGAAGGCGCATTTTTGCGAAGAATGCTCGCTTAACACTTTTGGCCCGTGTCACGATTCCCACCCAGGACCTTGGACATACTAGCCATACGCGCCAACTGCGCCACCTATATGAAACATACAACTGGTCACAAAGATATACAGGGAATTTTGAACCTGAAGAGGGCGTGTGTTACAATGAAGTTTTTCCGGTAACGAAAACTGTCGTTTGCAATTGCCTCAAAACAAAATATGTTGTGTCTACGGAAAACATCATTGACAGGAATCATTTAAAGGCGTTATCGGAAACTTACTCGAATCACTTAAACTAGTAATCGTTGTGTTCGTTAACTAAGAGTTACTAACCTACCCAAGTTATTCAATTTATATAAAATTCACCAATAAAATTAATCAGCTGATTTCACGTTAAGCGTATTGGCTACCTAAAAAAAGTCGGTCCCAGGCCGTAACACAAATTGAAGGCAATCATTCTTTTAAACTTTAAAATTTTTTGCTTAGTGTACTCAAACCAAATATTTTGAACATCAATAAATCAAAGTCACCTTCAATTTATGTCATAAATGTCAAACTTGAAGTTTTTATTATTTTGACAACGATCCTAGGTCATGGAACGAAACGTAGATAATGATAATTTTAAAAACTATGAGTGGTTTAATTCCCAAAGAAGATTAAGAAGAATGATAAACAAACCACAACAAACATACAGGGAGTATTAGCTACCAGGATCAGTGATCAGTGTTACCCTGCTGTTTAGACAGAGTCAAAGGTAACCTGATTAGATGTGCATGCAGCTAGCGTACTTAAAATCATATTAATCGGTGTTTGGTTTTTGGCGGTTTACTGCATCTGAATTTTGCAGCAGCAGTGGATACTCTTGCTAGATGCGAATATTGTGATTACTAATACAAGATCACTTGAAAGAAAACACGTTCGTGAGAATCATTCCCTTAAACAGTTCTACATTGGTTAAGATTTTTATTAGTTTAATGCGAAACAAGAATACAACATTTTGTATTTTAGAGCATGATGTCTTCAACAATCAAGAAGAGCCTGAAAGTGTGGCAGATATGAGTGTAGAAGAATCTATTAGTATTCAATTCTCTATTGGCACCAGAAAGTACCCTTACGGATAAAATTGACTTGTTAGTAGAAATTTCTGAGAAAGTTAGCTGTAGTCAACAGCAAGTATTGTTACTTTTGGATATGAATAGAAAATATTCTAATAAATTTGTGGATACGAAAACAACAAATAAAGCAGTCTAGAAGTTAATAACACAGAAAATTAGGGGAAATAAATGGTGATATTTATACCGCTGAGCAGTGTGAAAATAAGTATAAAAATATGAAAAACCTTATAAAAAAATTCGTGATAATAACGTCGAAGCGGACGAGGTTTCATAACTTGGATGCATTTTGAAGAAATAGAGAAACTGTTTCAAAAACTATAGAAATACGATCGTTACTTTTAATTAGTACTTTAGAGGAAAGTGTTTTGGGTTCTTCCAAGTTCAACGAAATATCTCAACATCACATTAGTACTAACTTTAATTGCACCATAAGTAATAGTAGAAAAAGAACAAGCTAAGATCAAAAGGAACCCGGATGGTTTAAAAAATTTCGCGTAGCGTGTCAAGAAAGGCATAATGACAAAATGGTTAGGTAAGACAGATTCCAGCCTTTGTTAGAGAAGTAAGTGAAAAAGAAGACTAATGTTTTTATAGTTTTATTATTCATATGTAATATCAGTTAGCATTTATTTTCATTATACTTGGTTATTTTATATTGAAAGATATGTTGTGCACTTTGTCAGTTTTTTATGTTTTTGTTAGCCCTACAGCGTTTTAATGTTGTAGGCCTTAGTAAGTTTTTGCACAATAATGACTTCCCAATCTGCTTGACTCGAAGATAATGTGAAAGTGAGCGGTTTCCGAAAATTACTTGCAAAGACAATTCAACCAGGGGAAATCTGATCGGAACAGATGTTTAATGCACACACGACGTGTGTATGAAACAAGTTAAAAAACCTGGAAGTATTTCATGAACAATAAGGTGTTTACACGGATATTTGAAAAATGAAATTGCTAGTTATGATCTTACAAATCAGGTTTCAAAACAGCTGAATGGTTATCTGCATGATTGTGGATACAAAATGTTGAACCTGGCCTTGTAATTAAAGCAAAGGAGAAAATAACAAATCGCATGTTGTTTTCCATACGTGAGCAAGGACTTATTAAAAGTAATAAATTTATCAAAACATGCAAATAAATATTATAGCGGGCTACTACTTCCGCGTTTCACTAATTTGAAACAAGTAATAACAAACGTATTTATTACTCACTGTTCACAAGTCTAATTAACGGTTTATGCCTTATTTATAGATGTCTTTAGTCCAATTAACAATGAAGCACTACCCAGACTGTACTACTACTACCAAGACCAAGAAAAAGTATCACACTTTTTCTTGGTCTTGGTAGGCAACCGGTTGATAGCAACAAACAAGTACCTGGACGTTGGTTCCCTGGAAAATTACTTCTAGCATATTTTGGACTATTCTCCAATCTAAGCGGTCCAGTGCACAGCCTAGCTTGGGCACCGCTAGTCTCGTTACCCATTTTCCATCATCTCAGCCTTAGGATTCAGCAAAGCCTCCCAAAGATGTCCATAAATAGGTCTCTGCCATGAAGAATTTTTGGTGACCAGATAGTAAACATAACGATTTTTATCCTGAAGAACCAAAGTTTTTCTTACAGTTGGCTACTGTTATACTAATTCATCCGCACATCCAAACTTTTCTTGAAAACAATAGCTATCCCTCTTGACATTTGAAGGTCCTGAGCTACGCATGTGCAAGGCAATACTCTTCTGGTGCTCTAAACAGATCTTGCTGTTTTTCAACAACAACGCCAAATCTCGCCTTAGCGGAACCACCATACGCCGCCATGAAACTCTCAAAATCTACAGTTGGCTCACGATTAAAAACTCTTCGCACACTATTCTGATTACTCAAGTCCCTCTGGTTGTTGACAGCATAAGATGTTAAACGGTCAAAGTGTACCACTTTTGGTTTACCACGGGGAGATCTTCTGATCCGGTACACTACATCATTAATTCTTTTTAACACTTTGTACGGGCCTTCCCATTGTCTTTGTAATTTTAGCGATAATCCACGTTTTCTTTGTGGATTGTACAACCACACTAAATCTCCAGATTGGTAACCCCTTTCTTCTGCTCTCGTGACATATTGTGATTTTATTCGATCGCTTGCTGCTTGGATATTCTTTCGGACGTTTTCGTCAATGCTATTTGATCTTCCGCTAAGCTTACTAACGTAATCCTCACCTGCGGTCTCTTCTCCAGGTTTAAATTCAAACTAAAGATCACATGGTAGCCGCAATTAACGTCCTAACATCACGCAAGCGGGAGAGTTTCTTGTGCTATCAAGTACCGAAGATCGGTACACCAGTAGGAACAAATGTAAATATTGATCCCAGTCTCGTTGATGTTCAGAGACAACTTTCGGTAGGTACTTTCCTAACGTCCTGTTCATTCTTTCAACCACTCCATCCGATTGAGGATGAAGTGGCGTGGTTCTAGTCTCCCCGATTCCAAGATGCTTGCAGACGTTCTGAAATAACGCTGATTCAAAGTTCCGACCTTGATCAGAGTGTAATTCCAACGGAACTCCAAAGCGACAAAACAACTCCCTCACTAGTACATCTGCAACCGCCTCTGCTCTTTGGTTAGGTATAGCATACGCCTCCGGCCATTTGGTAAAATAATCCATTGCAACCAAGATGTATTTATTTCCTTTCTCTGATTCAGGAAACGAACCAGCTATATCAATGGCCACCCTCTCAAAAGGATTCCGCACGTTATAAATTAATACTCCCTGTATGTTTGTTGTGGTTTGTTTGGCATTTTTTTTAATCTTCTTTGGGAATTAAACCACTCGTAGTTTTTAAAATCATTTTTATTTACGTTTCGATCCATGACCTAGGATCGTTGACAACGTTATACTGTCTCATTGGGGCCATTTCCAGAGGCACAAAACTCACATTTCCGACACCACTCCTTCACATCTTCTTTGCAGTTCACCCAATAAAATCTTTCTCTCACTCTTTCGATAGTTCCTTGTAACAATTTTATTTTTTGGTTATTAAATCCGTTCATAAAAGTGCAAGAACTATAAAACACTTTTATTAAAATAATAAGTAAAATACATTTAACAACTTTGGTATTACGCTAAAGCGGCATCTTTATGTAGCATTCCATGTATAGTCAAATATCTGTGTCTTCGATAGCAAATTGCAAGCGCGTTTTGGTTGACAGACCCCTTCTGGGACACTCCGTTCGTCCGAGTGAGATTGATAACCAGTCGGCCATGCGAGATAGTAGAGTCAAGATGTACGAAAAAACGCAGGCCGGCAATTTGCGTATAAATTTTGAGCAGTCGTGACACATCTTTAAATAGCGGTTGGTATCCTATGAACGTTATTAAATAGTTTAATTGAGACATTTTATTTAGCGCAAAAACAACACTAAAAAATGCAACTTTGAAAACAACAAATCCAATCACTGATGTTAAAACCACTTTGTATTACAACCTGTAAAAAGCAACTTAGAAGATGGAAAATTTGACTAATTTATAGAAGACCATTTTATTACACAACGTAAAGATGTTATTTGGTAAGGCAGCGTGATTCAACATATTTCAGCAGCTGACGGATGTATTGTGACTGCATTTAATTCGACACCTGGAGCAATTTCATGTGCTAGGAGCTGTTGAGGATGAGCTGGGTCCACACAACATACAGTAAATTCCGCTTGATATTACAAGTACCTCTTCAAGGCCACAAAAGCAGTTTTGGTTCGTAGTTAGTTTTAAGAATCTTTTTTGATGGTTTATACATTGGAAACACTTTAATTTGTTTGATTGTGTAAAAGTACGAATGTTATAAAAATTTCAATTATTTGTCGAGCTGGAATTTTCCAGTGTTAAAATTATAATTCACTATTTTGATGGTTTTAGAAACCACACACGTGGTTCATTATGTACCGTTAGTAACAGCAACAGGTGTTACTGACGTCACTTGTTTGTCTGCAGTATACTGCTGACAGATGTGTTCTAGAAAACAAATGCTTCGAACAGCGTTTGCCCAAGTTGAGTAAACAAGAATATTTTTGTGATCTGCTTTTTTTAGTAGAAATTAAAACTAATACAAGTAATTTAGAAAAGCAAAAACTTGAGTAACAACGTTTTTAAAATGTAATCCTCCTGAACAGATCTGCACGGGTCGGACCTTTTTAGTGTAACAAGTTTACACTAAGCTGTAAAATGTTTGATTATCAACAATTTTGATAAACCTTAATTTAAAATTCACGAACTCATTTAATTATTTATGAAATTTTGTAGCATTGCATTTTGTTTTAAAAGAGAATCTTTTGAGTAAATTATTGGTTCAAGATTAAAGTTTTTTATTTTGATCAAATATGGTCAAACCTAACAACAGGAAACTATATCCTTAAGAGTAGAATTTTGATGCCAATTTTATATAGAAAATATCTTTTTAATATTTCTTTAGGTATGTTTGCGGGACACAAATAGTGTTCCACCTTTCTATTAATCTAATTATTACAATTTCTTACAGGAGCAGCGTCTTATTTTGTTAAGACGGGTTTTTGTCATCGAAGGCGATTTTTTTCTTTGGGTTTCCACGTACGCCCCTAGAAATATACCACGCAATTATCATAAATAAGTCAGGACTTGGTGGCGCCTAGTTGTTTTGGATTAAGTTTGACTTACAATCAGATTTCGACTTACCCCCCCATTTCTCATAGCTCTACCCAAGGAATAGGCCCCTAGTTATGTTGGAAGACTTCGTTACACTTGCCCATGCGCGAGGCTAGCCTTGTAACCATTTAGAAAAGAAAAATAAAAACCAGTTTCATCCTTTCACGCCAAAGTGCCCTCCGGAAATACCATAGTGCAAGTGCTGCAACACTTCCGGCACTCTGCTTCTCGGCACTATCACTTGAAGCCTCTCAGTGCCATCTTCACATTCCAGGCGTCGTTTCAAGATTCTATTTTCAATCACCAAGGAGTTCCACTGTGCCCAGTGTGCCTTCATGCTCCTGCTTAAAATACTAATTTCTTCCCAAGCTGGTCGCTGTCCTCTACTTTCCACTCAATAATACGTCCCAATTTGTCGTCATTCTCCTGGTCTTCTCGTATTCTTTCGGGTTGCCAAGTATTATCGGTTACCGTCATTCTATGGATGACACTTATTTTCTCTTCCATCTTGGATCAATGATTGCAGTCCACCGGACAAGGTCACCTTGACAGAGCGTCTGCATTCCGATGACTAGTTCCTTCACGATGTTCTGTGTCAAAATCATATTCCTGCAGCTGCTCTATCCACCTTGCAATTTGCCCTTCAGGATTTCGAAACTGCAGTAACCATTTTAGTGCAGCATTGTTTGTTTTCAACAGGAATTTACGGCCGTATAAGTGCTTATAAAAGTGCTCTACGGATTTGACGATGGTCAACGGCTCCCTTCTTGTCACACACCTTGCTGAAATATCCAATAACTTTTTCTTGTCCGTCCTGCACTTGAGAAAGAACGCTTCCTATAGCTGTGTTACTGGCATCGGTATCCAACACAAATTGTTTCTCCATCCGTGGATAACTCAAAATTGGTGCTGTAACTAGCAGCCGTTTCAGTTGTTCAAATGAACTGTGGCAGTCATCATTCCAATCATATTCTTGTCCATCTTCGGTTAATTTCGTTAACGGTTTGGCAATGTTCACAAACCTAAGTATAAAACGTCGGTAATATGTGCACAATCCTAGAAAACTGCGTAGTTGGTGTATATCTGCTGGTGTAGGCCACTCTTGTACCGTTCTTATCTTGTCAGGGTCAGTTCTTATTCCGGTCTCCAAAACAACATGTCCTAGGTATTTCACCTCTTTTCCAAATAGGTGACACTTCTTGGGACTCAACATAAGGTTTGTCCGCGTAATCTTTGGAATAACTCCTCTAGGTTCTTAATGTGTTCTTCAAAAGACCGGCCTAACACTATCACGTCGTCTAGGTACACCAGACATGTTTTCCAGGACAGTCCACGCAGTATCGACTCCATCAAATGTTCAAAAGTAGTAGGGCATTTCATAATCGAAATGGCATGACCTTGAACTGCCATAATCCAGTTGCAATTGTAAGCGCAGTTTTTTCATTATCGTTTGGCTCCAGGCCTACCTGTCAGTATCCGCTTTTCAAGTCCAAGGTCGAAAACCAATTAGATCCGGATAGAGTATCCAAGGTGTCATCAATTCTGTGCAAAGGATAGCTGTCTTTCTTTGTCACATTGTTTAACCGCCGGTAGTCTACACAAAATCTTGTCGACCAATCCTTTTTCTTGACAAGCACTACCGGAGATGCCCATGGACTGTTCGAGGGTTCAATCACTCTCTGTTCTTCCGTGTGGTTGATAATTTGCTCGTGTTCCTTACGTTTCGCCAAAGGAAGCCGCATGGGATGCTGTCTTATCGGTGGCGCATCTCCAGTATTGATCTTGTGTTGCACAACATTCGTCCTTCCCTTCTCATTATTATCCAGTCCAAACACACCTCGATAACGTCCGATCAGTTCTTTTACCTTGCCCAGTTGGTCGCCGTTTAGTCCTTTACACGAAGGTATCAACATATCCAGCAATTTATGTGAGCAACCGTTGGCTGGTTTATCCTTTGTGTCGTCCACACAACGTTTAATATGGCATACTGGAATGCAACTTCCCACAATCATGTCTTTCTTCAGGGTCACCGTATGGGGATTAATTTTTAGCACCCTTACTGGTATCATATTTCGAAACTTTACCAGCGTTCTTCCAATCAGTAATCCCTCCTGACCCAATCTTGATTCAGTTGCTTCCATCATGCATATTTGTCCTTTCCGGAGCGTACCATCCGGGCGTCCCATTACTCTCATTTCCGCCTTCTCGGGTATTTTCATATCACAAATCATTCAAACTTGCATCGTCTGGTTATTCGTCCCTTGAAATAGAATCTCCTCATCATCTATCCGTAGCACTTTTTTTTTCATGTTCACATGGAACCCATATTCTCTCATGACATTCATTCCCAAGATCACTTCTTCTGTAATTTCAGCTACCAACACCCAATGATTAATTAGGTTGCCCCCAATTGCCAACGTAACGGCAGTCTCTCCGTGAGTACAAATTTTCTCACCACTTGCGATTCGAAGACACACCGTTGCAGGTAGCACTTTTTCACGACCAACCAAATCTGGTCTCACAATAGTACTTGTTGCTCCTGTATCCACGAGTAATCGGACAATCTACCATTAATTCCACCATCAATATAAATGCTGTGCAGACTTCCCATCAACGGTGCAGCACGGATGATAATCTCTGGGGCACTACGTTGTGCTGTCGACGTTCGCCCCCCTTACGTCGACTTGCTTTAGTTTTCCTGCTGCTCAACCGGTTGTTTTGCTGGTTGAGTGCAGCGTCTCTGTATATGACCAACTTCACCGCAGCTCCAGCATCGCAGACGACATCTCCGCGGTACTACTATATTGTAAATTGTATGTTGGGAAGGTTCACTTCAGCCTATGTGGTGAGGAGAATATCCTCTGAAGTGTTCCAGAACCACAGCTAATTATTATTTAATTACAGATTTCCTACTGATGATGACCACATAGTGGTCGAAATACGTATCTAGTAATTTAAATATTTTTTGTGGTTAAGGGTTTTTATTTAATTTTTTTTAAATCGTGCCACAGTGTTCCTATAGATTATTATAATTTCATAGTCTTACTCTTCTAGTCTAATCCTCCATCTCTGTAATTTTGATTTCGGTTCTTTGAGTTTGCAAACTAATGATATTGTAACATTTAAATTTTCCAGCAAAATTATTTGCTGACATTACCACTATGCATCTATTATTTTAGTATTTATTCAACAACGTTTATATTATTGGTATATTTGATCTTACATATTTAATAACCCAACAAACTTCAAGGCACACTACAATGTCAATTAGAATTACAATCTACAACGTATCACGTCGTCCCAACTGATAACATGTATACAAACCAATTCGCGTGGTTTTACTTCTTTGTAATGTCTAAGATTTTCAAGTTATTTCGTTGATTCGTGACAGATAGTCACTTTTCGTTTCCTCGTTGAACAGAAAGGTCACTTGGTGTGTTAAAAACACTCAAGGTGGTACGGGAAATTAAGTTTTCCTGGCAGAGATGCCGCAATAGAAGGCACAGTTACTTAAAAGTTGTCTAGGACAACTTACATATGTAGTGTATAAACTCATCTTGGCGACGTGCAACTCGAATACAACTTTTATGTTATCTTAATCACATTCAATTTGGTTTGGTTCGAGCAAATTTTATTTTCATGGAACTCGTTTAAAATATAAATGCGTATGCAATTTTGTTGGACAAAGATTGGATTTCCGGTATGCAGCTACACCTGGCGTGAATAGTTGATAATCAACACGTCATTTGAAGGTTACAGGTCATTGCCGTCATGTGGTAAGACTGTTTAATTTTCTAACATAACGCTGCTTTTGCAAAGTTCATTGCGTATATATGTATGTAGTGAATTCCTTTTTTGAAAGCTTGTAACTACCTCATGCTGTTGTAAACAATTCATTATGGGTGGTTCACAAATAATTTTGTCAAGTAATTTGCTAAAAGCTTATCTTTTTAAAATGTAATGTTATAATTCATAGAACAATCTTTTGTAATTAATAATGTGTTCAACCTTGGAAATTGTACTTTACAGGTTGTATATAAAACAATAGTGAAATGTGCAGACAAATAATTGTCACTTTTTTGTTACAAGTTCTATATTTATCTTGTTTACTACAATTTAAAATACCAACATCTTGATTTAATAGGGCCTAAGTTCAGAAAAGTGAAGTCGAAACTGAGATTAATTAATTAATAATTTTGCCACATGTTAAGTAAATTTTTAAAAAATTGTAAAGTCTTTCGTAGAGCTACCCCTGACTAATAATTATAAAAAATATTGTCACCAAAAATTAAGTATCCAATTCAAGATTTAGTAGCAATTAAATTTTAATATTTGTTTTACACCCTCTGAGTAAAACAGAAACTACATTTATAAGAATTTTATTTTTTATTAAGCACACTTATAATGATCATTACTTATCTTAAATGAGAATATAGAATTATTTTTGACTTCAGTTCATTATTCTATAATTATTCAACTTCTCCAAAGTCTCTTAGGTAATTGAATGGTTTAAACTTATAACGAATGCGTATCATGATACAATGAAAACTAAACGAAACAAAAATAAAGATTTCATGCTTATACAGGATGATAAGATATAAAGGGTATCTATGTTGGTAGTATTTATGTTTCAGAGCCGCCTTAGACTTCGTTAGTTTAGTGAAGAAGACGACCAGATGTAAGTAACATATTTGTGATCATCAAACTTTGTATTTAAAGTGGTTAGTGATAATTTAGGTTTCCAAATTTTCCTTTTCTCGCAAATTGATTTAGTCAGTTGCATTAAAAAAAATTTAGGTGGCGTCCATTATTTTATTTTTCAACTTTAATAAACCCATTGACCCAGTCTCATGCGACCGTGGTACAAAACTCAGTTAGCTAAAAAGTCTTAAGAGTTTTCTTTTCTAAAAGCTGTTTTCCATCCAAACTTTACCCTGGGCTTGTTACTGTTATATAAGAATTCTCGATAGGTAAAGTAAAACTATACAAAAGAATCTACCACGATTTTTTTATATTACACTGCCGCCCAACGTCAGGGGCGTGATCGAGTTTTAATTAAAAATTATATATATATTACAATATATGGTCGGTGTATATGTAGAATTTTCTTCCATAAAGATATGGCCAAAAATATTTTGTTGCCCAAATTATTGTTAATAGTTCTTTCTCAATTGTGCTGTACTTTTGTTCTGTTTCATTTAGCGTTCGTGATGCGTAGCTGATTGGTTTATCGCTACCTACTTTTCCTTGGCTCAATACTGCGCCTAATGCAACGTTAGATGCGTCGGTTGTTAATATAAATGGTTTTGAAATATCGAGGTATTCTAATATAGGGTGGTTTGTAAGGATACATTAAATTTTTTCTACCGCCTTAATAAATTCCGGGGTGTGTTCGATCTTATTACCTTTCTTAAAACAATTTGTGCGTAACCTTTTATGAATTTTCGGTAACAACCGCTGAGCCCTAAAATCCTTTAATTTCTTTATTACTTTTTGGTAAGGGTAATTTAATACTGAATTTGTTTTATTTGGGTTTGGCATAACACCTTGTGGGGTTATTATGTGTCCTAAAAATGATACTTCTTTTGTAAAAATTTACTTTTATCTAATTGAACCTTAAAATGAGCTTTTCGTAATCGTTCAAAAACAAACCTTAATCTTTCGATGTGTTCTACGAGTGATGTCGAATATACGATTATATCGCCTAGGTACACAAGACATATTTAGTTATGTATTCCTCTTAAAATGTTATCCATAACTCTCTGAAACTTAGGGGGAGTGCATTCTTTAATCCAAACGGCATGCGTTTGTATTTATAGTGTCCTCTAGGTGTACTGAATGCTGTTTTAGTCGTGTCTTTCTGGTCCATCTCCACTTGGTGGCATACTGAAGCGAGGTCTAATGTCGAAAAATATTAACACTTTCCTAATTTGTCTAGAATATCGGTGATATTGGGTAGTGAATATTTATCGTCTACCGTCTTCTCGTTAAGTTTTCTGTAATCGATAACCATTCGATGTTTGCGTTTGCCTGAGGCGTCTAATTTCTTTGGAACTATTACTACGGGGCTGCTCCATGGTGAATTTGAATGTTGGATGATATCTTGCTTCAAGTACCTGTCTATCTGCTTTTTTCTTGACTTCCTTGACGTAGTCTATATGTTTTGGTGAAAATTGGTTTATCTGTTAGTTCAATGTTATGTTTCACTGCATTGGTAGATGTTAAAAGTATTTCTTCACAATGGAATATATATCGGTATTCGAAGCATAAATCTTTAATTGCTCTCTCTCTTCTTCGTCATTAACGTCGTTATTAAAGCGATTCTTAATTAAATTTTCTTTTAACATCCTATCGTGTTCTGTATGGTTGGAATTGTTTTCTGAGTCTTCGTCAATTTCCATTTCGCTAAAGTTTACTTCTTCTACGTCTATGGGTGTTGTTAATGATACTTCGATGGGGTAATTGTTTTTGAGTTTACTAAAACTTTTATTTGTTTTTCTGTCCTAGGCTCGATGGTATATTGTTGGTCGGTTTGAATGTTACTGTTTTGGAGTTTAATGGGAATTTGTCCGTGTTTCGTTCTTAATTATCGGTTTTTTATATCAATATATGCTGCTAATTTTCTCAGAAGATCCATGCCTATCAAACCGCCGTATTTGTCATTAAATTCGAAGATGCCAAATTTTTTCATTTTTACGTTAAAAGTTTTGAGTAAGGGTATGTTTGCTATAAATTGGCGTAATGTTGTTTTGTGTGGTGTTTTGATTTTAAAAGGTTCTCTTTCTACAAAATTTAAATTATGCTTCTGTACGGTTTTGGAACTAATTAGAGTTTTGAAGATCCTGTGTCGATTAATAATTTGAGTTCCGTATGTGGTATTTCTATATACAGTAAAATTAGTTGATTAATGTTATTTAAATTTATTATGTTTGGTCGTATTTGAATCTGTCCAACTGAAAATTTGAGTACGCATTTTTTGTCGTTCTCTTCGTAGGGTTGTTACAATCATAGTTTTCAGAATGATTTGTTTCATCATCTCTACTGGAGTTTGCATAATTATTCATGTCTTGATCATTAAAATTTTTCACTTCTTGGTGGAATAGTTTCTCAGAAGTGAAGTTTCGTTATTGGTTGTAATCGGGTCTAATTCGAGATATTTTAGTATTCTGTCTGGTGTTACCAGATGAAGTGTCCATAGGAGGTGGTTTGTAATAAGTGTTAGGGTTGTTGTTGATATTCGTCATAGGTGTGTTTCTGTTGGGATTTGCGCCGAATGTTTGCCTTGGTTGATTTACGTTTTGATTGATATGGTGATTGGTTAGCTTGTATCCGTAAATTTATTAAATCTCGGACAAGACATTTGATATTTCTTTGATCTCCGAAATATGCTATTGATATTCGTTTAAAGTCGTCCCATTCTACGAGATCATCGCGGCTCGCAATTAATGTTGATGCTTTGCCAGTTAATTTGCTGATTACCAAGCGTAAAAGTAAAACGCGTTCAAAGTCACCTTGTTTCTAAAAGGATTTTTAAAATATCTCGCAAGCAGTAATGAAAATTCCTATAGTGCTTGTTTTCGTCATATCGAGGGATTGCGTCTAGATAAAGTTTCATATTGTCACAGTTCATTGTTGTTATAATAAATTAAGAGTTACTTCTTAGACTAGCTTGTATGAAGTTATTTAAAGATTCACTTATCTTTACGTATATTGTATGTAATAATAACAACCTTGGTTATAACTATATCGGTTTCAGACATCTGCTGAATAATTATTTCATTAAATTGTTGCACTGATAAAGTACATAAAACGCTTTTATAATTATACATATTCGTTACTTTGTTTGCACTGAAAGTGTTTAATTACAAACCTTTATAAAATGTGATAAGAATCGAGTTTTCAGATTTCTCTGAATAATAATCGCCGTAATAAAATGGTACGAGGAATTGTGTTCTAATTATACAATAAAACTCAGACTTTGCTGAATGAATTGTTTCATTAATAAATATTAATAAATTGTGTATACATGCTTATATGAAATTTCTTTGTTAAAATTAAGTTTCAGACTTGATGAGTAAATTCTTTCAGAAATAATAATAATAAATTGCTATAATAAAATTGTACATATAAAATTCTTTTGCTTTTCTTACTAGCTAATATTAATATTCAGTTGACAATGGTTAAGAAAAATGAACTTTGGTACTTACAATAATTTGATTGCCAGTTCCATTATAGTCTTTCCTCTTTACTATTGGACGTGGTCAATTTTTGTACTTCGTCCAATTGGTTTTTTGTTCAGATGAAGAATAAAAATTTAAGAAAACCAGTTCCTCGATTTTTGATTCTCTAGTGCCCTTCTGGAATACTACCAACTACCCCAGATAAGTTTTGGGCCGCTTGGAGCTTCTTTTTAAAAAGACTATTTCCAAAACACTCCTATCAAGTGTGTTTTATAACAATTACAATAATTTTGACAATTGTACGTTATATTCATTAACGACTTGGTTTCAAAAATAATCAAAGTTAATATTCACTAATTAATTTAATTAAAACTAAAATGAGTAGCTTGGACAACCAACATTGTTAAAGTTGTGAAGCCCGAGACAGACTGGCCATCTTGGGTTCCTGAGGGTATTTATGCTATCCCTGCTTTTACATCACTTTGTGGAAATGCAGATCTCATGTCTGCTATTTTTGATACAATACAAAGTATTACATTTTAATAATCTTAGTTCTAATAATTGCAGTCTTATTGTCTATCTGCACCTGCAGTGTCATATTACGTCTGGAATACAAAGTAACTGTTTCCCTTCTCATGTCTAGTTTGTACCTTCATTAACCTTTTTTATGTCCTTCAATTATACAATGTAATAATAATTCTTAAAACTTAATAATTTCATTTAGATATATATATATATATATATATATATATATATATATTGATTTGGGCGATATGTAACTCGCGACCCTACCGAATTATTGGAATTAGAACAGAAATAGGACATTAGGGCCTTAGCATACTAATTCCAAGATCGGAGCTATACAATATTTTACCTTAAATTTTTTGACACAGAGGTTCAACGAGACAAAATTAAAAATTTAAAATTATTTTTAAAAAGCAAGGGCTAACCTGTAATTTACTAAACACGTTTTCCATTAAAATCAATTGCCATAATAGCTAATTACCACTTAATTTTCTGGCTAGCAATTTTGCTCAACGTATAACTAAACTGTCGAAGCAAACAAGAGGTTCCCTACAACGCATAAAAATTACAGCATTCTGGCCCCAGAAAATGATATTACAATACGTACAGGATCACACGGGGTGGTTAAATTCCAACATGTACCCAAATCAAAAATTATGCAATAATATATTGGGGACTGTTTTCAGTTCTGAGGCTACCAAGATTTAAAATATTAATAGAAAATATTTAGGTACGTAGTTACAGAATAAAGAGACCAGCTACAGGCTAAAATGTATTTCATCCACTACATTTGATTTGCTCCACCCTAAGGTACTACATTGGCCAGGAAGCGAATTTCTTTTACCCGGAAATTTTGAATTTTGTCGAATGCTTGCTGCTTCAAGCAAGGTAGGGATCTTTAACATGCGTGGCAATACTCACACACGAGAACTACATTATATCTGTCATCCGAACGAGGGCATATTTTTGTGAACAATGCTCGCCTAACATTTCTCAAGCAGACTGTGTCGGGAGTCAATTCTGGGACCTTGGGCATAGTAGTTACACGCATACCCACTACGCCACAGACTAATGTCACATCTAAACAATAAAGTAACTTATACAAAGAAATTATGTGGGAAAAAGAATTTTAAAGACACTCAATGTTGAACTATTTTATAATGAATACTCAACCAATCTTAAAAATCCAAACCCAATTCTTCGCAAGGGATACCATAATAACGTTGCAGAGAAGAAACAGCAATCACCTTCAAAGTAGCTTAGCATCAATTACAGTAGATAGTTTAGTAGTGGGAAAATTTCCATGTCTCAAAGGAACAGCTTTGTACAAATCAATTTTCGGAACCCTGTATTGCAAAGCCACTAACTGTAAGAGCCACCGCATTTCCAATTTCGCATACCTCTGCATATTTTTACAGTACTTGTTTATCGGAGATTTCACAAACTTATTTATCTCCAACCAACCAACATTGCAATATGTTGCCACTATCCTTCATTAAAATAATAGTTTATACAAACAACAGATTAGTAAAGGTCGTTATCGTCGTATAGGAAAAAAACTGTGTAGTACCCCGCATATACCCACCCAATTAAATAGAAAAGTTAAAATGGAGACTAGCATAATTAGATGGCCTCATTAGAAATAATAGTTAAAGTTAAATTTATGATAAGTTCATTCAGGTCTTCAACCTATGCGCTATTTCTAATAGAGGAAATAGCATATTACAACAGAATGCCCGCAAAATAGCTTATAATTTCGAAATAGGCAGGCACAGCACCGTGACAACAAAAATCAAAGTCCAAGCAAAACTCATTAGGTAGCTGCTGGTCACCAACCAGAAATAAGCAAAGCTAACATTTTAAAATAAAGACAGAATCCCTCCGAGAAAGCGAACAAAAAACGAAAATAGCAGCAGCTCCACTCTAGATTTCAACGGGTGAGGCCACTATATGAAAAGAAATGATTTGACCGATGGGTAAATTGGTATTAGTAAAAGTTAAAGTGACTAAGTTTACTAGGGGTAAATTTTATGCTGATGCAAGTTGTACCAGTACAAAACATACGTAATAGGAAATGTGCCCACTGGATAACAGTATTCGTAAATTGTGTATCTAACGCCTAAATTTCTAAAGATGTTAATATAATAAATAAATGAAATATTTAGTAGTTAAATATACCAAATAATATGATCCGAGTTTTAATTAGGTAATAACCCAGGAGTCACGGTACGTATAAAGCAAATGATAGCACCTCCCCCCCTTCCAACAGGAAATACGGACAACCACGTTTTCCCTAGTTAAAACCACAAAAAACCAAAGAAAATCGCTCGACCAACCCTCCGCTACTATAACGTAAACCGATCAACCGATCCTTAAAGTAATGTGCCATGTTATTATTCAAACATCTGCGATTATTACAGTGGTGTCAGTTGTAGGGTATTACATATGAAGTGATCGCGTATGTTTGAATAATAACATGGTACATTACTTAAAGGATCGATTGATCGGTTTACGTTATCATAGCTGAGGGTTGGTCGACCGGTTTTCTTTTGGCTGTACAATTTACCCATCGGTCAAATCATTTCTTTTCATATAGTGGCTTCACCCGATGGAATCTGGAGTGGAACTGCCGCTATTTTCGTTTTTTGTTCGCTTCCTCGCAGTGACTGTCTTTATTTTAAATTGATAACTTTGGTTATTTCTGGTTGGTGACCAGCAGCTACCTAATGGGTTCTTCTTGGACTTGGACTTTTATTCTCATTGTGCTGTGCCTGTCTATTTTGAAATTATAAGTTATTTTGCTGGCTTTATGTTGTAATATGCCTATTGGAAATAGCGCATAGGTTGAAGACCTGAATGAACTTATCAAAAATTTAACTTTAACTACTATTTCTACAAATGAGGCTATCTAATTTGACTAGTCTCCTATTTTAACATTTCTAATTAATTGCGTGGGTATATGCGGGGTACTACAACTGCATCTTTGACACATTCCATTTCCGTGTCGTAAACAATTCGTCAAAGTATTACTTGATTTCATAACATGAGGGAAGCTCAAACAAACAAAGCGGACTAGGCACCAAGCTAAATAACACCAAACCGATTAAGTTCTCAGTTAACGTTATTTATTCAACCGAAATGTAACACCAACCTCTCAGAAGAATGAGAGCGCGTATATTATTCAGTAAACTTTACACAATTACATTTGTCTTTTTTAAAGGATACAGAATATCTCCAATTTTACGCAAACGGAACTAAGTAACGAAATTATTGGCGCTAACCGTAGGACATCACCCAAAATAATTCAATTCTGTTTTTGCAAGAAAAATGCATATAATAATTATCAATAATCCAACGCGTAATTTTCCTTCAAACCATATTTCTCTAGATAAACAACTACATGAAATATATTTTTCAAAACATCCACCTGCCGATAAGAGAAACTAACAGAACGAACGACGATCGATAAAATGGAAAGAGCACATTAACTTATGTAGCAGAACGGGTCTAAAAACGTTCTAAAACAACACGACGTGATTGAAAAGTTGCCTATATTTCTGTATTGAATTTTAAAAAGCATTATGTTAATACAGTCTAAGATAAACCAAAAGCGGGAATTTGATAGATCTGAATGTGTGTCCGTAACCAACCTTGCGGAAAACACGTTGTTTTATATTTTGATATACGTACAATCTAGACAACCCTGTATAACTTCTTGTGACTTTTAGCAGCACTGTTGGCGGTGTAAAATTTTATTCTTTCCGGGTGTTCTTCCGCTTCCATAGGCGTCATATTATTAGCTCGATGTGGCGTATTATTGTATTCTTCCATAATCTTAGGCAAAATATTTAACCATCTATGACTGCCTTGCAAGTAAAATCTTCTGTACAACTTGTTTTTGATTGTTCTGATCGACCGTTCAGTCATAACTAGCTTTGAGTGCGGTATACGTAGAATAATGGTTTACCATATATTTTCGCATAAGGTGCTTACACCCGCGGTTGTAATACTCTTTCCCAAAGTCCGTTTGTGGATTGATTTTGCGTTAATTTCTCCTTGCAACATTTTTCCAGTATTCTTTCCATTGCTTTTGTAACTTCCGAACCAGTCTTGGTCTTTAAAGGCTCAACTAAAGCATATTTTGTATAGCAATCCACCGCTATTAGAATACATCTGCACCCATTGTTCACACGAGAGTAAGGTTGGAATTCGCACAAGTGCGATTGGATAAGATCGCGTTTCATATGTTTCAGATTTGTGTGACGACGCAGAACATTTTTTCTTGCACGCTTAAATAATTCCTTAACGATAATTTCTTTACTCATTTTTGCTTAACACTGATGCTAAACTAATAGAGTTATCATTATCTAGTTCCACCTTTGCTATACACTGAAGCTTTGGTTTTTAGTATTTGTTTTTTATAGCTGCTGGTGCCGCCTCGTGAATCGATGATAATGCGAGACCGAGCTCCTTTTCGTTTGTGTCAAAAACCGTAGTCAAATTCATAGAAAACTGAACAAACGGTTTTACATCGGATACAATTTTATCACATTTTCGTCTATATATTGTCTGGTTGCTGGATCTGATTTTTCAATCAAAGGACTAAGCTGTATGATACGCTGGTTTCTTGCATTGTATACTACCGCTTTACGCTGAATATCTTCCATACTTTTTAGACAGTATGAAAAGGTTTGATTCACGAGATTAACAGCAAACTTTTTGGAGACACAATCACTATCGTCTTTAGGCTCCATTACATCAACTAACCTTCTTTTATGAAAACTAATTGTTTCTTCTCCAGGTTTAAATGCAGTTGTGCTTCTTTGAGTAATCAGATCAGAGTCGGATTTGGAATCGGCTGCATTCACTAATCTTCTTTGCTGCATATCGTATCCATCACCATTCGACGTTAGCACAAATCCTTGACCTGGAGGCCCACGTCGAGTATCAGCATCTTTACGCTCTGAATGTCAGAAGCGATCGACGGGCATTTTAAAACTGATTAGGCTTATTCTATTATACCTTCTTCTTTCAACTCTTCTATTATAAATACCATTTCGTTTATGTTTTCCTCGCTTGTATTTCCAGCGCGGTTGAATGCGTTCAACAATCTCAACCAACCCACAAGTTCATGTACATTGTTCTAGTAGACATATTGTACAGGCTTAGAATTTAAACTTTTGTAAAACCGAGTAGGAAAGCCTAAACCCGCCCCTTTAGTCGGTTTTCTTCTCTTTGGCAGTTTTCTTTCGGGATTCCTCCGAAATTCGGTGAGATATTTTTGTACATATTTATCAAACTTTTTGTTATTTGTTGGAAATCCGTTTAAATCGTGCACTGCAAATGGGTTAAACTTTCTTCTCAAAATCGATGCTGATTTACTCATTTTCAAGTAATTCGGTAAATCTTCATGCAAATTGAAATCGCCATCTTCAGGGCTGATGTCTTTAAAGGCTAGCAGATTGTATAAACCTCTTGTACATTATTTAATGTTATATCACTGTTTTCCGGATAATTTCCAATGCATTTTCCCACAAAGTCCATGAATCGGTTTCAGCATTTATTATATCCCCGCCGGTGCGGTACGCGAGCCACTACAGTTAGTTGGCAGCAATGTTAATTAATTGCAAAATGATGCGCAATCAAGGGATCACGTCATGCAATATTCAAATTATTACAACATAGTAAAAAAGGTTATACTAATTTTAAGGCAAACCAAAAGGTTACTCACGTAAACTGTAGGGATTCTCACAGCACTACTCCGTGATGGCGGGCTCCGTTGATCCTTTTCGGGTGGGTAATTCGTTGGCCCTGGTCGAAACCAAATTCAATTTTGTCTTTTTGTTTCTGGTGTAGAGATACGGTAAGGAAGACAGGTAAAGGTACGGTAATTTGGTATAACAGGAAACCTACATATCAAAAAAAAGAAGACACGATAAGACACAAAGATAACTACATTCCTTCGCGTCTCGGTCGCCAGTCACGACACGTCTCTCGGAAATCACCACCACCCTTCTTGGCACACCGCGTCGGCGCAATCTTGCGCAAACGCACTGTCTGAAGTGACGGAAATACACACACGTCTTTTCAAATCCTTTGCGGGAAATCCTTACAAATTAAAACTTGAATTAAAAATGTTTAGTGCCGATTTTTTGGCACGTAACACATTATACTTTACTTCATAAATTGATTTGTCAATATTTTTGTCTTCGTCTCTAGCTAACACGTCCGCATAGTAAAGATGGAACGGTTCTTCTGGAACGAGTTGCTTAATTTTTTTATAGGTGGTTGCATGTCTTCGACTTTAACCTTTGTTGTGGGTAAGAGAATTTTTTCGGTGATTACTTGTAAATGGGATACGGTTATTTGCAAGGGATTGATCAATTGTTTGTGCATCTCTTTGAATTCTTGCTGAGATGTAGTGTCTCCCTTTTTGTATGCCACAAACTTTTTTCGTACAGCATCTTGAATTAACCGAAGATTATGTTTATTTGCGATAAAATTTTTAACGACCGTCATCATCAGACTCTAGATGGTAACTAACTATTTTTGAATAATGTCAAATATTTATATACTCGTCGAATTTTTCCGACACCGTCTTTTATCTATATCAAAATCTTTCACAATGATTATAAAATTGTGTTTTGACTCACCCCCACCCCAAAACTGCAAGCACATGTCCTTAAATTTTGGATATGTCATGTCACCACTTATATGATCAAGAAAGATATGGCGAAAATTTGTGTCATCCTGTTTTCATAATGCGATAACATTGGCTTTAACTCAGAGTCTATGTTTTAAGGCACTAGCATAAGTTTGACATAGGTAGAATGAATCTATTGCTTTATGTCTCCCAAATGAGAAAAACTGTGTGATCTTGCTTTGCTCATTTGCAGGTATATCATCGAAAACCATAATCGAATCTTTTTTGGTATCTCCTGGTTCAATCACATCGTCGTAATTTTCAAACTCATGGTAGCCCATTTCTTCTTTTAATGGTGTAAATACGTTTTTTAACAATTCGTATTTCGGTGGATATAAACATTTAGAAAATACATAGACATTTTGAAATCTAAGCCCATTCTCGTGCAAGATCAGAGATATTAAAGCGTTGGTTTTTACGCAGTTTGATGACCCAGCGAATATAGCTCGTATATTGGATGGGAACAAAGGTCCATGTTTACCAGCCTCTTTTGCACTAACAATAGCGATGTTATCATAATTCTGTAAAGGTATTGTAATTTTTTGTTTCGCAATCTCCTTATTGCTTCAAGCACATGTACCCGCTTTTGCTGCTGTTTGCGGTGATAGCTTAACGTCTCTTTCGTTATGTTGTATTTTCTACTGATGGAATAAATACTCGATTTACCCAGTCGAACTTCTTCTATAGCTTTATCTAAAGATTCTTTAGTGTATCCACTACTTCGTTTTCTTGTATAATTGCTTACCAAGCTGACCAATACCGGTGGAGACACTTTCACCATATGAGGCAAATCCACTCTATGAAGCAATTTCACTCTCTTCTGATGGAGATAAAGTTGTTCTAAAATAACTAGCATAACACTTTATATAGATACAATACGTTAACATTAAAAACAATAACAATATGTTTAGTATTAACTAACAGTTGTTGGAGGTGGAGCATGCACGGCTGCATGGATGGCTTGCTGAAGTTCTGGCCGGAAAGTCGATGCCACATTTTGGAATAATGTTTCGTTTGCTTGTACTTGCTTTAGAATATTTATCATTCTATAACCTTCGGGAGAATTTGTATCTGTTACATTTCTAAAGAACGCTTCTGCTATTATACTCTAGATTTTTGGAATATTTGAGTTTCCATGACCTAATAGCACTGGATGATTTTGTTCTGTTAAATCGCATAAGAATTCATAAACATGTGGTGCTTCAACAGTATCCTCTACTACAGGCAACCAGCTCAACCAAACAGGAAGTATTTCATCTAAATGAATGGCTGCAGGTTTATATTTCATAATTTTTGTAATGGCTGAAATAATATTCTCTGTTGCATTTACGTTGCGTGACTCCCGTGATTCAGTATCATTAATTACTTCGACTAAATGTGGAACAATATTTGATAGTTCTGATATAAATTGTTCATCTGCAAATTGAGCAAGAACTAGAACTTATTTACAGAGTGGAATATGCTCGCCATTTGACAGATAAAAGTAAACTAACTGAAACAAATTAATTCATCGCTTTTATACTATTTTATTAAAAATATACATACAAAATAGTTAATTGTGAATGAATCTATTAACAATTTTCGTAAACGGATTATATTCAAACATAGAGTCATGTATAATTAAAGCATAAACCTTCGTCGACGGTTCAAAATTTCTTGAAGCTTCTAATTCCATTCTTACGTCAACAGTTGCGTCCTTGATGCTTTCAAATTGATGACGACAGTCGATTGCAAAGACGGGTGATTCCTTAAACTTGCTGCAGTCCATTAAACATTTATTTGGCGATTTGTTCGTATAGTATTTTCCCATAAAAGATACATAAGACAGGTATGTAGGCAAGTAGTCGTTCTGCTCGAAATTCAAATTTAATCGACCTTGAGGGAACGCCTGAAAGTTTAAAAACACTTTGACATTGGTTATATTGGCATTCGTAAAGCTTGTAGCATTTCGTCTTTCCTGTCGTACTTCCCATTTTTAACACCAGTAATATCCACCGAGCCTTTTCTGTTTCGTCCTATACTTTAAGTCTCCACACTTGCGACTTTGATTGTGTTAGAGATGGTAATTCGTGTAGTTTCCATTTTCTGAATGCAGCCATTATAGATGATTGATTTTGCATTTCCGAAAGCAGCGACGCCTTGGCGAAGTCACTTAATGTTATATGCAGAACCACCCATGAAATACGTTGTATTTTGAACGTTACTGTGTTTCCAATCGACTTATAGCAGTTTACATCAGATTTGGATTTGATTAAAATCAGTTATCAGGGCATGTTGACGATGGCTTTCTTGTAATCTTTGAAAAACCCAAAAATGGTTTTTAGCGGTATAGCACAACTAAACCGCCCATCTTGGAATATGGAATCGGACTTCCATCCGGTGTGTGTCATGGACTTTGTTTCTGATTCTTCGAGGGATACAAGTCCTTTAATGGTTCGAGTAATCCCCGGAATTCGACAGACATCTATTATTTGATTATTACTCAATTTGTATGGAATTTCCTCAAACAGAAATATGGTGCATTTCTAGTAAACTAGTAAGCTCTAGAATCTGATTCTGCTGCTCTAATCGGATCTACAGTTGATGTTGCTTATCTTAATGTTTCCGTAGGCTTATAAGTATCCCTTATAAATATGAAACTTTCTGGGGGTATGTGATGTTATCGCTGCTCTGGATTTCAATTGAAATCCGATCGTTGTTTTCTGCATTCAATGTAAAGGGAAGATATGTATAATAATCATCTTTTATTAGGGTTTCATCTAATTTATAACTTCCAAACACATCCAATTTGGATACGGCCTCATATTTAAGCCTTCCAAGTTTGAGGTTTTCATCGCCGTGGAGATCTTCATCATCATATTGTTTTCGACCTTACTTAAGGTCGGTTTGACGCAGCTCTAACTTCTTTTCTAATCTGTGCTAATCTAAAAAGTTCTACATACCCTTCACAACCTCAATTTCTAATAATTTGACTAATATAGTTTGGTCTAGGTCTTCCTATATCCTTTTATCTTTTTCCTATCCATCTGACTTTACATAGATATTAGCAACATGATGGTTGTTAAAGAACTCTAACATGTTTACATGTTTACCATTTATACGGAAATGAAATATAACCTTCAAAAAGGAAATTGTTAAAATATATGTTATGGTAAGGCTTAAGCAACGAAACGCTACCCACATGCCAGACCGCTACCTAATTGTGAGTTATGTCATGGTGACGTTTATTAAATTATATGTTATGGTAAGGCTTAAGCAACGAATCGCTACCAACATGCCAGACCGCTAATTAATTGTGAGTTATGTCCTGGTGACATTTAGTTAACTGATTTTTATTTTTTTTTGTTTTGTTTTTGAACTTACTTAAAGTCGGTTTGACGCAGCTCTAAATTCTTTTCTATTCTGAGCTAGTCTAAAAAGGTCTACATACCCTTCACAACCTAAATCTCTAATAATTTGACTAATATAGCTTTGTCTAGGCCTTCCTACTCTATTTTTATTTGGTAGTCTATAATCTAAGACTTTACTAAATAGTCCCTCATGTCTTAACTGGTGCCCTATCATTCTATCTCTCCTGACCTTCAATTGTTTCCACATACAGGGATCCTCACCTATCCTTCTATAAACTTCCTCGTTTGTTACTCTATCTGTCCTACTAATCTTTAACATTCTCCTATAACACCAAGTTTCAAAAGCTTCTATCTTTTCTTATCTACTTCTTTAATTGTCCAAGCCTCACTACCGTATAGTAGAACGCTCCATACGTACGACTTTAAGAAACTTTTCTATTATCTAAACTAATACTATTAGCTATTAGTAAGTCTTTCTTTTTTAAAAACATTTTTCTAGCTTGAGCTATTCTAGCTACTATATCCCTTCTGCTACGTCCATCCTTTGTAATTATACTACCTAAATAGCAAAATTCATCTACCTCCTCTAACTCGGTATTACCTATTTTTAATTTTGGTTTAGAACTAGGCTGTAACTCACTTGTCATTATCTTTGTCTTTACTGAGTTAATTCTCATACTATAGTTACTCCGTAGTATCTCATCTAAAATATTTAAAAACTCTCCTAACTCTTTTCTAGACTCTGCTATAATGGCTATATCATCTGCAAAACGTAACATGTCTATTTTCTGTCCCTGTACACTAATACCTATTTCTTTTCTCTCTCTGGCTAAGTTTAAAGCTTCCTCAATATAAACATTAAAAATCAAGGGAGACAGTATGCAACCCTGTCTAACACCATTTCTAATCTTAGCTTCCTTTTCTATTTCATCAAATCTAATTACTACGCTTTGGTTTTTATATAGACTGTAAATAATTTTTCTATCCCTATGAGAGATTCCTATTTTTTGCAAAACCCTGAACATAACAATCCAATTAACCCTATCAAATGCTTTTTCTAAATCTACAAAAGCGAAATGAGTCTTTTATTTTTTGTAACCTTTTTCGATAATTACCCTAATCATTAGTATCGGTTCTCTAGTCCCTCTGTCTTTACGAAAACCATATTGGTCTTCGCCTAAATAATTCTCAGTCAAAGCTTCTACTCTATTTTTAATTATTATTGCTAGTATTTTGGAAGCATGAGAAGTTAAACTAACTGTTCTAAAATTCTCACACCTATCAGCTCCTGACTTTTTGGGATTGGGATAATAATATTTTTCGAAATCTATTGGAACCTCACCTGTGTCATATATTACATTTATTAGTTCATATAATCTGTCTAAAGTTTTCTGACTTGCATATTTTATTAATTCTGCGGGAATATCGTCTATCCCTGGCGCTTTATTTAATTTAAGATTCCGAACAGCTCTATCAAATTCCTCTCTTAATATTGAGAACCCTATTTCTACATCCTCTTCTTGGTCGTTCTCTAACTCATCCATATCGTCTCCCTTATATAAATCTTCTAAATATCTTTTCCATCTATCAGCTACCTCAACTTTATTTATTAGAAGCTCATTATTCTCGTCTCTAATACCATTATATTTTTCCTATCTTCCCAAAAACTTTTAACTGCTCTGTAAGCCCTGTCTGTCTTACCTACTCTCAAATCATCTTGTATTCCTTACAATTCTCCTCCATCCATTTATTTCTAGCTTTTCTACACTCATGTACTATCTTATTTCTAACTGTATTATATTTTTGCTTATTTTCACTATCCACTTCTCTGAAAGGTTTAAGCTTTCTTCTATTCTCTATTAAATCTAATATCTCCTTTGTTACCCAGGGTTTTCTCGCTTCTATTTTTTTCTTACCTATAGTCTGTGTTGCTGTATCATGTACAGTCAGTTTTATTTCTTTCCATCTATTTTCTGCGCTCCCTCCTACAGCTATCTCTTTGCTCTTATTATCTTATTATGCCACCCATTATTTATAACTTTTAATCTTAAGGATTTTAAGAAACGTATTTCTTCTGCTGTAAGTCTCTGGACAACTTGACACTTTGACGTCGTATTCACTTTTGATTGTCTAGGTGCGTGGTAGCGTGTTTTATATACAAAATCGATGGGCATTTTCAGGTGCCTCTTATTTCCAGTCTCAAACAGGTGTATGTTTCCGGTGAATAGCTTACCAATTCACACAAATGATCAACTAATTTGATTTTAATATTATCAATATCTGTCACGCTCAGTGAATAATATGTAACGTGATTTGGTTCCTTCTCCAGATTATACCAAGGCGGTTCAGATAGACTGAATTCAAATATTCTGTAAGTAAGAAAATTGTTTCTGAAAGATTCGGTGGTGATATTGGTTTCCACAAAAATGTTTGATACTGAAATTATGTTCACTTGTTGGTCTGCGATATGCATGACGTTTGCAGAAAGTTTACGGTTGGTAAACCTGTAACAAATACGATTTCGCCCCTCATTAAAATGCTCATTCGTTATAATTATTTATTTCACAAGGATCCTTAACAGTATTGGAAGTTTCTATTTATACTTCATTAAAATAATATTTATTCGTCACATAGAACTCCATCTGTGTTTATGGTTTTAAAATAACATTTCAGTTACTTTGATATCCGTGTTGATGCGAGTCTTAAGTTGATTGCGCCCGCCCGCGTAGTAAAACAGAGGAATGCTTGTTTCCACTTTTAACAGCAGGATGTAATCAAGACAGACAAGTTTTTGAGGCGTAGCCGAAAGGTTGTTTCAAGATGTTGTCCGGCAAGCAGGTGGCGGGATTGCTTGGCCTTTTCGAAATATAACTCATCACCAGGTCAGTCGGCTTCTAAGTTGAAACAAATGTAGTAGGTTTAAAGAACATCATCAACGGTAGGTAACTATTTTCATTTTTGTAATTAAATTAACTTCGTGGTTTTTATGGTGCAAGTTTAATTACGTGTTACGAAGTTTCAAAAATTTTTAATTATGGCATATTGAAAGTTTTAATTATTGGTTTTGGAGCATTGCAAAACTTTCGATTATTATTTGTTCTGAGTAAAAATGTTTTAAAAGTATCCTTATCGTGAACGATAAATGCACACTCTTTGTAAGAGAAAACTCAGTTTGTAATCTCAAGAACAGGCGAAGGTCGCACATCTGTCGTTACAATTGTACACGAAATTTAATGGACGAAAACACAACGTTCAAGTTCATTTGAACGGGTAACTATTTCTTGCAGAAAGTAATTATGTATTTGACGAAATCCAATGGTGAGTGTTTTCTGTATTTAATTCCACACCATAATGAAAATGTAGTGAACTTTATGTAAAATTTTTACTTAGTAGTTTAAATTGGTGATCGTAATTTTTGGCTAAGATTAATTAATTTGATGAGTATAAATGTTCGTAGAACACAAAAAATTTAAAGATAGCTTTCTAAGAAATTAATATGCTAGACAAGTTGTTTGTAACAAAATAAGTGACATCTTTGAGGTTGTTTGTCACATTTTAAGAACCAATTTTTTATTGAAGTATAATTATTATACAGACTATTTTATACCATAAGGGAATTTGACCTTTCATACATAGAATAAATTTTTCTAAGAATATAAGTTCAACAATATATTAAAAAAAATATCACTTCACTTATTTATTCACTTGTAAATCAAAAAGGACCCTTTTTCGATAACAATAAAAGTTGTTTCATATTAATAAAAATCTAGTACCTTTCACTGAGAATTTTAATAATTTTTTTTTAAATACATGAAATTTAAGAGATAATGTATAAACATTTTTATATTTTGATGGGTAGCTAACACTAAAACATGTAAAGAGGTATAAACGATGTATGTATATATTTTTATTTATCACAATGGAAAATGACTTAAGTTACTTTAAAGCTTACCTTCATTGAAGTTAATAATCATTTTACTTAAAGCATGCCACTAATTTCATACAAAATTTTTTTGAGAATAGAAAAGAAGATCACTGACATGATATTGGTAAGATATTTTTGGGGTATATTTTTGAATTGTTATTTCTATTGAAATTTAGTTTGTGATAAATTGACTAGGCTCTAGTGAAGCCCTAGTTCTAAGAAATTTTGAGGTGGCTATATTTTCAGATAGTACGAGGCCATCCTTCAATTCCAAGCTTGTAGTGTCACAAGCAAGTAAGTATTATTTTTATACGTTTTGGTTGTTCGTGAAATTTTTTTTCTTTTCAAAGATTTGCGTATCTTATCTTTGGATTGTTAAACATTATAGCTATTATTAAGATACGGTGGCGTCCTAATATTCTCGTTTTATCGTATACCATCCTACGACCCTAGCTCATAACTCTGCCCTAAGTTGAAGAAGCTTAGCTGGCTGGAAAAACTCTTTACAGTGTCTTTAGTACTCAAAGCCGCTTTCCATACATTTTACCCTGGGCTTGAATATTAGACAGGAACCCTCTTATTTTCTAAAGGCCCTGCCGCCTATAAGGTGGAGTAGTTATACTTTACTATTATAAATAGGAAGTGTAACAAACCCAAAGATAACGTTTGGTACAATATGTTATTACACTGTAGATTGTCCTTAACGAATATTTTAATATTTAAGGGTGATATAAAAATTCTGAGTGATGATTCAGTTTCAGCAACCAAAAATATTGCAACAGTAATTAACATGAGACGTTCTGGAAATTACGTCTATTCGATTTTTAGTAAAGCGGCCTTATATCTGTCTAGCGATAAGAAAGAATGATTTACAGGTATCACAATACAATCGTAATACCTGTCTAGTGAAGAAAATGGATAACTGATAGGTTACACAATACAATAGTGTTGTTGTCGAAAGGTTTGATGACTCACATTTTAGATGGCTGTATTTTTCTTTAATAATGGATTACTGAATATAAATGCAAACTTCCTAGTAGTAGATCAGTTTAGCTTGAATTTCATCTTATTAATGACTCGATGTACATAAACCAATGTAAATATAAATTCATTTATGTGATATAAATGCGTTAGGTAAATAAATTGTCAGTAAGATTAGTGCTACAATATTACTTAAATCGACGACTTTAGAAGATTAAATTAGTTGCAAAGTGATTAAGCAAGTGCTAATGTAAACAAGACTCTGCAAACGCTTGTGAATACGAAGAATAATTATTTGGCTAATATTTATTGGAAATAAAGGGTAACTGACTATAACAGAATTCGTTGCAAAACACAAAAGATACCCATCAGACATATGGAAACAGAAATTGTGTTAGTCTGCGTTATATCTTTAATTCTGACCCATTCTGTATATTTTCTTAACACATCGAATCTGCAAAACTATAAACATATGGATGTGTTATTCGTAAATATGAGTTTATAATTTGATGTTTTTTGCAAGCCAATGTTGATTTTGAAATAATAGACGTTGTTCTATAGATTTTGCGAGTGCATTTATAAAACTGGTTAAGTAAATATGAGGTATAGTGATTCTAACTGCTAACCGCGCTTTTTTTATAAATTGTTCATTGACCCATTGCCTGTAGTCACAACTGGTTTTATAGTAGAATGTCAAAGTAATGTCGGAATATGGGGTCAGTTTGGAATTTCACGCATCGTTTGAAATTAAGCTCGCCGTTTTATATTCTTACATTTTGTCTTTTTCTGTGTATATTTAGCTGAATTAAAAATAATCAAAGACTATCATAAAAACATGGAGAAAAGTATACCACAAAATGTTGGAAAAAGAGATGCAGCCATTAAGGGTCGTAAACTCCAGGCATAAGCAAATCAGTGGTATGAAAATAACTCGTGGAAGACTTCAGAATTAGTTAAAAGAAACATACACTACATTTGATATGTTCTAATGCTTCACCTGAAGGTACTACATTGGCCAGGAAGTGAGTTTTTTACCTGGAAATTTTGAATTTTGCCGAACCCTTGCTATTCCAAACAATGTAGGGATCATTAACGCGCGTGATAACACCCACACACGAGGCGTACATTAAACTTCTTATCCGAAAGAAGGCGCATTTTTGCGAAGAATGCTCGCTTAACACTTTTGGCCCGTGTCACGATTCCCACCCAGGACCTTGGACATACTAGCCATACGCGCCAACTGCGCCACCTATATGAAACATACAACTGGTCACAAAGATATACAGGGAATTTTGAACCTGAAGAGGGCGTGTGTTACAATGAAGTTTTTCCGGTAACGAAAACTGTCGTTTGCAATTGCCTCAAAACAAAATATGTTGTGTCTACGGAAAACATCATTGACAGGAATCATTTAAAGGCGTTATCGGAAACTTACTCGAATCACTTAAACTAGTAATCGTGGTGTTCGTTAACTAAGAGTTACTAACCTACCCAAGTTATTCAATTTATATAAAATTCACCAATAAAAATTAATCAGCTGATTTCACGTTAAGCGTATTGGCTACCTAAAAAAAGTCGGTCCCAGGCCGTAACACAAATTGAAGGCAATCATTCTTTTAAACTTTAAAATTTTTTGCTTAGTGTACTCAAACCAAATATTTTGAACATCAATAAATCAAAGTCACCTTCAATTTATGTCATAAATGTCAAACTTGAAGTTTTTATTATTTTGACAACGATCCTAGGTCATGGAACGAAACGTAGATAATGATAATTTTAAAAACTATGAGTGGTTTAATTCCCAAAGAAGATTAAGAAGAATGATAAACAAACCACAACAAACATACAGGGAGTATTAGCTACCAGGATCAGTGATCAGTGTTACCCTGCTGTTTAGACAGAGTCAAAGGTAACCTGATTAGATGTGCATGCAGCTAGCGTACTTAAAATCATATTAATCGGTGTTTGGTTTTTGGCGGTTTACTGCATCTGAATTTTGCAGCAGCAGTGGATACTCTTGCTAGATGCGAATATTGTGATTACTAATACAAGATCACTTGAAAGAAAACACGTTCGTGAGAATCATTCCCTTAAACAGTTCTACATTGGTTAAGATTTTTATTAGTTTAATGCGAAACAAGAATACAACATTTTGTATTTTAGAGCATGATGTCTTCAACAATCAAGAAGAGCCTGAAAGTGTGGCAGATATGAGTGTAGAAGAATCTATTAGTATTCAATTCTCTATTGGCACCAGAAAGTACCCTTACGGATAAAATTGACTTGTTAGTAGAAATTTCTGAGAAAGTTAGCTGTAGTCAACAGCAAGTATTGTTACTTTTGGATATGAATAGAAAATATTCTAATAAATTTGTGGATACGAAAACAACAAATAAAGCAGTCTAGAAGTTAATAACACAGAAAATTAGGGGAAATAAATGGTGATATTTTTACCGCTGAGCAGTGTGAAAATAAGTATAAAATATGAAAAACCTTATAAAAAATTCGTGATAATAACGTCGAAGCGGACGAGGTTTCATAACTTGGATGCATTTTGAAGAAATAGAGAAACTGTTTCAAAACTATAGAAATACGATCGTTACTTTTAATTAGTACTTTAGAGGAAAGTGTTTTGGGTTCTTCCAAGTTCAACGAAATATCTCAACATCACATTAGTACTAACTTTAATTGCACCATAAGTAATAGTAGAAAAGAACAAGCTAAGATCAAAAGGAACCCGGATGGTTTAAAAATTTCGCGTAGCGTGTCAAGAAAGGCATAATGACAAAATGGTTAGGTAAGACAGATTCCAGCCTTTGTTAGAGAAGTAAGTGAAAAAGAAGACTAATGTTTTTATAGTTTTATTATTCATATGTAATATCAGTTAGCATTTATTTTCATTATACTTGGTTATTTTATATTGAAAGATATGTTGTGCACTTTGTCAGTTTTTTATGTGTTTTGTTAGCCCTACAGCGTTTTAATGTTGTAGGCCTTAGTAAGTTTTTGCACAATAATGACTTCCCAATCTGCTTGACTCGAAGATAATGTGAAAGTGAGCGGTTTCCGAAAATTACTTGCAAAGACAATTCAACCAGGGGAAATCTGATCGGAACAGATGTTTAATGCACACACGACGTGTGTATGAAACAAGTTAAAAAACCTGGAAGTATTTCATGAACAATAAGGTGTTTACACGGATATTTGAAAAATGAAATTGCTAGTTATGATCTTACAAATCAGGTTTCAAAACAGCTGAATGGTTATCTGCATGATTGTGGATACAAAATGTTGAACCTGGCCTTGTAATTAAAGCAAAGGAGAAAATAACAAATCGCATGTTGTTTTCCATACGTGAGCAAGGACTTATTAAAAGTAATAAATTTATCAAAACATGCAAATAAATATTATAGCGGGCTACTACTTCCGCGTTTCACTAATTTGAAACAAGTAATAACAAACGTATTTATTACTCACTGTTCACAAGTCTAATTAACGGTTTATGCCTTATTTATAGATGTCTTTAGTCCAATTAACAATGAAGCACTACCCAGACTGCTACTACTACTACCAAGACCAAGAAAAAAGTATCACACTTTTTTCTTGGTCTTGGTAGGCAACCGGTTGATAGCAACAAACAAGTACCTGGACGTTGGTTCCCTGGAAAATTACTTCTAGCATATTTTGGACTATTCTCCAATCTAAGCGGTCCAGTGCACAGCCTAGCTTGGGCACCGCTAGTCTCGTTACCCATTTTCCATCATCTCAGCCTTAGGATTCAGCAAAGCCTCCCAAAGATGTCCATAAATAGGTCTCTGCCATGAAGAATTTTTGGTGACCAGATAGTAAACATAACGATTTTTATCCTGAAGAACCAAAGTTTTTCTTACAGTTGGCTACTGTTATACTAATTCATCCGCACATCCAAACTTTTCTTGAAAACAATAGCTATCCCTCTTGACATTTGAAGGTCCTGAGCTACGCATGTGCAAGGCAATACTCTTCTGGTGCTCTAAACAGATCTTGCTGTTTTTCAACAACAACGCCAAATCTCGCCTTAGCGGAACCACCATACGCCGCCATGAAACTCTCAAAATCTACAGTTGGCTCACGATTAAAAACTCTTCGCACACTATTCTGATTACTCAAGTCCCTCTGGTTGTTGCCAGCATAAGATGTTAAACGGTCAAAGTGTACCACTTTTGGTTTACCACGGGGAGATCTTCTGATCCGGTACACTACATCATTAATTCTTTTTTAACACTTTGTACGGGCCTTCCCATTGTCTTTGTAATTTTGGCGATAATCCACGTTTTCTTTGTGGATTGTACAACCACACTAAATCTCCAGATTGGTAACCCCTTTCTTCTGCTCTCGTGACATATTGTGATTTTATTCGATCGCTTGCTGCTTGGATATTCTTTCGGACGTTTTCGTCAATGCTATTTGATCTTCCGCTAAGCTTACTAACGTAATCCTCACCTGCGGTCTCTTCTCCAGGTTTAAATTCAAACTAAAGATCACATGGTAGCCGCAATTAACGTCCTAACATCACGCAAGCGGGAGAGTTTCTTGTGCTATCAAGTACCGAAGATCGGTACACCAGTAGGAACAAATGTAAATATTGATCCCAGTCTCGTTGATGTTCAGAGACAACTTTCGGTAGGTACTTTCCTAACGTCCTGTTCATTCTTTCAACCACTCCATCCGATTGAGGATGAAGTGGCGTGGTTCTAGTCTCCCCGATTCCAAGATGCTTGCAGACGTTCTGAAATAACGCTGATTCAAAGTTCCGACCTTGATCAGAGTGTAATTCCAACGGAACTCCAAAGCGACAAAACAACTCCCTCACTAGTACATCTGCAACCGCCTCGGCTCTTTGGTTAGGTATAGCATACGCCTCCGGCCATTTGGTAAAATAATCCATTGCAACCAAGATGTATTTATTTCCTTTCTCTGATTCAGGAAACGAACCAGCTATATCAATGGCCACCCTCTCAAAAGGATTCCGCACGTTATAAATTAATACTCCCTGTATGTTTGTTGTGGTTTGTTTGGCATTTTTCTTAATCTTCTTTGGGAATTAAACCACTCGTAGTTTTTAAAATCATTTTTATTTACGTTTCGATCCATGACCTAGGATCGTTGACAACGTTATACTGTCTCATTGGGGCCATTTCCAGAGGCACAAAACTCACATTTCCGACACCACTCCTTCACATCTTCTTTGCAGTTCACCCAATAAAATCTTTCTCTCACTCTTTCGATAGTTCCTTGTAACAATTTTATTTTTGGTTATTAAATCCGTTCATAAAAGTGCAAGAACTATAAAACACTTTTATTAAAATAATAAGTAAAATACATTTAACAACTTTGGTATTACGCTAAAGCGGCATCTTTATGTAGCATTCTATGTATAGTCAAATATCTGTGTCTTCGATAGCAAATTGCAAGCGCGTTTTGGTTGACAGACCCCTTCTGGGACACTCCGTTCGTCCGAGTGAGATTGATAACCAGTCGGCCATGCGAGATAGTAGAGTCAAGATGTACGAAAAACGCAGGCCGGCAATTTGCGTATAAATTTTGAGCAGTCGTGACACATCTTTAAATAGCGGTTGGTATCCTATGAACGTTATTAAATAGTTTAATTGAGACATTTTATTTAGCGCAAAAACAACACTAAAAAATGCAACTTTGAAAACAACAAATCCAATCACTGATGTTAAAACCACTTTGTATTACAACCTGTAAAAAGCAACTTAGAAGATGGAAAATTTGACTAATTTATAGAAGACCATTTTATTACACAACGTAAAGATGTTATTTGGTAAGGCAGCGTGATTCAACATATTTCAGCAGCTGACGGATGTATTGTGACTGCATTTAATTCGACACCTGGAGCAATTTCATGTGCTAGGAGCTGTTGAGGATGAGCTGGGTCCACACAACATACAGTAAATTCCGCTTGATATTACAAGTACCTCTTCAAGGCCACAAAAAGCAGTTTTGGTTCGTAGTTAGTTTTAAGAATCTTTTTTTGATGGTTTATACATTGGAAACACTTTAATTTGTTTGATTGTGTAAAAGTACGAATGTTATAAAAATTTCAATTATTTGTCGAGCTGGAATTTTCCAGTGTTAAAATTATAATTCACTATTTTGATGGTTTTAGAAACCACACACGTGGTTCATTATGTACCGTTAGTAACAGCAACAGGTGTTACTGACGTCACTTGTTTGTCTGCAGTATACTGCTGACAGATGTGTTCTAGAAAACAAATGCTTCGAACAGCGTTTGCCCAAGTTGAGTAAACAAGAATATTTTGTGATCTGCTTTTTAGTAGAAATTAAAACTAATACAAGTAATTTAGAAAAGCAAAACTTGAGTAACAACGTTTTTAAAATGTAATCCTCCTGAACAGATCTGCACGGGTCGGACCTTTTTAGTGTAACAAGTTTACACTAAGCTGTAAAATGTTTGATTATCAACAATTTTGATAAACCTTAATTTAAAATTCACGAACTCATTTAATTATTTATGAAATTTTGTAGCATTGCATTTTGTTTTAAAAGAGAATCTTTTGAGTAAATTATTGGTTCAAGATTAAAGTTTTTTATTTTGATCAAATATGGTCAAACCTAACAACAGGAAACTATATCCTTAAGAGTAGAATTTTGATGCCAATTTTATATAGAAAATATCTTTTTAATATTTCTTTAGGTATGTTTGCGGGACACAAATAGTGTTCCACCTTTCTATTAATCTAATTATTACAATTTCTTACAGGAGCAGCGTCTTATTTTGTTAAGACGGGTTTTTGTCATCAAAGGCGATTTTTTTCTTTGGGTTTCCACGTCCGCCCCTAGAAATATACCACGCAATTATCATAAATAAGTCAGGACTTGGTGGCGCCTAGTTGTTTTGGATTAAGTTTGACTTACAATCAGATTTCGACTTACCCCCCCATTTCTCATAGCTCTACCCAAGGAATAGACCCCTAGTTATGTTGGAAGACTTCGTTACACTTGCCCATGCGCGAGGCTAGCCTTGTAACCATTTAGAAAAGAAAAATAAAACCAGTTTCATCCTTTCACGCCAAAGTGCCCTCCGGAAATACCATAGTGCAAGTGCTGCAACACTTCCGGCACTCTGCTTCTCGGCACTATCACTTGAAGCCTCTCAGTGCCATCTTCACATTCCAGGCGTCGTTTCAAGATTCTATTTTCAATCACCAAGGAGTTCCACTGTGCCCAGTGTGCCTTCATGCTCCTGCTTAAAATACTAATTTCTTCCCAAGCTGGTCGCTGTCCTCTACTTTCCACTCAATAATACGTCCCAATTTGTCGTCATTCTCCTGGTCTTCTCGTATTCTTTCGGGTTGCCAAGTATTATCGGTTACCGTCATTCTATGGATGACACTTATTTTCTCTTCCATCTTGGATCAATGATTGCAGTCCACCGGACAAGGTCACCTTGACAGAGCGTCTGCATTCCGATGACTAGTTCCTTCACGATGTTCTGTGTCAAAATCATATTCCTGCAGCTGCTCTATCCACCTTGCAATTTGCCCTTCAGGATTTCGAAACTGCAGTAACCATTTTAGTGCAGCATTGTTTGTTTTCAACAGGAATTTACGGCCGTATAAGTGCTTATAAAAGTGCTCTACGGATTTGACGATGGTCAACGGCTCCTTCTTGTCACACACCTTGCTGAAATATCCAATAACTTTTTCTTGTCCGTCCTGCACTTGAGAAAGAACGCTTCCTATAGCTGTGTTACTGGCATCGGTATCCAACACAAATTGTTTCTCCATCCGTGGATAACTCAAAATTGGTGCTGTAACTAGCAGCCGTTTCAGTTGTTCAAATGAACTGTGGCAGTCATCATTCCAATCATATTCTTGTCCATCTTCGGTTAATTTCGTTAACGGTTTGGCAATGTTCACAAACCTAAGTATAAAACGTCGGTAATATGTGCACAATCCTAGAAAACTGCGTAGTTGGTGTATATCTGCTGGTGTAGGCCACTCTTGTACCGTTCTTATCTTGTCAGGGTCAGTTCTTATTCCGGTCTCCAAAACAACATGTCCTAGGTATTTCACCTCTTTTCCAAATAGGTGACACTTCTTGGGACTCAACATAAGGTTTGTCCCGCGTAATCTTTGGAATAACTCCTCTAGGTTCTTAATGTGTTCTTCAAAAGACCGGCCTAACACTATCACGTCGTCTAGGTACACCAGACATGTTTTCCAGGACAGTCCACGCAGTATCGACTCCATCAAATGTTCAAAAGTAGTAGGGGCATTTCATAATCGAAATGGCATGACCTTGAACTGCCATAATCCAGTTGCAATTGTAAGCGCAGTTTTTTCATTATCGTTTGGCTCCAGGCCTACCTGTCAGTATCCGCTTTTCAAGTCCAAGGTCGAAAACCAATTAGATCCGGATAGAGTATCCAAGGTGTCATCAATTCTGTGCAAAGGATAGCTGTCTTTCTTTGTCACATTGTTTAACCGCCGGTAGTCTACACAAAATCTTGTCGACCAATCCTTTTTCTTGACAAGCACTACCGGAGATGCCCATGGACTGTTCGAGGGTTCAATCACTCTCTGTTCTTCCGTGTGGTTGATAATTTGCTCGTGTTCCTTACGTTTCGCCAAAGGAAGCCGCATGGGATGCTGTCTTATCGGTGGCGCATCTCCAGTATTGATCTTGTGTTGCACAACATTCGTCCTTCCCTTCTCATTATTATCCAGTCCAAACACACCTCGATAACGTCCGATCAGTTCTTTTACCTTGCCCAGTTGGTCGCCGTTTAGTCCTTTACACGAAGGTATCAACATATCCAGCAATTTCTGTGAGCAACCGTTGGCTGGTTTATCCTTTGTGTCGTCCACACAACGTTTAATATGGCATACTGGAATGCAACTTCCCACAATCATGTCTTTCTTCAGGGTCACCGTATGGGGATTAATTTTTAGCACCCTTACTGGTATCATATTTCGAAACTTTACCAGCGTTCTTCCAATCAGTAATCCCTCCTGACCCAATCTTGATTCAGTTGCTTCCATCATGCATATTTGTCCTTTCCGGAGCGTACCATCCGGGCGTCCCATTACTCTCATTTCCGCCTTCTCGGGTATTTTCATATCACAAATCATTCAAACTTGCATCGTCTGGTTATTCGTCCCTTGAAATAGAATCTGCTCATCATCTATCCGTAGCACTTTTTTTTTCATGTTCACATGGAACCCATATTCTCTCATGACATTCATTCCCAAGATCACTTCTTCTGTAATTTCAGCTACCAACACCCAATGATTAATTAGGTTGCCCCCCAATTGCCAACGTAACGGCAGTCTCTCCGTGAGTACAAATTTTCTCACCACTTGCGATTCGAAGACACACCGTTGCAGGTAGCACTTTTTCACGACCAACCAAATCTGGTCTCACAATAGTACTTGTTGCTCCTGTATCCACGAGTAATCGGACAATCTACCATTAATTCCACCATCAATATAAATGCTGTGCAGACTTCCCATCAACGGTGCAGCACGGATGATAATCTCTGGGGCACTACGTTGTGCTGTCGACGTTCGCCCCCCTTACGTCGACTTGCTTTAGTTTTCCTGCTGCTCAACCGGTTGTTTTGCTGGTTGAGTGCAGCGTCTCTGTATATGACCAACTTCACCGCAGCTCCAGCATCGCAGACGACATCTCCGCGGTACTACTATATTGTAAATTGTATGTTGGGAAGGTTCACTTCAGCCTATGTGGTGAGGAGAATATCCTCTGAAGTGTTCCAGAACCACAGCTAATTATTATTTAATTACAGATTTCCTACTGATGATGACCACATAGTGGTCGAAATACGTATCTAGTAATTTAAATATTTTTTGTGGTTAAGGGTTTTTATTTAATTTTTTTTTTAAATCGTGCCACAGTGTTCCTATAGATTATTATAATTTCATAGTCTTACTCTTCTAGTCTAATCCTCCATCTCTGTAATTTTGATTTCGGTTCTTTGAGTTTGCAAACTAATGATATTGTAACATTTAAATTTTCCAGCAAAATTATTTGCTGACATTACCACTATGCATCTATTATTTTAGTATTTATTCAACAACGTTTATATTATTGGTATATTTGATCTTACATATTTAATAACCCAACAAACTTCAAGGCACACTACAATGTCAATTAGAATTACAATCTACAACGTATCACGTCGTCCCAACTGATAACATGTATACAAACCAATTCGCGTGGTTTTACTTCTTTGTAATGTCTAAGATTTTCAAGTTATTTCGTTGATTCGTGACAGATAGTCACTTTTCGTTTCCTCGTTGAACAGAAAGGTCACTTGGTGTGTTAAAAACACTCAAGGTGGTACGGGAAATTAAGTTTTCCTGGCAGAGATGCCGCAATAGAAGGCACAGTTACTTAAAAGTTGTCTAGGACAACTTACATATGTAGTGTATAAACTCATCTTGGCGACGTGCAACTCCGAATACAACTTTTATGTTATCTTAATCACATTCAATTTGGTTTGGTTCGAGCAAATTTTATTTTCATGGAACTCGTTTAAAATATAAATGCGTATGCAATTTTGTTGGACAAAGATTGGATTTCCGGTATGCAGCTACACCTGGCGTGAATAGTTGATAATCAACACGTCATTTGAAGGTTACAGGTCATTGCCGTCATGTGGTAAGACTGTTTAATTTTCTAACATAACGCTGCTTTTGCAAAGTTCATTGCGTATATATGTATGTAGTGAATTCCTTTTTTGAAAGCTTGTAACTACCTCATGCTGTTGTAAACAATTCATTATGGGTGGTTCACAAATAATTTTGTCAAGTAATTTGCTAAAAGCTTATCTTTTTTAAAATGTAATGTTATAATTCATAGAACAATCTTTTGTAATTAATAATGTGTTCAACCTTGGAAATTGTACTTTACAGGTTGTATATAAAACAATAGTGAAATGTGCAGACAAATAATTGTCACTTTTTTGTTACAAGTTCTATATTTATCTTGTTTACTACAATTTAAAATACCAACATCTTGATTTAATAGGGCCTAAGTTCAGAAAAGTGAAGTCGAAACTGAGATTAATTAATTAATAATTTTGCCACATGTTAAGTAAATTTTTAAAAATTGTAAAGTCTTTCGTAGAGCTACCCTGACTAATAATTATAAAAATATTGTCACCAAAAATTAAGTATCCAATTCAAGATTTAGTAGCAATTAAATTTTAATATTTGTTTTACACCCTCTGAGTAAAACAGAAACTACATTTATAAGAATTTTATTTTTTATTAAGCACACTTATAATGATCATTACTTATCTTAAATGAGAATATAGAATTATTTTTGACTTCAGTTCATTATTCTATAATTATTCAACTTCTCCAAAGTCTCTTAGGTAATTGAATGGTTTAAACTTATAACGAATGCGTATCATGATACAATGAAAACTAAACGAATCAAAAATAAAGATTTCATGCTTATACAGGATGATAAGATATAAAGGGTATCTATGTTGGTAGTATTTATGTTTCAGAGCCGCCTTAGACTTCGTTAGTTTAGTGAAGAAGACGACCAGATGTAAGTAACATATTTGTGATCATCAAACTTTGTATTTAAAGTGGTTAGTGATAATTTAGGTTTCCAAATTTTCCTTTTCTCGCAAATTGATTTAGTCAGTTGCATTAAAAAAAATTTAGGTGGCGTCCATTATTTTATTTTTCAACTTTAATAAACCCATTGACCCAGTCTCATGCGACCGTGGTACAAAACTCAGTTAGCTAAAAAGTCTTAAGAGTTTTCTTTTTCTAAAAGCTGTTTTCCATCCAAACTTTACCCTGGGCTTGTTACTGTTATATAAGAATTCTCGATAGGTAAAGTAAAACTATACAAAAGAATCTACCACGATTTTTTTATATTACACTGCCGCCCAACGTCAGGGGCGTGTTCGAGTTTTAATTAAAAATTATATATATATTACAATATATGGTCGGTGTATATGTAGAATTTTCTTCCATAAAGATATGGCCAAAAATATTTTGTTGCCCAAATTATTGTTAATAGTTCTTTCTCAATTGTGCTGTACTTTTGTTCTGTTTCATTTAGCGTTCGTGATGCGTAGCTGATTGGTTTATCGCTACCTACTTTTCCTTGGCTCAATACTGCGCCTAATGCAACGTTAGATGCGTCGGTTGTTAATATAAATGGTTTTGAAATATCGAGGTATTCTAATATAGGGTGGTTTGTAAGGATACATTAAATTTTTTCTACCGCCTTAATAAATTCCGGGGTGTGTTCGATCTTATTACCTTTCTTAAAACAATTTGTGCGTAACCTTTTATGAATTTTCGGTAACAACCGCTGAGCCCTAAAAATCCTTTAATTTCTTTATTACTTTTTGGTAAGGGGTAATTTAATACTGAATTTGTTTTATTTGGGTTTGGCATAACACCTTGTGGGGTTATTATGTGTCCTAAAAATGATACTTCTTTTGTAAAAATTTACTTTTATCTAATTGAACCTTAAAATGAGCTTTTCGTAATCGTTCAAAAACAAACCTTAATCTTTCGATGTGTTCTACGAGTGATGTCGAATATACGATTATATCGCCTAGGTACACAAGACATATTTAGTTATGTATTCCTCTTAAAATGTTATCCATAACTCTCTGAAACTTAGGGAGTGCATTCTTTAATCCAAACGGCATGCGTTTGTATTTATAGTGTCCTCTAGGTGTACTGAATGCTGTTTTAGTCGTGTCTTTCTGGTCCATCTCCACTTGGTGGCATACTGAAGCGAGGTCTAATGTCGAAAAATATTAACACTTTCCTAATTTGTCTAGAATATCGGTGATATTGGGTAGTGAATATTTATCGTCTACCGTCTTCTCGTTAAGTTTTCTGTAATCGATAACCATTCGATGTTTGCGTTTGCCTGAGGCGTCTAATTTCTTTGGAACTATTACTACGGGGCTGCTCCATGGTGAATTTGAATGTTGGATGATATCTTGCTTCAAGTACCTGTCTATCTGCTTTTTCTTGACTTCCTTGACGTAGTCTATATGTTTTGGTGAAAATTGGTTTATCTGTTAGTTCAATGTTATGTTTCACTGCATTGGTAGATGTTAAAAGTATTTCTTCACAATGGAATATATATCGGTATTCGAAGCATAAATCTTTAATTGCTCTCTCTCTCTTCTTCGTCATTAACGTCGTTATTAAAGCGATTCTTAATTAAATTTTCTTTTAACATCCTATCGTGTTCTGTATGGTTGGAATTGTTTTCTGAGTCTTCGTCAATTTCCATTTCGCTAAAGTTTACTTCTTCTACGTCTATGGGTGTTGTTAATGATACTTCGATGGGGTAATTGTTTTTGAGTTTACTAAAACTTTTATTTGTTTTTCTGTCCTAGGCTCGATGGTATATTGTTGGTCGGTTTGAATGTTACTGTTTTGGAGTTTAATGGGAATTTGTCCGTGTTTCGTTCTTAATTATCGGTTTTTTATATCAATATATGCTGCTAATTTTCTCAGAAGATCCATGCCTATCAAACCGCCGTATTTGTCATTAAATTCGAAGATGCCAAATTTTTTCATTTTTACGTTAAAAGTTTTGAGTAAGGGTATGTTTGCTATAAATTGGCGTAATGTTGTTTTGTGTGGTGTTTTGATTTTAAAAGGTTCTCTTTCTACAAAATTTAAATTATGCTTCTGTACGGTTTTGGAACTAATTAGAGTTTTTGAAGATCCTGTGTCGATTAATAATTTGAGTTCCGTATGTGGTATTTCTATATACAGTAAAATTAGTTGATTAATGTTATTTAAATTTATTATGTTTGGTCGTATTTGAATCTGTCCAACTGAAAATTTGAGTACGCATTTTTTTTGTCGTTCTCTTCGTAGGGTTGTTACAATCATAGTTTTCAGAATGATTTGTTTCATCATCTCTACTGGAGTTTGCATAATTATTCATGTCTTGATCATTAAAATTTTTCACTTCTTGGTGGAATAGTTTCTCAGAAGTGAAGTTTCGTTATTGGTTGTAATCGGGTCTAATTCGAGATATTTTAGTATTCTGTCTGGTGTTACCAGATGAAGTGTCCATAGGAGGTGGTTTGTAATAAGTGTTAGGGTTGTTGTTGATATTCGTCATAGGTGTGTTTCTGTTGGGATTTGCGCCGAATGTTTGCCTTGGTTGATTTACGTTTTGATTGATATGGTGATTGGTTAGCTTGTATCCGTAAATTTATTAAATCTCGGACAAGACATTTGATATTTCTTTGATCTCCGAAATATGCTATTGATATTCGTTTAAAGTCGTCCCATTCTACGAGATCATCGCGGCTCGCAATTAATGTTGATGCTTTGCCAGTTAATTTGCTGATTACCAAGCGTAAAAGTAAAACGCGTTCAAAGTCACCTTGTTTCTAAAAGGATTTTAAAATATCTCGCAAGCAGTAATGAAAATTCCTATAGTGCTTGTTTTCGTCATATCGAGGATTGCGTCTAGATAAAGTTTCATATTGTCACAGTTCATTGTTGTTATAATAAATTAAGAGTTACTTCTTAGACTAGCTTGTATGAAGTTATTTAAAGATTCACTTATCTTTACGTATATTGTATGTAATAATAACAACCTTGGTTATAACTATATCGGTTTCAGACATCTGCTGAATAATTATTTCATTAAATTGTTGCACTGATAAAGTACATAAAACGCTTTTATAATTATACATATTCGTTACTTTGTTTGCACTGAAAGTGTTTAATTACAAACCTTTATAAAATGTGATAAGAATCGAGTTTTCAGATTTCTCTGAATAATAATCGCCGTAATAAAATGGTACGAGGAATTGTGTTCTAATTATACAATAAAACTCAGACTTTGCTGAATGAATTGTTTCATTAATAAATATTAATAAATTGTGTATACATGCTTATATGAAATTTCTTTGTTAAAATTAAGTTTCAGACTTGATGAGTAAATTCTTTCAGAAATAATAATAATAAATTGCTATAATAAAATTGTACATATAAAATTCTTTTGCTTTTCTTACTAGCTAATATTAATATTCAGTTGACAATGGTTAAGAAAAATGAACTTTGGTACTTACAATAATTTGATTGCCAGTTCCATTATAGTCTTTCCTCTTTACTATTGGACGTGGTCAATTTTTGTACTTCGTCCAATTGGTTTTTTGTTCAGATGAAGAATAAAAATTTAAGAAAACCAGTTCCTCGATTTTTGATTCTCTAGTGCCCTTCTGGAATACTACCAACTACCCCAGATAAGTTTTGGGCCGCTTGGAGCTTCTTTTTAAAAAAAGACTATTTCCAAAACACTCCTATCAAGTGTGTTTTTATAACAATTACAATAATTTTGACAATTGTACGTTATATTCATTAACGACTTGGTTTCAAAAATAATCAAAGTTAATATTCACTAATTAATTTAATTAAAACTAAAATGAGTAGCTTGGACAACCAACATTGTTAAAGTTGTGAAGCCCGAGACAGACTGGCCATCTTGGGTTCCTGAGGGTATTTATGCTATCCCTGCTTTTACATCACTTTGTGGGAAATGCAGATCTCATGTCTGCTATTTTTTGATACAATACAAAGTATTACATTTTAATAATCTTAGTTCTAATAATTGCAGTCTTATTGTCTATCTGCACCTGCAGTGTCATATTACGTCTGGAATACAAAGTAACTGTTTCCCTTCTCATGTCTAGTTTGTACCTTCATTAACCTTTTTTATGTCCTTCAATTATACAATGTAATAATAATTCTTAAAACTTAATAATTTCATTTAGATATATATATATATATATATATATATATATATATATATATTGATTTGGGCGATATGTAACTCGCGACCCTACCGAATTATTGGAATTAGAACAGAAATAGGACATTAGGGCCTTAGCATACTAATTCCAAGATCGGAGCTATACAATATTTTACCTTAAATTTTTTGACACAGAGGTTCAACGAGACAAAATTAAAAAATTTAAAAATTATTTTTAAAAAGCAAGGGCTAACCTGTAATTTACTAAACACGTTTTCCATTAAAATCAATTGCCATAATAGCTAATTACCACTTAATTTTCTGGCTAGCAATTTTGCTCAACGTATAACTAAACTGTCGAAGCAAACAAGAGGTTCCCTACAACGCATAAAAATTACAGTATTCTGGCCCCAGAAAATGATATTACAATACGTACAGGATCACACGGGGTGGTTAAATTCCAACATGTACCCAAATCAAAAATTATGCAATAATATATTGGGGACTGTTTTCAGTTCTGAGGCTACCAAGATTTAAAATATTAATAGAAAATATTTAGGTACGTAGTTACAGAATAAAGAGACCAGCTACAGGCTAAAATGTATTTCATCCACTACATTTGATTTGCTCCACCCTAAGGTACTACATTGGCCAGGAAGCGAATTTCTTTTACCCGGAAATTTTGAATTTTGTCGAATGCTTGCTGCTTCAAGCAAGGTAGGGATCTTTAACATGCGTGGCAATACTCACACACGAGAACTACATTATATCTGTCATCCGAACGAGGGCATATTTTTGTGAACAATGCTCGCCTAACATTTCTCAAGCAGACTGTGTCGGGAGTCAATTCTGGGACCTTGGGCATAGTAGTTACACGCATACCCACTACGCCACAGACTAATGTCACATCTAAACAATAAAGTAACTTATACAAAGAAATTATGTGGGAAAAAGAATTTTAAAGACACTCAATGTTGAACTATTTTATAATGAATACTCAACCAATCTTAAAAATCCAAACCCAATTCTTCGCAAGGGATACCATAATAACGTTGCAGAGAAGAAACAGCAATCGCCTTCAAAGTAGCTTAGCATCAATTACAGTAGATAGTTTAGTAGTGGGAAAATTTCCATGTCTCAAAGGAACAGCTTTGTACAAATCAATTTTCGGAACCCTGTGTTACAAAGCCACTAACTGTAAGAGCCACCGCATTTCCAATTTCGCATACCTCTGCATATTTTTACAGTACTTGTTTATCGGAGATTTCACAAACTTATTTATCTCCAACCAACCAACATTGCAATATGTTGCCACTATCCTTCATTAAAATAATAGTTTATACAAACAACAGATTAGTAAAGGTCGTTATCGTCGTATAGGAAAAAAACTGTGTAGTACCCCGCATATACCCACCCAATTAAATAGAAAAGTTAAAATGGAGACTAGCATAATTAGATGGCCTCATTAGAAATAATAGTTAAAGTTAAATTTATGATAAGTTCATTCAGGTCTTCAACCTATGCGCTATTTCTAATAGAGGAAATAGCATATTACAACAGAATGCCCGCAAAATAGCTTATAATTTCGAAATAGACAGGCACAGCACCGTGACAACAAAAATCAAAGTCCAAGCAAAACTCATTAGGTAGCTGCTGGTCACCAACCAGAAATAAGCAAAGCTAACATTTTAAAATAAAGACAGAATCCCTCCGAGAAAGCGAACAAAAAACGAAAATAGCAGCAGCTCCACTCTAGATTTCAACGGGTGAGGCCACTATATGAAAAGAAATGATTTGACCGATGGGTAAATTGGTATTAGTAAAAGTTAAAGTGACTAAGTTTACTAGGGGTAAATTTTATGCTGATGCAAGTTGTACCAGTACAAAACATACGTAATAGGAAATGTGCCCACTGGATAACAGTATTCGTAAATTGTGTATCTAACGCCTAAATTTCTAAAGATGTTAATATACTAAATAAATGATATATTTAGTAGTTAAATATACCAAATAATATGATCCGAGTTTTAATTAGGTAATAACCCAGGAGTCACGGTACGTATAAAGCAAATGATAGCACCTCCCCCCCTTCCAACAGGAAATACGGACAACCACGTTTTCCCTAGTTAAAACCACAAAAAACCAAAGAAAATCGCTCGACCAACCCTCCGCTACTATAACGTAAACCGATCAACCGATCCTTAAAGTAATGTGCCATGTTATTATTCAAACATCTGCGATTATTACAGTGGTGTCAGTTGTAGGGTATTACATATGAAGTGATCGCGTATGTTTGAATAATAACATGGTACATTACTTAAAGGATCGATTGATCGGTTTACGTTATCATAGCTGAGGTTGGTCGACCGGTTTTCTTTGGCTGTACAATTTACCCATCGGTCAAATCATTTCTTTTCATATAGTGGCTTCACCCGATGGAATCTGGAGTGGAACTGCCGCTATTTTCGTTTTTTGTTCGCTTCCTCGCAGTGACTGTCTTTATTTTAAATTGATAACTTTGGTTATTTCTGGTTGGTGACCAGCAGCTACCTAATGGGTTCTTCTTGGACTTGGACTTTTATTCTCATTGTGCTGTGCCTGTCTATTTTGAAATTATAAGTTATTTTGCTGGCTTTATGTTGTAATATGCCTATTGGAAATAGCGCATAGGTTGAAGACCTGAATGAACTTATCAAAAATTTAACTTTAACTACTATTTCTACAAATGAGGCTATCTAATTTGACTAGTCTCCTATTTTAACATTTCTAATTAATTGCGTGGGTATATGCGGGGTACTACAACTGCATCTTTGACACATTCCATTTCCGTGTCGTAAACAATTCGTCAAAGTATTACTTGATTTCATAACATGAGGGAAGCTCAAACAAACAAAGCGGACTAGGCACCAAGCTAAATAACACCAAACCGATTAAGTTCTCAGTTAACGTTATTTATTCAACCGAAATGTAACACCAACCTCTCAGAAGAATGAGAGCGCGTATATTATTCAGTAAACTTTACACAATTACATTTGTCTTTTTTAAAGGATACAGAATATCTCTAATTTTACGCAAACGGAACTAAGTAACGAAATTATTGGCGCTAACCGTAGGACATCACCCAAAATAATTCAATTCTGTTTTTGCAAGAAAAATGCATATAATAATTATCAATAATCCAACGCGTAATTTTCCTTCAAACCATATTTCTCTAGATAAACAACTACATGAAGTATATTTTTCAAAACATCCACCTGCCGATAAGAGAAACTAACAGAACGAACGACGATCGATAAAATGGAAAGAGCACATTAACTTATGTAGCAGAACGGGTCTAAAAACGTTCTAAAACAACACAGGTCTAAAAACGTTCTAAAACAACACGACGTGATTGAAAAGTTGCCTATATTTCTGTATTGAATTTTAAAAAGCATTATGTTAATACAGTCTAAGATAAACCAAAAGCGGGAATTTGATAGATCTGAATGTGTGTCCGTAACCAACCTTGCGGAAAACACGTTGTAACATTGTTTTGATTAATAATGCATTATTTTGACATGCTCGTAATCTCATCGGCTGGGAATGAAGACTTCACAGGCAAGTTTGTGCTAACTAAAACAAATAAATGTCCTGATTTCTGATTTAGTTAAGAAACCCGTAAGTTTATTATACATACAGATTAAATAGAAAAAGCGACACAAGGTATTTTTATTTTGCAGTCTTAATTCATCTGTACAAAGTTTGCCGAAGATGTCTCAAATTTAGGAAGTGAAGATACATTTTTTAGAGCACTTCATGCTTAACATTCAAACAATCAACATTAAACTTTAATGGGTTAATTACCATTGACAAAAAGGTTTTCGAACAGGCAAAGTCGTCATGTTTGGATTGTACACTACCAAGTTGGTTATTTTCAATCTTAGGTACACATTGGTTCTCAATCAGACTACTACATGTTAGAGATAAACATGTTGAGAATTTCGAAGTCACCTATACCGAGCCAGCTTTGGTAACCCTCTTCTTTAATAATTAATTCTAATATTATTTTATTTTACATATCTACGCCTATGGCATACGTATATATTTATATTGTTAGTTATAAGGGATAATATAGAGTGTTTAAGATTGCACGCCTATGCAAAGTGGTTGCTGGGCTTTTAGGTGAAGTGGTGGTTGAACAGTTGGAGATAACGGAAACAGGACAGTTGGGTTCGAGGCAGTAAGAAGCTAAGATTGCATTAGGCGCGGCGGTAATGATTTAATGGTTATAAACTCGCAATTTAAGGGTTTTTACCTTGTACATTTAATGGGTAGTAGTGCAGTGATGCAATTGCTAAGTGGAATCTAAGGACATTTTACCTATCGACGATATCAGGTGATAAAGCTTCCGTAGTTTAAAACAATGGTTTCTTTAACAATTACCCTAAATTGACGGTGTTGCGCAGATGTCTGTAAATATATGTAGCCTGCAGTATAAAATGAAATTGAAGCAAGTAACCCCAGGAGTAGTAAGAAATCTGTTGGTTGTTCACGTGACATTCACCGAAACATTATAACGGACTCATGCGAAAGCAGGTACATGATACGATCGCGGTAAAGTGAGCTGACAAACACGTTGCTTGAGCCGGTGTATAGTAGGGTAAAATCAGGCTATCCACCGCCTCATTTCCTCCAGAATCCCTCATTTCCTCACTCATTTACATGTAAATTCCCATAAGGAGGAAATGTGGAGGTAGGATCCCTCATTTCCTCACACATCTAGACCAAAAAGTTTTCTTCGACTAACCATTTTTCATCTTTCGAGATAAATGAGCATCCTCATTTCCTCCCACATCTGAACCAAATAGTTTTCTTCGTCTAGCCAATGCATCTTTCGAGATAAACCTATCTTGTTTGGTATTAATTAACATTAGATTTTTCTCAGCTACCCGAATCTCTAGGAATTTTTAACATATCATCATCCCCCAGGGAGCTACCCTCATTTAAGATTTCTTACCTATAGCGACTTTTGAGCGTTCTTATAAATTTTTTTAGTCATGCAATACATCAAGTTAGTCTAGAATTTTACGCACATCCCGAATCTGCAAACAGATTTGAAATCGAACCACGCCCTGCAAAGTTACACTTTAAGCTCTCAAACTTCTAAATTTCGCCTTTGCTTTATAAGCAAAACTAACAAATAGTTTTATTCGTATAACCAATGCATCTTTTGAAATAAACCCATCTTGTTTGGTATCAATTAATATTAGAATTTTCTCAGCTACCCAAATCTTTAGGAATTTTTCAGATATCATCACCCCCAAGGGAGCTACCCCAATTTTAAGATTTCTTACCTGTAGCGACTTTTGAGCGTTCTTATAAATTTTTTTAGTCATGCAATACATCAAGTTAGTCTAGAATTTTACGCACAACCCGAATCTGCAAACAGATTTAAAATCGGACTACTCCTTACAAAGTTCCCCCTTTAAAGCCCCTAACCTCTTTAAATTGTTTTGCTCGTCTATGACATATGCTTAAACCAAACATCTCCAAAAATCAAAAACCGCAAGGATTTTAGAAACGAGTTCTTTATAAGCCATAAGTGCTTAGTATTTAAAATCATTTTTTCAAACAGTAATGTGCTTTTCTCAGAATGTTGCAAAAACTTTTAAAGTTTTTTTGGTTTTAACATAATTACATGCACAATGCTAAATAGTTGGAAAATACATAGACAAGGACAAACTAATTGCTTTACAATTATGTGACGTATAGTGAAAGTAGCATAGAGGACAAACTAATTGCTTTACAATTATGTGACGTAAAGTGAAAGTAGCCTTTCTTTTTTATTAATTAGCAGCTATGTGATTTGAGAAATACAATAGATATGCTCGATGCTAAATGCTTGGAAAATACAAGTCGTTTCAAATCAATTTCTTAACGAACATATGAATCACATTTGAAAGCTGTATATAATTTCTTTTCTTGGACTTTCTATTAATTATGTTTGTGTATTAGAAATTGATTAATAATTGCAGGATACAAATTTTAAATAAACACTTTGCTAAGGGAACACCGAACTTGTTGTATACAGAATACTTACCAATAAAGCAATTTAATTTTAAATAACTTCTACGCCATATTTTTCGAAAATGGCATGCTTTGGAAACAATCGAAGATTGCCGAAGACACTCGAAGAGTGCACAAACGCGGTCACTAAACCACAATTAATAATCGCCTTTATAGGTTTAACATTTCTACCATTACCAATGACTTTAATTTCTTACTGGCACTGTTGCGTAGCTGGATGCCCACCCCTTTTGGGGATATATGCTCGTTATAGGTTGTAAGACCCTCGGTTTTACTTAACTACACTTTGTGAGATCCCTTTAATCTTTTTTAATCGTGTCCTTCTCGCGCACAATACAGTAGGACTTAGCCTTACTACCTACAAATTCTAACACCAAGTCACCGTTAAACTCGTCTTTAAATTTCCCCACAACTTTTTGTTAACATGCGGTAAATTGTGTTTATTATTTGCGGGGTACACCACTTTAAACTTAAAAATAAAAACAGGATAGTTTAATACGTCTATTAATAATTTATGGTAATGTTGGCGATACAAATATGTAAAAACAAACTTTATCAAGAAAATATAATGTTTTAATAGAATACATACACGTCTTGATAACATCTATAAACCGCTGTGGTAACCAGAGTCTGGCGAATCTGGGATAGCCAAATCTCTAAACATTTGCGCAAGCGATTGCCTTGCAGTTGCATCTTTTAAGTACTGAATGGGGAAACATTTAATAAGTTCCAACACTGTCAAGTAATTTAAATTGCTGCAATCATTAGACAGAGAAATACTGGCACTGCTCTCCCCCTCTAATGACGTTTGAACCCTTTCTTCCTCCGTCGTATTTCCACATACTTTTTTTTATATCACCAACAAATTTTTCGTAAAATTCTGGAAAGTTTCTACACCTTAACTCAGCCATTTTAAAACAGATCAATTCTCGCAAATTTAATAGCTTGATGCACTCGTACGCAGGTAGCACAATAACATTCCCATCTTTCGTAATCTCCATATTATATAAATTCTCTTTTTCAAAATTGTTCAACAACCATATACTTCTATTAAAGGCTCTGCTCAGCTGCAATTTGAAATCTTGATCCAATTGTATGTCAACAACATCGTTTCCAGTAGTCAGACCATTTAATCGTACTTGTTTTGAGTCTTGAGCAAATTGGCGAATTTGAAATTCCACTTGAAAAGTACACAATTTCTTCCAATCGAAGTAAGAGAATGTTATCGTAGAATCAGCACACATACCACTGCAGCAAATCACTTGGATGACAGGTTGAAGACCACCATATAAATCAAAACCAACTTCTAATATATGGTGGTGATAATTTAGAGGAAATTCGCCTAACCTATAGGTTGACTTACCAACTAGTTGGTTGATATTTAATTGTGGTACTCGCACATCACTTGTAACGTCAACACAAGAAAAATCCATCTTTAATTTATAATTTTAATCAAACTCGACGATACTTTGACGACTAATGCACTGGAACATGGCTCTCGCCTTTTATGCCGATGGTCGAGCGTGCGCAGCTCCTTATTATATTAGTTGGCGTTATATGCAAGTCTTGACTGGAAAAGTGACATGTATAATTGTTTATAGTGGGTTTTACCTGTATGTATTTAACCACCAACGCCATTTTTAGAATTATTAAACAAAATTACTCTTAGCAGTATTTTTAATATACCATCGAGTAAGATTTCAATTATTATTGTGTTTTCCTCAGGTTCTCAAATCCTCGGAATTTTTTCAAATCGAATGACTCCTTACTGATTTGCAGATTAACCTTTGCAAGCACCGTATATAATTCATCTTTAATCTATTTCTAAACCGTATCGCTCTGTCTTTTGAGATAAACCCCTGGTGTAACCTATAAAATTAGTATAGAATTTTCCTGGAGAATTGAAATTAATTATCAGGTCTTTTAAAATTAGTTCCAACAAAGACCTGTATATATTGTATTAATATTCAAAAACCTATCAGCAAAACACCTTTGCATTTTTATTTAGATTTAGCTCGATAATAGAGTTAAACTCCAAAAATATTTATTAGTGGCTAGAATTGTTAAAATTTTCAATTAGTGAATCCACATACAAATGATTAAACCAAAAGGTATAATACATATATTAATTCTGCACGGTGGCCTAGAAAGTGGTTCGATAATCTATTTTAAATGTAGTATAACATAAGACGTATATTATAAATAAATTTAGTGAAATGTATGATCATTAGCCTTGCATTGTTTGTCGATGACGTCTGACTATTAATTTAATAAAAGCACTTTCCACAATTCTAGTTAATATACGGGAATACACATTCTATAATTTGATTTAAATTGGGTTAATGTAAGGACAAATTATACTTATACTTTCTCTATGTACATAAATACGGGGGAAATGATGCCAGAAGTTCATTTTAAGTTTATTTTGTAAAGCGTAAAGTCGTTTATAGTGTAATTAATAGTAATACTGAATTTTCAGTCTTTGGTTTAAAATTTCGTGTGAGGACTATCGACAAAGAAGAGTAAGTCTTAGTTTGAATTTTGCAAACGTAGAAGAAATTAATATTTACATGTATAATTCAAAACTGTTAATCAACAACGATTTCGCAATGCTCTACGAGTAAAAAAGCAGAATGTGGGCAACGCTTTTCGATAGAAGGAGAAAAATGTCTTATGTGTCAGTCATACGAGGAAGCAATACAGCACTGTACTGCAGTGTTATCAATGCCCGAGGATCTGGATGATTTTATGGAAATAATCGAGGAGATGGGGTTTATAAAACTGTTGGCAGATATTCAAATGAAATATATACTAAATTGTAAGTTTTAAAATAAAAATTTAACCACCACAACTGTTATCATAAGAAATGAATGATGTGAATTTAGAAATTATTTTTGTATATATTAGCTTGTTTATGTTTTAAAATATAAAAGCATACATTGGTATTGTTTATATTTTCAAATGTCCACGTAACTGAAATGGGTATCTAAGTAATTATGAAAAGAATTATAACAAAGATGTGTATTATTTTTTAAAAGGGTGTTAAACGTTTTACAAAATTATTAATCAGAATCGTTTTATTTAAAACTATAACATAATTTTATTGACATCTATTAATATCTGTAGTTGAAATACAACAATTTAGAAACGTATAAGAAAACAAAAGTGTAATTAATAGTGTTACAAAATTTTCAGTCTTTGGCTTAAAATTTAAACATCGCTCGTAAATGCGTGGAATGGAAACCTGTTGTATTCTTCCATATACTCAACTTGTTTACAAATACTGTTTTCAAACAATCTTGGGTAGGTTCTTATAAATTCTTATAATATGACCCCAATATCACTATTACTGTATTTGTTTTTAATTACATCATGTGCGAGATTCTGTAGAACATCATTCCTATTATATCTTTCCATTGCGACATCTAACAGAAACAGATCTATATTAGGAGTACCCTTTTCCGTTAGTTCTATTAAAGTATTAGCATGGTTGAGAACGATCTGAGATACCCCTAAAAAGTGCTCTAAAGTTCCTTTAGTAAATATCATATAATTCCCATCAAATGTCATCATCTTCACTAAACAATTCTTATTTAAATAAAAACGCAAGTTGTCGAATTTGCATATCTGATTTTGCATGCCAACTTCCATAGTGCGTATAATGTGTGAAAGATTTGATATAATCTTCCTAAATACGTTGAGGGATACATCAAGTACGGTCTGCGAAATGGTGTCAACAAATCTAAAAATTATTTTGTAATCGTCGAACGGGTTCAGGCCTACAATTATGATTTTGGAAGATGATTTTGTTATGGTGTATGGTTTTTCAAATAGTAACTTGGTTCGTTCTAACTGAATTGCGGCGTTTATACGTTCTTTATGCGCTGCGGTCGATTGGATTTCCAAATCCTTAATTTGTTCCCACTCATTGGCTGTAATTTTAGTTCCTCCTGAAATAAACCATCTCGATGTGCCTTTCGTTGTGTTTTTTATGGCATCACATCCAGTAAAACATTTTCGCACACACTGCACGCAATACTTAAGATGTTCATTCTAGAAAAATTGTTGATTAACAGTTTTGAATTATACATGTAAATATTAATTTCTTCTACGTTTGCAAAATTCAAACTAAGACTTACTCTTCTTTGTCGATAGTCCTCACACGAAATTTTAAACCAAAGACTGAAAATTCAGTATTACTATTAATTACACTATAAACGACTTTACGCTTTACAAAATAAACTTAAAATGAACTTCTGGCATCATTTCCCCCGTATTTATGTACATAGAGAAAGTATAAGTATAATTTGTCCTTACATTAACCCAATTTAAATCAAATTATAGAATGTGTATTCCCGTATATTAACTAGAATTGTGGAAAGTGCTTTTATTAAATTAATAGTCAGACGTCATCGACAAACAATGCAAGGCTAATGATCATACATTTCACTAAATTTATTTATAATATACGTCTTATGTTGAACTACATTTAAAATAGATTATCGAACCACTTTCTAGGCCACCGTGCAGAATTAATATATGTATTATACCTTTTGGTTTAATCATTTGTTTAATCATCACTAATTGAAAATTTTAACAATTCTAGCCACTAATAAATATTTTTGGAGTTTAACTCTATTATCGAGCTAAATCTAAATAAAAATGCAAAGGTGTTTTGCTGATAGGTTTTTGAATATTAATACAATATATACAGGTCTTTGTTGGAACTAATTTTAAAAGACCTGATAATTAATTTCAATTCCCCAGGAAAATTCTATACTAATTTTATAGGTTACACCAGGGGTTTATCTCAAAAGACAGAGCGATACGGTTTAGAAATAGATTAAAGATGAATTATATACGGTGCTTGCAAAAGGTTAATCTGCAAATCAGTAAGGAGTCATTCGATTTGAAAAAATTCCGAGGATTTGAGAACCTGAGGAAAACACAATAATAATTGAAATCTTACTCGATGGTATATTAAAAATACTGCTAAGAGTAATTTTGTTTAATAATTCTAAAAATGGCGTTGGTGGTTAAATACATACAGGTAAAACCCACTATAAACAATTATACACGTCACTTTTCCAGTCAAGACTTGCATATAACGCCAACTAATATAATAAGAGCTGCGCACGCTCGACCATCGGCATAAAAGGCGAGAGCCATGTTCCAGTGCATTAGTCGTCAAAGTATCGTCGAGTTTGATTAAAATTATAAATTAAAGATGGATTTTCTTGTGTTGACGTTACAAGTGATGTGCGAGTACCACAATTAAATATCAACCAACTGGTTGGTAAGTCAACCTATAGGTTAGGCGAATTTCCTTCAAATTATCACCACCATATATTAGAAGTTGGTTTTGATTTATATGGTGGTCTTCAACCTGTCATCCAAGTGATTTGCTGCAGTGGTATGTGTGCTGATTCTACGATAACATTCTCTTACTTCGATTGGAAGAAATTGTGTACTTTTCAAGTAGAATTTCAAATTCGCCAATTTGCTCAAGACTCAAAACAAGTACGATTAAATGGTCTGACTACTGGAAACGATGTTGTTGACATACAATTGGATCAAGATTTCAAATTGCAGCTGAGCAGAGCCTTTAATAGAAGTATATGGTTGTTGAACAATTTTGAAAAAGAGAATTTATATAATATGGAGATTACGAAAGATGGGAATGTTATTGTGCTACCTGCGTACGAGTGCATCAAGCTATTAAATTTGCGAGAATTGATCTGTTTTAAAATGGCTGAGTTAAGGTGTAGAAACTTTCCAGAATTTTACGAAAAATTTGTTGGTGATATAAAAAAAGTATGTGGAAATACGACGGAGGAAGAAAGGGTTCAAACGTCATTAGAGGGGGAGAGCAGTGCCAGTATTTCTCTGTCTAATGATTGCAGCAATTTAAATTACTTGACAGTGTTGGAACTTATTAAATGTTTCCCATTCAGTACTTAAAAGATGCAACTGCAAGGCAATCGCTTGCGCAAATGTTTAGAGATTTGGCTATCCCAGATTCGCCAGACTCTGGTTACCACAGCGGTTTATAGATGTTATCAAGACGTGTATGTATTCTATTAAAACATTATATTTTCTTGATAAAGTTTGTTTTTACATATTTGTATCGCCAACATTACCATAAATTATTAATAGACGTATTAAACTATCCTGTTTTTATTTTTAAGTTTAAAGTGGTGTACCCCGCAAATAATAAACACAATTTACCGCATGTTAACAAAAAGTTGTGGGGAAATTTAAAGACGAGTTTAACGGTGACTTGGTGTTAGAATTTGTAGGTAGTAAGGCTAAGTCCTACTGTATTGTGCGCGAGAAGGACACGATTAAAAAGATTAAAGGGATCTCACAAAGTGTAGTTAAGTAAAACCGAGGGTCTTACAACCTATAACGAGCATATATCCCCAAAAGGGGTGGGCATCCAGCTACGCAACAGTGCGTGGGAGAATAAGGATTCTCTCCAATAAGAAATTAAAGTCATTGGTAATGGTAGAAATGTTAAACCTATAAAGGCGATTATTAATTGTGGTTTAGTGACCGCGTTTGTGCACTCTTCGAGTGTCTTCGGCAATCTTCGATTGTTTCCAAAGCATGCCATTTTCGAAAAATATGGCGTAGAAGTTATTTAAAATTAAATTGCTTTATTAGTAAGTATTCTGTATACAACAAGTTCGGTGTTCCCGTAGCAAAGTGTTTATTTAAAATTTGTATCCTGCAATTATTAATCAATTTCTAATACACAAACATAATTAATAGAAAGTCCAAGAAAAGAAATTATATACAGCTTTCAAATGTGATTCACATGTTCGTTAAGAAATTGAATTGAAACGACTTGTATTTTCCAAGCATTTAGCATCGAGCATATCTATTGTATTTCTCAAATCACATAGCTGCTAATTAATAAAAAAGAAAGGCTACTTTCACTTTACGTCACATAATTGTAAAGCAATTAGTTTGTCCTTGTCTATGTATTTTCCAACTATTTAGCATTGTGCATGTAATTATGTTAAAACCAGAAAAATTTTAAAAGTTTTTGCAACATTCTGAGAAAAGCACATTACTGTTTGAAAAAATGATTTTAAATACTAAGCACTTATGGCTTATAAAGAACTCGTTTCTAAAATCCTTGCGGTTTTTGATTTTTGGAGATGTTTGGTTTAAGCATATGTCATAGACGAGCAAAACAATTTAAAGAGGTTAGGGGCTTTAAAGGGGTAACTTTGTAAGGAGTAGTCCGATTTTAAATCTGTTTGCAGATTCGGGTTGTGCGTAAAATTCTAGACTAACTTGATGTATTGCATGACTAAAAAAATTTATAAGAACGCTCAAAAGTCGCTACAGGTAAGAAATCTTAAAATTGGGGTAGCTCCCTTGGGGGTGATGATATCTGAAAAATTCCTAAAGATTCGGGTAGCTGAGAAAATTCTAATATTGATTGATACCAAACAAGATGGGTTTATCTCAAAAGATGCATTGGTTATACGAATAAAACTATTTGTTAGTTTTGCTTATAAAGCAAAGGCGAAATTTAGAAGTTTGAGAGCTTAAAGTGTAACTTTGCAGGGCGTGGTCCGATTTCAAATCTGTTTGCAGATTCGGGATGTGCGTAAAATTCTAGACTAACTTGATGTATTGCATGACTAAAAAAATTTATAAGAACGCTCAAAAGTCGCTATAGGTAAGAAATCTTAAAATGATGGTAGCTCCCTGGGGGATGATGATATCTTAAAAATTCCTAGAGATTCGGGTAGCTGAGAAAAATCTAATGTTAATTAATACCAAACAAGATAGGTTTATCTCGAAAGATGCATTGGCTAGACGAAGAAAACTATTTGGTTCAGATGTAGGAGGAAATGAGGATGCTCATTTATCTCGAAAGATGAAAAATGGTTAGTCGAAGAAAACTATTTGGTCTAGATGTGTGAGGAAATGAGGGATCCCTCCTCCTCATTTCCTCCTTATGGGAATTTACATGTAAATGAGTGAGGAAATGAGGGATTCTGGAGGAAATGAGGCGGTGGATAGCCTGATTTTACCCTACTGTCTATTTACGTTGGGGGTTGCTTTTTTACACGCACTCGTGTCCAATTCAGGAATTACAAAGTAAATCTTACTACTTAATTAGTATGTTAAATTTTGAAATTCTTAAGATAGAATAAGTGACAAGCGTTAACCCAAACGTTTAGTTGTTCTTGCTGTGCATTTATATATAGATATTATGCTCATTAAAATTATTAATTTGGCCTAACCAGATCTTACGTGTTTTCTTTTACTACAAACCAATTGAGTTGGTATTGCTTCGAGTCGAATCCCACCCCCCGTAAGAAACATTGGTCACCGCATTTTGCGGTATTGCTCATCTAGCGTCCAATGTGGGACTCGAGGAATATCGAAATTTTGAGTTCTTTTGAAAGGATTATACGATGTAAAAAATTGCTTAGCCATTAAAAAAAAGTAAACCTTTTTAAGTAATACCAGGCAATACAAATTGATTGTAATATGCCAGGGCGTGGAAGTAAGAAAAATAATAAGGGCGATGAAGGAGAGAGGGTTAAACCTATAAGTATTTTAGCTAAATTAATGAAAGAAATTAATAGAAATTTACAAAATAGTAATAAGATTTTGAATGAAAATCTTGCTGTTTTGAAGCAGAACCTTAATGATTTACTGAAAAATGTGAATAAAATGAAGTGATTTTTGAGTAGCGAAGGGGGAAACAAATTTTTCTGTTCAATAACGAAAGCAACAAGGGTTTATGGTTAATGAGGGGAATCTACTGGTAAGAGTTAGGGGTAATTCCGTACAATTTTGACCAGAGGGGGGTATGAACCCGTTAATATTTAGGGCTGGGTCGGCGTATCGATATATCGATACGTATCGATACGACCCCCGTATCGACCCCCCCGATACAGCGAAAAATAAATATCGATATATCGATACGTATCGATATATAGCGATATGTATCGATATTCGATACGCCAAATCCCGTATCGCCCACCCCTATATATATTATATATATATATATATATATATATATATATTGCTATGCTACTACTGGAATTATCGAGCCCCTACTTTGGGCTGTTATATTATTTGCTATGTACTCTAAATTACACGCGCTCCATCATTTGAGCGACCATATTATTTACTAAGAATAAACAATTTGTAATTATCTCCTCCGACGTTGGGCCGTCTTATTAATGTTGCTATAAATTCCCTCCAGAAACTTAACTGGATTTTATCTTGAACCAACCTTGTCAACCAATAACAAAATTCGATATGTTACCGCCTTACTTGTTATCAATTTCCTATTCAATTCGTAGCTTCTCCTTGAACTATTTAAATTAACAAATTACTCCCATTGACTTTATCTTATGACCTCGACTAGCATTTAATTGGAATTATGAAATTCAGTTAATTTCGATTTTATATAATGAAACCAATATATTATGTACAGCTTTTGTAAATTATTTGAAATACACTTTTCAATTAGTTAATGTTATAAATCTCATTTATTAAACATCATATACTATTTACTCAAAACCCAAAGTCACCAAAAAAAACCTATTATCCTTATCAACGAAGTGTAGAACGTTCTAAACCTGTTATCATATTACTCACTTTATACGTATGCAACTTCTTTTGTTGACTTTTTCACATTCATATTATATTAAGCAAATTCAATATTCAAAATAAAAAAATATATAGAAAAATAAAATGTATTATAACTAAAAATCTGACCTGGTCTATTTTTTCACATCAACGCTTCCATTTGAATAAAAATTATCTTCCCCCAATTCAGGATTACATTTAAATTATTGCCATCACCCTCTGGACTACCATTAACTTATGCACCCCAATTTATTGTCGTTTCATTTCAGACTTATTACTTCTTATCAATCAATTTCTTCAAACTTAGAATAGAATTCTTATTATCATTGTCTTCTGACTTGAAATCGTGGTTTATTTTCTTCGCTTACTCAAATTGTATTATTCTTCCCCCAGCCTTAGAAATTGTAGTTGGTTTCCCCGGACTTAGAAATCGTAGTCTATTTTCCCCGGACTTAGAAATTGTCGTTTGTTTTCCCCGGACATAGAAATCGTAGTCTATTTTCCCTGGACTTAGAAATTGTAGTTTGTTTCCCCCGGACATAGAAATTGTAGTATGTTTCCCTTGACTTAGAAATTGTATTACTGTTCCCCAGACTTAGAAGCCCTATTATTTTTATGTTTTAGTTTAAAATACATTCACCAAAATGTACTTACGATTAATCGGCAATTATAGTTTTCATCTTGGCACTTATTTTATCTTTCACTTTTAAAATTATTACGTATCACTTTATTTCATAGCGGCGCACTTCGGCCTTTGTTGAGTTCAAAACTGTCTTCGTTATCACTGTGCCTGCTAATATATTATTCAGTTCCCACTCCGTCAGTGGGTATGGTGTACAACTCGTCGCCCATTTATAACCAATCAAATAATTACATTTAAAGTAGTTTCTGATGTAATTCTCCACGATTCCCAATAATTGTAACCTGCTTGCAGCTGTCTTCGTTATCAACATGCTGTGTTTTGATAGATCTAATTGCTTTTCCATAAACAAATGATGCAATTCGACTTTTAATTTTCATATCTCCATGTTATTCACGCAATTTTTAATCTACTTTTTTATCAAAAATGGTTAGCTATTTGCACGCATTTATATTATGCTTTCTGAAGCTCTATTACTATCTCCGTATTAATCTAATCGTTTGGAACTTTTTTGAATGCGTGTCTGCTTACACTTTATTATCTTTACATATAAATGTACGCGTGCTTCCACTGAAAATATCATTATTTGCTTTACCTAAATTAACTAAAACTTTATCTACAGGGTATTAAATATTTACTATTTACCTAATGAATGTGTTGCTTGTTTCTACGCTAACTATGCGTCTTCCTATGTTTATTTGCGTCCCTTAAAACTATTTATACTTTATATACAGGGTGTTGACCGCTTACTATTTACAAACTATCTCTATTTCTCAATTCTTCACTAAATAAGTGCAGTTTTCTGTTGCCTATGGTAATTTCTCATTTCTAAACGACCTTTACTATAAAGTACACCCTTAAACAACCCCTTATCACAGCAATATATATATATATATATATATACTTATGTCACAAATATTAAACTTGAAACCAATTATTTTAGTAACAAACAATCTTAAGTGAAAGACTGAATTGTCAGTAAATGCATTATTTTACAACGATCTTGTCATTTTATTCCCAAAGAAAGAGTAGATAAATTATCGATGTCTAATCGATTCGTACCGATACGTATCGCTACGTTTCGATATGTTTACTTAACCTACACATCTAAACATTCCGATACGAATCGCTACATATATCTATACTTATCGATACGAATCGATACGTATCGATACGCACCGATACGCACCGATACGCATCGATACGAATCAATACGTATCGATATGTATCGATACGCACCGATACACATCGATGCATATCGATACGCATCGATACGTATCGATATGTATCGATACGTATCGATATAGAATATGTATCGATATTTGATACGCAAAATCTCGTATCGCCCACCCCTATTAATATTCATCAATAAATTGTCATGGCTGTGTAAAGAGGCTGATGTTCCCGAGGGAAAGCAGTTGGCTTTAGCAGTTAATGCTTTGAAAGAATCCGCGATAGATTGGGGAAAAGTTAAGCAAAAATTGTGTAAAATTTTTTATGATTTTAAAGGTATATTTTTAGAAAGGTTGCTATGTACCTAAACGTAATCGGAAAAAACCTAAATACCAGGCTAACTACCAAACGCGGAGAGTGGAGATTAACCTACATGTCAAGAAAACCAAAGAAAAAGCACGTCGTCCACAATTATTTATTAACAATAAAAATAAATTAAAATTTCTTGACGCACGTGGACAAAGAAAAGTATTAAATTTAAGTTATATTGTAAAGGACAAATTTTATAATGGATCCACGAAGTGCGCATTTCGTAGCTAACATGTAATAAAACTCATTGGAAAAAAAAGTAATGCTTAGATTCTCTCAATAGCAAGTGTGTTAAATTAAAGTATTAAATGCAGACCAAGTTGTAGTAAGAATTATAGAAACATAACCAGAAGCACTAGCGTAGCTAGCTTTTAAACATATATGGTAAACTGGTTTTACAACACCAACGTTACATGTGGTTTTCCAATGCTCCACCCATAGGTACTACATTGACCAAGAAGCGAGTTTTTACCTCAAAAATATTGAATTTTGCCGAATCCTTGCTGTTCCAAGCAAGGTAGGGATATTTAACGTGCGTGACAACATACACATGGGACCCCCATTTCACCTCTCATCCGAACGATTTTGTGAAAAATGCTCGCCTGCATTTTTCGAGCGGACGGTGTCGGGATTCGAATCCAAGAACTTGGGCGTAGAAATCACACGCATACCAACTACGCCACGGAGCCGCCTTTCACAACATCAACCGCTGATAAATAATAATCCTCGATTGCATAAAAGAAAACGAGTAAGAAAAATTAGTCGCCGTATTTTGTGGTATTGCTCATACTGTAGGAAACTTATGGTATTCACCTTAACTACAGTCAACAGTTACTCATCAGTTATTTATGAATCCAACTGAAACTATACAAGAGAGGGTTTGTAATTAAATAAGCATTTGAAATTCATTGTATGAACTGATAAAACGCACCTACAGTACGCCTGCATGTTTAGATTAAGATTTTAGCTAAATAAATTTTTGATATATTTGATTTCTAACACTTGTTTGAAACTATATCACGTATTTGTAATGAAATCGTAAGCGTACATAGTTGGAAACAAAAATGTTGTATAATAGTGAAAATTGTTTATATTGGGTTCTTTAATTAATGTAAATGTATAGTTACAGTGTTATTGTAATAAATTATTTTGCAATTACGTAGAAGTGTGATCGAAACGTCAGGTCATTTAACAGTTGATTTTAGAAACTTTCTTCACAGCTAGCCATTTTAAATAGGTTTTAAGTTCCTATAGTTAAGGGTTGTTTTATGTTTAAACAGTTGTGTACTTAATAATTTCTTAGCCAGAATCACTCCCCTGATCTCAGATTTTACCACCCCCTTGTTATTGTTTCTAGGGCTTTTCCTTAGAAACTCTTGCGAGATTAGATGGCGTCTAAGATATTTCCCGATAAAGACATGTTTCGCACCCGATAGCCTTTCGGGACTCTCTTCAAACACCTGCACCACCCGTCCCACTGAGTTGGTTAACAACCATTTTGTCAAAACAGTCGAGGTTGCCGGTATTTTGCCGAATATGACTTTTAGCGAAGTACTTCACCGAGATTTATTCTGTCCAGAGTTTGGGGAAATTAAGAATAAGAAGAAAATAAAACAAAACAAAGATATAGAATACAAAGTGCAATGAATATCTTTCTATGCAATTTAAAAAGCGTTTAATTTAAGGTAGTTTTTGAAGGCCAAATTACTGTGTGACGAAGTGTGACAAAAGTATTTTCTGTTGTTTATTGTGGAAATATAAAAGAATACATAATTACGTTTTTATATCTTGCGTGGAATTATGTACCTACAAAGGAAGTTAATCTAAATAAAACAATTGCTTGAAATTATAACTTGATTTCAAATTATATTTCTTAATTTAAATTGCCTTTAATTGGAACTATAGAGTTTTATGAAGCAAAATTCTGTACCATGTGAATCTCTATATATTTTGTTAAGAGTTAATTTCATAATTTTCTAATTAATATTAATGGTATTTCAAGGAAGCTTTGTTTTTCTAGATTTTCTCCTAGATAGACAATGAGAATATTTACATGTCAAGTACACATACCATATAACTCTGTACATTCTCTCTTTACCTGTTCATTATATAACTTCGCCGGTTGGACTGTTATGGAAATGGGAAAATTTAAAGTCGATAGACGGTTATTGCCAATGAAGGCATATTATTTTTTATGGCACGCAGGTAAGTAACATTTACTGTTCAACATATTTTTAGTAATTTTGAATCAATTTGATATACTTCAAATAATACAGGTCCAAGTATTTTATAAATCTGTGAAATCAATATTATTCATGTATTAGCCGATAAGGTTGGTCCGAAACCAAAAATTTCCGAAAGACCGAGATATACGTATATCCGAAAACTAACGATATTGAAAACTCTCTTCCTCAACTGTTCAAGCATATAGTCAGAAAAAATCTAATTAATAAAGTGAAACGATATAAATGTATCCACTTTCTGAAAAGTTAAAGAATGCCAGAGTTAATTGTGAAGTTTTTGGAATAAAAAATAAAATTATTTTAAGGAAGCTAAAAACTCACTTACTCATGTAAAGCATACATTATACAGCAAATGCCTGAAAAATATCTGTATACAGTTTTCGTAAATGACAGAGCTTTAAACCGATTGTGTTTTTTCTTTAGTTTAGAAGTTGCTGTTAAAACGATGAACAATAATTTATTCATGGTAACTAGGGGTTACTGATAACTAAGAAATATTTTGTCCCTTAATGATACTAAAAAAAAGTATTCATCTAGACACAGACTAGTATAGACGTGTGTAGAGAGAATTTTATTTTCGTTGGTTAGTTTCGGGAGTTATCACTAGTGTCAGCAAAGTGTTAAATAATAAACTTGTTATCGGTAATGTGCTAGTGTTCAACCAAGATGGGAGATCCTGAAGCACCGAATATACCCAATCAACAACAAATTCAGACAACCCCTGCTACTATAAAGATACTAGACGGGATGCAAACCGAGCAGATTAAATACCGCCGAAGCCACGACGACATATCGTCGTCTGAAAACGACACCAAAAAGAAAAGAACAAGCAACACACAACAAGTAACGCCCTCGACAAGCTACGCATGCGCAGCAGCTACCGTAGCAACACCGACAACGACCGCAGCAACTCCGACAGCAACAACAACGAAGGCCATCGATGCAGGTAAGAAACGACCAATTACCGCCAAAGTACCACTCATCATCGTAGAAGTTTTTCCGAACCACGCATGCGAGAGAGATGCAAAGATCCCTTCAGAAAAGCATTGATATTCGAACCTCAGGGCTAGAAGCAAGAATCCTGCCAAAAGACACCAATGAGTACCGTTTTGTACAAAACTACCTTAAAGTAAATGGTATAGAATAGTATACGTACACCCTGAAAAGCGAGCGAGAACTAAAAGTAGTAATAAAAGGACTTGCGGCCAACATAACTACAGACGTTGTACAGGCTGAGTTCACGCAGCTGGGTTTCAACGTCAAATACGCGACAAAATTACAGAATAAACAGAAGACATACAGCAACACGATAATGGTTGCACTTGTAAACACGTCTACATCACACAGCATCTACATTATAATGTGAATAAGGAGGCCGCTTCATTTGCGGCCATTTCCGTCATGCTCTACCTAGACGGTACTACATCGGGTTTAGACGCGATAAAGTCTTTGTAAACTAACAACAATTTTTTCTCATGAAATAAATAGTATTATTGATTAAAACAGTACATTTCTATTTTAAAAGGATGTACATGTCATTCGCAAGTGTGAAGTAGATGAACCTGTAAGAATAACAGAAATAAAAACTAAACTAATTGTAATCTTTTATACAATGTAGCAATATGTTGTAACTCACTATTAATTTAGATTTGTAGTTTGCCATAATTTGAAAAAAGTAAAATACCATATATGCAACTTTCATACTTTTGGAAATCCCTCGAAGCTTTACCTACCCTGAGTTTATAGTAAATTTACACGACTTATGTGAGTTTTAGATTTCCCACTAAACCTTGATATATTTTAGGTCCAAAATAAATTTGTTTATTTTTATACTGCGGCAGTTTTTAATAACATAGTGTAAGTTAGTAGAAATTCCAACAGCTGTATTGAATAAGCAAAAAGTCTGCATTTATAGAATAAGATAGGAAAAGAAGTTGAACATGTTTTTACATCCTTATTTTATTTTAGGAATGGCTTCAGTATATCCATTTATGGCAGTTTATGCGAAGCAACTGGGATTTTCTGGATTTATGGTTGGAACAATTTATGCTGTATTGTCTATTACTAAAATTTATTTAAATCTACTGTTGGGAAGTATAGCAGATAAATACAAAAACCAAAAGACAATATTTATAATTTTACATGTGGTATGTGCGTGTGGATTTCTTAGCTTACTGTTCCTTCCAGCCCTTCCAAAAAATCATCCAGTTACGTTCGTTTGCAGTAGTAACGGAACGACAATAGGTATACAGAGCACATCAACTTGCAAAGAGCAAATATTCAGTAACGTCAATACGGACATAGTAACATGCAACGTAAGTGAACGTTTACACTAATGACTGATAATATGCTTTTACAGCTAAGTTGCCCGTCTATATCAGAAAATTGGAAGGAGTTGTATAACTTAAAGAAAAATACTTTTGAATTGCAAATATCAACGAAAACATTGAAAAATCATGAAAAACAATTACAACTTTCTGTTAATCACCTCATCGCCAATGCAATCAAATTTAGACCATACTGTGGTAATGAGAGTAGAATTAGCACTGAATGTGACTCTCAATGTGATCTACTAATACTCAACGAATTGGTTTCAAAACCAATGATTTCAGACAGCAAAATTTATACTTACTACCAATTCTGGTTTCTTGTTCTTTCATTTTTTATTAGTATTGTTGGAATTGCTATTTGTTATGGTTTCGCAGATGCTATATGCTTTCAAATTTTAGGTAAGTTCCTGCTTGTTACATAAAAAATTTTCTATACGAAAAGGATAGCCCCAAAAGCTTCGAGTTACAATTAGATAATGTAAATTTGTAATCGGATATGTTGATTTGACATCTTCAAATGTTAACCGCGGGTTCTTATATCTGAGAGTGACGAACGTTCACACTCACACTGACCTCACTCTCATCTCTCAGGGAGCGTATAAACTGTATTTGTGACTGATACGATACGAGTTGCTCTTTTGCTGTCGTAGTCGTTTGCTACATATGCATTTTAACTACTGTTGTAATATTTTTAGGTGGAATAATCATGAAATTCCCTTAGTAACTTAAATTTATTCGCTATCTAGACTCTTAGACTATAGCGTACTTGCTTATTAATGATTAGTTATTAGAATTTCTTAATGTAGTCATAATTTACTAAATAGTCAAATGTACCGTTGAAACCTAATTATCAGGTTTACACTGTTCACAAGTCTAATTAACAGTATATGCCTTATCTTATAGATGTTTTCAGTCCAATTAACAATGACATACTATCACACTAATGCTATTTACAAGAACTGATATTTTCTTAAACTAAATTCTTTGCCATAGGTCTATTAACAACACTAACACTAACATAATTTATTTATTACACTTTTGTCTATTTATGTACAAGCTGGCAATATAATATACACGTTCACATAACACAAATTTATATTTAATAGGACCTTAAATACGTACCAACTAACTATACACGAGATGATTTATATACGACATTTTGATATAGACTAACTCTGTACTTCATCAGCGGTCTTATATATACCCTGAATTAAATAGATGATTTATACTCCAGTATATGCTACAAAGTACGAGGCTTCTGTAGAATATACATTGCTTACGGCGCTTGTGTGTTTGACGGGTTGCCTAATAGTAGCTCGGAACAGTATTTATAGGTTCAACTAACAGGCTAGCGATATATAACAAAAGGAAAGTACTTCCCACAGCTACAATAACGTTTAAAAACAGAACCGCCAAGCAAGGTCCATCTTCCGACAAGTCTAAAGCGGAAAAGTACATAAGATGGAATGGGCAGAACACAAAATCGTGCCGTATAACTCACACTTAGATTAAGCTAGAAAAATAATGCAAGGGCAACAATTCACTACTCTCTTAATCCAGACAACACCCGAGAAGTCCAACTATCCTAACCTAACTTCAGACAACACCGACTAGCATAAGTCCAAACAACGTAAACTAACCTAAATCTCCCTCCCTCCGCCCTACTTTGTCGTTCTCCCTCATCTCATCGGACATATATACGACATACGACCGACATATGTCAGACATAATTCCGACATATGTCCGACATAGTAAAGTATAGAAGGAGACATACTTTCTAAGTAAAATCAGCTGTGATACAGCATTCTTAAAAAATGCAAGCACGGAGTGAACGGTGCACTAAAGTCTTTGACAAAAGCTGTAAAATTTTATAAAAAATTGTTTTGTTTTAAAAATAAGTTTTTGCCTGGCCCGTTGCGTGGCCCACCTCGACCCGGCGCGCAGCCCACCTCGACATGGTGCGCGGCCCACTTTGGCCCGTTGCGTGACCCACCTTCGCCCGGTGCACGGCCCCCGTCGGCCGGTGCGCGGCCCACATCGGCCCGGTGCGTGGCCTGCTTCGGCCCGGTGCGTGGCCCACTTCGGCCCGGTGCGTGGTCTGCTTTGGCCCAGTTCGCCCACCTCGGTCCAGTAGTATTAGTATATAAGTGTCTCTGCCTTGCGTATTTCATCTGTCTTTTTCTAACTTGGTCCTAGTGGTGCAAATCGATACTCTTTACTATCGGTTATTTCAGTCCACGTGGATTCGTAAGTAAAATAACCCCGTATCTAGCCTTCCCGTTAAAACATCCGACCGTTTCCAATATACCTAGAAGCTGCAGGTTTATCCAAACAAATTAAACTGAAATTGACTTTTAAAAATACGCAGGTGTGTTAACGTTTTAACCTAATTCTCAGAGCTTCATTTCGTGGTATTTTAATCTTGGATTTTCACAGGCTTTTATGCTTATTACATTATTAATAATGGTTCAATTAACTCCAACTAAAATAATAATGAATGGCCTTGACTTCTACCCTTTAATTTTTAGCGAATCCTAATTAAATATTAATTATTATTTGTACATTTTGTTTAATACTCGTTACTTGAACTTGAATTAATTAATATAAATTTTGCACGTAATTTCCATTTGTTTCTTTACTTGGAATAATTAAATTACATACAAGTTGAGCATTTTAATACTGCTTCGTTTTATAGAAAACGTCTAGTGAATAATTTAAATCCGTTATTTTTAATGAAACGAATAAATTTTTATGCTTCACGGTTTTTTTTTAATAAAGCGTGTTATCTAATAAAATTCCTTACACACGGTGATTAAAATTATTTGCTGTATTTAATTAATTTTCTACCCTGGTCTAAATTTGAGTAATATATACATATATATATATATATATATATATATATATATATATATATATATATATATATATATATATATATATATATGTATATATATTTCTGTGGTATTTGAATGGTAAACGGAATAGATAATTCATTTGATAATTTATTTTAAGTTTCAACATGTAAATACCAAAAAAGCAACAATTTGTAACGCTTTTGCAAATTACTAGTGTAGGATTTAATTTTACAAAGTACTTTAAGGATGCTCAAAAGTGCAATGTAGCATAAGCGTATAAACCAGAAATACTAATTAAAGTAGCGTGTGTTATAATGTAAATATTCTTAGAGTGTATTTAAAAGAATCAAAAACATATTTGATCATTGTATGTAATAAGTGTAGCATAGTGTGCAAATAGAATGCTTTAACAATTTCTGTTTCATATTTAAACTGTTTTCTAAGTAATGTTTCTAAAAGCAAACATTGGCCGTTATAATTTACAAGTGTATATGTAACCTTCAAAAGTTACGTTATACCGAAAAGGAGTATTTTCTAAAACGCTTTCCTAAGATTTCAAGCAAGGTTGGATGTATATTGGCGGTTATAGTTTTAACAAGGTTTCCAAGTATAATTTGTAGATAAGGTGGGACAAACAACATCGAGTTCAAGGAAGGGTGGCAGGCGATGTTTACTTAAGAGGGATTTATTGTTTGTGGAATGGATAATATTTAGTTGTCAGCTAGAATGTAGGGACCCAAAACAGAACAAGGAGGGTTACTTATGGAATAAGTATGGATAGGATAGAGAGATCACGTATCAAGTGTTTGTTTAAAATGGGGTGAAACGAAATAAACATAGTAGATATTAATGCATTTGTATAGGAAGGAGATGAGCTTATTTAAATGTTATTTAGAGTGGGTATGTTTGGTTACTTCTGCAGGTGGCCAACAACTGCAACAAAGAAGGGTTATGTGGTTAGTATGGTTAAGAGTGGGAAAAAAATACAATATGTTAATATAGACATATATTTTAAGTAGGGTTTTCTTGTCGGTTTGAAATGCTACAAAAATACTACAAAATTCGTTAAGCTTGGGGTTCAGACAAGGTAGTGAGATGAAAACAGATTGGGGGTTATACAAGATAAGGAATAGGAGATTGGGTAAGTATGTTGAAGGGAAACGGCTTAATATGTATATTATGGGAGGCGTGTTTTAACATTAAGTTTTGCCAGTAGGGGCTAAATTTCGGAGAAGTGTCCATTGAGAGATATAGGAAGAAAATTTTCTACGTGAGCGGGTTCGTGCCGGAGCAAAATTCCAAGATTTGGATGGCAGTTGATGTTTTGGTATAGGAATTTCGAAGAAGTGATTGAACGTTAGCTTATGGGTTTTAAGAATTGTGTAACCGTTGGAAGTTTACTGGGAAGCCTTGTTTGTTTGTATCGACGGATTTCGCGAGAATTTAGAAACTTTAGAGGGTCAGAAAAGTCTATATAAACACAAGGAGTTGGTAGTGGAGCTTTCTTCTCTTCTATTTACGCTCTTACTTCGTCGCTGACTATTACGCTAGTAGTAGTGAACAAGTTACGACTGACTTGTCTACCAGTGATATCAGTCTTCGAGTACAGTTGGAAATATAACTGACACCAGTAGTGTTGAGTTTCGACCAGCCGTCAGCAAATGTATTATAAAAGCTTTTAAAGAAAGAAAATGAGCAGCAGATTTAAATAAATAAGTACGGACTGCGTGAAATTTTGTTGGGTGCATAGTATGCACATTAAATGGAGTGGAGGTTGTAGTTGTAGTTATTCCGCCAACTTTACTCCTGGCGGAAAAGTCTCGGCAGGAATAATTGTAGCAGGTGTAATGGTTAGTGCTTTGTTAGTGCTTTTAGTGACCAAATATGAATGCCAGCGGACTACTCAAAAAATAGTTATATGTATTTAAAGTTATTCCGTCAACTTCACTTCTGGCGGAAAAGTCTTGGCAGGAAGGATTGTAGCAGGTGTAATGGTTAGTGCTTCGTTAGTGCCCAAATATGAATGCCAGCGGACTATTCAAGAAATAGTTATATGCAGTTATAGTTATTCTGCCAACTTCACGCCTGGCGGAAAAGTCTCGGCAAGAATGATTATAGCAGATGTAGTGGTTAGTGCTTTGTTAGTGCTTTTTAGTGCCCAAATATAAATATCAGCGGACTACTAAAAAATAGTTGTATGCAGTTAAAGTTATCCTCCAACTTCACGTCTGGCGGAAAAATGTCGGCAGGAATGATTGTAGTAGGTGTAATGGTTAGTGCTTTGTTAGTGCTTTTTAGTGCCCAAATATGAATGCCAGCGGACTACTCAAAAATAGTTATCTGCAGTTAAAGTTATTCCGCTAACTTCACGCCTGGCGGAAAAGTGTCGGCAGGAATAATTGTAGCAAGTGTAATTGTTAATGCTTCGTTAGTGCTTTTTAGTGCCTAAATATGAAAGCCATCGGACTACTCAAAAAATGGTTATATGCAGATAAAGTTATTCCGCCAACTTCACTCCTGGCGGAAAAGTCTCGGCAGGAATGGATTGTAGCAGATGTAATGGTTGACGCTTTGTTAGTGCTTTTTAATACCCAAATATGAATGCAGGCGGATTACTCAAAAATAGTTATACGCAGTTAAAGTTATTCCGCCAACTTCACGCCTGGCGGAAAAGTCTCGGCAGGAATGATTATAGCAGGTGTATTGGTTAGTGCTTCGGTAATGTTTTTTAGTGCCCAAATATGAATGTCAACGGACTAGCAACAAAAAATAGTTATATGCAGTTAAAGTTATTCCGCCAACTTTACGCCTGGCGAAAAAGTGTTGGCAAGAATAATTGTAGCAGGTGTAGTGGTTAGTACTTCGTTAGTGCTTTTTAGTGCCCAAATATGAATGCCAGAGGACTACTCAAATAATAGTTATATGCAGTTAAAGTTATTCCGCCAACTTCACGCCTGACGGAAAAGTGTCGGCTGGAGTAATTGTAGCAGATGTAATGGTTAGTGCTTCGTTAGAGATTGATAGGAAAGTTTTTCATTTGTAGCATAAAAATCGATAATTGAAGAGGGTGAATTTGTTAATAACGGATATTTAAAGCGTAATTATTTTATTTGTGTACAAAACTTAGTGTAAGGTAATATAAAGCTAGAACATTTATAATTTTTCAAAGGTTTAGCAAGGTAAATACGTTCTTCGTATTGATTTACAAGCCTGTCAACAAATATCAAGGTTTCTTAGGAAAAGATCGGTAAGAACGAACAACAGGTCGGTGTTAGTTAGGGTGTTGAACGTTACAAACAAAAATGGATCGATAATATAAAGTAAAAGACTGTCTTTTGTATGAGATAGCAAAAGATATCATATGGTTGGTTGTCATTGACTTTGAAACGTTTGTAAGGCAAAGAAATTTTTAAAAGTAAAATAAGCGAAACGGAGATGCAGCGTGTTTTCATAAGACATCGGTTTGGAAAGGGCAGTGAAAAGTACGGTAGAAGACTACAGACAAAGTAGGACTATTAAACTGTGCATATAAAAAAGAGAAAGACGATAATGTAAATTAGTAGGGTGGATTAGAGCTTGTTAACAGCGGGAATAAAGGTTAAGAAATATAACATACAGGTTAAATAAGGATACAAGAAATCGATAACGAACGTACAAAATTGAGGAAGGGTACAAGACAAAGAACAGAATATTTTGAATGCAAGCTAGAGTGAGATGATAGGATGTGCGCGTGTGAGAAAGACGTGTTTTGGATGCTTGGATGTTAGTTAGTTGCCAGGGGATTTCGACGAAATCGGCAACCGTTAGAGATTTTTAATGAGAGTTTCAAAATAAAATGCTTGTTTGCGAGGGAAATTCCAGGATTTTTGAGACGGTTGGAAGACGGTTGCCAAGTTTACCGGGAATAACTCAAGAGTAATGGCTCATTTTTGAGAATTGGACGACGGTTAGGTGTTGTAGTGTGCTTGAATTTCTGGAATTGGTAGACGGTTTGAGAAACGATACCAAGAAAGCGTGTTTGTGGGGTGGTGTGATACGATTCGGGGGGAATTTTTGAGTCCATATAAACCAAAAGGTGGCGGTAAACTCTCTCTTACTTTCCGATCGTAAGCCAAGCTTCGAACTACGATAGTAAATGTGAATAAGTGAGTTGAGATTTTAATTACAATTAATTGATTGTGCGCAAGTTGGTGCAGGTTTAATGTAGCAGTTGTGAGATATATAAAGTACAATTTAAAAAGCGAAGCCTGCTGAACGTAACTAGACTTCTTGTTATTTATGATTGGAGGCGCTTGGTGTGCATTGGGTTGGAATAGTGGATGTTGATGAACCAGCAGCGGATGTACGAGAGTTTGGAAGTACCGTTCATTGAATGCTAAGAGATGTGGGTGGGGGAATGCTGTTCCTGATGGTTGGAGTCAACAGGTGCTGATTCATGCACGTGCAGTCATGATGGTTTCAAAGCAGTGAGCTGGTTGTGCTACAGTCCAGGTAAATGAATTTTGTAGAACTTTTTGACTGTTGTGGTCTTTTTGGTGATTATGACATTTTGTGTTTTTTGTTTGGTGGATTTTGTTGTATTTTATGGACATTCTAATTGACTATTTACCTTTAAGAAGGAATTATATGAAAATTTATTCTTGTACAATTTTGTATTATAAAATGAGTGTGTAATATTGGCTTTTTGTACAAATTTAAACGGGTTTTTGGTAACTTTGCAGTGGAATAATTAGCACTTAGGTACAAAAAGGTTTTTACTATAAGTTCGTATTAGACCTTGGGTTTTAAAATAAAGTTTAGGGATAAGCTCGGTTACTTTTTAATAATTATAGATGTGAATAGATAAATTTTGAATTTATTTTATTTTAAAATGGACTTTTTTAAAATTGATAATGGTTGTTAAATATCCGAGATGAAATAATAACTTAGACTTTTTATGCAAAGCACAAACGATCATTTCAAATCAAGCTAGTAATTGAAAGAAGAAAAATATAAGGTATTGGACAGGACTTGAACCTGCATCTTAGTCTTTCCGGGACCATGCGTTTACCAATTACGCCACCGAGACCGATTACAATAATCGGAAGATGCTGAAATCTAAATCGTGTTCAGAACTATACATAAACCTAACCTTCAATTACGTTTAGCAATTTTGTGTAAATGATCCTTTAATTTTTCACCGACTAAACGAATAAATCGCTCCCTCTGTTTGAGCAGAAACTCGGATACCCCAATGACAGTGTCGGCGTTCTTTATGCGATAGCTGGCCATGCGGTTTTTAAATGCTGTTCTAAATATTTCCACCACATTGTCTCTCTAGGTTGCATGTCAAAAAATAATTTGCTCGTCCCCAGGATGCTCGAGGCATAATACCACATAAATCAGAATGTACTAATCCTAATATTTCGTATACTTACTTACTTCTTTTCTTTTAAAGGGTACACGTGATTGTTTTCATTTTAAACAGGCTACACACTGTTCATCGATTTGATTAGTAAAAGAAATTCTACTAGCGATTCCGTTTTTAAGTAAATCCATGAAAATTCTGTTTAAATAACCTATATGTTTGTGCCATAGTCGACTGGTTTTCCTGCTTTGATCTATGGATAATAATGCCTTTTCCAGTCCTTTGTCTAAAACATATAGACCATTTTTCTTAGACGCTGTCACTATGGCACTTTCACGAAAAGAGTAAGCTATACATTTTTGTTTGTCAAAAACCACGACATATCCTTTTTCCGTCATTTTACTTACGGAAAAGTAGGTTTGCCTTTATGTTTAGAACGTATACAACATCTTTCACTATCAGTTCACCCATATTTGAATTGAGATTCACAATACCAATACCTTCTGAGTGTAGTGTTTGAATGCTTGCAACCGTAACCGCTAGAGTTTTGTTTTCTTGTAGACAGTTAAATAAAACCTAATTTGGTGACATGTGCTGTCGCCCCTGAGTCTACAAACCACTGTGATATTTTGATATTTGCGGACATTATTGTTGCAAGTAGAGCATTTCTCTCAATCTTTTGTTGAGAATTATCTTTTGCAGATCTTTTAACTTGTCTACGACAATTATTCTTGATATGTCCATATAGACAATTATACCATTTCGGTCCTTCATTATTGGGCCTAAAAGGCTTTTGGTTTGGATTGTTTGAACAATTCGGTTTGACCTTACTCTGCGCTTTCAATATAAAAGCTGAAAAGATCGTGTCTGTACGCTTATTCTTCTCTAACAAACGAGTTTCTACAATGCATAATCGCTCACCCAGAGATTGCAAGTTTTTCTGTTCTTTTGGTACAGGCATTGCGGAATTCAAGGTAATCCATGGGCATTGTGTTAAAGATTCGGTTTAGGAATAAAGAGTCTGGAAGTTTTACCTTGTCTTCCTTCCAAGTTTCGTCTTGGAATTCTGTCCATAATTTCTCTAGCTTTGCAATATGTTTGGCAATGCTGTCATTAGAATCTTTTTCTTTTATTCTAAAGAATTTGTTCAACAACCTATCTTTCCGCTGTTCAGTTCATTGCTCATAAATCGATTGTAGCTTATCCCACATCTCCTTCGCAGATGAACACATATTTATCAACTGCCTAACCTGACTTCTAAGTGAGATTACAATGACATTTTGAACTATGTACTCGATCATACGTTTTGCTGAAATGATCTTTTCGTGCATTCTTCTCTTTCCCCGTAGCAGTTTCTTCAATTTTCTTTTCGAGTATTTCAAGTCCCTTTTGTACCACTTCAAAAGCATTGTCCACCTGAAGCTGGATTTTTATCTGAAACTTCCAATAGCTCCAATAACTCTGACCTTCAAGCTTGTCGATATTAGACAACAGTTCTTGATTGATCCATTTTGCTTTTGTACACTGCTAATTGGTAAAAAACATGCCTGTGCCCATAACCTATTGGTATTTTATTTTGTTGAGTAGAGTTAAGGAACCAAAATTAGTTTTATTCAGATAGAGAAACAATTCTACCAAGATTATATTTATTTTATTTAACAGTAAAAAATAGCAAAAACATTTCTTTATAAAAAAATAAACGATTCTCATGTATTTTTCCACTGATATATTAAAATCTCACTCTATAGTAGAAAAATACATTACACAGACTATTCATCATTCTGAATAGTGTCATAGTTGTATAGATACATAATTTGACAAACATTACTAAACTAGATATAAATTTAGATTGGTTAGAACTGCCCTAAAGAATAAAATCTATGCCACCCATACCACTAATAGAATATCCAAAGACGCACAATTCAAAATTAAAAATCACAAAAAGAAAATGTGACCACCTACAAACGATAAAGGAGGTAGTTCTTAACGACTGAACTATTTTACGACAACCTTAATCATAATAAGTAGTTTCGAAATTAAAATTAAGAATCGTTTTTTATTTTTTAGTTGTTATACATTAAAAACAGACCTTCTATGTGTATAATTATAAAAAAATATTAACACAATGTAAATTTACGTTTTGAAACAGTAACTCGTAAGTGTAATGTTAATTAAAAACAATATCTCCTATCTACGTTTCTATTATTCTAAGTAAAACATTTCTGAACACACCAATATTCATGTAGCTACCTAAATTATATTCACAATTATGCATTTATTCTAATAAATTTAATTAATAATTATATTGTAATTGGTTTTTAGGTTCTCCTGTAAAATTTGAAATTTGTAAGTTAGTAGGTATTGCTATATGAACGGCAATATATGCTGAACATATGTGGACAAAAACTATTTACCATATTAAGTTCATATGCGCGTACAGTTATTGTTACCTTTCAAAATTGCTCAACGTGGATAACGCATTTAAAATAAATAAATTTTTGTTGTGCAGTAGAATAGTTCTGTAATATAAGCTAATGTATTTTCTAGAACTCCGTAATGTATTTACTAAAAAGAGGTTAACCTTTTCAGGTGAAGAACGCTACAAGTACGGCTTCCAAAGAATGTTCTCTTCCTTGGGACGTAGTATATTTGCCTTTATCGCAGGTTTTTTAGTTGACACTTATAGCGTGGGTAAATATTACAAGAATCATGCTCCCTCTTTTCTAATGGCATTTGGATTGGGATTACTATCTGCGATCGTATCCTACAAAATAAAGGTAAATGGGTTATATATACTAAAAATTATAGAAGTTGAATAGCTAACAGTTCTAATATTATTCTATAATGATAATCTAAACCTAGAACAACCTTACTTAAGGATAGCTGTGTTTTGGAATCACATGGTTTAGATAGGAATACCGTTAATAAATACAAGGGCGCGCCTCCAGATTTGAAGTATTAGGTAATTTACATAATAAATATGCGGTTTTGACGCCATTTTAAAATTATGACGTAGACGACATAAGATGCATCAGGTGCCTATCAAATACTTAAGCCTATAACGTCAAAAGTCGGAGTAAGGTATCATATTTATAAAGACAAAACGTTTTTTAAAACATCTAATAATAAATAAGTAGAAGAAATGACCATTCTGAACGGACCTGCACATTGACAAAGTTCTAAAATACTAGAACGGGTGGAATGGCTTGCGTGTTTCAGCGAGCTAAAGACCCAAACTATAAGTTTAACCAAATTAATGGGGACTTTAGTGATGAACCAGACTAAGACAGCTCCCCGAAAGAGCGTGGAACGTCAGAAGTATGAGGCAAGTGGGTAAGCTAGAGAACCTGAAAATCGAAATGGATAGGTTTGTACTAGACATAGTAGGGATCAGCGAAGTCCGCTGGCCAGAGGCGGGGGACTTTTGGGGTGGAGACTTCAGGGTAATTCATACAGGGTCAGAGGAAGGAAATTCGGGTGTGGGGATAGTTATGCGAAAAAAGATAGGACGACGTGTAGAAAACTACTTACAAAAGGGCGAAAGAGTACTCATAGTTAGATTAGAATCTAAACTGGTAAATACAGTGAGAAAGAGGTAGACGCGATCTACAAAGATATCGAAGATATACTAAGATACGTAAATGAAGAAAATTTCATAATTAAGAGGGAATTTAATGCAATGGTAGGTGAGGGTAGGAAAGGAGCGGTAGTAGGTTTATTTGGTTTAGGCACGAGAAATGACAGGGAAAATAGGGTGGTAGAATTTCGCGACAAGAACAATTTAACCATCACAAATACATTATTTCTACATCATGCCAAAAGACGATACACGTGGAAGATGCCAAGAGGTATAGAAAGATATCAAATAGATTACATTCTTGTTAGACAACGGTTTAGGGATCAAGTAAAAGACTGTAGAAGCTACCCAAAAGCAGATATAGACACTGACCACAACATCGTAATTAGGAAGGCCGCTCTTACATTTGATAAAGAGAAACGGAAGAAGGTACTTTGATTTTGAGAAGCTAAAAGATAAAGATATCTACGAAAGATTTGAAAAAGTCAAATGAATTACTGAAAGATATCGAAAAATTTCTGATACTAAAAAAGTAAAAACAGAGTAGAATAACATTAAATTCAGTTAAGAAATGGCGGCCAGAGATAATTGTTTTCGAAAATTATTGCGTGAAAGTTTTTATGGTTTAATTCTGTTTTTTGATTATCTTGTAAACTTTGACAGTTTGTTGTTGCTACAACACTACAAGTATTGTACTGCAACTTTGAATTCATGTTAATTAAAAACGGAGGTTAACTTTTAGTACTGACATTTGATTATCGGCGCCCTCTGTGCCTCGGCATGCAAAACATAAAAGACAGCCCTCTGATTGGTGAAAATTTGCAAATAGCATTTCATCTTTAAATAGTCTGAGGGTTGCTTATCTCACAACAATTAATGTAATATCACCTCATTTTTAAATAACACGAAGGTTGTTAATCTTACAACAACGTAACCTGTACTTTATTTTACACCATGTTAATAAATATTCGTACATCTTCTAGTGCAATATATACAAATGCTAACCAAGATCTTACAAATAACCCCTTCTTGATTTCTACCTTTAACATTCCATCACGTATCAGTATATGTATCACTATGCAACTAACCCTTCCCCGATTCCCCATTTCGCACCCACGTTACTGATAATTAATTTTATTATTCCTATAACTAAACACCTAGAAACGGTGCAATATATTTCGCAAAAAACGTAAATGAGTGATTGGTTAAAATATTTTACTTTATCTTGGTGGCTTGGAATATATAAACCAAAAAAAGAAGTTTTTTTGCTAGGAGATTAACTTGTTTCTCAGTTTAAGGGGTATCTGACATAATCTTTTAATTTAAAACCAAAAATATAAATTTAGTATGTTTTACACTTAACATTCCATGAAACAATTTAAATTAAGAATATGGCATTCTCTTAGTTAATTTCCAAGATAACTTAAAATGGGGTGTGTAGATTCAGTAATACTAAGAGATGTACAAGTACTTGTATTGATTGCGTCAGTGATCTAGTAACGTACACGTTTTGCATGCAGGTGGCGCGGGTTTGAATCTCGCTTCACTTCACTTTTTTCTGTGATGTAGCTATTTGGAAATGTAAGTAAAAGTAAGTAAAAAATTGTAACGTAAGAAAAAATGGCCTATTGTCAAAATGACGTAAAGAAAAGATGGCGGATTGTCAAGTGACCTAAGAAAAAATGTCAAAGTGACAGGTATGACGTAGAAGGAAGGGAGAAAGGAGGGGGTGTTAGGAAGCAAGGAGGAGGTGTTACGAAGCACATCAACCGACTTATTTCTTCTACTTAAATTAATAAATTAAAGTTATAATTCACCACATTAGATTACGGTGGCAGCGATGCCGGCCACGGCGGCGGCGACGGATTTGTACGTCAACCCGCCTTTTTCACTGCACATACTGACAATAAGCACCGATTTCGACAGTTTTAAATTACTTCTGAAGCTCGGAATTAAACCGTTGTAAGGAATATCGAAGTATGATATGTTAAAAACTAGGGATCATCATAAGCACATTTGCCTTAATATACAATGGCCTATTTTACATATTTGTGAATCTTTCTCTTTATCAGTTCTAATATGCTTTTCAAAATCAAACTTAGGATAAATAGAATTTTAACTTTATCCTTCAATATCACATTAAAGAATCCTGGGTCTCTTGTAGACAGTAGATGCTTATATAATTTGTGCCTTTTACAGTTTATGCCGTAGTTTTTCAAATCATTTTTGGTTTTGCGATAGTGTAAAGCATAATCAACCGTCCGCTAAAATGTTACATAGCCCGATTGCAATTAAATTAAGAAGAAAACTAAAAACCTAGACTTTTTATTTAAAATTTATTGATAGCTATATACCATCATCACTAAGTGGTAATTATGTACTCTGTGGCACGATTCAAATTAAATATGATAATATCTCCTTTCGTGCTATACGGACCTACATCTTGAAGAAGTTCTCAGAAGTTCTCTAGAACGGATAGAATTGCTTGTGTGTATAGGTTTAACCAAATTAGTGGGTCTTTAGTGAGGAACCAAACTAAGATAGGTCCCCGAAAGAGGCTAACAGCTCTTTCAGTACTTAAAGCGGCAGCGTTACTGGGGGTCGATATGACACTCTAAGACACACTATTGCGACGTGGAAGACAACGGGACACCACCACATCACATCCCAAGTACACACGTACTGAAAATGTTTTAAAGTGATGGCATCCCCTTGGTTAAAAGTTCTGGAGTTAAAATAGTCCCCCATTCGGATTTCTGGGAGGGGACTGCTTCAGAGGATGTGATGAACGATTTTAAAAGAAGAACAAGGAACATTTTACGAGTCGGAGCGTGGAATGTTAAAACCATGAAACAGGTAGGTAAACTAGAGAATCTGAAAATTGAAATGGATAGGTTAGCATTAAATATAGTAAGGATTATCAATGTTTGGTAGGCAGAAACGGAGGAGTATTGGAGCGGAAACTTTAGGGTAATTCATAGAGGATTAGAGGAAGGAAATTCGGATGTGAGGATAATCATGGTGAATAAGATAAGACACTGTGCAGTAAACTACTTACAAACGAACAAAAGAGTATTAATGGTTAGATTAAAATCGAAACCGGTAAATACAAGTACATATGTCCACCTTCAGCTACAGTGTCCTACAAAGTTGTTGAAACATACTATGATTCGTAAAAACACATGAAAATTTAATAAATACGGGAGATTTTAATGCCGTGGTAGGCGAGTACAGGGAAGGAGTGGTAGTAAGTTTATTTGGTTTAGGCACTAGAAATGATAGAAGAAATAGGCTGGTACAATTTTGCGATAAAAACAATTTAATCATCACACACACATATTTCAACATCATGCTAGAAGACGATACATGTCGAAGATGTCAGAAGACACATGGAGAAATTAAATAGATCACATTCTTGTTCGATAACGATTTAGAAATTAAGTATATGAGTGTAGAAGCTATCCAGAAGCAGATTCAGACAATAACCACAACAAAGTAGTTATGAAAACCGTGCTTAAATTTAAAAATTTGAAAAAAGAGAACGGAAAAAGGTACTTTGACTTAAGAAGCTAAAAGATCAAGATATCCATAAAAAAGTCAAACGAAGTTCTGAAAGACATCGGGAAAATCTTTAATACTAAGCAAGTAGAAGCAGAACGAAAAAACATTAAACCCAGTTTAGATATAGCGGCCAGAGGTATTCTGGAGTATAAACAAAAAGAAAATAAGAGGCCTTAGGTAACAAAAGATATTCTGACTTTAATAAAAGAAATGCCAAACGAAACAAGAAAACAGAGATACAAAGTCATAAAATTGGAAAATATTTGCAAACGCAGGGAAGCTAAAGAACTAATTAGAATAGCTTTTAGAGATATATAACCGCATAACAAAAATATAATGGACCCGGGAGGGTACATCATTTTAGAAAATGTAAGGAAAGTGGTTAGATGGCAAGAATTTATAAGGAATTTATATGCAAGGCAGAAACTAGAAGTACTAGAACAAGAATCAGACATTCAGATGGATGCCTTGGGATATCCTATACTTAGAGATGAGTTTGAGTTTGCATGAAAGAGTCTGACAAGCAGTAACAGAACGTTTCTTCCAACTTGTTATATGTGTGAGACAGGCGAGATACCCAAATATTTCAAACGTAACACCGTAGTTACTATACCAGAAAGGAAAGGTGCGGATATGTGGAAAAACTTTCGAATCATAAGTTTGACAGCACACGGGTCAAAAATATTAACTAGAAATGTACAAAGACTGATGGAAAAGAGGGTTAAAGAAATACTAGGAGACAATTTTGGTTAGGGGAAACAGTGGAACACGGGAGGCTATTTTGGCTTTAAGGGTATTAATGGAAAAAGCAATTAAAAAGGAGAAAGCGTGTATCAAAGATATGTACATCTGGAAAAGCATTCTACCATGTAAAATGAGAGAAAACATTCGAAATACTCAAAAAAAGTTATAGGGATAGACTAATAATAGTACATAGCTTATAAAAAGAGTGAACAGTGGTAATAGAATTAGAGCAGGAACGTTGAGAAGTAAAATTGGTAAAGGGCAAGGCAGGGTTGTGCTGTAATCCCCGTTAATTTTTAGGGTTACGTACCTTATAAGGTATAACGGAACCTTTATAGGATCACTCTCGTGTCCGTCCGTCCGTCTGTCACAGAGGCTTTTCTCGAAAACTATGTAACGTAGGAATTTGAAATTTGGCACAATGCTAGATTTCTATGGCGCGCACATATATAGACAGTCAGAAAATAGAAAAAAATATTTATAAATTAAAATGGCAGGAGTTAATTCGGTCAAAAGAAAAAAGTTTTAATAAATATATCGTGTGAGGTATAATTTAAAAGAGGATACTAAAGGGCTTCTAAAAATATTTTTTAATAATTTTCGGTCCAGTAGTCTTCATGATGTAGTTTAAAATGTGACAAAAATGATCCCTCCCCCCCTGTTCTTCTACATCACCAAAGCTAAAATTTTGATTTTAATAAAGGTAGTAGCTATTGAGTCATAGATTATCGGAAGACTGCATTTTTTTGACAGTGTAATAGTTACTGGGAAAAAATTTTTTAAACACAGCAATGGACAACGTACTTACTAATGTACCAGTACAATGTGGGGCAATATATTCATTTTTCAGCTATCACGATCAAATTTGGATAAGATTTAAATATACATAAAAAATAAAAATAGCTTAATTTGGTTTATTGATTGCTCACTGTAGTATTGGTACGGAACTTTATTAATTTGTATATCGAATAGGTACTGAATATTGTCAAATGCAAAGAGACCTTTGGAATTATTATACAGGACAAACGATTGGTATGCTTAGGTTTGCAGATGATATAGTGGTATTCGCATCTAGCAAGTAAGAGTTAGAAGCAACTCTGAAATGGAAACCGTTTTAATAGAGGGATACTGTATAAAAATTAACAAAAGTTAAGTATTAGTATGTAAAGAAGTGCTAATTAAGTCAAAAATCAGAATACAAATAGGTAACGAGAAGGAGTTAAAGATTTCTGCTACCCAGGAAGTCAAATAACACAAGATGGGAATAGTGCAAAAGTTATAAAACAATAATTGCACAAGTCCGTGCTACATTTAACAAGAATAAGCAACTACTGTATTCAAAGACAACAAACATAGAAACAAGGAAAGTTTGCTTACACATATGTATTGCGTACAGCACTGTACGCCTGTGAAACTTGGACAGTGAGAGAATGCGACAGGATAAAGGTAGAAGCGTTTGAAGTGTGTTACTACAGGCCCATAATAAGATATCTTGGACAGGCAAAGTTAAGAACAAAGAGCTTCTTGAAATGGCAGGGGAAGAATAAACTATGTGGAAAACAGTAAAAAAAATAGAAGAAATAGGATGATAAGACACATACTAAGGCATGAGGGAATTGTGCGTAATATATTAGAAACAAAGAAGGGGAAAAAGAGGTACAAGTAGACCTAAATTAGAATATTGCACGCAGATAGTGATAGATGCAGACTGTGGAAATTTCAGGAAATGTGTAGGTTAGCTCACAATAGAAAACAATGGAGGTACGCCTCCAACCAGTTCTAGTATTAACCTACTAATAATGACAAAACTCCTTAAACGCAAAGAATGCAAATGACCAAATAGGTTTCTGATCAGTAACTGGTCACCATCAGTAGCAAAACTATTTAAAGAGAACTAAAGAGAGCGTTGTGCATTTACCCTTCTGGAGATATTCTCTTCACCGCGTAGGCTGAAGTAAACCCTTTTTTTCAACATCTGTGAATATATCCCTCATTGTCTATATTAAACACATCAATGGATATGTTGCTTCTTTAATTTTCAGAAATATTTCTTATGGTAGGTGGTTGTAATAATCATGTACAAGATTTTTATTTAAGTTAGTGGAACTGTTTTTTTTTATTTCTTGGAATTAATTCTTCAAACATTACTTTGATGCGGTAGCAATATTTTAAGTTTGGAGGTTTAATTTTGTAAATTGGTTCTGAATTCTGAGAACCTACGGAGATTCAACGTTTAGATATTCAAAAATAATATTGTATAAATACGGTATTGAAGGGTTGTATAGTTTCATAAGTTTGTACTATATTGTAGAAATTTCTTTATGCAGGTATAATTATTAAATTATTGTTTACGTTTAACTTTATTTGAGGTTACACCGATTGTCATTGTCACTTGATACTTGTGTCAGTTAACCATTCGTTGAGCAGGTGCAGTTTCGTTCAAGCTTATAGATGCAGGCAGTGCTGTTCCGTTTCACGGGTATAATTATTCTTTCGTGAAGATTTATGTTTTGTATTAATCTTTTATTAGTTATTTCACTGATTTTATTTAGAGAAATTATTGTTCTGTAAGGGGTACATACGTGCCTTATTATTAGAATTCGCTTACGAAGTTATGATTTTCGACTTTCAGTGTTGAGCATTAATTCAGAATGGTCCGCCATGGATTTGTTTGTTAACCTCCACCGTTATTCCGCAGATTTTTGTTTTCATCTTAATTAATAATAGATCAGCGTAAATCCATCTTTCTTTTAAGATCGATCTTAGGAGTGAACAGACGTGAGATTGCATGGTCAATCCAACAAGTGAAAAAATATTTAAGTGAATTATTTCAGACCCTTATTGTAAGTTGGGATTACTTAGAGAACCTTTAGTAAACCCATTATTCAGTATATTTGGTAAAACAGCACTTTGCTGGAATTAAGTGATCCGCGTGTTGTATCAGATTCAGCAGCGTGTAAGTATATTACATAGATATTCGTCTGAGACTAAGTATATCTCTCAGGTGCCTCTTTCGATAATTTACTCTCATCGTCGTATCTATTTTTTGCATTACTTTGGATTTGCTTCCTGCAAGTGTAGTAGTCGAGAGGAATATTCGTGTGTCTATGTTTGGAAGTAGATTCCTAGTATTATCTAAAGAAGATTTGGAGCCGTAAGTTTGGAAGATAAAAATTCCTACCTATCCAATTTTCTTTCACCCTAAAAGAGACAATTTCTGGTACTACGTCAACCGCGGGAGTCCTACGGCAGTCAGTTAAGAAGATTTACTTAGATTTACTTAGGTAGAAATATTTCATATGCTGTTTATCTGTTTGTTGCGAACCATATGTAAATGTCAGTATTTATGTGTTTTATTTTTAGCTACGAGTGTAAACCACATGCCTGCATTTGGCCATATTTATGTTAAAATATTGTAATTGTCTTGAAATTAGTATTGAACAAAAAGTAGATCGACAACTACTCAATGGATGATCTTGGTTGACCTCACATGTGTTATTATTCTTTAGAATTATACAGTAACAAAAAGGCCGAGGAAGTTAAATTCTCAGCAGGATGTCTCATTAGCTCTCACCTTTGAACAGGAGATCATCAATGTAGTAAGTCAAAAACTGGCCGAGGGAAATGCTTTCACTTGTACTCGTTTTGTGAAGTTGCATTTAAGCTTAGATACAATTCTACGTCAAGGTTATATCTATATGTTTTACGACCCCCTTCAGGGATGTCATAAAGTATAGGCAGCAAGTATGAATGCAAAAATTATCGTGAAATAAGTCTGTTGGGTGTACCCAGTAAAGTGTATGGAGAAATTGTAATTGAGAGAGTTCCCAAGAGAACGCAGAGCAAGATATGGGACGTTCAGTGAGGTTTTATGCCCGGAAGAGGATGTGTGGATAAGATGTTCGCAATGCTACAAATTGTCGAAAAGTGTATGCATGCCAGAAAGAAAATGTATGCAGCATTTGTGGATCTAGAAAAGGCGTATGACTCTGTGAACAGAAGTGAATTAGGTAAGGCGCTTCGTGAATGCGGTGTAAGCAAGTGCTTGATAAAATCTATCAGAGCGATGTACGAAGGCAGTAGAGCGTGTGTGCGTGTGAATGGTAACATGGGGCAATACTTTGACATTGTGGAATGTGTAAGGCAGGGCTGTGTGATGTCTCCATGGCTGTTTAATGTCTTTATGAATAAATGTATCAGGCAAGCTTACCAAGTAATGGAAGGAGTGAACATTTGTGAAACAAATGTCAATGTGCTGTTATATGCGAACGACGTAGTATTGTTGGCTGAATCATCACAAGATTTGCAATGAATGCTTGACAGGCTGTCGGTAGCATGTGAAAATATGCAATTGAAAGTGAATATAATTAAGACAAAGGTAATGGTTCTTAACAGAGATGACAGAATCGATGACTTTGTATTTAGAATGGACAATGACACGATAGAGAAAGTGAATGATTTCGTGTAGCTTGGTAGAAAGTTTTTGAGTAATGGAAAGCTGGATGGTGAAATAGAACGAAAGGCAAATGCTGGAAGAAATGTGTCTGGAAGTATGTGGGCAGTGAACAGAAGTGAAGGATTGAGTATAAATGCAAAGCTAGCCATTTACAACAGTGTGTTTGTGCCAACCTGTATGGGAGCGAAACTTGGGTCTGAAGAAGAAGTATGTTAGTTGTATAAATACTGCAGGAATGAGGTTACTAAGAAGTATATATGGAAAAGCATTGAGAGAGAAGGTGTCAAATGAATGGGTCAGAGCAGAGTGTGGTGCATTTTATTCACCCGGTATATTTTATTTTAGTTTAAATGATATAAGGTTGGTTTTTTATGAGGAATTAGGACCTAAGGAAATGTGAATGTGCTATTAATACTTAAATAAAAATATCATGGCAGCTGGAACTGGTTCAGTTGATTTGTGCAGTATCCGGAATGAATTATAGGAGAGAGAGACGAACGGAAGGGGTGAATCGATATGAAAAGTCAGTCGTCTACGGGTTGCTTAGGTAGCAGGTATTGTAATGGGTCAACTACTTCTAACAGTTTAATTAAATATATATATATATATATATATATATATATATATATATATATGTTAATCGTACATTGCAAGTTGTTCACGGAGTTAATAAATACACCCTTGCGTCTTTTTCTATATCACAGTACGTAGTTTAGAGTTTCAAAGTGAAAGAGCACTATGTGGAATAAATGCTCATCTCAGCTACTAATTTGAGTGTGAAGGTGTAACTCATCCTCGATGTAGTTTTTTTACAGTAGTGACAGCTGCAGCTTCAGTAAACGTTACACTTAACCTAAAGGTATTATGTAATGTTCCACAACAAGTGATTGTACCGGGGCAACGTACGTTTCTACGAATAACCGGCCGTTTACGTCACCTGGAGGGCATGGAGAGCTACCTGACCGCCGCTTTTGCAAAGGACTGCGTAATTTCTATATGTAAGTGTTAGAATTTAAGTGCATATTTATCAGCTGGTTATTTGTTGATCGATCACGTTTATATTACCTTTCAGTATCTTTCATGTAATTTAGATTAATATAGCTGAATAAGGATAAGGATGTTGCTCGTTTTATTTTACAGAATCAACAAGGGGTTTTTGTTGGCTTGACCAGCGAGAGTTAGACTTGGTATACCTGAATTTAGAAGATCCCTGATTCACTTAATGAGTAGAAAAGCTGTTTCAATACGTACCTGTACTCATTACCCTGAGGTTCTCGTGTTTTGTACGAATAGGGGGTGGAGCAATTATTATTATTCTAAGAAAAGGACATTAGAACCCACCGCCCTTAATTAATCTAAATTATGCGTCACAAGAGTGTGGGATGCAAGCGACCCTTAAGGAGTTGAGTGAGCGAAGCACGATTAGATGGGTTGACATGTGGAAACAATGAACTAGGATAGACTTACCAAACGCATATATTCAAGTAATATGACTGGTAGGGCTACAAGGGACAGACCGCGTAAAAGATGATTGGATGTAGTAAAGGAGGTTCTGAAAGAACGACAGGTGAGAAGTTTAAGGAACAAAAGAGTATGCGATGTTGCATTTTCAAATGCTATGTTTGCAAAATAACCCCAATAATTACCTTTATTATGTAGTCATACATAACCCTTAATATATGCAACACACTTTACAATATCTATTACACATTTGGTATATTTAATCAGCTATAATTAATACATTATAACATAATAATTACATCTCAACAATTCATTCAGTTGTTGTTTACAACATTCAATTTATATTCTTACTTGATTATTACATTTATAATGTAGATAAATAAATACATTCCTAATTTACATCTTTATGAAATATTTGGTAATATGTGCAGCCATCTGTCGTAAATATACGAAATTACGAATGTGTCGTAGTATAAGACAACTTGTTCTTAATCGCAAGAGCAGTCTAAGGTCGCTTCTTATCAAACTAACATGACTCGTTTAGCGTCCTCGGACCTTAGGATCGGGATAGTGAGAGAGGTGAGTGAAGCGTCGAGAATGACCTACGTGACGATTTCTTAGGGAATTAACAATGCGCTTTGCGGTGCGTTAGTTCAGAATCCAATATAACAAATCGTTTAAGATGCACACACATGATTGTTAGTCTGATTTTTGAAGAATCGCCGTGATATTTATTTACATCTATCTTGGATGCTCGTAACTTCAATGCAGTATAATTGCTTGGTACAAGATTGCAAGATTTCACCTTGTTTAAATTAAATAAATGAATTAATTATCTATGAAGATGCATGGTCAAAGTCCGATCAGCCATACTTCGTTTCACAAACAGCACGTAATCGATACATAAATCTGGTTGTTATAACAGGTGTTGAACTGAATTTTCAAGGTGCGTACTCTTTATAATTTTATTCGAAAGATGTTATTTGTCAACTTTGTTTTGTTTACATTCCGATAATGGTATTATAAAACCTAATACGGCTATAAATATTTCATGAAATTTAAGTGAATTTAAAAATCAAAAACAGGGTGTATTTCGCATTGATTAGATAATTTCATAATATTGATCAATACATTCAAACATAACCCTAGTTCAAGTTTAAATAATTATAACTTGCTATAACAGCTATCAAGTAAATTTTTATATTGTTCACCGCTTATTACGATTAAAGAGAGACATTATAATACTCTAGTAAGTTTATATTGAAGCTTATTTGTTTATCAACTTTCCATACTTCAAATTATATTAATAAATAACTTGTATCGATCATACAGCTGATTTAATTTTTGACTAAATATATTTATCTGATTATGAAACGTTGCTCGATTTATTTACCATATTAATATGCTTAAAATCTATACATTCTAATTGTGAGTAGTTAACGGATCCGATTTCTACATAAAATAATAATTGTTGCATTTTATTAGAATCAAACGTTAAGGTTTAGTATTAAGGTGAAACTTAAAATCAAAAGAGTTATATTTTCATTTTCTATATATTTAAAGAAAGTTAAGTTACTATTGCACAAACAGTTTTAAATACCTGAATTATAAATACGTTCCATTCTTACTATAACATATAAATTTGTTAAAGGATATTCTATTACATTATACTTTTCAAAGAAACCTAGAACACTTTTATTTAAACAAAAAGGAATACAATCTTTGAGTATATAAAATACTTTCATAAAGGTTAATACTAGAAGATATAAAGGTACTTACAATATCATGTTATTTTGAAATATATTGGAGGAGCAAACTGCTGCCTCATATGTTATATTTTTAATCTTGTAATTTATTGCAGGTATCTAATCGTTGTAGTCAACTTTTGGGTTCTGCATTCCCCTTTTTTCTGAATGTATTGGCGCTCTATATTTTGTTAATTTTTTTTAATATCAATTCCCACCCTTGAACCATTGCTTTCTACCGCTTAGAGTATAGTCTAGAACATAGCACCGGTAACATCCAATTCCCCTAAAAAAAAGGTTTGGGTTAAAGCGAAAAGCAACGTCTGAATGTTGCAGAGACAAAGGAAGTGTGTAGGGACCGCGGGATGTGAAGAAAGTTTGTAAATGGTACTGCGAGTAGATTTGGCGTAGTAGTCTAGAGCTATACTTTTCATAACCTTCCAGAAAGAGGTGCTTGGTTTAGTTACCCCGAAAGGGAATACCGTAATTGGTATTGTTGTTTGCTGTTGTTGTTGTTGTAAAAGCTGCCCATCTAGTGATTATATATGAATTGAGATTCCGGGTGATTGATTAAGTCGATGTATTCCGGGAGTGTATTTCCGTGTTAGCAGAGCATTTTCCAGAAAAAGTACTCACTCGATCTGATGATACGTTAAATGTAGATCTTTGTAAGGATGGCGTAATGCACATTAAAAATCTCTATCATGAGTACTATGGTGTCGGTGTTTTGCTAAATTCTAAATTACCAGGTAAAAATACTTACCTAGTTATTATGAGCGATTTGGTGGAGCATTGGAAGGGTCAAATATGTGGCACGACAGTTTCTATGAGTAAATGGTTGTTCTCTGCGTAAACGCCGCCACCAAAAATAAATTCCCTAGAAAATACCTCATAAAGCAGCCCATAATGTTAAGAAACGTATAATTATCTACCTTGATTTGAATCAATTTCTAATACAAGCTCTTGAAGTTTCTACTAATTAATATTATAATTATTAGGTGGGCATTTAAAATATTTGGTGTACTAAAAAAATAGTCAATGCCAGAACTACTTATAAAATATTTAGACTTCTGTTGAATCAATTCGAGCGCACGTCCTGCAACAAAGCATGTTTAATTATACATTGTTTTTTAAATGTAGAAAATGAATGAAACTAATTAACATCACTTACAGAAACTAAGTATGAGCCATAAATTATTATAACGCGAGTTAAGGTTCGGGCCTTTGGAGCGATGTTTTTAAAAAACGTTTCCAAACTCTTAACAAATTTATTTATTCTTAAAACAGAAATTAACATGGAATTTTGAATAACTGTAAAAAAATAACTTTAATTAATTAATTGTAATAAGGCGAGTAGTCTAGGTAAACAACAATGCAAAAGCTGTAGTACTCAGACTGGCTCTATTGAGTAGCTTGAACAACGAAGTATGGAGTTCGAAGACTGACTGCTGGGCCTTGAGCTCCCGGGCTTTTCATAATAACCTGCCCCCTCACATGGCTGTGGGAACTTGCAGATCTCATGTTTGCTTTACTCTTAATTCTACACTTTGTTACATTGTTTCAATCTTATTTCTAGGTAATTGCGATATCTTAACCATCTGTGACCTTCCACCTGCAGTATCACTGCCTTCTCGGATACAAAGTTGCATATCCGTTTTCATGAACTGTTAATAACCTGTCTGATTTATCTTTGTATTACATTGTTGCAATTAATTTATTTAACAATTTCTAATAATTCCTATTAGATTCAATTATTCAATATATACAGGTAAATTGGGGGATACATAACTCGCGTAATTAGGAAGTTTCACATAAATTTGAATAGTAAGTGCTTTAACGATGCAAAAAGCTTCACGTAAAACGTAGCAAGTATGTTACAGCTCCTTGGTGTAATGGTGATCGTGCTTGTTTTGTGCTCATGAGGTTCCAAATTCAAATGCCAGAGCATCTGGTTTTTTCAGCAGAGGGGGTCACGTGAAGTGATAGACACCCCGTAAATCTGAAATTGGTAAAACTTCGTATTAACCAACAATAGCTATAAAGATCTTAGACTTAGATTAAGTGATGTATAATTTCTATGCTCCAAATATCAAAATGTTAACGCAATATTAAAAAAGAACGCTTACATAGGAATCGATATTGACAAAGGAATCAGCTTTCAATTACCAACAATAATGGGAGTTTTTAAATGTATGGAAGTCAAATATCTAAGTTTATGCTGTGTAAGGTAGAAGTTAAAGTACTATTCCAGGACTTAAAGATTGCAAAGAGCTACGTAGACAAGTTCAATTTATAAAAAAGTCACCGTCTGGTAATACGACGGTTAGTTAAAAATGAACTTATGTACCTGACACGATATATTAAAACTAAGAGAAGAATCACTCATTAATGCATGTTTTATTTTTACATCTCTATAAATTAATTCATAACGACCACTTTCAATATTCTACCGACATTAGTTGTAGCATTGTAAAATCCTGCTAATATCATTATAGGTAGGCAATCCTAATTACGTAGCGTATACATCTATGGTAGTATACAGTTCTATTGCGGGTAGAACAAGTTAGAACGGAGTAGGGATTCGAGATCCGACGGCGATTCTCGAGGTCGTTTCGGTTTTCTGGTTCTTGTTGATTTGAACTTGCAAGCATGAGGGTGATTCGAGAAATGGGTTTCTTAGGAAGAATTCTTGCATAGAAGCGAGTTCGATTTAAAAAGTTTTACTTAGCAAAACTTACAGCAGGCTAGTGGTAAGTGAGATTTCTTTTAAATAAAATTTTGCTAATGAAGTATTACAAATTTTAGCTGTCAGTTACGGCTGAAACAAATAACTGTAGTTATTTTAAAAATTAGATGACTAAGGTACCGTCTTGAACGAAAGAGGTTTCCCAGTTATCTAATGGCGTTGGCATAAATTTGGATTTGAGTAACAGGAAATTCATAGAAAACTGTACTATTCGAATTTAAACAAATAACAGGTGAAGAGGCTACAAGTGCGAGTTTGGAGAGCAAAGGTTGCTGATACTTCCTAATTCCATGGTCATTGCAAGGGTCAAGTCGAGTCAAGGACGCAGCTGGCGGTTAGGTTTGGCTGTTTGCAGGCAGATGATATTGTTTTCCTACAAATCATGTAATTAGGTATTTATGACTTTCTTATCTGATCGGGTTTGGAACATAAGTTATCTAAACAAAAGTGTAAACTAAAATAATCTTTATTCTTAACTTACCTTATGATTTGTTGTAAACATTCCTGGACGTTCTAAATTAATTCTATTTTAAAATTGTTAGTTAGTTACCTGATGCCTGCTAGATAGTTTTAATACCGGTATCAGTCCACATTTACTTGAAATTAAATTTGAACTATAATGACCGTTACCTAAATTGAATTTCACTTTGAAAATATAGCCACTTTACATAAAGTGCTTTGAATAAATATTTGTATTAACAAACAGTGTAACACTGATGAGGTTATGAGCTCAGACACTTATCGGCGCATTTAAATTAATTGTAAATAATTTAACGTAATTTAATTTTTTTCATTAATTGTATATAAAATTTTGACTTATGAAAGTTTAAGTCAGTTGTATATAGTTTTGCTGCTTGAATCTTTTCTTAAGGAATTACGGCGAATCATGCTTATTTGTACATACCTTTTCTTGTACATATATTACGAAAACATTAGAAATACTTTGCCTTCCAATTGTTTATTTATTGAACTGGTGTGTTTGTGACTTAGTGCATTAAATGGTACACTACTGTGTTAAGCTATACAGGTCATCCCACCCCTGAAGAAGTTATTAGACGTTTTATGCTCTTAAATTATTATAGCTTAGGCTATGTTTTTTTGTAAGCAAAATTAGTGTTTTGTTTAGATTCTGCCACACTTAGGGAGACGGAGTTTGCAGCCAGTGCAGCAGTCCCGAGGTATTAGATATATTTTTTACTCCCTTACAGATAGGTGTACCAAGGAGTAGACACGTGGCGCCCAACCAAAAGATATTTATAGCGAGCAACGTTAACAAGTGACACCAACGAAGTTGATAGCAATTTTATTTGGTCTCACATTTAAAAAATTTTTTTTAGGTAGCCAGGACATTAACGCATGCTAATATAGTAGTGATCGGTTGAATTTTAAATTCAAAAATTAAATATTAAGTACTAAACGAAGAATTTATGCACTGACACCAAGTTCATTAAATAAGACAAACATTTAGAAATTATTTTGATACATGTATTTTATAACTATTGCTTGTGGTATATTAATATTGCATTAAAAATTTTTTTCCGAACTACAGGTCACGTAGGTAGCGTGGTGACTATTGGCGTTTCGTGGTAGAACCTCTGATCCCTAGAAATAGAGATTTGGGAGCGCTAACATAAACCAATAGAAACTGAAGATGGTCCTCGTGTAAAAGTAGGGATCATCAAAAAATAACCATTTCAAAAGGCTAGAACCCCTTGATCTTCAACCTACCCTATTTTGTTGTGAATTTTTTTCAAAATATTCGAATATAATTAAATGAACAAGCGAGTCTTGTAAAATAATTATAAACAATCTGGTACGTAGAATATTCCTGCGGAGACATAACAGTTATTAATTGATTGTTAGAGTTGGAGGTCTTTTTAAAAAAAAATTTTTTTGTTGCATAAATTTGCGTACAGTTGTTAATACTGTTTGAGGGAATTGTTTGTTAGTAATGGCATGGATAAATTGTTTGTCTACAGACGAGTTATCGTGGGAATTGGCAATTAGGGGAAAAGGCAGCGACGAATTGAAAGCTGAGCAAAAAAGAAAAGTATTGCGAACGTTTGTTTCGAAAGAAAAAATAGATCCAAAGAGAGTAGAAAAGTACCCGGAAATGAAGTTTGATTTAAGTGAACAAATCCAATTTTGTGAAACTGCTATAGCAACAATACGGCAACCAGTATTGGATTTTGTGGACAAACCTACTAAGCTGGTTCATAAGAGAATAAAGGCAAAATTACTACATATAGGCCGTAGATTGGAATATATGGAGGTAACCAAGGATAACCAACAGCAATGGGATATTTTAAACAGTAAATGTTTAGAATACTTGGACTTGTTAGAGGACATCGATGCTGAAGCAATGTTCCAAAACGACATGGAGGCATTTGTTAACTCTCGTATGGAATCTCACATACAAGTAGACGCGGACATTAATCCAATAGCTAACCTAGAAGCATGTGAGCAGTCAAGTCCCGTAGCTACAATAGCACGACTGGTACAATCGGAAAAGCCTGTTCGTATAACCGCATTAGAGACTACGAATACACAGTCAATGCATGCGCAACCAGCTACAGCAGAGGAACACAATTTTCGGCAAAATGTGGACAAATCTTTAACGAAATGGAACATCACTTTTAATGATGATACCAAACACATAGGAGTAAAAGCTTTTTTGGAGCGAATTGAAGAAGTGCGTACGGCTAGAGGTTATACTCGCAATCAACTGCTGAGAGGTGCGGCAGACCTCTTTGAAGGACCAGCTCTTATGTGGTACAGGGCCATGAAAGTGAACATAAAAACTTGGGCGGAACTAGAAGAAAAATTAAAACTGCATTTTCTACCAAAGAATTATGATAAAGCTTTATTAGAAGAAATTCGAGCTAGAAAGCAAGGTCAAGACGAAAAGCCAATAATTTATATTGCCGCCATGGTTAATCTAATTAACAGATTAGTCAAGACACCTTCGCCATCTGATCAAATATATTTCATCAGAAGGAATTTGCAACCATATTCTGCAAGCCATTTAAGTTTGACAGATACAGATTCACTAGATAGATTAATTGAACTATGTTTGCAATTAGAAGAAACGAAACAACAAAACTTTAGATTTCGGCATAATGACAAAAATCACATCGCTTTTAGAACCAGATTTAGCGTACACAGCAGCGACCGACATGAAAACGTTACATGCGATAGCAACCAAGAAAGACACGCAAGAAATAGCTTTCAACAATGCCAGCAAATACAAGAAGACTAGGACAAAGCCAACGAGTTTAGATCTAGCCTGCTATAACTGCAACAAAAATGGACACACATATCACCGATGCCCAGAAGATAGGACTCTATTTTGCTACATATGTGGAACTAGGGAAGTTACATACACAAATTGTCCTAAATGTTCAGCGAAGAAAAAAACGAATATTTGCCAGTTTCACCTGCAGCTGGCAAAACGCAAAAGAAGGCATAAAGGCTGACGAAATGGAGTGGAATCAATGGCTTAAGAAAATCAAGGACTTCATGAGACCACAAAATAAGAAGCTTAATTCACTGCTATATTCAAAAGCGCAAGATCCACGACCATTCATATATGTACGAATAAAAAATCAACCACTGCTAGCACTACTTGATACAGGAGCCACTCATACAGTAGTAGGTAATATGGGATTACAAATTCTAGAACAGCAAGGTTTAAAAATTATAAAAAAAAGTTCTAATACGGTATTAGAAACAGCCGATGGGAAAAAGCAACCGGCGATAGGACAAGTCGTTTTACCACTCGAAATAAACGAAAGGAAACAAGACATAATTGCTACAGTTTCGACAGCAATACAGGCAAGTGTGATACTTGGCTCAGATGTATGTCGGGTTTTTAAATTAAAAACTAACTTCGCAAATAATACATTTCAAATACCAGAAGACAATGTAAAAATCTCAATGTTAACACAACAGGCAATATGTTCAACAGAGGATCTCACCCCAGAACAAGCAAAACTACTGGAAAACATAAAAGGACAGTATAAAGCTATAAATGGTCCTGGGTTGGGAAGAACCTCAAAAGCAATACATCATATTGATACAGGAGATGCACAACCGATAAAACAGCGGTATCACACAATATCGCCAGCAATGTTGAAGCAGTTGAATGAGGAAATCGACAAGATGTTAGAGCAAGGAGTGATAAGACCATCGAACTCACCATGGAACTCGCCTTTAGTTTTGGTGAAAAAGAAGAGTGGAGACATGCGTGTGTGTTTTGATGGAAGGAAGCTGAACTATGTCACAAAAAAAGATGCCTACGGTTTACCATTTGTAAACGACATCTTAGACAAGTTTAGGGATTCTAAATTCTTATCGTCAATTGATCTGAAAAAAGCGTTTTATCAGATAGGATTAACGCCTGAGTCTTGTGAGAAAACTGCGTTTACAGTGCCAAGAAGAGGGTTGTATGAATTTACCGTACTGCCGTTTGGCCTTTGCAACAGTCCTCAAACTTTACAAAGGCTCATGGACAGCATTTTAGGACCACGCTTTGATAACGTATGGGTTTATCTCGACGATGTGATCATAGCATCACCTACTTTTGAGGAGCATATAAAAACTCTACAAGAAGTACAGAAGGCCATGAAAGAGGTCGGGTTAATAATAAACTTGGAAAAATGTGAATTTTGCAGACCATCACTAAAATACCTAGGATATGTAATCGACAGGGAAGGATTACGTACAGATCCGGAAAAAGTGAAGGCTATAACGAACTTTCCAACACCCACAACGGTACGCTCAATAAAAAGATTTTTAGGAATGGTGGGGTGGTATCGAAGGTTTATCCAAAATTTTTCTACACTAGCTGATCCAATTCTAGAACTTATTAAAGGTCGATCAATAAAGAAAAATATTAAATGGAATCAAGAGGCAGAATGTGCTTTCCAACGATTAAAGGAGTTGTTGATCAGTGCACCCATTTTAACTAGTCCGGATTTTTCCCAAAAATTCATAATACAGACAGACGCATCTGATGTTGGACTGGGAGCAATTTTATTGCAAGGTGAATGGGAGCAAGAGAAGGTTATAGCATATGCAAGCAGATCCTTGTCGAAACAAGAACGAGCATATGGAGCAACCGAAAAAGAATTATTGGCAGTAATTTTTGGAGTAGAAAAATACCGGCCATACATAGAAGGAGATACCTTCACAGTCATCACCGACCATTACTCATTACTCTGGTTGGATAGACTTAAAAACCCATCTGGGAGACTACAACGATGGAGCCTGAGATTATCACAATTCACTTATAAAGTAGTGCACCGTAAGGGCAAACATAGTGTCGTCCCAGACGCACTTTCAAGAGCGCCCATAAACATAAGTATGATACAAGTGGACAATAGCCAAAACGACTCATGGTACAACAAAATGCTTCAACAAGTGGAAGAATACCCAGACAACTTTCCAACTTGGAAAGTAGAAAACGGTTTATTGTTTAGGTACATAAAAGCTAAACATAGGATAAAATCAAACCTGATACAATGGAAACAAGTCCTTCCACGTGCAAATCGAGAAGACATAATACAACAATGCACGATATATCAACTTCTGCACATCTTGGTACATACAAAACACATGCAAAAATAGCAGAAATGTATTACTGGCCTAAAATGAAGATAGATATAAGTAGATATGTCAGAAAGTGTCAAATCTGCTTAGGAGCAAAAGCTGTCACCTTTACTCAATCAGGATTAATGGGAAAGGAAAGGGACGTGAAATACCCATTCCAAATGATCTCCGTTGATATTATCGGACCATTGCCAAGATCGAGCAAAGGGTATCAATACATTTTATCAGTACATGACTGGTTCACGAAATATATACTAGTCCAACCGTTCAAACAAGCAACTGCTTCCAGTATAAATACATTCTTAGAAAACCAAGTATTTCTAATTTAGTGAAGTGTCATTTCCGAAAGACAGAAAGCTGTACTGTTTTATCGACCTGAGAAAGTACTGAGAAATATATTCGCAAGCGTGTACTCAAATTGAAATACTCAGTTACGTAGTACGATCAAATCAAAATACAGAAGCTGAACCAACTTTTATAAGGTGCTTTTCAAACAGTGACCTACCCCGAATATATCATGAAAAGGCGGCAATGGCTCATAAAGCACTATTGATTTGTTACATATATTTTCGGCAATAATTGGTTATTTTATTTACATAAATTCCTTTTCTAGGATTAAATTCTCCAACAATACCCGATATATTGTACCTGTTTAGATAAGCTTGCTTTACCATAATTTTCAACTCAAATCCCTTGTTAATTCATTATCCGTTCGTATAAATTCCATGTCTATTGTTAAATCCTTCCGCATAATTAATAATATATACTGTTTCTAAGAATTCCTTAACGTAAATCTAGTGGTTTTGAAACGACAAGTTTATCCTACAATTAATTAGTTAAGATCCTGTTTAGGTGTCCGTGAGCGTGTTATACCTTACGATAACGTATACTTGAGTTCTAGTGGGTTTCCCATCTAAAGATTTGTGGAAATAATAAATCCTACTATTCTCCGGTAAAACCGTGTTTTCCAGTTTCAATGGCGTTTCGATAACGCGGAAGTTTGTTTTTCGAGTTCGTGTTATTTTGAACACTTTTAAACTTTGATTCTGTAGCTTGTGCGTTGATGCATTTGTAAAAAGTACTCGTTCTGTTACTCCAAGAGCGATACACGTTTCTCCTCTATCAAATGTGTAGATTTGGTGTGTATCGGTAAGCGCTCCTGAGTTGTTAATATTAGTAAGAATTTCCCTTTTTTTAGCTTATAGCTGGAGGCTAAATTGCTTGTTGTGTTGGCCCGATTATTCCTTGATGTAGATCAACTGCCCTTCTTGCATCTAGACCGCCGTTGTAATTACGGTAGTAGCATGGTTGTTGTTGACTACCGCGGCGATGCTGTGTCAATTCGATTCCGAGGGCTGACAAGATAAGTATCCCGACACATGTATGTGACTTGTTTTCCTTTTCTAAGATACCCAGGGATAAACCCAATTTGAAATTAGATACGCTAATGTTTGTTTTGGTAAATCCTTACTAGAAAAGTTTCGAACTTTAGTGCTTTTGCTTTTTGTACTTAAGCCATCTGCTTATACGAAAGTATCAGCAGTATTATTTTTTTACTGATTAGAGTTATAACAAATTCTTCGTATGGTAAAATCCTTACTAGAAAGGTTTTCAAATTTAATGTTTTTTCTTTAATTAACACATCCGCTTATACGAAAGTATAGCGTTATTCTTTTTGGTACTGATTAGATATATTGCATGATAGCTACGAATTGCGCACTTCGTGGAACAATTAGTGAATTTGTCCATAGAGTAAAATTGTTTTATTGAATAGTAACCTTAATTAATTTTGTTTTACTGTTTCGATAGAAATCTCTATATTTGTGTTTTTTGATTGTAAATAGAATATCGTTGGCGATGTATTATTTTTGTGTTGCTAGGAACCCCTCCCCTCTCCGCTTTGGTAGTTAGCCTAGTATATTTACGTTTTCTTCGGGCTACGTCATTGTACGTAGCATAGATTCTGACGCTTTGGCGTGGGGCTGTGAGTTTGTTGTAGTTAATTTTTTGTGCCCCAATTTTGTTTCGTGTAGCTTTGACTCCGATTTAGTTTTGCTTAATTTCTGGCCCAATTTTTGTTTGTTGATACTGCATAATTTCCGACATTATCCGCATTTCTTGGCCTGATGCTACTTGTCTTCCTTCCTTTACGTTCGAGTTGTTATTTCCTTTTTTCTTTCGGCTCTTTGCTATCCCCCACATGCGGTTCGATCTTCTTAAATTTTAGTTTTGTTTATTTCCTAATTGCTCAATATTATCGGTTGGTTAATTTCAGATTATTGGACTTGTGTTTTCGCCAATCGTCCCAGTCCATTGAAAACGCTGGCGCCCAAGACTTTTCTTTTTTCTTCCTCGGTACATTTTGTTCTCCCCGTCAAGTCTAGAGTTAGTATTTTTTCCTCCGATTTTTCTTTTATTCTACAGCTCTATTCTAATTTCTATTTTGTTGTTTCGCTCCTATTGGCGTTCCTGAAGTTTATCCGTCGGACATGTTTTAGATTGTCCTGTATTCGCAATACTATTTTTTGGCTTCTATCGAGTTACGGTTAGCCTTTATTTAGTTACTTTTTACCCATTTCGTTTTTGTTCGTAATCAAAATGACTTCTTTTTCGGCTTCCTACCAAGGTCTTCCTGTGTGGGAGTGGAACTTGAAATTTTCTGGTGTCTCGAACACTCTTACTGAACATGATTTTTAGAGACGGGTCGAAAACTCCGACGAACTCACCATGTGTCAGAATTGCAGTATTTGACTCTGCAGTGGATTTGTTCGAGGCTAAAACGTTACTTTGGTATCATGGTTATCGGCATAGGTTTTCTGACTGGAAGTCGTTGTCTAAGTTACTGATTCAACATTTTAAACCCCCGAATTTTGCTTATAAGTTTGGTACTACTGAGGGAAAACTTTTGCTTTCCATGACCGAGTTGTTAAGATTTCTCCTACGCCTACGAGTAGATCCGATACTTCGTCCGTACGTTCTACTGTTCTTCCCCCTTGTTCTACTTCTACTCGTCAGGAGATATGCTTTAATTGCGATAAACCTGGTCATGTTTCAATACGTTGTACTCGTCCTCAAGTACTCCATTGTTATGGTTGCGGATATAAGGGAGTTTCTCGCCGCAACTGTCTACACTGTCATCCTACTCCTAATAGGTTTTCGAATAATCTTTCAAATTCTGCCCTCACCTCTAGCTACCTAATTTCTTCTGCTTCTCGCTCTACGTTTTCTTCTGTGCCTCATCTAGGTAATCCGACTCCTACTATTAAAACATACCCTCTTTCAGCAAATATAACTTCGAACAAAATTTCTTCCGTCTCTTGTTCTACATCCTATTCTACTCCTCCTTCTGCTCGCCCTACTTATTCACTCACACCCCAGACTGTGCCTCCACCACCATTGCAACCCATACTTCGAATTAGTGACTTGTAACTAGCTACTCTAGAGTTTGTTCTCGCTTTCTTAAATGATTCTGCCTAAGAAATTCCTGCCGTGTCTGCAATCACATATGTCACCGAAGTGACGATAACTTCTAATTTAGTCAGCGAAGGTCCTGTTGAAATTAGGGAACCCGTAGCTATAATGTCTGCTGCTATAGTTGTCCACGTTTTACCTGATCCCGTTTCGTTATCTACTATTGTTAAGGAATCAGTTCCTATTATGGATGAAGTTTTGTCTGTTTCTAGTCCGTTGTCTAACGGTGAAGAATTCTTACTTGATTCTACTCCTTTATCGTACGTTGATGAGACGTTACCTGCTGTTACTCATTTTTCCGATGTTTACAAAATTCTTTCTGATTGTGTTTCTTTATCTCATGCTGACAAACTTAGCGGATTCTGCTCCTTTTCCTAAGGTTGATATTCCTACAGCCAATGCTGTTTTCTGTCCTAACTGTGATACTTCTAGTACTCTATTCAACGTAGTTGAAATTTTGTCTACTTCCGTCCCTCTAGTTAACGTAACTGAAGTGTGCTCTGCTTGTGTTTCTTTATGTAAGATCGATTCTAGTACAGCTCATACTTTTTCCTTTTCTACCATTGACTTTCCTACCAGCAATTCTAAAAACAAACAACCTGCTGCTATAGCGTGTCCTGAGTTCCATAAATTACGACAACCACTACTGTCTCCACCTTCGGCACCTCTTTCTTAACCTCGTGTTACAACTCCTACACTCCCTGCTATTTCTGGTTGGCAGAAAGCTGCTCACAAAAGGCAGACATTATTCTATGCTCCTTCCGAACCTGAGGACATATGCCGGCGAAACCCTAATGTCCTTGATCTCGATTTAGTTCTCCTTCTGGCGGCGCAAACGCCTGAAGCCCAATATCTAGTCCTCGTGCCCCAGACTCTTATGCCGAATTTGCTTAGGTTTTGATTTTTGGACGTTACGATTTCGTTTTACTTCCTTGTTTTGCGGGGTTTTCTTTCATTTCCTGTCCAACATATACACACACGCATAACACATACACACACACTTTTTACACACCCACATACACACACGCACACACTTACTCATACATAACTACACTGGAATTCTGTTTTATTTTGTTTTGTGCGATTTTTAGGTTTTTTTGTTTTATACTTGGTGTTGGTGTTATTCTTTTTGTTTTTTTCCTTTTTTCTCGTTCCTTTCGTTCCACTTTCCTTTCCCTATCCTTTTGCTGGTCGCTCCCTGGTCCGATTGTGTTTCGTCCATCCGCTCTTGTTGGAGGTGCTTTCTAGTCCATTTTTCTTTCTTTGGAAGCCAGGATTTAGTCGACTCTAGGATTAATTAGCTATTCTTTTCTTTGGTTCTTCAGTTACGATTTTTGGTTACCACAGTTGATAGTACATCGTTTCTTTTACCAGCTTTCCTCCTCTCTTCTTTTCGTTCTCCCTTATTGTTCATTTACATCCTTGAGGTTTGACCTTTGGGTCCTGCTTTGGTTGGCACTGTTGGTTTTCTTCATCGTTCCTTTTCTTCTTTGGAGGTTGATAACCTTACTGTATCGTTTGAGAAACATCCGTACATCGACAACTCCGCAGTGCTGAGGCCGTTCCATCTTAGTCCTACTTGATTACTTATTACCCGTCTTTCCTTCTTTTTTCTCTCCTTTTTTTTCCCTTTCTATTATTGGACCTTCGAGCCAGATAAAAGTTTTTTGTGTTTTGTTGGGTGGTTCTTTTGTATGGATTCTTGCGTTTTCGTAACGAGTTTTTTTTTAGTTTTAAGCGAATTTTCTTTTTGTTTGTTTGGGGTTTTTTTGGTTTGGCACTGCCCACTCCCGTACTTTTGCTTCCCTACCCCAACCTTTTAATTTTGCTGCGGAGGGGGGGGGCGTTCATTTTCGGCAATAATTGATTTTGTTTACATAAATTCCTCTTCTAGGATTAAATTCTCCAACAATACCCGACATATTGTACCTGTTTAGATAAGCTCGCTTTACCATAATTTTCAACTCAAATCCCTTGTTAATTCAACATCCGTTTGTATAAATTGCATATCTATTGTTAAATCCTTCCGCATAATTAATAATAAACACCCTTTCTAAGAATTTGTCAACGTAAATCTAGTTGTTTTGAAACAAGCTTACGCTACAATTAATTAGTTAAAATCCTGTTTAGGTATCCGTGAGCGCGTTGTACCTTCCGATAACGTATAATTGCGATATGCTGGGTTTCCTTTCTAAAGATTTGTTGAAATAATATATCCCACTATTCTACGTTAAAACCGTGTTTTTCATCTTTAATCGCGTTTCGATAACGCGGATGTTTGTTTTTCGAGTTCGTGTTACTTTGAACACCTTTTAAACTTTGATTCTGTAGCTTGTGCGTTGATGCATTTGTAAAAAGTACTCGTTCTGTTACTCCAAGAGCGATACACGTTTCTCCTCTATCAAATGTGTAGATTTGGTGTGTATCGGTAAGCGCTCCTAAGTTGTTAATATTAGTAAGAATTTCCCTTTTTTTAGCTCATAGCTGGAGGCTAAATTGCTTGTTGTGTTGGCCCGATTATTCCTTGATGTAGATCAACTGCTCTTCTTGCATCTAGACCGCCGTTGCAATTACGGTAGTAGCAGGGATAAACAAAATTTGAAATTAGATACACTTTTTTTTTGTTCTGGTAAAATACTTACTAAAAAACTTTCGAACTTTAATGCTTTTGCTTTTTTACTTAACCCATCTGCTTATACGAAAGTATCAGCAGTATTCTTTTTTTACTGATTAGAGTTATAACAAATGCTTCGTATGGTAAAATCGTTACTAGAAAGGTTTCTAAATTTAATGTTTTTTTTTAATTAACCCATCCGCTTATACAAAAATATCAGCGTTATTCTTTTTGGTACTGATTAGATTTATTGAATGTTAGCTACGAATTGCGCACTTCGTGGAGCAATTAGTGAATTTGTCCATAAAGTAAAATTGTTTTATTGAACACTAGCCTTAGTTAATTTTGTTTTGCTGTTTCGATAGCAGTTTCTATATATGTGTTTTTCTTATTGTAAGTAAAAAATCGTTGGCGATGTATTATTTTTGTGTTGCTAGGAACCCCTCCCCTCTCCGCTTTGGTGGTTAGCCTGGTATATTTACGTTTTCGCCGGCCACGCCATTGTATGTAGCAAACTGTTTAGAATAAGATAACATATACATGTATAACAATGCTTATGCAAGAGGACTTGGTAAATCGCAAACCAGAATTGCAAATTCAAGCGGGGTAGTTGTAAAGTACCCATTCTAATTACACAAAATAGACTTATATTACAATTTTATTAAATGCTGGTACTAAAGCTTAACCAAGGATAATATAAATGGGGATTCGACCGTCCGCACGAGCAAATATGGCGGTTGTAGTATGAGAAAATTGATGATGTGCAAGTATTTAATACAGACAGAGCGCTTTGACTAATGACTAGTCAGCTTCACTGCTGTTTTCTTGTACGACAGAAATTTTCCATCAGTAGTATAACTATGGAGAAGCTGGGACAGCCCTTTTTAAAGGGTCATAAATATCTTGTAAAGGGTGTGTGTATTATGGAAAAGAGAAGTATGTATGTGTGAAGGTCATGTATGTGTAGGTGTGTGTGTGTGTTAGTATTAGTTAGGTTTGAGGATAACGATAGTATGGCTATGGAGAAGCTGGCCCGCCCTTTTTAAAAGGATCATAAATATCTTGTAAAGGGTGTGCGTATTATATAAAAGAGAGGTATGTATGTGCAGGTGTGTGCGTGTAGGGTGTAGGGTATGTATGGTTTGTCGGTGAAGTTAACGTGGAAGTCGTGCCGCCCTCGTGATAAAAGTGTGTGTGTAGATATCGATCGGGGGGGCGGTGTTGTTGATGTTTTATTTTCGAAAAGAAAGGTATGTATCGTTATGTGTATAGGTGTGTAGGGGGCGTGCGTGTTTTAGTCTAAGACGAAATATCGTAAGGGCGCGCAAGTGGTGCGAACGTGTTTTTGTTTTAAGAGCGTGTTTTCGGGGGTGGTGGTCGCGTTCGAGAATAAGTCTGGGTAAATAACCGCAAGGGTTTTTTATTACAGGTGTCGATAAGAAAAATTGCGATGGCCCTTTTAAAAGGGCTGTCTCAGCTTCTCCATAGCTATACTACTGACGTAATCGTATTTTTGCTCAAGATGGTTCGATCGATGACGTGTGCGTGTATTTTTGCCCTCCGAGAGAAGATGATGAAAGTGCGCTATTTAATTCGTATACAAATACGGGGTCACGATTATCTCATCGGACACACGTGCAAGACGTTTCAAGTAAACTTTTAATAATTTGGAAATGTTACGCTCGATGTTTTCGTAGGCAATTATGATGAAGTATTTAAAATAACGCAGAGATTTCAGATCGTCGGGCAAGAGAAAAAACGGGGTCGCGATTATCTCATCGGACACGTGCAAGACGTTTTAAATGTAATTGTTTCGGTATAAATGGTAAAAGTTCTTCCTTAATTTTGTGTGCATTATATGAACCCAAAGCATATACGATGACGAAATCGTATTTTTGCCGAGAAATAAAAAGTGGTCGTAAATTTTGTATAGTATACATTCATTATATAAAGCGGAAGTTAAAATATAAATGATCGAGTATGTTTGTATAATTATTTTTTATTATCGAAGTCGGGAATCGCTTTTGTTAAAACATTGTATGTATAAAAGATAGCTTCTTGGAACGCGTTAAGAAAATACTGTAGTTTAAGATTACATCATTCGTGAGTAAGTTTTAATTTCAGTACACATCGTTTTGAATCATTAATTATATAGGAACCCATTACTTTTAACAAATATGGTTTATAAATCCTCGAAATATAGACGATTGAAATTTTTTATATTCTTTTATCGATGCCGAGTCGGCGAAAATGTCTTTGTTACTTACATCTTTGAATAAAAATATGCTCATTAATTTTATGCGATTTCAATATCCGCATAATAAAAGATAACGTTTTTAATTTGAATGAGCTTTTTTTGTCCAAAACAAGGGCAATGCTATTTAATTCTAATGAATTGCTATCGTCAATGTCTGAATCGTGTATGTGGGGAGCGGTTTTCAGATGCGTAATAAATTGTACGTCATTCGGAGTGATATAAATAGAGGATCCCTTGTAAAGCTTTTTTATCTTGTAAAATATAAGTTTGAGAGTCGTGCAACGTGTTTTGTCATCGTGCAGCTTGCATTAAAAAACAGGTAATAATTGTAAATATATTTTTTAACTTTATGTAATTATATTCGTAATTAGAATTAAAATATGGAGTTAATTAAAAAAATCAATTCAGTAAGCCGCATCGATAGGAAGAAGACCGTAAAAGTCAAAGATCTCGAGCTACAGCGCCCTTATCCGGTTTTAAGCATCAAATCTCTTCAGTCAAAGAAGAATTCTCGGATCATTCTCGTCGAATTAGAAGAATGCGTTGTGTTCCTTCCGCAGAGAATCGCGGACGTAATTAGCGACAAAGATATCGAAGAGTTGAATAAACAGGAATGCCTTTGTTTGCACTACCTAGGATCGTTCGAAGTTGGTTAGTATTTAATATTTTAATTTTTTATTTAAAAAACTAATACGAAATTCGTTTATTTTAAAGGTAAACCTAATCCTGCAGCGAGTATTTCCTTCTGCTGCATGGGCGAAAACAAAAGGATCCATCATCATCAGCCCTCACGGATCCTCCCAAGGAAAATCAAGAACGGCAAAAGCAAAAAAAGCCATCCGTATCGTCATCACACTAGAATACCTACCTATACATGGTAATTAATTTTTATAATTTTAGTATTTTTTACATCTTGATTTTTTAAAGTTTTGAGTATTGAATATAGAATTAGATCAGCAACCCATTACAATCGTGATATGCTAATTGCGGATTATCCACATAATTTTTATAGAATCGCATGCAAGGAATTGCCTGCTTATTTAAAAGACTTTAAATATCGGGACGGTTTCTTGATTGGGTCTCGAGCCCTTTTTCTATTTTGCATGCAATTTAATTTGTTCGACAATTTAACGTGCTTAGAAGATTCGTATTCTAACACAATAGCGTTTTGCTTCACCGACGTGTCTCGTATGAAAGAAAAGCTTTTAATTTATGTAATTACGACCGAAGGGCATTTTATAATATTAGCGAAAGCATCTCGGCCGGTATTAGGTTGTTTAGATTTGTAGATCAATCTGCCGTATCGCCATTAAAAACAGTGTTTAATTTTCAGTATAAATGTGAAAGTGACATTTCCTTTTATGCAATTCTAAGAACCGATTGCCTATACGTGGACTTAAAAAATAGAGAATTCGTGTTTTCAACTCAATTTATTAATTCTTTGTTGATTTGCAGAAAACCCTCCGCATGCGCTTGCATAAAATCGGCGATTTATTTGTCTATAGTAAATGTGTTAGAACGACAGATGTATTTTCTATAAAATCAACTAAAAATTACAGATTCAGAAAAATATGCTATAGACTTATCCTTTTGTATAAGATTTTTAAACTCGTACAAATTGTTAGAATAAAACGGGAACTGCATGCCGAATTAGAAGCCATTTTATGGTCCTGCGATTTATCGCCCAAAGACGATACGCCGAACGTATTAGTAAAATTGCACGGTTCAAAATACAGAAAGTTGGCATTGAAATACGAAAAAAAAAATGTTAACTAACAGAAAAATCGAAGCGGACGCGGGCGTTTCGATGTGTTGTGATCAGATGCTACAGTTGTATCGAAAAGTGCACGCAATTTTAACGAAATGTCGTAAAACTAAAGTATTTCGCAATTGGGTTCGAATATTAAAATCACACATTCACAACACCGAATCGATTTTAAGAACGGTGAAACAAACTTCTTCTTCGCTCTCGGCTAGTTATCTGAATCTATTCGAAAGTCTTCTATGCCATATGAAAAGATATAAAATGCTATTTAAAAATCTATTAAAAAAACTACTGCGGCAGAATGTTCCTAAACAATGAATGTATTCTCGGAGCACGCCTCGACATTCTGAATTGGTTTGAAGCCGATCGTGTCTGCGTTTAAATCGAGAATTCAAACAGCTCAAATTATTAATGTTGCACATAAAGATCTTAATTTATTTATCGAAGATTGTAAAAAACTAATTTTATCCAAATTGTATACGATTTTTAAAAATCACTCGGTAAACCTTAAAATTAATGTCGTGTTAGCGTGCGATTTTTTCAAATTTTCCGTCGCGCTCAACGAAAATGAGTTTCAAACTAGGTATTTTCGACGCCCAACTTTTAATTTGTTTCGGCAATTTAGAGAAGTTTAACGAGTGGTTTGCGTGCAATATCGCAACACGCTTGTTGGATAAAATAGAGAACGACGCAATGCACGGGTCAGGATTCACGCTATCCGAAATATTATTTTAAATGTTAATATTAATAAATGCTATAATATGTTTCACGCGAGTTGTTTCATGCCTCTTCCTATCGCAATTCAAAACAAAAGGCCTGTTTAAACATTAGAAACAATGATTTTCATGCTTTTATTGGAGCGTTTTAGCCGGAATAATTAAGCCTACAGCAGGTAAGCATGCTAATTGCACAACTTCGTATCCGCATTTTGCAGAAATTTTTAATATGAAAAATTTCGTCAGCCCCATGCCTATATCGGATATATCGAAATTCGAAAAGCAGAATGATATTTCTGTAAATGTTTTTGCTCTTATTTTAAAACGCGCTCGATACATTGTAACACCGGTACAATTAACTAGCCAAAAACGAGATGAACACGTTAATCTGTTAATTGTTGAAGATGCGTATGTCGACGAGTCGTCAAAATTTAATTCTGACGACGGCGAAGACGTCAACGGCGACGAGGACGACGACGACGGCGACGAGGCCGATAAAGTTGGAAAAAGTTTGAAAGAATTAAAAAAAAATATTAAAGATTATAAACGGGGCGTTAGATATCATTATTGTCTTATAAAAAATTTAGCCTCACTTGTGAGAGGTCAATTAACTAAACATACGGGTCACTTTTACGTATGCGATAGATGTCTCTCCTATTTTTACGATCGCAAACGTCTCGATGCCCACGAGCAAGTATGCGAAAAACTTAACGAGTGTCGTGTTATTTTACCCTCCGAAAAAACAAATATTTACAATTTAAAGATTTTAAGTATAAAATACCTGTGCCGATGGTGGTTTATTCTGACATAGAATGCCTTATTAAAAAACCGAAAGAGCTTCCGAATCAGAACGCACTTTCAAATACCAGGAACATATTCCGTTTTCAATAGGATATTATTTTTATTGTGGATATGACGAATCTCTTTCATATTACAGTTCATACACGGGCACAGACTGCATTTCTTGGTTTGTGCGACAATTAAAACATATTGCCATATGTTATGGGAGCGCATTTTTAAAACGAGCCTGCTACGTCCTCTATAGATGCCTCGACGGCAAAACGTGCTTTATTTGCGAAGTCGATTTCTTGCCGGACGACGAAAAGGTTATCGATCACGATCACATGAATGGTTCTGTAAGAGGTGTTGCGCATAGCAGCTGTAATTTAAATTTTAGGTTATTTCAATTATTCCCGTAGTCTATCATAATTTGAGCAATTATGATGCTCATTTTATTATTAAAGAGCTTGCTAACGCTTTCGAAGGCCCCATGAATATAATACCCTTGAATAATGAAAATACATAACATTTTCTAAAAATACAACGACGCAAATGTGACGTTCAGATTCATAGATTCCTTTCGCTTTATGGCAATGTCATTGGAAAAAAGCATGCGAGTTGTCTTTCGATGACTTTAAAGTTTTAAAAAGGAATTTAGCTCGCTAAACCCGGATCGCATTAAATTGCTAATGCGCAAGGGTATTTTTCCTACGAGTATTTGGATGACATTTTGAAATTAAGCGAAGAAAATCTTCCTCCTATAGAATGTTTTATAGCAATCTTAATGAATCACATATTGAAGAATCGGAATATATTCATGCGCAAACCGTATGGAGCACTTTTAAATGCAAAAATTTAGGCGACTACGCGGACCTATATTTAAAATGCGACATTCTTTTACTTTGCGATATATTCCAAGACTTTAGAAAAATTGTCTTGAAACATACAAATTGGATCCCTTAAATTTTGTGACTTTGGCGAGCTACTCGTGGTCTAGCATGTTATTATATACTAAAATCAGGCTAGAACTAATTTGTGACGTCGACATGTTTTAATGATCGAAAGAGGCATTCGGGGGGGCCTTACTCAAGTTGTAAAACGATATGTAGAATCCAATAATAAATATTATCCCCAAACGTATGATCCATCCAAGCCGAATAAATTTTTATTTTACGGAGATATTAATAATCTCTATGGTCATGCCGAATCTTGCTATTTGCCTTACGGGGATTTCAAATGGCTAACGCCTGAAGAAATATTAAAATTTAATGTTACAACGGTGAGCATTACGAGCGATAAAGGTTATAATATCGAATGCGACTTGGAATTTCCTACGGACATTCACGACGCTCAGAAAGAGTTGCCGATGTGCCCAGAACAGGACACGCCTCCGGGCTCGAAATTTTCAAAATTAATGTGCACTCTCACGAAAAGTTCAACTACGTTGTGCATTACAGAAATCTCCAGGTTTATTTATCTGCGGGCGTAGTTATGACGCGCGTTCATAAGGTTTTAGAATTCGGTCAGTCTCCTTGGTTGAGACCGTTTGTCGAATTAAATACAAGAATGCGCACGGAAGCTAAAACGGAATTTGCACAAAATCCAGTGGCGTAACTACGATTTTTGGGCCCCCCCGCAAAAATTTTAAAGTGGGCTCTCTTTAAAATGTATTACTTTTACTGGCTTATATTTAGCCATATTTTTAAATTATAGTACATGTAGAGAAGGAAGCAGTATAGAATTAAATACATATACTATATTAATCAAGTGCTTTATTAATTATAAAACCAAATTACATAAATTCAAACTTATAAGTTAATTAATATTAAATCTACATATTTATACGCCGCACAAAATTATTTACACCTAAAAATTTGATACAGTAAAAGCCTATGAGCTAGCAGACATTCCAAATCAAATTCAAAATTTTGTTTTTCTTGCATGTTTTGCTGCAAACGCGTTTATTGTATCCTCTATATTCATATTTTTGGCAGTGTCATGTTCTACTGCTAAGAGGGATAAATCGTCTAATCTATCTTGTGAAGTGCGGTTCCTAAGATAATTTTTAATAATTTTTAATTTTGAGAAAGATCTCTCCGCACTTGCAACGCTAACGGGTAAAGTTAGGTATAACATTAAGGCTGTTATGGTGTTTGGAAAACTGCTAGAACCTGTAGATTTGGAAAGTACTAGATATTCTAAAATTGTAAGATACCGTTAACATTTTTAATTCATCACAAATAAGTCTATTATTTTTGAGTGTAGTAAGTTCTATACCTATAGCATCATTTAAATCTTTGTAGTAAAATTTTGCAATTGTTTTGCCTTAGATAAAATATCGTCTGCAGTTAAATTCAAAAATACATTAGGTTCTAAGAAATTAAACTTTTCGTTTACATGAAAAAGCGATTTAAAACGATTCGACAGCTGTGAAATTATAATATCCATTACGCGATAAAATACATTTATTTTAAATTTAAATTCTTCATCACTAAATCGATAATCATTGGATAATTCATCGTAATGCTTTTTTATTTTTGGTTGCCTTTTTTTTATAAATTCCGGTTTAATATTCCATTGCCCTGCAACTTTCGCTGCTTCCTCCTTGATGTTGGAATAGTTATTTCTTGTTTCCTTGAAAAATTTTAAAGTTTTTTGAAATAAGAGAGTTATCTGATTAATATTCGCCTTTTCACTCTGAGCAGTTTGTGAGAGCTTGTTAAGCTCTTCTAGAATTTGACTTAAAAAAACACTTAAAAAAATAAAATTAAAATTATCCATGCTAGTTAATATTTGCTTTGCGTCATTTCGTTCATCTGTTTTTTTTGATATCATAATAATTTTATTAAGAGACATTACTATATCTTTATACCGAATTCTTATGGCAGCTAAAGATTTTTTCAATTGTGTGAAATTTTCTTTAAAAACAGAAAGCCAATTCCATCTTACTATACTATTAGCAAAAAATGTATATATGTTTTCTAAAAGTAGAAAAAACGATTCTATTTCTTTTATACCTTTAACGGCATCATTTATGACTAGATTTAAGTTATGGGCACTACAGTGCATATATAAGGCTGCAGGCTCTATGTTTAAAATTCTCTTTTGCACGCCAGAATACGTACCGCTCATAACGTTAGCTCCATCGTAGCCCTGCCCTCTACATTTATTTATATCTAATTGCATGTTGGTTAAATTGCTTAATATAGTATTACATAGTCCTTCAGCAGATTGGGACTCTACTTTTGTAAAACCCACAAAAGTTTCACAAATATCTATTTTGGTTACCTCTCCCAAGCTGTCTTTTTTAAAATCAATATATCTTACAATTTTACTTAATTGATCAATCTTAGTTATATCCTGTGTAGTGTCTATTATGATTGAGAAAAAGGAGCGAATCTAATTTTATTTAATAAAATATTTTTAAGTGTGCGCTTAAAGTATTAATAATATCGTTTTGAATTTTTGGGGAAAGATATTTAATTGAACCTTTGGGTCGTTCAAGCACTTTTGTAATATAGGATCATAGTTACTAATTAAATGAACTAAACTTAAGAAATTACCGTTGTAACTGTCTTTTGAATCAGAAAACTTTCTCTATGTCCTCGAAATGACAGCATGCGCTGGGATAGTGTTAAAGTAACATTGAAAAGTCTGTGTAAAACATTTTCCAAAATTCAGTTTCTTGTTTTAATAGTAGAGTATCTTTCTTATCTATGGTATAATTTTTTCCACATATCGTAAATAAAACAACAAGTTAAATGAGATTGAGCAAGCAAATGCTCTTTAATTTTTTGATAAACCCTGCCAATCATTAATTCCGGTCGTCCAACTTGACCTTACTGAAGCAAACAGCCAACATGGTTGACAATAAACACAATTTTTAATTTAGAATAACACAACCACCCATTTGAATTGTGTGGTAAGTTTAACGTATTGCTTTTATTTTCGCTTGCAGTTATTAAGTAATAATAGTGAACTGAAAACTTCTATTTTATTATCTTTAGGAAACGCACCATCTGGTCTACACAATCCGTAATTAATTATTTCTTTTCTTAAATTGTCATGTTGTAAAACATTGATTTTTAAAAATGTGCAAAATCGGTTGGATATTCTTTCGTCAGATCCATAGATAGTTCATTAAGTGAAAAGTACTACTCACATTTACCTCTGTAATTGTAGTGGTATCTAGTTCCAAATTTCTATCGCGGCCGTCATTATGTGATGTACTTGCGCCCTGGGTGAGAGTTTTAAAATTGTTGACGACTGCTGTTCGTCTGTAGCGGAACTAGTAGATGCTACTGTCGAAAGCCCAATTTCTTTCATAGATTGTTCTTGTTTTTCGGACTCTTTAGAAGTAAAAAGGAACTTATTTTGGAATCTTGCTCTTTGATTCTTCCAATAGTTTCCTTTTCGTTTTTTTGCAGCGCCGCTTGTAGTGCTCATTGTATATTATTTCCTGCAATTTTGAATGAAATTAATTATAATGTAATTAGATAAGTAATAATTATTTAAAAGCCTTTCGAAATTACAAATAACACATACATACTTTGCTTTAATTAACAAAATATAAATGATTTTTATTGAATGCTTAAAGATTTATTTATATGTATTTCTCAGCGCGACTTCAACTATGATCAAATCAATAGTAGTTTAATAAAAATAGATATAAATACTTACGTTTAAATATGAAAGACCTCCTGTAATACGAACACAACACTATTGAGTAAAACGTACTGGAATGCTTTTTTACTTCCTTTCCGTTATATATAATGCAGCTAATGCAAATACGTTGCAACCAGCTGACTAGAAACCACAAAATGAATTTCTTTCTAGTATTATATTTCTAGAAAGCGAAGGTTACTAAGCTACCTGCCATCCTGTGAATCTGTACTGTACAGACAATAGCCCTTTTATTCCTATTTAAAATCCCACAAACCAAACTAACCCTACTATACGTCGTTTAATAATGCTTTACCACTTTATACAACTTATCACTTAAGAATAATATAGACATCTTTGTTATTAAAGTTTACAGTCTCTTTCATCTGTTTATTAACCCTTACAAAATAAAACAGAACGGATAGAAAGAAGAAAGGATGCAGGCTGCAGGTGGTGTTCAGTATTTATCTTAATTATTATTTCTTGTATTTCAGCAGTTCCTAGTAGTAACATCAAGAAAACGTTCGTTAACCTGCGGTTTCTGAATTATCTGCAATATTTTCTTGACCGTTTCTTACCTGCCAAATACGTTGAAGATGAATAAGTTGAGTTTATTATCGTTTGGGCCTTCTTGCACTTGGGGCCCCCCCGCATAGCGGGGGCTGGCAGGGGTGTAGTTACGCCACTGACAAAATCTATATAAATTTGCAAACAATTCCATTTTTGGTAAAACAATGGAGAATGTTAGGAAAAGACGCGTCATAAAATTAGTGACTCATTGGAGCGGTCGGTATGGTGCTCTATCTTTAATTTCCAAACCAAATTTCCATTCGGCAACGATTTTTGACAAAAATCTGGTCGCGATCGAATTGAGCAAAACAGAGATAGAGTTCAACAAACCTATCTACATAGGTATGGCCATCTTAGAATTATCAAAAATTGAATTATATAATTTTCACTACGATTTCATGAAGGCAAAATTTGCAAATAATTGCGAATTATGCTACATGGACACCGACAGCCTTTTGTATAGTGTGACGTGCAATGATTTCTATGAAGAGTGTATAAAGACGAATCTAGAAAATTTGATACGAGCGCTTATGATCCCGATAACATCTATAAAATTCCTTTAATTAATAAAAAGTCATTGGTCTTATGAAAGACGAAACTAGAGGTCGTATTTTAACGCACTTTGTAGGCCTTCGATCGAAAATGTACTCTTTAAAATAGAAGGCCGTGAGATAATAAAGAAGGCTAAGGGTGTTAAAAGTACATTATCGATCAGCAAATCTGTTTCGATCACTATCTCGATACGTTACGAAATAAAGTAGTTATAGAACGAGACCAAAATAGCATACGATCATATTTGCATAAGGTATATTCCATACGTCAGACGAAAATTGCTTTAAGTTATCAAGATGATAAAAGATACATTTTATCTAACGGAATAGATACTTTGCCTCATGGGCACTATCTAATAAAGGACCTTTGAATAAAACCATATTTTATTTTGTGAATTGCATGTTCATTATAAAAAAAATAATTAAAATCTTGTAACGAGAAAGAAATTGCATTGTCTTTTGTATTTTTATATTATAAAAACCGCATTGTATTTTTTTAATTTTTATATTATGTATAAAATTAATTTAGAAATATATTTTAAGCGCTGTTGTAGAGGCTCTCTTTGTTATATTGTAATCAAGAAAAAGCATTGTATTTTGTTATTTTTATATTTATTATAAAAATTAATTAAAATATTGTAACAAGCCAAGATAAAAAAAAACTGCATTGTATTTTTTATTTTTTTATATTATGTATAAAATAAACTAAAATAATACATTTTAAGTGCTGCTGCATGTCAAAGTATCGCAGTTGTAGCGTCTCTATCTTTCTTATTTTTACAAGATCAAAAAAATGTATAATAAAAATCAAACAAAAAAGAAACAAATTTTTATTTTTGAAATGTAACATATTTATATAATAAAAATATAAAAACAAATGTTTTATTTTAAATGTAACAATCTATATAAGATCAGCTTTTTGAATCCAGGAAGGCTCTTGGAAGCCCAACCATTTGACGAGAATTTTGGTTCCTTTTCGCCTTAGTATTTTCTCGATAAGGTAAATATTTGGAACTCTCGTTTTCTGCAGCTCAGCTTCATAAAACTGTCCCAATACTGGATCGCCATGCATGTCGACGAGTAAATAAGTAGTCGGATTTGCTCGAAACACTTTACATATTTTAAACGTCTCCTCGCTCCAGTTTGCATTGTAGCCCTTAGAAAAATACTTCTATATTTTGAAATGCGTACAAAGTCGTCCACGGCATAACGAGGTTTTCTAGTCGCCAGTTTTAATTTATCGTAAACTTTCAGACGCGTTTTCGCGGTCACATTTTGGGTTTTCTTTTAGTGGTCGAATGCACCGTATCGTTGTATTTCGATACAATCGAATCGATTATATCAATCCACTTCCATTTGCCTCTCAGACTAAAAGCTTTATACAGTTTGTTTTTATCGTTCTGATTGCACGTTCTACGATGGCGGCTTTGATTGAGCTATATGTGGAGTAATGATTAATATCGCCATATTCCTTCATCAGCCGTGCAAATTGGCCGTTATAAAATTCTGTACCATTATCTGTTTGCAGATTTTTCGGTAAAGGCGGCCGCGATCTTTTAATTTCATTTAGAATCTCGCGCATCGCAGATGTGACTTCATGACCATTCTTGGATTTAAGCGGTCTCGTCCATAAATATTTCGAATAGCAATCGATCACGAGTAGAATATACTTATGCCCTTTATTATATTTCGAATATGGAATAAATTCAGCAATATCGGCTTGGAATAAGTCGTGATAAGATTTGATGATCGTTCTTCGACGTGGAAAATTTATTCTAACCCCTCTGTGCAGTTCATCCACTAGTATTTCCTTATCGTTATATTTCTTAGACATTTTAAGGTTTGACACGAGTATGAGAGTTAGACGACGAGGCTTTATCTTGCTCCAATAACACGTGCAGGTGTCTTATAACGTCGGTATTAATTTTGTGAAATTGTAAATCGCCTCCAGCAGACGTCTTGACTCCGTCTAATTTCAAGTGGTTGAAAATCAGGAAGTTCGTGTTTAAAACAACTTCGTTCAACACTTGAACGACCGATTGCAATACATCTCGAATGATCACGTTATCGCGGTGAATGGCGACACCTTCGATAAGATTTTGTATTCTCGCGTTCACATAGAACTTAGAAACGGCATCGTGCTCATCTTCGGCCTCGCCTATGTTGACAATTCTCAAGCCTCGAGAGTCGAAGTTCTTGGCCTTACCGTCGTCGATCGTGGTTAGTTTCATAAAATTTTGCGCTTTTTCTGACAACGTCGAGTCCACGTATCTCTTGTTAACGGCATCGCCGAGCTCTGCGGGTCGTGCAAATTTACAATGGATCGCGATTTGGCGTCAAATTTAAGTTTCTTATTAGCATGCGTTTTTCCCGAAGATGAAGCGGTCAAACATATTTCCAATGCTTTGCCTATACGCAGATTGAGTTCTTCGCTGCAAAATTTTAAGTTTACGCCGTCGTTTGATTTTTTAGGATCGGCCAAATTTACTATTCTAAAATCCTTCAAGTTAACTATTTTCTCGTCCTCGTCCAATACCAAGGCGCTTCGTTTATTTACCGCATCCGTTCCGGTCACGGGATTGCCTACGTTGCAAAGTTTTCTATTTTCTATGTTGAAATCGCCTTCCGGAGTTAGTTTAACGCCTACACCAGGAGGCCCGCGCGCAGCGGTATTACCAAACCCTCCGCCTCCAGAGTCTCTGGCAACATACGCTGTTCCAAATTTATCGACGACCATTTTATTTCTGAGACTATTCTATAGAACGTGTATATTTTATTGGGCGATTAATTTCGCCTCCTTTAATTCGGATATAATAGAAAGAAATTCGTTTTGATTCTGAAAGATATTGTTGCCCGCCGAACGTTCGGCCATCAACAAACGAAGCCGGCTCACCAGCTCGGCCGGCGAGTCCCAATGAACGTATTCTATCTCATGATTAGAATTATCGAATTTTTTGTATCGCCAAATTCTGCTTATATTACTCGATGGCTGTCTTTTTTTCGATAAATTATCCATACCGAGACCTTTCTTTTTCTTCGTTATTTTGGATCGTAATTGCATGGGAATCGTAGGAGTCGCCGATGCTGTATTCATCTCTCTTGACGACAACGACGACGGTGACGGCGACGAAGCATGCTGCGGCGAGGAGGAGGCGTAGATATTGTAGTCGCCACGGGCGACGGTGTTAAATTCGGAACGATATAATTTTTATATTTGGGCGTTTTAGGCAGATCCTTGCGAAACAGTTTATTATATGCATTGGTTTTCTTCAAAATATCGATGTAATTTTTACATCTAGCTCGGAAGGATTGCCGCAGGCGTTTTCTTATTCGAAGGATTTTCTTATAAGTTAACAATCGAAGTAAGCCCTCCGTAATAGGATATTTTTATTTCTAATATTAATCGTAGATCCGTCGTCTGCAATAGCTAACTCTGAATTGCCCATAGACCATTTATTCGAAAGGTCGTCGTATTGAATGCCGATTCCGGTATCGTCTATATTGGGATCCTCGCTTTTGGACAGGATGTCGGCATACTTTTTAAGTAAGGCATCTGAACCGTCGCCGACATTATCAGATTCGTGCTCCGCATTCTGACGTCGAATATAATTAGGATTTTTACTTGCAGAGAATTTTGATAGCGATTTTAACGGTTCTAGTAATTGAGCATGCTTCATTCCGTATTTTAATTGAGCTCGATTTTGATCTCGTTTAAAATCTAAAACTTTTTCTTATCGTTTTAGTGGCCTGCACTACGGCTCGATTTAAATTCGTAGAGTGACGTCGTCGTCGTCCTCGTCTCATCGCAGCCGCAGACATTGCGTTGATGAAAGTTCGCTCGAACGTCGTGATTTTAAATACATATGTAATGATCGAATCCTTTACGGTAGCGGCCCTCGTTTATGGCTTTTCTTTGTCTACCACTAAGAATCCGTATCCGGCTTTATTGCCATCGCCGTCTTTTTTCCCACGCTAGACGGCACATCTTTTGAAATCTTCGAAGCTCATGTCGGTATTAATGTGCTCCGAATAGATATGTCTTAAGTTCATTTCGTCTTGCAAAAAACTATAATTAAATTTGTATTGTCGCGAATAAGATGCTTCGGTATTCTTGCATACGATTGGCTGAGGTAGAACGCGTCTATATTCTTATGACGGCTCATTGAAAAATATTGACGAATCGCGTTTTGTTCGTGACATTGAATGTCGTCGAAAATGAAAATCGAATTACTCTTAGCATCTTGCGGTGAAATTATTTCGGAATTTTCGCTAAATTCGTAATAGCCTAGTCCCTTGATCTGTCTCAAAACTCGACTCAAAAATCGTATTTGGGCTGAAATAGCGACTTGGAGTAAATGTAAACGTTTTCAAATTCCAATCCGTTGGGTGCCAGTAACAAACTCAAAATCAGGTTTGTTTTACCGCACGCAGAAGGTCCGCATACGATGCATCTTATGCTGGCCGGTAAGAGATCTCCGTGCTTTTGCGCGTTCCAAAATAGGAATAAGGATCATCCTGCTCGACCGTTAGATCCATATTTGCAACCGGTAGAGATTGTTTCTGTTTAATAACCTTCATGTCTATTATTCGCTAATATGACGCGTAACGATTTCCGTAAACGGATCGTATTCGAATATAGAGTCGTGCAAAATTAAGCAGTATGCTTTAGTGGTTTGATCGAAAATGTTGCTGGATTCGATTTCGAGACGTATATCGACGGCCGAATTTTTAATAGATTCTTCTTGACGACTGCAATCGATCACGAACACGGGACAATTGCCAAATTGCTGATAGTCGTTCAAACAACACAGAGCATAGCTCAAATTGCTCGCGCCTGCATAATAGTTTTCCGGAAATTTCGAATAGTGCATGAACGGGGTCGAATAATCGTTATTGGCAAAGTCCGAATTCATATCTTGAAGTGGAAATTCTTGGGAATTAAGGTATAGTTTTAAATTTGTCAGATTGCAGTGATCGAACTGGGCTGCCGATTGCTTCGCATTATCATACTTGCCATGCTGAAGAGTAAATAGAATCCATCGAGGTTTTTCTAATTCGTTCGAATTCTTAATACGCCAAACGTGAATTTTCGAAGACGGAAAGGACGGCAACTCGTGAAGCTCCCAGCGACGAAAGTAAACCACAATTCTGGGATTTTTATGCAAATGATGGAATAAATTTAATTTCGATTCATCGCTAAGCTTTAAATGCGGAACCTCCACGATATTTTAGTAATTTTAAATGTTAGCTCGTTTTCGTCGCTCTTGTAACAATTGACGTCGCTCTTGGATCTAATTAAAACAAGCTCTTGCGGCATGTTTACGACGGCTCGTTTATAATCCTCGCAAAATCCAAAAATATGCTTTAGAGGCACATTGCACGAGAAGCGTCCGTTCTTAAAAATGTCGGCGTTTGTATCTCCTCGAGGGTCCCAGGTGCTATTGCTCAAACCGTTGAATTTTTTGTGATACGAAGCGAGACCCTTCATCGTGCACGTTATACCAGGCTGCTTACAAACGTCGACCACATGCGTGCTCCCCATTTTGTACTGTATTTCATCGAACAAGAATAATATTGCGTTGTTCGTTATCGTATACGGTTTACCTTCGGTTTTCACCGAAAACGTTCCCTTAATATTAATGTAACTGTCGTAGGTTGCGGTTATAGCATCGGAATTTTGGATTTCTATAATCACTCTATCGCTGTGGTCTGTGTTTCGCGTGAAGGGTAAATACGAATAATAATCTTCTTTCGAAATTGTCTCTTCGTAGCGAGGCCTTTTGAATACGTCTAATTTGGCCACCTCGTCGAAACGTAATTTCTTCAAAGGAGAACTAATCACCGACGAGATGTGATCTGCGACCATTTTCGTGCTACTACCAAAATCACCACGTATTTTACCGCCACGTTTAGCCATTTCTAGTACTTTTTTCTATCTCGTATTCAAAAGCTTGTAGCCGAGCGCTTTTAAGAAACTTGCGTCTGCGCGACTAAGAGCGAGGTTCTTCTTCCTCTTCTTTTAATATGATGTCGCTTTTTCACACCTCTTCCGCTTTTTATTTCGTTATGGCCTAACGATGATTTGCGTGCGACTGCAGATTTCGAGAACGTTTTTGCGTTTTATATAGGTTTGTTTTGAGGAAGAAGAAGAAGAAGAAGAAGACTTCGGCAGCAACGACGATAACAATGCCCAACGCGCGGATTTTTCTTAGGTATATTGACGACTGCGGCTAACGTCTGTTGCTGCTGCTGCTGATGCTGACGCTCGTCATCGTAAACGACGCCCATTTTAACTTAATAATAATTTTATTATTCGCGTCTTAGCTCTAGGCGAACGCAAAGGTACGTATCCTTCGAAAAATTAACCGCTTCACCCGTATGATCCACCAGTCTCAACGTAATGTTATCGAATTCGTCCACGCACAGAGGGAAACGAATTATATTGCTGGGTTGTTGTTCTATGCTGTAGCCTGGGGGCACGGTTAGGCCAAATTCGTAAATGCTATGACAAAATTGGTTATTGCGGTACGCTCCCGTCGTAATGTTAGTATCTACGAAAATATTAGATACCGAAATTATTTCCACATCGCGATCGGACGTATGCGAACGACCTTCCTCTAAAATTCGATCATAAAATCCCAGCATTCGACCGATGTTGCCGCGCTTCGTGAAGTCTACGGAGTATTTCGATTTTATTTCGCACTTTAGGGTATTATTATTAGCTCTTAAAGAAAACAAGCCGTCGACCAATCCGTCGTCGTCCAAAGTTACGGACGAATTAATTTCTTTGGTGGCTTTAGCCGACTCCAATATCTTTTTTCTCAGGAACGTGTTTAGCTCGTCTATTTCGTAGCATCCCTCGTCGATGGTGATTTCTTTATCTTTATCGTAATAGAACTTATTATTTCCCTCGTAAATATTTCGAACGGTGTTGCACGTGTAAAGACCCACCAAGCCGCAGGTGTGACGTACCGCCATCGTTCAGTCTCACAGGTGGGTATAGCGTACCGCTGCTGATGGTATTTCCATACCCGAATATCGTGAATGTCCTAGACATGACTGTAGCGCTCCGAGGGCATTATGGTTCTTTATGTAAAAATTTCAACACTAAATGACCACACACGATCGTGTTAAAGTCTTGCTCCCTTTCCACGTTATAATATATATCGCTACCGTGAAAATATCTTAAGACTTCCTCGGAGGCCTCAGGTCTCCAAAACTATCGAAGTATATCACCGTATTGGCCCTTTTTTTATAACCGACCCAATGCGTGCCCGGACCGGATCCATCGTCTAAATTTATAATACCACTTTCGTTTCGCCACGGCGGTGCTAAGCTTCCGTCGCGTCTTTTTAGCGGCAACTCGTCTCGCATGTACACGCCTCTAAAATACGGAACACCTTTAGCATATTTGTGCAGATCGAGATCGGTCAATGCGCGCATGGGAGGTGTAAGGGTGGTGGTGGTGGTGGTGGTGGCGAGCTTAGCATTCCTCGGCACCATCGAAGTCATCCGTTTTTTGAATCCCCCGGATAAGGTTTCAAGTACAAGGCGCTACCTTTCTTGTCAGGCTTTAAATACAATCCGCTGCCGACTTTTTTCTCTTCCATGGCTCTGTTGTGACGCGCGTTCTCGTCGAAATACCTCTTTGCATTTTTGGCCGAATTGATGGCGTTTGCGACGCTCGACGCTCCGCCGGCCAGTGCTCCGAGCGCCGAAAGACCCGCAAATATCGGAATCAAAGGCAATAAGCCTCCTCGCTTGGGCACCGGTATTATGCGCGGTACTTTAATTTTCGAACGACCTCCCATCCTGTTGACTATAATTTTTGCAGCATTCATCGCGCTCGAAATGAGACGATTATGCGAAGCATCTCCGTGTCCTTTACTCTTGATGCTTCGTTTTCTGATTTCTTTAGATATTTTACTTATAAGACCGCCTCTGAAGGAGCATTTTCTGCCGACGTTACCGTTATTGTCTTTGAATTTACCCGAGCATCGACGTACTCGACGTCGTCGTTTTTGTCGTCGTCGTCGTCCTCCTCGCTGTCGACGATTCAGTTTCACGGCCATTTTCTTGTCTATTCCCATTCCTAGTTTGCGTTTCGCTTTCATTGCAGCCGTTACGCCCAACGCTGCGAGCTTCTCGGACCACTTAGAATCTTTGGCCTTGACTCGCCGCCAAGCCGCTTCTTGCAAGACCTTGTCGACCTCGTGCCTGCGCTCCACGTCTTTGTGATGCGAATACGCGATGTCGTGCTGCTTGCACGCTTCGTCTAGAGGATTAATACCTTTGTCTCCGCGATTTAAACGCTCTTGTAGCCTGGTTCCGGGACCGCAGAAGTTAAGACCAGGAAGGTGCAGTTCGAAGGGCAATTTATTTAAGAGGTTGTTGAACAACCCTTCACCCCCGTGTACCAACATTGACTAACATCTCTCCTGCAATAACGTAACAATTTAAATATATATATATATATATATATATATATATATATAAAAATAACTGCATACAGAATAAATTTTATTTACAAAAAAGGATCATACACTATCTTTAAAATACAAAGGTTTCATTTCGACATTTAAATTCTTTTGATATAAACATAATACGTCATCGACAATTTCGTGAGGGAAATGGCGCGTGATTTCTAATAAGCCGAGTCTGTTGATGTCGTAAAGAACGTTTAGGGTACTTAGGGATGGATTTCCAAATACGTATTCGCTTATCATCTCGACTCGACATAAGATTTGATCCTGCACGTTCGAATAAAGTCCAGCATCCTCGAGGAGGGGGACGCCTTCACCTCCATCGTCGTCGCCGTCGCCGCTACTGCTCTTGCACCTGTTATACGCGTAAGCTCCGAACTCTTCGGGAAGGCAAGTGGCGACGCACTCTATATTTCTATCGTAGAACTCTTGAAAATCTTGTCCTTTCAATATTTCTAATTTGAGCATTATAAGAGGCGCTAGAGTAAACACTTTTGCAAATTCTTCGCGGAGAGAGAAATTCGCGCAACATTGTATCCGGATCCTGTTGTTGTTGATTCTAATGCGGCGAGAGCCGCAGCAGTTTTGCACCTCGACTCTATGAATGGACTCGTATTCGTCTTTAAATTCCACTTCCAAGTATCCATCGATCGTCTGATGCATTTCACGCCTCCAGTGCCATACGTCTGCGACTACGGAGGCGGCGGTAGCGCCTGCAGATGCAACCGTGGCAGTATCCGAGCGGTTGGAAAAAAATTTTCTAAATTTATGTTCGATATTGATAGACGACAAATCTTTCCACTCGTTTTCGTCCATTTGCAATTCGCCTTCTTTACAAAATCTGTTGGGGCATATAAGTCTGATAACAGGGCTAAAATCCATATTGCTCTTTCGTTTGGTTAAGCCCACTTCGATCGTATGACCGTGAGCGCACCATTGCGCATTCTCCTTGGAGGAATTCAATCGGTATTCGGTGCTACATATCAGGGGATCCATCGCCTGATCGTTATCGTAGACATGAATACCTGACAAAACTTGCGGCGATCCAGATACTGCACACGTAGATGATGATGATGACGAAATTACGTCATCATCATCGTTATTTAAAATACTTGACTGTCGTCACCACTTGTATGATTATTTTCGTCTTGAATATACTTCACCATAATTGCTATTTAATTAAGTGCAAAATTTCACGCACACATACACACCCTGAACGAAGATACCTCCCGGTTAGAACTGAAAATTATTTTGCATGCGTAGGTTTTCGTTCGAGCTCAAACGATGTTGCTCATGCGCGCATAGTTTATTTTTATATTTGTAATAGATGTAGTATGCCCACGCTCCTATTAATTGCATAAGTACGATGTGTTCTAAATACGTCCATACACCATCTGAACTATCAAATTCTCGATCTTTTTTTTTTCTCGCTCTCTCTTGCTCTTTCGAAGGCGATTCGTTTATGATTCCATGGCATGACGTACCATTCGGTCTCCGTAAAACTGCTATTATATTTAAATCTTATTTTAAACATCAGAAAAGGATCGATGCCAACTCCGTCTCCGACACAATCGCCCGCGGATCCATTGTTCAACCATTCGGCACCGTCGTCGTCGTCGTCGTCGCCGTCTTCGCCGTCGCCGGATCCATCTACGTTTTCTATTTCTCGTCGTCGTTGAAGGCGTCCTCCTCCTCCTCCTAGATAACTTTTATAAATTAAAAGGTCTCTCGATACCGCGGACGATGACGACGACGACGACGTCTCTGATGATGGCGATAAGGGGACCTCTTCCGAATGGTTCTGTTGCTGCTGCCATTGCTGTTGCAGCTGCATGGTAATTAATTCCATACGTTTCCAATCTTTAGAGCGAGAGCATCTTATTTGTTGTTGTTGTTGTTGTGACGACTCGGACTTCGACAATGCCAAAACGTCTTTATTTTCAACAACCTCGAAACATACGAATGCATTCGGAGGATCTACGGGAACCGGATTTCTTTGCCAGGAGGGCACGCTCGGTTTAAATATGTATAGGTAATTATTACATATTAAAGAGTAGGCGAGATATGCTGCGACGGCTGCGGGCGGTCCTTTAGGAGTCATTTCGAACAATGAGCATTTTAATTGCATTCATAGGTTTTTATTGCAGGGCTGCGGTGTGTTGTTGTGCGCGCGTACATATGGGGTAGAACATGCGCATTCAGGACATGATTTTATTTGCAGAGGAGGTCCATCTATCTGATCTGCATGCGACGACGATTGTAAGCCATGCGCTAAACAATAGCGATGCGTCCATAATTGTTTTTGCAAATACTCCGGTAATTTATCGAAATTTCTGGCGACGTCTTTACTTGCATGCCTCTCGATATACTCGAGCGGTAATTTCGTAAGATCCTCGACCGTCAACATTCTTCTATATTACAAACGTATATGATTATTAAAATAAACATATCATCTCGTAGACAATTTTCTTATCCCCTTCCTTAAGAATGCATACTATAGGTTCCTGCATGATTTATATTGACGCCTAAATTTAATATTCTCGAAAGAGCTAACCCGCTCTGCTTTTCGGTATATTCGTCCAGTTTATTGTTTTCCTGAATGGCTTCGGGTTTAACTTGAGTTTGAAAGTCTTCAATTTTTAAAATTTTATAATTTTTAGTAGTAAAATGTCTGAGCGATGACGACGATGATGATGATGACGATGTATCCACGGCTTCTGAAGACGATGATGTTGATGCGTTGGGCTTTACGTATTCACCGTTAAACACGAAATTAATTTTAAGAGATCCAAATTTTCTCAAACATTTTCTCAAACGTCGCTCTATTAGGGCGAATGCATCTTCTAAAATTGCATGGGATCTATGTGATATAAATTGACCACAGCACTCGAACGTATCCTGCGGGCGAAAGCCGATTTCAAATCGACCCACACGATATTGTTCGACGTTCTACGTCTTTTGACATTCTTCTTTGATGTTAATCTATCGAAATTTTCAGCAGGATCGTCGACTTCGACGTCGTTCGCATAACCCTCGTCGTCGTCCTTCGCACTAGTATTATCGCCGGATCCATTCTTTTACTAATACCTGCCCTCTGATCGCCCTATCACGCTTGCTTTTGCATTAGAAACGATCTGATTACATTTCAGATTTAGCAGCATCGATTCATAGTGACGTTTTCGACCTACGTTGCAAGCACTTTTCAATTGTTTTAAAATTGCACGCGTTGAGGTAGGCGCGTCTGGAATTTTTAATTCGTCCGAAGCTTGAGACATTTTTACACTTTCGACACACGATGTTTACCGTTCGAATAATTACACAATAATAAATAGAAAAATATTTTGGATATTCTTTTACCAAGACGACGAAACTATTATTCGTAGTAGGGGAGAAATTTTTTTCAAATACAAACGCAGCACGCAATTTTTCTTATCGACACCTGTAATAAAAACCTTGCGGTTATTTCCCCCAGCCTTATTCTTCTTATACTTCATCATAATTGCCTACGACACATCGAGCGTAACATTTTTCAAATTATTAAAAGATTACTTGAAACGTCTTGCACGTGTCCGATGAGATAATCCGAAAACACACTCTTAAAACAAAAACACGTTCGCACCACTTGCGCGCCCTTACGATATTTCGTCTTAGACTAAAACACGCACGCCCCCTACACACCTATACACATAACGATACATACCTTTCTTTTCGAAAATAAAACAACAACAACACCGCCCCCCCGATCGATATCTACACACACACTTTTATCACGAGGGCGGCACGACTTCCACGTTAACTTCACCGACAAACCATACATACCCTACACCCTACACGCACACACCTGCACATACATACCTCTCTTTTATATAATACGCACACCCTTTACAAGATATTTATGATCCTTTTAAAAAGGGCCGGCCAGCTTCTCCATAGCCATACTATCGTTATCCTCAAACCTAACTAATACTAACACACACACACACCTACACATACATGACCTTCACACATACATACTTCTCTTTTCCATAATACACACACCCTTTACAAGATATTTATGACCCTTTAAAAAGGGCTGTCCCAGCTGCTCCATAGTTATACTACTTCCATCGACAATTAAAATATAATACATTAACAATTTATAATTTTAAAAATAGACCTGCGCATCAAAATGTACATTTTGTGATGGGTTAGGCCTATTTTTATAATTATAAATTATTAATTTATTATATACTAAAGATTAACACCAAATACAGGTGCTAACGTAGAGCCAACATTATAAATTCATTAGTGTCTTCTTGATAAAGCTACGATAATAAATATTAGGAATCTTGTTGTGATCTTTTATACCAATGATAATATTTTAATTTTAGTATACTCAACAGCCATATAAAGCAAACTTATTTAGAGATATGAAGCAACAACTTCTTAATTTACGCATCTTTGTTTTTATATTATGGTGTATCGCGTATGGTGTATGTGCCGGTGCATCGTGGAATTTTCTATTTTGGCTACTTGAGGATTTAGCTTTGACACAAGGTTGCAACGTTGTGAACAAGATCAAGACAATTGAAGGACTGTCAATGACAATTGATGGCTTTGCAGGTGAACTGCCTTTTTACTTTCTATCAACTTGGATTTTTAAGAAAGTAACCTACATTAATGCTATGACACTTGGATTAATTGCACATGGAGTACGATTTATTCTCTATTCTTCCATATCAAATCCCTGGTGGAATCTCCCAATATCTGTTCTTAGTGGAATAGCTGTTAGTTTGTGTTTTTCGACCATGCCATCTTATGCCAGTGTGGTGGCACCGCCCGGGATTGAAACAACCACACAGGTCTGTATAGGAAGAATTGACCCTTATTCAAAATAAATTTTAGGGAATGGCTAATGCCGGATTTCAAGCAGGATTATCAATGGGAAGCTTCTTCGGAGGAATCTTAATCAGCAAAGTTGGTAGTTCGCTAATGTTTAGAATTTTAGGTATAATAATACTTGTTTTGGGTGTTGTACACGCCATTGTGCAATGCCTAATAGATAAGCCTAATCGCGTTGAAGAGGTGGACTTAAACCAGGTTAATTTACTATAAGTTTTTCGTTTTAAAGTCAATGTATTTTATGTAGTTTTATAATAAAATTTAGTTTAAACGAAACTATTAATGTTTAAAGTTTGTGCAGTATTATATTTGATAGCGCCAACGTTTCTCACACTTTTGTAGAAACGTACTGAAAAAAGACTTATGTTAAACGTGCATTAGTTTACCACATAAAGGAGGTGTTATGTGTCACAAAAATTTGTACAAATGTGAGGTGTCTTTCGAACGAATAAACATATCGATTAAACAAGAAGAGTTTTTCAGGAAACCCTCAGGTAACTCTTGGTTACATTAGGATTATTAGTGTATGTCCCAAGCTATTTCCAGACCCTTACATATTGGTTTTCTCTAAGGTAGCTGAGATAAACTAGTTTATGGATTAACTGCGGGTCAATGGATCCAAATAGGTAAATTTTGTAGTGGGTTACCCATTGACCTAAATTCATCATCATTAGGTCTTCAGTCCTAGAACTGGTTAGACGCGTACCATCATTGTTCCCTATTCTGAACTAACCTACAGATTTCCCTGAAATATGCACAGTTTGCATCTATAACTGTCTGATCTAGGTCTACATCTACCTCTTTTTTCCTATCTCTGCTTGTAATATATCACATACTATTCCCCAAAAATGTCTTAGAACGTATTCCACCCTACTATTTCTCTTTTTCCCCAGATACCCTTGTTCCCCTACTATTTCTGTAACTTATTTGTTATTATCTTTGTCTGTCCATGCTATCGTCCTCATACATCTGAAGCACAGCATTTCAAAAGGCTGCTACCGTTTTTCGGTCTGCGTTTCAGACTGCCCGTATTTCGTAGGCATACTGTGCTGTGCTCCACACATATGCTTTCAACAATTTTCTTCTTATTCTATGTTTGTTGTCTTTCCTCATAGGCGCTGTTCTTTCTTGTTAGATGCAGTTCGATCACTTTCTATTGTTTTACAGTTATATGCCCTATTTCTCCGACCTTCAATGGTTGTGAAGGGAGGTAAGCAGCCTGTGGCTGCCAAGTTCCCCCAACTCTTAAGCATTTGGCGATTTAATATATTTTCCAATTTATCTTTTCGCACAGTCAACATTAGTTGCAGGTATTTCGCAACCAACAACTAATTGTTTATACTAATCATCAGATTTATCTGCGCTTATTTTTTCGTCATTAGGTTTTCCGTCTCAAAACTGGTTGGACACGTACCTGCACTTATTTATATTCTGAGCTAGCCTACATAGTTCCCTGAAATTCTCACACAGCATGTGTATTCAGCTCGTTCCCTTTCTATTGTTTCTAATTTTATACCCTATTTTACCGAGATTCAGTGAAGGAGGTTAAGCAACCTGTGGCTACCAAGATCCCCCAACACTTAGACATTTGCCGAAATAATGGTTTTCCAGTAAATCCTTTCACACACTTAACATTATTCGAGAATATTGCCCAACCAATTCTTGTGGTTACTTATAATAATCATCATGTTTAAGCACAGTTATCTTTTCATCATTAGTTTATCCATCTTGGGATTGGTTGGATGCGTACCTCCATTGATTTCTATTATGGGCTAGCCTACACATCTTCCTGAAACCTCTACAGCCTACATCTTTTACTACCTGTGTGCAGTAGTCTAATCTAGGTCTGCCTCTTCTTCTCTTTTTTCCTATCTCTGCTTTTAATATATTCCGCACTATTCCCTCATGCCGTAGTATGTGGCCTATCATCCTATCTCTCCTATTTTTTAACGTTTTCCACATATTTCTTTCTTCCCGTACCATTTTTAGTACCTCTTCGTTCTTAACTTTGTCTGCCCATGATATCTTCATCATACGCCTGTAGCACCACATTTCAAAGGCTCCTACCTTTTTCTTGTCCGCTTCTCCTACTGTCCAGGCTTCACAGCCGTACAGTGCTGTGCTCCACACATATGTTTTAAGCAATCTTTTCCTTGTTTCTAAGTTTGTGGTCTTTGAGCACAGTAGTTGCTTTTTCTTGTTAAATGTAGCACGACCTTGTGCTAATCTTTGTTTTATATCTTTTGTGCTTTTCCCATCTTGCGTTATTTGGCTTCCTAGGTATCAGAAATCCTTAACTTCTTGTAAGTTCGTGTTAGATACTTGTATTCTTGTTGTTGATTTATTTTCCCCACCTTTGCAAACTAGAACTTTAGTTTTAGTTTTGTTAATTTTCATACTGTATCTCTCTGTCAGAACCGTTTCTATTTCATTAAGAGCAGCTTCTAACTTTTCCTTGCTAGACGCTAATACCGCTATATCATCTGCAAATCTAAGCATATCAATTTTTTGTCCCTGCATAGTAATTCCAAATGTCTTCCTGCATTTGACAGTATTCATTGCCTCTTCTATGTACAAGTTAAAGATCAATGGTGATAGGGCACATCCCTGTCTCACCCCTTTCCTAATGTTTACTTCTCTACGTTCCTGCTTTAATTCTATTACTGCTGTTTGCTCTTTGTATAAGCTATGTACTATTCGTCTATCCCTATAACTCATTCCAATCTTTTTGAGTATAACAAACATTTTTTTCCAATTTACGTTGTCGAATGCTTTTTCCAGATCTACAAACCCTATATACATGCTTTCCCCTTTTTCTATTGTTTTCTCCATTATCACTCTCAGAGCTAAAATAGCCTCCCGTGTTCCCCTGCACAATTCTAGTTAATATTTTTGACACGTGTGCTGTCAAACTTATTGTTCGAAAATTTTCACATCTATCCACGCCTTTCTTTTTTGGTATAGTTACTATGATGCTACGTTTGAAATCTTTGGGTATCTCGCCTGTCTCATACATATAGCTTACAAGTTGGAAGAGACGTTCTGTTACTGCTTGTCCAGCGGCCTTTAGAGTTTCTGCTTGCACCTTATCTGTACCCGGCGCCTTACCATTTTTCAGACTCTTTAATGCTAATTCAAACTCGTCTCGAAATATAGGATATCCCAAGTCATCATTTTCAATGTCTGATTCCTGTTCTAATGCAGTTAGTTCCTCTCCTGCATATAAATTCCCTATATATTCTTGCCATCTACTCACTTTCTCTACGTTTTCTATAATGACGTTTCCTTGTGCGTCCCTTATATTTTTACTATACGGTTTTATATCCCTAAAATTAATTCTAATTAATTTGTATGCTTCGTCTGTCTTTCCTATTTCCATCTTAGTTTGTACCTCTTTGCACTTTTCATCAATCCATTGTTCTTTAGCTTTCCTGCATTTTCGAATAATTTCCCATATATATATATATATATATATATATATATACTATATAAAAATTTAAAAAAGAAACAGGTTCTAATGAAAAATAATGCAGTTACACACATACGTACACGTACCCACACACACACAAACACGCGCACATACACAACTTTACACAACAAATCAAAGCTTACCAGACACGCATACATAACATACACAAATATACAGACGCTGCACATAGACAAACACATTCACCTGCAAACCAGATATCATTTACTAGTACACCCCACTCATAATCATGTACCATAAAGCATATTCATAATTTAAATTTAGTTTCACTCTAGTTTAGTTTGCATGTTTATATACAAATGTTTTAATTTATATGTCAGAAACTGTCAATTTTGTAATTGTTCGACATAGCTTTTGAAAAATGTCTCCTGCTGCACATGTCAGTAATTACACAATCTCAACTATTGTAAGTATATATTCGTTTGCAAAAACTGTTTTTGTACAACGTGTAATTTTTAGTAATCTGTGACCAAGAGTACAAATTTACTCGAAAATTCAGATGGAATAAAAAGAGTACGCCTTTTATTATCTTTTTAAACAGGACCAATAACCCATGAAAGAAAAACTGAATAGTATTAAACCAGAGGTCGTTAATTCTCACTATAATATAATGGGTTTCTATAATATCACTTTAAGATATGCAGCCGACACCACGAAACTTCTTAAACGTTGGGCAAACATCAACATTAAACTGGCATCATTACTAAACAGAGAGGTATTCCTTTTGCAATGCAGGAAACACGAAGTATTACCTTATCACATACCCCATGCTATTAAGAACATATATAATCTATTAAATAACAACACAAGAACTATGGCAAACGAAATAAAAAGATTTAATGATAAACTGACTGTTAAAACTTCATACAGTTGGAGGTCAGCGATTGACAGTATAGATGGCCTTATCGTATATTGTTGTTGTGCTACACATATGGCGGAGCGATAAAGCCTTTTCGCTTCACCAACAAGACACTCTCTCGTATCGTTTCACCGACTCAACACCTAGTAACTATAACCGCGAGTGCATAAGTGCTGCTGCCCGACCAGGTTGCGTCGACCGGTAAACAACACCTATCTTCGCGGGAGTAAATTGGTGAACAACATTGCAAGGTAAGCAAAACATTAATTACGGTTTGACCTATGTTACTGTTTTTTGCGCCTTACCTCCAATTGCATACAATTACAGTCCATTTGCTAAGCTTTACGCTTTGGGAAACGTTCTGGAGCTGTCCCGTTTTTATACACTCCAACGTGTACCACACACTGACAGTCAAAATGTTAAATTTAGAAATAAGAATCACTCATCGCACCATATGTCAATTCAATAACCAAGTCTCAGATTTAAAAACGCAGATTACTGATATTATTCCAAATTATGTATATACAGAATATGACAGAAAACTTAAAATTGCTTTTAATAAAATTTTTTATGAAGTTAAGACAAGGAATATAAGAAAATTTAATGAAATTTTGTCTTTAAGCAATAAAATCCCACATAATAATAACAAGTGGTTTAAAGATATCAGTAATCTGAATATACCAAATCAAATCAAACACATGCTGTCACTAGGACCTAAGTTTTTCATTCCGCCAGTTATAAATAAATTTACAGTTAATAATATTTTAGCAGATATTGAAAACATACTCCTAAATATTAATACAGAAAAAAGAGACCTATATAGAACGTACATTACAAATATCTTAACTAACTTTATACATGAACATTCTAAACGCAAACCTAAACTGTGGCATGACTACATTCAATGTAAGAATTTTTTAAAAGATAATGAAAACATAGTAGTGATTAAATCAGACAAAGGTAATATTACTGTAGCTATGTCAAAAACCGAATATATAAACAAAATAGAAACATTACTAAGTGATTCTAATACTTATTGCCAATTAGATAAAGATCCAACAACTAGCATTCAGAACTAAACTTTAAATTTAATCAAATCTTTAAAAAATAAAAATTACATAACCAAAGAAGAAGCCAAAGCATTAAATAATTATAGTAGTACAGTTCCTAAACTCTATGCTTTACCAAAAATTCATAAAGATGACTTTCCTATGCGACCAATTGTATCATGTAATAACTGCCCTACAGAATCTTTATCGAAATTTATTTCAGTAATCCTTCAAAAATCAACAGAAAGTAAATATAACACGAAAGACTCTTTTGAATTTGCAGATCTCATCTATAATTTTCAATTACCAGAAGGATATGTATTGATTAGCTTAGACGTGATCTCTTTATTCACTAACATACCAAAAACATTAGCTTTGAAAAATATAAAAGGTATAAGGAACCGTATTAAATTACAATGTAAAATTGACAACAAAATGTTCTTTGAAATTATAGAATTTTTGTTCGAATCAAGTTACTTTTCATTTAATGATAATTATTTTAAACAAATTTTTGGTTGTCCAATGAACTCGAACCTAAGTCCAGTGATTGCTGACATAGTAATGGATACTCTCCTCGAAACAATTATACCTAAGCTGTCCTTCAAACTACCATTCATTAGAAAGTTTGTAGATGACATAATTACAGCCATTCCCGAACAAAAGCTTAATGAAACATTAGAAGTTTTTAATGGGTATAATAAACACCTAGAGTTTACAGCTGAAATGGAAACAAATAACAGTGTGCCATTTCTAGAGACATTACTAATTCGAACACGAGAAAACAAAATCATACTAGACTGGTATCAAAAGCCAACAAATTCGAACCGATATATTAACTTCTACTCTTATCAAAATTTTAGTACCAAGATAAATTTTATTATAGAAATGAAAAATCGCATAAAAAGAATTTCCCATCCTTCATTATACAATAAGAATATTAAATTATTTTCTAAAATTTTAAGAGAAAACGGTTATCCTTCAACTGTAATAAAAACAACACTAAATAGCAGCACATTCTACAATAAAAATAATAAAGACCTTATAAACACTTCGTATAAAACATTACCTTATATAGAACGCTTAACACCTAAATTGATTCAAGTATTTAAAAAAGAAAACATAAAAATCGCGAAACAAAACTTAATCTCAATAAAAAATTTATTTTCTAAAATAAAAGATAAAACTCCCTGTTTAAATCAACGGAATACCATATATAAAATTAACTGCTCAGATTGTGATGCATCCTATATAGGCCAAACTGTTCAAAATTTAAAACAGCGGACACTCAACACAAAAGCGATATTAAAATCAAACCTCAGGCATGTGCTTTCTCTACACATGTCTTAACGAAAGGTTATAATATGAATTTCAATGACGCTAAAATATTAGAAACCGAAAAAGTGACATCTAAACGCATTTTCAAAAAAATGCGTTACATATATAACTGTCCAAATAGCATAAATAACAAAACAGATATCTCCAATCTAAGTTCGATATACATTTACTTCCTCAATTTCAAGTCACCCTAATAGCAAATATACATATAATAAAATATATATTAAAAAAAACAACTTAGGTTCTAATAAAAAATAATGCAGTTACACACATACGTACACGTACCCACATACACACAAACACGCGCACATACACAACTTTATCTACTTAAGCATCTAAGAATCCACGACCCGCTGTGTGAAATTCTGCAACTATTAATTACCTGAACTACACAGTAACGTGCTGCAAAGCGACACGGTTTAATGCACGAATCCTTTAAAAAATCGAAATAGGTTTTGGTGGGAGAGCTAGCGTTGAACAGCCCCATCAAATTGACATTTCTTTCTTTGAATGGAAAAGCAAAGAATGTTCGTATCGTGTGTATATTATTATACCCCCGCCGGTGAGGTATAATAGTGGCGCTCAACGTGGTAAATTTCTCGTAACTTTGGTTGTAATAACTCATTGAATGAAGATAACAAATACATCTTGTTCTAGGAATTTCATTACAGCGGCAGATGTAGCATTACGTAACGGTTGCACCATAACAAATTTAGAAAACCAATCGGTGACAACTAAAAGATATTGGTTACCTTTTTTCGATCGGGAGAGAGGTCCTAATAAGTCAAGCGATATTAATTGAAAGGGATAAGATACACATTTAAAGTTACCCATTAATCCAGAACGAGCCACTTGAGAGCTCTTGTGAGAACCACAAATTTTACAGTTTCTAATATAGCGACAGACAGATTGTTTTAGTGTAGGCCAATAATATAATTAAGATATTTTAGCTAGAGTTTTCGTAACACCAAGATGAGCAGCTATAGGATCATCATGACACAATTTAAGAACCTCACTGCGGTTAGCGGTAGGGACAACAAGTTTCCATTCAGGGATGTTAGATATTTTTCGGGGTGAGAAAGATACAAATTTACATAATCTATTGTTGGTTACACAAAAGGTAGGAAATTTATCGGGATTTTCAGAAACCTTTTTAATCATATTAAGATGCCAGGCATCAGGAATTAAATCAGGAAGATTTAGAGAAACGACATCACGAGATAAGGCATCAGGTACGATATTTAACTTGCCAGGTCTATACCTAACGTCAAGGTAAATTGAGAGATACGCACGTCTTCAGCAATTTTAAAGATAATTTTATGCTATCTAGTGTGGTTTAAATCGATATATGAAGAGATAACAGTAATTAAAACTCGATTTACTGATAGAATTGTTGAGGAACAGAAAGATATTTTGTAACACATATATTTGCTGGATGACGAGCTCTCCTTTGAGCTTCACCTAGACTAATGAAGAAAAATTCCAACATAATTCTTAAAAAAATGATTCACAAATTGCTAGAGCGACAAACTTGCCGCCAAATCTCGTCTGGACTTATTATGCTGAGCGACCGGCCCTTGATGGGTCTCGTCTAGACTTATAAAGCTGAGCGACCAATTCGTATGGTAAATCTCGCTTAAACCAAATAGATCTTAAAATGCTGCGTTGGAATATTGATATATCTAAAAAAATATGCTATCAAAACAAAATCATACTCGCTACACAAAAGAAATATTCTACGATACATGTATAGAAAAAACGCTATTCCAAAATATTAAAATATTCTTTTGATATCGCGGGATTTATCAACAACTATCGTAAATGCGCTTAAATACAGAACGTTATTGACCCTTCATTATTGCAGTGTTTTAAGGAGCAGATATAAAGAAATCCAGTTTATTACAGCGTTTTGGAAGGTAAAAGATATACTAAGATAATTGCGTTACCTGTATTTGAAGGCAAAATTTTTTTTAAAAAGGGATTCATAAGTTATGGTTATTTATTTAAATTACTAAGAGAACGTTTTAGAATAATAGTAAGGTAAGATGATATATAAGTTGTCTAAACGACGAGTTTTGAAAAGTCAATCTAAAAAACAAGTTAAGATAGACTAAGAAAAATTTCAGAAGTAAAATGATTATTTTAACTAAACTTAGTGTCAGTTTAAGATATTTTTTCCTCTTTTTCTTCATAATGGAAAGAAAATAAAGCTATTTATTTACAGTTAGAATAATTACAAACAAAATTATATAATCCAAACACCTGTTTAAGTGAGGTTATGTTAATTTCACACTTTTAAAAGATATGTGTTCTAGCTTCATGCCAAATTAAACTGCGTTATTATCTAAAAGAATTTAAGTTAGAAACACACTATTTTTATAAAGTTACGAGAATTAATTGGATCACGAATACATTTATAGAAAGTATACACAAAAATCAATAATCAATATGACAGCTCATGCCAAATTATCATAGCAACTGTCATTTCATGTCATTTCATTTAAGGTTGTCATGGCAACAGCAGTGCTACCACCCTAAATTTTTTAAGTTAACAGATATTAAAAATTCAATTAATTATTTATTTTTCAAGTGAAAAACTACAGATATATTTAATTGATACATTATAAGATATAGGAAGATAAGAAAACAAATTATTCAACGTAATATATGTTGGAATGCGCCACTATTATACTCCCGACGGTACGATACGCGAGCCACTACAGTCAGTTGGTAGCAATGATAAATAATTGCAAAAATGATGCGCAAATAAGATATTACGTCACCTAAATGTTTAAAATTACTACATCACATAAAAAACGAGAAACGTACTTACATAACTATAGGACTCCTTACAGCATTACGCCATATTGACGGCAGCTGGGCTTCATTGATCTTTTCGGGCGTGGGTGATTCGCCTGGCCCGGTTGAATCAAAATTTGTTTTGTCTTCTTCTTCCTGTTTGCAGGCAGGACGAAGGAATAAGGTAAAGGTAGCGATAGACAATAGAGGCAAGGGAACCTACATCACCTGAAAGAGAAGACAACGGCACAAAGATAACTCCACTCGTCGACGTGTCTCGACGTGTCGGAAATCATCTTTCTCTCCACACTCCGCGTCTGCGTAATCCTTTGCGCAAACGCACTGTCTGAAGTGACGGAAATATACGCACGTCTTTTAAAATTATTGGCGCGAAATCCTTACAAATTAATACTTTACAGGAATGTTTACAGGCTGATTTCGGCACATAACAACATTTGTGCACCTACAATGCACAAACAATTGCTATTAAAAAAACTGGAAATTGTTTTTATAGCGTGGAAGGGCTGTTATTTTTCTAAGGAGGCTCGGTGACTTAGTTGGTTCGCGTGTGTCTACTAAGCCCAGAGTCCCGAGTTCGATTCCCGGTACGAACCGCATGAAAAATATTAGGAGAGTATTTTTCCCAAAAATACGCCTCGTTCGGATAAGATGTAAAATGTAGGTCCCATGCGAGTGTTGTCAGGCACGTTAAAGTTTTGTAACTTACTTGGAATAGCAAGGATTAAACAAACTTCATAATTTCTATGTTTATAAAACTTACTTCCGACCAATTTAGTACATTCGCGTGTAATATTAGAAAAGCATATGTAAGAGGCTTATTTTTTCCATATCATTGAATGGGCAAGTGCACAAACGTGTTTACGCAGTTCTTATGTGGAGGGAGGGAGGAGGTCTGGGAAATGGACCTTAAAAAATCATATGGGCTCTAAAAAAGCTTTGTATACGCAAAGGAAGTTTAGTAAGAAAACGGAATTGTTTGAAATAATACAAGCTTGAAAATAATTTAAATAACATTTAATTTAAATGTTTAAAATTCAGTACACTTTGTAAATTGTAATCCTTGTCTTTTCCTATTAACAACGTCTTACATAATTATATTTTATTTCTAATAATAGCACTTTAAGGGACCTAGTTGTGTTTCTCTAGATCTTCTCATGGATAGACAAAAAATTAATTATGTATGTCCTAGGAATATATGTATAACGCGAACTCTATAGTTTCTGTTTTTGGTTATTTACTAGATAGCTATTTCCATGTGTAAAGTTGTTACCGCAATGAGTAAATTGAAAATAAATGGGCAGTTGCTGCCTATGAAAGCATATTATTTTTTATGGTATGCGGGTAAGTTACATTTATTATCTATACATTTTTAATTATGTTATATCAATTTGCGATATTTTACTAAATGCACGTTCGTGTGCTATATAAATCTCGAGAAATCAATATCATGAACTTAAGCAAGAGTTGATTTAAGAAAACAGAATAGATTTAGATACGTGTTTCGTAAAACTGGTCATCTCCAAATATTTTTGATATTCAATTATTGAGTGTATTGTCAATATATAAAAACCCCATTTTAAAAACGAATAATGTAAAATATTATTAAACGAATGCAATTTTTGAACCAGAAGAAGACAAGAAATGAAAGTCAGTTTCAAAATTTACCAGGTACCTTAGCTAAAACGAAATAGCTGGAATTGGATTATTCTTTATACCTCAATGAAAATAGATTTATAGAATTCCATTACAAAATTTATTGTATAAAAACACAATATATAGTGTGGTCCAGGATAAGCGAATTTACAGGCGTAAATGACAAAAAAATTTTCAGCCAATATTTGATTATTTGCAGTCTCGGCCTGCTCGATTAGATAATAAATCTTAGCATACTTTGAATTTTAATATATCAAGCAGATCTTGACATGAGCATTGTTGCATTATCTGTGTAGGTGAAGTATCTAATTATCGAAACATTTTATTAAGAAAAGTTGCTTAGAATGCAAATTAAGCATGCATGCCGAATTTCACAAACATCAACCTACATTCATCTTTTTTTCATTTCTTGCATATTTTCCAAATAAATTTTTAAGAATTACTAATTTATTCAATTTTTTATCTCCCTCTTCTACAGTATTGAAATACCTTGGCTTGAACGCTTTAATATTATTGGCGTTTTCTGCAATCTGTATCCCAAATAGTGTTAATTGTAAAGCCAATTAAACTCTAGCTCAACTTGGAAACAAAAAAGACGAACGTTTAGTTACTGTAAAAGTTATGTGTTTGACTTGCATTTTTTAAAAATTTTATTCACTTTTTATTTTAGAATTTAAAGAAAATATTAAATTTGAGATAAAAGAATTTCATTCTGCAGAATAGAAGTACGGTAGTAGTAATAGCATATTATTAAAGTACATTTTATATCTTTTCGGAAAAGCATCCGCAAGTAGAGGTAACGATATCTAAAGCTAGGCGACCAACTAAGGAATTTCAGGCCACAGGTAGTGGGACGAGAACGATGCTATCAAAGTGGTTACTTTGGATTCAATTGTGAAAAACCATCGGCTGTCGTTAAGAGCCAGGTCGACGGCGATGGTCAAAAGAAACAGAAGATTGTTATCCACGGCAAAGTGCAATACTTTGAAGAAGTCAACATATGGTTTGGCGTATCCTACAGTTTAAGAGTCATTGAACATCAAAAAGAGTTTAAGTAACATTTTATTGACCACCGTTTACTTACTCTGACGTCTTTAATGCTACAAATTGTGGGCTATCAATGCCTTATATACTTTCGTATGAATGCAATCTCCATACGAAGTTAATATAGCGTCGGAACTCCACTAATGTATTAGTAGGTTATTCAAAAACCTGCATTTGACGATTGAATCCGATTTATGGTCGGTTTCAGTGAGATCAGAAGACCAACTAAAAAAGTCGAAGGCGTATTAACTAATCAAGTAACGTCCTCTAGACGACAATTTGAAAATTATACAACTCTAAATCATGTACACACACACCCACGCACACACACACACGCACACACACACACACACACACACACACACACACACAATATATATATATATATATATATATATTACTCTGTAGATCAAAGGTCAACGTGTGTAAATAGACCAAAAAGGTATTATTATAACGACCCTGTAGTTAGAAAAATAATAGTTTAATTATTACGCTTCAAATCAAGAGTTTGTATACTTTAGTATAAGACAAGGTAAAAATCAATAATTTGTATACGCTAATTTAATACAAGGTTGACTATGGCAGGCAAATATTAATGCTCGCTGTATAGAAAAATCAATAATTGATGCAACGGATACTTATTTAGCATCGTAAACTAAAAGGTACGTTAGCTTAATTCGTAGAAGACTACAAAAATAACATAACCAAACGGTCGAGAAGTTAAAAGAATGAGAGCCTCAAGTAAATAAATATTTCAATGAAAGCTATAAAACAAGGCGATAACATTTCAAAGTATTGTACAGCAGGAAAAGCCAGGTTAACGAACAAATATGTTATTTTTGAAGCAAAAATCAATAATTTTAAGGACGAAGAATCGTTAGCAAGCAATCAAAGGAAACAGAGAATACATCAGCTGATAGAAGTACAAGCAGTTTTCAAGCGAGTGACAAACAAGTATATTTTCAAAAACAAATGGGTGAAACAAAGATGCAAGACGTTTATCGACGATATCGATTTGCAAGGCGCACATTTAGCGAGGGCACGGTAACCGTAGATAGTGGGAGCTCGATGAAAGTAAGGGAAACACGAGTGAGACAGAAAATAGTGGTTATGAACGCATGACCGGAAGGAGAATAAAGACGCAGACACTATGGGCGTGTTTTGCAGGTGGTCAGAGTGCATGGAGAGGAATGGTTTTCTGAGTACGCGTCGACGGTTGCAACTGATAGCTAGTTTTTCGCGGCAATACCGTGGTGGAAGAAGTGAATTCTGAGTTTTAAAAGATTGTTGGGGTTTTGAGTGGAGGAATTTGGAGAATTGTTTGTAACGAATGTGATAGTTCAGCGAAAGCTGTAGAAATACGTGACTAGAGAAGGGGTTTGAAGATTATAAAAGCTATTGCCAGAGGTGGTAGGGCTTTCTTAATCTTCTGATTCACTTCGAGTACATTAAGTAGCATTATGAAGACATCCTAAATTAAAATTAAAAGCCGCGACAGAATGAAGTCCATCGTACATTGTTACAAGTGTTGTAAATGCACGAGTTGGTGCCTAACTTTTTAAACGGACTGAAAATAAATTAGTATAAATAATTGTACGAGTACAACATGATGCTACTGTGGAAAGCGAACCAAGTATTTCTTGAATGAGAGTGTTGGTAGCACGTTAAATTAAGATAATTTGGATTTGGATACATGGTGGTATAAAAAGCATGCACTAATAACTGGGAGAACTGAATGAACGTGTTGAGTCAGAGTTGCTGTCCATGTAAGAGTGAGAACGTGGAGAAAATCCATGGAGTTGGTGCGTTCGAAGAACACGCCAGGTAACGAATTTTGTTTTATTGTTAAACTGTGGTGCTGGCATTGTGTTATAAAGCTAGGTCTGTTTAGAATTATGTGGTGAAAATTTTATGAGCTGAAAATTAATTTATTTACTGTATATGAAAGACACTTTTCCGTTATTATTTGAGTAAATAAAAACAGGAGTAATAAATTTTTTATGTAAAGAGTAAACGGGTCTTTAGAGTAAATTGACCATGCAATATTTTATGCATATAAAAAAAAGGTTTATACTGAGCTCACCATAGACCAAGTAAAAGTAAATTTAGGGTTTTACGATAGGCCCATCTACTTTGAAAAATAAAAAAGTGGAAGTGTAATAACTCACAAACAATTTAAATTAAGAAAAAAGATAAAATGTTTTATTGCAAATATAACTATGTAAATATTGAAATTGTTTGAATAATCATTTATGTCATATGAATAAAAGAGGTTATGTTTGTCCAAGTATTTTATTTTATTTTTGTATTTTATTGTGTATAAATGTGTAGTTGGGGTAATTATATTATAGCAGGTGGTGCCCAGAGCTAGCCGTGTGAGATGAACTTGGAGAAGCAATTTTTGTAAGAATCAAACTAGAACATATAATCAAACTTCGAAATATGTATCGAAGTTTTATTTAGGTGCAAATTGTTGGAGTTATATTTTTATCTAGATGACCACAGCATTTTTATGTCAACCCAACTCTGGGGCTCGATCTTAGGGCTTCTTTCCAGACAAAACTACTGCAATATATATATATATATATATATATATCAGAATGTCGAATATAAATTATATCGTGTAAGGTTAAATAGTAGAGCTTTTGGAAGTCCAAGAGTATACATAAATGTTATATTATGTGTCTAATGTACATGCAGCTTGTAGTGTAATAAATTATAGTTGTGTTAGTGTTATTAATGGACCTATGGTTAAGAAGTTAGTTTAAAAAATATTAGTGCTTGTAAATTTATTAGTGTGATAGTGCTTCACTGTTAATTGGACTGAAAACATCTATAAATAAGGTGTATACTGTTAATTAGATTTGTGAACAGTGAGTAATAAAGACTCTTGTTATTACTCGTTTTAAATTAGTGAAACGCGGTAGTAGTAGCCCGCTACAATATATATAATGCTATGATAATAGGGTTATTTAAGGACATATAAAGTCACAATAGAGAAATACTTCATGTAAATATCATAAAAACCACGAAGACCAAATGTTTAAGTCATAAAATGTAAATAATTCGTTCATTATGCAAAAAGAAAATACAAATCACACTGTATAAAATCAATAATAAGCTACAGTTTAATAAAAGAAGCACATTCATTAATAACTCAACCACATTCATCGAGATAAATAATTGCGGACTCAATTCAATCAACTTTGAAACATTTAAAACATTCCAAGCTCAAAAATAGATACAAATTCGGCATATTTAAAGCAAAATAAACGTAAAATAAAATTTCTTTCAACCTAGATGCATTTGCTTAAGAAATATAAATCAATAAAACGCATATAATTTATACCAATTTATATAGGCAAACATTTATAAGCGTGCATATTTCATAAAGTATAAAGAATTGAGGCGAAAGCATACGTGCCGTTTGAAATGTATGAGTTGCCACATGTAATAAAACCCAATATAGGTAAACAAAATATGAACATTAAAAATTACGACTACGTGCAGTTTCAAGCATATATGATATATCAGTTGTTAGCAAATTCCAGTACAAAACTTTGATGTACGTAATAATTTAAACGTATAAAGGACGCATACCGAACAAAATCCATCAGGTTGAAGATAAAACACATAATGACAACGCCTTGGTCTAATTCACAGTCACAGAGCCTCCATGGTCCAATTACAAGATAGCATACGGTCAACCAATACGAACATGTGAAACAAAGTTGTCTATAAAATCGACCGTAGCCGATAAGCGAGAGCATTCCTTATTCGACGCGCGACCTGTAATAGTGGAAACCAAATTAATACGTAAATTTCAATTTAGTCAAAGCGACAAGTAATAGAAATTAAGAATTACAAGTGAAGTAAATAATAAAAGTGCGCGATTGAAAAACGAGTGAAAAACTCTGCCGTTAATATAAAACGTAAGTCTAGATTTATTTAATATAAACAAAATCTTTACAATTTATTTAGGGCTCTAAGTAAGGACACAACTATAAATCGACTCTAAGCATGGGAAATTAAATCTCTAAGTAAGGAAATTAAAATCGCCTAAGTAAGGATACAACTATAAATCGACCCTTAAGTATGGGAAATTAAATTGTCTAAGTAAGGACACAATTATAAATCGACTCTAAGAAAGGAAACTAAAATCGAGACAAAATCGACTCGAAGTACAGGGTTAGTACTTCAGAAACAACTCCAAGTAACTGATAAACATTTTTGAAGTATTGAGAAGCACGCCAAGCTGAGGGTTACCATTGAACAAGCAACCGATTTGGATCAAGAAGCTCTAGTGAGAAGTTACAGTAGGAACATGAAATCAGAATTATCTTTTAAATCTATAGTATGTTTTTATTATTTCAAATATTTGATGAGCTTAAAAATCATTTAAATATTTGTGTAAAAGGTCAACAAAATTTTGGTTGGTACTCAAAGGTACTTTTTAAAATGGGAATAGTTCTTTGAACGTTTAACAAAACATTCATGGTGAAATACAATTCATTTTGCTGGCTTTAATTGACATTAAAATGTGTAAAAACCGTTATGATCTCCGTTATGAACAAATTTGATAGAAATATCTATTTTGATTTGAAAGTTCGGTAAACAGTAAATTGTAAATTTCATTCGCTTATTATACCAACTTTGGTGAATTTCACTTGCATTATTCAGGTATATGGAGTGTTAGACGGGAGTGGGTAAAAATTCTTTGTTATCATAACGTCGTTCACTCTGTGCGGGGTATCTGGCGAGCGGCGGTATCGTAGCAATATATATATATATATATATATATATATATATATATATAATAGTTGACATCAGCTGTAATTTTCAGCGTCACTTTTTGTATATATCTGACATTAAAAACTTGACACTTTCGGAGATGATTGACAAAAATGCCAAAAGTAATTGAAAGCTATGTTGATATATGATTGTGTACTGATTTAAATTTCTATCATTTTCCAATTGTCGTCACCCGTCTCTGTGACATAAATTGAAATCGCATGGGCCGCGAAAGCCTAAGATCAGGTTCGAATCCTGTCTGAGACCTTATAATTTTCATCTTTCAATTACTAGCCCGATTTAAAATGATCATTTAGGTTTGGCATAAAAAGTCTAAATTATTATTTCATTTTATTAACTAGTACTTTAGTATTAATTAACTTGCCTTTTGCAATTATCCAACATCCACATAACACTAACAAACGGCTTGGTCTATAATACTATACCAAACTGGAAAGTTCACGGTAAGGCAACACAAAGCGACCACAACATAATCACGTTTGAAGTTTGCAACGAACAAACCCACCGAACACCCGAAGAAAACATACACCCACATAATAAAAAATACAACATCATGAAAGCAAAATGGGACGTACTCCAAGATAAATTAGGGCCCATGTCACCTATCCAAACGGGTAGAACGTAAATGAATACGCCAAACAACTAACCTGAAACATTATTGGAGCTATGGATCAATCAATACCTAGAAAAACTCGTGCAACTAGAACGAAAAACCAGATTGTCTAGAAAAACGTACCAATAGTCTCTCACTGAGAACGAGAGACGATTTCATCTAGCCCGTTATCGGGAGATAAAAGGATCTTACGAAATAAAACTGTACAAGATAAAACAGAAACATACTGGACATTCGTAGAAAGGCGCCTGCAGAGAGACTTCGGGGTTATGCCATATAAGATATTAAGGGAGAAGATCAAACTACCAACCGTCTTCTCTACAGTACACACGGAAAGAGAAATATCAACAAACTGACTTGAGACCGCAAGTATTCTGATGCAAAAGCTTGTACTAAGTGACACACCAGGAGAGGACACGAAAGAACAACGGAAAACGAGGAAAAGAATGATTACACAAAACGGAATTGGTAGCAAACCGTAGAATCACCAGGAGGAAGGCCTACCGCCGTTTACAGAAGCGGAAATACTTCGTGCGATGAACAGATGCGGAAACAAAAAGACCTCGGCCCAGATGATATCCAGGCCGAGGTAATAAAATCACTATCTACCAAATTAGTCTCAACTTTCCAGGGACTGTACAACGAATGCCTAACGCAGGCAAGTTTCCGACCACCTGGACCACCTGGCTGAGCAAAGACAGATTTACTGTCGGAAATGTCTTCTCAATATCTTGGGGAAGGTATTGAACGGCTATTATACAATAAAATGTAAGACCACCTAAAAACGCAGAACATGAACGAATGACAGTGTGGGTTTAGAGAGGGAAGGTCTACTGAAGATGCTATCACTTACGTGCTAGAGACATCGAAAAGGTAGGAAAGTAAATACGTCGTGGGAGTAATGGTAGACATAGAAAAGCCCTTTAACAACCTCTCGTGGTCAGCATTATTTCAAAGGCTTGCAGAGCTAAACTGTCTCAAACCTATGCTACACGGGTGTTACTGCCAGAACAGATACGTAACAATGCAAGGACCAAAAACTATTACAAAAAGGGTAAACAAAGGTTGACCACGGGGGTCCGTCCGTGGCCCCCTATTTTGGAATACACTCGTGGACGAACTCTTGAGTAGCCCTAAAGCCATGGCTGAGACGATGTAGCATATGCGGATGACGTCATGGTTATGGCGGAGGAAAACTTGAGAGCAGAGATAGATCGAAAAGTGACAATAGTATTAAATGGTATTAAATAAAATAGGCCCAACAAAATGCACATTACAACATCAGAAACAACTTACATGATGATAAAGAGCAAACTACATCATTAACTTGCACAATCAAAGCGTTAAAAGATCATCCAACATAAAATACCTTGACTTTATTCTGGATGAAAAACGGAATTACGACCAACACATTAAATAAACTAGAAATATTTGCACTAAATGTGGCAACTCACGACTTTGTACAAAATTAACTCCTAGGCCTCTTTGATTGCCGGCTGCCAATGGCCAGAGCACGTGCAGTAGCTGAAAAAATACTAGGAGGAGATCAATTTGGGTTTAGGCCAAACAGGGGAACACGGAAGGATATTTAAGCTCTGAGTGTGATAATGGAGAAAACAATAAAAAAAAGGGGAAAGTGTGTATATAGGGTTTGTAGATCTGGAAAAAGCATTCGACAAGGTAAAATGGAAAAAGTGTTCGAAATACTTAAAAAAATTGGAATGAGTTATAGGGATAGACGAATAGTACATAGCTGATACAAAGAGCAAACAGCAGTAATAGAATTAGAGCAGGAACGTAGAGAAGTAAACATTAGGAAAGGAGTGAGACAGAGATGTGCCCTATCCCCATAAATTTTTAACTTGTACATCGAGGAGGCAATGAATATTGTCAAATGCAGTAAGACATTTAGAATTACTATGCAGGGACAAAAAATTGATATGCTTAGAATTGCAGATGATGTAGCGGTATTAGCATCTAGCGAGGAAGAGTTAGAAGCTGCTCTTAATGAAATGGAAACGGTTCTAACAGAGAGATATGGTATGAAAATTATCAAAAATAAAACGAAAGTACTAGTATGCAAAGGAGGAAAAAATAAATCAAAAACAAGCATACAAATAGGTAACAAGAACCTACAAGAGATTAACGATTACTGCTACCTAGGAAGCCAAATAACGCAAGATGGAAAAGCGCAAAAGATATAAAACAAAGATTAGCACAATGTCGTGCTACATTTAGCAAGAAAAAGCAACTACTGTGTTCAAAGACAACAAACATAGAAACAAGGAAAAGATTGCTTAAAACATATGTGTGGTGCACAGCACTGTACGGCTGTGAAGCCTGAACAGTAGGAAAAGCGGACAAGAAAAAGGTAGAAGCTTTTGAAATGTGGTACTACAGACGTAAGATGGAGATATCATGGACAGACAAAGTTAAGAACAACGAGATACTTAAAATGGTAGGTGAAGGAAGAAATATATGCAACACGGTAAAAATTGGAGAGATAGGATGATAGGCCACATACTAGGGCATGAGAGAATAGTGCGGAATATACTAGAAGCAGAGATAGGAAAAAAGAGAAGTAGAGGTAGACCTAGGTTAGACTACTGCACACAGATAGTGAAAGATGTAGGCTGTAGGAATTTCAGGGAAATGTGTAGGATAGCTCAGAATAGATATCAATGGAGATATGTATTAAACCAGTCCCAAGATGTATACACTAATGACGAAAAAAGGACCTTCTTTTAACACAACCCAAAATATAAAATATTTGGTGGGCGAACTCTCAAGTTAATAACCCCTTTCCCCGTCTTCACGACGTTTGATCCAAAAACACGTGATTGAAACGTATTCTCTACCGGCAAGTGCATTTAAATGAAATAATTCACACGCCGCGTATTTTTTCCTGTTCTTTGAAATCAATATTTATATTTTGAAGCTGAATTACTTTCAACTTTTTTCAGGTTTAGACATAATTTTACATTTTTCCTTTATTATAATGCATGCTAACCACGGTCAAAACTCCTTTCCCATAATGCAACATATTTAATTTGTGCTTAAGTACAAGGTTCTTGTACCTTAAGTAGGTGTAAGTCACGTGTTTTCGTTGTGATCGGTATGGCTGGTGCAATATGGTATCATTTGAATGTCTTTGATGGTCGGGATGGTCTACTGTAAATTTTCTTATTTATTGAAAGCGCATACCTACTAGAGCTTTGTAACATTTCAATACGGTTTTAATATGTCATCGTCTTGGATTACTACGTTAACAATGTATTTAAAAGAAATAAGGCTGTAGCTTTTGAGGTTAAAGTTTGTTATCTGAATTATTGTTATAGTAACAAAAATTTGAAATGCCATTAACTATTGGCGATTCAAAATATACAGGGTACGCCCATATTTATTCCGTCCATTCAAAATTAAATGTTTTGTTTCCTACCTGGTTTACGTTTAAAGTAACGCAAGCGTGCAACAAAACATCATTCCTTTGCCAATAGGGTATTAAACCTAGTTTCAATTTCAAATCTGAATTAACCAATTGTAATCCTTTCTCCGATGGGTATCATACCAGGGACCAACTATAAATATGTATTAATCAATTTTAAGGCAACATGTTGTTATCTATGAATACATACAATTAGTAGTAAAAACCGTAACCCATGCATATGGATATCGTTCAACGGTTAATACATTAATTAAAAGAAATAATATTCAAAGACACATGAATGGCAAATTGGAGAGTAAGGGAGATTATAGGCAGTTCTAGTACCTCTGAAAGGTAGTGTCAAAAGTTTATCGACTCGTGATGTCGAAGTTTCAAATGATGTCATTGTCCATGTAAGAGTGAGAACGTGGAGAAAATCCATGGAGTTGGTGCGTCCAAAGAACATGCCAGGTAACGAATTTTGTTTTATTGTTAAACTGTGGTGCTGGCATTGTGTTATAAAGCTAGGTCTGTTTAGAATTATGTGGTGAAAATTTTATGAGCTGAAAATTAATTTATTTACTGTATATGAAAGACACTTTTTCATTATTATTTGAGTAAATAAAAACAGGAGTAATAAATCTTTTATGTAAAGAGTAAACGGGTCTTTAGAGTAAATTGACCATGCAATATTTTATGCATATCAAAAAAAAAAGGTTTATACTGAGCTCACCATAGACCAAGTAAAGGTAAATTTAGGGTTTTACGATAGGCCCATCTACTTTGAAAAATAAAAAAGTGGAAGTGTAATAACTCACAAACAATTTAAATTAAGAAAAAAGATAAAATGTTTTATTGCAAATATAACTATGTAAATATTGAAAGTTGTTTGAATAATCATTTATATCATATGAATAAAAGAGGTTATGTTTGTCCAAGTATTTTATTTTATTTTTGTATTTTGTTGTGTATAAATGTGTAGTTGGGGTAAATATCATAGCAGGTGGTGCTCAGAGCTAGCCGTGGTAGATGAACTTGGAGAAGCAATTTTTGTAAAAATCAAACTAGAACATATAATCAAACTTCGAAATTTGTATCGAAGTTTTATTTAAGTGCAAATTGTTGGAGTTATATTTCTATCTAGATGACCACATCATTTTTATGTCAACCCAACTCTGGGGCTCGATCTTAGGACTCGTGATGTCGAAGTTTCAAATGATGTCATAGACCACATTTATTTCATTTCGTAACCTATTTTCTTGCTTTCTGCTAAGTGAAAACTGTAAAATTGGTACGTTTAGTAATAGCCAATATTTCATATTTAAAGTTAAGATAGTAAACCCTATTAAAAGCATGTTGCGTCATCATATTAGTAGTAGGGTAAGAATTTTCTATTTTCTTAAATACTTTGGAATATCAATGACCTCGGGGCACCACCAAGTTCAATTGTTGTCCTTAACTCCTATAATTATTGGAATTTAAGTTATTGGAATAATCAAATAACCGTATCTACAAATGTAAAAATTAAAAAAGTGCAAACATCCACTTGGTATAAAGAAAACCGCATCAGTTAACAACATGATGATTGTACTATCTTATCAAAAACATTAATTACAAAACATAATAATAGCAGACACAGAACACGGACAACTTGGAATAATAATTCAATGTCATTAAGTAATTGACCATGGGCTGTTGCTTTGGCTCTGTAATTAAATTTAAATTTAACTATGTTTGTTACATATGCACATGTACAAGAATTAAACATATAATTTTCTTCATCGTAAATAGTAAATTCGAAAAAATGACAACATCATTATATTATGAAAACTTCCTGGCTGTGTACACGAATTTTAACCATTGTATTACACTGGTACCAAAAGCTGACTAATTCTGGCAGATACTTAAATTATCTTTTATATCATCTATACACAACAAAAATTAAATTTATTTTTGGATTAAATAATACAGTGAAAAAAAGGTCAGCCTTCACTATTAAAAGCATTTAGACAAAATACTTATCATTCTAAAAAATAATAGCTATCCAATAAAAGTAGTAATAAGCCTATTATATAACCACAATACTGTTTTAAATACCAACATTTCTGATAGACACCAAAAAAATAATAAAACTAACCATACTATAATCGTTCCTATATATAAAACAACTCCATATATTGAAAATCTAAGTTCCAAATTCAAAAATGTATTTAAAAAATTCAATACAAAAATCACCAAAAGAAACCTTTTGAATTTAAATTCCCTTCTTTCCAAATTGAAAGATAGAACACCAATCCTTCAGCTACAAAATATTATATATAAAATTAATTGTTTACTGCAATTTAAGTTACATTGGTCAAATTTTTCAACAACTAAAATTATTTTTAACGCAGCATAAAAATGACATTCGTAAAAACCTAACGGTTGTGCCCTAACCACACACGCAAACTTAAATAAACATAAAATCGATTATGATAACCCAAAAATATTACAGATTTAAAATATTCGATTCAAAAGAGAATTTATAGAAATGTGCCACATAAATAGAAATGAAGATAATATTAAAATCAGACTGATATTGATAAACTAAGCTCTATATACACTTTCCACTTAATTTTAAACCTAAAATAAATTTAATTTAACCACTAACGCACACACACACACGCGTACGTTCGCGCGAACACACAATACACACAAATAAACCTCAACACCCAAATAAAAATAAATAGACAAAACGCACAAACATTCACGTACACTAACGTACATACAAGGAATGTTTAAACTTTTAACAACTTAGTAAGAAGTTTATCTATAACAAACAAAATAAAAAACAATTTTCAAAATTGTAAAAGAATTAATTTAAAATCATTTGGAATTAACATTTATACAAAATAGTTTTAATTATAGTTTACAATTTCAATTCCAAAGTTTATATGATACCAATTATCTACAATCTCAGTTTAGTAGGTATTGTACATTAATTAATGCACATAATAGCGTATATTTAATTATTGTAGTGTCTTTAATAAAGTTTTAAAATAAATCTTAGGCTATAAAAATGAGAATACAATATTAACGAGATGACCTGTAACCTGCTAATGTTTCCAATATTATTATTATTATATATATATATATATATATATATATATATCTTGACATAATAAAGAGTCACGAGAGGTCATTGGAAATCAAATTCTACAAATAAATCCCACCAAAATATAAAAGAAACTAGAAAAAATGAAAATTTCCGTAAATTCATGGTTACACCCAGCAAAATACAAGCATACTTTTATTCATTGAAGTGCCATGCAGAAACGCAGATTGCGCGTGTATAAATAATCGCCCTGTATGATATAAACATATTGTAAATAAATAGCAAATAACGTATTGTATATGTAAAAATAATTAGTTGTAAAATATCGTAAAACGCAGTGTATGCAAACGCAAAAAGATGCATATAAAAATATTTTTTATTTGCTGTAAGTAGAAAAGAATATAGCTAGCTTTACGCATTTAGCTTAACAATACATAATTAAAATATAAATTAAAAAAAACCAATATCAGTCTTAATTATGTGTATTGAAACATAAATGCAAATATTTTGAATAAAACGCAACTTCTCTTGCATTAAAAATCAATTAAAGTTTATATTAATTAACCCGTGGATTACAGCAATTTGTTTTAAATAAAGAATTTTCTAAAATATAGAAAGATAAGTCATTGATATTTAGAACCACGTAAATAACTCATTATTAAATAAACATTTTATTCTAAGAAGCAGCCGGAACGCGGAAAACCCATAAAATATCCCATAAAATCGATTATCTTTAGCATTAGTGTGCGACGCCATAATAATAGAATATTTTTGAAACCAACTCGATCGTCTGTTCATCAACGCAAATGTACCTGTTGTTGGCTCTGTGCATTTGGGTTTTTAGATCGTAAAATATTAAAAGTTTTTTAGTTTTTATACACATATAAGCGAATACGTTTCTGCAAGTTGGACAATATCTGAATAGTAAACGTTGCAAATGGTTTTTGGAGTAAATATAATTCACAAATTATAGATTGTAGATCGTACTGAAGCATATGAAAGGAAAGTGTTGGTTTATTTAATGCATATTGTTAAATGAATGCTATTGCATGTTTTAAAAAGCAACATAAAATTAAATTTAAAAAAATGAATTTTACTGGGCATCGAACCACCGGAGTTACGATTCGTAGCCAGAGATGTTAGGCTTGCGCTGTCGAGGTGATGTTTATTAAAATCGCGTTGGTTGTATACTTGCTATGCTTAATGCCACATAAGAAATACATCGTCTTAGGAATAAATCACGGTCTATTGTAATTGTTCGGGCGACTCCGTAAATAAACGTCAAATGTAATAAGTAATTATTTTTCAAATAAATAGCTGGTGTATATTAAAAAGCGATGTTTTCGTATAATTTTAGTCAATTATCGGTACTCTTAATAGGTATTAGATGAATTATAAGTTTAAATTTGAAAAATTTAAAAAGAAATGTGCAATCATAGATTTTGAAGGTACATATTCGTTCGCTTCCGTCGGATTTCCCTACCTGCGTTTGACGCTTCTCGAAGTAATTATACAAATTTTAATAACTGTTTTAAGAAAATACGGTAGTACCATCTCGCAAACTGTTAATAATTTAGGTTTTAGAATACGAATAGCGTTGTTTGGTATATATTAGATATTTTTTAACGCCCGAATACGAATTTTGGAAACCAACTCGATATTTCTTCTTTCTCGTACCAACGCTAACCGAGCAGTTGCCGACCTCGTCGCACGGCCCGTTCGGCTTTTGAGATGGGAATTTTTTGAGGGAGCCAAGCTTTTTTAACACGTTAGCGAATACGTCGGTCCAAATTAATCTTTTCTCGGAAAACCTTTATTTCTCCCCAATTTATCGGTTTTTCGCGACAAAAACCGACCTATGTAACGCACGCAAAAATCCTCCACCGAACCACAACCCGCCCGCGCCCCAAACTCCGAAACCTTCGGACGCAAATCCCGAAAAGCGATCGATCCGCGCCTTTCAACTTTAGCACAGAGACGGACTTATAGGTTTTAGATGTGGAGGCCGCATAAGACCACAGCACTTTTCTAGGCACCCAATTTGAGTCTCATTTAGAACCACTGTAATACGATAGTATTTATCAACTTACCTTGTGTAATTAACTACCTAAAATATTTATATATATATATATATATATATATATATATTTAATGCTGTAATTATAGGGTTAATTTAGGGGTAGGTTAAGTCATTGGGGTCGTAGAATAAGCAAGGGAAACTCCCAAGCAACGGAAGCACGAAATTATAGATATTAGAAAAGTAAATTGGTTATTATAAAAATTTATTAGTTGCGAGCACACTGTATATAGCAGTACAAACAATTAAAACACATATCCAAGTGTAGCTACTAGCAGAGATTAGAATTTAAAAAGGTACAGAAACGCATTAAAATTAAAGCAGTGGAAAACCTGCATGAAGTGGCTAGATAAACATTCATAAAGTGTGTAAAGATATTATCGTAAACGCACGCAGAATTATGCTTTATTTAAAAGCGTACGTGATTTTAGAGAAGCACATTTGTTCGAAAATCCAATTTATTGGGAAAGAAACGAATACCAAATTTATTCAATTTAGATTAAAATAAAGCTAACAAACAAGACTACCTGCTCGATTTGCACGAAGTTCCTGGGATTCCTGAAGTAAATACGAGGCATCACAATTGAATTACGTGACTTCAATCACCGCGTCTTGCAATTAAAATACATACAATTGGTAAATTTTCCAAACATGACAAGTGATAATATACTTGGCCTCGCCTAGCACGTGAAGCCAGCGAATCACAAACAAAAGTGGGACAATCTTATAAATATCTGGAGAATTGAAAATCAAGTTAGTACAATTTGAAACTGGGCAGTGATTATAATTGAAAGTGCCAAATACTTACGTAAATAATAAATATTTGTTAACAGTGAAATTATAAAGTATGGAATTGTGAAAATTGTGCCATATTTCTGAGACGTAAGTAACTAAGATTTAGGAAATTATAACATTTCTAATAATAAATAAAACAGGACTCTGAATGTCCATCTAAATTACTCTGAATGTCGATCTAAATGTCGATCTGAATGTCCATCTAAATTAATCTGAACGTCCATCTAAATTACTCTGAATGTCGATTGGAATGTCAATCTGAATCTACCATCTCAATTGCGATAGAAATTACAATCTTAAATTACAAGTAAAATAATGTTACGATTCCTGTAGAATTTTAAATTACGAAACATTACGATCAAAAATACAATTTTGGAGAATGCTGTCCGTTCAAGCAAATTGATGGTAAATGCTCTATGGAGAAAATGAAAAACTTTTCATTGCAATAAACGTACCAATAACGATTTGGATGTCGACTTCAATTTTTGGGAGCACCCATGAAAATAATTCAGGTTAGAGATTTTGATATGTCTTATTTTTGAAACTGTTTTATCTTAAATATTTTTGATATGATTTATTTTTAAACTATTTTATCTCAATCATAATATAAAGTGTAAAAGCCGACAAATTGGGGATTTCTTGCGAATATTTTACAAAAAGTTACAGACAGCTGGAAACGTATCAATAAATCTTTAAAGGTAATAAAATCTCGTTTTGCTGGCTTGATTTTGTAATAATTTGACAGATGTATATTATATAAAAAGGGAGAAGATATTTAAAGGAGTTGTAAATATTCAATCATTATACTGTGTATTATAGAAGTGCTTTATTTAATTGAATCAGCTAGTCGAGGCAAAAGAAAATTATAAATTAACACTTGTACAAGTGTTTGAGTGTTATAAGGGGCTGTGAGAGAGTAATAAGGGTAAAATCACAGCATAATTTATGGGCTGCCCAAGCCGTGGGGCGAGTTATCACAGTAATATATATATATATATATATATATATATATATATATATATTACTATGGATTTATAGGTTAGAACTGAGGGGTAGATGGGTCAGATAAATATTTATGACAGCGTTCACCATGTATATAGAAGGCATGGAATAATTTAAGACACTTTTCTAAGCTATAACATAAGGATTTATATTTTAAAATAAGCTTTAAGGTTCATTTTGCTTCATTTTAGAGTTAGATAAACACGTACATTTAAATGTATAAGTACCATGTGAAGTTAGTAGTAGGAAAGCTTTTCATTTTGTGGCATAAAAAGCAATAATTTTAAGAGGGTGGATTCTTTAGGGATATCAAGTAACGGACATTCAAAGTGTAATTATTTTAGTTGTGTACACAACTTAGTGTAAAGTAATATGAAGCTGGAACATCGACAATATTCCAAAGGTTAGTGTAAGATATAAAAGTGTTGGCAAGAAACAAGCTAACGATTATGAGTTTCTAAAAACGAACCTGCAGCAAACGAAGAATTACCAGTAAAGTTTAGCATTAATTTAGAAACCTGTAAACTAGTAAAAGATTTTTAAAAATGAACAGCAGGTCTATGTTGAAGGTTACATACAAAAACCGATCGATAAAATAAAGAGAAACAAGTGTGTTTTTGCAGTAAGTAGCAAGAAATGAAAGATATCATATGGTTAGTTGTCATTGACTTTGAAACGTTTGTAAGACAATGAAATTTTGAAGGTAAATCTGAGATGCAGCGTGTTTTCATAAGACATCGGTTCGGAAGGGAATCAAGAAGTACGGTAGAAGGTTACAGACAGAGTAGGACTGTTAGACAGTGTATATAAGAATGAGAAAAAAATATAAGATACGGGTTAGACAAGGATATAAGAAACGGATAACTGACATAGAAAATTGAGAAAGGGCACAAGACAAAGGACAGAACATTTTGGATGCATGTTAGAGAGAGGTGACCGTATATGCGCTATGAGAGACGCGTGTTTTGGATGCTTGGGTTGATGTCAGCCGCCAGGGGACTTCGACGAATTTGACAGCCGTTGGAAATTTTAATGAGGGTTTCGGAGTAAAGTGTTTGTTTGTTATTGAAAATTCTGAAATTTTCGAGACGGTTGGCAAACGGCTGCCAAATTTACGGTGAAAAGCTGAAGATTAATGGATAGATTTGTAGAATTGAACGACGGTTAGGTGTTGTTGTGTGCATGGGTTTGTGTAATCTGTAAACCGTTTAACAAATTTTACCAAGAAAGCGTGTTTGTGGGGTGGTGTGAAACGATTCGAGGGGCATTTTTGAGTCTATATAAACCAAGAGGAGACAGTAAACGCTCTCTTTCTCTTTGGATCTTCAGCCAAGCTTCGAACTACAATAGCAAATTAGTTAAGTGACTGGTGAGTTTGAGATTTTTAATAAACTAAATATGCACTGGTTGGTGCAAGATTAAAATAGCAGTCGTAAATTGATAGAATACATTTTGAAAGGTAAAGCTTGGTGTACGTAAATAGACGTCTTCCGATTTTTGGTTGAAGGTGCTAGTTGTGCACTGACATGGAGTAGTGGATGTTGATAGACCAGTAGCGGATGTACGTTAGTTTGGAAGTACCGTACATTGGATACAGAGAGATCTGGGTAGAGGATTGCTGTTCCTGATGGTGGGAGTCAACTTGGGGCGATTCCTGTACGTGCAGTCATGAAGGAGGACTACGTCAGAGATGGTTTCAGGGCAAAGATCTGGCAGTGGAACATTACAGGTAACTAAACTTTATAAAAAGTTTTCAATTGTGGTGATTGTTTAGTGATTATGACATTTGTGATTTTTGGGTGGATATTGTTGAATTTCATGAACATAATAATTGAACATTTACCTTTGATAAGAAATTATTTGAAAAAAATATTTATATAAAATTATGTATTATAAAATGAATGTGTAATATTGGTTTTTGTACAAATTAAACGGGTTTTTAGTAATTAGCACTTAGGTACGGAAATGTTTTTACTATGAGCTCGTATTAGACGTGGGGTTTTAAAATAGTATTTTGGGATAAGCCCAGGTACTTTTAATAAATATAGATGTAAATAGAAAAATTTTGAAATTATGGTATTTTAAGATGACTTCAGTTAAAATTGAAGATTGTTGTTAGATATCTGAGGTGTGAATTAAGAATGTTAGATAAAGATTTTGGGTAGTGATTTGATGTTACAATAAAGTGTGACGTAATTTAGGTAGTCGAATTTGTTTTTTAATAATAGGGTAGTATATTCATAGAACAACTGAGCAGCCGTGGCGAATATCCTTGAGGAAGCAGGGCAAAAAGGCTGGAGGTTTGGCGTCCTACTTGGTCCAGGCTACGCTTTCTGAAGTTTCAGAGAATTTATAGGGGTCCTTTCGTGGAGTTGCAGAGCATTTCTGACGCCCAAAGGGTGGGGCTCGATATAGTGATCCAGCACTTGTTTTTAGAGCTAAACTTCAGAGTAAATTATATGGCCCAAAGCAGGGGCTTCATTGTCAGGGAATATATATTACCGTGATAAGGAGTTGTTTAGGGGTGTATTGAGTAGCAATGGTCATGCAGTAACAATAAATTGCAAAAGGAATCACAGAACTGCATTTATTTAGCTGAAAATTAAGTAATTCGTATATTATGTAAATAACAAGCATTTAACACCCGGTATATAGACCGTAATTAGACTTAAGCGATGCAAGGAAACAAATCTTACAATAATAGAACGTGTATTTAGCAGAAAAAATATTTAATTTATACATTATGTAAATAGCAAGCATTTAACACTCTGTATATAGACCGTTATTAATTTTAAGTAATGCTAGTAAGAATATCTTTCAACAATAGAACGCGTATTCAGAAGAAACAATAGTACATGTAACTAAACACGCGTTGAGAAGTGTCTAATGAGTTATAAAACAAATACGAAGATAAAAAATAAAACCTAACAAAGCTTTATGCGATTACGCTGAAATAATAAACATTGTTGATAAGAGAACGCAGCTTCAAACACGTATAAAAATACATAAACGAAAATAGCATTGAAGTTACATCATTTATTTTGTTCAATTATCCAAAAGGCGATATTTATTCAAAATAATAAAGTTGAACGTCTGGCAAAGATAACAATGTATCAATAGCAAATAAACCTTACACAGAAACCCAAAGAAATTACATCAGAAACAACTTCTGAATGCGGGGAATATTAAAGATCTGGTTGGTTGAGATATCTGCAAAACTGCTTGAAAACCCCGCCCACATGTAAGTGGGATGAGCCTATATGAAACACAGAAATGATAACACAAGTTAGTTTACAACTCATGCAGACGAAGCTGCGTCACTGTTAACTAGAAAGTCACGCGTAAGTTAATATTTAGTAGAATATCAAGTGTATGTTACAGTGACAAGAGAGCAACGATTACGAAGACTTCTTTTGCCGTTTAACGGCTTTGAATTGGTGGTACATTTCTGAATACTTCAAATCTGTAATATAACATTTTAAATCTATGGTACATTTCTGAATATTTCGAATGTGTGGTGTATTTCTGAACATTTCAAGTTGCAATAATTCAAGTATGCGTCGATAAGATTAATTCAAATCTGGTTCAATATAATATTTCAAATCAGCGTCGACAATTATATTTTTGGTACAATTCTGGTACAATTTTGATTAGCGTCGAAAGCAATTAAGAGAAGAGATTCAAGGCATATAAAATAAAGAAGCACGAAGTAATTTATGAAAAACGAGGGGTAACTGTACTCAAATACTGTTTCAACTAAACAGAGCAGTGATAGACGAATGAGGACAACAAAAGGGTGTTGATCCACAAACCGAACAACCTGTAGCAGGTCAGATCTATTTAATTTTAAGATATTTTTCTATTTAAATTTCAATACTGAATTTATTCAATTTATATAAAAGTTGTGATGAAGTCGACAACAAACATTGCATACGTTAAACTTACGTATTTCAGTATAGAGAGGTCTAGAACGTTCCAGGTTTCTTTGGTAAAAAGGTAGTTTTTTGGTGACTTTAGATTGAATTCAAAGCATATAAGTTTTGGGATAAATGATACATATGATATTGATTGATTGAAGGGTGTATTTGAATATTTTTCAAAATTGTAAATGATATTTCTTTTCATTATATGAAACTAATTGACTTCGTATTATCAATTCAAACAAATAAGTAATCATAAAGAGGTGGAGAAGAGAAAAATTGATCATCGTAACGTTTTGCAATCTGTGTAAATTAAAAAAGGCTAGCCGTGGCATAATAATAAAATTAGTAAGATTAAATTTGAAGTGAGAACACAGAGCGGTGGAGTTAAGTAAAAACGTCAAAACACCGAGTACGGCGTTATCATATCAATATATATATATATATATATATATATATATATATATATATATTGCTGTGATAAGGGGTTCATATCCGACATTGTCAAGTTTTTGACTGTCAGTTATAGACAGGAAGCAACGCTCAAAATTACGACCATAAGCCAGATATTAAATATATAAATATTTTAGGTAGTGTTTAATACGAGGTAAGTTGATAAATATCAACGTATTACATGTAACATAAATGTAAGAGACTGCCCTTACATTTATGTTACAGATGGGGTTCTTTTATTACATTAACAACGCTTGTGGAGCTGCAATTACTCACCAATTGATACGATGTAATAATCTAAATAAGAAAATAGCATCACTAAGAAATAGAAGGATATTTTTACTGGAATGTAAAAGGAAAAAGCTTGTGCCAGCACATCTACAACATATTCAAAGCAATGTCAACAACCTATACCACTTACAAAGCCTGAAACAACGCAGGAAATTGAACCAATTTAACAACAGGTTAGTACTTAGATTAATGGGAATGGAGATATCACAGACAAATCGTTAAATAAGATATTGCATGAACGAAATTAGAACTGTAAAAAATCATTGTCTAACTATATTACCCGAATACATGGTAATAGAATATGATTTTAGACAGTTTATATCATTACAAAATCTGTTTCAAAAAATTAAGAATGAAAATATAAAAAGAATCAGCAGACTCTAAACAATAAAAAAGAAACCCATTTCAACATATAAAAAAATGGTTCAGAAATATTTCTACCGTAGAACTATCATCTACGGTCAAAGCTGTGCTATTTATAGGACCTAAATTTAGTATAAGTACTACAAAAAGAGACATCGATTTAGAAACATTAATACCAGAAATTGAAAACGCTATCGATAATAGATGAATCTAAAAGAGATTTGTACAGATCTAAAATTACTGCTATAATAACCAATCATATCCATAACTACAATGACATACCTCATGATTTACACAGAATGATTTACAAAACTAAAATGTTTTTCAAACAACATGCCAATCTTCTAGTCCTTCAAGGGGACAAAGGTAATGTCACGGTAGTCATGGAAAAAGCAGATTATATAGAAACAATGAACGTAATCCTACAGGACACTAATAATTTTAAAAACTAAATAGGGATCCAACCCAGACAATAGAAAAAAAGAGTAACAACTATATTACAGAACAATCTGGTCACTTGAATAAACAAGAATCTAAACTAGCCAAACAATACAACTCGGAAGCACCGAAATTATACGGGAACCCACAAATTCATAAACAAGGGTATCCCATGAGACCTATCGTGGCAGATGTACAAGGACCAACTAATAACATTGCAAACATTATGGCGGATACTTTAAAATGTGCTTATAATAAAAACAACCGATATTACATCAAAGACTCTTTTGACTTTGCTGAAATAATCAATAATTTTGAAGTACCTGAGGGTTTTAAAGTGATTTCCTTAGATGTTAATTTATTTGGGAACATTTCAAAAGAAGTAGTGATAAAAGTGTTAGATAAAAATTGAGACTTAATAAAAAAGGATTTTTAAGGGAAGTAAAGTATTATTTGGAAACATTATAAAATTTATTATGGATAACAATTTCTTCGTCTTCAATGAAGGATTGTTTATACAAGTGTTCGGTTGTGCAATGGGGTCTAAACTAAGACCAATCTTAGCCCAATATGTTATGAATGACTTATTGGACCCTAACCTACCAAATCTGAGTTTTCAAGTACCGTTCATCAAAAAGTATGTCGATGACCTAATCCTAACTGTTCCCAGCGAAGGAGGCAATCAAGAAATACTTACTATTATAAACAATTATGATAAATATCATCAGTTTACAACTGAAGAAGAAAACAACAACAGTGTACCGTTCTTAGACACCGATAATAAGGGGGAAAAACACAAATAAGCTTGACTCGTACCATAAGTCTACAGCATCTAATAGATACATACATTATGATTCAGATCACACTAATAAAATGAAAATTAATTTAATAAAACAAATGAGAAATAGAATTCCAAAAATCTCACACTCAGATTACCAAACAAAAAATTCAAAACAGTTAAAATGCATAATGTTAAAAAATGGCTACCCGAACAAAATAATCCAGAACGTACTCCAAGAAAATAACACAACACTCAGAGCAGAACAACCGGCCCCAAAACAACAAGAAGCCAAATTTATAGTTTTACCGCATATCACAGGACTATCAAACAAGATTGGCAAAGTGTTTCAAGAAGATGTACGAATAGCATACAAATATAACCATAATATTGGATCACTATTTTACAGTAAATTAAAACGCAGAACACCAAAGCTACATCAGTCAAATTTGGTATACCAGCTAACTTGCAACTGTGATAAAAAATATAATGGTCATACTAGCACCCTATTAAAACAACGTTTGTCAGGTCACAAAAGTGATACTCATACAAATAAAAATCGCTGCGCATTAGTAGAGCATATTTTGAGTAATCTTGATCATACGATTGATTGGAATAACCCAAAAATCCTAGCAAAACAAACGAATTACAACAAAAGATTAATTCTAGAAATGTACCATATACGTAAACAGATAGCCGAAATCAATAAAAAAACGGACACCCAACAACTAAGTAGCAATTACACCTACCTATTACATTTACAAGATCATCGAAACGAACGAAATAGTAACCATTAACCAACGAGAGAATCGGAACATACTCGATATATAGAACGATTGACAAGTTTCACTATCAGTCTTAATCACCTGACATATATAATAACGTAATTATTCAGACCAAAAATTGCATCTTATTTAATATCCTTTTCAATCCAATCCGGCACGAGGTTAACACCAACCTGCTCTACAAATAACGAAAGAGTTATATATTTGATCTCTGATGAAGTTGTCCAACAGACGACAAAAACGTGGAAGATTTATAAAGCATTAATAAAAATAATGTTATAAATTTGTTTGATTATTAACATAATAATAAGGTCGACATTCACTTATAAAATCTAAGTACTATATATTGCCGTGAATATACTCTTCAGATTGGTGGTCAATTTTTATTGCTGTGATATAGCTCCTTTAATATCCTACAATTCTTTGAATTTATTTCCTCGGCTAGCTCAATCTATCAAACACAGAATGCCCTACTTCACAACAATAACGATTGTTTCTTTCTCTCACATATCTGTTAAAATAATTTAAATGAAGCAATCCAAAAATTACACAATAATGATTTATAATATGTACAGTTGTAACATATCTTTTATGATAGACCACGCGACCCTCACCTGTTGGGAATATACGCTGCGCAGTGACGTGCCGTGTGCTATCGGTAATATCGGGGAGTATCGGTTAAGCCTTTGAGGCGTGATGAAGCGACTCTTGCGTGCTCGCGTTTTCGGGTATGAGTCGGCTTCTTTTGTATATTAAGATACCAAACAAACTATTATTGTTCATTGCTTTTGTATAAAGTGTATAGTTTGTTACAATGTGTAAACACTCACTTAAGTTTTATATGTTTATCGGTTGAGTTTCATTAATTAAAAATAGTTACTACGTGAGCGCTTTATTTTAAAGATGACCGAAGCATACCCCTGAGATTATCATAAAGCTAGCCGAATAAATAATCTACCGCGCCCCTAATTAATAAAAACCCTCACACAGTTTTATATCAATGATTTGTTCAACATTCAAAAATTTAGCCCCTGAATAAAATATTAACATTTGTCTTTCCCCACCAAATTTATATATCCTGAAAGCCAGCAAAAATATCTTTGTAATTACTCTTAAATACCCTTTGAACGTTCAAACGATGCTTTATCTATTTTCAAAATCTCAAATGACCCTTTTGTTGATCCTTACAGATATTTGATATATTTAAAATATTAAAATTGAAAACTGTCTTTTTTTACAAATAATAAATAAGGTCTCTAACCTGTGTTTTCCTTGCTTAAAACTGCCTCTAAATATCGGTGGTCAGCTCCCCTTGATTGTCACAGCTTGACTTGTTTCAGTTGTTGGCCAGAATGATTTAATAATGGTTGCTTGAATTTTTCCCCTCGGATTTCTAGAGTAACTTTGAGTATCTTGTAGTCCAATTTAAGTACTTTCAGGTTTTATAATATTTTTCAGAGTATATTTAGACATTTAATTAAGCAGGTTAATTAGACGTATAATTGGACGTATACTTGAAGCCCTAAGTTATTAAATATTAGAATAAAATTCAATTAAGAGTTTACCTTACGTTTTAAGCGTAAAACAGCTATTCCTCGTTATAAATTGGCACTTTTACTTTTCATAATGTTTAATAATTTAGCACTCCAATTATACGTCTAACTATACGTCTAATTAACCATCTAATTAAAAAGCAAAATATATGTCCAATTAAGCATTTTAATATACGTCTAATTAATACTTCGATAATATTATAAATACTTATAAATAAGTCTACGTGAAGATACTCAAATTGAACTACAACATATTCAGAGTTAATCCAGAAATCCGAGGGGAAAAATACAAGCAACCATTAATAAATCATTCTGGCCAACCAGTGAAGCAAGTCAAGCTGTAATAATCAAGGGGTGCTAACCACCAATATTCAAAGGCAGTTCCAAGCAAGGAAAACGCAGGTTAGAAATCTTATTTATTATTAGTAAAATATTTTCTATATATCAAATATCTGTAAGGGTCAACAAACAGGTCATTTGAGATTTTGAAAATAGATAAAGCATCGTTTGAACGTTCAAAAATTACTTAAAAGTAATTAAAGATATTTTTGCTGGCTTTCAGAAAATATAAATTTGGTGGGAAAAGATAAACGTTAATATTTTATTCAGGGGCTAATTTTTGAATGTTGAACAAATCATTGATATAAAACTACATATTATCGATTATTATATAGTGTAATTTTTTGATTGCTTCATTTACTTTAATACACGGGTGATAGAAAGAAAAAAGGTTTAAACAATCTTTATTGTTGTGAAGTAGGGCATTCTGTGTTTGATAGATTGAGCTAGCCGAGGAAGGAATTTTAAGGAATTATAGGATACTAAAGGGGCATATTACAGCAATAAAGATGACGCCCGACATTGGGGCTTGAAATAAGGGACTATTCACAGCTAAGAAAATAGTCTACCAACGTAAGAGTAATATTCACAGCAATAAAAATAACACCCAATCGTAGGGCTTAAATGAAAAAGGGGTATATCACAGCAAAGATATATATATATATATATATATATATATATATATTGTTATGGATTCAAGGGGTTAAATTTGGGGTAAGCAATGCAATTTCAAACACCCTGTATAGAGAAAGGAACTAATTATTTACGCGCAAAATTTATTTCATTTATTTAATTTAAACGAACAAGTATTGACGTATTTTTATAATTCATGATTGAAAAGTAATAGGTCCATAAAGAAAACCAGTTTTTAAAAACAAATAGAAACGCATAATTAATTTAATTTATTTTAATTCAACGTGTAATAACATTAAGAAACACACCAGGGAATAGAAAATCAATAATCCCAAGACAAAAGGGTTCGTTGTAATAAACAAGGACGTCAATTGTATCGAATACCCTGAAATCTAAGCTCATAGAATTGTTATTTTAAACGGTCGATAATTAAGAACACCTGCATGTTTGCAAAAGTTACCTTCTTCGTATTTATATGCATAATAGAGCGGGCTTTGTAGAATATAGTTTCCAACCGACAGTTCCTTCGAATAAAAGCTAACAAAGTTTCTTAAAGAGCAGAAGGGATGCACGATCAATAATGTGCTACAGGTAAAGACGGGTAGAAAAGCATTGGTTTCAAAACGCACGTTCGTATCAACGTGGAGTCAGACGACGCGGTCAGCGATATCGATTTTATATAACTCAAATGGGGTTGGAACGCGACATCTAATATGCATAAGACAGGGATAAAAATATTACAGTGTAACGTATTTTTTTTTCTAGTTACAGTTTGTTCAATAAAATAAAAATAAAACAGCTGTATTTTAAAGCATTTAATTTGTGAATTATCATCCAATAAAAATTAATATATAATATTCGTAATAACACATAGATTCTAGAATATATATACTCTGAAGTTTGTTACCAAGCGCTGTCAAGTTGTTAGTCGGCACTTTATTCCCAACGTCCGAGAGTACAAGCCGCTTTTGCAGACGAGATAAAGTCAAAATGGCCCTGTCGAATCACATGGCTTCTAATAAAGTTAAGAAAAAGTAGAGAATAATAAATTCTTACGGTCTGGAGGTCGAGCCTAACAGCGGTTGCGTGAGCACGATTTTTGATAAGCCTCGCTCCAAGTAGTTTAGTTGATCCCGACAGGCCTGAGAATATGGAACCCCTTTGGACATCATTTGAGACATGCAATATCTTGAGGAGATATCTTCAACAACAATTTCGATAATAAACTAAAACAAATTTTTATGGCAGTAATTTAAAGCTAGGATTTATGGTTTCGTTATATTCAAATTAATACGCAGTAAAGTAAACGTCCATTCTACATGGGATCTCGATATTTCAAACTTACCGATGACTAATAACACACGGATATTACGCTGGAAATGTTCAACACCTGACGTCAAGGTCTGGCACCTGCTGTACATTTTGATGCACGTGAGTGTTTATAACTTTTCATAGCTTTGAAATTATAGTAAATTATTATGAATTATCCAACATTGTTTATTTGAGTAACGAAAATATAAAGTAGTTTTTTTAAGAAGTTAGTAACATTAACGAATAAGTATCTTGCTTGTCAGTTTGTTTGCACACGTACTCAAACAATGTATCTTATGAAATTCTGAATGACAACTTATGTCAGACAAAAAATATTGTAGATTCTGTTTTACAATCTAGACGCCATATGCTGTCTTGGTTAATTTTACATTATGTTTAAAGACTTTCAGATCTTGTAAAGGCACTTTCATTGATATATGAAATTCGCGTGTTTTTTGTAGATTACAATTAAATTAGAATATTTGCGTATTACAATCTCTATCTTTGATAATCAATTTTTGTTGTAATAATCAAGGAAGTACTTCAATGATTAAAATAAACTTATGTGTTATGGACAATTAATAAATTATATGTCTATCTAATTAAATCCTATAGAAATGATCTACTCATAGATCTTGATTTTGAATGTTAAACTTCACTAGAATTATTATGAAAAATTATGACAATGATACAAACTTAAATATTGCAGTCACATGTATATAATCAGACATTTATTCTAATAGAATTCCTTTTGTTTTTGAAAGACGTTTTATTATTCAACATTTAATAAAAAAGAAAATAGTGCAAGTCCTCCTTAAGTAAAAAGTGTGTGTAATGAAAATAAATTCCCTCAGTATATTTTAGATGCCTAAATTCTATTATTCTATTTTTGACAAATGTTTTTGAGGACACAAATGGTGTCCATGTTGTGCTTTTGCTTGTTCACAGGTAAAGCTGAGACATCTGTATGACATCTGGTGGTTGAGGTCTTGGTAAGTGTGTCCGAAAGAGTGAAATTCAAGTTTTAGGGCTATGTTAGTGGTGTTAAGATAAGGTTTCCGCATTCCCCTTATACAAGCAGTTAAATTTTGTTGGTTATTGTATTAAAAAATACGGTGGCGCTCATTAAATGTATTTTTGGTCTATTATTCACCCATAACCCAAGCTCATGATCTACCCAGAGCTAACACTCGACTAGCCGTTTATATCTTAAGAGTTTTTCTTTGTCTCAAGCCATTTACCATCCGACATTACCTTGGGCTTAAAAGAAAAAGAAGAAATTCTCGACCTTGTGATATCAGATTAAGGTTTAGAAAATTGGGAGGTTTGATTTATAGCTGATAGTCACGAGGATAAAGAACTATAAAATAACAAAAAATTTTATATAGTACAACAGGCGGAGTTTTATCACGACACATGACTGTATGATTGGTTCAAACGAGTAGTTTTACAACGGACGAACACGTGACAGGTGAATGCGATTTTTCGGATTAAATTGCGCGTCCACGGGGTAAATTTCTGGAAGCTTTAAGTCAGTTAGATTAAAATTTCCAAAAGTATTATTTTAAATTAAGTATTTCGCGTGAAGTGTGGCCTAGTGGTGGTGGTGCTTTAAGGATATAAATACTCGGAGAGAATGGGGCTGGTTCTTTTTTGATTCTTTGATTCTCTTTGTATTTTCATCGTTTTAGACTACGTATAGTAATCAACCGACGTTATGGTAGAGTCTTTGGTAAGTTGAGGCCTTGTAGTTATTAAAGGGTGTAGTGTCGAGTGAATTAAATTAACCGAGGCCCAACTAATACCATAACAAGCTAATAAATCAATAAACAAAAGGATAATGTACGTGAATTTGTATGCGGTATAATAATAATAATAATAATAATAATAAATCTTTATTTGCATCCTTTTGAATTTCACCTAAAGCAACCGCGGTTGCTTGACCAGGTGTACATCTTCATTTACAGTAGTTATAATTAATTGCAAGTTGTTTTTCATATTAAATAATCAACAGTTTATAACTTAATAGTACACAACTTAAAAATATAAACTACATAACTCATTTACTCTTTTAAACATCCTATCCTATAAAGTATACAACCATCATATAATTATAAATTCAGTTTAAATTAAGTAAAAACTTATTTATTAGAAATTAATCCACTTTTATTCCTAGAAATTACGTTGATTATTTAAATTTACATGAAAAATTCTACTACTTTATACCTACTAAGAACTTAACACTATGTTTTATGCAGCTCAACCCTCCCTTTTAGAAACTAATAAACTAATATTTTGAACCCCGCACAATAATTACAGAATAGTAGTAAATATAATTATAGATGTACTTAGTATCAATCAAAGGTTTCTGCCGATGCTTTGACTTAAGCAGAATTTAAGCAAAATTTGTAGGTCATGAGTTTTTGTACTAGCTAGCATAATGAACATTAAGCAACATCTTTAATGAGGTTTTTAATGTTTTCATACTTGAGAATCTTTTACAATCTTCTGGTAGTTCGTTAAAAAATTTTGGAACAATATAAGAAAGTGTATTTTTTCCATATGGTATGGTAATTGGTAGCAAGGCGCTTGGTTATCATCTATAAAAATTCCGGAAGATCAGAGCGCGTAGTCACGAAGCCAAGGGGTTTTGAAGGATCAGAGCGCATAATCACGAAGAAAAGGGGTTCTGGATAGCATCATCGAAGGAGATAGAGTCTTGAAGTATTTTCCAGGTAACTTACTTGTATTTTCTGTTATCTGATAAACTTGTGGAATTATTTGTGGTGTGTGAGTGAACATTGGGGTTATTTATGGTTAATATAACGTAATGGAAAAGATATGTGTACTTGACAATTATGAGGGTATTATAAATATTGAAAAAAAAGGTGTATGTAAAGCTTACGAAATTGCATTATGAATTTAAATGGGATTGTTAAGGGTACATGGGTTGTTAATTTTGTAGTAATTGTATGCAAAGTAAAAAGCATACAACAATAAACTGGGTTATTATGAGCTCACCATACTCCAGTGTGCAATAAATATAGGGTATTATTTGGGGCCCATTTACTTCTATTGTATTAAATGTGTTTGCAATTAAAATTTTAAAACAAAAACTTTACAAAAATAGCACTTATTGAGTTGTAACTAGAGTACCATACTGTACTTATCTGTGAATAATTGTTTGTAAATAGCGGTAAATAAAGATTGTATGATTGTTGTATTATTTTGTGCTTTTATTGAATGGTGTGCGAGTGTGAAGGAAGAATGGTTTTATATTTAGGTATCCGAGGAGAGGCACATCTGAGGTAGCCAGGGAAGCTGCGAAGATATTTTGAAGCAGAAATCAGGGTAAGAAATTTTTTTTGTTGTGAACCTTTTATTTTGAAAAATATTTAATGACTCACTCTCGATTCTTAAACGCTAAATCCACGATCCACTGCAATATATATATATATATATATATATATATATATATATATAAACGACATTTTATTGGCATTTTTCTTCCATCAGTACACACTTATAGTTTTTAATAGTAGAGTATAATGAAGTGAAATTTTCAGAAGCTGTGTTCGATGAAAAAATTAGATGCTAAAAGATTTAAGACATTTTTGACTTCTAACTTTGTTCTAGGATTGGTGTCAGGATTTCCTTTTGTGGTAGTTTATGCGAAGCAACTGGGATTTTCTGGATTTATGATTGGAGTAGTATATGCAATATTGCCTATTGGTAAAATGATTTTAAATCCACTGATGGGGAGCGTAGCAGATAAATACAAAAACCAAAAAACAATATTCATCATCACACAGTTGGTGAGCGCTTGCGGAATTTTTAGCTTAGTGTTCCTTCCGGCTCTTCCAAAACACCATCCAATTACATTTGTTTGTAATAGTAATGGAACGGCATTAACGATACAAAGCTCATCAAATTGCAACGAACACTTATTTACTGACGTCAAAGATGGAATAGTATCGTGCAACGTAAGTAAAAGATAACTCTATAAATTGATGACTTGCTTTTGCAGTTAAACTGCCCATTGCTGCCAGAGAAGTGGAGGGAGTTGCATAACCTTAACAATAATACATTTGAAGTACATATGCCAACAAATACATTGAAAAGTTTTGACAAACAGTTGCAACTTACTGTTAGTCACATTCTCCCAAACGATACAAAATTTACCCCATATTGCACTAACAACACAGCAATGAGCACTGAATGTAACGCGCATTGTGATCTACTGGCACTCAACGAATTGATTTCAAGACCAAAAGTTCCCGATACCGATATTTATGCTTACTACCAGTTTTGGTATCTGCTACTTTCATTTTTTACCTATATTGCCGGAAACGCACTTTGTTGTTGTATTGCAGATACTATATGTTTTCAAATCCTAGGTAAGTCGTAGCGCACATTAATTTTGGGAAAGAACTTAGTGCTGGTGACTGATTTATAAGTCGTCGAGTTCTGTATTCACATATAAGTTAAAATTAGTAAGTTATCAAGGTGGAAATTATTCATGCAGGAGTTTGATATAGCGATAGGAAATTATCAGGCATTGACAAAATAGTGATCGATCCGCTATGTCGTATCTGCTAGAACACTAAAAGATGCGAGTTCTGGTAAGGAAACTAATCTAGCTACAAATTTTCTACAATTAACTGAGTATAAGGAGGTAACGGTTAATTTAAAGGTCATCAAAAGTGATCAAGAAGTAGCGAAATGAATAGTAGGAAATGTTAAGATGTTAGAGACGTATGAGGAAATTGGGACGAAAAAGGTGGAATGATATTAAGAAATGGTATAAGTTGCTTCAAGGAGCTTTATTTAAAAAGAGTGAGGAAGACTGGTCCTAGGTATAAAATTTGTGTGCCGCAGCGGTAAGATTTTATTAATCAAAGATGCGAAAGTGGGTAAGGAAGTTAGTTGTATTATGTGGCATTTGGCAGAAGAGTAAAAATGTCAGGTTATGTTATGGGCAGATTTATTTTGCGTAGATCTTATGAAACCGCTGCCTAGGCCCAGAGGCGGCGTTACCCAACTATTAACCTTAGTTGACGCTTTCAGCCGTTTTGTAAGGTTGTATCTATTAAAGCGGGCTACGGCGATTACAATTTTATCCGTGCACTTGTTGATTATATACCAAATGTGCAGAAGTTGAGGTGTCTCGAGTAACAATCGCACGCAATTTGTTTTTAAAATTTGGGTTCGGGAGTTAAGGAAAATATGCCGAAACAAACCAACAGAGATTTAGTTTGGTTGTTGAAGATTTTTCTGTTTTGAACGTCATACTAGGATGGGCTTATGAGTTGGAGAAAGTTGAAACCTGTTTGAATGATATAGCACATGAAGGTATGCGGTATACACCGTTGTTCTTAAACAAAGTCGAGGTTTTAGATAATACACTGGAAAAGATATTGGGGTTATCAGTGAATGTTGAGGAATAGCTGGGACAATCGATTGACGTACATCGTAGGATAGTTCATAGTTAAATGTTAAACTGTGTTCGGAAGGGACACGAGAAATATTGTACGGCTTATGGGCTTATTGTTTTCGTCACCACTATGTCTTCAGTCCTGAAACTGGTTAGGTGCGCACCCTGACTGTTACCTACTCTGAGCTTACCTACACATTGCCTTGAAATTTCCATAGTCTGCATCTTTCACTATCTGCGTGCAATAGTCTAATCTAGATCTACTTCTACCTCTTTTTTTCTTATCTCTGCTTGTAATGTATCCCGCACTATTCCCCAAAAATGCCTTAGAACGTATCCAACCTTTGTATTTCTCCTATTTTTTTGTTTTCCACAGATATCTTTATTCCCCTACTATTTATATAATTTCTTTGTTATTAACTTTTTGTCAATGCTGTAATCTTCATACATCTGAAGCACAACATTCCAAAAGTCTTCCACCATTTTCTGCCTGCTTCTCCTTCGGCCCCTATTTTATAAACGTACTCTGCTGTGCTCCACACATATGCTTTCAAGAATTTTTCGTTGTTTTAGTGTTTGTTGTCTTCGAACATAGTCGCTGCTATTTCTTATTAGATATAACTCGGATCCCCTTCTATTGTTTTACAAAGCACACCCTATTTCTCCGGTATTCAGTGGTAAGTGAAGGGGGATAAGCAGCCTGCGACTACCAAGATCCCCCAATACTTGAACATTTGCCGAATTAATAGCTTTCCAATATATCCTTTCGCACAATCAACATTACTTGAAAATATTTCAAAACCAAACACCTATAGTTGTTTATAATAATGGTCAGATTTAAGTGCAATTACTTTTTTTCTCAAAAGGTTTTCCGTTTTAAAACTGGTTCGACGCGTACCTTCACTTATTTCTATTCTGAGCTAGTCTACACATTTCCCTGAAAATCCCACAACGTAGGCACAGCTCGAATCCCCATCTGTTGTTTCCTAATTATATGCCCTATTTCATCAAGATTCAGTGGTATGTGAAGGGGGTTAAGCAGATTGTGGCTACCAAGATTCCCCAATACAGACATTTGCCGCACAATTAACATTAGTTTACAACATTGTAAAACCAATACTTATGGTTCCTATAATAATCATTAGGTTTAAAGTACACTTATTCTTTTCGTCATTAGGTTCCCATCTTGGAACTGGTTGGACGCGTACCTCCATTAATTTCATTCTCAACTAGCATACATATTTCCCTAAAATTCTCACAGCCGACATCTTTCATTATCTGTATGCAGTAGTCTAACCTAGGTCTACCTCTACTTCTTTTTTTCCCATCTCTGCTTCTAATATATTCCGCACTATTCCCTCATGTCTTAGTATGTGGCCTATCATTCTATCTCTCCTATTTTTTACTGTTTCCCACATATTTCTTTCTTCCCCTACCATTTCTAGTACCTCTTTGTTCTTAACTTTGTCTGTCCATGACATCTTCGTCATACGTCTCTAGCACCACATTTCAAAGGCTTCTACTTTTTTCTTGTCTGCTTCTCCTACTGTCCAGGCTTCACAGCCATACAGTGCTGTGCTCCACACATACGTTTTAAGCAATTTTTTCCTTGTTTCTATATTTGTTGTCTTTGAACACAGTAGTTGCTTTTTTTTTAAATGTAGCACGACCTTGTGCTAACTTTTGTTTTATATCTTTTGTACTTTTCCCATCTTGCGTTATTTGGCATCCTAGATAGCAGAAATGCTTCCCCTTTTGTGAGTTCTCGTTACATATCTGTATTCTTGTTTTTGATTTCTTTTCTTGTCTTTTGTATACTAGAACTTCAGTTTTATTTTTGTTAATTTTCATACCATATCTCTCTCTTAGAACTGTCTCCATTTCACTAAGAGCAGCTCCTAACTTTTCTTTGCTAGATGCTAATACCGCTATATCATCGGCAAATCTAAGCATATCAATCTTTTATCCCTGCATATTAATTCCAAATGTCTTCCTGCATTTGGCGCCATTCACTGCCTCTTCTATGTACAAGTTAAAAATATATCGGGTATAGGGAACATCCCTGTCTCACCCCTTTCCTATTATTTACTTCTCTACTTTCTCGCTCTAATTCTATTACCGCTGTTTGCTCTTTGTATAAGCTATGTACTATCCGTTTATCCCTAAAGCTCATTCCAACCTTTTTGAGTATTTCGAACATTGTTCTCCATTTTACATTATCGAATGCTTTTTCCAGATCCATCCCTATATACACGCTTTCAACCTTCCGCCTTTTCTATTATTTTCTCCATTATCACCCTCAGAGCTAAAATAGCTTCCCGTGTTCCCCTGTTTCGCCTAAACCCAAATTTATCTTTTACTAGTATTTCTTCGGCTTGTATTTCCATTCGTCATTGTACAATTCTGGTTAATATTTTTAACACGTGTGCTGTCAGACTTGTTGCTCGAAAATCTTCACATCTATACGCGCCTCTTTTTTTGGTATAGTTACTATGATGTTACGTTTGAAATGTTTAGGTATCTCGCCTGTCTCATACATATAACCTACAAGTCGGAAGCGACATTCTGTTACTGCTTGTCCAGCGGTTTTTAGAGTTTCTGCTTGCACCTTATCTGTACCCGACGCCTTAACATTTTTCAGACCCTTTAATGCTAATTCAAACTCTTCTCTAGGTATAGTTTAACCCTAACCTTTCTTAGGTAATTGGGCGTTACCGGTGCTATGCTCTAGACTTTACTCTAAGCGGTAGAAAGCAATGGATCAGGGGTGGGAATAGATATAAAAAAAATAAACAAAATATTGAACGCCACTACATTCAGAAAAAGGGGAATGTAGAACCCAACAGTTAACTACAACGATGAGATACCTGAAATAAATTACAAGATTAAAAATATAACATATGAGGCAGCAATTTGCTCCTCCAATATATTTCAAACTAGCATGATATTGTAAGTACCTTTATATCTTCTAGTATTAACCTTTATGAAAGTATTTTATATACTCAAAGATTGTATACCTTTTTGTTTGACTATAAATGTTTGAAGTTCCTTAGAAAAGTATAATGTAGCATAATATCCTTTAAGAAATTTATAAGTTTTAACAAAAATGGAACGTATTTATAATTCAGGTATAAAAAAAATGTTTGTGCAATAATAACTTGGCTTTCTTTAAATATATATATATATATATATATATATATATATATAATGAAAATATAACTCCCTCGATTTTAAATTTCACGTTAATAATGAACCTTAACATTTGATTCTAATAAAAATGCAACAATTATTATGTCATGTAGAAATCGGATCCGTTAACTACTTACAAATGGAAGGTATAGATTTTAAATTAATCAATATAGTAAGTAAATTGAACAACGTTTCCTAATCAGATGATAAAAGAAGCAAAAATATACTTAGTCATATAAATTAAATCACTTGTATGATTTATACAAGTTACATATCTAAATAAGTTAAAGTATGGAATGTTGATAAACAAAAAAACTTTCATATAAACTCAGAGTATTAAAATGTCCCTCTTTAATCATAGTAAGAGGTGGACAATATAAAAATTTACTTGATAGCTGTTGTAGCAAGTTATGATTATTTAAGTTAGAACTAAATGTATTGATCAATATTATCTAATTAATTAATCAATGCGAAATACGCCCTGTTCCAAAGCTTTAAGTTCAGTTTAATTTTATGAAATATTCATAGCCAAATTAGGTATTATAATACCATTATTATAATGTAAACAAACATAGTTGACAAGTGGCATCTGTCGAATAAAATTAAAAATAGTACGCACCTTGAATATCCAGTTCAACACCAGTTATATCAACCAGGTATATGTATCGATTTCGTGCTGTTTACGTAGCGAATTATGGCTGTTCGAACTTTGACGAGGCCTCTTCGCAGATAATTAAACCATTTATTTAATTCAAATAAGGTGAGATCTTGCAATCTTGTACCAAGCAATTGTAGTGTGTTGAAATTACGAGCATCCCGGATAGGTGCAAGTAAATATCACGGCGATTCTTCAAAAACTAAACTAACTATCTTGAGTGTGCATCTTAAACGAATTGTAATATTAGATGTTGAACTAACGTACCGAAAAACTTCTTTGCATTGTTAACTCCCTACAGAAACATCACGTCGATCATTCTCGACACTTTATTCAATTCTCCTCTACTATCGCGATTCTCAGGTCCGAGAACGCTAAACGAGCCATGTTGGTTTGATAAGCAGCGACCTTAGACTGCTTTTCCGATTAAGAACAAGTTGACATTTACTCGACACCTTCGTCTTCGTATATTTGCAGCAGATGGCTGTGCAAATTACTAAATATTTCATAAAGATGTAAATTAGGAATGTATTTATTTATTTACATTATAAATGTAATTATGTATTTTTATTAAATCACTTAAGAATATAAATTGAATGTTGTAAACAACAACTGGATCAATTGTTGTGATATAATTATTTTGTCCTAATTTATTGACCATAGCTGATTAGATATACCAACTGTGTAATAGGTAATGTAAAGTGTGTTGCATATATTAGGGGTTATGTATGATTACATAATAAAAGTACTTATTGGGATTATTTTGGCAAACGTAACATTTGAAAATGTTACAATAGGATATACCAAGTCATCATTTTCAATGTTTGATTCTTGTTCTAATGCTTTAGTTCCTCTCCTGCATATAAATTCCCTATATATTGCTGCTTTCTCTGCATTTTCTATAATGACGTTTCCTCCCGCGTCCTTTATATTTTTGCTAAATGGTTTTGATATCCCTAAAATTCATTTTAATTAATTTGTATGCTTCGTCTGTGTTTCGTATTTCCATCTTAGTTTGTACCTCTTTGCATTATTCATCAGTATATTGTTCTTTAGCTTTCCTGAATTTGCGAATAATTTCCCATTTTATGGCTTTGTATTTCTGTTTTGTCTGATCTATTTTTGTATTTTCGTCTTTCTTCTATTAAATTCAGGATATCCGTTGTTATCCATGATTTCTTTGATTTTGTGTATACCCTAGAATATCTCTGGGCGCCATGTCTAAGCTGGATTTAATATTATTTCATTCTGTTTCTACTTCCTTAGTATAAGAAATTTTCCCGATATCTTTCAGCAATTCATTTGACTTATTTGAAATCTTTCGTGGATATCTTAATCTTTTAGCTTCTCAAAGTCAAAGTACCTTTTTCCGTTCTTCTTTTTCAGATTTTTAAATTTAAGCGAGGTCTTCATAATCACGATGTGATTAGTGTCTATATCTGCTTCTGGGTAGCTTCTATAGCCTTTTGCTTGATTTCTAAACCGTCTAACAGTAATGTAATGTATTTGATATCTCCCTATGTCCCCTGGCATCTTCCACGTGTATCGTCTTCTAGCATGATGTTGAAATAATGTATTTGTGATGGATAAGTTGTTCTTATCGCAAAATTCTACCAGCCTAATTCCCCTGTCATTTCTCGTGCCTAAACCAAATAAATCTACTATCGCTCCTTCCCTACTCTCACCTACCACTGCATTAAAATCCCCCGTAATTATTAAATTTTCATGTCCTTTTATGTATCTTTGTATGTTTTCGATATCTTTGTAGATCGTCTTTACCTCTTCCTCACTGTAGCTAGCGGTGGGCATGTAAATTTGTATTATTACTGTATTTACCGATTTAGGTTCTAATCTAACCATGAGTACTCCTTCGTTCTTTTGTAAGTAGTTTTCTACACGTCTTCCTATCTTTTTTCGCATAACTATCCCCACGCCCGAATTTCCTTTCTCTGATCCTATATGAATTACCCCGAAGCTTCCACTCCAAAAATCCCCCCGCCTCTGACCAGCGGACATCGCTCATTCCTACTATATCTAGTGCTAACGTATCAATTTCAAGTTTCAGGTTTTCTAGCTTACCTATTTGTTTCATACTTCTGGCATTGCACGCTCCGACCCGCAGAATGTTCACGGATCTTTTTTTATATTTTCGGATCACATCCTCCGAAATAGTCCCCTCCCGGAGATCGGAATGGGGGACTATTTTACCTTTTATTTTACCTATTTTTACCCCAGAGGATGCCATCATTTTTATTAACAATTTCTGTAAGCAGTGTACTTGGGAGGTAATGTGGTTGTTCCCGATGCCTTCCACATACCAATAGTGTGTCTTAGAAAGTCATACCGGTCCCATATGGTCTCTGCCATTCTAAGTACGGAAAAAGCTAATGCCCTCTTTCGGGGACCTGTTTTAGTCTGGTTCCTCACTAAAGATCCTACTAATTTGGTTAAACCTATAGTTCGTCTCTTTAGCTCATTGAAACACGCAAGCCATTCTTCCTGTTTATGGAATTAAAACTTCGTCAAGGTGCAAGTCCGTTCAGAATGGAAACCCCACAATAATTTCAGAAACACGACTGCGATGACAACAACGGTAATTACACGATATACTTATTTAAACACAAAAATAGGAAATTTCAATACAGCAATGATATAGGTAATAATATATAAAACAAAAAGGCCATAGGCTCTTACCAACAGGTTCAGGAAAAACCAAAGAATGCCTTAGCATTTCTATAATACAGAATTGATCGATAATGGGAATATAAACAAATGACTGAAGTATGTGCGTAAGAAAGCACATCGTATAGAAATTCCCTATATTCGCAACTGCGAAAACTCATTTTTTATTACAGAGGCATAGCTTGCGCTTGCTATGTGTATTCCCTTTGTACCATATCAGAGTACCAAGTATCGAGAATCAAATTGGGAAGATTTAAAGCAACTACATCACGAGAAAGAGCATCGCGTATAATTTTTAATTTTCCAGGTCTATGACGAACAGTAATTGTAAACTGTGAAATACGTAAACTCCATCTGGCTAAACGTCCAGAGGGTTGTTTTAGATTATTTAACCAGGTAAGGGCAGCACAATCGGTAATTACTTTAAATTGAGTTCCTTCGACATAACCCCTGAATTTTTCAATTTCAAAGATTTCTCCAAGAAGCTCACGTTCAGTAGCTGAATATTTCTATTCAGCAGTAGTTAATGTACGACTTGCATAAGCGATAGGGTGTTCTAAACTACCCTTTTCTTGAAATAAAATGGCATCAGTCTGAATATAAAATGTTTCTTCAAAATTAGCGGAAATTAAAATGGGAGCTGAAGTAATCAAACGTTTTATTTTATCAAAAGCTTTTTGTACTTCAATAGTCCAATCGATAGATTGTGCTTTCGTTTTATTTTTAATTAACGTAGTAATAGGAACAGAAATAGTAGATAGGTTGGGTAAAAAGATACGATAGTAAGAAATCATTCCGATTAAACGTTTAATTTTAGTGACGTTTTAAAATTAGTAATAGCATTTACTTTATCAGGGTCGGCGCGTAAATAATTTTAGTCAACAATAGACCCTAAGAATGAAAGACATGAACAGCAAAAGTTACATTTTTCCCAATTTATTTTGAAACCAGCAATGCCTAAGCAATCTGCTACTTTGTTTAAAGTTACGATATGTTCTTCAAAGGTATTTAAAATGAATAAGATATCGTCAAGGTATACAAAAGCACGTTCTTGATGTAAAATTTAACCTAATGTTCTATTCATGATACGTTGAAGTGCTTGAGGGGCATTAGATAAACCAAACGGTACGAAATTAAATTCATATAAATCTTTTCAGGTAAACAAAAAGCATTTTTCTGACGAGAGGATTGTTCTAAAGGTATTTGGTAAAAAGCTTGTTTAATATCTATAGAGAATATATATTTAGCGTTACGAAGTCTACTTAGTATAGAGTCCGTTCAGGGTAATGGATAGCTATCAGAGATTGTAACGGATTTTAACTTACGACCATCAAAACAAAAACGATGATCTACATTTTCTTTTTAACTAATAGAATAGGACTGCTCCACGGGCAGGAACTAGGAGAAATAACACCAGACTGAATCATTTTACCAATTTCCGCATATAAATGTTTTTGTAAAGCGGGGACAACGGATATTGACGTTGTTTAAAAGGTTTAAAATCGGTAGTTAAGATTTCATGCGAAACGGTCGTTACACAACCCAATTCGAAGGTAGATAATTGAAGGAATCTATTCATAGTTTTATTTAATAATATTATGTTTGCAATTCCCAAGGAAGCACATTTGTTGTTTTTAAGCTTAGCTTGCCAAGTAAAACCGAGAAAATTTAACGATAAGTTAACGAGATGACAAAAATCAACACCAAACAAAAAAGTATAAGCTAGATCTGGAACTATAAAAATTTATCTTCACGTTCGAGGGATTCTATACGTGTTTTTAATTTAACGGATCCTGTTACTTTAACGTAAGCAGAATCAGCGATAATCATGAATGTATTTTGAGGTTTTATTTATAAATTTTTATTGTGGTATCTTAATTGTGGAAAAGCTCCAGAGTTTACACGTTAAGTGCCACAATGCATTGCTAACAATAGGGTTGGTCGGGCCAAAATCATTAAAAAAGTTTCAGAATAATTAATAAAGAATTTCTAACTCATATTTCTTAAAAACAAATTCAATTTCATCAATAATAGCTATTTTAACTATTTTTAAATTGAGATGCACGTGTGCATGTTGTGGCCACAATAAGCTTTATACTTTCTCTTATGCCGAGATGCATACTTGCTTATCAAATAAAGACAAAAATATTCCTGTACAAACTTATTATCATTTTGTTGTCGACCTTACTTAAGGTCGGTTTGTCACAGCTCTAACTTCTTTTCTATTCTGTGCTAATCTAAAAAGTTCTACATATCCTTCATGATAGACCTCATAGGTTAGACAAGGACGCATGTCCAGTCTTAAACGTAGCAAAGCATTTCTAAACACAGAAGAATTAGCACACGTGGTAAATAACTTTATTGTTGTACTAAGCATTAATACAAATAAACTGAATCGTGTAAATAACGTAAAAGCCAACACAGGCTAATTATATATACATATAATAAACGATACATTCGTTATTACATAAATAATAACCGATCGCATTCACAGCGAAAACGAGTAACCAACATCACGGTAACGCGTCTAGCACTCAACTGACTGAAAGGGTGGTTCGGGTGTACCGCATACATAACGACACGACACATCAGTGGCGTGGACGGGTTTATATCTAACACTTCACAACCTAAATTTCTATTAATTTGACTAGCATAGCTTGGCCTAGGTCTTCCTATACTCTTCTATCTCTTTCTTATCTACCTGGGTTTACATAGATATAAGAAAACTTATGATTGTTAAAGAACTCCAACATGTTGACATGATTCCCATTTATAAGGAAATGAAATATTAACTGGTTATCTCGTCCAAAAAAGGAAAAGTGTTAAATTATATGTTATGGTAAGGCTTAAGCAACGAATCTCTGCCAACATGCCAGACCGCTAACTAATTGTGAGTAATGTCATGGTGACATTTAGTTAACTGATTTTTATTTATTTTTTTTGTTTTTTTCAAACTTACTTAAGGTCGGTTTGACGCAGCTTTAAATTCTTTTTTATTCTGAGCTAGTCTAGAAAGGTCTATATACCCTTTTCAACCTAAATCTCTAATAATCTGACTAATATAGCTTTGTCTAGGCCTTCCTACTATATTTTTATTTGGTAGTCTATAATATAAGACCTTACTAAATAGTCCTTCATGTCTTAACTGGTGCCCTATCATTCTATCTCTCCTGACCTTTAATTGTTTCCACATACAGGGTTTCTCGCCTATCCTTCTATAAACTTTCTCATCTGTTACTCTATCTGTCCAACTAATCTCTAACATTCTTCTATAACACCAAGTTTCAAAAGCTTCTATCTTTTTCTTATCTACCTCTTTAATTGTCCTAGTCTCACTACCGTATAATAGAACGCTCCATACGTACGATTTTAAGAAACTTTTTCTATTATCTAAACTAATGCTATTAGTTTTTCTTCTTTAGAAATATTTTTCTAGCTTGAACTATTCTTGTCACTATATCCCTTCTGCTATGTCCGTCCTTTGTAATTATACTACCTAAATAGCAAAATTCATCTACCTCCTCTAACCCGGTATTAACTATTTTTAATTTTGGTTTAGAACTACGCTGTAACTCACTTGTCATTATCTTTGTCTTTCCTGAGTTAATTCTCATAGTAGGGTTACTCTGTACTATCACATCTAAAATATTTAAAAACTCTCCTAACTCTTTTCTAGACTCTGCTATAATGGCTATACCATCTGCATAACGAAACATGTCTATTTTCTATCCCAGTACACTAATGCCTATCTTTATTCTCTCTCTAGCTAAGTTTAAAGCTTCCTCAATATAAACATTAAAAATCAAGGGAGACAGTATACAACCCTGTCTAACACCATTTCTAATCTTAGCTTCCTTTTCTATTTCATCAAATCTAATTACTACACTTTGGTATTTATATACAAACTAGTCAACAAAATCAGTTTATATTATAAGTAAGTGAATGGTTTAGTTTATGTTCGAACTTGGTTGAGAAAGGAGGTATTTGAAATGTCTTATGAAAAAGAGCAAGCCCGTTTACAAAAACTAGTGGAAGAATTTTTATCAGGCGTACGCGATAAAGACTATGCGGTCAGTAGTGATGATGAAATTAGCAGTTCTGCTTCTTAGAAAAGTATACCTATTCAAAAAAAGTCTAAAATGTTAGAAAATATGCAAAATAAAACCTTCAACGTCGCAAACTTATAATTTAAAATCTGGTAAAGTGGAAGAATCAGTTGAAAGTATTATTGCTCAGTATTGCTTACCAGATGGTGAAAATTCCTCTGATAAAGGAGAAATTATCGCGGAGGATGATGAATCCTTGTCATGGAAAAATGCAGATGGCAAAAAGTTTAAAAACATAGAATTTAGTTGTCAAAATTTTGGAATCAAAGAACAGCTTTTTGAAATGTACGACAAAGAACCAATTGATTTTTTCAAGTTAATGGTTTCAGATGATATTATAGAGTTGATTGTATTGGAAACGAATAGATATGCACACCAAAAGTTAACTGCAGGTGGACATGGTCCGATAGCACGAATTCATAAGTGGAAAGATACCACTAGTGAGGAAATAAAGATATTTCTGGCTATTCTTCTCTGGATGGGATTGAGAGGACTATCAACTTTGCAATCATATTGGTCAAAAATACCGTTATATATAGGTCAATTACAGAATTATGTGTCTCGTAATCGTTTTGAGTTTATTATCTATATTTTTTCTGTCAATCTATCCCACAACAAATTGTGGTAGATTAACATTACCTATCGAGAATTCTTATGTATTTGTATTAAGCCCAGGGTAAGGTTTGGATGGAAATTGGCTTATAGTAAAAGAACACTCTAAAGACATTGAGCTAGCTGGGTTTTTTGGCCCACAGTCGCATGAGATTGGGTCAGTGGGTATATTTGAATTGAAAGAAACAGAATAAAGGACGCCACCTAAATTTTTTATAAAGCAAGTGACTAAATGAATTTGCTTAAAGGAAAATTTGGAAACCTATATTACCATAAACCACTTTGAATACAAAGTTTGATAGTCACTCATTTTATACTTACATCTGTTGGTCTTTTTCAAAGATCTAATGTTGAGTCGAGTGACTCTGAAACATAGTTTCTACCAACATAGACACCCTATATATATTACGGATCAATATGGATATAGTATCTTTAAATTAATTTCAATTGTGTCTACATCTTGATACTTTTTCGGATAAGTTTACTTTGCAAACACCGTACCAATTTTTGGAAAATTTAATATTATTGAAAAATGAACTAAAGTCCAATAAAATAATTCTGTACTCTCTTTAAAGAAAAGTAAGTAACATCTTGATAAATAACATTGTTAAAAAATTTTAATTCTTATGAAAATGATTTGTAAGTGAGAAATTTAATTATTGACATTTTATATTTTATAAATTAGTCATTGTAGCGCTACGCGACCTCACAATGCTTAAATATTGCTTAATAAACGTTTGGCAAATATCAACAATTATCAGATTACTTTAAATTCCAATTTACATGATATAGCTTTCAAGTGTTATAATTTAACATATTAATATTTCAATTTGTCAAAACAAGATAACTGACGAGGCATATCCACACCTGTACAATCGGTGAGATATGAAATATAAGTTGAACACGCTATTAATAAGAAATATAGGTTATGGTACTCATTGTACTTTATACTTAGCAAAGGAATTTAAAATTCAATTGACAAAGCATATATACAAGTGATATTAAGTTGCATAAAGCAACAATTTACGCAGTGGACTTTGTAACGTCCGCCTTATGTTATAACTAATACATTCTTACCGACCGCGGCAATGACCTGCAACCTTGAATCGACCTGTGCATCAGTAAAACATGCTGGTTACAAGCGACATCGGCCACATGTGGAATACAGTAGTCTACAGCTTTGCCTGCTAAACGAATTCCATAAATTGAAGTGAAGTCTCCTCCAAAATTATTACAAGACCATCCTTATTTCGGTATTAAAGTTGTACAGGATCAAAGTTGTACTTTAAAAGATGTACATTAAAAGTGGTACTTTAAAAGTTGTACGTTAAAAGTTGCACTATAATAAAATAATTAATTTCACATTCTAATTTATTTATACAAACCGTTAGCCAAGGAATTTGTACACTACATTATTACTATAGTTGTCATGGACAACTTCAACAGACTGCTCGTCTGTTACGACGTCGTCGCCAGGAAAACTTGATTTTCCTGCACATGTTGAACGTTTCCAACACGGAGCGACCTTTTAGTTCAACTACGAAATGAAAAGTGATCAACGATCGCCAATCGTTGGAACAATTTTAAAATCTTAGATACTTTAAGATGTAGGAACACGTTAACAAGTTTGTATATATATATATATATATATATATATATATATATAAATGTTATCAAAAGGATAATGTAGTTTGTATATTTTACTTGTAATTAGGATTAAAATGTGCTTTGTGAGTTTATTGATTATTAAATATGCAATAATGACCGAATGAATTATATAAATGTTGTTAGATAACAACTAAAATAACAGCTACACCGCGCTAAGGTTAATAGACAGCTTTTACCGAAAATTTATATGTTACAAGTTGCTGCTTGTTAATTTAAATTTCAACGACAATGAAATAGGTAACGACAACTTAGGTTGTACAAACTAATACCCCTTTTAAATAAATTGTTGATGAATTTTCAACAAATTATGTTACCAGGAGAACAAGTCTGTGTTGACGAAACACTTGTTCCCTTTAGGGGACGATTGTCGTTTAGGCAATATATAAAGAACAAAAACACAAATTTGATGTAAAAGTTTATAAACTGTGTTTAGATGCTGGATATACCTATGATTTACAAGTATATTGTGGAAATGATAAAGTGGGGAACAAATCAAATGCGGAGGGTGTTGTGTAAAACCTAACAAATAATTTGTTAGATGTTGGAGGTACTACTTATATTGATAACTTTGATACTAGTGTACAACTAGCGCATGCTTTATTGAATCGGAGTACATATTTGGTGGGAACTTTGAGGAAAAACAGAAAACTGAATCCAAAAGAAGTAATAAGTGCGAAATTAAAAAAAGGAGAGGTTATTGCCAGACAAAGTAACACAGGCATAATAAGCAGCAAGTGGAAAGATAAACGTGACGTACTTATGCTTAGTACTAAACACACCTCTGTTATGGTAGAAGTTCATCAAAGAGGGGATTAGTGCAAAAACCAAATTCAGTTGTTGATTACAATAAATGTAAAGGCTTTATAGATATGTATTTCTGATCAAATAAAATCCTACTCAACCGCTCTACGCAAATCAGTGAAGTGGTACAGAAACATTTGTTACGTGCCAAAATTTTGGCACTAGACATTTTAAACATAGTTTTAATATGCGGGAATTTTGCGCCATAAATTTAAAAGATTTGGTGCGCGTATTTCCGTCACTTCAGAAGTGCGTTGCGCGAGACTTCGCGTCGACGCACGTTGAGGAAGAAGAAAGTGAGAAATTTTCGGAAGACGCTTAGGACTTGCCTCTGAAACGCCAAGAAGAGTGGTTGGTCTGGTATCGCATCGTATTTTTTATTATGTAGATTCCTTTGCCTTTTTGATTATCGTTCCTCAACCCGTTCCTCAACCCGTTCCTTATCGTTACCTCTACATAGGAAGAAGACCAGCGAATTTGGACGCAACCTGGCCTAACAGCAGCCCACGACCCGAGAAATGGCGAGTCCACGGAGCCCCGCAGCCGCTAGCCTGGAGTAATTCTGGAGGAAACTTTCCCTATTCACGTGCGTACCCCTTAGGGGACTTGTAAAATTTATATATGTATATTTTGGAATTATGTATTGTAATAATTTGCATATTGTGTGACGTCATTGACAATTGGCGCGTTAATTGCAAAAATCTGAACGAAAGTTTGCATTCGTCGCTTCATTACGTTATTAGAGCAGTAAATACGATTAGAAGCAATTCATTGCATGACAGATTATTTAGCCAACTTTGTAGTGAAAATGATGAAGATTACAATCGCTTGCTGCTGCACACAGAAGTTCGTTGGCTCTCAAAAGGTACTTGTTTGAACCGTTTTTCAACTATTTGATTCAGTACTAGACTTTCTTGAAAACAGAAACGAAAAATTGCGCGAAAACCTGATTATACATAAAATGACATCGCTTATTTGACAGACTTGTTTAAAATATTTAATGAAGTCAATTTACAATTGCAAGGTGACGAATTGAATTTAATTAAAACAAAAACGTCATAGCTGCTTTTGTGGGAAAACTTCTTCTATTCAAACGAAATCTAGGAGAGGTGAATACAGCCACTTTCCCACATTATCAGCAGTCTCTGCAAAACATGAAGATTTACTTACTTACTGCCAACACTTGGACGTTCTTCATGTTGATTGTGTGGAGCGATTCCAGGATATTTTAAACATGAATATACCGGGTTGGGTTTTAGATCCTTTCGCAAATGCAGATACAGCAAAATCATCAAATTTAGAAGAGGAACTCGTAGAACTCACAACTAACGAAGAACTAAAAGTAAAATTCAGAAATGGATATCAAGAGTTCTGGCTTCAAAACCAATACCAGTTCTTTACCCTGGATTGTGGTCAAGAGTACAGATATTTTTAATTGCATTTCCTTCATCTTATTTGGCTGAGCGTGGGTTCAGTGCAGTAGCTAATTTATTGCCTAAGAAAAGGAACAGACTGCACATTACTGAACGTGGCGATTTGCGGCTGATGTTAACGAAATTGGAACCCGACATTAGCAAATTGTTAAAACTTCACCAGCCTCAACTATCTCATTAATTTTTCTTCTTAATCTTTTTTCTGTTCATTATGTATTCATATTTAAGTTTTTAATAAACAAATTTGTACTACATTTGATAGTCGTTTTAATTAAGGTTTACTTTTGCGATTTTTAATATATATACCTTGTCCAACGCTTTAGTGAACGCTTGTAATAGCAGTCAAAAGTGCAACGTTCGTATATGAGTATCTATGTATATATATATATATATATATGTATCCCCAATAGTTATTTTGCTTATATATATATATATATATATATATATATATATATATATATATATATATAGATAGATAGATACTATGCAACAATATTTTAATATTCGTTATAATGCACTATGATGAGGAGGGGCGTTGGAAGTTTTTTTCCAGTAGAGGGGCGGTGGTTCAGAAAAGGTTGGGAACCTCTGCTCTAAAGACATTGAGCTAGCTGGGTTTCTTGGCCCACGGTCGCATGAGATTGGGTCAGTGGGTATATTTGAATTGAAAGAAACAGAATAAAGGACGCCACCTAAATTTTTTATAAAGCAAGTAACTAAATGAATTTGCTTAAAGGAAAATTTGGAAACCTATATTACCATAAACCACTTTGAATACAAAGTTTGATAGTCACTCATTTTATACTTACATCTGTTGGTCTTCTTCAAAGATCTAATGTTGAGTCGGGTGACTCTGAAACATAGTTTCTACCAACATAGACACCCTATATATATTACGGATCAATATGGATATAGTATCTTTAAATTAATTTCAATTGTATCTACTTCTTGATACTTTTTCGGATAAGTTTACTTTGCAAACACCGTACCAATTTTTGGAAAATTTAATATTATTGAAAAATGAACTAAAGTCCAATAAAATAATTCTGTATTCTCTTTAAAGAAAAGTAAGTAACATCTTGATAAATAACATTGTTAAAAATTTTAATTCTTATGAAAATGATTTGTAAATGAGAAATTTAATTATTGACATTTTATATTTTATAAATTAGTCATTGTAGCGCTACGCGACCTCACAATGTTTAAATATTGCTTAATAAACGTTTGGCAAAAATCAACAATTATCAGATTACTTTAAATTCCAATTTACATGATATAGCTTTCAAGTGTTATAATTTAACATATTAATATTTCAATTTGTCAAAACAAGATAACTGACGAGGCATATCCACACCTGTACAATCGGTGAGATATGAAATATAAGTTGAACACGCTATTAATAAGAAATATAGGTTATGGTACTCATTGTACTTTATACTTAGCAAAGGAATTTAAAATTCAATTGACAAAGCATATATACAAGTGATATTAAGTTGCATAAAGCAACAATTTACGCAGTGGACTTTGTAACGTCCGCCTTATGTTATAACTAATACATTCTTACCGACCGCGGCAATGACCTGCAACCTTGAATCGACCTGTGCATCAGTAAAACATGCTGGTTACAAGCGACATCGGCCACATGTGGAATACAGTAGTCTACAGCTTTGCCTGCTAAACGAATTCCATAAATTGAAGTGAAGTCTCCTCCAAAATTATTACAAGACCATCCTTATTTCGGTATTAAAGTTGTACAGGATCAAAGTTGTACTTTAAAAGATGTACATTAAAAGTGGTACTTTAAAAGTTGTACGTTAAAAGTTGCACTATAATAAAATAATTAATTTCACATTCTAATTTATTTATACAAACCGTTAGCCAAGGAATTTGTACACTACATTATTACTATAGTTGTCATGGACAACTTCAACAGACTGCTCGTCTGTTACGACGTCGTCGCCAGGAAAACTTGATTTTCCTGCACATGTTGAACGTTTCCAACACGGAGCGACCTTTTAGTTCAACTACGAAATGAAAAGTGATCAACGATCGCCAATCGTTGGAACAATTTTAAAATCTTAGATACTTTAAGATGTAGGAACACGTTAACAAGTTTGTATATATATATATATATATATATATATATATATATATATAAATGTTATCAAAAGGATAATGTAGTTTGTATATTTTACTTGTAATTAGGATTAAAATGTGCTTTGTGAGTTTATTGATTATTAAATATGCAATAATGACCGAATGAATTATATAAATGTTGTTAGATAACAACTAAAATAACAGCTACACCGCGCTAAGGTTAATAGACAGCTTTTACCGAAAATTTATATGTTACAAGTTGCTGCTTGTTAATTTAAATTTCAACGACAATGAAATAGGTAACGACAACTTAGGTTGTACAAACTAATACCCTTTTAAATAAATTGTTGATGAATTTTCAACAAATTATGTTACCAGGAGAACAAGTCTGTGTTGACGAAACACTTGTTCCCTTTAGGGACGATTGTCGTTTAGGCAATATATAAAGAACAAAACACAAATTTGATGTAAAAGTTTATAAACTGTGTTTAGATGCTGGATATACCTATGATTTACAAGTATATTGTGGAAATGATAAAGTGGGGAACAAATCAAATGCGGAGGGTGTTGTGTAAAACCTAACAAATAATTTGTTAGATGTTGGAGGTACTACTTATATTGATAACTTTGATACTAGTGTACAACTAGCGCATGCTTTATTGAATCGGAGTACATATTTGGTGGGAACTTTGAGGAAAAACAGAAAACTGAATCCAAAAGAAGTAATAAGTGCGAAATTAAAAAAAGGAGAGGTTATTGCCAGACAAAGTAACACAGGCATAATAAGCAGCAAGTGGAAAGATAAACGTGACGTACTTATGCTTAGTACTAAACACACCTCTGTTATGGTAGAAGTTCATCAAAGAGGGGATTAGTGCAAAAACCAAATTCAGTTGTTGATTACAATAAATGTAAAGGCTTTATAGATATGTATTTCTGATCAAATAAAATCCTACTCAACCGCTCTACGCAAATCAGTGAAGTGGTACAGAAACATTTGTTACGTGCCAAAAATTTTGGCACTAGACATTTTTAAACATAGTTTTAATATGCGGGAATTTTGCGCCATAAATTTAAAAGATTTGGTGCGCGTATTTCCGTCACTTCAGAAGTGCGTTGCGCGAGACTTCGCGTCGACGCACGTTGAGGGAAGAAGAAAGTGAGAAATTTTCGGAAGACGCTTAAGGACTTGCCTCTGAAACGCCAAGAAGAGTGGTTGGTCTGGTATCGCATCGTATTTTTTTATTATGTAGATTCCCTTTGCCTTTTTTGATTATCGTTCCTCAACCCGTTCCTCAACCCGTTCCTTATCGTTACCTCTACATAGGAAGAAGACCAGCGAATTTGGACGCAACCTGGCCTAACAGCAGCCCACGACCCGAGAAATGGCGAGTCCACGGAGCCCCGCAGCCGCTAGCCTGGAGTAATTCTGGAGGAAACTTTCCCTATTCACGTGCGTACCCCTTAGGGGACTTGTAAAATTTATATATGTATATTTTGGAATTATGTATTGTAATAATTTGCATATTGTGTGACGTCATTGACAATTGGCGCGTTAATTTCCACATTAGGTAATAACGTTACCAACTGTCTTTTGTGTCGCATGTGCCGCGTCGACGGGGCTATAATAATGACGCCTTCAACGTGTGTGGTTGTGAGATAAAGGTCTTTTCTTTTGTTTTTATACTTTATAATGTATTAATTAACGATATATATATATATATATATATACATTATAGCTTTTTTATTTAAAAAAAAATATAATTTTCATTATTTTTATTATTTATTAGCTTATAAAAATTTAGAGTGGTACCTCTGAAGTTACTATATTACCTAAAGTGACATATGACAGCTGTTATGACGATTTAATATAAACCGCCATATTGACTATTGAAATTCATGGCTTATGTTTTGTAATGTTTTACTAGTTCAATTAATTTTCTTGAAACTTTAAATGTAGTGTGCTTTTTATCTTGAATTTTTTTAAATAAGTGCATAGTTTGTTTTGAATGGAATTAAAAGTGTTTTTTTAGGAGTGGTTATAATACAAGATAACCTTACTTTCGAATTTCACATGTAAGTACATTTAAATATAAACAAATACAAATATATGAATTAATTTATGCCTTATTCATTGTTCCTTATGAAAATTATCTATCTCATATTATACTAAACATAACTATTGCTTGTTTTTTGGACTTCTAAAAGTGTTTTTTAAATCGTATATAAACACTATCTTGTTTTAATACCGTTTTAAAAGTGTTTTCTAGTAATTTAGATATTTAGTTATGACTTACAAATCTTTTTTAAAGAAAACTTTGCGTTTTAAAACTGTTACCGTCATCATTTGAGTTTTTAGTATATGTCCTAAAACGTTGGATTAACGTAATCTTGTTACATTCCTTTTTTTGACCATTGCCTTGCCCTGATACCGATTAAATAACATATATAATGTATTTTTCTATAATTTTGAGTGTCTTTTTATAACTTAAATAATCAATTGCAAATTACAATTACCTACATAAACAAAAATTCCATCTCCAAATATAGATTTTTTAATCAATTGAGTTTTTGGTATGTCTTTTAAAGCGTTATATTAACCTAACCTTGATGTATTTTTTTCATTAAACACCCTCTTACCATTTTAAAAGTGTTCCTTTAGTAATTTAAATACATGTAACCTACAAATGCTTTTTTAAAGAATTTTGCTTCAAATATAGTTAACGCAATTATCTAACTATATCTATTACCTTTCAAAACACTGTAATAAACTGAATCTCTTTATATCTGCTCATTTAAACACTGTAATGTTGAAATTGTCGTTAACGCTTTATATTTAAGCTCATTTACGATGGTTGTTGATAATTTCCGCGATATCGTAAGAATATTTGAATAATATGGAATACTGTTCTCTTTATACATGTATCGTAGAATATTTCTTTTGTGTAGTGAGTATTATTTTGTCTTGATTGCATATTTTTTTAGATATATCAATATTTCAACGCAGAATTTTAAGATCTATTAAGCAAAATTTACTATCGAATTTGGTCGCCCAGCTGTATATAAGTCTAGGCAAGATCTCATCAAAGGGCCGGTCGCTCAGCTTCACGCAACTCTAGACGAGAATTTGGTTGGTAAGTTGTCGTTTTAGCAATTTGTGAATCATTTTTTTAAAAATGATGTTGAAATTTTTCTTCATTAGTTTGGGTGGAACTCAAACGAAAGCTTCCCATCCTGGTAAATATATGTTTTACAAGATATCTTTCTGTCTTTCAACAATTTTATCAGTGAATCGAGTTTGGATTACTGTTATCTCTTCATATATCGATTTAAACCTCATTAGATGGCATAAAATTATCTTTAAAATCGTTCAACCCTACGTACATCTAAAAGTTTTTCACGTTTTATATCCTTAACAATGTATCTAATGTTTTTAGTTCTCACCATAAATTAGTATCTTTAATTACTTATTCCCTCTCTTATACACATACCTTTTATACGTTTAACTTATTTACCTTAAACTTTTTGCTTCTGATTGATTTTCCTTGAACTTACCGTTAGTTATATATCGCTTTATTTTCTACACCTTCCAGTATAACTCTGTCGTTTAATTTAATTAATCCTCGAACTTTTCCTACATTAGAGTATTTTGTTTTTAGTATTTACTTGTGTGGTAATTGTCGTAACTTTGGTTGCAATAACTCATTGAATTTTTATGATTGGTTTGAGCTGATGTTAGAGTGGATGCTTTCTTCTTTGGGCTCACATAGGAGCCGCGGCCTATGCCATTGTAAGGAATAGTTCATATTCGCAGTTGCAAAAAACTAGGATTTTCTATTCCATGTGTTTTTCCTCTGAATTATTACAGTCGCCCACATTATCCGAGACTTTTATTTCTTTCTTTTCCTACTAAATCACCATAACTTATAAACATTTTTTTTCGTTGTTTTTTATTGAACTTCGTGGTGAGGTGCTATCGCTTCTTATGGATATCTTATCAAATTTTCGGTGTTTTAGCATATTGGGACAGTGTGTCTGTATTTAATTGCTTATAATTAGGCATCTTTGTGTGTTTAGGGCGTTACCGTCTTAAAAAATTACCTTGAAACAGTTTGTTTTCGTGTGATTGTATCTGTAGTGATACTTTTAAGTTGTTGTGTCAACTTTTGTCTGATTTTATTATTGTAGTGGATGCACTCGTTAGCAAAATGATTGTACTAGTTCTCTTAAGAGTCTAGTGAATTTTTTTAACTTATGATATACCTTATCTCGTCGGATTAATATCGCAGGTGGTCCTTCAGACCGATCTGTGTTTTAATAAGGACAACTCTCTACCTTCTCTCGGACGCTTGTCCAAAAACTCTACTTTTTCGTATCCTGCTGTCTCCGTTTCTGCCTTATATTTCCTTCGGTGGACCTGTTCCCGTCCCGGAACACCCGTTTACCACATAAGAGTGATTTTTCCCTCACCCCGGGCTACTGACTACATTGGCTGGTTGAATAGTGCTTTGCTATCCACCTTTTCTATCTTGTTAGCTCAATGCGAGCCCTTCCTCTATTTTTTCTACCTGGAAGTGCTTCTTATGCATTCCGAATACCTACCTCCCTCTTTCTACCGTTCCTATTTCTCTGCCTTTTCATTTCCGTCAGTCACCGTGTGGTTGCGCGGGAGGTTTTCACAGACATTACATTTGATTTTCCAATGCTCCACCCGAAGGTACTACATTGGCCAGGAAGCGAGTTTTTTTTTTTTACCTGGAAAATTTGGAATTTTGCCGAACCCTTGCTGTTCCAAGCAAGGTAAGGATCTTTAACGTGCGTGACAACACTCACACACGGGACCTCCATTTTACCTCTCATCCGAATGAGGATGTATTTTTGTGAAAAATGCTCGCCTAACATTTTTCAAGCGGACCGTGTCGGGATTCGAACCCGGGACCTTGGGCGTAGTAGTCACACACATACCACTACGCCACGGAGCCGCCGGTTTTCACAGACACCCGGACTACGTCTCTGGGAATCTTTCGTGAGGTCATACGGTGCCGCTGTCAGCGCACATGGTTGCTAACAGTGAAGGTATATATGAGTGTGTGAATGTGTGAGTGTATGTAGAAATACCGTGTGGATGTCGTGTGATTACATCACCGATATCAATTAACGCCGGGTGCAGGGATGCACTCAAATGCCTTTGCCGGTCCCTCGTGCCGTTTATTGCAAACGGGCCTGCTTCACAGGTTGCTCTTTTTAGGAGGTAAGAGAAATTCCCATATAACGGCTCCACGGAGCCACCCTATCGCTATCTTACCTATTATCTTTGATAATAACTTAAATTAATATCTTTATCTTATTTATTATCTTTGATAATAACCTTAGTTTAATATCGTTATCTTACCGATTACCGTTAGTAATAACTTTAGTTTAATATCGCATTGTCTTACCTATTATCTTTGATAATAACTAAAGCTTAATATCGTTATATTATCTATTATCTTCGATAATAACTTGAGATCTTGTTTTATCTTTTTATTTTCCTAACGTTTGATATTTATGACCAGACGTGGGAATTTTTTTTTTGAATATTAAGTGAAAAAGCTAACCTGATGTTAGAAATGTAATTTGTTAGGTTAGCAATGTAAGGATTTAGTAAGGTGGTACTTTTGATAAATTTGTTGATTCACAAGCATGTCATGGACAAGTTTTGATGTGTATTGTTTATTAAACCAGAGTACCAGTAATTAAAATTTGCTATAGTGTAGATTAACTCATTCTGATGAACATTTTTAAATTTGGGCACTTTTTTGCCAACAAGGAAATAGTTTTGATGCAACGCTCATGTGCGTTTGCACCTAGGAAACCCTAATGTTAGCTTTAGGTTAGTATATAGGTTAGGCGACTTGTCGCATTTGTTTTAGTTTAAGTAGTGTTTCATGCTACCCGACGAATTTGTGCTGTCGATTATAAATGTAGTCAAAGACAATGGGGCTACATATTCCGTTTCCTGGTAATTAGGAAGACGTGTTATCGGTCGAAAAAACCAGGTGGCGCATCAAATATACATTTTGAAGGATTTAAGTTAGGATTTATTTAGGGTAGTTAGGATTTAGATTTTAAGATGTTACTGTGCTAACAGTCTTTTTCTTTTTTTAAGTTTTTTCTTTTATGGCTTTGTCGCGATTGTTACGTGCCCAAAATTTTGGCACTAGACATTTTTTAATATAGTTTTAATATGCGGAAATTTCGCGCCATAAATTTAAAAGATTTGGTGCGCGTATTTCCGTCACTTCAGTGCGTTGCGCGAGACTTCGCGTCGACGCGCTAAGGGGGAAGAAGAAAGTGGTGAATTTCCGGAAGACGCTTAGGGACTTGCCTCTGAAACCCCAAGAAGAGTGGTTGGTCTGGTATCGTATCGTATCTTTTTATTATGTAGATTCCCTTTGCCTTTTTTGACTATCGTTCCTCAACCCGTTCCTTATCGTTACCTCTACATAGGAAGAAGACCAGCGAATTTGGACACAACCTGGCCTAACAGCAGCCCACGACCCGAGAAATGGCGAGTCCACGGAGCCCCGCAGCCGCTAGCCTGGAGTAATTCTGGAGGAAACTTTACCTATTCACGTGCGTACCCCTTAGGGGACTTGTAAAATTTATATATATATATATATATATATATATATATATATATTGGAAATATGTATTGTAATAATTTGCATATTGTGTGGCGTCATTGACAATTGGCGCGTTATTTTCCACATTAGGTAATACCGTTACAAACTGTCTTTTGTGTCGCATGTGCGGCGTCGACGGGGCTATAATAAATTGCTGTCGAATCTCTTCTAGGATCAGCAATAGTCAATGCTTATATAATAGAGGGAAGATAACGGAAAATTAGTCCCTTTTATTCATGCGGAGAAGTATTATTTTCTTAAAGTATTTCTTAACCTTCGACGTGGACCTGGTAACCTTGTTGTGAAGCGGGAAATAAATTGAGCACACCTTATCCTTTTATCACAATTTTATAATGAACCAAAATAAACATGTTCACAGTAATTTACAGATAATCGAAGGACCTTTAAATTCTTATATTCAATTCTATTGCGTGTCAACATATAGTAATTGTAAATGGAAATAATTCAATTATGAATGCTTAGATTGAGTCCACACAAACTTCTTATTATATAAATACCTGGATTACAATTCAACATTGTATTAAATCAGCACGTAAATATGTGGAACTACACATCACTATATTATTTGTGCACACAAGTTTGGAAGGAGCTTTATGAAACTCATATTTAATAGAACATCATTTAAGGAAGGAAGGACACGAAGTGAAGTTCACGTACGCCAATTTACACCCAAGATGCAAGGGTCGCCTCTACCTGCTTAGAGTGGGGTGGCTATTTCAAGGTTTCTACTCGTAACAACAAAATGTTTTACAACCTACATTTAAGTTGAGGCAAATCTCAACAGTAGATAAAAAAGTTACTAATAGTAAGATGTCTATCACAACTTTCAAAGAAGAACTGGTGTTACAAATAATTGGTTTTTCTAGCAATAGTGTTTCAGAGAAACAACACTTACCGAATGAAGACCATTATTTGGATGAAGTGTCAACATCAGCAAGAAGACGGTGTGTTGCTTGTTATGCAAGAAATTCAGTAGAAATTGACAGAAAGTTTGCCCAATCAAAGACAACTATCATTAGATATAAATGTATGCAATGCAATAAGTTTTATTGCATCAAACGTTTTTGTCAACTTCATACATACAAAACATGACAGGACCCTATTTCAAACAATAATTGCTTTTTACATTAGTTTATAATAAATTACTTTTTATTATTATCTACAATTAGAATGCAATTATATTTACAATTATTGTTTTTCTTTACCAATATTTCATTTCTGTGCTTGAGACAACAGAGATCTTAAAATTACAGGCTAAAAGTACTAGCGAGTTTGCCGGGTCATGACATAATTATATTCCATATAAAAGTACAGATATTGAGAAGCATCATTGTACCACGGGGCCCCAACATAAACTAATACATGAGATGCACCATTGCTACTCGTGGCGTTAGTATCTAGGAAATGTGAGCTGCACACTTGCTTCTCATGGCACTTAACGTGTTAATTGAATAAGAATTAGACCCAGTGTCCAACAATGCATCTACGGAAAAGGAGGCAATCGAAATTGGTAAATGTGGACGATTATCGAACGGTTTCGTTTTCAATTTTGCAGTTCCGGTATTAGAATGATAATAGGCATAAACTGTTTTTAGCCACTTAGACCATTCAGCTGAGGATGTACGTCATAATCCATTTAAAGGAATAGTGTTTGGTGGTGAAGATATGTGATTAGAAACATAATTATTGTTCTTTTGTACCAAAGGTAACGAATTAATGTGTTTTGAGTTTAATTGTGGCGATAACGGTAGTTTTGTGGGCTTGGGTATTTTTCTGCGATAAAAGGACGCTAACCCCCTGAACAAAGGTGTCCCTTCGGTAGTTTTCCGACACCTTACACTGAGAACAATTATTCTTTTAAACACTTGAGTTTCCGCAACCATAACAAAGGATATTTATGCGCCCTGTACAGTTAGTGTAATTGTGGTTACCTTTTAGACAATTCCAGCAAGAAAAAGAGCTAGTTTCGGCAACATTGGATATAGGTGAAGGAAAAGGAACGTTGCGGGAGGACTCATTACGGTAAGACACATTTGGTGACGAAGGTTTTGATGTGGGTTTTGTTAAGAGACGATATTTTTCTAAACGAAATCTTACCTCTTGTAGGGATCGGCAAAGGTCTTTAAGTTGAGTAATTGATTCGATTTTTTGTAAATCCAGGTGTTCAGAATAATAAGCATTTAAATTACCCTTTTTTTATCTAATCTATTAAATAAAGTTTGCATATCAATGATATACGAGTATAATAAAACATTTTCATCGGTATCTTAAAAACGAGTTCGAATTTGCAATCTAATTTCGTAATCATTATCAAAGGTCGAAAAATCCTGTTTCAAAAGCACTATCCGAAAAAAATTCCACCGCACTAAGAAATAATTGTTGGTCTGTGCAGTTGCGAGAAATTTTGTAATCCTCTATGCGTTTGAAAAAGAAATTAAAGAAATTTTTGAGTTGTGTCCTAAAAAAGTCAGATTTCATTCATAGATCGGATCAGATTTGGAAACGTTTATTCTTTGCATAGGTAACGGTGGGTTATTTAAGTTGGGCTTGTAACGGAAGGTTCTTAAATAAAATCTAATTTTTCCAAAACGAGACCTTCAATAAGAAATAGGTTTGACATAAGTTCATTTTGATTTTATCAAATTCATCAGGGTCAGAATTTGCATATAAGTTCAACCGTTATTTGGCATGCAATAAACGTGATTCTATTTCAGTGGAAAGGGGATTGCTAGAATAAATGATGATTTTTAGGTCTTCAATGATATCTTTTATTTCAGTCGAGTATTTATCGGGATCTATAGGATACGCATTAGAACTTTGCCATATAGAAGCGCGAAACGACGAGCGCCTCTCGTTCTGTGTGGGAGCAGGAATTATATTACGAGTTAGGAGCTCCCAACTAAGTTATTAATACTTCGAACGATACTTACAGTCAGATATGATTTATATCTTAAGTTAAACAAGTAGGTAAATTTTATATTATTATCAAAAAAGTCAAGAAAATTAGTTATTTCCATAGATAATTACCTGGAAATTTTTATTGACCTAAAATGTAAAACGAGATTAATATAGGTGAAAACAAAGGTTATGAAACGAGATTTTTTTAAATCGTAATTTTCTAGCTTTTAAGTTTAAATTAACATATAAAAAAGATAAAATATTTTTTTATATATGACGCGAATTACAGAGCACGTATTTTATTTAATGATAGGGAAAATTGTAAATAGCACATGCAAAATTTGTAAAGTTAGGTTTCCCTTTCCATACAAACAAAATTTTTGTTAATTATAGTATCTTTTACTTACATAAGTGTGAAACCGTCCTTTTTGCACACTTCCTCAAACAAATCAGGAAATTAATTTCAAAACAAACAATATTGCACAACTTTTAAAACAATGACAGCAAGCGTCAAAAGGACGTCCTTTATTTATAGGATTGCTGTCAAAATTTATTGTCTAAAAATCCAAGGAAGTGAATTTATCATATGCTATATAGAAAAATGTAGAAAATATATATATATATATATATATATATATATATATATATATATATATTAATGTGTTTGAATAATGACCTTGCAATGAGTATAATCAATATTCTTCAATGATGGGTTTAAGGTCAGCTGGTAGGATTTAAAAGTAAACTCTTTTTAAATGCCTAAATTTTCGGATTTTATTTTATCCTTGATCACAGGCTTTTCTAAAATAATGTTAACTAGGCTAAAGTTTACATAAAATAAATATAACTTACAAATTGAGAAAATAAAATTGACATCTAAATGAATGAATTTTCTATATAAAAGTTTTAGATTTTAATGCTTTTTGAAGTTGTAAAATTGTATAATTTGTAAAAGTATAAAAATGTAAAAAAAATTTTTGTTTCTAAATTGTTGGATTGTATGACTTTGTATGTGTGCCTGCAAACTTAGATTCGATCCCATCTTAGCACAGATAGTAATGGACGAATTATTAGACATAGTTATTCTACAACTACCATTTGACCCACCTTTTATAAAAAAATTTGTAGACGATTTAGTGACAGCTATTCCAAATAACAAAATCAATGAAACTTTAGAAATTTTCAATAGTTATAACAGCCATATTAAATTTACAATAGAAACTGAATCTAATAGATCGATACCATTTTTAGATACATTATTAATTAGAAACGCCCAAAATAAAATTATTTTAGATTGGTACCAGAAACCTACACACTCAAATAGGTATTTAAATTATTTTTCCTACCACCCTTTCAAAACAAAAATAAATTTTATTCTTGCATTGAAGAATAGAATTAAAAAGATATCACATCCTAATTTTTATAATAAAAATATCCAAAAGCTAAAATATATTTTAATAACTAACAATTATCCACCTTCATTAATAACGAAATTATTATATAACCCCCAAATAAATATAAATACAAACCATAACACTAATAATAATAACAATATTAATCCCGAAATTAACCATATACACAAAACACTACCACACATCGAACACCTAACTCAAAAATTAATTCAAGTCTTTAAAAATAATAATTTTAAATTTGCTAAAAAAAATATATTAACAATAAATACTCTTTTCTCAAAATTAAAAGATAAAACTCCAAAACTCCAACAAAGAAACATTGTATATCAAATTAACTGTTTAGATTGCGATAATTTATACATTGGCCAAACCTCACAATGCCTAAGTCAACGTATAACACAACATAAAAGTGAAATTAAAGTCAAACCAAATTCCTGTGCTTTATTGCCACATTTAATTACTTCTAATCACAAAATGGATTTTGAAAATCCTCAAATTTTAGAATTTGAAAAAAATAAACAGAAAAGATTGTTCTTAGAAATGTGTCATATCTTTCGAAATCAAAATGCAATAAATAAAAGAACTGATATTAATGGCTTAAGTTCGATTTATACCTATCTACTTAATTTTAAAGCAATAGTTGATAAATAGTTAATGCAAGAATTGTTAGTACATAAACACATAACTCAAGTAACACTAACATGTATATATTCACTCATTCTCTCTCTCTAACACACACACACACACACACACATACACACACTCACTCACGCACTCACACATGCACGCACACACACACACACGAACGCATACACATGCACTCACACACATGCATACACACAACACAAGCAAACATGCGCACAAACACTCCTACAAACAGAAATTCGCAGGCACACATACAAAATCATACAATCCATCAATTTAGAAACAAAAATTTTTTTGACATTTTTATACTTTTACAAATTATACAATTTTACAACTTCAAAAAGCATTAAAATCTAAAACTTTTATATAGAAAATCCATTCATTTAGATGTCAATTTTATTTTCTCAATTTGTAAGTTATATTTATTTTATGTAAACTTTAACCTAGTTAACATTATTTTAGAAAAGCCTGTGATCAAGGATAAAATAAAATCCGAAAATTTAGGCATTTAAAAAAAGTTTACTTTTAAATCCTACCAGCTGACCTTAAACCCATCATTGAAGAATATTGATTATATATATATATATATATATATATATATATATATATATCTATAAAAAAATACTATAAAAGGCTACATTAGTTAAATATATTAATTTATATAATAAATACTGTTATAGTTACTGTGTCATCCCTAACCGCCTTAAAATATTTCTAGTGTTAAGTTATGTGCAAATACTAATATACAGACTTGATGCGCACCACCCCTTATATTATGGACTGGTCTAAGTAGCGGTTGTTACGTTCTGATCCGTAAACAACCCGGGGGTCAGTAGCTCGAGAACAGTCATTGAGGGTGAAGTGCTTTGTACGTACTAAAATGTAGCGGTAAACCATAAAATGTTAATTTTCGCTTAAAGCGTTGAATTCTGTAAATAATCTATCAATTGCAATAAACTAAATATGTATATCGACGTGCATTTGTTTGAATTCATTATTTTGCAGTTCACTAAATCGAAGGAATTTCTCTGCAGCCATTTGGCCATATATCTGGGTTACTGAACCCACCGCGGTTACTTTGCCGCCTCAATAAATAGGTAGTCTACACAATCGAACTTAATACGGTTGTGCTATCTACTAATCCATGGTCCTTCGAGCCGGATTACTAGTGCTAAATTATGGATATTAATTACTTAAAAAACTAAAGTTCGAAATAAAAGCATAATATTGCGCGTCGGTCGTGGTGTACGGTAGTATAAACATCTCTCCTTCACGCACGTGTCGCTGTTGCATTCCAGAGAGCTCCATAACTTCACTAAGGGTTACTGATTCATGGACAACAGGTGGTTGGATGTTAGCAGCTGCACCAAGGTAACGTACCTGCATGCTATTTTTAAAGATTAGGATTATCGCTCATTCCTAAAACTAACAATAATTCTCTATGGAATTCAACGAAGCTTTCAGTTGTACTCACAAATTATTATTACTCTATTTAAATGAGCCTATTCGTTTAAAAGATTAATTTAATCACTATAATAAACTAGTACTAGCTATTGTTTGTATTGTCTGTCTATTTACAAACAAATTTACTAATTAACTAGTTACTGAAGGTTGAAATTTTCGCTTTAGTACTCATTCTAATATTTTGAAACTCGTGCTCTTATGCAACGTAGCTTTAAACTAAACAAAATATTTTATTTACAAATTATAGCAATTAAGTCTTCGTTTTCCGCTAAAGGTCCAAACATTAATTATTAATTTGGATATTTTGAACTATAAAAATGCCTAAGCAAATTTCAGCTAAACTATTGCTAACAAGGGCACAGTCGTTAATTAACGAGCTGGCAAATTTTGAAAAGTATTTGAACAAAATTATTGACGTTTCGCTAACCGACATTATTGCAACTAATTTAAATTTAAGACTAGATACGATTAAGCCATCAGCGGCAAAATACAGAGAAGTAAGTGTAGAGCTTACAGCTAATTCAATTGAATCTGACGATGTTATGGCTGAAGAGGAATATTTTGATAAACTTATGGAGCTTACTAGTAGAGCTATAAGTTTATTAAAACGTGCTTCTGAATCCTGCAGGGCGAGCTACTCAGAGTCTTTAACCTCGGCAGGGAGTTTGGGTGCTACTAACCCCACTAAACAAATAAATGCCAAACTACCAAAATTGAGTCTACCTAGTTTTTCAGGCGAATTTACAGAGTTCCCATCTTTTCTACAGATTTTCATGGCACTTGTACACACTAACACTAATCTAAGCGACGTAGAACGCTTTTTGCACCTGAAGGGTAGCTTGAAGGGTTCTGCAAGCGAACTGATCGCAAATATCGCTCCTACGGGAGAAAACTATCACTCGGTATTTGAACTACTTTGTAAGAGATACAATAATCCCAAACTAATTATTCAGAATCACATTAAAGCTATCTTTGAATTAAAACCTATTGCTAAAGCTAATGCTTCTGAATTACGTTGCTTGTACGATAACTTGTTTGTCAGAGCATTACAAAAATTGGAAACGTCCATCGACGAATCTGGAATGTTTATTTCACATATTGTGATGTCTAAACTAGATGACAATTCCCGAACTGAGTTGTCAAAATATAAACCCAACAATATACTAAGCCTAACTGAGATCGACGACTTTCTAAGAAATCGTTGCCAACTACTTGAAGAAATTGAACATGACAAACAAACATCTACTTGTTCCGCTTCTCCAAGAAATCAACAGCCTAAATTTAAGCCGCCAACCTATAGACAGGCATTTGTAACTACAAGTAAAGGCACTATTTCATGTCCTATGTGCAAACTAGGTTATTTCATAACACAATGTCCTGAATTTCTTCAGCTAACTGGAAAACAAAGGTATGAACAGGTTTCTAATACCGACTTGTGCAAGAACTGCCTCCGTCACTTCAAGAAATTAGCTTGCCGATCTAAGTTTGGCTGCAAGGTTTGCAACAAGCAGCACAGCACTTTATTACACTTTGACGCAAATGTGCGTGATTCTTCCACTAGAAATGGGGGTCACGCTGAAAACCCTTCCATTGAAAATGTGCTACCTACTAGTACTGCACTTTCCTGCTTCCCTGCCAACTTGCAGCAAGTTTTGCTAGCAACGGCTTCGGTAAAGGTAAAAAACATTCATAATGAATGGCAATCGGCCAGAGCTATTTTGGACTATTTTATAACGGATGAGTTAGCGAAAAAACTAGGCTTAAACCTAACTCCGACTCACACTAAAATTGTCGGGTTAAATTCAAGTTGCTCCGTCGCTAGCTCGACGGTTAACCTACTACTAACTTCTTAAACTTGCGGCTACACGGTGAATCTAGAATGTTTGACTATACCAAAAATTGCCGAAAAATTACCTCTGGTATCCTTTGATAAGGCTACGTTTGAAATTCCTAACGGCATTAAGCTTGCTGACACAAACTTCAATCAATCTCTTCCTATTGACATTCTGATTGGTGCTAGTGACTTTTACAGTTTGCTATGTGTTGGTCAAATTTCATTAGGGAAAAATAAGCCCGTCTTTCAAAAAACCCTACTTGGTTGGGTGCTGTCTGGAAACTGTCCAGCCCCCCCGCATAACACAAATATAGTCTGCGTAAATCTAGCAATTAATCGTGCCAGGCCTACCATTACGGACTTAAATAATTCTGTACAAAAATTTTGGCAGCTAGAGGACGTACAACCTCTTAGCGAGTTATCCAAACTATCTGCCGAAGAACGATTTTGCGAAAATCATTTTTCCGAGACAATAACCCGTGACGATGCTGGTCGTTTTGTGGTATCTATACCCTTTAATTCAAATTTAAGTAAACTAGGGTACTCCTGTGGTCTAGCTAAGAAAAGATTTTTCAATCTAGAAAGGAAATTCCTTTCGAATCCCAACCTCAAAACTGAATACTATAAATTCATGCAGGAATACATTTCCTTAGGTCACATGTCCAAGGTCTCGAATCATTCGAAACAGACAGACGCAACCTCAGTAGATGCTCTCGACGCTAAAATAAATATTTCTACTATACCCCCTATTATCTGCCCCATCACGCTGTAATAAAATCGAACTCGTTGACCACTAAGTTGCGAGTTGTTTTCGACGGTAGTGCACCTACGCACTCAAATATGTCGATTAATGACACCCAGCTTGTTGGCCCCGTCGTGCAGAACGACTTGTTTTCAATTTTAATACGCTTCCGTCAACACAAAATTGCACTGACGGGAGACATCGAGAAAATGTATCGCCAAATACTGGTTCGGCCTTCTGAGCGTAAATTTCAGCGCATATTTTGGCGCGACAATCCAACTTCCACGCTAGACATTTATGAACTAAACACCATTACTTACGGAACCGCTAGCGCTAGCTATCTTGCTACAAAATGTTTACATCATCTTGCTACTCTCTGTGCTAAAACTCACCCTAGGGTTTCAGCTATTTTAAAATCAGATTTTTACATGGACGATCTTATCATAAGTTTTAAAACCGTCCAAGAAATGCAATCCCTTCAAGAAGAACTTACCGCGGTCTTAGCTGGTATAGGCTTGCCCATCAGAAAATTTCTATCTAATTCCAAGGAAACGTTATCTGACCAAGGAGTACTAAGTTCTACAATATTCCGTTGGGCGAAAGAGAAACACCAAAACCCTGGGCGTTGGTTGAACTCTTTACTAGACGTTATAGTATATAACGTACAACTTAAGGCTAATACAACAAGAAACACTAAGCGTTCCATTCTATCAATGGTGTCGCAAATTTTCGACCCGCTGGGCCTTCTATCGCCCACTACCGCCATTGGAAAGCTCCTTATACAAAAACTATGGCAACTCAAAACGTCATGGGACGAAACTATTCCAGAAGACCTGGATTCCGAATGGAACAGCTTTAAAATGCAACTAAACACTCTAGAAAATTTACATATCCCTAGATGTGTAATTCCTACAAACTTCGTTTCTATAGAACTTCACGGTTTTAGTGATAGCAGTAGCTATGCCTACGGCGCTTGTATATACTTACGCGTGTCCACACCTGACGGTAATCACTATTCAAATTTACTGTGTTCCAAATCTCGCATTGCCCCTTTACAAGGAGCTACTATACCCAGGCTAGAATTATGCGCAGCTGTGCTTCTTGCGCAACTTGTGCAGAAGGTAAAATTTACTCTAACTGTTCCTATTTCAAGAGCTTACTGCTAGTCTGATTCCACTATTGTGTTGAATTGGATCAAATCTGCGCCAAATAAGTACAAGGTATTTGTGGCCAATAGAATAGCCACAATACAAGAATTAACTAACATAGACGGTTGGTATCACGTACCTTCTAAAGAAAACCCCGCGGACTTAATTTCCCGCGGCGTCTCTGTAAAACTACTATCAGACTGCGACCTGTGGTGGAAGGGTCCAAATTTTCTCATCAAAAACCAAGATGCGTGGCTTTCTCTCCCGTGTGTTGATTTCAATACTTCAATTGATGTCGAACTAAAATCAGCGTCAAATCAAGTTGTTACTCTACTGAACCTAAACACTTCTGATATATTCCAGAGATTTTCTACGTTAAGCCGGTTGCAACGCATTGTGGCATGGATGATGCGTTTTACGAAAAATTCTACACCCAAATCTATTCCAACCTATGGACCTCTAAGTACAAGGGAACTACGAGCTAGCCGAGACGTCCTTGTTGAACTTTGTCAAGCTGAGGCCTTCGGGTCTGTAATACTACAATTCAAATCCAGTCGGTCTATCAATGCTGATTCTAATATATTATCGTTAAATCCCTACCTTGACGAGGAAAATATGCTTAGGGTAGGTGGACGGTTAAAAAATTCAAACTATCCCTTTGACAAAAAACATCCTATTTTGTTACCCAAAAACCATAGACTAACCAAATTGATTTTTCGACATTTTCATGCTAGCCTTATGCATTGCGGATCGCAACAACTGCTAGCTTGCATTCGTGAGCATTACTGGCCAATAGCTGGTCTCACTACGACAAAACAAATCTGTCACTCCTGTGTTAAATGCTTCAAGGCCAATTCAATTTCATATAATCCCTTAATGGGAATCTTACCTCGTAAAAGAGTTGAATTTAATACTCCTGTGTTTTATAATGTCGGAATAGATTATGCTGGACCCATATTAATCAGAGATCGCAAAACTCGCGGAGCCAAACTTATAAAATCTTATATTTGCCTATTCATTTGTATGACAACTAAGGCCATTCATTTGGATTTGGTGACCGATTTATCAACGTCTGCCTTCTTGGCTGTTCTAAAAAGATTTATCGGCCGTAGAGGAAAGCCCAACTCAATTACTTCTGATAATACCACAAATTTTGTTGGCGCGTCCAGAGAACTAAAGCAACTTTCTCAATTTTTTACTGATAATGATACTAGGGCGGAAGTTTCCAATTTTCTGTCTACCCAAGGAATTAATTGGGAGTTTAGTACCCCTCGCTCTCCTCATCAAGGAGGCCTGTGGGAAGTCGGTATCAAATCTACCAAGACTCACCTTAAACGAGTGCTAGGTAACACCAGTTTAACCTACGAAGATTTGCAAACTGTCCTAGTGCAAATCGAGGCTACGCTGAATTCTCGCCCTCTCTAACCACTATCTAACAATCCTTCCGACATTAATCCCCTGACCCCTGGTCACTTCCTAATAGGCAAACCATTATGCCATCCTCCCCAGAATAATCTGCTTCACCTATCAGATGGAAAATTATCATTATACCAACGCATGCAAAAAATTACTCAAGACTTTTGGAAAAAATGGAGTCTACAAGTTGTCCCTGTGATGCAGCGTCGGACAAAATGGTTCAAAAACTTACCTGCACTTTTAAAGATCGGCTCGCTGGTATTAATCAAGGAAGACAACTTACCTCCACTTCAATGGTCCCTCGGTAGAGTTGTGGAACTGCATCCAGCTGCCGATGGAGTGCTACGAAATGTAACTGTGCGCGTGTCTAGTGGGAATCTGTTAAAGCGCTCAGTGCATAAGCTTTGCGTCCTACCCGATTCAAAGTGAGCTTTGTTCTAGATGTTCCTTAATTGTTACATGCATTATTTTTAACTTTAAATTTAGCAATTTGAACATTAGGTTTTATAAATTGTATATATGTTCACTAGTTAGGTACTTACTATTTTTCTATATTGCTTATCTCATTATCTTGCCAATTTAATTGTTTTTAAATCTTGGTGATTTCAAGGTGGCCGGTATGTTATAGTTACTGTGTCATCCCTAACCGCCTTAAAATATTTCTAGTGTTAAGTTATGTGCAAATACTAATATACAGACTTGATGCGCACCACCCCTTATATTATGGACTGGTCTAAGTGGCGGTTGTTACGTTCTGATCCGTAAACAACCCGGGGTCAGTAGCTCGAGAACAGTCATTGAGGGTGAAGTGCTTTGTACGTACTAAAATGTAGCGGTAAACCATAAAATGTTAATTTTCGCTTAAAGCGTTGAATTCTGTAAATAATCTATCAATCGCAATAAACTAAATATGTATATCGACGTGCATTTGTTTGAATTCATTATTTTGCAGTTCACTAAATCAAAGGAATTTCTCCGCAGCCATTTGGCCCTATATCTGGGTTACTGAACCCACCGCGGTTACTTTGCCGCCTCAATAAATAGGTAGTCTACACAATCGAACTTAATACGGTTGTGCTATCTACTAATCCAAATACTTTTACATTTTTTTCATAAAGCAGCAAACTTATTTTGTAAACAAGTTTAACAGACTTTTTCACAACACTTAGCCACTATGCTGGGCGTCAAATTATCACGCTCAATCCTTTCAGTAAATCCTCGAGCAAATGAAATAAAGTTATTAAAAACACTTACCCCGAAATTCACGTGGACGTTGATGATCTCAGGGGCGGTCCTTTCTGCTTTGTCCTGTTGTGGGTTGTAGAGTCGCTGTGCCGGCCCTTACTGGTGTAGGGCTTCACTGACGAGACGGTAAGATAGGTGGAAAGGGTGGGAATGGAACGCACTCGCGCTATCACTACCCAGTAGCGGTACAATAAGCCTGTCGGTACGATAAATCTAACTGTCCGATAGAATATAATGACCTAAGCGGCGGTCCTTGTTTTAAATCTTTTCCTCCAACCGAGATTGATGTACTTCGGCCTACGTTCGTGGGAAGATGAACTTCTTCTCATGACAGAACCCTACGGCAGCCCATGCAGTTTGCTACGTAGAATGACGTAGCCGGAAGAAAACGTAAATATACCAGGCTAACTACCAATGCGGAGAGGGGTGGGGTTCCTAGCAACACAAAAATAATACATCTCCAACGATTTTCTATTTACAAAAAAAACACAATTATAAAACTTTCTTACGAAACAGCAAAACAAAGATTAAACAAAGTCACTATGTAATAGAGCAATTTTACTCTATGGACAAATTCACTAATTGTTCCACGAAGTACGCAATTCGTAGCTTACAGGCAATAAATCTAATCAGTAACAACAAAATAACGCTTATACTTTCGCATAAGGGGATGGTTAATTAAAAGCAAACATTAAATTTAAAAACCTTTCTCGCAAGGGTTTTACCACAAGAAACATTGGCAATAAATCTAATCAGTAACACAAAAATATTAGTAATGCTGATACTTTTGTATAAGCGGATGGTTAATTAAAAGCAAACATTAAATTTAAGAACTTTTCCAGTAAGGATTTGACCAGAACAAACACTAGCGTATCTACTTTCAAATTGGGTTCAGCAATAGTAGTGTACATAATTTCAAATTGGGTTTATCCCAGCGTATGTTCGAAAAAGAAAACAGTCACATACCTGTGTCGGGATACTCATCTGGTCAGTCCTCGGAAGGGAATTGACACAGCATCGAAGCGGTAGTCAGCAACAATTATGTTACTACCATACTTGTAACGGCGGTCTACATATCCAAGCAGTTGATCTACATCAAAGAATAATCGGTCTACGGAACAAGCAAATTAGCCTCCAGCTAAGAGCTAAAAAAGGAAAATTTTACTAATATTAACGACTCAGGAACGCTTACCGATACACAAAAACGATCTACACATTTGATATAGGAGAAACGTGCATCGCTCTTAGAATAACAGATCGAGTAGTTTTTACTAGTGCATCAATGCACACGCTCTAGAACCAAATTCAAAATAACACGAGTTCGCAAAGCAAACATTCTAGTTTATTGAAGCGCGGAAACTAGAGAACCCGACCTACATCGGATAGTGCGCGAGCATTATCTCAACAAGTCGTTACTTTGCCACCGTCGAGAAAACCCATTATACACGGTCGTAATGTTTAACAAATTGAAGGTTACATAAAAACGATACGAACCATTCAATTGTAGCATAAACTTTTTGTTACGAAATAACTAAGTTCAACATGAAAATTTGTAGAAAGCGTATTTATTATTGTAAACAGGAATTTATTGAAGAGATTACAGGATAACTAATAGATGGCATTTAATTTATAGAATAAATTTTCGTTGTGAAAGCAAAAGGGGTTTGCGTTAAGGAATTTATAGACCGTGTATTTATTATTATTTAGGAAAAAACGTTTTTATTGAACAGTAGACATGGAATTTAGACCAACGGATAATGAATTAGCAACGGGCAGGGTTTTTATAAGTTTACTAAATTAATTTTCTTTTTTAACGCCAAATGGGTTTGAGTTGAAAATTAGTGTAAATAACTTATGCGTAAAATAAACGTAACAAATTGCAAAGATGAGCAACTGACGTCGAGATCCGTGTGGACGTTAATAATCCCGGGGTTTCACAACGTCAACAAAATTGCACTATTTAACGGGGATTTTTACAAATTTTAAAAAAGTACAAAATTTCTAAATTAATCAATCTAATTCCTAATAGTTTTAAAACTGAAGCGCAATAAGGTATAATTTTATTATTTAGCAAAAGTATATATTGCAGTTACTTCCGTTAAAGATGCTATATTGGCATCTTGTAGAAGAATAGTTCTAATACATAACGGTAAGAGGTTGCCTGTAAATATCTTTTATCGCTTCCAGGTGAAGAACGCCGCAAGTACGGTTTCCAAAAGATGTTTTCTTCTGTAGGATGGGGTGGTTTTGCCGTCATTGCAGGTTTTTTAATTGATGCTTATAGTGTGGACAAAACGCAGAAGAATCATACCCCTTCATTTTTAATGGCGTTTGGAATTGCGTTACTTTCTGCGCTTGTATCCTGCAAATTACATGTAAGTATATATTATATCTATTAAACATTGTAAGAAGCTAATATAAGCACGAAATCTAGTGCAATCTGATAAAGATGAATTAATCCGTACAACATTGCTTAAATATGTAGGGATTTTGATGCAATATAGTGTACAACGAAACTACGTCGATTAGAACGCATATGGGTTATCGTCCGCCTTAGCCAATATCACTGTACTCCATGCCCGTTTACCCATCAGACCGTTCAATCTCAACTTCGCGCCTACCCATCTGCTATAGACTACTCGCAACTGGCGACACGTGGTTGTCACAAAATTGAAATAAGTCAGGCGAAAACTTCTGAGCATCGAGTGCGTGAAAGCTATATGATAGCTTAGAACGTATAAGATAAATACCAGGCCAGGTCGCGCAACGGTTTTTAGTAGCGTGTAGCATCGTGTCTAGTACAATCACCCACTCTACATTGTGCGGTCTAAAATAAACGGAACTTTCTCAAAACATCACATTCTTATTGATAGCTACTGGGCTAGGAAGTGACTTTCTTTACTGACACTCTGTCAAATGCACATAAAAATTAGGCGTGTGGAAGCTGAGTTACAGCGTTGTAAGCGACACAGTGATTGTTGTATCGGTTCAAAATTGAATTTCTACCAAAGAGGCAACAGTTCTTTTTGAACTTTTAGCGAAACGCTTCAATTGATAAAACAAGTTTATGATGATGAGTGTTTATCTCGTAATAGAGAAAGTGCGAGTGGATACACGTTTTAAAGTTGTTTGTGAAGACGTAAATGATACTTAACCAACATTTCGGTAATCCAAATTTGTGATAACCAAAGACTCTTGAAAAAGAGAAAAGATATCCGCAAGCTGTAAAGTCTCTTGCATATAACCATTACATGGACGATGCAGAAGAGCAAGTAATAGAGTTAGTAAAAGGTATTAAATTTATCAATGCAAACGCCGACTTTGTAATAAGGAATTGGATAAGTAACTCCGAAAAAATTATCAGGATACTATGCGAATGCACAAAACAACGCGAAGAGAATCTTTACCAAACTGAAATGTTTCGTATGGAATGTGCTGATGCACATCGTCGGATGTCTTTATATTTTTATTACAAATTAGTAGGAAAGTTCTTCACAAAGGTATCCCACCAACAAAAGGAAATGTGCTACAAGTTCATATGATAATATTTGATCCTGTGGGCTTCATTGCTCACTTTATGATTAAATTTTAACTTCTCTACAGGAAATTTATCTTTAAAAAATAGATCGGGATGACATACTGACAGATCGCCAATACCAAAAATGGCGGGCATGGTTTGAATTGCTGCAGAACGTTGAAAAAATGGTTCCAAGATGGTATGGGTTTGTGACTAACAAAAATGAGAACGGTCTGCTTAAAATGTTCGTGGATGCCATCTTGCAATATCTAAATTACTATACTCCTTATTTCCTTAAGATGCAGCACTTCATGGCAATGTACTAAAATTGCTGAAGAAATTGATCAGTGTTCAAAAAATGCTTTAGAACTAATAACGAGAAACCATCTAGATGATAAAAGTGGTTAATAACTACCCTTCCAGTACACAAAGGTGGATTTGGCATTTGCGCAATATTATCTTTAACACTACCCGCGTGTTATCCTCTTTCTGCAACATATCACACTTAACGAGTATGATTTTACAAGTAGAACGTCTGACAACTTTTTTGAAGAAGGAGAAGCAATTAGGTTCTATAAACCTAAGATGACTTTACCAGAAGAATCAAAGTGATTTCAGAAAACTTGGGATCAATCATTGCTAGATATCGGTTGCGACCATTTACTTAAGACAGCTAAAATTCCTATTGACAAGGCTCGTCTTTATGCAACAAGAACGAAGGAATCTAGTTCTTGGTTAAATGCTATTTCAGTGGCATCGTTCGATACTCTTTTGAATAACGATTCTTTTAGAATTTTAATCAGTTTTCATCTAGAAAGAGACTTATGTGTTGAACACAAGTGTAGATCTGGATCAATAGTGTTTAAAAACGGAATTCATGGTTTGAGCTGTAAACTTAGCGCAGACCGTCAGTCACGTCATCATTCAATCAACGATATATTGAAACGTGCACTTGCCTTAGTAAAAATATCAACAATTTTTGAACCATTAGGCATTGATCGAGACGATGGCAAGAGACCAGATGGGATGTCGCTTATCCCATTGGAATGCGGTAAAGCCAGAGTTTGGGATTCACTTGGGTGAATACGGTTGCTTTATCTCATATTACAGTCACTTCAAAAAGTACTGAAGCTGCTGCTTTAACAGACGAACGATTAAAAATATTACAATATAAAATATTTAAAGTAACTATATTTTTTGCCCAGTAACCGTTGAAACCTTTGAATCTTTTGGTCAGAGCGCATCTAATTTTATATTTATACATTCTGTGGGAAAAAAATCTCAAAATAGACTTGTAACGGGCATTTTTATAGTTTAACATTTTTCGCTTCCTTTCTGTTAACGTACTTAAAAATACATCGTTTCTTTGAGATCGCTGTTTGTATAAAGGAAATACTTCAAAATAATTCAGATTTATATGCAATTTAACTCGTCGGTATTACTTTAAAGGTAGATAATTTGAAGATTGATTTTCATTAATAAATGAATTGCAAGGAAGAATTGCAAATTGGATTATTCGTGAATTACTTTCCAGCTTGTCGAAAGTGATAAGCGGCTCGTGATTAATTAGTAGATATGATGGCTGCATTCATATAAATTTAGTTCCTTATGTTATTATCGAACTGGAGATAAGAGTCGACAAGAGTTTATGGTAACAACGAGTTTATATAAACAGATTGGTAGTTGTTGTAGTTTGTTCTTCGTTCCTATTAATTACGTGAAAAAGACCGTTTCCTTGTTGCTGTACTAATTGTGTGTGTTTTGTTCTTTGTTCCTATATAGTAATGACGTTAAAAATCCTGTGTCCTGTTTGCTTTGAAAATAGTGAGAATTAATACGATCTTAATGATACGCATTGCTTTACTAATTGTGTTTTTGTGGCGTTGTCCTTTTCTTATTTGAGTAGTTCATACTTTGGATTATCCAAATACTGTGGATACTGTAGTTTCTGAATGTTCTAACCCCAAAGAATCTACAACAGATCTTTGCTTGTGCAAGTTTCGTGTTTGCGAAATATAACAGATTACCGGCTTACAAAGGTATCGGTTGAAGTTTCTCACTGCTTGTTGGGATGTTTATGTAGATAATAAACATTTGATCCCAGTTGAAATTAAACTAGTGCTACAACATATTTTGAAATTATTGCCTCAGGAAATAGAAGTAACAAGAAATTTATCAATGCTACATAGTTCCGACGCGTGATATTGTCTGCTGCTAACACCAGTGAAATACGTAGGTGTGATTAGGGTAACGTGTGATAAGTTCCATCAACACCCTCCCAGTAAAGGGTGAAGTGCTTCGTTATTGCAGGTCATCGTGAATCCCACACTTCAATTGTAGGGAAACGTTACTGAAGGACCTTTTGTAAGTTGAACAATTTTCTACTTGTTATTACTTTAAATATCAATCCGTGGCTTTGCCATATCTTTGTCGTTCTGATACCTTGTGCAATAGACTTGCATGCTATTTTAAAACAAAAAAAAAAGAAAGAAAGAACAATCAATACTACTGAATTACTCATACCAATTGTGTCTTATCTATTTATCTTTTGTTAACATTTTATCTGATTTATGTTTAATTGGTGTGTGAGGAAACGTTTCTGCTACTCCCCAATATTACCTCACTTTGTACTAAACATTTTTCTGTATTGCTTTTACCGTTGTTATATTATATAGTTTATCTAAACAGTTTCTTTTTTTACATTCTACAAAGTACTGAATAACTTAGACTTTTCATTGCTGCTATGCTTATTATTTTTTTTCAGGTTTGCTTAACTAATTAATTTTTTTGCAGGTTTTATCACTAACTCCTTACAGCCGCGTACATTGTATGTTGGTCTGCCTTCTACGACCCCCCTACTCTCCGATTGAGCCCGGTTATTTTTTCTTTGATTTTCTTTTTGTTACGCACGGCTACGAGCCAACGTAACATAACTTTGGCGCCCAACGTGGCTGCCACAAAAAAAAACGTAACAAATTTGGCGCCCAACGTGGGGCCACGAAAAAAACGTAACAGACTAACGACATTAGAGCTACCTCATTTCTAATACAATTGCAATTCAACGAGGAAATGCTGCTTGCTTTTTCGGCACACTTCCAAATGATTGTAAATAAGACGAATTACATTACTATCCAAAATAATTAACCACCTGTTTCAAAAATAAAAAATAATTCATCATAAAAATCAAAGAATTTGATGAATGAAATTTAACGAAGTGACACATAATGTCAAACCACCGAAAATAAAAACAGAAAGAGAACCAAATGTTAATAGTTCTCACGATTGAAACTGAGTTCAGTCATGAAAACCAAAATATGATCGAATGTACACACATTAATCAAACAATAAATTTATCTCAAATTAAAAAAGTTTTACAAAAAAATTACATCAATTATCACAGTAAGGAATGCAACATTTCAGATTCTAATAATTTAAAAACAGTTGATGATCAAGATGTTAACATTTGCTTATGGCAATGTCTAAACTGTGGATGCCAAACTTGCGGACGCTACAAAAATAAACTTAGATCGCGCGATTTTACCATTTCCCAATCTGATTGCCACCCATTATGTGTTAATATATCTATTTGGTCTGTGTGGTGTTATAGTTGTGATGCTGAAGTAAATATTAAATGCACTAGAAAACTATTAGTAGTCGTTAAATTTAAAAAAAAATTATCAATTCCAGCAGAGTCAAGAATAATACAAACGAGGCGAAGAATTTTAAGACAATAGAAGTAACACATACGCGAAACTTAAAAAAAATAATTCTCAAGAACACGTGGGTTAACAAGTTTAAACAACGTTTGTTTTTTTAATTACATTATGCAAATTCTTGCACAAACACCGTAGCTATTACAATTACTACACAAAACTTCTAAACCAGGACAATATTTTCAACTATCTGGTGACAAAGATGACAAAGATGCATAGATATTATATTCAATATACCGAATTTTAGAAGAATAGCAATCTTTAACACTTAATTTAATACAAACGTTACAAAAATTACGAAATCGTGGACAGAAGCATATAACCTTAATAAACTGCTTTCAAGCTTTTGAGGAAAAATACCACAATTTACGGAAAGTCAGAATTAACTAATAAATTGATTTACCAAACAAAACAGTTACAACCAGAAAATATACAATCTCAACCTATCAAATATAAAACACTACCATACATACAACAACTAACACCGTCTTTAATAAAAATATTACAAACTTCAAAAATAAAAATTTCAACTAAATATGAAAATAACATCAAACGCACTTTTACGAAAATCAAAGACAAAACTCCAAAAGCACTACAAAGCAACATCATATATAATATCCCCTGCGTTGCAACAAACAATATATAGGTCTGTCCAAACAGTGGTTGAGAAATAGAATTACACAACACAAAACGACCGAAAACTAAATAAACGCTCTTGTGCTTTATCTATTCATTTAAATGATTATCACCACCAAGCAGACTTTGGCAATACAAAAATATTGGATGTAGAAAAGCATATAAAAATAGACTATTTCTAGAAAGCTAACATATACAAAAACAGCCCAATACTATTAATTTTAAAAACCATATAGATAACTTAAACAAAAGTTACGCATTTCTACTCTTTCAATAATTTATAATAACACTACCACTTAACCTAATTAAAATAATCATAAAACCGTTATATTCACCAAACTCAGACAGTAGTACCACCCACACATATACATGGAAGTTAAAGTAAAAATTAGATATAATTATAAGTATTATTAATGTTTATAGTAGGTTATTATTATTTAACAACAATTTTTTTTTACAATGCTTTCAATTTTTATATTTTAAACTTCCAATTATAATTAACTGTTAGAAATTTAGTATTAGAACCTAGTTAGTATAGCATTTTCTATAAAAACAAAATAATGTACAAATTTCATAAGACCATATTATAATATTAACAATCATATGTTGTGAGAGTTTTTATTAATTAAAGGCGCGGTAGAGTATTTTATTCGGCTAGCATTATGATAATCCCAGGGGTAGGCTTCGCTCATCTTTAAAATAAAGCACACACGTAGTACCTATTTTTAATTAATGAAGCTCAACCGTTAAACATACAAAACTTAAATCAGTGTTTACACATTTTAACAAACTATAAACTTTATACAAAATAATGAACAATAATAGTTTGTATGGTGTCTTAATATACAAAAGAAGTCGACTCATACCCGAAACACGTGAGCACGCGAGAGTCGCTTCAAGATTCCATCGTTCATTTACATTTCCAATGCTCCACCCGAAGGTACTACATTGGCCAGGAGGCGAGTTTTTTGTTGCCTGGAAATTTAGAATTTTGCCGAACCCTTGCCGTTCCAGGCAAGGTAGGGATTTTTAACGTGCGTGACAACACTTACACACGGGACCTCTATTTAACCTCTCATCCGAACAAGGGCGCAATATTTGTGAAAAATGCTCACCTGCCATTTTTCAAGCAGTCGGCTGTGTCGGAATTTGAACCCAGGACCTTGGGATCCGTAGTCTTACGCTTACTACATTGATCCACGGCGACGCCTTCAAGATACCATCACGTCACAACGGCTTAAACAATACTGCTCAATACAACTGATAGCACACTACACGGCACGGCGCAGCGTATATTTTACGACAGTTGAGGGTCGCCTGTTCTATCATAAAAAGATATGTTACACTCTCCCCCTTTGACCTCTAAGCCGTCTCGGCGAGGGGTGAACAACAACAGAACATTTCTTTTTCTAGGTCTACCAAGTTTCCGAATTGGAACTACTGGTGGTGCATCTTCTAAACCATGGTAATCGTTAACGCTGACGAATGGTATACACCTAGGGGCACTTTAGGGTTTTCCAAATCAGCGATTTGATACGAAGTAGGCGAAACCTTTTTTATAATTACATATGGCCCATCTTTACGTGGATGCAATTTTGAAGTAACTTTTTTTAAAGCATTACTTTGAGTATGAGTGGTCACCATAACTTTATCATTTACGTTGTAATCAGGATTTGGATTTCTTTTCCTGTCAGCATATATTTGCTGACGATCCTGTTGCATTTCATGCGTTTGTTTGACTTCAATCCAGGTTCGAACCATTTTATCTAAAAAGGGCGTGATCTGCGGCACAAAATTTTCTGACTGTACCACTACGCGATGATCGTTTTTAACCTGATCTGGAGTTTTCAGCTCCCTACCAAACGTGAGATAAGCAGCGATATAACCAGTGCTTTGACTATAAACCGAATTCATAGCAAACCGAATCACAGGCAGTTTATCAACCCATAAAGCGTGGTCTTCTTTTAGAAGAATAGCCAAGCGAGCCTTTAAATCTCGGTTTTTCCTTTCCACAATATTTGCGGCAGGATGATACAATGGTATCAAATGCTGTTTAATTCCTAAACAATGGCAAACTTTTTGCATAACAGCTGATACAAATTGTGTACCGTTATCACTTGTTATTTTACAAGGTATCCCATATCTAAAGAAAACTTCATTAACAAGTACTTTAGCGCATTCCTGCGCGGTAGCACGCACTAGAGCAAATAGCTCAACCCATTTGGTACTAGGATCTTCCACAATTAAAATCCATTTCTCCCCATTAACCGATTCGGGAAGAGGTCCAAACAGATCAAGTGATAGCTCTTCAAACCTCTGATTGTACACAGGTTTTTGAACTAAACCAGCAGGTTTTTGATTACTCGCTTAGTACCGTTGGCACTCCAAGCACGACTTAACATAATCATAAATATATCGGCGCATACCAACAAAATAGTACACTTTCATAATTCTTTGTAAGGTACGTTCAGCACCGTAATGGGCAGCAGTTGGTGCATGGTGGTACTCTTTCAGAACACGGGCTCGTTCATGAGCAGGCACCACTAATTGTGCTTCACCCCCATGCTTCTCAGAATTATAATGATATAAAATACCATTAGTCATGATGTACCCACGATCGGTCCATTTTGTGAAATCATGACATGAAACGTCTTCAAACGTACGAATTATTTTAGCTAATTCTTCGTTTTTTAACTGCTCAGCACGAATGTCTGCAGCAGCTCTCGTGGGAATGTCAACTTTAACCAAGCACACATCACACGCGGTTTTGGTATCATGTCCACACGGCGGACGAGATAAACAATCGGCAATAAAATTACAACGACCTGGTATGTAATCAATCCGAATGTTATAGCTTTGGATCATCAACGCCCAACGCGCAAGTCGACCAGTAGGCGACTGTAAGCTTAACAACCACTTCAGAGGTTGATGGTCAGTAGTAACTATTACTGACGATGTGTCTAGGTAACCTCGAAATTTATTCAGGCTCCATACAACACAAAGAGCTTCGCGTTCGGTGCAATTATAATTTCTTTCAGCAGACGTCAATAATCTTGAAGCATATTCTATTGGGTGTTCATCAGGCCCTTCCCCTTGCATTAAAACAGCGCCCAAAGCGTACGCAGACGCATCAGTCCTTAAAATGCATGGTTTTGTACCATCATTTTGCTGTAAAATTGGGGCAGTAACAAGAGATTTTTTTAAAGAATCAAACGCCTTTTGATTACTTTCATTCCAAACCCATTTAACATTTTTCTTTGTGAGGTCAGAAAGAGGTTTAGAAATTTCAACAAACCCTTCAACAAAGCGTCGATACCATGAGCAAGTCTGTAGAAAAGATTGCACATCTTTGACATTGCGTGGTTTAGGCATATTAGCAATGGCAGAAGTTTTTCCTGGATCAACCTCAATTCCATTCGGTGTGATAACTTGACCTAAATATTTTATGCTTGAACAAACAAAAACACATTTTTCCCTATTGAGAGTTAACTTAAATTATTTTAACCTTTCGAAAACTTTTTCCAAATCATTAAGATGTGAGTCAAATGTTTCTGATAGTACTAGAAGATCATCCAAATATGCTAAAATCAGCATATCTCCCAGTCCACGTCTAAATATATCAACTAGCCTTTGAAAAGTAGCTGGGCCGTTTCGTAGACCAAGCGGCATTACTTTATAACGAAACATACCAAAAGGACACACGAAAGCAGTTTTATCTCGATCTGATCCGCGAACACTAATTTTATGATAACCAGATCTTAAGTCTAAAGTCGACATAAAAAATGTACGTTTTGTGGCATGTAACAAATCATCCATACGAGGCAATGGATACGAATCCGGTGTAGTAATAGCATTAAGTTTGCGGTAATCTACACAAACACGAGTTGAACCGTCTTTCTTTGGCACAAGGACCACTGGGGCGGCCCAGGGTGATTCACACTCTTCAATTACACCTTCACTAAGCATTCTAGCGATTTCTTTCCGCAGGATTTCCTTATTAGAGGGCGACATCCGGTATGGGGGGACAGCAATAGGCGGGTGATCCGCTGTTTCTATTCTGTGTTCCGTAAATGGGGTGGTCCCTCCCCCTAGTCGGAAAGTATTTTCGTTTGCTTTAAGTAAGCGGTCTAAATGAGAAACTTGGGAAGCATCAAGCATGGTTCCTTCGTTAGAATGTAACTCACTAATGGAATTTATAGCAATGTGCGGCTTGCAGTTCACTATTTCAAAATTTAACACAAATTTCCGTTTTGCGATGTCTGCAAAATTCCACGTACGGTTGGAAATGTCTAAAACAAGTTTTGCGTCCTCGAGAAAATCTATGCCAAATAAGGTCAAGTTGTTCTTAGCATGAGGTAAAACAATGAAAGATGTGTTAATGGAACGACCATTTAGAAAAACATTTACATTGGTTACTAAGATATTTTGAAACGAAGTGCTTCCGTCAGCAAGTTTAACCGTAACTTGATCTTCGTAAAATTTTTGACCTTTTGCCAACAAGGCTTTATGCAATGAGTCGCTAGCAACACTTTGTTTTGCAGCAGTATATATAATACCAGTGCCAGACAAACCTAATATTTGCATATATAAAGTAGGACGAGGGCGGGGTTTAACCAGCCTATCTTTTAAATATATACCACAGAATTCTATGGAACTTACTTCTTGCGTATTTTCTGGAGTTTTACATTTCGGACAGTTAGCGCGAATATAACCCGGGTTTCCACAACCAAAACACGAAATAGCGTTAGCACTAATTGTATTGTTTACTTGAGCAGTCTTTTTGCGAGCTAATTTACGGCAATCATCTGTTTTATGACCAAATGTCTTACAGTAACCACATCGAACATTGTGGGTTGATTTCGTATTTTTAGAAATTACTTTATCCACTGATTTATAATTTTCAGCGCGATCAATACGTTTTTCCACAAAAGTCTCTTCAATCAAACGCGCGCGTTCCAAAAGTTCAGTAAAAGAATTAACATTATCGCGAGAAATTTTCTCACGTGTCTGAATATTTAAAAGCCCATACACCATATCTAACTGTATAGCTTCACTTAAAGTGTTAACCGGTAAATTTGCTAAAATATTACGACATTAACAAACTAAAACGTCCGTCGGAATGCAAGCATCTTGCTCCCGAGATAATAATTCTCTATAAACACGATATGGAGGTTTTTTTAGGTCCAAACGTGGTACGTAATAAAGCTAAAGCATCTGACCAATTGTTTACATCAGCGTTCACTCCTTGCCACCAAGACGATGCAAATCCACATAAAAGCAAAGAAAGTCCACGAAGCGCATTAAAATCATTTACTTGCGAACAATCTTTATAAACTTCAATTGCGTCAATAAATGCGTTCACATCTGCGCCTTTTTTACCATCAAACGCGAAAGACACTGTGAAAAGTTGTCCACCGTCGCTGCTGGAGGATTAGCGTTATTAATATTAACACTACGGATGCTTTGTATTAACGCATCAAACTGTTCTTTCGACAAAGTCACAGATTCAACCGTTGAATCATTCATGTTTGTGGAAGTTTGTTTACTTCTTAAAAAATAATCGTGTGACATACGAGTTTGTAAATAAAATTACCAAAATAATTATAACCCGTAAGAACGCTTTCCAACCAAGCTGTCCGTCCAAAGGGGTTGGTTACCACAATCTCAGGTATGCTTCTGGTTGAAACAAAACGCGAGCGCGATCGCGAATACGTAGAGTGTACACGTTTACCGAACAAAATATTTTTAGAACAGCCATTAAATTAAGAAACACTACCAATTTCTTAAGGCACTGTTTATAGTTCTATCTAATACGAACATTTTTGAAAATGCTATACATACTTCAAACAAAATATAAACAAAAGCAGTTTTAAAAGCAATACAACTTAAAACAGTTAAAGCCACTGAAAGATACATAAATACCTTTTCATGTTGTATACATCCTTATCTACAAAACCAGGCAAGCAGGTATTTACAAACCAAATCCTTTATATTCCGTCTGCACCTTGATCTTGCATCAAAACACAACACTTTTAATAGTTTATCGACGAACATATGCGCCTATTTTAAATGGCTACGGGTTGGGTGACAAATTAATGTGAGAGTTTTTATTAATTAAGGGCGCGGTAGAGTATTTTATTCGGCTAGCATTACAATAATCCCAGGGGTAGGCTTCGCTCACCTTTAAAATAAAGCACACGCGTAGTAACTATTTTTAATTAATGAAGCTCAACCGTTAAACATACAAAACTTAAATGAGTGTTTACATATTTTAACAAACTATAAACTTTATACAAAATAGTGAACAATAATAGTTTGTGTGGTATCTTAATATACAAAAGAAGTCGACTCATACCCAAAACACGTGAGAAGCTAGAGAGTCGCTTTAAGATACCATCACGCCACAACGGCTTAAACAATACTGCTCAATACAACTGATAGCACACTACACGGCACGACGCAGCGTATATTTTACGACAAGTGTGGGTCGCCTGTTCTATTATAAAGAGATATGTTACAATGTCAAGTAAATGTTTAGATATAAGAAATTCTCCAAATATTGTAACCTTTAAATTAAATTTCTAAGTTTAAGGAAACATATTTTCCGAAACGTCAGTTAAAATGACATTTATATAAATATTGTATTTGGACGAAATAAACCCCACAAGATTTCAAAATATTTATATATATATATATATATATATATATATATATATATTGCTGTGGATTTACTCTAAAAATATCAGGATCGCCCCCGAGTCCCAGCGTTATTGGGCCGTCATAAATTTTTTCTAAAACTTTAATAAAAAAAAAAAATACCTCTAGAACGCCTCATTATTTCTGCACACCCCGGCTAGCTTTAAAATCTGCTTCTTCTTGGATACCTACCATCCTAAGTTCATTCTTTCTCACAAATACAGTCAAATGAAAGTACCACTCAAATAATGCAAAAAGACATACAACCTTTTTATTTACACATACTTAAAAAGTTTACCTTAGCAAGAAAATATTTACACATTTGTATATACAGTTACCATCTCAATCCTTAAACCTTTTAAAATTTCATGATTACTATTTATTTCAACAATTTTATTTTAGACGAGTAGATGGGCCCGTCGTGCAATCCTAAATTGATTTTTATTCTGGTCTATGGTGAGCTCAGTATAACTCAGTTACTCTACATACTTGTAGACATCGCATTTCTGTTTAAAATAAACCTAAAAACCCGTTTACTCCTTACAACAAAATTTTATGTCATTTGTTAACATTTTTAAATAATAAATATCAATTGTCTTTACATATATCCCTTCAAATGAGTTTTTATAGTAATAAAATACACCCCCAATAAGTCAAAACACTCAAGCACAAAATACCAACACAAATGTTTAAGCAAAAGCAAGAAATTAATTTCTTTACCTGGAGTAAGCTTCTTCCATCGTTACCTCTGAAGATGTGTTCCAAAACCCTCGTCGTTGTGTCCATACGCTTCGTTGTTATACATCGATCCAACTCATTTTCACTTCGCTATTCAAATTTCTGCAACCACCTTGCGTGTTTCTACTCCGATAATAGTCTCAACCAAGCTTAACCTTCTGTAATTACTAAACTTCACGCATACTTGTTTCAAACTTCACAATTCGCTTACCCTAGTACCATCCTTTAATTAGTTCATGGCGTGTAGTAACAGCACCTTCTATTAGCCAGCACTCACTTGTGCAAACCACACTTGTAATAAATTGTCGGTGTACGTTACTAACAGCGTTTTACACGCTTTTAATTTAGGATGTTGTATTCTAAGTCAACGAATAAGCGACGTACCAGAATCAATACAACGTAAGCGCAAGTAAGAGTAAGTAAAGTAGGAGCTTTAATACCTCTTCTAGTGTATTTGTATGATTTTGTACACCATTCAAGAACTCTGTTTCCACCGAAATGCTTATTTTTCAAACCAATTCTACAAATTTTGTACGTAACAAACTTCTACATTTGAAAATTCCCAGTCTATCGTGCTCTTACAATGAAACTCGCTCAACAACATGTGACCGACGCGAGCTTCTGAAAATTTCTTGCATTTGACCAATTATATTGCTTTCCCCCGTTTATAACGTTCAACCCGTAGCTACTTTTCCTCGTTTCACCCATATTTACTGTCTTTTTTAGAATCCCACTCAAGCAACAGAAAATCAATATTGTAGTTGACCTCCAAATCTACCGCTTACTTTAGACGAGTATTTTTAAAAACGTTTTATTATGTGCTCTCCGTCTGTTTTCCATTATGGATATTCCATTTCACTTTGCCCTTAAAGCATCTGTTATTTTAGTTGCTTGTACATCGACCGTTACAAACAATTCTACAGAATTCTATGCCAACGTACATTTAAGTTTTTTGAACTTGACATTTTAACTATCAGGTGTTTCTATGAAGCAAACTGTCCGTTTGAAATTATAATTTCGAGTTTTAAAGTTTCTTAGGATTTGTATAACGAACGTTTAGTTCAGTTAAATCGAAATATGCGTTTAAATTATTGATTTTCTGTACCCAAAAGCTCCGTTTCTCTCCGATGCGCTTGATTTAAAATATTAAAACTAATTATGCGTATCCTTGGGTTTCATGTACTCTAAAGATAGAAATACAAAAATATGTTAGTATCCGCCCGTTTTCAATGTTACAACTAATTAATTTGGCGCGTAAATAAATTGTTCCTATTTCCTATATACACAGCTGTTAAAAATTTATTATCTAGACCTATCTATTCTTCTTAACCTATAATTTCCACGACAATATATATATATATATATATATATATATATATATATATATATAATAGTAATCAGCATTTCCTGGATTTTGATCATCAAAATAATATGTAATTTATATGTATAGTATCTTTTTAGTCATTATAATAAAATAATTCGAAAATAAGGAATAAATTACATCAGTTTTTTTTTCATATTTTTTAGACGCGTTTCGGTCAGCGACCATTCTCTATTACAATTGTCTGTAATGTAAAAGTTAAGTTAATTAAAAATACTAATAAAATATTTATACAAACCAAAACTTTTCTGAGATGAGTATGATCATTAATTGTTGGATGGTATACATACTTCTTAAAGTATAAGTTTGACCACAAGTCAATATTTTCAAATGTACATTGCTAGCAAGGTAATAAATAGATAGCATGAAATTAGTATAATAAGTGTGATCACAGTGTAAAAAGTGGGAGTAACCACGAAGGTTCGATAATCAATATTCATACATATAACATGCATATTTACAATCATTCTAGCATTAACTGTGATAATTAAATATTCAAGCAATTAGGTTGTGGTAAATATTAATAAAGTCGTCTTGGTCGGTTTTTGAATTGATGGCATTTGTGTGTTAGTGTATGTGTAAAGTTTCTATTATGTTTCTTTTATTATCCTTCTGTTCTGTTCCTAAAATACTAACATTATTAAAATTAAATTGGTGGAATTTTACTATTGCGTGTGCTGCAAGCGCAGTGCTTTTCTTATTGTTCGTTTTTATGGTGTATTTGTGTTCATAAATTCGCTTGTGGATATATTGTTTTGTATTGCCAATGTATACTCCGGGGCATTCAGTGCAGTTAATTTTATATATTGTGTGCGTCTTATTTTTATGTTCTATTGGTGGCTAAAGCTTGGTAAATATATAACTTAATGCATTGTTAGGTTTGTGTACAATTTTAATGTTGTATTTATGTAGGCACTTTTTTATTTTTTCAGAAAGTCCAGGGGTATACGTGATTCCTATCTTGTGTTCTATTACATAGTTTTTATTATTAGTTCCGTTATTATAGATTTTGTGGATTTTTTTTTAATAATTGGTTTATAAAAAGATTCAGGATAATCGTTACTTTTAAGCGTAGTTTTAAATGAGTTTTATGTTTTTCTTCCTGTGCTTATTATGTGTTAACTTTATTGCTCTATCAGTTAGGTTTTCAACAATTTATATATATATATATATATATATAATTTATATATATATATATATATATATATATTTATATATATATATATATATATATATATATATATATATATATATATATATATTTTCCTATGTTACCCATTCTAATTCAATTGTTGCTTATATACTAGAATTCTAACTAGGTCATTTATTTCATTTTGTTTTAGATTTAATTCGTAGCATGATGCATTCTGGATAATGTAATAGTTATGATGGTGTCGCGTATAATGAACTAATTAACTGCAATAGTTATGATTGATGTTTATCATAAAACGTCTCCTACTTTAAGCTAATAAACGGATCCGCTACTATCTTTTCCTTTCTTATTGTAATACGTTGAGCTATTAAGCTTGCTTATCTTGTCTTTTATAGCTTTTTGATAGGCGCGCGTCCTCGGAGTCGGGGCTTATATTTGTTGATTGAAAGTAATTGACTTATTTAATTATTTTTAAAACATTTTTAATAAAATGACGTATCTTTCTATTAAATAATCGAAAATTCTAGAATTAATTTCTTTGTAATAAAATTAAAAATCATAAAGTGTTATTTTTAGCAAAAATGAATATTTTATTTTGTGTAAAATGATATATCTGCAAACGGAAATTAATTACATAATTAATTACGGCTCGCAATTGCATTACAAATACGACAAATTGATACCATTTTATGCAATTTACCTTTCAGTAAATGTAGCGTATTACGTCTTCCAAAAATAACGCTTATTGTGGTATTGATTTTTATTCTAACAGAGTACGCAGGTCTTAAAGAAGATAGCTTGAAATCCAAGTTATTTTTAATATTTACAGAATAATTATTTATACACAGAATATGAAGGCTTAAAATGAAATAATTTAAAATTGGAAATCTAAGTTTATATTCGTTTCACGACCTTTTCACACTCTACAATAAATGCAATATACAGGATTTAATTACATAATTAATAAGGACTTCTTTCTTTTATGTGCTAATGAAATACGCTTATATTTATACAAGATAGAGAAATTAAATATTGGGAAATTTTAATTTATAACATTTTTCCTCTCTTTGCGTAGTAATTTTTCCAAGAATTTGGGTGTTCAATGACCTCTCATAAATTCATTACTACATCAACATATATTAATGCAGTACTTTAATTTTAGTGTGCACAGCAGCCACATAAAGCGAATATGGTTAAAGATATTAAGCAACAACTTATTAACCCACGTGTTGTTGTTTTCATGCTATGGTGTCTTTTTCTTGGAATAGGTGTCGGGGGATCTTGGATCTTTTTGTTTTGGCTACTTGAGGATTTAGCATTAGCACAGGGCTGCGAAGTCGTAAACAAAATCAAATCAATCGAAGGGCTGTCGTTAGCTATCGAAAGCTTTGCAGGTGAGGTGCCTTTTTACTTTTTGTCCACTTGGATTTTTAAGAAGGTAAAGTACATACATGTTATGACATTGGGACTCTTCGCTCAAGCAACGAGATTTATTCTCTATTCCTTTATGTCGAATCCTTGGTGGAATCTTCCGATATCAGTTATTAGTGGAATAGCCTCTGGCATATGCTTTTCGGTTATGGCATCATACGCTAGTGTTGTAGCAACTCCCGGGGTTGAAACAACCACACAGGTTTGTATAAAAAAGACTGACTCTTATTTATTATATATTTTAGGGATTGGTTAGTGGCTGTTATCAAGCAGGAATATCAATTGGAAGCTTTATTGGAGGAGTGCTAGTCGGCAAAGTCGGTAGTTCGTTTATGTTTAAAATTTTAGGAATAATATTAACTTGCATGGGTTTTTTACATGTTATTGCGCAATGTTTACTAGCAGAGCGTAAACCCAAAAAAGAAGTTGAACTAAACCAAATCAATTTACTTTAAATGGAAAGTCTTATATAATTTAGAATAAAAATAAATTGAATACCCGCTTGTCTCTTTCATTTAATATTAACCTTAAAAATAATCAAAATACAACAATGTGTCTTTCTTGTTTGTGCAATGCCACCATCAACTGTGGTAAAGTCAGGGTTCATTCTACTTTTATAAGTATAAAACTATTATTAAACATACATATAAGTATATCAAACAACAAGATATGTCTGAACGACTAGTGGAGGACTATGTTTTCGATCAATTTAGTTTGGGCGTTAAATACATTCCTTACCTGGAAAAGGCTATGCCATCAAAATTTAGACATACAAAATATTTGGAATTGAAGATATGTAACGCTAGTGCGTTATTTTAATTAAGCGTAAGATATTTATGTACGTAGGAATGATAGTGAAGATTTACCCTACATATCGTTTAGAACATTTAATGGCAAACAATAGTGGCATTGCCAGGTTTTTGTAAAGATATTTTAAATAAATACCGAATAATATAAGAAAACTTGGATGACCACTTGGATTAATTTTATAAAATTCCTTTACGATTGATTTAATTTTAAGATAACATTAGAACAATAACTTGCAGCCAAAAGTTATAACATCTAACTAGAAGCGGTTTTGCAGTCCTACGGACTGCATTGAACGTCTCGTTCTCTTTTCCGCCCCAATCCCCTTTCTGCTCCGTTGCCCTTTTCACCCATATCCCATTTCCTCTCAATTCTCTTTTACGTCCATGCGCCCTTTCCGTCCACTTTCCGTTTTTGCCTATATACCCCTTTGGCTCATCACTCCTCTTTCGCCCATGTTCCCTTTTCTCTCATAGTCCTTTTTCGCCCAGGTCACCTTTTCGCTCGTGGCTCTTTTTCGCTCAAATCCTCATACCGCCTAAATTTCCTTTCCGCTCATGTTCTCGTTTCGGCGAAGTCCCAGTTTCTCCCGTTACCCCTTCTCACACATGTCCTCGTTTTACGCATGTCTCTTTTCTGTATTTTCTCCTTTCCGGCACATGTGCCCTTTTCGCTCAACCCTATTTTTAGCCTTTGTGATGTATATTTATATTTTTGTTACTTACGTTCCTGCTTTTATATTTACATCAATACTCCAGTTTTTGTAAGTGATTTTATCTATATATATATATATATATATATATATATATATATAAATATTTTAGATAGTTAATTACACAAGGTAGGTTGATAAATATTATCGTATTACAGTGAATAAGATGAAATAATAACTTAGACTTTTATGCAAAGCTCAAATGATCATTTCAAATCGAGCTAGTAATTGAAAGATGGAAAATATAAGGTCTTGGACAGGACTTGAACCTGTATCCTGGTTTTGCCGGAACCATGCTTTTACCAATTACGCCACCGAGACCGATGACACAATTGGAAAATTTACAAATTTAAATCGTGTACCCAACTATACATAAACCTTACTTTCAATTACGTTTAGCATTTTTGTCAATCATATCTGACATTGTCAAGTTTTTGACTTATGTCAGTTATAGACAGGAAGCTACGATCAAAATTACGGCTATAAGCCAAGTATTAAATATATAAATATGTTAGATAGTTAATTACACAAGGTAAGTTGATAAATATTATCGTATTACAGTGAATAAAATAAAATAATAACTTAGACTTTTGTGCAAATCCCAAATGATCATTTCAAATCAAGCTAGTAATTGAAAAATGGAAAATATAAGGTCTTAGACAGGACTTGAACCTGTATCCTGGTTTCGCCGGAACCATGCGTTTACCAATTACGCCACCGAGACCAATGACACAATTGGAAAATTTACAAATTTAAATCGTGTACACACCTATACATAAACCTAACTTTCAGTTACGTTTGACATTTTCGTCAATCATATCTGACATTGTCAAGTTTTTGGCTTATGTCAGTTATAGACAGGAAGCGACGTTCGAACTTTACTACTATAAGTCAAGTATTAAATGTATAAATAGTATAGGTAGTTACTTATACAAGTTGGCGTAATTGGTAATCGCATGGCATGTCCTGTCCAAAACCTTATTATTCCATCTTTCAATTACTAGCTCGATTTTAAATTATCATTTGGGCTTTGCATAAAAGTCTAAGTTATTATTTCATCTTATTCACTATAATACGATAGTATTTATCAACTTACCTTGTGTAATTTACTACCTAAAGTATATATATATATATATATATATATATTGCTGTAATTATAGGGTTTATTTAGGGGTAAGTTAAGTCATAGGGGTCGTAGAATAAACAAAAGAAACTTCCAAGCAACAAAAGCACACAATTACAGATATTAGAAGAGTAAATAGGTCATTATAAATATTATTAGTTGAGAGCACAGTGTATATAGCAGTACAAGCAATTAAACGCATATCCAAGAGTAGCTACAAATAAAGATAAGAATATAAAAATGTAACGAAACGCATCGAAATTAAATCAATGAAAAACCTGTATGAATGGGCTAGATAAATACTCAAAAAGTGCGTTAATATATCATCATAAACGCAGGCAGAAATTATGCATTATTTGACAAGCGTACGTGATAGAAAAGTATTACATTTGTTCAAAGATCCAATTTAACTAGGAAATAAAAAAACACCAAATTTATTCTATTCAGATTAGAATAAAGCCAACAACAATAATACGTGATTTTATAAACGAAGATTTCTGGGATTTCTAAATTAAATGTGAGATATAACAATAAATTACGTGACAAATTGAGCATCCTACATGCAATTAAACTACACAATTGGTAAAGCTTCCCAAAATAACAAGAGATAGGACACTTGGTGTCGCCCAGCACGTGGAGTCAACGAATCGCAAACAAAAGGGGCCGGGTCTATAAATGTGATGACAATTGAACAACGAGTTAGTATAGTTTTGAAACTGGGCAGTCACTATACTCGAAAGTGCTAAATATTTACGCGAACAGTTAATTAAGTTAAAGTGAAAATCATTTTAAAAGAGTGTAAAATTATTTAAGCGAGCCGTACTTCTACAGACGTTAGTAAACCAGATTTAATGAAATTATACAATTTCTAATAATAAATACTACAGGGCTCTCAATAAAGATCTTGTTAGGACTCCTGTTAAAACTCCTAACAACGATCTTAATTACGATCTTAAATACAATCTTGGATACGAGTCAGGAAGACTCTGGAGAATGCTGCCTGTCAAATTAATTTGGTAATCTCTGAAAATGGTAAATATTCTTTAATTACGAAGATGAAATACCTTTTAGTGGAACAACCTCACTAACAACAATTTGGATAGTATTTTGGTTGGATGTCGACCTTAAAATTCGACTCAGAACATTCAGACTAGACTCGTAAACTCTTGGGGATGCAGAGAACCTACTGAACCCCTTCAGGTTAGATACTTTGATATAATTTATTTCTATAAACTGTTTTATTTCAATAATAATTCAAAATGTAAGAGCCGACAAACTGGGATTTCTTGGATAAATTTATGAAAGGCAATATGCATCTTGAAACGTTTCAATAGATCTCTAAATGTAATAAAATCTCGTTTTGCTGGTTTCATTTTCTAAAAATCTAAAATGTAAATAATTTAAGAAGGGAAAGATATTTGAAAGGTTGTAAATATTTAATCATTATACTGTGTATTGCAAAATTGCTTTATTTAATTGAATCAGCTAGTCGAGGCAAAGAGATTTATAAATTAGCATTTTACAAGTTTTTGATTAATATAAGAGTAATAACAGCGGCTGCGGATATCACAGCATTTTATGACGCCCAAGCCATCGGGCGAGTATATCACGACATTTATTGCACCCAAGCGTAGGGGCTTGTTAACCTTAAATAAAATAACACGACACTCATGACATGCCCAAGTCGTGGGGCTTAATATAAGGGTAATAACACAACATTTATGACGTTTATCGTAGGGGCTGGTGAAATATCATAACATTAATGGGTCGGAATTAATAACAGCAATATATATATATATATATATATATATATATATATATATATTGTAGTGGTTTTAAAAGGTTAAATTAACTATAAACAAAGCAATTTGCAACACCCTGTATAGAGGATACAACCAGAATTTACGTGCGAAGTTTATTTTATTTAGTTCATTTTAATGTAACAAGTATTAAACAGTCAATGCAATTTATTTATTAGTTTAATGGAGTTTAATTACGTCTAATACGCATAAAAGCATAAAAATCAATAAATCCAAAGCGAATAGCTTTCGTTGTAACAAACACATATCGGTTGGGTTGAAATACCATGAAAAGAAGCTCCTAGAAATGTTGTGTTAAAACGTCGGTTAATTAAACATCTGCATGTTTTCTAAATGTCAGGTTCCCCTTATTTTTATAGATAGCAAACAAGTTTCAAAGAATATTGGTTAATCGGTTGGAGGGTTCGCGTAAATGTTAACTAAAAGTTTCCTTAGAGTGCAAAAAGGATAGAGGGTGAATGAAATACGTCGGAATGAGACAGGCATACTGACAGCCCATTTCAAGTAATTTATACAAGTCCACATGAAGTAAAGTTGAAACGCGGACAGTAATATCGATTCTCTACCACTCAAACAAGATTAGAAGGAAACATATATATATATATATATATATATATATATATATATATATATGCATAAGAAAGGGACAGCGTTAATATAGGCGGGATTTTTAATACGTCAATGCATATACTATGGGTCGATATCGTTAGTTGTACAACAGGCAAACACGGGGATATTTGAAGTCGGGTTTATTGGAAAATATCGTAACGACGCGCTAAGTTTCGGAGATTTCGAAAACGGTTGAACCAAAATTTTAAGAAGTATTATTTTAAATGAAGGTTACATTGGAATTATATAAATACTCTAAAAGATTTAGCATCGCTCTTTCTTTTTTAACTTCGTTCTCTTAGTACTTTCATCGCTTCAGACTACGAACGAACTTGTAAGTATATAAAATTATTTTAAATTAAATAGTACGGTGTCGGCCTCATAGTTTGATACGTGACTAGTAGCAAGTCTAAATTTTAATTTGAGGTGCAACATTTATCTTAAACAAGCTCGGGAAGTGACGTAAAGTAACGTAAATTTAAATTAAATTAGACGAGAGTACGCAAGTATGAAAGAAGTGTAATTAATTTGGAGTTGGATTTGGATGCAGCGTGAGGGCAGAGCAAACAGCACAACCTAGATGGAGTTCTTCTACAAATAGCTAGAAGCGGCCAGCAGAGCAGAGCGAAACTACTTTACCGCATCGTCAACGGAGTGGAGGTCTTCAAGAAATTCCAGGTAACGCTTTAAAATTGTTGTTGTTATAAACTATAAAACTATGAAAATTGTGTGACGTGTGAGAGTGAATTTTGAAGGTATTGTGCATTGTTTTGCGTATTGAAAATAATACGTATAACTAACTTTATTATGGTATTTAAATAGAAATCTAAAGGTGTATATAAAGCTTATTAACGTTCCATCAGGAATTTAAATTTTGTTAAGAGTACATGGGTTTGTTTTTTTGGTTGGTTGTAAGAGTATGCGAAGTACAAAAGCATACATTATTCATAATTAACTGGGTTATCATGAGCTCACCATACTCCAGAGTATACAAATTTAAAATAAATTATAAATAAAAAAGAAAATAAGATATTATTCAGGACCCATTTACTCCGGGTATATTCAATGTGTTTTATATTTTAAATTAAAATCCAGGACAGTACAAAAATAGGATTTATTGAGGTGTAACTTGATCTCTAAAATGTGGATAATCTTGAATTTTATTTGTAAATAGTGTTAAATAAATATTGTATGATGGTTGTATTATTTTGTGGTTTTATTGAGAGTGTGCGTGAACGATACAGAGTATAATAGTGAATCTAGGTATCCAAGAGGAGACCCAACTGAGCTAGCCCAGGAACTGAAGAAGAATTAAGGTGACGAAGAGAGGAATCTGGGTAAGAGATTAATTTTTTTTATTAAAATTTTCTATTGTGTGAAATTTATTTTCGCGATTTTGGAAAATAAATAAAATTTTCGAGTATTTTTGTTATTTAGGCGATTTAAAGGTTCCACGGCAATTTATGACGGCCCAACGTTGGGGCTCGAATATTTTTTTTACTCTGGCGAGGCGATTTAGAGAGGTTCCACGGCAATATATATATATATATATATATATATATATATATATATTGCCCTGTAACCTCTCTCTAATTTATTACTTTTTCAAAAAACATTCAAAAATTTTATTAATTTTCCAAAAATCTTCATAAATTTCAAAAAAAAATAATTTAATTTCTTAACCAGGTTCCTCTCTTCATCACCTAAATTCTTCAACCGCTTCTCTGTCTAGCTCAGTGGATCTCCTTTTGGATACCTAGATTCACTATCATACTCTGTATCGTTTACGCACACTCTCAATAAATCCACAAAATAATACAACAATCATACAATATTTATTTATCACTATTTACAAATAAAATTCAAGATTATCCACATTTCAGTGATCAAGTTACACCTCAATAAATCCTATTTTTGTAATGTCCTGGATTTTAGATTAAAATATCAAACACATTGAATATACCCGGAGTAAATGGGCCCTGAATAATACCTTCTTTTCTTTCTTTATTTATAATTAAATTTAATTAGTATACTCTGGAGTATGGTGAGCTCATGATAACTCAGTTAATTATGAATAATGCATGCTTTTGTACTTCGCATACTCTTACAACCAACAAAAAAAAAACCCATGTGCTCTTAACAATAAACATTTTAATTCCTGAGGAACGTTAATAAGCTTTATACACACCTTTAGCTTTATATTGAAATACCATAATAACAGTTAATGATACGTATTATTGTCAATACGCAAAATAATGCAAAATACCTTCATAGTTCACTCTCACACGTCACACAATTTTCATAGTTTATAACAACAACAATTTTAAAGCGTTACCTGGAATTTCTTGAGGATCCCTACTCCGTTTGACGATGCCGTTAAATTGTTTCGCTCTGCTCTGCTGGCCGCTTCTAGCTATTTGTAGATGAACCCCATCTAAGTTGTGCCGTATGTTCTGCATTCACAATGCATCCAAATCCAAATTCAAATTAATTACACTTCTTTCATAATTGCGTACATTAGTTTAATTTTAATTCAATTTAAGTTACTTTACGTCACTTCACGAGCTTGTTTAAAATAAATGTTGCATCTCAATTAAAATCTAGACTCGACACTATTCGCGTATCAAATTATGAGGCCAACACTGTACTATTTAATTAAAAAATATGTATACTTACAAACTCGTATTCTGAAGCGGTGAAAATACTAAGCGATCGAAGTTAAAAGAGAAAAGAGCCGTGCTAATTTTTTTAAAGTATTTATATTATTCCAATGTAACCTCACCATACCCTCGTAACGCGAAATCCTTCATTTAAAATAATACTTCTTAAAATTTTGGTTCAACCGTTTTCGAAATCCCCGAAATTTAGCGCGTCGTTACGATATTTTCCGAAAAATTAACATTTAATATTCCCGTGGTTGTCTGCTATACTACTAACCATATAAACCAATAAGATATTCAATGACGTCTTGAAACCCCGCCTGTATTAATGCTATTCCTCTCTTATGCATATTCTACGTTTCCTTCTAACCTTGTTTGAGTGGTAGAGATCGATATTACTGTCCGCGTTCTATTTACTCCATGTGGACTTGTATACGTGCTTTTTGAAGTGGACTGTTATTATGTCTGTCTCATTCCGACGTATTTCATTGATCGTCTATCCTTTCTGCTCTTTAAGAAAACTTCTAGTTAACATTTACGCGAACCCTCCAACCGTTTATCCGATTTACTTCGAAGCTTGTCTTTTATCTACACAAATAAGGGGAACCTGACATTTCGAAAACATGCAGGTGTTCAATTAACCTACGTTTTAACACACCGTTTCTACGAGTTGGCTTTTCAAGGTATTTTATATTCAACGGCTGTTAATGTGTTAGCAAAGCGTTTCACCTTGGTATTATCTATTTTTCATGCTTTTATGCGTATTATACGTAATTACCCGTTTAATTAAACTCCATTAAATTAATCAATAATTTGTATTGGCTACTAAAATTTATTTTCTTTACGAACCTAACTAAATTTTATTCACTATTTGTAAAATCATGGTAATATTTGTTACTTTATAATGAACTAAATGAAATAAATTTCGCATGTAAATTCTGGTTGTATCCTCTATACAGGGTGTTTGAAATTGCTTTGTTTATACTTAAATTTAGCCCTTTAAAACCACAACTATATATATATATATATATATATATATATATATATATATTTCAGGTAGTTTTTTTACACAAGATAAGTTGATAAATACTAACGTATTACAATTTGTGACGAATACGATTACATGCTTCATTAATGTACGCTTTTGTAATAAATATTTATTTAACAAAAATCCTTTATTATACAGAAAATCCCAAATTCCTATTTCAACAATATAATATCTATTTGTTACTTAGAACTCCATCTATGTCTATGGACTCGAAGTAGAATTTAGGTTTCCTTTTACTTGTGTATGTGTTGGTGCAACAATTCGGTCTTCTCGCGTGCTCCAGTAATAACTTGCTTCGAGCTAAAGTTCTCTTTTAACGTACGAATGTGATCGGATAATCAAGTTTGTGACGAGGTGGGTTAGCAGGTTTTTTAGAAAACATGCAGTCCCAGAGGCAGGTGGCATGGTGCCAACGAATACCATTATACCAATTTATAGTTTAATCGACTTATTGTTGCTGGAGAGTAAACATCATCTACGCGCAAGTTTGAATCTAATTGCTATGGAGTATTGAAACGCAAGTTTGAATCTAAGTGCTATGGAGTATTGAAATGCAAGTTTTAGTCTAATTATTGTGAAGTAGTAAAATTTTAATCTAATTGTTATGGAGTATTGAAACGCAAGCTTTAATCTAATTGTTATGGAACACTGAAGCACAATTTTTTTATTATGCAGTATTGAAAGTTCAAATGGTCGAAGGACGTTCCGTAAACTATGTTTTGTATACAAATCAAGCTGTAATGTCAAACACGTGTGAACTTCGCGCATCTGTTGTTGTAACTGCACACGAAGGTTAAGGAACGCTGATGTCTAGGGGATTATTGGTGGTGAGTCTTCTCCAATTCTAATTTAATTTTCGTTTCACGGAACCATTACTGGAAATGTAATAATAGTTTTTTGTAAATTTTATATAGTGATTTAAATTGGTACATGTAATTTTTGTCCAAAATTTAATAGTTGGATATTGCATAAATGTTCTTAAGAACATAAAGAAATTTCTATAAGATAACTTTATTTGAATTTAAAAGGTAACACTAAAATGTACTCGTAACTTAGCACGTGACATGTTAGTATTTGTTTGTCACATTATAAAATCTAAGTTTTTTGACAGCACAATTGAAATACAGATTAGTTCAGATCATAAGTATTTTCAACCTTTGATCCAAGAAATTAAATTAATTAAAAATGTAAGTTCTGCAGTTCATAAAAGGTCAATATATTTAATTAAGTATATGTAAGCAAAAATAGGATCCTATTTCGGTATCAAACACAAGTTGTAAAATATTAACAAAACACTTTAATTCTCCTAAAGAACTATAATAAATTGGCACTTGCAAAATTCATACAAATAATAAGAGACTACTCTTAGACATTACTAAAGGTAGATATATAAAAAGCTTCAATACGTGTAAAATTCTACAAATGATGTGTATATATATATATATATATATATATATATATATATATATATATATTTCTGTAAATCAATAGAAAGTGCACTAAGGTGTTTTAAAGCTTTCTTTCATTGAAGTCAAGAATAATTTTTCTATAAAAGCAAGCAACCAAATTTATAAAATTTTTGTAGTGAAGAAGGATAGATTGTGGTATTGTATTGGAAAAATTTTTTTGGGGTATAATCTTAGCTAGGTAATCTTTTTGGAATTTATTTTTTTATGATAAAGTGACTAGGCTCTAATGTAGTTCTAGCTCTAAAATGTTATGAAGTGATTAAATTTTCAGATAGTACGAGATAGTCGTTCCAGTTTCAGTTTGCAGAGTCACAAGTAAGTATTATAGTTCTATGTTTTGCTCGTTAAGGATTTTTTTCTATTCGAAGATTTCCGTACCATATCTTTGAATTGTTTCTCATTATAGCTATTATTAAGATACGGTGGCGTCCATTAAAAATTCTTTTGTTATCGTATACCATCCTACGACCCTAGCTCATAGCTCTGCCCTAAATTGAAGAAGCTTAGCTGGTTGGAAGATCTCTTTAGAGGGTCCTATTATGCTCAAAGCCATTTTCCATACTCTTTACCCTGGGCTTAAACCTTAGACAGGAACCCCTCATAATTTATTGAGACTCTGCCGCCTATAAGGTAGATTAAATGCTTTATATAAAAAAGTGCAACAAATTAATAAGATGAAATAATAACTTAGACTTTTATGCTAAGCCCAATCACTTCAAATTGAGCTAATAATTGAAAGAAGGAAAATATAAGGTCTTGGACAGGATTTGAACCTGCATCTCAGTCTCGCCAGGACTTGCTCATGTTTAAAGTTCTCATATAATTCATTTTCATTGGTTACCCTTATTCATTATTAAATATCCATTTATAATTACTGGAAGCTTTCAATTTTATGTTGTATAGCGTTCGGTAGTTTTCTGTACCTCGGGTTTTCGATTCTCTTATAATGAAGGGAAATCGACAGTCTTCCGACTAAGCTAAGGGTCTATTTCTCGGGTAGAGCTTATGAGGAGTGGTCGTGGGTTTCACAACAAAAATATTGTTTTGTAAACTGACTCCCAAATAAAAATAAGGGGTGCAAAAGGGGTGTCACCAAGTTCTAGAATTGATAAAGCACGGGTTACCCTAAGGGAGAACTTGGAAATCCTCAGGTGGAAAAATTGCTTTAACTGCAAAACGCAGGATCTGAAAGAAAACAATGTTATTATAATAACGAAGGACGCAAGAGATACACTCTTGCTACCTTATACAATAAAGAAAAAGAGTAGTTATTAATATCTATAATTTAAACATAAATAGCAAAAGGAAATTTAGATATCAAGCCTTTTGGAAGCGCTGTTTAGTACTTCTTTATTGTGTCAGAGCCAACAACTTTATTCTTTATAAAAGGGGATATATTCTCTTTTAACTTATTTATCTCTGCCTTTGGACGCACTTGTCCGAAATAAAACAGTGGTTCGATTAAATTAAATGATAGTTCTATAATTAAATTTACGTTTTTCTGTTGTACAACTTAATATACAAAAATGTACAATAAAAACGTGGTCTAATCTTTTAGACGCAGATATTTAAATATGAGAATTTTGATAATTTCTACTATGTATCAAAATGTCAACAATGAATTAAACATGACCGTAAAATTTTTAAATACCCAAAATGCACAGATCTGTTTGCTGTGGTTTACAAATATTTGTTATATATTCAATGCTAAATAAAATTAATTTTCATAGTTACTTTATATATTACTGAACTTGAATGAACTACTCTTCCGGATTAAATAAGTAAATTGATAATCTTAATTATTTGCAGTAATGTCTAATGTAAGCAATAATGTATACTATAATGAAATCCAAACGGTGAAAGGTTCTGTCGACTTCCTCGTAAAACAAACAAAAAAAACACTACCATTTTAGTTTCAAATATTCGCCTCGTTGTCAAGTTATTCAGAACAGCTGTTGTCAGGTCATGTCCTTAGGCTAACGCTTAGCTTAGTAACTGGTTGTACTTTGATATTACATTACAGCAATACCTTGTTGAGACCACATGTGTTAGTTTGCAGTTCTTGGACAAACACGTGACGTCAGCGAACTCTCCACATCTTCATCTTATGAAAGCGTAAATTTGAGTTTCTTCTTTTGAACTAATGACGAATTAAAAGCATAACAGTGTATTATACTGTACCATTATAGGAAATCATTTTCATGAACTTGCTGTGCAATCTATTGAAGTAATCGAAACAAAATGCATCCATCAAATAAATTATTCGAATAAAGTGGTAAAACGAGCTATTGAATATGCATCATTTTCGACTTTCTTTAACTTATCTTAAAGCGAGATTATCTATTGGTAAACTGAGAAATTAAAATGTGATATCTGAACTTGTAAATTCGTATGCTTTTATACTGTGAATTAGTGAGATTAAAAATTGGTAATCCGGTGAGTTAGCGGGATTAAAGTTAACCTGTGAGCGCTACAATAAAATTATTTAGTCCACCTTAATAATTATTTAACTTGCTTACCGTTATCAGAAACAAACAAAGTCAAGTGCATTCAGCACCTGATTACGCTGCCACGTCTATGGCGACGCGTAGATCGCTAACCCGGACCATATTGAGACGCATGGTGCTTCTAACTGCAGCGAATGGTCGAGCCGAACTGATCCTTTCGTTGACGGAATGCGCACAAGGCACAAAAATCGTCTGACATTGGAAATGCAGCTCAAATGACCAACGTTTACGAATACAGCCTATATTATTATTATTAATTAATATATGACCTGTGATTGGGCTATACTGTACTGATCCAAATATTTATTAACATCCTGAAATTACTTGTGTATTTGAATAAACAATGCAGTGTATTTTATAATTAAAATTATAAACTTTGATAAGCGTCAAAAAAAATTGTTACAATGTTACTTTAATGATAGTCTTTTATATCACAAGATTATGCTCTAATATTCACCTACGCCCAGTTATAGATTATCCACCTACCAGACGAAGGTCCTTATTTTGAAGTGCTTGAAGATTGATTTCTGAACCATAAATAGTTCACTTTGTTGAATCGAAGTGTCTATCTATATTTTACATCGTATCAGTATTTTATAACCCTATATACTTATATACAAATTTTTACCACAATATGTACAGATTTTATTTTGGAAAGCATACTCTTGACTAATTAAAACAGGGTAGCTGTTTAGGTTTATTTGTTATACATTTTTGTACTTGTTTACAGTGACCATGCTGTGCCAAATTGCTTGTTATATAGATTAGGCAAGGTAGCAAGGAGTGATGTTTTCCATTTCTGAAACTGGTGAGACTTTTTTTCTAAAAGGAGTTACACCCAACCACGAGGCTTAAATAACCATGGAGTCCACGAGGAAAGCTCGCCTTCTGCGTGACGTGTGGTTTTGATCTGGCAAGTTAGCACTTACAGGAAATTTGACGTATCACTTGAACAGGTTATTTTAAAATAGGCGACGCCATAAAATAAAGAACTTTACTAATTTTTTACTCGTAGGAACACTTTTCTCTCTTTTCAGGATCCAGACCGCACTAGTATAGCTAGCAGGTGCGCAGTTTAGTGTGTTTTACCACCCAACCCTTTTATGGTAAATTGAAGTACCAATGTAAAGTCAGTTTGGCACGTACACGTATTACTCAGACCATCAAACAGATATTAAAAAATTTAGTAGTTTTGTCATGAAAAGTGAACTCACCCAAAAACTCTTTCTGGAATAAAAGGATTGGTCGCAATGCTTATTCCCAGTATACTATGCATGAAGTCTGAAGGTAAGAACGAATAAGCGTACTTTAATACGAACAGGTATTATTAATAAACAAAATTGAACAAAAATTACAATCTGTTAACTATTTCCTTGCGTACCAAAAAATCCTAAGAACACTCTCCTTCAAAACAATAAAATAAAGTACTGGCGCTACTAATACGCATTACACAAAGTCGGTAAAGTACCTTAGCACTAGCAAGGGCGTTATAGAAACACTCATGTTGCATCGCTGAATTGAAGGTTGGGACACGTTATCATGCAATCTGTAACGCGAATGCGTTACCTTAAATATACACAAGACAGAAAAAGAAAAATTTAATTTTGGACGAACCGAATGAAAATAGATGCATCTTGTATATTAAAATTTTATAAATAATAAACGTCAATTGAGTATGATATTTTATTACATATAGTTTCAATTAGGGCAGTTATTATAATCAAATGTAGCGAAATAAGTTGTCTTAAAATAAGTTGTGGCACCTAATACAATACCAAGGTAACGCATTAGTGATTCAGAAGAATAAACGTCGCGATAGTAAGAACCGTTAAAGGAACAGATTCCATAAAACATACAATGTAATAAATATGTCGTACAAGAATGTTTTGCATGCGAGACTGAAGACCATGATTAAAATAAAACGCAGGGCTTCGTCGAATAAACAAACCCACAGCTTATAAATTGACTAACAAAGAAGGCGCTAAAATGCAAAACAGCATCTAAGGCATGGCTAGACGTTCAAGACAAATTTCAACAACAATACAAGGTACGTGACTTTTACATAATTAACGTGACAATAACTTTTTATTCACCATAGATAAAATAATTGTATTGTGTTAACGTATTCTGACTACTATTAATAGGCATTACCAGAAAAAAGAAATAAAAGTTAATGACTAAACCCAAAAAGCAAGCTGCGTAGGAAGTAACACAACTTCAAAATGTAAATATAGACTTAATCTCAGGAGAATGCGCGGTCCGTCTTATTTCTTTAACCACGTCTGCAAATGCAGGGCAGATTTCAAGCATGTATTTGTGGGATTAATGTCGTGACGACCGGGCAAAGAGGGTAGGAACATGAGAGTTTATCCCACAAGTATTTTAGATTTTGTGTTGTGTTAAAGAAGCTGTTGTTTGAAGGAAAAAAGCTGGTGTTTCAGGACATGCTATAGTTTAAACGTATATTGAAAATTAAGGTGTGAGTAAAATATGAGGTATCATGTTTATATTCCATAATTATAAACACGTGATTTTAAATGTAAATTGGTATGTATTTTTTATTAATAAGTTAACGAAACGTAAAAGTAATTATTTTGTTGGACTATGCATTAGCGGCGGAACTAGTTTCGGTTCAATTTAAGCATGATGTTATCAGTAAAGGAAGTTGGAAACATTTTTAAATGCATCCTTTATAAGAAGAATTTATTGTTAGCTAAAGAGTGAAAATTTAGCAATTTTAATGGACAGTGGAATGACAAACATTAAAACTGATATTTAACTATGTCTTCTATAAACTATTATTAAGGACAATTCCCGAAATAGGGTTTAGTATATAAATATTGGAAACTGGAACAATTGCGTGATAATATTATGGATTGACTCAATGTTTTCCTTAGGACTTCTTTAGTAGTACCTGGTCAGTCGTATGTTAAGAAATTGAGTTTTATTTGAAAGATATCTGCATTTTTATGGTAATTATTTTAATGTCAATAGAAATTAAGTGTAAGTTGAATTTTATATGGGACTTATTTATGAACTAGGTAGCATTAGATAACTGTGATAGGATAACTAGCCACCCCGTATTTGGGAAAATCACTTACGTTCAAAATCTTTGATATGACAATATTTAATGAACGTTTTTAATTTGTTGAACAATATAAGGTATAATATGATAAATTTAGGAAAAGCAAAGGAGACCTGATCGAAATAACCGCTTTCCCTGTAAAGAAAAGATGAGGAGATAGCTGAGACAAGACGGTGTGATGCCGCTTTAATTATGAAAATAAAAAAACCCCTTAAGATAAATGGCTATTGGAACGCAGTTTTTGGTACCACTTCAATATTTAATTTTTTTATTAATTTTATGATTTTTCCATAGAAGTCCACTCCTGCACCACTTTAATTAGCTGGTACAACCACAAAATTGTTACAGATTCCCCGCCCCTTCGGGGTAGATCTAAGTTAACAAAACGTATTTGCTTCATATTTTAAGGGCACATCAAATACATATATTGACCGAAGAAACTGTATTTGAGCTGGCTACAGCGTTCTGTTTAAAACGGAATATTGCAAATTGGACTAAAATGTAAAATATTGCTCGATAAAACATTTAGAATGTGAATTTACACAAAAAGTACATTTGAGGGGTGCATTTTAAATTTTAAATACCACTAGACACGTCGAACTAATTTCAAATGTCGTTTATGCTTTCAGAGATAAAATGGTTTTTGGATTTTAACCTTTAAATGGACATTATTTAGTTAAGATCTAATTAAAATTGAATAAATATGAAGTCTCTATTTATCAAAGTGGGATAAATTAATAAATAACATATATATATATATATATATATATATATATATATATATATAATTTTCTAAAAATGTTGTGGGTTTTAGGTCGGCTGGATTATTTAAGAAAACTCTTTTTTATAAACCTGAGCTTTCGGATTTATTTTAATCCTTTTTCAAAGGTACTACAATAACAGAATTGATAAATAAACATTAAATGATATTGTATACTCACTAAGGCGAGGTTATAATAAATTGGCGATTAACATAAAAGTTATTTTGGTTATAAATCTTCTAAAATGTATATAACAACTTCAAAATACAACAAGAGGTAAAAGTATTATGTAAATAAAATATTGATAATAAATAAAAGTCAAAAGTTTGATAGAAATTGTTATTAAAAGGCAACCTTAAAAATGTTTATTATAACTATTCTGTGTATATATCTGCATGTAGCACTGTGAGTGTATGTATGTATGTATGTATGTGTGTATGTGGGTGTTTTTTTTTTTTTTTTTTTTGTGTGTGTATGGTGTGTGTGTGTGGTGAGTGTGTGTGTGTGTGTGTGTGTGTGTGTTGTTTTTTATTATATTTATTTATTTTAATATTATTAAGAGAAATTCATCTTATAGATCCATTGACAAATTTGTTGCTGTGTGGTTGTTTTTATTTTTGATATTTAGAAGATACGTGTAGATACAATTTAAGTTATTAATATCTGTTCTTTTGTTCATAGTATTTTTTTGCTGGTAGATGTGGCACATTTCTAGAAACTCTCTTTTTGATTTTTTGTCTTCCATCTGTAATATAATTGGATTGATAAAATCTATTTTATGGTTTTTAGTATTTACGTGTATACATAGGGCACAAGCATTTGGTTTTATACGTATATCGCTCTTATGTTGGGTTATTCGTTGCCTAAGGGTTTGTTTGCTTTGTCCTACGTAACACTCATTACAATCTAGACAATTGATTTTATATATGATGTTCCTTTTATTTAAAATAGGAGTTTTATCTTTAATTTTAGAGAAATGTAATTTAAGGTTAAAGTATTTTTAGAAGTTATTTTTATGTTAAATTTGTTAAATACGTTAGTTAGTTTTGGTGTAAGGTGTTCAATGTATGGAAGAGATTTAAATGTAACTGTACTGTCTATTTGTTTATTATTATTATTATTATTTGTGTTGTTATGTGTATTATTATCTGTAATTTCTGTAGTGTGGTTATATAAAAGACGTTTTATTAATTTTGGAGGATAGTTGTTTTTTATTAAAATATTAAAAAGTTTGTTTAAATTTTTTTGATAAAATGTATGGTGACTTATTGTTTTAATTCTGTTTTTTAGTGTTAAAATAAAATTTATTTTTATTTTGTAAGAGTGATACGAGAAGTAATTTAAGTACCTTCCAGAGTTGGTTGGTTTTGATACCAATCTAATAAAATAAAATTATTTGTATTTCTAATAAGTAACGTATCTAAAAATGGTACTGCGTTTTTATTCTCTACTTCTACGGTAAACTGAATTTTTTCGTGATAACTGTTAAAAGTATTAAGTGTTTCGGTAATTTTATTTGCTGGTACAGATGTAATTATGTCATCAACAAATTTTTTAATGAAGGGTAGTTGAAAAGGAAGTTTCTTAATTACTTCATCTAAAAGACTATCCATTATAATTTGTGCAAATATTGGACTTAAATTGGATCCCATAGGGCAACCAAAAGTTTGAATATAATATTCATTTTGAAGCTGAAGTAACTACTATCAAATATGAATTCTATTATATCTAAAAATAATTGTTTTGGAATATTACATACGTTTTTATATTATGCCAAATGTTTTGATATTGTCTAGTACTAATTGTTTTGGAATATTAGTAAATAGTGAAACTACATCTAAGCTTATTAAAACATAATTGTTTGGGAGATGAAAATTATTTATGAAATTGGTAAAATCAAAAGAATCTGAAACATTATAATTATTATTAGTTGTTGATTTTTTTAAAATGTCTGCTATAAATTTTGATAATTTTTCGGTTGGGTTGTTTATAGACGCTACAATTGGTCTTAATGGTGTATTATTCTTATGAATTTTTGGAATTCCATATAATTTTGGTGCAGTACTGCTATAATTGTTTAATATTTTTGATTCACTTTCAGTAATGAATTTATTATCTTTTAGGTTTTTTATTAATTTTATGGTTTGCCTTTGAAATTTTGATGTAGGATCTGAATCAATCTTTTTGTAAGTAGAAATGTCATTAATTAGATCATACATTTTATCGTTATAGTCATTAACTGACATTGCTACAGTAATATTTCCTTTATCGGCTTTAATGATGAGAAGATCCTTGGTGTCTTTCAAAAATTTTTTGCTTTTATTATAATCCACTAAAAAATTAGATTTTGGATTAGAATTTTGATTTATATAATTAGTAATTATGTTTGTAATATAGGCTCTGCATAGGTTTTTTTTATCTTCTTGTATATCAACTATAATATCTTCTAAGTCTGCCAATAAGTTATTTATTGAGTGTTTGTTGAAAGTAGGAGGAATGCTAAATTTTGGACCTAAAGATAAAATCCTCTTAATGTCATCTATAAGATGAATTTCTTTTAATAATATTAAAATAAATAAATATAATAAAAAACAACACACACACACACACACACACACACACACTCACCACACACACACACCATACACACACACAAAAAAAAAAAAAAAAAAAAAAAAAAAACGCACCCACATACACACACATACATACATACATACATACACTCACAGTGCTACATGCAGATATATACACAGAATAGTTATAATAAACATTTTTTAAGGTTGCCTTTTAATAACAATTTCTATCAAACTTTTGACTTTTATTTATTATCAATATTTTATTTACATAATACTTTTACCTCTTGTTGTATTTTGAAGTTGTTATATACATTTTAGAAGATTTATAACCAAAATAACTTTTTATGTTAATCGCCAATTTATTATAACCTCGCCTTAGTGAGTATACAATATCATTTAATGTTTATTTATCAATTCTGTTATTGTAGTACCTTTGAAAAAGGATTAAAATAAATCCGAAAGCTCAGGTTTATAAAAAAGAGTTTTCTTAAATAATCCAGCCGACCTAAAACCCACAACATTTTTAGAAAATTACAATAAAGGAGGTCGTTATTAGTAATTCATTAATCAAGAAAATGGGTTTCTTCCAACAAATTACAACTACATATGGAGCAGAAGCTACATCACTGTTAAAAAGCTGGGCTAAAATAAACAGCAAATTGGCGTCAATTAACAATAGAAAGGTATTTCTCCTACAATGTAGAAAAAAGAATATTTTACCAAGACATATCCCAGAAGCTACCAAACATTTATACAACCTTTTAGAAAGTGATGGCAAGTTGTTAGCACCAATAGTAAAACGTTTCAGTGATCGCCTAAAAATCAAAATTCTAAATTTGGAAATTAAAATAACTCACCATTTAGTTAAAACATCAGAAATGAAGTTAATTACGATTAAAAAGAAATGTGCCACTGTTATTCCTAATTATATATACTTCGAATATGAAAAACGACAACTATCAGCTTACAACAAGCTATTTCATAAAATTAAAACTAATAATTTAAAAAAAATTGACAACCTTTCAAAATTACAAAAACCTCAATTTAACAACATTGACAAATGGTTTGTCAATGTCAGTGGTATTGATATTCCAGATGACATTAAGAGGATTTTATCTTTAGGTCCAAAATTTAGCATTCCTCCTACTTTCAACAAACACTCAATAAATAACTTATTGGCAGACTTAGAAGATATTATAGTTGATATACAAGAAGATAAAAAAAACCTATGCAGAGCCTATATTACAAACATAATTACTAATTATATAAATCAAAATTCTAATCCAAAATCTAATTTTTAGTGGATTATAATAAAAGCAAAAATTTTGAAAGACACCAAGGATCTTCTCATCATTAAAGCCGATAAAGGAAATATTACTGTAGCAATGTCAGTTAATGACTATAACGATAAAATGTATGATCTAATTAATGACATTTCTACTTACAAAAGATTGATTCAGATCCTACATCAAAATTTCAAAGGCAAACCATAAAATTAATAAAAACCTAAAAGATAATAAATTCATTACTGAAAGTGAATCAAAATATTAAACAATTATAGCAGTACTGCACCAAAATTATATGGAATTCCAAAATTCATAAGAATAATACACCATTAAGACCAATTGTAGCGTCTATAAACAACCCAACCGAAAAATTATCAAAATTTATAGCAGACATTTTAAAAAATCAACAACTAATAATAATTATAATGTTTCAGATTCTTTTGATTTTACCAATTTCATAAATAATTTTCATCTCCCAAACAATTATGTTTTAATAAGCTTAGATGTAGTTTCACTATTTACTAATATTCCAAAACAATTAGTACTAGACAATATCAAAAACATTTGGCATAATATAAAAACGTATGTAATATTCCAAAACAATTATTTTTAGATATAATAGAATTCATATTTGATAGTAGTTACTTCAGCTTCAAAATGAATATTATATTCAAACTTTTGGTTGCCCTATGGGATCCAATTTAAGTCCAATATTTGCACAAATTATAATGGATAGTCTTTTAGATGAAGTAATTAAGAAACTTCCTTTTCAACTACCCTTCATTAAAAATTTGTTGATGACATAATTACATCTGTACCAGCAAATAAAATTACCGAAACACTTAATACTTTTAACAGTTATCACGAAAAAATTCAGTTTACCGTAGAAGTAGAGAATAAAAACGCAGTACCATTTTTAGATACGTTACTTATTAGAAATACAAATAATTTTATTTTATTAGATTGGTATCAAAAACCAACCAACTCTGGAAGGTACTTAAATTACTTCTCGTATCACTTTTACAAAATAAAAATAAATTTTATTTTAACACTAAAAACAGAATTAAAACAATAAGTCTCCATACATTTTATCAAAAAATTTAAACAAACTTTTAATATTTTAATAAAAACAACTATCCTCCAAAATTAATAAAACGTCTTTTATATAACCACACTACAGAAATTACAGATAATAATACACATAACAACACAAATAATAATAATAATAATAAACAAATAGACAGTACAGTTACATTTAAATCTCTTCCATACATTGAACACCTTACACCAAAACTAACTAACGTATTTAACAAATTTAACATAAAATAACTTCTAAAAATACTTTAACCTTAAATTACATTTTCTCTAAAATTAAAGATAAAACTCCTATTTTAAATAAAAGGAACATCATATATAAAATCAATTGTCTAGATTGTAATGAGTGTTACGTAGGACAAAGCAAACAAACCCTTAGGCAACGAATAACCCAACATAAGAGCGATATACGTATAAAACCAAATGCTTGTGCCCTATGTATACACGTAAATACTAAAACCATAAAATAGATTTTATCAATCCAATTATATTACAGATGGAAGACAAAAAATCAAAAAGAGAGTTTCTAGAAATGTGCCACATCTACCAGCAAAAAAATACTATGAACAAAAGAACAGATATTAATAACTTAAATTGTATCTACACGTATCTTCTAAATATCAAAAATAAAAACAACCACACAGCAACAAATTTGTCAATGGATCTATAAGATGAATTTCTTTTAATAATATTAAAATAAATAAATATAATAAAAAACAACACACACACACACACACACACACACTCACCACACACACACACACCATACACACACAAAAAAAAAAAAAAAAAAAAAAAACGCACCCACATACACACACATACATACATACATACATACACTCACAGTGCTACATGCAGATATATACACAGAATAGTTATAATAAACATTTTTTAAGGTTGCCTTTTAATAACAATTTCTATCAAACTTTTGACTTTTATTTATTATCAATATTTTATTTACATAATACTTTTACCTCTTGTTGTATTTTGAAGTTGTTATATACATTTTAGAAGATTTATAACCAAAATAACTTTTTATGTTAATCGCCAATTTATTATAACCTCGCCTTAGTGAGTATACAATATCATTTAATGTTTATTTATCAATTCTGTTATTGTAGTACCTTTGAAAAAGGATTAAAATAAATCCGAAAGCTCAGGTTTATAAAAAAGAGTTTTCTTAAATAATCCAGCCGACCTAAAACCCACAACATTTTTAGAAAATTACAATAAAGGAGGTCGTTATTAGTAATTCATTATATATATATATATATATATATATTGTAAAGTAAATATCGGGTAGTAGTCAATTTGGGCGATTAGTAAACTCTTTTAATCAATTCAAGCTTTCGAAAAATTTATTTTCTTCATCAGGAAAACTATAACAAAAGGATTACAAAATTTCTTGGTACATAAATTGCTTACTTACGATTATACAGTCTATTTAATGAATAAGTGGAACATAACAGATATTAGAACACGTTGCCGAAATTGATAAAAACATTCCAAACACAGTAACTAGCTTATATAATAATTAAAAAATGATTAATTATTAGTAACAAGGTAATATAAAAGTTATTAATTTAAAATAATTTAGAAAATGTCAAAATATAAAATACTTTTGACATATAAATTATGTCATAAGCAAACATAGATAAAAATAATAATTAAATATAACGAATCAAATTAGAAAACTCCTTCTCAAATCTTCTACTTCATGAAAAAGCAACCCAATCTAATTTTAACTAAATCCGACAAGGGCAATGTGTCAGTATTATTAATTAAAAAAAAGACACATACATCAAACTAGCTTCTGATATTATCTGTGATAAAAAATATTATATTCCTTTAAAAAAGGATCCTACCAGTACCATACAACAAAAATCAAATAAACTAGTAACAGATTTAAAGAAAAATAAGAGCATTACTTCTGAACAAGCCAAAGATCTGATGATTTATAATGCCACCTCCCCTAAATTTTATGGGCTTCCCAAAATTCATAAACCTACCCTTTCTCTTCGTCCCATAATTTCCTCTATTAATGCTCCTAACTCTAAAATTTCTGGTTTAATTACTGACATACTTACTAAATCTTATGACACCAACAATCGATATTATGTTCAAGATTCTTTTCATTTTGCTACTTTCATCAATGATTTTCAAATTCCCACAGATTATGTCATTATCAGTCTTGATGTAGTGTCTCTCTTTAGCAATATACCTATAGAAAAATTTAAACAAAGCATCATTACTCATTGGCATAATATACAACCTAATTGTAACATAAACCAACAACATTTCTTGAAACTTATTGATTTTCTTTTTGACACTACTTATTTCGTATTTAATAACAATTTCTACAAACAAATACTTGGTACTCCCATGGGAGCTAGTGTATCTCCAATTTTTGCTCAATATATAATGGATGACCTTTTAGATTTTTGTATTCCACAACTTTCGTTTAACCCCCCCTTTTTTAAAAAATACGTTGATGACCTGATTTGTTGTGTTCCTTCAGGCAGTATAAATCAAGTACTTCTGATTTTCAATAGTTATAACCCTACTATTCAATTTACTATTGAAAAAGAAATTAACGGCACTATTCCTTTTCTAGATATGCTCATCATCCATAATAATAATAATCTTATTACTGATTGGTACAAAAAAAACTAACTCTTCAGGTAGATATCTCAATTATAATTCTTTTCATCCAATTAATATGAAAATAAACCTCGTTTTAAGCTTGAAAAGAAGAATAGAACTAATTTCTCATCGCACCCTGAAATACAAAAACCTACTTATTCTAAGAGACCTTCTTCGTCAAAATTCTTACCCGATTTCACTACTCAACAAATTGCTTTTCAACACCCCTTCTCTCATTAACCAACCCACTCTCAAACACAACACAACTCCCGCAGCTAATTCGATTCCAAAAATTTTGATTCCTCTCCCATATATAGACAACCTCACATCTAAATTCTGTCATATTCTTAAAGATATCAAAGGGATATCTCTCACAAAAAAAACCTACCTTGACTTTAAGAAAGACGCTTTTCAGCAAATTAAAAGATCATACCCCCCAACTACAACAGTCAGGAGTTGTTTACCGTATACCGTGTAAGAATTGTCAAGGCCAATATATAGGTCTCACCTCTAGGTGGCTTTCATCCAGAATTACTTCCCACAAAAGTGACTTTAACAGATACGCAAAAACCTGCGCATTGGTGTCACATGCGCTTGAGACTGGACACACAATCAATTATGCAAATGCTGAAATCATGTTCAGGGAAAGCCATTACATAAAACGCATTTTCCTAGAAATGGTAGCGATAGCGCTACAAGACCACCCTCTCAACAAAAAAACTGACACTCAAAATCTTAATAGTATCTACTCGCATCTTATTTCTGTTATAAAAAATAAAAAATAACACGAATCGTATATCGTAGTAACTAGTTATTTGCCTTATTTCTTTTACTCTTAAACATTTTTTTTAACTTCAAGATTGACTCGTTATATTTTTATCTATGTTTGCTTATGACATAATTTATATGTCAAAAGTATTGTATATTTTGACATTTTCTAAATTATTTTAAATTAATAACTTTTATATTACTTTGTTACTAATATTTAATCATTTTTCCACTGAATTTTTTAATTATTATATAAGCTAGTTATTGTGTTTGGAATGTTTTTATCAATTTCGGCAACGTGTTCTAATATCTGTTATTTTCCACTTATTCCTTAAATAGACTGTATAATCGTAAGTAAGCAATTTATGTACCAAGAAATTTTGTAATCCTTTTGTTATAGTTTTCCTGATGAAGAAAATAAATTTTTTGAAAGCTTGAATTAATTAAAAGAGTTTACTAATCGCCCAAATTGACTACTACGCGATATTTACTTTACAATATCAAAGCTTTATAGTCGAAATCCACCTAAGCTTTATATATATATATATATATATATATATATATATATATATATTTTGCTGTGTTTCTCGGAGCCCTTACGCTTGGGCAGCCCATATTTATGCTGTGTTAACCCCTGTTAGCTCCTTGTTATTATATTAATATTTAGCCCCACGATTGGGTCGAGCTATTTATGTCGTGTTATCTTTCTGTAGGAAAAATAAAACCCTTGTTATTCTCGCCACTCGGTTGGGCAGATATATTTATGCTGTGATTTATTCTTTTATTACCCAAGCACTTGTAAAAATGTTAATTTATAAATTTCTTTGCCTGGACTAGCTGATTCAATTAAATAAAGCAATTCTACAATACACAGTATAATGATTAAATATTTACAACCTTTTTAAATATCTTCTCCCTTTTTAAATTATTTACATCTGTCAAATTTTTAGAAAATGAAGCCAGAAAAACGAGCTTTTTGCTACATTTAGAGACCTTTTGAAACGTTTCAAGATGCTTATTACCTTTCATAAATTTATCCAAGAAACCCCAGTTTGTTGGCTCTTACATTTCTGAATTATTATTGAGATAAAAACAGTTTATAGAAATAAATCATATCAAAATATCTAACCTGAAGTGGTTCAGTAGGTGTTCTGCATCCCCAAGAATTTTTGTGTTTAGTCTGAATGTTCTGAGTCTAATTTGAAGTCGACATCCAACCAAATTAGTATCCAAATCGTTATTTGGTGAGGTTATTCCAATGAAAAGTTTTTCATTTCCGTAATAGAATATTTAACATTTTCAGAGATTATCAAAATGCTTTAACAGGCAGCATTCTCCAGAGTCTCGTATCCAAAATTGTGTTTAAGATCGTAATTAATCGTTATTAAAAGTTTTAACAGGAGTCGTAACAAGATCTTTATTAGGATCGTTATTTAGAGCCCTGTTTTATTTATTATTAGAAATGGTATAATTTCACTAAATTTGATCTACCTACGTCTTTAGAAGTACGGTTCTCTTGCACAATTATACACTCTTTTAAAATAACTTTTCACTTTAATTTAATTAACTGTTCACGTGTATATTTATCACTTTTAAGTATAGTGACTGCCCAGTTTCAAAAGTATACTAACTCGTTGTTCAATTGTCATCATATTTATAGCACCGGCCCCTTTTGTGTGAGATTCGTTGACTCCACGTGCTGGGCGACACCAAGTGTCTTATATCTAGTTATTTTGGGAAACTTTACCAATTGTGTAGTTCAATTGCATAAAGCGATGCTCAATTTGTCACGTAATTCATTATTATACCTCACATTTAATTCAGAAATCCCAGGAATCTTCGTTCATTAAAGCACGTACTATTGTTGTTGGCTTTATTCTAATCTGAATGGAATAAATTTGGTGTTTGTTTATTTCCTAGTTAAATTGGATTTTTGAACAAATGTGATACTTTTATATCACGTACGCGTTTCAAATAATGCATATTTTCTGCCTGCGTTTATGATGATATATTGACGCACTTTTTGAACATTTATCTAGCCAATTCATACAGGTTTTCCATTGATTTAATTTCAATGCGTTTCGTTACATTTTTAAATTCTTATCTTTGCTCGTAGCTACTCTTGGATATGCGTTTAATCGCTTGTACTGCTATATACAGTGTACTCTCAACTAATAATATTTCTAATGACCTATTAACTTGGGAGTTTCTTTTGTTTATTCTACGACCCCTATGACTTAACCTGCCCCTAACTTAACCCTATAATTACAGCAATATATATATATATAGAATGCTGTGTTTCCTCTCATTTCTCTAGGTACTGGCCCTTTAAAAAAACATTCGAGCCCCACAGTTTGGGCGTCAAGAATGCTGTGAAACCTTATAAATCACCTGGTCCGTTGATTCCTTCTGTTAATCGCCTCGGCTGCTCTTCTAGATAACTTCCATTCTCAATCATAAAAATTAAACAACACATTCCTACCACAAACATCAACGTTAACTCTATTTACATCAATATTCAGAATACATTAAATTTTCAAATTAAATTTGAACATAAAATTCAGTTTTAAACAGAATTTCCGGATTAATTTTATTATCATTTTACTGTGCATCCAAAATTAAAGTCCTTGTTGGATGCCTACTAATTAATATAACAAGATAAGCAGACCGGAGTCTGAGTATAAAGGAGCATCTACCACCCTTTACGTTAATTAACCAGGTTTGTCTAATTGAGCTCAAAGACCTACCCAAAGTTTCATCCTATTCCCGAACATCAAAACAAAATACCCCTTTTTACTTAAACAAGCAAATTTCATCTTAAAATTAAATTTTTATGGTTAGAAAAATTCCACTAATGTCCATTTAAAGTAAATCAATTATAAAGTCATTCAATACACACAAAAAAATGTCAAACAAAATAGTACAATTTACCTGAAGGTTATTGTCCTCGTAGCTTCAGTGTAATCGTCCCTTTGTAAATCACACCATTCCAACCGGATTCTATTTACAGCTTCAAGTTGTCAACGCTTTAAAATGTTCTCCATCACCATTAATTTAAAGTTGTTTCTAGGCTTTTCGGAACTCATCTGTGTATATCTGCCTCTGGTTCAGTGGATGCAGACACATTTACGAACCATTTAGTCATTAACACCCCCGCAAAATAGCAAAGAAATTCATACTTCCTTTTACCAATATTACCAATATACGCCAAAACTGCCTACTTTTGGGTATACATTTGTCGTTGTAAATTTTACTAATTGGTACCGTGATAATAAACTTTTATTACCTTGTATCTAAGTGCACTGAAGTACATTCATGTTAGCACGTAAAATAACCAACTATTTTGAGTCACTAAAATATACTAGCACACTTTAAATTATTTAATCAAACTAAAAAGCACTGTTTAAAATCAAGTCGCGGATGCACGAGCTTTTAACGCATCGAATCGTCGAAAGTCTAAGAGTCTAAGAGAGAAACACATATTCCCGCCTGTATATATAGCGAATAGCCGACACGTCGCTTTGTTCCCTAAAACGGGTAATTCCAACGAATTCCTCATTCTACGTTCCCAGTCTGTAGCCTGCACGTCGATTTTATGAATTTAGTCCTCACCCCATTGAGATCTCAGAAAATTTCAACACGGCCCGCAAAGTTGTCCGAGAAAAACTAATTACTTTTATACAGAAATTGTTGTTCTACCTCTGATATATGCATCCTATTTTTAACCAATCGCAACCCCTTGACGTTGCTTAAATCCCGCCCTTTTACAATATGTGTCTTTGCTTGACGCATTTTCTCTTTCCTTTTCTAACCTGTTCGTATTGGTGCAAATTTAGATTCTTTATTATCGATTATATTTTAGTCCACGCGGACTGTTATCTTGGTTTAATAACCCCGTATCGCACATTCTCGTGAATATTAAGCCCCGGTTTCTCCAAGATTCTTTGAAACATTAATTATTTGCCAAATTTACGCAGAATAAGCTTTTTTTAAAAATACGCAGGTGTTCTGTATTTCCTGCTAAAGCATCTGATCGTTTCAATATCCTTAGAATCAACATGTTTATCCAAACAAATTAACTTGAAATTGCCTTTTAAAACACGCAGGGGTGTTCAAACGTAACATTTTAAATAACCTTCCTACGATTTGACTATTATTGGGTTTTACAAGTTTTATGCTTATTATTAATAATGGTTCAATTAACTCCAATTAAAATTGATTTCCATCCTTTCATTTTAGCGAATACAAATTATTATCCGTACGTTTTGTTTAATACCAGTTATTTAAAATAGAGTTCATTAATATAAATTTTGCACGTAATTTCCATTTGTTTAGGAATAATTAAATTATCCACTGCGCTTTTCAATACTGCTTCTTTTGATGTAAAGCGTCTTATAGATAATTTAAATTTCTTATTTTACTGAAACGACCGAGTTTATTTATGCTTCAAGGTTTTAATAAAGCGTATTATTTAATGAAATTCCTTATACACGGTAATTAAAATTATTTGATTTGATTATTTAATTTTCTACCCTGGTCTAAATATGAGTATTTTCCCCTATTTGAATACAAATAATCCCACTTATTTGAATGCAAATATCAAATATTTAGACTGCCAAAAATCTTTACAAAATTTTGCCTATCTCTCTCTATCCTTATCTATCTAACTTACCTACTTTGTCTCCAATCCAAAAAATATTTACACCTATCCTATATCCCTATCCTATTCCTAACTCTCACCTACTTCTATAAACTGAAATTATCCTAACTTCATCCTACTTATCCATCTAATCCTATATACATCCTATATACCTATCCTATTCCTAACTTTTAACTACTCTTCACTATACTGTACTTCCCCCTACCTAATCCTATATGCCTATCCTACTCTTACTCTATTCCTAACTCTCCACTAATCTTATATAAAATATCTATACTTAACCTATCTTATTTTCTTCCTACATTTACTCTTTATCCTCATCCTAAACCTATTCCTAATTATCTCCCATATGTGTCCTATATCTAGCTTTATTTTCTATAACCACTTACTTCTACTCTTTTATATACACCTATGCTATCCCTATCCTATTTAAATCTAACTCTCTTCTTGACCCTCCATGTCTTTCTTCTTACCATCCTAATACTCTTCATCCCTATCTCTCCCCCTTCTATATCTATACTTAACATCTCTATTATCTCACATACAATAAACTTATCATCCCTCTTATCCTGACTCTTACATATTGCTTCTTCTTCAGTCCCTACACTTGTCTGTTTCTCATTTATTCTTGTTTCCCTTTCTGCCGACAAACCAAACGATACTACTTTACAATTATCGATTTTTCCCTCTATGGAAAACCCTACGTACCTTCTAGAATTTTTGTGTAATGGAATCCGCCAGAATGAATTCCTTAAATCTACTTTATTAAAAACAAATTTGAAATCTTTACTTAATTTCGCCTTCACCTGCTCCTGATATGCTGCTTCTACCCCCACTACTTCTGCATGTTTTTGTATTAAAGCTTGAACCTCTACTTTCCTTTCCTCTGGACATCTTATTGTGTTGATCTGTTTACCTTCATCATCTTCTACCTCTACTACATTAATACTAAACCCCGTGTCATCCTCTGTGACTTCATAACTGCCCTTCCATGGCACTACCCTATCCTTAATTCTTATTACCTTCCTTTCCATATCTATCAAAACCCCTAACTTCATCATACAGTCAACACCTAAAATGCTCTGAAACTTCAGTCCAGGTACAATTACAAACTCCTGTTCACAGCTTAAACCTCCTATATCTATCCTAAGCACCACAACACTATTTACTACAGCAAACTTCTTTTTATTTGGAGCTACTAAATGGCTACGTTTTATAGGCATAATTCTATCACAAACCTTATCCCTAATTTTGCTGACGAATTCCTCCGATATTAAACTCGCCTCTGCCCCTGTATCAAGTAATACTTCTACATTATTCTCAAAAATTTCTAAATTAATAATTGGCAAACATAATTTTTCCTCAGTTTCTGGCTCTACTTCCTCCTCAATTTTGAAAAATTCACGTGGATGTTCGTATACATTTACACAGAAATCTAGTGGTCTGTCGCGTTCTAAAAATCCTGTCTCATCCTGTTTTCCGTGCTTGGTCCTGGTTGTCCTTCTACAACCTGTGCGTACGTCCTCCTCGTGTTAATATCCGTGTCCCTATCTCTATTCGGCGTGCTGGTCACAGTCCTGTTTACTTCCGGTAAACTGTTCTGTCGCGTGTAACTAGGTCTTGGCGTCGGTCCCCTAGTCGCACTATTGCTCCTGTATTCCTGTCCTCGTCGTTCCCAATTCGGTCGAAAATTTCTGTTGTAGTCAGGCCGTCTCGGATAATTCGGTGTCCTGTTGTCAAACCTAACTGTGTTAACGTTTCGTTCTCGTATCTCTCTTGTCCGTCCAACACATACATCGTCATATCTCTGTAAATACTCTAAAATGTCTCCCGTTCTGTGATGTTTTGTAAGGCCACGTGTTGTCTAATTTCCAGTTCAAAATGTCGTGATAGGTACTTGATTATCTGTCTGTCCGTCAATGGTGGATTCAGTTGTTTGGCCACACTGTACTTGCGGATGGCATATTGCTCCTAGAACCTGCAAACTCTCCTTAAATTTTCCTGTAATCAAGTCGTCCCTAATCTGATCCTGTTTGTGATCACTCCAGTAATGTTGTAAAATTTGTTTTCAAAGTCCTGATACGTGTCTATGTCCTGTCCTACTAAATTGTACCATGCTCCGCATTGTCCTTTAATAAAGCCTTTATCGTATTTAGTTTAGTCTGTTCGTCAAATAAATTTCCCACTAGATTTCTTACACTATTAATAAAAATTTGTGGATTTACCCTGTTATCGCCATAAAACTTCATGTGTTGGTCCAATGATACTCCACCTGTAGAAAATCTGGGACCATCCCCCGTTAAATTTGACATGTTGTATTTGATACTACTAACTTCGCGTTCTACCCTGCCTAACTGATCCCTACATGAGTCCGTTACTTCAGTCATTTTTACATTAATCTCTTCTTCACAAAAAATGCGTACTTCGGACCTTAAATGTCCCATTTCCTGTCGAAGACCTGTAATATCACGCTCATTTTTATCAACCCTATTTTCAACTTCTCCCATTTTTACGGTAAGACTATTTTTAAATTCTGAAACTTCTTTATTTGTCTTGTCTATTTTCTCACTTAGGGTTTCCCTAACTCCTGTTAATGTCTCATTCATTCGGTCAAATTTTCGATTTGAGTCCTCTCTCGCTCTATTCGATTCATCGCTTAGCTGTTCTAATTTTCTATTGGATTCCTCCTAGCTAATCGCATTTCCTCTAACATTCTCATCATTAACTCATTTCCTTGATCCCCTGATTCCGTCCTCGACTGATCTCTACTGCCTCCAGCTTCTTCCATTTTCGAAATTTTCTCACACAATGCACTATCGTCACTTCCAATTTCCACTCCTTGACTCCTTAACCACTCCTTTCTCTGCATACGTTCAAATCACTCACACACCTCTAAAATACTCTTAAATTTATACACACACCGAAACTCTCTCTCTCAGATCGCCAGTTTCCTGGAATAAAATCACAAAAATTTTATTTGGAACTCGAGCCTCACTTTTGGGTCGCCAAGAATGCTGTGTTTCCTCTCATTTCTCTAGGTACTGGCCCTTTAAAAAAAAACATTCGAGCCCCACAGTTTGGGCGTCAAGAATGCTGTGAAACCTTATAAATCACCTGGTCCGTTGATTCCTTCTGTTAATCGCCTCGGCTGCTCTTCTAGATAACTTCCATTCTCAATCATAAAAATTAAACAACACATTCCTACCACAAACATCAACGTTAACTCTATTTACATCAATATTCAGAATACATTAAATTTTCAAATTAAATTTGAACATAAAATTCAGTTTTAAACAGAATTTCCGGATTAATTTTATTATCATTTTACTGTGCATCCAAAATTAAAGTCCTTGTTGGATGCCTACTAATTAATATAACAAGATAAGCAGACCGGAGTCTGAGTATAAAGGAGCATCTACCACCCTTTACGTTAATTAACCAGGTTTGTCTAATTGAGCTCAAAGACCTACCCAAAGTTTCATCCTATTCCCGAACATCAAAACAAAATACCCCTTTTACTTAAACAAGCAAATTTCATCTTAAAATTAAATTTTTATGGTTAGAAAAATTCCACTAATGTCCATTTAAAGTAAATCAATTATAAAGTCATTCAATACACACAAAATGTCAAACAAAATAGTACAATTTACCTGAAGGTTATTGTCCTCGTAGCTTCAGTGTAATCGTCCCTTTTGTAAATCACACCATTCCAACCGGATTCTATTTACAGCTTCAAGTTGTCAACGCTTTAAAAATGTTCTCCATCACCATTAATTTAAAGTTGTTTCTAGGCTTTTCGGAACTCATCTGTTATATCTGCCTCTGGTTCAGTGGATGCAGACACATTTACGAACCATTTAGTCATTAACACCCCAAAATAGCAAAGAAATTCATACTTCCTTTTACCAATATTACCAATATACGCCAAAACTGCCTACTTTTGGGTATACATTTGTCGTTGTAAATTTTACTAATTGGTACCGTGATAATAAACTTTTATTACCTTGTATCTAAGTGCACTGAATACATTCATGTTAGCACGTAAAATAACCAACTATTTTGAGTCACTAAAATATACTAGCACACTTTAAATTATTTAATCAAACTAAAAAGCACTGTTTAAAATCAAGTCGCGGATGCACGAGCTTTTAACGCATCGAATCGTCGAAAGTCTAAGAGTCTAAGAGAGCGAAACACCTATTCCCGCCTGTATATATAACGAATAGCCGACACGTCGCTTTGTTCCCTAAAACGGGTAATTCCAACGAATTCCTCATTCTACGTTCCCAGTCTGTAGCCTGCACGTCGATTTTTATGAATTTAGTCCTCACCCATTGAGATCTCAGAAAATTTCAACACGGCCCGCAAAGTTGTCCGAGAAAAACTAATTACTTTTATACAGAAATTGTTGTTCTACCTCTGATATATGCATCCTATTTTAACCAATCGCAACCCCTTGACGTTGCTTAAATCCCCTTTACAATATGTGTCTTTGCTTGACGCATTTTCTCTTTCCTTTTCTAACCTGTTCGTATTGGTGCAAATTTAGATTCTTTATTATCGATTATATTTTAGTCCACGCGGACTGTTATCTTGGTTTAATAACCCGTATCGCACATTCTCGTGAATATTAAGCCCCGGTTTCTCCAAGATTCTTTGAAACATTAATTATTTGCCAAATTTACGCAGAATAAGCTTTTTAAAAATACGCAGGTGTTCTGTATTTCCTGCTAAAGCATCTGATCGTTTCCAATATCCTTAGAATCAATATGTTTATCCAAACAAATTAACTTGAAATTGCCTTTTAAAAACACGCAGGGTGTTCAAACGTAACATTTTAAATAACCTTCCTACGATTTGACTATTATTGGGTTTTACAAGTTTTATGCTTATTATTAATAATGGTTCAATTAACTCCAATTAAAATTGATTTCCATCCTTTCATTTTAGCGAATACAAATTATTATCCGTACGTTTTGTTTAATACCAGTTATTTAAAATAGAGTTCATTAATATAAATTTTGCACGTAATTTCCATTTGTTTAGGAATAATTAAATTATCCACTGCGCTTTTCAATACTGCTTCTTTTGATGTAAAGCGTCTTATAGATAATTTAAATTTCTTATTTTTACTGAAACGACCGAGTTTATTTATGCTTCAAGGTTTTAATAAAGCGTATTATTTAATGAAATTCCTTATACACGGTAATTAAAATTATTTGATTTGATTATTTAATTTTCTACCCTGGTCTAAATATGAGTAATATATATATATATATATATTACTCATATTTAGACCAGGGTAGAAAATTAAATAATCACATCAAATAATTTTAATCACCGTGTAGAAGCTTTGGGAAAAGGTACGCTTTATTAAAACCATGAAGCATAAATAAATTCGGTCGTTTCAGTAAAAATAAGAGATTTAAATCATGTACAAGACGCTTTATATCAAAAGAAACAGTATTAAAAGCTCTACGTGTAATTTAATTATTCCTAAGAAAGAAACAAATGGAAATTACGTGAAAAATTTATATTAATTAACCTATTTTAAGTAACCGGTATTAAACAAAGTGTACACATAATAATTAACATTTAATTTGTATTCGCTAAAATGAAAGGATAGAAGTCAATTTTAGTTGAGTTAATTAAACCATTATTAATAATAAGCATAAAAGTCTGTGAAAATCCAAGATTATAATACCAGAAAATAAATCTCTGAGAATTAATATTATGTTTGAACACCTGCGTAGTTTAAATGTCATGTACGGCGAAAATTTTGTAGATAACAAATGGTTTCAAAGAATCTTGGAGAAACCGTGGCTTAATATTCACGAGAAGGTGCGATACGGGGTTATTTAACCCAGATAGTCACATGGACTGAAATAATCGATAATAAGGAATATCAATTTGCACTAATAAGAACAGGGTAGATAGAGACAGATAATATGCGCAAGACCGAGACACATATAGTAAAAAGGCGTGAGTAGAGCAACGTCATGGGGTTGCGATTGGTTGAAAGTAAAAGGCAAAATTGAGAGGTAGAAATAACATTTCTGTATAAAATTTAATTAGGTATTCTCAGACGTTGCGTGCCGTGTGGAAATTTTCTGAGATTTAACTGGGGCGAGTACAAAATTCGTAAAAACCGATGCGCGAGCTGCGGACTGGGAACAGAGCAGGCGAAATTCTTTAGAATTGTCCGTTTTGGAGACTCGACCGACAGACAGGCTAACTGCTATATATACCCAGGTGAATATAAACAAGCTCTCTTACATCCGCGACTTGATTCAATACGTTAAACAGTGCATTTTAGTTTGATAAAATAATTTAAAGTTTGCTCGTATATTTTGGTGATTCAAAATAGTTTGTTCTTTACGTGCTAACATGAATATACTTTAGTGCACTTAGATACAAGGTAATAAAATTTAGTATCACTGTACCAATTAGTAAAATTTACAACGACAAATGTATACACAAAAGTAGGCAGTTTTTATATTGGTGAAAGAAGTATGAATTTCTTTGCTATTTTTCGGGGTGAATAATTAAATGGTTCATAAATGTGTCTGAGCCACGAAACAAGGGTCAGATATACACAGATGAGTTCGAAAGCCAGAAACAACTTTAAATAAATGGTGATGGAGAAAATATGAAAAGCGTTGAGAATCTGAAGCTGTAAATATAACCCAGTTGGAATGGTGTGATTAACAAAAGGGACGATTACAGAATACGAGGCAGTAACCTTCAGGTAATTTATACTATTTTGTTTGAACTTTGTAATTTGTTGTGTTGAATTACTTTATAATTGATTTACTTTAAATGGACATTAGTGAAATTGTACTAACCATAAAATTTAATGTTAAGGTGAAATTTGCTTGTTTAAGTAGAAAGGGTATTTAGTCTTGATGTTTTGGATTATGATGAAATTTTAGGTATGTCTTTGAGCTCAATTAGACGAACCTGGTTAATTAACGTAAAGGTGGTAGATGCTCCCTTTGTACTCAGACTCCGGTCTGCATATATTGTTATAGTAATTAGTAGGCATCCTACAAGGACTTTAATTCTGGATGCACTTTAAAATGATAATAAAATTAATCTTGAAATTCTTTTAAAACTGAAATTTATGCTGAATTTTAATTTGAAATTTTAATGTATTGTGAATATTGATGTAAATAGAGTTAACGTTGATGTTTGTGGTAGGAATGTGTTTGTCTTTTTATGAATGAGGATGAAGGTTTAACTAGAGGAGCAGCCGAGGCGATTAACAGAAGAAAATCAACAGACCAGGTAATTCAAGAGGTTTCACAGCATTCTTGGCGACCAAAAGTGAGGCTCGAGTTCCAAATAAAATTTTTGTTATTTTATTCCAGGAAACTGGCGATCTGAGAGAGAGTTTCTGTGTGTATAAATTTAAGAGTATTTTAGAGTGTGTGAGTGATTAGAACGTATGCAGAGAAAGGAGTGGTTAGAGTAAATGTTGGAAGTACGAATGCATTGTGTGGAAAAATTAAAATGGAAGAAGCGAGGCAGTAGAGATCAGTCGAGGACGAATCAGAGATAAGAAACGAGATGATAATGAGAATGGAAATGAACGAAGAAGCTAATAGAGCTAGGGAAGAATCTAATAGAGCAGAGGAGTCCAACCAAAATTAGAGCAGATAAGCGGGAAAATTGAACAAAATACAAAGAATTTGAATTTAAAGATAGTCTTACCGTGAAATAGAAAATAGGGTTGAAAAATGAGCGTGATATTACAGGTCTTCGACAGGAAATGGGACATTTAAGGTCCGAAGTACGCATGTTCTGTGAAGAAGAGATTAATGTAAAATGACTGAGTGACGGACTCATGTAGGGATCAGTTAGGCAGGGTGAGGAAGTTAGTAGTATCAAATACAACATGTCAAATTTAACGGGGAAGGTCCCAGATTTTATACAGGTGGCGTATCATTGGACCAACATGAAGTTTTATGGCGATAACAGGGTAAATCCACAAATTTTTATTAATAGTGTAAGAAATCTAGTAAATTTATTTGACGAACAGACTAAACTAAATACGATAAAGGCTTTATTAAAGGACAACGCGGAAGCATGGTACAATTTAGTAGGACAGGACATAGACACGTATCGGGACTTTGAAGACAAATTTTTACAACATTACTGGAGTGATCACAAACAGGATCAGATTAGGGACGACTTGATTACAGGAAAATTTAAGGAGAGTTTGCAGGATCTAGGGAGCAATATGCCATCCGCAAGTACAGTGTGGCCAAACAACTGAATCCACCATTGACGGACAGACAGATAATCAAGTACCTATCACGACATTTTGAACTGGAAATTAGACAACATGTGGCCTTACAAAACATCACAGAACGGGAGACATTTTAGAGTATTTGCAGAGATATGACGATGTATGTAGGACGGACAAGAGAGATACGAGAACGAAACGTTAACACAGTTAGGTTTGACAACAGGACACCGAATTATCCGAGACGGCCTGACTACAACAGAAATTTTCGACCGAATTGGGAACGACGAGGACAGGAATACAGGAGCAATAGTGCGACTAGGGGACCGACGCCAAGACTTAGTTACACGAGACAGAACAGTTTACCGGAAGTAAACAGGACTGTGACCAGCACGCCGAATAGAGATAGGGACACGGATATTAACACGAGGAGGACGTACGCACAGGTTGTAGAAGGACAACCAGGACCAAGCACGGAAAACAGGATGAGACAGGATTTTAGAACGCGACAGACCACTAGATTTCTGTGTAAATGTATACGAACATCCACGTGAATTTTTCAAAATTGAGGAGGAAGTAGAGCCAGAAACTGAGGAAAAATTATGTTTGCCAATTATTAATTTAGAAATTTTGAGAATAATGTAGAAGTATTACTTGATACAGGGGCAGAGGCGAGTTTAATATCGGAGGAATTCGTCAGCAAAATTAGGGATAAGGTTTGTGATAGAATTATGCCTATAAAACGTAGCCATTTAGTAGCTCCAAATAAAAGAAGTTTGCTGTAGTAAATAGTGTTGTGGTGCTTAGGATAGATATAGGAGGTTTAAGCTGTGAACAGGAGTTTGTAATTGTACCTGGACTGAAGTTTCAGAGCATTTTAGGTGTTGACTGTATGATGAAGTTAGGGTTTTGATAAATATGGAACGGAAGGTAATAAGGATTAAGGATAGGGTAGTGCCATGGAAGGGCAGTTATGAAGTCACAGAGGATGACACGGGGTTTAGTATTAATGTAGTAGAGGTAGAGGATGATGAAGGTAAACAGATCAACACAATAAGATGTCCAGAGGATAGGAAGTAGAGGTTCAAGCTTTAGTACAAGAAAATGCAGAATTAGTGGGGTAGAAGCAGCATATCGGGATCAGGTGAAGGCAGAATTATTTTTGACGAGGTTAAGTGGCAAGTTTGTTTTAATAAAGTAGATTTAAGGATTCATTCTGGCGGATTCCATTACACAAAAATTCTAGAAGGTACAGAGGATTTTCCATAGAGGAAAAATCGATAATTTTAAAGTAGTATCGTTTGGTTTGTCGGCAGAAAAGGAAATAAGAATAAATAAGAAACAGACAAGTGTAGGGACTGAAGAAGAAGCAATATTTAAGAGTCAGGATAATAGGGATGATAAGTTTATTGTATGTGAGATAATAGGGATGATAAGTATAGATATAGAAGGGGGAGAAATAGGGATGAAGAGTATTAGGATAGTGAGAAGAAAGACTTGGAGGGTGAAGAAGAGAGTTAGATTTAAATAGAATAGGGATAGAATAGGTGTATATAGAAGAGTAGAAGTAAGTGGTTATAGAAAATAAAGCTAGATATAGGACACATATGGGAGATAATTAGGAATAGGTTTAGGATGAGGATAAAGAGTAAATGTAGGAAGAAAATAAGATAGGTTAAGTATAGATATTTTATATAAGATTAGTGGAGAGTTAGGAATAGAGTAAGAGTAGGATAGGCATATAGGATTAGGTAGGGGGAAGTAAAGTATAGTGAAGAGTAGTTAAAAGTTAGGAATAGGATAGGTATATAGGATGTATATAGGATTAGATGGATGAGTAGGATGAAGTTAGGGATAATTTCAGTTTATAGAATTAGGTGAAAGTTAGGAATAGGATAGGGATATAGGTAGGTGTAAATATTTTCTTTTTGATTGGAAACAAAGTAGGTAAGTTAGATAGATAAGGATAGAGAGAGATAGGCAAAATTTTGTAAAGATTTTTTGGCAGTCTAAATATTTGATATTTGCATTCAAATAAGTGGGATTATTTGTATTCAAATAGGGGGAAAATACTCATATTTAGACCAGGGTAGAAAATTAAATAATCAAATCAAATAATTTTAATTACCGTGTATAAGGAATTTCATTAAATAATACGCTTTATTAAAACCTTGAAGCATAAATAAACTCGGTCGTTTCAGTAAAAATAAGAAATTTAAATTATCTATAAGACGCTTTACATCAAAAGAAGCAGTATTGAAAAGCGCAGTGGATAATTTAATTATTCCTAAACAAATGGAAATTACGTGCAAAGTTTATATTAATTAACCCTATTTTAAGTAACCGGTAGTAAAACAAAGTGTACATATAATAATTAATATTTAAGTTGTATTCGCTAAAAATGAAAAGGATGGAAATCAATTTTAATTGGAGTTAATTGAACCATTATTAATAATAAGCATAAAACTTGTAAAACCCAATAATAGTCAAATCGTAGGAAGGTTATTTAAAATGTTACGTTTGAACACCCTGCGTGTTTTTAAAAGGCAATTTCAAGTTAATTTGTTTGGATAAACATGTTGATTCTAAGGATATTGGAAACGATCAGATGCTTTAGCAGGAAATACAGAACACCTGCGTATTTTTAAAAAGCTCATTCTGCGTAAATTTGGCAAATAATTAATGTTTCAAAGAATCTTGGAGAAACCGGGACTTAGTATTCACGAGAATGTGCGATACGGGTTTATTAAACCCAGATAACAGTCCGCGTGGACTAAAATATAATCGATAATAAAGAATATAAATTTGCACCAATACGAACAGGTTAGAAAAGGAAAGAGAAAATGCGTCACAAAGACACATATTGTAAAAGGCGGGATTTAAGCAACGTCAAGGGGTTGCGATTGGTTAAAATAGGATGCATATATCAGAGGTAGAACAACAATTTCTGTATAAAAGTAATTAGTTTTCTCGGACAACTTTGCGGGCCGTGTTGAAATTTTCTGAGATCTCAATGGGGTGAGTACTAAATTCATAAAAATCGACGTGCAGGCTACAGACTGGGAACGTAGAATGAGGAATTCGTTGGAATTACCCGTTTTAGGGAACAAAGCGACGTGTCGGCTATTCGCTATATATACAGGCGGGAATATGTGTTTCTCTCTTAGACTCTTAGACTTTCGACGATTCGATGCGTTAAAAGCTCGTGCATCCGCGACTTGATATTAAACAGTGCATTTTAGTTTGATTAAATAATTTAAAGTGTGCTAGTATATTTTAGTGACTCAAAATAGTTGGTTATTTTACGTGCTAACATGAATGTACTTCAGTGCACTTAGATACAAGGTAATAAAAGTTTATTATCACGGTACCAATTAGTAAAATTTACAACGACAAATGTATACCCAAAAGTAGGCAGTTTTGGCGTATATTGGTAATATTGGTAAAAGGAAGTATGAATTTCTTTGCTATTTTGCGGGGTGTTAATGACTAAATGGTTCGTAAATGTGTCTGCATCCACTGAACCAGAGGCAGATATACACAGATGAGTTCCGGAAAAGCCTAGAAACAACTTTAAATTAATGGTGATGGAGAACATTTTAAAGCGTTGACAACTTGAAGCTGTAAATAGAATCCGGTTGGAATGGTGTGATTTACAAAAGGGACGATTACACTGAAGCTACGAGGACAATAACCTTCAGGTAAATTGTACTATTTTGTTTGACATTTTTGTGTGTATTGAATGACTTTATAATTGATTTACTTTAAATGGACATTAGTGGAATTTTTCTAACCATAAAAATTTAATTTTAAGATGAAATTTGCTTGTTTAAGTAAAAGGGTATTTTGTTTTGATGTTCGGGAATAGGATGAAACTTTGGGTAGGTCTTTGAGCTCAATTAGACAAACCTGGTTAATTAACGTAAAGGGTGGTAGATGCTCCTTTATACTCAGACTCCGGTCTGCTTATATTGTTATATTAATTAGTAGGCATCCAACAAGGACTTTAATTTTGGATGCACAGTAAAATGATAATAAAATTAATCCGGAAATTCTTTTTAAAACTGAATTTTATGTTCAAATTTAATTTGAAAATTTAATGTATTCTGAATATTGATGTAAATAGAGTTAACGTTGATGTTTGTGGTAGGAATGTGTTGTTTAATTTTTATGATTGAGAATGGAAGTTATCTAGAAGAGCAGCCGAGGCGATTAACAGAAGGAATCAACGGACCAGGTGATTTAAAAGGTTTCACAGCAATATATATTAAATGTTTTTATTTTTCTTGACCTTTTTACTCTATATTTGTTTGAGGATGATTTTCTTGGGATATAGGTCAAAACATTAATATATACTTTTACATTTTATTGTGCCATAACCTCACTCGACCATACGTACGTTTCGACTGCTTGAGCCTTTTTCAATGGTTCAGTCATTCCTATAAATTAATTTACTAATATACTAACCTACCCTAATATAATTTTGTCACTTACCCTAAACTATTCTATTCGTTATACATTTAACAACTAAATACACTAAGCCTATTTGTATGTCATTTACAAGTACGTTATAAAATTCTTAACCTACCTTATTGATGAATGTGTGTATATAACTACATGTGTTGTATTAATACAAAATGTTATCCTAAACTATCTATTATCTATTAATACATTGCTATCACTACAGTAAACCTGATCTTCTTTTTAAATTATATATTTATATCCGATATTTCTCAATTTTATGTCCGCTAGTTTTATTTTATTATTATTATTTTTCTGTTCTTTTATTTAATTAAATTATGATAGATTTTACTCAAATTTTTTATATCTATTTTGTCATTAATTGCTGTGGGATTTTATGTTATGAAAATCATTTCATATAACTCTCTTTTTCTTTGGTTTGGTTCCATTTTAAGTATTGTCGTTTTTTCGTAATTAAATTTGTGTTTATTTTGTGTTTCATGTTTAGTTATGGCGGTCGCATTGTTTTTATCATATTTGTGTCCATTCAAACGTTTCTCAAGATGCTGCATGCTCTGGCCAATGTATACACTGTCACATCCTTCTTGGCATGGGATCTTATATACGGTGTGGGTTTTTTTATTTTTAGGTATTTTATCTTTTGTTTTAGTAAATAAATTTTTATTTAGGTTAATACTTTTATAAGTTGTATCTATATCGTATTTTTTAACTAGTTTTTGAATATTCTCAGATAACCCATTAATATATGGTAAAGTTATATACTTTTTGTCATTTTTTTTATTATCGCCTATATTTTTTGTTATGTTGTAGTATTTATTTATTTGTTTTTTAAAGATTGCATCTATAAAGTGTTTAGGGTAATTGTTTTCCATAAGAGCATGTTTAGCTTTTATAATTGCTTTATGTCTGTATTCAGGATTTGACAATTTTATGGCTCTGTCTGCCAAACCAATTACCACGGCCTTTTTGTGGGCAATATGATGTTGCGAGTGGTAGTTGATATACCTTCCCGACCACGTTTTCTTATTATACCATTCAGTTTTTAGTACCTGTTCTTTTTTGGTGTGTATAGTCATATCTAGAAAATTTAGTTTGTTGTTTTTTTCAATTTCTATGGTAAATTGTAGTTTTTCATGAAAACTATTAAATAATTTAAGAGTATATTCTATTTTATCCATTGGAACAGCACAAATACAATCATCAACATATCTATAGAAAAAAGGTATGTCAAATTCAATCTTTCTTAAAATGGTAGTCTCAAGTTCTTCTAGCACTAATTGTGCGATCACGCTAGACAAAGCCATACCCATTGCACAACCATTTACATACAAATAGGCTTAGTGTATTTAGTTGTTAAATGTATAACGAATAGAATAGTTTAGGGTAAGTGACAAAATTATATAAGGGTAGGTTAGTATATTAGTAAATTAATTTATAGGAATGACTGAACCATTGAAAAAGGCTCAAGCAGTCGAAACGTACGTATGGTCGAGTGAGGTTATGGCACAATAAAATGTAAAAGTATATATTAATGTTTTGACCTATATCCCAAGAAAATCATCCTCAAACAAATATATATATATATATATATATATATATATATATATATATATATATGGGTATATATGGGTACATAGCTCAGTTGGTTAGAGCGGTAATCCGGAAATCAAAGGTCGCTGCTGTAACCGTTATTTTGGTGGTTTTCAATTAGTAGTTCGATTTGAAATGGTAATTCAACTATGCATAAAAAGTTGGGTTTTCATTTCATCTTAAAACTGTTGATATATATACATATATATATATATATATATATATATATTCTGATGTGATTAAGGTCATTAAAACGTCACCTAGCATCTTTTCGTAAAGATAAGACGCCGCATACCCGAGCAAAATTTAGAAAAAGCTCGACTTATGCAAATATCAATTTGTATAGCATAATGTATTTATTAAAAACACTCGGTATATTGAGTTATACTGAAGGAGTCTCATTCTTATTACGTAATTTAATAGTGTTGTGGATAATGGTATTCACAATATTCTGTGTGTAGAAGGAAGTTTTTTCTAAAAGAGCTTTATCCAGAAAGTACTCAAATGTCGGTCAATAACGTATAAATACGCAATTATTATAGAAGAACTAATTTGATTGTGTTTGTAAAAGATTTTAACCACGGAACAATTGTTTCCATTCGTAAACTTTTCAAGTCTCACTTGACTTGAAAGAATCATTGCTTGTTGCTTATAGTTCCTTCACGATTGTCGTTATCTCAAGGGTGAGCGCCGTACAGGCCCTCTTAACCCTACTGAAATTCAGAGTTCACTACTGTTGCTAGTGAAAATTGCTCAAACTGAATCTTTTGCAGAAGAGTTCAAGCAACTCAATCAATGTAAATCCTTAAAGTGTTCGTCATTGAGGAGTCTAAATCCGTTTTTAGATACTAAAGCCATTATTCGCGTTGGAGGACGACTGCGAAATTCTCAATTTCCGTATAGTAAGAAGCATCCTATACTACTCTCAGGAAAACATTACTTATCGAAGATAATTGTGGAGCGTAAACATATCCAAGTGTTGCACGCTGGTGCCCAGGATTTGCTTTCTTCGTTACGTGATAGATTTTGGATCACTTCAGGCCGACATCTTGCGAAACAAATTGTTCATCGTTGTGTTCGTTGTTACAGGTTTTCTCCGAGTCAAACTCAACCTATTGTCGGAGATCTACCTGCTTCTCGTGTAGATCTTTCATATCCATTTCACATAACTGGCGTCGACTTTGGTGGACCCTTATTAAACAAAGATAGAAAAGGTCGAGGTTCCAAGACCTCGAAAGCATATATTTCACTATACGTGTGCTTTGATACAAAAGCCGTTCATATTGAATTGGTGACAGATTTCTCGACCGAATCTTTCTTACTATCATTTCGCAGATTTGTGGCCCGGCGTGGCAAACCCCTCCATGTCTATTCTGACAATGGAACGAATTTCATTGGTGCCAACTCCGAGCTACAAGAACTTGGTAAGTTTCTTCAAACTCCACATAACATAATTCCTGGGGCAGTTGCGAGCGAGGAAATTACTTGGCACTTTGTACCAGCATACAGTCTTCACTTTGGAGGATTGTGGGAGGCAGGGATCAAATCCTGCAAATTTTACTTAAAGCGCATAGTTGGTAATTGCGATTTGACCTACGAGGAGCTTTGCACATTGCTTTCGCAGGTGGAAGCAACCCTGAATTCCAGACCTTTGTGTCCTATTTCATCCGATTCTAATGATTTGCAACCCCTCACTCCTGCCCATTTCTTGGTTGGAAGACCATTGAGCGCTGCTCCCGATCCTGATGTAACTGGGATAGCAGATTCCAGATTATCAATTTTTCAACGTGTTCAAGAATTCCATCAACATTTGTGGAAACGATGGAGTTGCGAGTATATTTCAGAGTTGCAAGTACGCCAAAAGTGGCAGCTTCATCATTCTGAGCTGAAGTCAGGAACTTTGGTTCTAATTAAGGAAGAGAATCTAATGGAAGCTCGGTAGAGTTCTACAAGTGCATCCTGGTGCTGACAACATTAGTCGAGTTGCGTCCGTACAGACCTCAACAGGCATAGTGCGACGTTACTTTCCAAAACTGTGTCCACTACCAGTGAAACCTTCTAGTGTGTGAGTTTATTGCGCAAGTTCGCTCAAATTGCTATGTTGTGCGCTATCTTTGTACAAGTTGTTGCAGGCGAATTCCTCGTAACGACATTTCTGTATTATTTTTGCGAATTTCTAGGCTATAATTCAATTTTCGTAATCTAACTCTATTTACTAGTATGATTGGATAATTAGGAAATGTTGCATTGGTCTTGCGTGGTAATTTAAATGTTTAAATGTTATTGGTTGATTCGAATATAATGTATAATCAATTTAATTAAATATCTAGAGCGCATTATCAGTTCAAGTTAACATTTGTTTTCTGCTTTTTCGAAATACTTCGATCCTGGTTGTTGCTTTATGCGGTTCAGCCGTCCACCATTTTTGGGATTTGTGACTCCAGGACTGTTTGAGGCAATCTATTTGGTGATACTTTGTTATGGTTGCTCAATATACTCATTTAAGAGGATTTACATATCGAAGTTGAAGGTAATTAATTATTACATTCGAATCCATTGATTTTATTATACAGGTGTTTTAGGTGCCATATGTTTCTGTTTGTATTGATCATCCGCTGATCGATGTATATGTTATCGTAGTTCATTGCCCGTTGTACGGTAGGTGAATTTATGTGTTGATATTGATTACTAATATTGCAAATTGTAGGGTTTTAGATTTCGGAATTTAGATTTTAGATTTTAGATTTTAGATTTTAGATTTTAGATTTTAGATTTTAGATTTCGGAACTCAGATTTCAGGTTTTAGGCTTTAAGTCTTTAACTTAAGAGTTTTAATTGTGAAGCGTGGAACCCGATAAGCTTCAAGTTCAATTGTTATCCTGCGACGCTTGGCAGTTGTTGGAAATTCCGTCATTGCAACCTCCTGAGTCGACCTTGGATGGGTATCGTTATGCATGATTGTTTATAAGCTTGAATAAGGCCGCTATTCGAAAATATTAATTGACAATAATTTCTGGGCTGATTATTCTTCTTATTTGTATGCGGATTTACTTGGGGACTGTACCAAATAAACTCGAGGCTGGTGGTATTGCTAAAATAAATAAAAGCACTTCGTTTCGGTAATTGAACTGTTTATATTAAATTGAAAGACTGCATTCTACAACTGTACGACAATGCACTTAAAACTTAAACGTATATAGCGTTAGCTTCATTTTATACTACTTGACACAAGAGCTTGAATAGAACTGCTGGACGAGCAACAGAGCGTCACACCGCTGAGAGGCTCTGGCAAATATAAACTTAACAGCTAGATGGCGTGGCGAGTATGTGTGAATACAAATTGAAATTCTTTAAAAATATTATAACCAATTTCGAACATGCCGCCCGCCTTGAAAGATCTGAGCTTTCAAAAGAAAAACCTTAGAACTAAGAATACAATTACAATTAACAAGATATATACTCATTAACAATAAGATAAAGGGCAAATTAAACTTAATCTAAGTACAACTAAGAATTATCTTGCACACACCGATTTTCCCCTTCTAGGCACTCACGCACTGAGGGAAAAGCACACAATTTTGCGAAGGAGCGCTTTACACTTCCATTTGAAGTTTTGACCGTGGCAACACGAGCAATACCGTCGGCACCAGGGTGAAGCAGAGTCACTCTGCCGAGCTTCCATTGCATAGGAGGCGCGTTGTCATCCTTAATAAGGACTAGCGAGCCCTCTTCGAGTTGAGAGGATGTTTTTCGCCACTTCACACGTTGTTGGAGCTCCGATAAATATTCTTTACTCCATCTTTTCCAGAGGCGTAGATGAAAATTTTGTATCTTATGAAACGTAGACAACCGGGATTCAGCAACTTGTAGCAAGTCTGGGTCCGGCAATGCAGTAGGTGGCCGACCAATAAGGAAATGAGCCGGAGTGAGAGGCTGGAGATCATTGGGATCAGATGACAGAGGTGAAAGAGGACGAGAGTTGAGTGTGGCTTCTACCTGAGACAACAAAGTGCTCATCTCCTCGTATGTTAACAAAGAGTTCCCAATAACCCGCTTTAAATGATACTTGGATGATTTTATACCCGCTTCCCAAAGTCCACCAAAGTGCGGGCTGTATGCAGGTATAAAATGCCAATTTATTCCTTCCATGGCTGTAGAATCAGAAATAGAACTAGCTTGAGTTTTGAAAAATGTATATAATTCTTTGAGTTCTGAGTTCGCGCCAACGAAATTGGTTCCGTTGCCACGTCGAGCAACAAACCGCCGGAAGGCCATTAAAAACGTTTCCGTACTTAAGTCAGTCACCAATTCCAGATGCACTGCTTTCGTAGTGAAACAGACAAACAGACTCAAGTAAGATTTAGACGTCTTACATCCACGACCCTTGCGGTCTTTGATTATGAATGGTCCACCATAGTCCACCCCAGTTACGTGAAAAGGAGGACATGGTTGAACACGAGACAGAGGTAGATTGCCCATTATTGGTTCAGTGAGTTTTGGCGCAAACCTAAAGCATCGCAAACATTGATGAACAGTTTTCTTGGCCAGATTTCGACATGAAATAATCCAGTACTTGTCTCTAAGAGAAGACAATAGTACCTGTGGCCCAGCATGTAGTAGTTGCAAGTGTTCATTGAGAACGATGAGCCTTGCAATTGGGTGTTTACCCGAAAGTAACAATGGAAATTTTTTATCAAATGAAAAATGAGAATTGTGGAGTCGACCACCAACTCTCATCATGCCCTTTGAATCCAGGAAGGGATTAAGCGACAATAGCGATGAAGATTTTAAGAGTTTTCCTAGAGATAATAATTTTAATTCAGAAGAGAATGACTCTTGCTGCGAAAGCTTTACAAGTACAAGAAGAGATTCTTGAGACTCGTCTAATGATAGAGGACCTAGGCAACGACTTGCCTTGTGCTTTAAAAGATTGTTTCGAAAACGAAGGCAATAAGCCGTGACTCGTACTAAACGAGACAATCTTGAAAACGATTGAATAAAATGGTTCTTGTGAATTAACTAGATTGCAACTAGTTTCTCCTTTTATTTCAGGAAGTTCCACGCACGAATAATTTGAATTGGGCCACAAAGACTCATCTTCATGGAGCCATGATGGACCGTGCCACCAAAGACTTGAATCCTTTAATGCCAGAGGGTTTACTCCTCTAGACAGTAAATCCGCAGGATTGTGCCTGGTTGGTACATGACCCCATGTACCACATTCAGTGAGATGCTGTATGTCAGCAACTCTGTTGCATACAAATGTTTTTAATAAATTTGGATTGGTTTTCAACCATCCTAGGACAATAGTAGAGTCAGACCAAAAGAAACAGCGAGTAATCTGCAAGTCTAATGCCTTTAGAACCTGTTTGGAAAGTTTCGCCAAGAGAACAGCACCACAGAGCTCCAACTTGGGAATGGTTAATGGTTTCAAAGGTGAAACCCTAGATTTCGAACACAGAAGTTTAACGTGATATATGCCGTCCTTGTCCTTAGAACGTAAAAAGGTGCATGCACCATACCCTTGCATGGAAGCATCGCAGAAACCGTGGAACTCAACCTCAGTGTATTGTTCGCACACAGCATGTCGAGGAACTTTCAGGTCATTTAGGCCGATTAGTTCGCTACGATATGAAATCCATTTGAATTTAATCTTGTCAGGAACAGCATCGTCCCAACCCAACTTTTCTAGCCATAGTTGCTGAATGAGAATTTTAGCTCCCAAGGTGCATGGACCAAGGAAACCCAAAGGATCGAAGATTTGGGAAATCTCAGAAAGCATGCTACGCTTTGTAGCTTCTCGTTCAAAGGTATTTGAAATAGTGAACATGAAGTGATCCGACTGAAAAGTCCAAATCATACCTAATGTTTTTGTGTGATCGTGCTCACCGAGCCTAAGAACACCTGGATGAACATCGGAGCTTGGAATTCCTTCCAAGACCTGTGGATTATTGGAAATCCATTTGCGTAACTTGAAACAACCAGAACCTAAAATGGTTTTTAACTTAGAACAAAGGATGCGAGCACCTTCAAGCGTGCTAGTACCTGTTAACAAGTCGTCAACATAGAAATCTTCCTTGATTATCTTGGATACATCAGGAAAAGAATTTGCATGATCATAGCTTAGCTGCGTAAGACTACGAACAGCAAGAAAAGACGCCGAAGCTGTACCATATGTGACTGTATTTAAGTTGTATGTAGCAATTGAATCTGAAGGAGTGAATCGCCACAGAATCCGTTGTAAAGACCTATGTTCAGGCACCACCTGAACCTGCCTGTACATCTTCTCAACGTCGCCTGCTATAGCAAAAGTATGCTTGCGGAACCGTAGAAGTATTGCAAACAAGTCTTGTTGGATGGTTGGTCCAACCATTTGAATGTTGTTCAAAGAATATCCACTAGTGGTCTCTTGTGAACCATTGAAAACAACCCTAAGTTTGGTTGTTAGGCTGTCCTCCTTAAGGACACCATGGTGCGGAAGGTAGTAAGAAATTTCATTAATCTGGGGATCAGCAATGGACATGTGTCCCAGATCTATATTCTCGCATAAATTGATTGTAACGAGCAGCTAAGTCGGGATTGACTTGCAGTCGCCTTTCCAGTGCAAAGAACCTTTTGAGCAATTTGAATGAATCTCCTAAAACATCCGGAGACTGTTTTAGGGGAAGAGAAACAATGAACCTACCATCTGAATCTCGGTGTGTAGTTTGTACGAAATGTGCTTCACAAGCACTTTCTTCCACTGTAAGAACCTTCTCATCAGGGTAATGTTCGATCTGCCAGAATCTGATAAGTGCATCAGCAGGATTCTCAACAGATGCAAAGTTGCACTGTATATTTTGTGCAAAAGTGGTAGTTGGACCTGACACGACCCATCCCAATCTAGTTTTTTGGAGAATTGGGAGGTTTGGGCCTAAGTGAACTTGTCCTATACATAAGAGTGTCCAAAAGATAGGCGAACCTATTAAAATGTCGATGGTACCAGATTCACAAAAGGTAGCATCGGATAGTGTTATGTTATTCGGAATGTTGATACTGTTTCGTTCAACATTGAAGCTAGGAGAAACCCCTGTGATTTCTTCTAGAACCAAACATGAAGAATTAAACCTGAACTTTGTGTGGAGCGCCTGAATTGTGACATCACACCGTGCACGTATGTGCGAAGTAGCCTTACTTAGGCCAGAAACAGTGATGTTTGTACCGCGAGTATGAAGTTTCAAGCGAGTACATACATCGGAACGAATGAAATTTGATTGTGATCCAGAATCCAGCAGAATTCTGACCTTGTGACATCTTCCATCACTTGAAATAATCTTTGCCATAGCTGTTGGCAGAAGAACTTGAACATCGTTCGAGCAAAAGGCAGAAATAGATTGATTTGGCTCAGCAGAGGTTTCTGCTGAACTTGCAGGCCCTGGTTGACCTTCGGATTTTGTTTGTTTTTCTTCATGAAGAAGTGTATTGTGTTTAGCGTTGCATTTTCTGCAAGTAAACCTTGAATTACATTGATTTACAAAATGTCCCTTAGAAAGACAATTCAGACAAAGTTGCAGTGACTTTGCCTTGGAAATTCTGCCACTTGCAGATAATTTACAGAATTCTGTACATCTATACAAGGCGTGGGCACCTTTGCAGTAACAGCATGAAGGGCCACTAGTAACAAAGGACTTTGAATGTTGCTTCGAAACCTTGGGAGACTTCTCTGGCAACGTAACCTTATTTTGCTTAGACTCGAGGGTGTCTAACAAATTTGCAGTGTTTTTTAAGAATTCTTTGAATTCCAGTAATGTGGGCAACTCTGACCCAGCAGAATTCCTCAAAACTTCCCACTCACGAAAGGTGTGAGCATCTAGTTTTTTGGAAACAACGTAGATTATGAAAAATTCTAGAAGTTGCTTATCAGTAGCTAATGAAGTTAAAGTGGCATAATGTTTGAATAATGTATCATTAATTTGGTGTAACTTGGAAGCAGATTCCTTGTTAACCGGTTCAAGCTCAAGTATGGCCTTGAGATGATTGTAAACGAGCATACGAGGGTCATTGTACCTCTCGCACAGCGCCTTCCATGCCGTTTTGTAACTGGTTGAACTAAAATCCAGCGATTTAATGATTTGTGCCGAGGGTCCGCACAAACTTGATTTCAGATAATGCATACGATGTGTATCTGACAACGAATCATTATCATGAATAAGATTTTTGAACGTTTCGTAGTATTCCAACCATTCAGACGGGTTCTCTCCGCTGAATTTAGGAATTGATATCGTTGGTAAACGTATTTGGGGACTAGAATTTCCCGAATGTGACTTAACGCTCGAATTAGGTGAGACAGATCTGCGCTCAGTCTCATTATCATGATGCTGAATAAGATCTTCTGCACGAGACACCACTGAATAATAAGCATCTTCAAAATCAAAATCAGAATCCACACTATCTGGACTTGATTCAAAATTTTGAAGTCTAAATCGTGGAATTCGCTTAGTAAAGGCATTATATCGTTAAGCCGCTTGCGTAGTTCAATTAGTTTTGTTGAACTAATCGCTTGACCGCTGTTGCCTTGAATTTGTTCAAAGGAAGTAACATAATTTGTGAATTTAGTAAGTCTGGCTTTTATGTAGCCACGTAATTTAATAAGGGATTCCATTTCACAAATTATTTGAGAAAGGAAATACAATAAAAATTATTGCCGTACCAAATGTACGCCACTGGTGAGAAAAGCAGCAAACTATAAGTGAATCTGCTTGTAACAAAGCAATGAAAGTTAAATCGAATTTGTTTGATTGTACCTATACTTTAAGGAACCAATCTCAATTGTATTTATTATTGAAATACGTAATTAGTATAATAATTTAATCAAATTATTACAGCCAGTGAATTGATAAATCGGTGTTATTTATAAACCCACATAACTTAAAAAAATTAAAACACAATATTTTCTTTATTAAAATGTCAACATGTGCATTTAAAATATTAAAATTGAAATGAGCAAATTTGTTGCCACAAGTTAGATAAAGAAAGGATGCGCAAACAAAGGATACGACACACCTACCTGTTCTTAAACTTGAAAGGATTGCTGTTGCTAAGCAGGAAGCGGTGTTAACCATCAAATATATCTTTCTCTCGCACTCACACGCAAAAGTGGAGTGTTTTGAATTGTAGTGTTGAAACTTGAAAAGCTTAGTACAGCTTTTTCATCAAATTCGCATCAAGCAACGCGTCTTGATAGTTTCCCTAAAACTAGGATTTTGTACAAACCTCGTTTTAATGAAAATGAAGTGAATAATTCTTGCATTCGTCGTATAACTTGAACTCATTAGAGCTTGATGCTGCATATAATTAACCAGACATGTGATTAATTATCCGAAACGATGCGTTTTAATTGATTTGTTGTTTAAAATATGATAATTAAACATCCTGCTGCGAATGGACCATGTTTATAAGCTTGAATAAGGCCGCTATTCGAAAATATTAATTGACAATAATTTCTGGGCTGATTATTCTTCTTATTTGTATGCGGATTTACTTGGGGACTGTACCAAATAAACTCGAGGCTGGTGGTATTGCTAAAATAAATAAAAGCACTTCGTTTCGGTAATTGAACTGTTTATATTAAATTGAAAGACTGCATTCTACAACTGTACGACAATGCACTTAAAACTTAAACGTATATAGCGTTAGCTTCATTTTATACTACTTGACACAAGAGCTTGAATAGAACTGCTGGACGAGCAACAGAGCGTCACACCGCTGAGAGGCTCTGGCAAATATAAACTTAACAGCTAGATGGCGTGGCGAGTATGTGTGAATACAAATTGAAATTCTTTAAAAATATTATAACCAATTTCGAACAATGATATTTATTATAAGTTTATTGAATACAAATTTAATAACGTTAATGCATGAACCTTTTAATGATATTTGTGTACATTTTATTATGAAATATTTCAGTAGTTACAATTTGAACCATCACAATTAATTATTCATTTTACAATAATCAATAACAATCAACGCTTATTTATATTTACAAGTGCACCACTGTATATAATTTATTGTGCTAATTTGAACATTGTGTAACTGATATCGGTGCACCAATATCCCCTTTACATATAGTGCACAATTAATATTAAATATTCTGTCATTTCACATACATAAAATAATAGGTAAATAATTTACGTAAACTTGATTCAATGAGGTATATGTATTGATGCTGTAGATTGTTTAGTAATTTAGTAAATATTGTGATAGTGTACTGGTATTTATTTGGGTATGTTGCGTAGTTGTATGTGTGATTTAAGTATCATTTTATGGTAGGATATTTGAGTATCTTTTCGACGGGAGAACGTCCCAATTGGGTTCGCGGAAATTCAGGTTATGTCAATTGGGTGGCGCTCATTAATTTTCGATCTCAGATCTTTCTTTTTTGGGATGGTTTCGTGAGACCCACTCCCCCCTCCACTGATCTAGTTACGGCAAACGTTCCTAGTATTTTCCGCTGTTCAGGTATACCTATTCGTCCTCGTTATTGTATGTATATTTATTTTTAGGCGTTAGCGCCTGGCGGTCTTTATCTAGCCAACGTTTCTTTTTATAAATGTTACGATTGGTAACAGTGGGACAATCGTGTAGTATTTAATTGACGCCCAAACGTGTTGGCCATATTTTAATCTTGTTTTCCTGTATTTTGTTAATTCATTAAGAGGATATTTTATTGGGAATTTGCTTAGAAACTTATTATTAGATATTTATAAAATAATTGGTTTTGTTTATCTTGTGAATGTTTTTGTATTTATGCATGTTAAGCTAATTGGGTATATTTAGAATTATTTTTTTTTGAATAAGTGTGAAAATGGATTATTATCGTTTATTAGTAGATGAGCTTACTTATGAATTAGCAATTAGAGGCTTACATATCAAAAAGGCTACCGTTGAAATTAAACGTAAACTATTGAGAGATTTGTTGACGTCTGAAACGTCATGTGAAATAATATCAAATTCGGATTTAAATTTGTTGCCTGGTAAAGAACTTACGATTTGCGCAGTTAAACTTAATGATTTAGAACGTGAGATTGATAATTTTAATTCATCAAATTTTGTAAATGAAAAGAAACGTATTTATTCACGACTTGTACATATTCAAAGTAGACTTCAACGTATTTTGAATGGAGACGAAGGTCAATTAATTCATAGAGATGAATTATTAGACAAAACGGCATTAGTACTTACTCGGTTAATTAATATGCAACCCAACCGGGATACATCAACCCCTCCTGTTGAAGCAGAAATTTCTTTAATTGATCTAGATGTTCCTACTAACAATAATAGTTTATTAGATGAACCAAATTGTTTATTACCATTATTACCAGCACCGAACCAACATTGTAGTCGTCCTGCAAATAATTTGGAAACTAACGAAACCCCTGAAATTTTGGAAAAGCACTGTGACCCAAGTGATATTATTGTTAATACGAATTTGGTTAGAAAATCATATCCCGATTTTCAAAGGTTTTCCCATAAACCAATACAACAATTTTTGCCCATTTATAAATGGAATATAACATATGATGGTAATTCCAGCGTAAATGACTTTTTACAACGTATCGATGAACTCTGCGAATCGCGTGGTGTCTCGAAACATCTGTTATATCAATCCTCGTTCGACATTTTCCGTGGTCCCGCTCTCACGTGGTACCGAGCAATTAAGCATACAATTAAATCTTGGGATGAACTTGAAAATTGTTTACGTTCCGCATTTCTACCGTACGATTACGAACTCGCCCTTCAAGACAAAATTCGAGCGCGTACCCAAGGTATCGATGAAAAAGTAATAATATTTATTTCGGTCATGGAAAATTTGTTTAAAAGACTCAGACATGTACCATCTGAAGAAGATCGTATACAAGTTATTAAGCGAAACTTATTACCGCACTTCCAGTCGCAGTTATGTTTACATGCGGTCAATACTGTTTTAGAATTGACTAAATTATGTCAAAATATAGAAGAAACAAATTTTAGGGCCAAACAATTTCGCCCACCTCCAACTAATATCAAATTACTTTTAGAACCGAACTTAGCTTATCAAAGACCTCTACGTCAGAACTATTTATCCCTTGTTGAGGAAAACAACAATGTGGATATTGAACCTATTAAAAAATACTTTAGCAAATTCTGATTTGTTAATGCAGAATCCTGTTTCCGTACATAATGATGTTATTCAACCGAAGCGACCGGCACTTATTTGCTGGAATTGTAATAAGGAAGGACACAGATCCCGTATCTGTACCGAATTAAAAAAAATTACATTGTTTCAGATGTGGTCACCCGAACTGTACTCTTAGAAATTGTCCTAAGTGTTCGGGAAACGATTATTCGAGCCGTCGGTAGATCGGTCTACGTGCTCGTTGTTTTCAAAGACTCCGATCATTCGTAATGAAATTCCTACACCTAACTTAGATGTAACCCTGAAAGCCAAACTTGATTTTGTATTGGCTAGTGTTGTCAATGATGAACGACCTTATTTGAAAATTGATATTCTTGGCATCCCTATTCTTGGATTATTAGATAGCGGTGCGTCCTGTACTATTTTAGGTCAATCCGGATATGAAAAAATTAAAACTTTAAACTTAAAACTCCACTCTACTAAACTAAAAATGTGTACTGTCGCTAACGGAGAAAATTGTGAAATTAGGGCAGCTACGACCTACCCATAAAACTGCAACATAAAGTTATTATTTTAGACGTACTTGTAGTACCCTCCGTGTCCCAATCACTAATTTTAGGGACAGATTTTTGGATGAAAATAGGTTTAGTCCCAGACTTGCGACATGGACAATGGTTTTTTAGTTCCACCGATCCGACTATTAGTTCTATTAATAGCGAACAGCATCTAAATTCGCAACAATCAGAAAAACTTAATCAGGTTGTTGATAAAATTTTCCAGAATATGCCTAGTACTCTCGGATGTACTAACATGGTAGAACATGTTATCAAGACTTCTGCCGATCCGATTAAGCAGCGATGGTACCCGATTTCCCTGTGTTACAAAAATTGTTAATAAAGACTTAGACGATATGTTAAAAGATGGAATTATTAGTCCTCGTCTAGTCCTTGGGCGTCCCCGATAGTGTTAGTAAAAAAAGATAATTCGTACCGTTTCTGTGTGGACTATCGGAAAGTAAATAAAGTCACTGAGCGTGATGCGTATCCGTTACCCTTGGTATCTGCAACATTGGATAAACTACGAGGTGCCAAATTTTTGACATCATTAGATATTAAAAGCGCTTACTGGCAAGTTCCAGAAGCCGAATCTTCTCGTCCTATTACCGCTTTTAGCGTACCTAACCGCGGTTTATTTCAATTTAACAGTATGCCTTTTGGGCTTCATAATAGTCCAGCTACTTGGCAAAGATTAATTGATAGAGTTCTTGGATTGGACCTTGAACCCTATGTTTTTGTATATCTAGACGATATAGTCGTAGTTTCTGAACAATTTGATAAGCATATTGAAGTTTTGGAAGAGGTTTTTAAGCGATTAAGGTTAGCAGGTCTTACCGTTTCCCGTGAAAAGTGCAATTTTTGTCGACCAGAAGTAAAATACCTTGGTTATGTCGTCAATTCGAACGGTCTTCAAGTAGATCCTGAAAAAGTATCTGCTATTTTGGATCTTCCTCCTCCACTTAATATTACCGAAGTCCGTCGCTTTTTAGGTCTTTGCGGGTGGTACCGCCGCTTTATTCCCAACTTCTACAGTTGTCGCCCCTATCTCTAAGCTTTTATGTAAAAGTCACAAATTTTATGGACTACCGAATGTGCAGTTTCGTTTTCTGCCATCAAACAATTGTTAGTTTCTGCTCCGATCATGTGTTGTCCTGATTTTGACAGTCCCTTTGTAATTCAGACCGATGCCAGTGATTTTGGTCTGGGAGCTGTATTATCCCAAACCAGCATCGATGGTGAAAAAGTAGTCAGTTATCTTAGTCGATCCCTTTCCCCTAGCGAACGGAAGTTCAGCGCTACGGAAAAAGAATGTCTTGCCGTGGTATGGGCCATTGGCAAGTTTAGGTCATATATTGAAGGCACCCATTTCACGGTTGTAACAGATCACTTTGCATTAGTCTGGCTTGACAATTTGAAGGATCCGTCCGGCCGTTTAGCACGCTGGAGTGTTAAGCTACAGCAGTACGATTTTAATATTGTTCACCGTCGTGGTAAGGATAACGTCGTACCCGACACTTTATCTCGCTCTGTCCCGGTTATCAATCAGATTGATGTTAAGGCAGAAGAACCTTATTTTGAAAATATAAACGATCGTTGGTATTCTAAAATGTGCGATCAAATTAAGAAAAATCCGTTAAGCTACCCCGCTTGGCGATTCGATGGCGTTAATTTATTTAAAAGATGTGGAACTTTATTTCCTGGTTTGGATCAACCTAGTTCTGATTGGAAAATTGTAGTACCAAAGTCACATCGTACAGAATTAATTCGTCGAAATCATGATGAACCCACCTCTGGTCATCTCGGCATATTTAAAACCTATCATCGAATCATGTCTCGTTATTTCTGGCCCAAAGCCAAAGCTGACGTAACTCGTTACATTCGTTCCTGTAAAACTTGTATTGCGTGTAAAGTAGAAGCAAAGCCCCCTGCTGGCTTGATGTTAGGACGTCCAGAAGTGAACCGTCCATGGGAATTAATTTTTGTAGATATTGTAGGACCCCTTCCGAGATCTACGGCAGGTCATAAATATATTTTAAGTATCAAGGACCATCTTAGTAAATTTTGTATTTTCTTACCTATGCGCGAGGCAACCTCTCGCAAAGTTGCAGAACTGCTTGAAGACAATGTCTTTTTATTATTTGGCGTTCCCCGTATTCTAGTTTGCGATAATGGAAAGCCATTTCTCGGTAAACCTTTTAAGGAACTTCTTAAAAATTACAATGTTGAAGTAAGCCATACGGCTTATTATCATCCGCAGGCAAATTCGGCCGAAAGGCAGCATCGTTCCTTGAAAACTATACTGGCCTCGTTTGTTAATACTAATCAGCGTACTTGGTCTTCACTATTACAGAAAGCTGCTTGTGGTATGCGTACTTCTCGTCATGAAGTTACCAAACACACCCCGTATTTTGTAAATTTTGGTCGTGAGATGTTTCTTACTGGCGATAGTCATAAAATTCCTAAACCACCTCCTGAGCCTGGTGAAAATCCCGATTATGTCGATCCTATTAAACGCCCTTCAGTTTTTGAAAAATTGTTCCGTGAAATTAATACTCTGATAAAAAAATCATTCAATCGTAGCAAGAAGATTTATGATCTTCGACATCGTGATCGGCGTTATGAAGTTGGCCAACAAGTATGGCATAAAAATATGGAAATTTCTGATGCAACTAAGTTTTTCACTAAAAAGTTAGCGCCAAAATATGTAGGTCCATTTTTGGTTAGTAAGCGAGTCTCTCCTTGGACGTATGAATTGCGTGATATAAATGGTCGCAATTGTGGTGTATGGCATGCGAAAGATTTACGTCCTGATTGTAAATATGATGAAGCTATGCATGTTGATTGAGAATTTAAGTTGTGATTGTAAGTAGATAGGTAGTGTGGGTTCGAGCCCCACGTTTAGCTTAGATTTGTTGTTGCCTGAATTTGATACTAGATTTTGAGATTTAATAGAAATAGTTGAATCCTTAGAAAATTTTCCTACGGGTCAATTTTCTGCGGGTAAAGGGGGGAATGTTGCAGGCGAATTCCTCGTAACGACATTTCTGTATTATTTTTGCGAATTTCTAGGCTATAATTCAATTTTCGTAATCTAACTCTATTTACTAGTATGATTGGATAATTAGGAAATGTTGCATTGGTCTTGCGTGGTAATTTAAATGTTTAAATGTTATTGGTTGATTCGAATATAATGTATAATCAATTTAATTAAATATCTAGAGCGCATTATCAGTTCAAGTTAACATTTGTTTTCTGCTTTTCGAAATACTTCGATCCTGGTTGTTGCTTTATGCGGTTCAGCCGTCCACCATTTTTGGGATTTGTGACTCCAGGACTGTTTGAGGCAATCTATTTGGTGATACTTTGTTATGGTTGCTCAATAAACTCATTTAAGAGGATTTACATATCGAAGTTGAAGGTAATTAATTATTACATTCGAATCCATTGATGTTATTTTACAGGTGTTTTAGGTGCCATATGTTTCTGTTTGTATTGATCATCCGCTGATCGATGTATATGTTATCGTAGTTCATTGCCCGTTGTACGGTAGGTGAATTTATGTGTTGATATTGATTACTAATATTGAAAATTGTAGGGTTTTAGATTTCGGAATTTAGATTTTAGATTTTAGATTTTAGATTTTAGATTTTAGATTTTAGATTTTAGATTTTAGATTTTAGATTTTAGATTTTAGATTTTAGATTTTAGATTTTAGATTTTAGATTTTAGATTTTAGATTTTAGATTTTAGATTTTAGATTTTAGATTTTAGATTTTAGATTTTAGATTTTAGATTTTAGATTTTAGATTTTAGATTTTAGATTTTAGATTTTAGATTTTAGATTTTAGATTTTAGATTTTAGATTTTAGATTTTAGATTTCGGAACTCAGATTTCAGGTTTTAGGCTTTAAGTCTTTAACTTAAGAGTTTTAATTGTGAAGCGTGAAACCCGATAAGCTTCAAGTTCAATTGTTATCCTGCGACGCTTGGCAGTTGTTGGAAATTCCGTCATTGCAACCTCCTGAGTCGACCTTGGATGGGTATCGTTATGCATGATATTTATTATAAGTTTATTGAATACAAATTTAATAACGTTAATGCATGAACCTTTAATGATATTTGTGTACATTTTATTATGAAATATTTCAGTAGTTACAATTTGAACCATCACAATTAATTATTCATTTTACAATAATCAATAACAATCAACGCTTATTTATATTTACAAGTGCACCACTGTATATAATTTATTGTGCTAATTTGAACATTGTGTAACTGATATCGGTGCACCAATATCCCTTTACATATAGTGCACAATTAATATTAAATATTCTGTCATTTCACATACATAAAATAATAGGTAAATAATTTACGTAAACTTGATTCAATGAGGTATATGTATTGATGCTGTAGATTGTTTAGTAATTTAGTAAATATTGTGATAGTGTACTGGTATTTCTTTGGGTATGTTGCGGAGTTGTATGTGTGATTTAAGTATCATTTTATGGTAGGATATTTGAGTATCTTTTCGACGGGAGAACGTCCCAATTGGGTTCGCGGAAATTCAGGTTATGTCAATTGGGTGGCGCTCATTAATTTTCGATCTCAGATCTTTCTTTTTTGGGATGGTTTCGTGAGACCCACTCCCCCCTCCACTGATCTAGTTACGGCAAACGTTCCTAGTATTTTCCGCTGTTCAGGTATACCTATTCGTCCTCGTTATTGTATGTATATTTATTTTAGGCGTTAGCGCCTGGCGGTCTTTATCTAGCCAACGTTTCTTTTTTATAAATGTTACGATTGGTAACAGTGGGACAATCGTGTAGCAAAGTTTTCTATGTTGCATGTTTACATACATATAATTTACTGTTAATGTTTATTTCTATCTTTGTATTTACATTATAGAGTTTAAGCAAACTATGTATCTTAAAAATTCCAAACTTTTGTAAAAATTTGAATTTTCCCGGGGGGGGGGGCAAGTTGAAGATTATACAGAACAGTTTGGTATTCGCTGATCTTGCCCCGCCACCTATTATGACAAAAGGTCTATTCGACAGACAGACGTGTTGTGTTCTCCGTACGTTTGACATCTCAAGCCAACATGTATGTAAAATACTCAATATACACTTTATAAAAAGAAGTTATAATATTTCAAATACAGTCCACTAAAATAAAAAGAAAATTCAGCGTATTCTTCCAGGGAAATGTATATCACCTTCAACAAACGCGTTAAGGTTGTACGCCCAAACATATTCAAACAGATAGCCCTTGTGAAGTACAATTATTACGATTCTCTAATCACTATAAGAATTGTGAGCCAAAACCAGTACAAATTACGAACATGAAAATTCAGAAAGTCACGGACAACAAATGGATTGCTCTATTTCCGCAAGAAGTAATAGCAACCGCCCATTGCAACCAAGACGAAAACAATCTAGCCTTAATTGGAAGTAAAGCAAACACTATAAAAGAATATTGGTATTTAAAATTTAAAACGAAATTTTTCGGGTATATTAAAACCCAGTAGTAACGATGAAATCGCAAATTTACCCGAACTACGGTTCAAGATTACACAAACCGAAGACGACGAAATCACCAAGAAACCAATGCAACTAGTACATCTAGACCTAGACGACCTCAACCAAGCCGTAAATTAATGGACAGTTATAAAGAGCATTTAAGTGAATTAAAAGCGCTGAAATTGCATTACAATAATATCAGTGTTTGCACGATTTTATTGATTATTGTAATAGTTTTATTAACTGTATATTTATTGTACAAAATGTACCTTAGATATAGAAACCAGAAAAGAAATTTTAGTCATAAGAAACAAAAAACAAAGATAAATAAAGAAATAATAAATGTACCACTAGGGACAATAAGTTTTAAAAATTAAGTACAACCTTTAATTTTCATCTAAGTCGGGAGGAGTTACGCATCCCCCAAATTAATATTTATGTATATTTAAATGAAACTATTAGTTTTAAGAAATAGATTGTTACATTGTATAATTGAAGGGCACATTATGAAAGATTAATGTAAGTTCATTAATCAGACGTAAGACAGGAAGCAACTACTTTGTATTCCAGAGGTAACATGATACTGCAGGTGCAGGTCACAATAGACTATAAGAAACCAGTTGTTAGAATTAAGATTATTAATAAGTAATACATTGTATTGTATCGAGAAATAGCACACATAAGATCTGCATTTCCCACAGGTGATGTAAGAGCAGGGATTGCATAAATACCCCGAAGAGCTCATGATGGCCAGTCAGTCTCGAGCTTCACAACTTTAACATTGTTGGTTGTTCAAGCTACTCACCGTAATTATTAATTAGTTACATTTAACTTTGATTATTTTTTTAACTAAGACGTTAATGAATGTAACGTACAAGTTGTCAAACCATTGTAATTACTGTTTAAATAAATTTGATAGAAGTGTTTTAGAAGATATCCTTTTTAAAAAGAAGCTCCAAGAGGCCCATAACCTATCTGGTGCTGTGCTAGATTTGAGAAGTTAACTGGGCATATTTTAATTTTGATATTAACAGTGCAGAACTATTTTTGTTTTCTATCAGGTAGATAGAACTCTAGAACTATGAAAATTGCTACCAGAACTATCATTGTTTTTCAAAAATTCAAAGTATATCGTGCTAACTTTACAGACACTAACCAGTGTTACTATAACAACAGTATCTTTACTAATGTACATGCTATACAAAATATATAGCATGTAAAATTAGTGGTTTAATCTTTGTCGTAATAAAATTAAATATTACATTTTGAATGGGATGCGATTAAAAATCGAGTTTAATTTAATGACATCTTCCGAAAATTTGTTTTAGCCACATTGTTATTTCTAATTTCAAATATAAAGTATAAATTAGATTTGAATTCGGTAAAATACTAATGACTTGCAGTCTGTAAATCATTAAATTGTTTTAATCACTCCTTTTTAGCCTATTTAATATTGATAGTATGTATAATGTGTATACAGTTAGGACCTAAAAAAGTCCGTCGCCACGGCCCCCTTTAATTTTGAAATGATTAAAGACTTTCCCATATAATTTGGACTGTATGTATAAGAATAAAATTACGATTTTTGACAGGTAGAATAGCTTGCGCGTTTCAATGAGCTGAAGAGCCCTACTATAGGTTCAACCAAATTAGTGGGGTCTTTAGTGAGGAACCAGACTAAGACAGGTCCCCGAAAGAGGGCAGCAGCTTTTTGGTACTTAGAGTGACAGAGACGATAGGGGTCTGTATGACATTCTATGACACACTACTGCGATGTGGAAAGCAACGGGAAACCACCACATTACCTCCCAAGTATACTGCGTACAAAAATTGTTAATAAACATGACGGCATCCTCTGGGGTAAAAAATTCCGAAAGATTAGAAAAAGATCCGTGAACATTCTGCGAGTCGGAGCGTAGGATGTCAGAAGTATGAAACAAGTAGGTAAGCTAAAAAGATCCTGAAACTCGAAATGGATAGATTAGCACTAGACATAGTAGGAATCATCGAAGTCCGCTGGCCAGAGGCGGGGGATTTTTAGAGTGGAGACTTTAGGGTAATTCATTCAGGATCAAAGGAAGGAAGTTCGGGTGTGGAGATAGTTATGCAAAAAAAGATAGGACGCCATGTAGAAAACTACTTACAAAACAACGAAAAAGTACTCATGGTTAGATTTGAATATAAACCGGTAAACACAGTAATAATACAAGTATACATGCCTACCTCTAGCTACAGTGAGGAAGAGGTAGAAGCGATCAACAAATATATCGAAGACATATTAAGATACGTAAAAGGACAGGAAAATTTAATAATTACGGGGGATTTTAATGCCGTAGTAGGTGAGGGTATGGAAGGAGCAGTAGTAGGTTTATTTGGGTTAGGCACGAGAAATGAGAGGGAAAATAGGCTGGTATAATTTTGCGACAAGAACAACGTACCAATCACAAATACATTACTTCAAAATCATGCTAGAAGACGATACACGTGGAAGTTGCCAGGAGATATAGGAAGATGTCAAATAGATTACATTATTGTTAGACAACGGTTTATAAATCAAGTAAAACACTGTAGAAGCTACCCTGACGCAGATATAGACACTGACCACAACATCGTAATTATGAAGGCCGCACTTAAATTTAAAAATCTGAAAAAGAGAAGCGGAAAAAGTCACTTTGACTTTGAGAAGCTAAAAGATAAAGATATCTACGAAAGATTTGAAAAAAAGTCAAATGAATTGCTGAAAGATATCGGGAAAATTTCTGATACTAGGGAAGTAGAAACAGAATGGAATAACATCAAATCCAGCTTAGACACGGCGGCCAGATATATTCTGGGGTATACACAAAAAGAAAATGAGAAACCATGGATAACAAAGGATATCCTGAACTTAATAGAAGAAAGACGAAAATACAAAAATAAATCAGACGAAACTGGAAAACAGGGATACAAAGTCATAAAATGGGAAATTATTCGAAAATGCAGGAAAGTTAAAGGACAATGGATTGATGAAAAGTGCAAAGAGGTACAAACGAGGATAGAAATAGGAAAGACAGACGAAGCATACAAATTAATCAGAATGAATTTTAGGGATATAAAACCGTATAGCAAAAATATAGGGGACGCACAAGGAAACGTCATCATAGAAAACGTAGAAAAAGTGGGTAGATGGCAAGAATATATAGGGAATTTATATGCAGGAGAGGAACTAACTGCATTAGAACAGGAATCAGACATTGAAAATGATGACTTGGGATATCCTATACTTAGAGATGAGTTTGAATTAGCATTAAAGAGCCTGAAAAATGGTAAGGCGCCGGGTACAGATAAGGTGCAAGCAGAAACTCTAAAAGCCGCTGGACAAGCAATAACAGAACGTCTCTTCCAACTTGTAAACTATATGTATGAGACAGGCGAGATACCCAAAGGTTTCAAACGTAGCATCATAGTAACTATACCAAAAACGACGATACAGGAAAACAGAGATACAAAACCATAAAATGGGCAATTATTCGCAAATGCAGGAAAGCTAAAGAACAATGGATTGACGAAAAGTGCAAAGAGGTACAGACTAAGATGGAAATAGGAAAGACAAACGAAGCATACAAATTAATTGGAATGAATTTTAGGGATATAAAACAATATAGCAAAAATATAAGAGATGCGGGAGGAAACGTCATTATAGAAAATGTAGAGAAAGTAGGTAGATAACAGAAATATATAAGAAATTTATATTCAGGAGAGGAACTAACAGCATTAGAACAGGAATCAGACATTGAAAATGATGAACTAGGATATTCTATACCTAGGGATGAGTATGAATTAGCATTAAAGGGTCAGAAAAATGATAAGGCGCCGGGTATAGATAAGGTGCAAACAGAAACTCTCAAAGCCGCTAGACAAGCAGTAGCAGTGTAACGAATATATATTCTGTAGCACTATTTTTGCAAGAATCACATCTGTGCAATATTAGTCTGTGGTATTTAATTCTCGTATTTGATACTGTTATATCTGAAAGAAACAATTCCATAATGAAGCAGGAAATCATGACCGTTTAATTAACTTAAATGCTTTACCCAGAGATATTTAATAACAATATACACTCAAGAAACATATTTAAAAGGGATCTAGTCGTTTGTGTTGCCTAACTTGCAGGCGGATTATACCCTTTCGTTCGTTAAAATTAGGATAGCGCTTGCGTGAATACGGTCACGAGGTGATGCGAAAAGCTGGTGCGCCGTTCCTTACTTGTACGGTACAAATAACGAAGTCAGCGATTGAATTTGAGAATGTAGTTCAGACTGCATCGTACAGAAATGGGTTCCCAGGCTTTACATAAGTGGGGCGTCAGAATAGGCGTGTTGTGGTAGTAAAAATGGTTCGAGTCGGTATTTGGTATTTGTTAACGCGCATGATGAAGTAACATACATTTGAAGTACACATGAATTAACTAGATATACGTATAAAGAGATTGGGACAATGTTCGTTTGTTAAGAAACTACAGCTGCTCCAAGGTTGTATCAAAATTCCTGTATGTAGCGGAACGATAAGGAATAGGTTTATCAGGTAAAACAAACAAAGATAAGCAAGGGAAATCTACATAATAAAAATAAAGATACTATACCAAGCACGACAACTGCACTCCTCGAAATTCCAGACAAAACAGCCACGTTACAGAGTCCCCCGGAAACTTCTCCCACTCTTTTTCCGCCACTCGCGTCGCGCGATCTGGCGCAAATGCACTCTGACGTGACGGAAATACGCCAAGTCTTTTGAATTTTAAGGCGCGAAAACTTCCGTACATCAAGACTAAACTAAAAAATGTTTAGTGCCAATTTGACACGTAATAAAGTTTGACAGCACACGTTTCAAAAATATTAACTAGAATTGTAAAAAGACGAATGGAAAAACGAGCTGAAGAAATACTGGGAGAAGATCAATTTGGGTTTAGGCGAAACAGGGGAACACGGGAGGCTATTTTAGCTCTGAGAGTGATAATGGAGAAAACAATAGAGAAAGGAGAAAGCGTATATATAGGGTTTGTCGATCTGGAAAAAGCATTCGACAATGTAAAATGGAAAAAAATGAGCAAACGGCGGTAATAGAATTAGAGCAAGAAAGTAGAGAAGTAAATATTAGGAAAGGGGTGAGACAGGCATGTGCCTTATCCTCATTAATTTTTAACTCGTACATAGAAGAGACAATGTATACAGTCAAATGCAGGACGACATTTGGAATTAATATGCAGGGACCAAAGATTGATATGCTTAGATTTGCATATGATATAGCTGTATTAGTATCTAGCAAAGAAGAGTTAGAAACTGCTCTTAATGAAATGGAAACGGTTCTAACGGAGAGATATAGTATGAAAATTAACAAAAATAAAACTAAAGTTCCAGTACGCAAAAGAGAGGAAAATAAATCTAAAACAAGAATACAAGTAGGTAACGAGAACTAACAAGAGGTTAAGGATTTCTGCTACCTAGGAAGTCAAATAACGCAAGATGGGAAAAGCACAAAAGATATAAAACAAAGATTAGCACTAGGTCGTGGTACATTTAACAAGAAAAAGTAACTATTCTGTTCAAAGACTACAAACATAGAAACAAGGAAAGGATTGCTTAAAACATATGTATGCAACACAGCACTGTATGGCTGTGAAGCCTGGACAGTAGGAGAAGCAGATAAGAATAAGGTAGAAGCCTTTGAAATGTGGTGCTACAGACGTATGATGAAGATACCATGGACAGACAAAGTTAAAAACAAAGAAGTACTAGAAAGGGTAGGGGAAAAAAGAAGTATGTGGAAAACAGTAAAAAATAGGAGAGATAGGATGATAAGCCACATACTAAGACATGAAGGAATAGTGCGCAATATATTAGAGACAGAGATAGAAAAAAGAGAAGTAGAGGTAGACCTAGGTTAGACTACTGCGCACACATAGTGAAAAATGTAGGCTGTGCGAATTTCAGGGAAATGTGTAGACTAGTTCAGAATAGAAATCAATGAAAGTACTCTTCCAACCAGTCGCAAGATGTAAAAATTAATGACAAAAATAATAACTCTGCTTAAACATGGTGATTATTATAAACAACTACAGATATTGGTTTTGCAATACTCTCAACTAATGTTATTGTGCAAAAGAATGTACTGGAAAACAATAATACGGCTAATGTCTAAGTGTTGGGGGATCCTTGGTAGCCACAGGCTGCTTACCCCCCTTCACATACTACTGAATATCGGGGAAATAGGGTATATAACTGTATAATAATAGAAGGTAACCGAACTGCATCAAACAAGAAAAACAGCAGGTATGTTTGAAAACAACGAACATAGATTCAAGAAGAAAACTGTTTAAAGCATAGTGTGGAGCACAGCACAGTACGTCTATGAAATAGGGGCAGTAGGAAAAGCAGACAGAAAGAAATAGAAGCCTACTGGAATGTTGTGTTTCAGAGCATGGTAGCATGGACAAACAAAGTTAATAACAAATAGGTTGTAGATATAGTAGGGGAATAAACATATCTGTGGAAAATGAAAAAATAAGAGAAATAGAAGGACAGGATACGTTCTAAGCCATTTGTGGGGAATAGTACGGGATATATTACAAGTAGTGATAGGAAAAGACAGGTGGAGGTAGATCGAGATCAGACTCTCGCACACAGATGGTGATAGATGCAGACTGTACAAATTTCAGGAAATGTGTAGGTTGGTTCAGACTAGAAAACAAAGAGGGTAAGCGTCTAACCAGTTCTAGGACTGAAGATCTAATGATGACGATGATGACAGAAAGGTGAGAGTATCAAATTGACACTTTGACTCGGATTTGAAACTTTTTCCTTTTGGAAACGAGAATTGACGATACGTGAAAAGATAGCCATTTTTGTTCATAATTCCATTTCTCAATTGAATCACATTCCATTTAATTGCTTTCACATAACAGCCAATAATTTCGACACAGATGAAAAATTTAATGACAAAAAATTTTAAAAAATGCAGCACGTGACACTAAACTTCTTATTTCTAAAGATGCTCGAAATGTTGACTTAGTACGTCTTGACAAATAAACATTGTTGTCGAGAATCCTTTTCTTACATTATGGATCATTTCAGGAGGTTTTACTTTCGCACAAACATCAATAGTACGTAGACAAAGCTCATGCAAGGAATTTGGAGCCATTTGGTAGTTAGATTTTCGGTAATCCCACAGAAAATAATCTAATGGTGATTGATCCAGCAATCGCTCCGACTATTTCGTATGTTCTTTGAATTAGTAATATTTAAATAATTTTTAACTGTTGTTAAGTAATGCAAACGGGCACCGTCTTGTTTGAAAATAACATTCGTGTGGAATTCATGTTGGTTTTAATCAGAGGAGTAATTGTGACTTGTAATAATTCTACGTAATTTGAACCACTTCAATTTCCTTCTATGAATAAAAGTCCTACGATGTGGCTACCCAGAAACCCAGAAGCCTGTCAAAACCTTATATTTTTGGGGAACCTGGGTATGTACTTAACAAAATACATAAGGATTTACATCATACAGACCGTTGCGGAAATTGCAGCGTGGTAATTGCAATAAAAATGAGAACCGCTTTGTTCTTCAATGGAACGCGACAACACCATTGTTATGGAATACTGCATAATTAATAGCGATGTAAGTAAAGCGATAGTGACGATTACCTGTAGTTGTATAAAACCAACTGAGTGGAAACCAAATTCGACGTCATATGAAAACGATGTGGTGTTCCCTTAGCAGAATTTTCCGTAAGAAAAAAGTTTCAAAATGGAGACCTAATGTCAATTTCAAACTTTGAACTGTCACATTCCGGACAAAAAATAGAAATTGTACTCTTACATAAACAGCCCAAATTAAACGAGAAATGGGGGGGGTTACGTACTTTTTCTCCTCGCTGTATATGTATAATATCATATAGTTGTTATCGCAGAAATATTGGAAAAAAAAGTGTTGTTCATATTATATGAATAGACAACAAAGCTCATGCATAAAATTTGTTTTTTGAGTTAATTAGAAAAGGAATATATCCTGCTTATCCAAATCTCATGTTTATGTAATACTATAATTACCTTAATGTAAAGTCAGTTTGTTTTCACACTTATATTTAAATTATGTCATACGTAAATACTCTATTATCATATACAAAAAATAACAATTTCCGTTTGTAATTTTAATGCCACGAACTAAGAGGGACACTAGTCTCTACCGACTGTTTGCCTGATTATCAGTGGTCAACAATTAACTACAAAAATGAAAATAAATGTACAGTTGTTACCAATGAAGGCTCATTACTTCCTATGGCATGCAGGTACCCACTAATTCTTTACTTTCAGATTGTAGTTTAATAATGCTTGCTTTAAATTTGATTTTGTGCTTCTATAAACTGATAGGGACCTAAACTTCTTTTGAAGAGTGTGTGTGTGTGTGTATGTATATATATATATATCTATCTATATATATATATATATATATATATATATATATATCTATATATATATATATATATATATATGTATACATATTGCTGTGCTATCCCCTTTATATTAGGCCCCCACGATTGGGCATGTCATATAATGCTGTGATATTAATTCCAGCGTTGAGCCGTCATAAATTTTGTTGTGAAATTTACCCCTAATAATCAAGCACCTATGATGTGGAATGTTAAGTTATGGTTTTTGCCCCGACTAGCTTATTTAATTAAATAAAGCAATTCTCCAATACACAATATAATGATTAAATATTTACAACTCTCAAAATTTTCCCCTTTTCAAAATATTTACTTATACCAGATTTATAATATTTGAAGCCAGCAAAACTATCTTTTTACTTATTTTTAGGGACCTTTATACGTTCCAAGATAACTATTTTCTTTGTCATAAATTGATCAATGAACCTACTATTTTTTGTTGACTCTTACAGATACAAAAATGATAAATATTAAATCAAAAACAGTTTTCAATAATAAATTGTATCAAGATTGCTAACATGGAATGGTTCTGTAATTCCTTCCTAGCCTGTGATCTGCATCCCCAAGAGTTTTTCGTGAAAAGTCTGAATATGTCCAAATTGAGAGTCGAATTTAGAAGTCGACATCAAAATCGAAATCCAAATTACATGTAGGTATTAAAATCCAACTTTAAATATCGGTGTGAGAACAATTTCGATGGAGATATAAAAATCCCATTTAAGTATAGGTATTTAAGACCACTTGAATCTCGGTATTAAAATATTTTCCATATCGGTATTAAAATAATCCAAAATCCAATTTAAATACCAGAATTAAAATACCAATATTAAAAGCCTTCTTTTATTAATGTTAGAAATGGATTTTTAATTAAGTCGTTGTTACTTACGTCTATAATAGATCGGCTTATTCGTTGCACAAATTCGTACACTTTTCAAAATGATTTCACTTTAAATTTTTGTTTCACTGGTTACGTAAAATAATTAGTACTTTCGAACATAGTCGTAGCCCAGTTTGAATGTATACTAACTCGTCGCTTCTTCCTTATCGTATTTAAAGCCATACCTCCACCTGCTTTTCATTGGTTCATTCACGTGCTGGGACGACACTTTTACCTTTATCTTGTATACTTCGGAATTTTCACCAATTATTTAGTTCAAATATTCAAATGCATGCCTGGGTCGTCACGTAAATTCTCGCATATCATGGTATTATTTGAGAAATTCCAACAATTTCCTTTTATTAAGTCACGTATTCAAATGTTTGTTATTTATTATTATCTAAACTGAATAATCTAGTGCTTGTTTATTTCTACATAATATTGGATTTTTGAATAAATGTGAATTTTTCCTGTCACGTACGATTTTCTAATAATGCATAATTTAGATTGCGTGTACGATGATATTTTTAACGCAATTGTTGAATATTTGTAATGCCAATTCATATAGGTTTCTCGTTGATTTAATTTTGATGCATTTTGTTGAGTTTTCAAATCTTATCTTAACTTGTAAACTACTCTTGGATATTTCTATGTTCCTATGTATTTTATATACAGTGTGCTCTCAATTAACAATATGTATAGTGACCGTTTTACTCTTATAATATCTGGAATTATGTGCTTTTGTTAAACTGGAAGTTGCATTTTATTTATTTTACGACCCCTATGACTTAACCTACCCCTAAACTACCCTATAATTATAGCATTATATATATATATATATATTGCCATGGATCTCACAAAATTCGTGCCCCATCGTTTGGGCGTCATAAAATTTTCTGAATAAATAAAAAAACTAATAAAAAAATTTCTTCCACTACTTTTTGAGACGCCTCCTAATTTCTGCTCACCCTGGCTAGCTCAGCAATCGGCCTCTTCTTAAATACCTATCATTTTAGGTACATTCCTTTCTCGCCCACACAGTCGAATGAAATTACCACTCAAATAATGAAACAAACATACAACCTTTTTATTTACACATATTAACAAGTTTCCATTATTAATAAAATATTTACACCTTGGTACAGACAGTTTGCTAAAACTGTTACCACCTCAATCATTAAATACTTTAAAGTCCTTGATTTAATATATTTCAGCAAATTCTATTTAATACGGGTAGATGGGCCCCTGATGCAACCCTAGATTGATTTTATTCTGGTCTATTTTGAGCTCATTATAACCCAGTTCCTCTAAATGCTTTTAAACCTTGCATTTTTATTAAAAACAAATTTACAGACCCGTTTACTCCTTTACAACAACATTTTATATCATGAATAAACATTTATATATCATCAATAAAACTTTTTAAATAATCAAGATTAATTGTCCTGTACATATACCCCAGTAAACGAGTTTTATGGTAATCAACACATCCCTAATAAGTCAACACTCAAACACAAAAATATCAACACAAATGTTTATAAAAAAACAGGAAATTTAGTTTCTTTACCTGTAGAAGGCTTCGTCCCTCGTCACCGCTAAAGATGGTTACCAGAAACCCTCGTCGTTGTGTCCATATACTTTGATTCTGCCTGGATCCAACTGATCCCCACCATCCAAATTTCTGCTACCACCTCTATTCTTCTACCCAGATGTTTGCCTTGTCCCAAACGTTAACATTCCATACTAAATACACTTCATGCATACAAGTTAAGCTTTAGGCTTCGCTTACCCAACTACCATCCCTTCATTCGATAGAGTCGTTGTAGTAACGGCACTCTTTTATCTAGACCTTAGCACCCACTCGTGCAATATAACTTTTACTTTAGCGGTACGTTACTCCAGCTTTGCATATTTTCAAACAGGCTGTTGTATGCTACTTTACCGAATACACAATAATTAATACACGTGAGAGTATATACTACTAATTATGTTGAAAATCTGAGCGCGATCTCAGACCTAAAAGGAAAGAGAGCCTCAATATCTTTGTCCGAGTATTTATACGCTTTTCACACCCCTCAAGGAACCTCTCTTTACTGAAAAGCTGATTTTTGAAAACACTTTTACAAATTCTGAACGTAACGTCTGAAAAATTCCGAGATCATTTTAATGCTACCCTGAAATTCGTTTACTACTTTAACGGACGCGCTCTTCTCACAACTGCTTTGCCTTAAACCAATGATATCGTTCTCCCCCGTCCTAACGCTTCACCTATCAGCTATCTTTCTCCGTTCTACCCATATTTATCGTCTCATTAGAAACCCTTCTCACCTACAGTAAATCGATATTGTTGTTGACCTTCATATTTACCTGTGTATTTAGACGTGACTTGTAACCAACGCTTTCTTATATGTTTCTCTGTCTGTCTTACATTATCGATGGTTTATTTTACTTAGTCTTTAAGGTACGTGTTATTGTTAGCAGTTTGTCAATTCGACAGTTGCCACAATTCCATAAAAATTCTGTCTCAACGTATAATCCAGTTCTATGAACCTGACATTTAACCACAGGTGTTTCTTCAAAGCCACTTGTTATTTAAAATAACAATTCCGAGTTTCTCCCTTCTTAGTATTTGTAAACGAACGTTTGCTTATATGTAAATGGAAAGATGCGTTTAAATTATTGATTTTCTATACTTGTAAGCTCGATTTCTGCGTCCATGCGTTTGATTTAAAATTATTATAATTACTTATGCGTATCCTTGAGTTTTTATGTACTCTAAAGCTTTTTCCCTTATGCACTTTTAACATTCCAATTTGAAGTTAGAAAAATATCTTAATGACCGTCCGTTTTCACTATATAAACTGATTAATTTGGCGCGTAAATAATTTGCTCCTATTTCCTATATACACAGTGTTTAAAATTTTATTGTATACACTTATTTAACCTATAATTCCACGTCAATGTATATAATATATATATATATATATATATATATATATTGCTGTGTATCCTTATAAGAATCGCCTCAGCTCCTGAATTGGGAGTTAAAATTGCTGTGTATCCTTATAAGAATCGCGCCTCACGAATTGGTCGTCAAAATTATGCCGTGGAACTCGGGTAAGATGCTTACCAACCATAAATTATTTTCGAAAATTTTATACAATTTTCAAATTCGACAATAAACAAATTTTCAAAAATTAACTAATTCAAAAAAAATTATACTTACCCGTTTTCCTCTCTTCCTCAGTTGAACGGCCTTCTTCAACTGCTTCCGGCTAGCTCATTCGGATCTTCTCTTGGGTATCTAGATTCACTCGCATATTCTCAATCATACACACACACACTAGCAATAAATCTTCAAATACAACCAACATACAAGCTTTTATTTATAACTATTTACAAATGAAATGCACTATAGTCCATATTCCATTGATCACGCTACACTTCAGAAAAACCTTATTTTATAATGTCCAGTATTTTATTTTAAATTAAAATAAACACATAAATTGTACCCGGAGTAAATGGTCCTTGAATAATACCTCCTCTAAAATTCCTTCTTCATAATTTATTTATTTATTTTACCCTAACTAAACTCTGGGGTAGGGTGAGCTCAGAATAACCCAGCTAATTATGCATTTGCATACTTTTAAAACAAATAACAAAGCAAAGCCATGTACTCTTCACAAAAATTGCACGTTCTGATGGAACGTTCAAAAGCTTTATAGACACCTTCAACTTTCTAGTTATCTACCATAATAAAGTTTCTACACGTATTAAGTTTAATACGTAAATAATACACACTACCTTGGAATTTCACTCTCATACGTTCTCCCAATATTCACAGTTTATAGAGTCACAATTCCAATCGTTACCTGGAATTTTATAGTAGATCTCTGCTCTGAGGATGATGCCATCTATTCCTTCTGTCCGTTCTGCAGGTCGTTTCTAGCTGTTACTAAAAAAACTCCATCCAAATTGAACTGCAAACGCGGCCTCCCCGGTGTAACCAAATTCCGATTCCATTTAAAATTATTTCTTCATTAATTAGATGCTTCAAACCACGTTACTTAATGTCCCGCCACGAGTTGATTATAATTATAGATGATATCTCTATTAAAATGTAATTTCGGCACACTTAACCACGTATTTAATTAAGAGACTATCACCATGTAATATAATTTAACTGATTTAGTAATACTTACAACTCGTGATACTTAGATACGTTGTTTGGAGCGATCGAAAGCTTAAGGGCCCTCACCACGTTCTCTAAAAGCATTTATACCTTCGAACGTAACCTCTCCATACCTACTTAACGCGAAATCCCCTGTTAACACCACACATTCTCGCAATTTTGCACTCAACTCTATTCTCAAATCCGCGAATTTCAATACCTCGTTATAAAATTTCTAGAATATCGCGCTACACTATCCTCATGCTTGTTTCAAATCAAACTAACATATCGACCAATCGTAGACTTAGTGACCCTTCACAAATCCCTCCTATCCTATTAGTGTCTCTTACTTATGCGTTTTCTCTGTTCCTTTCTACCCTGGTCTGAGTGGTACAAAATCGATATTCTTGACCATCTGCTGTCTAAACACACGTGGACTGGCGACGTGACTTTACCTAACCCCTGTTTAGTATTTCATGCTAAAACATTCAACCGTTTCCAATATACGTAGAATCTGCATGTTTATCTACTCAAATTTATTAGAACTTGACATTTGAAAGTTTGCAGGTGTTCGATCGTAACGAACGTTTTAAATACAATTCTCCGAGCTTCGTTTCATGGTATTTTAACCCTCTTGATATATTCGTTTGTTAGCAACCCGTTTCACCTTGGGTTTTTACAGGCTTTTATGCTTATTATATACCAATAATTGTTCAATTAACTCCAATTAAATTAATAAATGCATGGCATTGACTTCTATCATTTAATTCTTTGCAAAGCTGTTAAACTTTTAATTATTATTTGTACAATTTCTTTAATACCCGTTACTTAAAAATTGAATTAATTAATATAAATTTCGCACGTAATTTCTGTTTGTTCCTTTATACAGGGTGTTTTGAAATTGTTTCGTTTATCTTTATTTTTAACCCTTTAAAACCACTATAATATATATATATATATATATATATATATATATATATCGATGCTATATAGCATTTTTCAGTGTTTTACATTATGTGCATAGAAACATTAAGTGTACTTCGTCGTTTCTTTTCCGCTTATAATTTTCTTGGAAAACGGCATGCTCAGAAATCATAACTGTTAGTATTTTCTAGTTTTGAAATTCACAGAAACGTTAACTGCACTTAAATTTATCGTACTTTTAAAAATGACCGGGAGCACTTGTTATACATTAAAACGATTGCGTATTGAAAGAATTAATACTAGATTGTGTTAAGCGATCTTAACAGAACACGTAACAGCTTTATTTTTAAAAAATTTAATGCACTCTCAAATAGGTGCTGTCTATAAGAAAAATGGCATAAACGCGTGATAAGTGATTTTATTACATTTAAACATTGAGAAACTGAAACGTTACAAATTTTTTCATGCTTCCTTAATGTGTCTTTACATTATGCAATTTTAATGCACTGCATTACAAATGCACATACTGCGCGTACCTTTGAGCAAGTTTCCAGTCAGCTGTTGCAACTTCAAATTGCAATTTCTATACAATTCTGGTAATTTCTGTTAGTGATAAGTGAGATACTAAGTTGGAAATAAAATTGTAATGAGCATAACATGATCTATATCTTTATATCTGATTGTTGCATAATATAAATAACCAAAATGCATATTAAATAATTATTATATAAATAGTTTATGATGCTAATGAATGCTATTAGTATAGTTTCGATGAAATGTTATTTTCATTTGTTGGTCACACTTCCCACCAAACCTAAATGCATATAAATTACACAAGTGCAAAGGTGTCTTTACATTATGGAATTTCTAAGCAATGCAAAGCATTGCACTGCATGTCACTTGAATCTCGTTTCCTTTTTACACTTGTGCAATTTTCATGCAATTATAGTTTGATGGGCATTGAAACCAACGAATGAAAATAACATTCAACTAAAAAAAAATTTGAACTTATTACTCAAATCTATATAAGAAAATGTTTATCTTTCTCACATTGTAGTAATTTGGTTATTGTGTTGTTTAATAATCAGATAATAAAATATACGTTATCTTACGCTTATGATAATTTTATTTTCGATAAATTACTAGAATTGCACAAAAGTTGCTAGACATTAGAACATGTTATATTTCTTTAAAGTTGCAACAGCTGACTGAAAACTTGCTCGAAGACATGCGCAGTATATTGGATTTGTATCAAAATTGCATAACGTAAAGCCACCTTTAATGCTGACGTTGTCTGATTGATTATTTTTGTATAATAGACATATATAGTATTTAATATAAATTACAGCATGCCGCGAGTTACGTTTTGTGCCTTGGGAGCGGTCTTTTTAAAAAGTCTTCTTCCAAAAACCCTTGTAACAAATTATCTTTTAAACAGAATTTACAACTGGAATTTTAACAAACTAATTATAATTACTCTAAGTCGAAATTACTGTCAAATGGATTTGAGTAGCCTGAACAACCAACAATGTAAAAGCTGTGAGGCTCAAGACTGACTGATGATCTTGGGGCTCCCGGGGTATTTATTTTGTCTTTGCCCCTCACAGTTCTGTGGGAATTGCAGAGCTCATGTCTACTTATTAATTTATTCAATTAAACAATACAAAGTAAGAATTTTAATTCTAATAATTGTGGTTTTTATAACCGTCTGTGACCTACACTTGTAGTATCACTTACGTCTGGAATACATTGTATTCACATCCGTTCTCACAACTTGCTTGTAAACTTTCAATTACATTTTCTTTATTTATCCTTGAATTACAATGTTGCATCTAACTTAAGTTTCTAAATAATTTCCATTTAATTATACATATATTGATTTGGGGGATATGTAACTCCTCTCAACGTGGATGAAAAATTAAAGGCTTCTTTACTTAATTTTTAAAATTAATTGTCCCTAAGGGTACATTTACTGTTTCTTTATTTACCTTTGTTTCCTTATGACTAAAATTTCTTTCTTTATTCTTATATCTAAGATACATTTTGTACAATACATACATGATTAATAAAATGATTAAAATGATTAGTAAAATTGCCCAAACGCTTACGTTATCACAATGTAATTTTTGCATTTTTAATTCACATAAGTGTTCTTTGTAATTGTCCATTAGTTTCATGGCGTGGTTAAGATCTTCTAAATCTAGGTATTCTAGTTGCATGGGTTTCTTGATTATTTCGTCGACTTCTTGGTTACTGTTGGGTCTTGATATACTCAAATTATTTCGTTCTTCAATTTTAGATCACAGTCTTCCTTAAGGGTGATTACTTTGCTTCCAGTTAATGCTAGATTGTTTTCGTCTTGGTAGCAGTGGGCGGTTGCTATTACTTCTTGTGGAAGTACAGCAATCCATTTGTTGCCGCAACATTTTGAATTTTCATATTGGTGATTTGTGCTAGTTTTGCTTCACAATTGTAATGATTTGAAAATCTTAATAATTGTACTTCGTAAGGGCTATCTGCTTGAATAGCTGTTGTTGTTAATGATTGGCATAAATATTGACTTGGTGTTACTTCGTTACATTTTTCGTTTGTGTAACCATATCTGAGTTCATTTAGGGAAAGGAACTTGGTTTTAGGGATGATAACTTGATACATGCTAGTAATTTTCATGGGGAAAGCAAATAAATGATAATAATTATAAGTGTTACTTTCTACTATGGCTATTTCTATTAAAAATGTGATTTCGTTGACTTCACATAACTTTTCACTATGACTATTTTTTCAAATATGAGTACGTTTGATTCTACTACTTCGAATGGTAATTTACTGTTAGTTAGAAATGATCTAATTCTTAATAATTCATTTAATAAGTCACTTGGTTCCATAATACTAAAGTGTAATGTGTTTAATTTTGCAAATGTTACAGCGTTTTCTAATGTGGCTAAAATTTGTTGGATTACAGTAAGGGTTGATAGTATTTGAGTGAATATCGTATTAAATCTGATTAAATCTCGCATTCCTAACATTGTGGTTTGCATGTCAGTTTCAAGGGTTTGTATTCTATTGGCTATACTGTCTTGAGTTTTTACTACCTTTCTTAACGTATCGTTGAATTTTATTATAGTTGACTGGGTTAAAAATATTTGATTTTTAACAATAGTTTTTATGTCGTTTTGGTTTTCAATTAACTGTTGTAATTTAGCATTTCTATCGCGTACTCTTTTCCGAAATTGGCTGTGTCTAATGATAGTTTCAATCTGTAATAGTTGTTTCTGATTATGTAAAATTCTTGTTTTAATTCCGGTAAAATCAAATTTTTGTGCGAATGTCTAATAGTATATTGTATTTTGCATACTTCCCAATTTTACTGGTATTATACCGGGATTGTTTTTAATGTCTTCAACTAATTTGTCGTTGTTCGTTCTACTTGGGTGGAAATTGACAGTAAGGGTGAGGGCTGTCCATCTGAAATTACATAGTGTCTTAGGTTTTTCAAATGAATATATTTCACTATTTTTCCGCTGTCTACTACGCCTATATTTTTGTCTGATATTTTTTTGATTTTAAATGGGCCTAAATTTCTAGGGCCGTTTTGTGTCTTTTACTTTGAAAATTCTTCTCATATACGGTTTGTCCTATTGAAAATTTATTTATGTCGGTATTCTTATTGCGGGTTGTGGTAATACGTTCTTTGTCGTTATCTATTTTATCTTTTACCTTATCGTAAGTTATTTATAGTTTTTCCTTATGGTCTTTAGCATACTGTTGGTATACTTCTTTGTTGTAATGTATGTCGTAAGAATTGCGGGAATTTGAATGTCCTTATGTTAATTCTAGGGGTGTAAAATTTGTTGATGAGTGGATTGTATTATTGTACGTAATTATTGCGTATGACTTCAAATTAGTGATGTGCTTTCTTGTAGGTTAATCTAAATAATCTGATCTGCTCTAATAGAGTTAAGTGTAATCTTTTCATTAATCCGTTTGATTCAGGGTAGCTTTCGGTTATAAAATGAATTTTTATTTTATGGAGTTCTACGGTATTCTGTTTCGTTTCATTTCTGAATTCGCTGCCATTATCCAAAGTTATGGTTTCGGGTGTACCGTAAAATGTAAAATATTGTAAGAATCTTTGGGTTACGTCCATGGTATTTACGGAAGCGATGGGTATCGCTTGTCCTACTTTGGTAAATGCGCCTACAATTGTTAAAAAGTTTTATGCTTCTACTACTAGAGTGTCTGCATGTAATTTTTGAAAAGGTTTGTCGAGTGTTTTGGTTAACATTAGGGGTGTTTTTGGGGGTGTTTTGTCGTATTTTGCTTTATTGCATAATTCGCATTGGTTGAAAAAATCTGCGGTTAACTTTTTCATCTCCTTAAAGTAGTATCTCCTTATGAGTTGCTTTAGTGTTTCACTGATTCCACGATGGTTGGTTTTGCCTTCGTGTTGATTTCTAATCACATCGTTTATTTCGTCAGGGTCATCTAAAGTAATTCATTTTCTTGTACATCTAATAATTTTAGGGCCAGAGTTACTAAATAATTTAATATATAATTCTGAAAATTGTCTGTATACATGTTAGGTGGTGAAATAAAAGTAAATACGTTTTTTCTCGGGATATATTCTTTTAGAATTCTAATTATTTGTTCTTAATTATCGTCTTTAGTTATTTGGATTTGATATATTTTCTTGTATCTGTTTTTGTGTATTTTACTGGATTGGGGTTTGTTAAAACTTCGGTAATTATAAATTGATTTGGTTTTATGTCTATGGCTTCGTTTAATATTTTAATGGCGGTTTTTGGTTCTTCGTTCTGTGTCGAGTATAAGGTCTATTTCTTCTGGGTCTTGTCTTTTCTCTGTTTTGTCTACGTTGCCTATAATTGACTCTGTTTCTATTGCGTTGAGTTGTATTCTGCTTAGGGCGTCTGTGTTATTGGTATAAATTTCTGTTTTGTATATAGTTTCGTAATAATATTCCTCTGATCTAATTCTCCATCTTTGTAGTTTTGAGTTTGATTCCTTGAGTTTGCATAGCCATACTAATGGTCTATGGTGGGTGTATATATAGAATTTCCTTCCATAAAGGTATGGTCTAAAATATTTCATTGCCCAAATTATTGCTAATAATTCTTTCTCGATTGTGCTGTATTTTTGTGCAGTCTCGTTTAGGGTTCTCGATGCGTAGCTGATTGGTTTATCGCTATCTACTTTTCCTTGGCTCAATACTGCGCCTAAAGCTACGTTCAATGCGTCGGTTGTCAATATAAATGGTTTTGAAAAATCTGGATATTCTAATATGGGGTGATTCGTATATGCATTTAATTTTTTCTATGGCTTTAATAAATTCTGGGGTGCGTTCAATTTTTCGTTCATTTTTTTAAACAGTTCGTTAGTGGTTTGGTTATCTGTGCGTAACCTTTAATGAATTTGCGGTAATAACCACTGAGTCCAAAAAATCCTTTGAGATCTTTGTTAGTTTTGTGTAAGGGGAGTAATTTAGTACTGCGTTTGTCTTGTCTGGGTTTGGCATAACTCCTTGTAGGGTTATTATGTGTCCTAAAAATGATACTTCTTTCTGTAAAAATTCGCTTTTGTCCAATTGAACTTTAAAAATGTGCTCTTCTTAGTCTTTCGAAAATTTCTCTAAATATTTCAATGTGTTCTGCCAGTGATGTTGAATATACTTTTATATCGTCTAGGTACACAAGACATTTTTCGTTGTGTATTTTTCGTAAAATGTTATCCATGACGCGTTGAAAGGTGGCGGGTGTGTTCTTCAATCTAAATGGTGTGCTAAATGCGGTTTTCACTGTGTCTTTCTCGTCCATTTCTACTTGGTGATATCCTGAGGCGAGTTCTAACGTTGAAAAATATTGACACTTTTCTAATTTTGTAACGTGCATTTTTATAGCTTAAACAATATACGCTTTTACCCAATTCGTAATACATTTCTGTAACTACTATTTCTATATTTATTAACATCCTTAGGGGAATGCGTGTATTAATTTTAGAAATAGATTAATTGAAGATTGATTTTCATTAATAAATAAATTGCAAGGAACGAAGTTTAAATTGGATTATTTGTAAAGTACATTCCAACTTATAGAGAATTATAACAGCTTGTAGTTAATTATTAGATAATGTTATTATCGGAGTCGACTTTATATAAACAGACGAGCAGTTTGTAGTTGTTCTTTGTTCCTATAAATTGCTGAGTTGTAGATTAACTGCGGAGTCGAGTTCGTTCTTTGTTCCGATATATTAAGTACGTTAAAAATACTGTGCTTTCTGCTTTTGAATAGTGAGAATTAATGCGCGATGAATTTTTGTATTGTTCCTGAACAAGTGCTGCACGATTTTAGTTGTTTTTCTTGTGAAGTAAAATGGGTATTTTAACTGTCGAAAGTGTAGTTCTAATTCCTTTTGAAGAAAAGATGCTTTTATAGGCGAACGTGTTTGACGTGCTTGTTTACGGAACACTGACTTAGTGATTACGCGTTGCTTTACTAACTGTGTTTTTGTTGATTTTCTGTTGGAAATAAAAGTGGTAGTTTGTTCTTGGTTCCTATACATTAATTACGTTAACAATACGGTTTCGTCTTTGCTTTAAAAATAGTGAGAAATAATGCGATACGAATTCTCGAATTGTGTATGAATAAACGCGGCACGATTTTGGTCGTTTCTCTTGTAAAATAACCGTTGTATATTAACAGATTGCAGTGCAGTTCTGATGCCTTTTTAAGGAAGTACGCTTTATAAACCACAAGTGCGGTTGTAAGGTCATTGACGGACAGTCTTTAGTGATTACGCGTGCTTACTAATTGTTTTTTGTTGTTTTGCTTGTGAGATAAAAGTTGTACGGAACATTGACAGACGGTTTTATTGCCTGCACGTGCTTTACTCGTTATGGTTTTTGTTTCTTGCTTTGTCTGGTGATATTTAAACTGTGAAGATCGGATTTCCAGGAAAGGAATCTGAAAAAGAAAAAGGTTGTTTTTGTTAATGCAAGAACTTATCAGATGACATGCATTACATCGTGTCTTGAAAGGCCGTAGTTCTAAATTGTTATTACAATTTGTACGGTTTGTGTTATAAAATATTTCGAAATTACTGTCTCAGGAAATAGAACTCACAAGAAATTTATCCATGCTACATAGCTCCATCAGCATGATAATGTCTGCTGCTGACACCAGTGAAACGCGTAGGTGTGAGTTAGTGTAAAGTGTAAGCAATTCCATCCACACCCTCACAGTCAAGGGTGCAGTGCTTCGTTAGTGTAGGACATCGTGAATCCCTCACTCCAATTACAAGGAAGCGTTACTGAAGGACTTTCTGTAAGTTGAACTATTTCCTACTTAGTATTACTTTAAATATCTACCCGTTGTTTTAGCCATATCTTCGTCGTTCTGAGACCTTTTACAATAGAACTGCATGCTTATAAAAAAAAAAGAAAGAAAAAAAACCAATACTACTAGAATCACTCATATCAATTGTGTCTTATCTTTCTATCTTTTATTAACATGTTGTCTGATTGATGTTTAATTGGTGTGTGAGGAAACGTTTCTGCTACTCCCCAATATTACCTCACTTTGTACTAAACATTTCTCTGTATTGCTTTTACTGTTATATTATATAGTTTATCTAAACAGTTTCTTTTCTTTACATTCTACAAAGTACTGAATAACTTAGACGTTTCATTGCTGCTAGGCTTATTCTTTTTTTTTTCAGGTTTGCTTAACTAATTAATTTTATTGCAGGTATTATCACTAACACCTTACGGCCGCGTACATGGTATGTTGGTCTGCTTTCTACACCCTCCACTCTCCGATTGAGCCCGGTCATTTTTTTTCTTTGATTTACTTTTTGTTACGAATGGCTACGAGCCAACGTAACATAACTTTGGCGCCCAACATGGCTGCCACAAAAAAAAACGTAACAATTTGTCTAAAATCTCGGTGATATTGAGTAGTGGGTATTTGTCGTCTACCGTTTTTTCGTTTAGCTTTCTACAATCTATAACCATTCGATATTTTCGCTTGCCTGAGGCGTCTAATTTCTTTGGTACTATTAATACGGAGCTGCTCCATGGTGAGTTGGAGTGTTGGATTATATCTTGCTCTAATAAATCTGCTACCTGCCTATCTGCTTCTTTTTGGCTTGCGTAAGGTGGTCTATATGCTTTGGTAAAAATTGGCTTGTAATCTGTTAATTCTATATTGTGTTTGACTGTGTTAGTAAAGGTTAAAGGTATTCATTCGCAATGGAATATATCGCGGTATTCAAAACATGTCTTTAATTACTCTCTCCTCTTCGTTATTAATGTCGTTGTTGAAACCAATGTTAATTAACTTTTCTCTTGACATCCTGTCGTGTTCTATAGGGTTGTAATCGTTTTCTCAATTTTCGTCTGTTTCCATTTGTTAAAGTTCACCTCTTCTACGTTAATTGGGTTCGTTAGAGATAGTTCTACGGGGTAGTCATTCGAGTTTAAATTTGTCGTAGTGGCGTAGTTGTCCTTTATTTGTACTAATGCTGTGGGTGTTACTACTTCGGGTTGGAATAACATGTGTTTTATAATGCCTACCTCGTCTTTTGAATTTACTAAAATTTTTATTTGTTTCTCTGTCCGGGGTTCTATAGTGTGTTTTTGCTTGGTTTGTGTATTACTATTTTGAAATTTAATGGGGATTTGTCCGTGTTTTGTTCTTAATAAGCGGTTTTTGTAATCGATGTTTGCTCCTAATTTTCTTAGAAGATCCATTCCTATTAGTCCGTCGTACTCGTCGTTAAATTCAAAAATGCAAAATTTATGTTTTATTCTTCAGCTGAAGATTTTTAGTAAGGGTATATTCGCTATGAATCGATGTAATGTTGTTTTATGGGCTATTTTAATTTTAAAGGGTTTTCTTTCTACAAAATCTAAATAATGTTATTTTACGGTTTGGGGGCTAATTAGTGTTTTTGAAGATCCGGTATCGATTAATAGTTTAAGCTCTGTCTGGGGTATTTCTATGTACAGCAATACTTATTGATTGATATTATTTAAATTGATTATGTTTGGTCATTTATAAATCGGTTTAACTGAAAATTTGAGCACGCATTTTCCTCGTCGTCCTCTTCGTAATTTTCACATGGGTCGCATGTTCGTAGTTTTCTAAATCATTTGGTTCACCGTCTCTAGTGGGGTTTGTGTAATTATTCCCGTCATGATTAAATTCTTCCACTTCTTGGTGGAATAGTCCTTCGAAAGTGAAGTTTTGTTTTTGTTTATGATTGGGTTCGATTTGTGATATTTTTGTATTTTGTCTGGTGTTACCAGATGAAGTGTCCATATGAGTTGGTTTGTAATAACTGTTAGTGTTGTTATTCGTCATTGGTGTGTTTGCGCCGAATGCTTGCTTTGGCTGGTGTACGTGTAGGTTGAATCTTGGTGGAAATGTGAGTTTGGTAAAATTTGAGTTAAATGTACGTCTCGAAAATTGTCTATTTTGATTGTTGAAATTTGTGGTATTAAAATTTGGGTTGTTGATTTGCGGTTGATTCGTTTGTGCGTTAAACGGTGTAAATTATGGTTGTGCGGATTTTTGTCTCGCAACCTGTACGGTTTTTATCGGTGAGTAGCTTTTATTTGCGTTAGGGTTATATAGTCTATTTCGGTAATACATAACGTTTTCTTTTTCTACGATCATATTCATCGACTCTTCTAAATTTGGGGATGTTGGAATCTTATTTTGTCTGATAGTCGTTCTGGTAGTGCATTTATGTAGCTATCCAGTGCCATTTCTTCGTACGTTTTTGTCTTTAGTTGACGGATATTTTGGTCGGGTTCTTCGATTTTTAATTTTGTTAGAATTAAACTTCCTACGTCTTGACATTTCATTCCGCATTGATATGGGGATTGGTTACTTTCCATTCTGAGGTTTATTAGGTTGCGGTTGAGACATTGATGTTTCTTTGGTCGCCGAAATATGCTATCAATATGTGTTTAAAATTTTCCCACTGTTCTAAATTCGTTTCGGTTGGCTATTAGCGTTAGTGCCCTTTCGGTCAATTTAGTTATTATCGGGCGTAAGGGTAGAACATTTCGTTCGTTATCGCCTGGTTTGTAAAAGGTTTTCCAAGATATTTCACACGCGATAATGAAGTTGCCCAATAAAGCTTGATCTCCGTTAAATTGGGGTATACTTTCGAGATAAATCTTCATATCTGAACCCATGGTCGTTAAGGGTTGTTCTAATAATTAATGGTTACTTTGGGTTTTAGTTAATTTCAAGTTTTTGCGGTTTATTTTTCGGTTTGGTTTATTAATTTTTCAGTTTGGATTGTGTTGAGTTATTTAAAGAATCGTTTTTACTTATATTTTATACGTAGTTATACAGTGTTACAATTAAATTGAGAAATTTGTGTTTGGTAATGTCTAGTTGATTGCTGTAGCCTTGGATTTGTATAGTTTTATACTTTGCGGATGCCATATTTGTCGTGGGTTTTAATTTTCTGAAAGGTTTTTAATGGGATTAACATTTTCTTGTAATAATTACGTTATACTTTGTATGTTCCTGCGTCAGTTACGATTTTTTATTTTAGTCCTGCTGAGTACTTGAGTGTCTGTAATAATTATCTTGTTTGTGTAGGTGGTATATTGATAAGTGCATAAAGTGCATGTGGTGATTGGTAGCTTCCATTCTAAGATTTATTACATCGCGGATTAGACATTTGATGTTGCGTTGATTGCCAAAATATGCAATTAGAATACGTTTGAAGTCTTTCCATTGTTTAAGGTCATCTCGGCTGGCAATTTGCGTTGTGCCTTTCCAGTCAGTTTGCTTATTATTAGGCGTAAAAGTAAAACATTGCGTTCGTTGTCTCCTGGTTTATAAAAGGTTTTTAAAAATATTTCACACGCGGTAATAAAAATACCTGAGGGTGCTTAATCTTCGTTATATTGGGGTATACCTTCGAGTTAAATCTTTATGTCTGAACTCATGATTGTTCTAATAATTAATGGTCGTGGTCAGTTCTAATTAATATCAAGTTTTTGTATAAATTGAGATTTACTTTTCGGTTTAGTTTGTATGGGGTTATTTAAAGAATCGCTTTACTTATTTTTATCTGTTGTTATCAATTGCTATAATTACATTAAAAATAATGTTTCGTCAATTACTGTAGCTTTGAATTCGTACGTTTTTATACTTCGCAGATAATGCAGTTGTTGCGAATCGAGTTTTAATTTTCTGAATGGTTTTATGTAGGAAATAATCTTTTGCAATAACTGCGTTACAATTTGTACGTTTTTAATTAAGTGTTTGCTATAGTTATCTCGTCTCGGTGGGTGTTGAATTAACAAACGCATAAAATGCTTCCTTTATAATTGTAGAGTCTCGTTACCTTAAATGACCAATTATAAAGTTTCAGTTTGTCTGAGTGATGTTATTTCAGTCAATCATTTTGTTACAATAAATTGCGTAAATGTTCCTTTATAATTAAATACTTTCGTACTGAAAATATCCAATTATAACTTTATGTGGTTTTGATAAGCGTTACGTCCTTCGGATTTTTCTGAATGGTTTTTTATTTCAGTGATGGTTTCCGGTAGTAGTTGGTACGATAATTGCGTTATAAAATGGCATGCTTTGTTTTAAACTTGTTCTGAGATAATTTAATTATAAATTACAAAGATGCTTCTACAATTACACACTTCTGTCACTTGTTGCGCTGAAGTGTTTAATTTATAGAATTTGATGGAAGCTTAACTTTGAATAAATCGTTTCTGTAATTAATTGCTATAATAAGAATTGCGTTTTATTTATACATTAAGCTTTTAGTAATAACAATTTCTGTATCTAAAATGGTAAAATAATTGCGTTTTATTTTTATACTTTAATTTCAGTTTTGCTGAAATGAATCGTTCCGTTTTAATAATTCGTAATAAATTGTGCACATAAATGCGCCTTTTATAGTTTTTTTTGTTCAAAATAAGTTCTCGTAATAAATAAGTAAATTCTTTTCATAAATGGTATAAATATTAAATTGCGATAATAATAATTAGAATTTTTCTTAATCTTCTTTGGGAAGTAAACTACTCATAGTTTTTAAAATTATCTTTATTTACGTTTTGATCCATGACCTAGAATCGTTGTCAAAACAATAAAAACTTCAAGTTTGACATTTATGACATAAATTGAAGGCGACTTTGATCTATTGATATTCGAATATTTGGTTTAAGTACATTAGGTGAAAATTTTTAAAGTTTAAAGGAATGATTGCCTTCAATTTGTGTTGCGCCCTGAAACCGACTTTTTAGGTAGCCAATACGCTTAACGTGAAATCAGCTGATTAATTTTTATTGGTAATTTTAAATAAATTCAATAATTTAACGTTTTGAAAAGATTTTTTAACATGTTTCTATTTATATGGTTGAGAGGATGGTTATTAAAGAAGTGTGTGATTATGTTGTAAGGCTTAAGCAGCCGGGGGCTGCTAATATGCCTATTGTTAGTAATTAGTTGTTGTATGTATAAATAGAAGTTATGTATGTAAGCTGTATTTCATGTTAATATCGCAAGGAAAACCCAGGAAAAACTTGCAATGCTACCTAGATATTGTGAGCAATTGATTTTCATTTATTATTTCTTTTGTTATTTCTTTTAGTAATGGAATCCATTGCTTACTGAAAGTCACGGATTCGTTTGCTACGCAGTTATTTTTATGTTTTCATCTATGTCGATAATTTTTGCGTCCTTCCATTTTATTTTATGACTGTAGTCCCATGCATGTTGGCAAATTATGGATTTTTCAAATTTTCTATTTTTTATATATGATTTATGTTCTTTTAATCGAACTTCAAATGTTCTGGAACTTTCCCCTATATAAAACTTATTACATTCGCACGGTATTTTGTAGATGCAGTTTTTTGAACTTTGTATTGCGTTGTTGGGTTTTGTTTTTGTTAATTGTGCTCTTAGTGTATTGTTGGTTCTAAATACTGTTTTAATTCTGAATTTGTTTCCTATTCTTTGGATTTATTCGGAGAATCCTTTTATTTATGGTATTGAGAGCATTTTTTGGTGCGTATCGTTGTTTTTGTTTTCTATTTCTTTATTTTTTGGGACTTTATTCATTTCTGTCTCTGTTATTCTTTTAGGTTTCTTGTTTTCTATTAGTTTACATCTGATTGGATCTTTCTCTTTCTTTAAAATTTCTTCATTTGATGATATTAATTTTGCTGTATCATACATGGTTTTGATAATTCCTCGTTTGACACAGTGTGTGTGGTTTAAATCGAAGTTTAAGTATGTGTTTGTGTGCGTTGGTTTTCTGTATACCGATGTATTAATTGTTGTATCGATTTTGTTAACTAGAATATCTAAAAACGGAAGTTCTCTTGTTCTAATTCATATGTTAATTTAATAGTTGGTTCTATTTTGTTAATCGACTCTACAAAGTTTTTAATTAGTTCTGCATTATGAAGCCAAATAGCATAGACATCATCTACGTATCTCTACCAGATTAGTAGTTTCATTTCTTGTGTCAATATTACATCCTTTTCGAATTCTTTTATAAATATATTACTAAAGATTGGTAATGGTAGACTTCCCATCGCCTTTCCGAAGCTCTGTTTGTAGAATTGGTCACTTATTTGAAAATATGTGGTATTGACGCATAAACCAAGTAATTCCATAATCGATGATATATTTAGTTTTGTTCTTTCTTTAAGGTTTTCATCTATTTCTAGTTTGTTTTTTATAATATTAAGTGTTTTGTTTGATTCTTCCAGATTGAGAATTGAAATTCCAGACCACCAGCGTCCGATTTTCAGATTCTTAGTCCCCTTCTAGATCCGTACCGCTGCGCCACTTACGTTTTGGGCTTTGGGAGCTGCCTCTTTAAAAAGTCCTCTTCCAAAAACTCTTGTAACAGATTTTATTTTAGACAGAATTTACAAATGGAATTTTAACAAACTAATTAAAATTACTCTAAATCGAAATTACTGTTAAATGGATTTGAGTAGCCTGAACAACCAACGATGTAAAAACTATGATGCTCAAAACTGACTGATGATTTTGTGGTTCCCGGGGTATTTATGTTGTTCCTGCCCCTCACATTTCTGTGGGAATTGCAGAGCTCATGACTGTTTATTTCTTTATTTAATTATACAATACAAAGTAACAATCTCAATTCTAATAATTGCGGTTTTTATAACCGTCTGTGACCTGCACCTGCAGTATCACTTACGTCTAGAATACACTGTATTCACATCCGTTCTCACAACTTGCTTGTGAACTTTCATTAACCTTTTCTTTATTTATCCTTGAAGTACAATGTTGCATCCAACTTAAGTTTCTTAATAATTTGTATTTAATTATACATATATTGATTTGGGGGATATCTATCTCGCATCGTTTATGAATTAGTGTTATACTGTTGGATTTCCCAGGTTTTGGAATGTTTGCTATATGAATAACGTTATGAGTGATGCATTAGTTCCTGGAATGCATATTTTACAAAACTAAACATCGACTCCCATAGTGATTTTATATAGAAGGTGATTGTTCATTATTTTAATTATGTGATTTTCTTTCTTTTGAAACTAAGTGGAACGTTATCAGTAATCGTGCTCAATTAATGTTACAATTAGTAGTAAATAAAATAAGACAATTGCGGTGAATGATGAAAACTTTCCTAGTGACTTGATTAGAAATAAGCAAGTTTCAACTTCTAAAGTAATGTCAGAAGATGGTAAGTAAGTCATAATATTATTTGATAAACCAAACGTACTTACTGCTACAAACCAATCAAAAAACCTCACTAAAGAGCGAATCTTAAAATCGCGGGCCGTAGTTAAAATTTATTATTATAGGGTAGGAGTATTGACTACACATAATTAAATAAATTTTAAAAGTAATCTTAGTTTAATCATTTTCCTTGATCTCTTAGTTACAGTTGTAATTAAAATAATTATTTGAACTTTTAGTCACAACTTTTTTAGGTGTCTACATCTAGTGTTGTGAGTTGAAGATTAAATATTCCGGTTATTTATCCGGATATTTATCTTGGCAATTTATTCAAATTATGATCGGCTCTTATACAACCACGTTTTTATAAACTTCTAAACCTGTGTAATACAAACTTATATATTGTTGGTGTTATTCGTTTGAGAAGACCGTATTTAGACATAGTACATCTGTTCTGAACCGAATATTATCCGGTTACTAACTGGGTATGTACATCGTCACGTTGGACGTATGTATAAATAACCGGTTATTTTATAATACTACCTATATTCTACAATTAGTTCTGTATTTTACTATCTTTTCGGTGGTGATGATAGAACCGTTGAAAGATAGTGCCAGAAGTACGTTAAACAAAATCAACACTTATGGCTTTGATTTAGATAAAATATCGAGCGAAGTTAATTATAAAATAAAATAAGCCGAGAATCATTTTCATTCTTTACGCGAGGACTCTGAAAGTGACAAACTATTTTATGTAAATAATGACACAGGCAGTGAGGTAATCAATTCCACTGTTGTGGTTAACAACTCCTCTACTACGACAAAGGACTGAGGATCATCCATCCTTGTATTTTTTTATCAGAATCGTCTACATCCAGTGCTAATTCACAATCAAAGATAGATACTTGTACCGATAATTCGATAAATGAACCCGATCCATCTGATAAAAAGACTAAAAGAAGGAAAGCTGATCCTACTCATCATTATCATCATTAGGTCTTCAGTCCTAGAACTGGTTAGACGCGTACCATCATTGTTTCCTATTCTGAACTAACCGACAGATTTCTCTGAAATTTGCACAGTGTGCATCTATCACTATCTGATCTAGGTCTACATCTACCTCTTTTTCCTATCTCTGCTTGTAATGTATCCCATACTATTCCCCAAAAATGCCTTAGAACGTATTCTGCCCTTCTATTTCTCTTATCTTTTTCTCCAGATATCCTTGTTCCCCTACTATTTCTATAACCTATTTGTTATTATCTTTGTCTGTCCATGCGATTGTTCTCATACATCTGAAGCACATCATTTCAAAAGGCTGCTACCGTTTTTCTGTCTGCTTTTCAGACTGCTCGTATTTCATAAGCATACTGTGCTGTGCTCCACACATATACTTTCAACAATCTTCTTCTTGTTCTATGTTTGTTATCTTTTATCATAGGCGCTGTTCTTTCTTGTTAGATGCAATTCGGTCACCTTCTATTGTTTTACAATTATATATCCCTATTTCTCCTACATTCAGTGGTTGTGAAGGGAGGTAAGCAGCCTGCCAAGTTCCCCCAACACTTAAACATTTACCGACTTAATATTTTTTCCAATATATCTTTTCGCACAATCGACATTGGTTGCAGATATTTCACAACCAACACCTTTAGTTGTTTATACTAATCATCAGATTTATCTGCGCTTATTTTTTCGTCATTAGGTTTTCCGTCTCAAAACTGGTTGGACACGTACCTGCACTTATTTATATTCTGAGCTAGCCTACATACTTCTCTGAAATTCTCACACAGCATGTATACAGCTCGTTTCGCTTCTATTGTTTTCTAATTTTATGCCCTATTTCACCGAGATTCAGATCCTACTACTTGGAAGAAAAACATAGTTAAAAAAGCGATGCAGAATGGTCAACCGTATAGAAGTCGATGTGGAAAGTTTGTTACGGCGAAGGAACCTAAACCTACTGATTACAACAATTGTGGCTTTAAGCGCAGTCAAAATTTGTCTGAAGCGTCTAGAAAAACCATTTGTCAAGATCACTGAAGCTTGACCAATACTTATCAACAAAAAATGTTTTTATGCATTTTAATAACGAATGTGGAAATAAAAAAGAAACTAACTAAACCTAAATTCAAAACAGAACTACATTACGTCAATTTGTGTTAAATTATAATAGCGTCGTCCGAAAACAAGTATGTTAAATTTTTTCTGCAAACATTTAACATTAGTTCCAGTTTAATTACTTCTAGCTCAAAAGGTAAATGAGAAAGTGGTTTGTACAGGGGCAGGGACAAATGTTGTGGCAAAATTCCTTTCTACGCAACCTCTAATACGCAAGTAAATAAAGTTAAAGAACATATAGATTCATTTCCAAGGGTCGACTCCCATTATTGTAGAAGGAATTTTAACAAGTTGTACCTTGATAGTGATCGCAATATGAGTATTTTATACAGACTACACTGAGAAAAGGATTTTGTTGCTTCAACTGAAAATTAGTTGATTCAATTAGAATTTTGGTTTGTATATAAACAATGACCTACATGCATTAAATAGAACATAATAAAATGTTGCAAAACCGATTTTGAAGCAAACAAACCTAAATTTGTACCACAATAATTATGGCATTTACAAACGATTTTTGTCCAGGTAATAATTTAAAGTTGTATCATTTTTATCACTCACTCTTCTTTAGCATTTTATAAACCCAAAAGAAGCAGTGTCCTAAATGCAACATATATAAAAGATCAGATTGGTTAGTGCGATAAGCAGAAAACTAAAGAATCTGGAGCAGAGTATAGAACTATAACGTTTGATTTACAATAGGTTCTAACATTGCTCAACTGTGGTGAGAGCAAAATTAATTTTAAACGAATACTATGCATACAATTTTACAATTTTTGACGCGTTTCAAAACGATGGCATTAACTATTTATGATACGAATCTAACGGCAATAAGGGTAGCATTGAAATTGGATTTTGTTTATTTAAATGCTTTTATAGTGTACCTGAAAATAGTGTCATTCTCCGATAACTATAGCGAAGAGAACCGCAACAAGTTTGTTACATTGGCACCACTATATGCGGTTTCAACCTTTGGTCATTTATATACAGTGGATTTAAAATTTATGGAATTTCGACGTTCCTATTTAGAAGAGGATTCTATACATGCAACTATAGAACGACCTCATAAAAACAGGAGCATTTACACTGTCAGAGAGTATGCTCTAATAGTTCAAGCTGCTAGAAATAAACCAAGTCCCAATGAAGTCTTAGCTATGAAATATTTTGCCTTTTTGGATTTTAAAACATTGAATAAAAATCTGAAATCCAATATTTCACAAGACGTAACCAATGACCAACTACACTAAATGAAAATTAAATGGTTGCGACTAGAAAAGGACTCTCCTGATTCCATACCTTATAAAAATGACCTTAACGTACCTGAATGTCAACAAATTAACGTTAAAAAAAGCAAACCAGAAATCCTGTGGATAGGACAGCTCTATATCAGCTATTTCCTCCGGCATATACAACAGAGCTGTCACTAACAGCGCTAAGAAAAAAAGATCTTTTGTCCCTTCAAATAATAACATAAGCTGTATATTTTTTCAATTATGTTATATATATATATATATATATAATATATTTATATAAATATATAATATAATTGAAAAATATACCACCCCGTACAGAATTCGGTTTTGACAGCTAAAGCACTAACCAATTACTCCACCCGGACGGGACGAGTGATTACACTTGAAATAATATACAAATCTACATCAAATACGCAACCATATAACCTGACTTTCAATTATGTTTAGCATTTTTGTTAATCGTAGCTGATATTGTCAATTTTTTGACAGATATGAACTGAAAATGATGCCCAAATCTACGGTTGTAAGCCAACCATTTGTAATGTAACAGACCTGAAGGCCGACCCAAACGCCTTCTATAAACGGCACACCGGGTTCCATGATCTAGCATCTAGTGGCAATGGCTCGTTGCGGCTCCGTAGCGTAGTTGGTATGTGTGTGACTACTACGCCCAAGATCCCTGGGTCGAATCCCGACACGGTCCGCTTGAAAAATGTTAGGCAAGCATTTTTCACAAAAATACACCCTTGTTTGGATGAGAGGTACAATAGAGGTTCCGTGTGTGAGTGTTGTCACGCACGTTAAGAATCCCCACCTTGCTTGGAATAGCAAGGGTTCGGCAAAATTCCAAATTTTCCAGGTATAAATCGCTTCCTGGCCAATGTAGTACCTTCGGGTGGAGCATTGGGAAATTACATGTAAGGCAGTGGTTCGACGACTCCTACGTTGTGTTGTTATCATGTGACCCAAGTTCGCACTGGGAAGATGGCGGTATGGCGGGAAGATTTGAAATAAAACTACAGCATTTACCTAACTTTACTTTTAGTCAAAAGAATAACCAATAAGAAGGTCATTCGCATGAAAGCAGAGAAAAATGACATTTAAAGCAAACATTACTGTACTCGACCTGGGCGATTGGGGAAAGAGCACGGAAGAGAAAACCCCAAACAGCCCTCACACTTGCAACTGAACTTGGCACTACTCGACAAGGACAGGTGACATATAAGTACCCAGATCACCAACACTGAATTTAACTGGATGTTAACTGTTACCCAGACATCCCACACATGACAACTGAAAAAACGTTAGTATAGACCAGCTAGTCTTTTCTGGTTGGTACTTAGGTCGGCTAGGCCAATACTAGCCAGCTAAAGTTGAAGAGGGGTGGCACCAGCAAGATGACCTGCACCATGACTACCAATGTTCCTCTCCGCACGAACATAAAATGTTAGTAATATTCAACAAGGCTCGACACACGTGCCGACACATACATTAACAGTTTTCAGCCCGTTACAAAGTATTTCACAAAGGCTAGCCGACTTTCTATTATTTACAAAAAGGTACACTACAAGTGCATTGACAAGACAACATGAATCGCTGATATGAACTTATTGTGTGATTGCACATAGTTAAAAAGGCGCTTATTATTGAATAGACTATTACCAACATAGTCGTAAATGTAAACGCGAAGGCACGAGATGGTCGGTCATACCAGAGGTTCAATTTAATTACATCACAACAATTAGCACAAAGGTTAATACTAGTTAATTATATAGGAGCATCGGCTAGATAATAGGATAAACACACAATAACAATATAATTAAGTTTAGATCACGACATGAGCGGTGCAGTTGTAAATGTGATTAATATGCTGAAATAAAACAATTACACATAATAAAAATGTCAAATGCATCACAAACATCAGACAAATAAAAAATAGAAATATAATACTGTTCATATTGAAGCTTGTATAATAATTTGGTTTAATATATCTAAGGAATGATGGTACTTTTCATCAATTGCTCGTAAAATCACAGTAAGGGTACATTTACTATTGATTCTGCAATAAGTGCGATGCAATGGAAATTCGAACTCTGTATTAAATACTAAATAAACATTATTTCAAATAAATAAATATTATTTTTAATCTGATTTAGATACTAAATAAACATTTCAAATAAATATGTATTAGTTTTCGGTTGTTAAACCAAACAATACGCTTTTATACATAAAACATATTCAATAAAGTCGTAAATCCACATGAACGTTACATATTAAACCTCATAAGTAAAACAACCAGCAAGGTAGCATTGTACACATCAATTTCAAAAAAGCAACAGGTAATCATAAAATATTTCATTCAGCGTCTACATAAATAACGGTTTTACATTAAGTACCAATATCACATTCAAAACTAAGCTAGAATTACAAGATGTTATCAGATTACCTTAAATAGCAACTGCATTATAAACTTATAAAAGCATTATCTTTAATAAAACCCGCCAAGTGGTCTTTCAACCTGCCATCTTGAAATCTCAAAACAAAGTCCTTTAACCTTGTCGATTAGATCGATCGTCCCTACACATGCGCCCCTTATAATGTAAATTCTGAAATCACGGAATGGGTTCAGAAACCTGCAAGTGGTTACTGAGCTATTTTAACAAATACCTCCAAATATCAAAATGTACACTATAATATTTGCTGTAATTATCAACTAATGAGAATTGACTTAGAATCACTACCGATCACTACACATTAAATACTGATATTATATAAAGATACAAGAGAAGTTGACTATAATTGATATTGTGAGATATGACTGACAGAAATCCTAAACCTTGTTACATTCAATTTTACACTTCTATATATTTTCGTTCAATTTACGACTTTTTCAAATATTCCCACACATTCACTTCGACATTTTGTATAACTACCTGTTATAGGAGAAGACTCTGATCACGTATTATAATTTAATAACTCGATTTGTTCCCATAAAACTTATTCTAATACAATCCCTGCATGTATTGTTTTGTTAAACATTCTTCTGGCGATTCTAACGCTTTGACATTTTACTGTTGCACTTTTATAGCACTAGCCATTCCTAATTCACTATCATTCTACATTATTGTTTGAGTGCAATTGTTTTTATAGTTAACTCATTCCAACCTCCTTTGCACTTAAAATCGCTTTTCTAGTATTGTTCAATTTTCTGAATTTACGTGGTTCGTTTTGGCAATCCATCTTACAAGTTCATATATATATATATATATATATATATATATATATTACTCATATTTAGACCAGGGTAGAAAATTAAATAATCACATCAAATAATTTTCATCACCGTGTAGAAGCTTTGGGAAGATGTACGCTTTATTAAAACCGTGAAGCATAAAAAGTGAGTCGTTTCATTACACATAAGAGATTTAAATCATGTACAAGACGCTTTAGATCAAAAGAAGCAGTATTAAAAAGCTCTGCGTGAAATTTAATTATTCCTAGTAAAGAAACAAAGAGAAATTACGTGCAAAATTTATATTAATTAACTCTATTTCAAGTAACCGGTATTAAACAAAACGTACAGATAATAATTGAATATTTAATTAGGATTCACTAAAAATTAAAGGGTATTAATTTTAATTGAAGTTAATTCAATCGTTAGTAATAGATAATATCTATAAAAACTTGAAAAACCCAATAAAATACCATGTAATAAAGCTCTGAGAATTAATAGTATATTTGAACACCTGCGTATTTTTAAAAAAGCTCATTCTACGTAAATTTTGCAGATAACAAATGGTTTCAGAGAATGTTGGAGAAACCGACGTTTAATAAGGTGAAATTTGCTTGTTTAAGTAGAAAGGGGTATTTAGTATTGATGTTCTGGATTATGATGAAAATATGGGTATGTCTTTGAGCTCAATTAGACGAACCTGGTTAATTAACGTAAAGGGGTGGTAGATGCTCCCTTTGTACTCAGACTCCGGTCTGCATATATTGTTATAGTAATTAGTAGGCATCCTACAAGGACTTTAATTCTGGATGCACTATAAAATGATAACAAATTTAATCTTGAAATTTTCTGATACTGAAATTTATGCTGAATTTTAATTTTGAAATTTTAATGTATTGTGAATATTGATGTAAATAGAGTTAACGTTGATGTTTGTGGTAGGAATGTGTTTGTTTTTTTTATGTATGAGGATGAAAGAGTCATCTAGGGGAGCAGCCGAGGCGATGAACAGAAGAAAGTCGACGGACCAGTTAATTTAGGAGGTTTCACAGCATACATGGCGCCCAACGTGGGGCTCGAGTTCCAAATAAAATTTTTGTGATTTTATTCCAGGAAACTGGCGATCTGAGAGAGAGAGTTTCTGTTTGTGTATAAATTTAAGAGTATTTTAGAGTGTGTGAGAGTGATTAGAACGTATGCAGAGAAAGGAGTGGTTAAGGAGTCAAGGAGTGGAAATTGGAAGTGACGATAGTGCATTGTGTGGGAAAAAAAATCGAAAATGGAAGAAGCTGGAGGCAGTAGAGATCAGTCGAGGACGGAATCAGGGGATCAAGGAAACGAGATGATATTGAGAATGTTAGAGAGGATGAGTGAAGAATCGAATAAGAAATTTGACCAATTAAATCAGGAATTAAGGGATAAAATAGAAAAATCGACGAGAGGATTTACAGAATTTAAAGATAGTCTTACCGTGAAACTGGGGGAAGTAGAAAATAGGGTTGAACAAAATGAGCGTGATATTACAGGTCTTCGACAGGAAATGGGATATTTAAGGTCCGAAGTACGCATTTTTTGTGAAGAAGAGATTAATATAAAAATGACTGAAGTGACAGACTCATGTAGGGATCAGTTAGGCAGGGTAGAACGCGAAGTTAGTAGTATCAAATACAACATGTCAAGTTTAACGGGGGATGGTCCCAGATTTTCTACAGGTGGAGTAGCATTGGACCAACACATGAAGTTTTATGGCGATAACAGGGTAAATCCACAAATTTTTATTAATAGTGTAAGAAATCTAGTGGGAAATTTATTTGACGAACAGACTAAACTAAATACGATAAAGGCTTTATTGAAAGACAACGCGGAAGCATGGTACAATTTAGTAGGACAGGAAATTGACACCTACACGGACTTTGAAGACAGGTTTTTAAAGCACTACTGGAGTGACCACAGACAAGACCAGGTACGAGACGACTTAATCACAGGGAAATTTATGGGAGAATTTTCAGGAAGTAGGGAGCAATATGCTATACGCAAGTATAGCATAGCAAAGCAACTGACCCCACCACTGACGGACCGACAAATTATCAAGTATTTATCACGACACTTCGAGGTAGAAGTAAGACAACACGTAGCACTACAGAACATAGTGGACAGAGAAATGTTTTAGAATACCTGCAGAGGTACGACGACGTAAGTAGTGGACGACCTCAGGATAATAGGGAAAGACAGATCAACACAGTTAGGTTTGACAATAGACGGGACAACTATGCTAGAAGAGGAATAGTTACGGATACCAGCGACAGAATTGGGAACAGAGACGACCATACGTTAGGAGTAATAGTTTAGGAAGGGACCTGCACCTAGACCGGAACCTACCAGAAGGAATAGTTCACCGGACATGAGGGGGACTGCTAATACAGACACGGAACGAGTGGAAACGCCTAGGACATACGCTGAGGTGACGGCTAGACCAGGACCAAGTAGGGAAAACAGACCTGGACAGGATTTTTAGAACGCGACAGACCACTAGATTTCAGTGTAAATGTATATGAACATCCACGTGAATTTTTCATAATTGAGGAGGAAGTAGAGCCAGAAACTAAGGAAAAATTATGTTTGCCAATTATTAATTTAGAAATTTTTGAGAATAATGTAGAAGTATTACTTGATACAGGGGCAGAGGCGAGTTTAATATCGGAAGAATTCGTCAGCAAAATTAGGGATAAGGTTTGTGATAGAATTATGCCTAAAAGCGTAGCCATTTAGTAGCTCCAAATAAAAAGAAGTTTGCTGTAGTAAATAGTGTTGTGGTGCTTAGGATAGATATAGGAGGTTTAAGCTGTGAACAGGAGTTTGTAATTGTACCTGGACTGAAGTTTCAGAGCATTTTAGGTGTTGACTGTATGATGCAGTTAGGGGTTTTGATAGATATGGAAAGGAAGGTAATAAGGATTAAGGATAGGGTAGTGCCATGGAAGGGCAGTTATGAAGTCACAGAGGATGACACGGGGTTTAGTATTAATGTAGTAGAGGTAGAGGATGATGAAGTTAAACAGATCAACACTATAAGATGTCCAGAGGATAGGAGAGTAGAGGTTCAAGCTTTAGTACAAAAACATGCAGAATTAGTGGGGGTAGAAGCAACAGCAGCATATCGGGAGCAGGTGAAGGCAGAATTATTTTTGATGAGGTTAAGTGGCAAGTTGGTTTTTAATAAAGTAGATTTAAGGAATTCATTCTGGCTGATTCCATTATACAAGAATTCTAGAAGGTACATAGGATTTTCCGTAGAGAGAAAAATCGAGAATTGTAAAGTAGTATCGTTTGGTTTGTCGGCAGAAAGGGAAACAATAATAAATGAGAAACAGACAAGTGTAGGGACTAAAGAAGAAGCAATATTTAAGAGTCAGGATAATAGGGATGATAAGCTTATTGTATGTGAGATAATAGGGAGGATAAGTATAGATATAAAAGGAGGAAAAATAGGGATGAAGAGTATTAGGTTGGTGAGAAGAAAGACTTGGAGGGTCAAGAAGAGAGTTAGATTTAAATAACTTGATGAACAAAGGATAGAGATAGGTGAATTTTAGTATAGATATAGAAAATAAAGCTAGGTATAGGATAAATATGCGAGATAATTAGAAATAGGTTTAGGATGAAAATAAAGAGGAAATGTAGGAAGAAAATAAGATAGGTTAAGTATAGATATTTCATATAAGATTAGTGGAGAGTTAGGAATAGAGTAAGAGTAGGATAGGTATATAGGATTAGTTAGGGGGAAGTGAAGTATAGTGAAGATTAGTTAAAAAGTTAGGGATAGGATAGGTATATAGGATGTATATAGGATTAGATGGATAAGTAGGATGAAGTTAGGGATAATTTCAGTTTATAGAATTAGGTGAGAGTTAGGAATAGGATAGGGATATAGGATAGGAGTAAATATTTTTTTTTGGATTGGATATAAGTTAGGTAAGTTAGATAGATAAGGGTAGAGAGAGATAGGCAATTTTTTTTGTAAATTTTTTTTTTCTAAATAATTTATATTTGAATTCAAATAAGTGGGATTATTTGTATTCAAATAGGGGGAAAATACTCATATTTAGACCAGGGTAGAAAATTAAATAATCACATCAAATAATTTTCATCACCGTGTAGAAGCTTTGGGAAGATGTACGCTTTATTAAAACCGTGAAGCATAAAAAGTCAGTCGTTTCATTACACATAAGAGATTTAAATCATGTACAAGACGCTTTAGATCAAAAGAAGCAGTATTAAAAAGCTCTGCGTGTAATTTAATTATTCCTAGTAAAGAAACAAAGAGAAATTACGTGCAAAATTTATATTAATTAACTCTATTTCAAGTAACCGGTATTAAACAAAACGTACAGATAATAATTGAATATTTAATTAGGATTCACTAAAAATTAAAGGGTATTAATTTTAATTGAAGTTAATTCAATCGTTAGTAACAGATAATATCTATAAAAACTTGTAAAAACCCAATAAAATACCATGTAATAAAGCTCTGAGGATTAATAGTATATTTGAACACCTGCGTATTTTTAAAAAAGCTCATTCTACGTAAATTTTGCAGATAACAAATGGTTTCAGAGAATGTTGGAGAAACCGACGTTTAATAAGGTGAAATTTGCTTGTTTAAGTAGAAAGGGGTATTTAGTATTGATGTTCTGGATTATGATGAAAATATGGGTATGTCTTTGAGCTCAATTAGACGAACCTGGTTAATTAACGTAAAGGGGTGGTAGATGCTCCCTTTGTACTCAGACTCCGGTCTGCATATATTGTTATAGTAATTAGTAGGCATCCTACAAGGACTTTAATTCTGGATGCACTTTAAAATGATAACAAATTTAATCTTGAAATTTTCTGATACTGAAATTCATGCTGAATTTTAATTTTGAAATTTTAATGTATTGTGAATATTGATGTAAATAGAGTTAACGTTGATGTTTGTGGTAGGAATGTGTTTGTTTTTTTATGTATGAGGATGAAAGAGTCATCTAGGGGAGCAGCCGAGGCGATGAACAGGAGAAAGTCGACGGACCAGTTAATTCAGGAGGTTTCACAGCAATATATAATGTAAAAAGAAATTATTGGCAAGTGATTCAAATTCAGCCACGAGGGCATCCTGTCGACGCGTTTCGCCCTAGTTGGGGCTCATCAGGACAGGAGTAGCAAAGTTGTAATATTTAATACAGACACCTTATGGGAAGTACAGCATCAACTAGTTCACATTTTGTGTCTTCGTAACGCTTCACCTGACATAACAGGTTTTTAGCAACAGTCGGCACGAAGGAGATTCGGCTCAACTGCCTTTTTCCATAGCCAAAAGTTATAATTTAAAAGAAAAGTAGGTTTAATGAGTCAAATTAATACAATGTAAAAAGAAATTATTGGCAAGTGACTCAAATTCAGCCACGAGGGCATCCTGTCGACGCGTTTCGCCCTAGTTAGGGCTCATCAGGACAGGAGTAGCACAGTTGTAATATTTAATACAGACACCTTATGGGAAGTACAGCATCACCTAGTTCACATTTTGTGTCTTCGTATCGCTTCACCTGACATAACAGGTTTTTAGCAACAGTCGGCAGGAAGGAGATTCGGCTCAACTGCCTTTTTCCATAGCCAAAAGTTATAATTTAAAAGAAAAGTAGGTTTAATGAGTCAAATTAATACAATGTAAAAAGAAATTATTGGCAAGTGACTCAAATTCAGCCACTCATTAAACCTACTTTTCTTTTAAATTATAACTTTGCTATGGAAAATGCAGTTGAGCCGAATCTCGTGCCGACTGTTGCTAAAACCTGTTATGTCAGGTGAACGACAAAATGTGAACTAGTTGATGCTGCTAAGTGTCTGTATTACAATGCTACGCTGATGAGCCATGCATATATATATATATATATATATATATACATATACAGTGTGTCCAAATTTCGAGTCTCTACATTGTGATTTCAGTTATTATAAGAGATAGAAATTGGGTTAAATGGGGAAAGATTTGGAGGAATCCAGGCCAGTTTTGTATCCGTTTACAAAATTGGTGTAAGTTGTCTGGTTTTGGAGATATTCAAAGAAAACTAAAAATGGCGGATTTTGTTTTTTGATAATAAAACATGAATCATAAGTCGCACCATCACAAGACTTGCACATTACTAAGACACTTTTCTAAAAGGAGTATTTTAGCATAAACAGAATCATTCGACTGTCTTTTGTTTTCGAGGAAACGCCCACAACTTTTGTTTTTCTTATGGCCGCCATTTTGAATATTAGGTGAATGTTATGCACCTTAAAATTACTTTTTCAACGATATGCCACATGTCTATAAAAAATGCAAAAACTATCCTAAATTTTAAAAATAACTAAATTTGTATGTTCTAGAACGTTTGGTAATCCCAACAGGGCAAAAATTTGATGAACAGAACCTCCCACAAAACAAGATTTCAAAAACCAAATCCAACCCTTTTTTAGATGGGGGTCACGGAAGCAATTATTTTTCTAAGGGTTTAAATTATAGCCATTATAATTATTAAGGGATTTTTCCTATTGGTTTTTATTCTGTGTGACCAGCTGAAAAGGCACCAGAAAATTTTACGAGAATTTCCAGTAAGCGGATAGAGCCCACGGCAAGTTCTGATGGAAAATGGCTCGTAGTTGAGGAAATCTCAAAGGCTAAGCGGCTAGTCGAACTATTTGCTCTGGGTGGAACATGAGCTGTGGGTCGGGGTTGGACTGCGACCAAAAATATAAAGAATATGGCGCCACCGTATTTTTTTATACAGAGAAGACCTTACTTAAGTCCCTTGTACAAGGTGAATGCGGAAACCTTCATTCAATTACCGCTATACAATTTATTAAAAACAACATAATCCCTAAAGTTTCTTACTTTATGGCTCGACTTTGACCTTTACACCTCACTGCTACACCTGTGAACAGATTAAACAAAGAATAGCACTGTTTGTGCCTTTATACCCAAAGTTTTTAAAACTTAATTCGAATCAATTTTCATTCATTCCAATTAAAAAGAATAGTCTGGATCAAAATAAAAATCTATTCCTTTTGTATTCAGTTAACGTGCTATTTACAAAACATCTTTTTAGTTTTAACATAATTTTGATTAATTTAATTCATGAAAATTATATGCAAAGATACTGGGTATAATAAGTACCTTCCAGTTTAAAATATGATCATTTCTATAAGAAATATCTAGCCAAATTCTATTTAAAAATGATTAAGCCTGAAGTTGCTTTCTGAACAATTACATAAAAAATAACAATTTCGGTTGGTTTGAGTAGATCTATTATAACCTCACAATAAATTATTTCACTCAGCTATTACTGAAATAGTAAACGTAGAATTTTAATTTCTAATGATTCGAGCAAGCCATGTTTCAAATAATAATTTCTACTTTCATAAATGGGAGAATTTAACTTTCCCTATCTCCTAATGACATCTTCCGTAATTTCAATGTATTAATAAAAGATTTAGAAATGAAAAATTTACAGGTTCCTGTTGCTTAATATGAAAAATATATACAGTCTGTCCTTGACCTACTTTGAAGTTCAAATAACTTGATCAAACAAAAAATTATCTATCTAATATATCCATAACTCAGCGGACATACGAAAACAAATTTTACATACCAGATGTTTATCTGACGGAAAAATACCTGCTAGGCGTCTTGCTTCAGCTTTTAAATAAAGGAATCTCCAATTCAGTACAAGTAAAATTTGCTGCTCATCGAAGCTCCAAACTACATCACGGCGTCCATTTTAAGTAATTGATGCTCGTCAAATCCACACTCGAACAAAGGGTAAATTCTCAAATTTTCTTAAATTTTCTTCTTGTGTGTTGATTAAATTTAAGTTAAACAAAATTCTGTTAACTGAAGGTTGCATGTTTTCTCAAAGCTAAACATTATTTCCATATTTCATATCATTTACAAGTTGCATATTAATTAAAGTTACGTATATATTAAATTTACGTATATATAAAATTTACGTATATATAAAATTGCATGTTAACCACCGGCCCTTCAACAAAAATAATTCCTCGTCATCTGCGAGCTATTTTCCAGCAAGTGGACAACAAAAGTGAGCTTCGAAGACGACGTTATCTCACGAAAACAACTTTAAATCGTACATGCTTCCAACATGTACATACCTTAAACGTCATCGTCCTTGTGATAAAGGAACAAATCGACTTCTTCTGACGACGGCTGTATTGGAAGTGATTATATCAAGCGGGTTACCGCCTGGCAACAAGATTAACCTAACAATTGTCTAACAGAGGGAGCTCTAAGAATGACACTAATTGAAAAGTATATTTTGTCACCGCACATATTACAATTTAAACTGAAAGCTAATATTTTATTGGACAATATGTAATTTTTACTTAGTGGATTGTGTAGCGTTATTATGCATTAAATTGGTTTTTATTAAATAAATAGATTAATTATATGTACACACAATGATAGGAAATAAAATCGTTACAAAATATATTGTATCTTTTAAGAATTTCTTAATTATTGAAATGTAGACCATACCTATGGCAACAGTGGTCTGCCATTAACAAAAGACCGGCTAACCCACTTGAGCCAAAATGGATTTTAAATACAATGGATGTCTCCAGACTACTTAAAATTACTTGCAATCTTTGAACAAATCAAATTGGAAATAGTTTTTGCTATTTATAATGTTTCGTTTTGTATAACCCCCTGTCAATCAAAGAAAATATTAAGAAGATTAAGTTTTTCAACAGAATATTTCTTTCCTTTATTTACGTTAAAAGGTACTATTCCATTTTAATTTTATCAGATTTGTCAATCTGTAACCGACCTAAGCTTTAAGAGGTTTATTGTATTTGATTTACAAGGGTAGAGCTTTAAATTATGATGACCTGGCGCTGGAATTTCTAATAGTTTAGCCTGAAGCTATTTGCAAACCTGGTCTTTTATGAGGGATGCTAACTAAAATATGAAGTAATTTATTGTGGAATTTTTGTCTATACTTTATGCAAGTTACTGAATATCAATTAATTAATTAATTTGTTTATTAGTTAACATTACAAAATAATGTTACACTCCCCTTACAAAAGGAGATGATTTTCCAAAAATCTTGTGATAAGAGATTCACTTTTTTCATTCCTATTTACTAACTTATCCTTTTCTATCCTTATCCTTATTCTAACTAGTATTCTAAAAACTAAGTTTTTGTTTAAAAATTTCAACACCATACGCGTCGGTTTCAAGTTTCTTAATTATTAATATTATGTTATTTTTATTAATATTAGGTTTTTATAACTATTTTTATTCGTCATATCCAATTGGATTTGCTTTTAAATCTTTAACATGCCAAACTCCTTTGGATTGACCTGTTTCGTCGGCTAATTCATAAGTGTTTGTTGAAACTTTTCTGTTATGGTAAAAGGACCTACATATTTCGGTGCTAATTTGGCATTGAAATACTTTGATGCGTCTGAGAGTACAAAATTTTTCTTCCAGACGGTATCTCCCACTGAAAATACTACTTCTCATCTACGTAAATCATAGTTATGTTTTGATTTATTATACGCTATTTCTGATTTCTTTGTTATTTCCTGGTATACTTTATTTAATTCTGGAATTCGCTCTATTAGTTGTTTTCTCTCTGAAAATTGAATATCGGTTAAGTTTTCTCAATCAGTTATTTCACCAAAAGAGGAACTATCTATTACCATTTCTCTACCGAAATTCGCGAAATATGGCGACATGCCTATTACTTCATGAACTGCAGTACGAACGGCGTACGAAACCATAGGTAATATCCTGTCCCATACTCTCTGATTATCTGACACATAAGATGCCAACATTGTCTTTAAAACGCGGTTGACTCGTTCAACAGGATTTACTTGTGGGTGATAATATACATTAAAAACAATTTTGGATTTGTATTTGTTCATTAAATTTTTAAATAAATGACTTCGAAATTGTACACCGTTATCTACTAGAACATATTGTGGTGCTCTGAAAAGTAAAATTATAAACTCTTCTATCTTTTGAACTACGGACGATGCAGTGGCTTGTCTTAACGGGAAAAATAAGGGAAATTTTGTAAATGTATCAACTACAGATAAAATACATGTACGTCCTTTAGTAGTTCTAGGTAGTGGACCTACTAAATCTATGGATATCATTTGCCAAGGTTTTGAAACTATTGGATGTCTTGACATTTATCCTGCTGGAAGTTTTTGCTCTGGTTTGTGTGAAATACAAATTTTACATTGGTTTATATATCTCGCTACTTCTGCACGTAATTTCGGCCAAAATTATTTCTGAGATATCCTTTCATAAGTTTAAAAATTCCTAAATGACCTTTGTGATTTTGGAATTACTTCTTTCCAGTTGTCTTTCTCTTCGGTTAAATTTGGAAATTTTGGTTTAAGATGTTTAAATAATTTGTGGTCTATAACTTTCCAACGATTATATTTTATAGGATATTTTTCAACATTATTAATCATCTTTTTACACCAATTGTCATACTGAATATTTGATTTTTGAATTTCTTCTTTATTGTTTTTAGTATTTTGATTTACAATTTTTGTGTCTGATATTATTAGCGTAGAATTTTCAGAGTTGTTGTTTTCATTTTTAATTTGTATAGTTTCAATTATTGGTACAGCCCTCGATAATGCATCTGGGACTACATTATCTTTGCCTTTTCTGTGAATTATGTCAAAGTCGTATTGTTGTAATTTGATGGCCCATCTACACAGTCGACTATTTCAATTTTGTATATTGTTTAACCAAATTAAAGAATGATGATCCGTTATGACGGTAAAATGTGTTCCTTCTATATATGGACGTAACTTTTCTATACTGAATAGAACTGCTAAACACTCTTTTTTTGTTACGGTAAATTTCCTCTCATTTTGAGTTAGAGATCTTGGAATATAACATATTACTTGTTCGTTTCCATCTATACTCTGCGTTAACACACCCGAAATTCCATAGTCTGATGCGTCACACTGAATTGTAAATTCGTATTCGTAATTTGGGCAAGTTAAAATTGCTGCTGAAATTAGGCAATTTTTTATAGTGGAAAAGGCTGTTTTGCAACACTCTTCCCAAACAAATTTTCTATTTTTCCTTAACAATGCGGTCGCTATAATGGTACTATATCCCTCGATAACTCGACGATACCAAGAAGCCATTCCGATTATTCGTCTTACTTTTTTTACAGTTTTTGGTGTTGGTATTTCTAAAATAGCTTTTACTTTATCTGGATCTACTGAGAGACCGTTTTCATTTATTACGTAACCTAAATATTTTAGTTCACTCTTACAAAAGTGACATTTTTCCTTACTTAAAGTCAGTCCAGCGCGTGGAAGTCTGTTAAAAACTTCCTGTAATATTTCTAGGTGTTTGTCAAAAGAGTTTGTCAAAATTATGACGTCATCTAGGTAGCAAAATACGAAAGGTTCTAATTCTGGACCTAAAACTTTATATATCAATCTAGACCATGTACTTGGTGCATTTGCAAATAAGCGGATTTAATGTCTAAAGTTGTAATAAATTTCGCGTCGCGCAATTTATCTAATATGGAGGAGACGTACGGAATTGGATACGCGTCCTTTTCTGTTACTTTGTTTAACTTCCTGAAATCCACTACAAAACGATAAGAATTGTCTTTTTTCTTCACTAAAAGAATTGGATTTGACCATGAACTGTTGCTTTTTTGAACAACTCCTAATTGTAATAATTTATCTAACTCATTATCTATATGTTTTTGCATTGTAGGTGAAACTGGATAGTATCTTTGTTTAATTGGTTCGCTATTAACTTTAATTTTATGGTATACTAAATCGGTACGGCCTAGTTCAGGTAAATCAAAAAAATATTTTTCAATACTGGTATCTAACAGTTTTCTTTGTGCTACTGTTAAGTCTAATGTCGAATGTAAAATCAGTTCTTTCTTTTCGATAGTATCTAATTTTGCAAGGGTGTATTCGCCTTTAAAAATGTCTGGTATTACCCCTATATTTTTCTAAAAATCTATTCCTCAAACTAAAGTATGCTGAACATCTGGTACTACCAAAACGTCTAACACCACTAAACGTTGTTTTAATCTAATGGGCAACGTAACTGTTCCCGAAACTTTTAAAATTTTACTATTTGCCAATTGACATTCTTCTTCTTTCCTTTTTAATTTTAAACCTAATTTTGATAAAAATTCCCAAGTGTTTTCTCCTAAAATTGTATTTGTTGCTCCTGAATCCAATAATGCTAAAATCTCTGTTCCTAAAATATCTACACTTACATAAGGACGTTCGTCATTTTTAGACTGTTCTATTACATAATCTAACATAACCTTATTTTTTTGAAATTTTTCTTCTTTATCATAAATCATATTTTGAACATGTTTCGTCGAATTATAAAATGTGCGGGACACTATACACTATCTAATGCCCCTTCTTTTAGTTTAAATTATTTCTATATTTTTGACAACGCGGACAACGGTTCAACGTAACATTATCAGTGCCACATTTATAACAATAGTTCGTTCGTCTTATCTGTCTACAATTGATCTGAAAATGTCCTAACTGGTGACAATTCCAGCACGTCGGTGCACGTTTTTTTACATAATTGTCTGAACTAACATTTTGTATTGCTGAAATCTGGTTTCTTTTGGAAGACCTACTCTGTGAAAAGTTAACGTCTGTGTACGCCAAGTCAGTTTCTAAAGTATTTGTTTTACGAGTTGGTGGGATAAAGTTCCCTATTGATATTTTATGTTCCTCCAATTTTTTTCCTAACTTTATTAGTTCTCGTATGGAAGATATTTGGACTAAACTCAATTGTGACTGGTAAAAGGGTAACATACTTTTTCGTAATATTTTTATTTGTTCTGTCAAAGTGAGCGGTTCTGATAATCTAGCAAACATGTTTGTCATTACTGCTGTGTAGAGGCCTATACTTTCGTTTTCCCCTTGCGTTCTCGCTTTAATTTCGATCATTAATTTTTCATCATAATCGGGTGGTAAAAATTCGTCCTTTAATGCCTCTTTTAGTTCGGTCCAATTATTTATTAAAGATTTATTTGCACGATACCATATCAGTGTTTTATGTACAAAAAGATCACATGCTTCTGCAAAAAGTTGAAAGTCTGACATATTTCTAGCAATTTTTAATTCTTCGACCCGTTCTAAAAATGCGTTTACCGAAGTATCACCATTAAATGTTATTCCCCATTTTGCAACTGGAGTAACCTTATAAACTACAGAACTATTATGAGATAAATTTTGATTATTATTTTGAAAAGATTTATTTATATTTTGCTTGTGCTCGTCTTCGGCTCTAATTGTTTCTTGTTTTGTTGTGGATGATGCTAAGTCTAGTTTTTTGTCAAATTCGATCAAGTCTACGTTATTTATGTCAAATATTTCTGACGTTTCCTCTCGTTCTAGTTCATCTAAAATTGGATTATCCTCTTTGGAAGCAATTTGTGTTTTTGTCTTTAAAATGTCATTTTCTACTTTACGAAAAGATTCAATTAAACGTCCTAACTCTAATTGTAAATTATTCCTAATTTTTTCGTCATTATCGTCAACTGGTAAACTCCTGGAAAGTCTAGAATAACCATATGCAAATTTTGTTTCTGTTCTTACTTTATTAGTCATAATAGGAATGTTTTGTTTAAATTCCATTACAGCTGCACAAAGCATCTGCTTTCAAGACAACATCTGTCAACTGTGCAAAACAAAAAAATATGACGTCGAAAACATACGTGGAAATTATCGAAGGTTCAAATGGAACAAAGCTTGTTTTATAGAAAGCTAATCTGACAAAATTTTGTTCTACGGATTATAAGACCAGTTCAACAATAATTGAAATTTACACCATTTACATGTTGTAAACATAATAGCAAGTTTACGTGCTCTAACCTTTAAAACACATGCATGAAATATTGTATACCTAGTAACGAACCAAAACTGCTTTTGTTGCTTCACGATAAATTGAGATGGAAATTTCGTTCTTCAAACAAAGTTACCAGCCATTTCTAATTAGATACGACTTCATCCAAATTAACATCCGTAATTTCTTATTAGACAAATTTTTTATTAGACAAATTTCAAATCGACTGTTCTTATATAACGGTAATTCTAAATTTTTGGATCCTACATGACTAATTCTACATTTTTCATTCTACGTGTCGCTAAATAAATTAATTCAAATTAAATTAGTTCGTAAAATATATATCTCAATAGTTAATAATTGATGCGAAGGTTGCCAGCCTCTAGCCGAAAATACATCTTAATAAAGCTGTTGCCAGCGGCCGACTAACTTGTCAAAACTGGAACCGAGTGGTCGGGACTTTAGAGGCGTGGAATATGAAATAAACAACTAGAGATGCGCTTGGAAATAGCTTTATGTGACACAGATATATTAATATATGTACATCAATAAGGAACATTGCACGCTTAGCGCATTATTCTTGTAATTCAATGCAAATAATTATTACTGAAAATAAAAATGTTACAAGATTAATTCCTACCCTACCCATTTTTTACGTCATTTTCTGTTATCGAATGACTGAACAGAACCTCCCACAAAACAAGATTTCAGAAACCAAATCCAACCCCTTTTTAGATGAGGGTCACGGAAGCAATTATTTTCCTAAGGGTTTAAATATATTGTATCTTTTAAGAATTTCTTAATTATTGAAATGTGAATAATACCTATGGCGACAGTGGTCTGCCATTAACAAAAGACCGGTTAACCCACTTGAGCCGAAATGGATTTTAAATACAATGGATGTCTTAAGACTACTTAAAATTACTTGCAATCTTTAAACAAATCAAATTGGAAATAGTTTTCGCTATTTATAATGTTTGGTTTTCTATAACCCGCTGTCAATCAAAGAAAATATTAAGAAGATTAAGTTTTTCAACAGAAAATTTCTTTTCTTTATTTACGTTAAAAAGTACTATTTCATTTTAATTTTATCAGATTCGTCAATCTGTAACCGACCCAAGCTTTAAGAGGTTTATTGTATTTGATTTACAAAGGTAGAGCTTTAAATTATGATGACCTGGCGCTGGAATTTCTAATAGTTTAGCCTGAAGCTATTTGCAAACAATTAGAACGAGCTCGATTTAAAATACTTAACGACTATATTCAAAACTAATATATAAAAATTTGTTTATGCAGATTGCTTTGCAGCAATTCTTTTATTTTATTGTTCAAGTGGCAACATTTCAATTCTGTAAATATTGTAAAAACATTTATAAGAAAAATTAGGTTGTACAAATCATTGGTTACTAATTATTAATAATATATTTTGTTTACTCACTAAAATAGTGGCACTATTTTATTGTTTATTTAACTTGGATTAAATCAAGTTTATAGTTTTACGAGTAGGAATAAAAGTTCAAAGGGCGCACTGCAGTCCCTAAGATAAAAGTGCAGACCATTTATATTTTAGCAAGGAAATCTTAACCCCATTAATTTATAGAAAGGTAAAAATTGAAACAAAGTTTACACTCCATGCATACGTGTACGTATTAGTAGATCCGGGGTGGCTAAATGCTCTATCGCCCTATGGCGGTTTCCCCTAGCGCAATGCTTTAGTACTATGCCGAATCCATCTCCGTCCGGACGGGATCCTCTACCGCACTATGGCGGTCCCCCTGGCGGAGTCTTCTGGTGCTATGGCGAATCCACCTCTGTCCGGACAGGATGCTTAGGGGTCAATAAGGACCTTTCGAAGTAAATCTTTTTGCATAATTTTGGCTTATTCTACTATTACAAATAATTTTTATGACATGTTGTAGACCACCGTATAAATCAAACCTTACTTCGATATTGTAATGATGACGTCAACTTCAGAAACATCAATTTGTAATTTGTAATTTGATCAACTCGACGATATTTCAGCAACAACGTGTCATAAACTGGTGATCAAGGGTGCGCAATCTCTTGTTATGTTAACTGGTGTGAAATACAAGTCTAGACGGGAAAAATAATGCTTAAATTGGTATTATCGTGGGTGTTCTTTGTTTACGCAGATCCACATCCCAGCAAACACATCCACCTCCACCGTTATCTGTAATGAGATTTTGCGGGACACCGAAAATAAGGAAGACTTGATCTTCGGGAATTTTGGTGACGGACTGTGCAGTGGCTGTACGTAAAGGAAAGAAAAGAGAGAACTTATTAAAATAATCGGCCACTACAAGAATATAGAAGTGACCACAAGTGGAGCTAGGAAGAAGACCTTCTATGTCGCAGGAAATGACTTGCCAGGGATAGAATGGTTTGACCCTAGGAGCGAATAAACCAGGAGGAGGTAACTGTTCAACTTTGTGAGCAGCGCAAATCGGAAAACGTCGGATTTAACGAGCCACGTTAGTTCTGAGGCAAGGTCAGTAGTATTTTTGAAGGAGACGAACAGAAGTTTTGTTCAGAAGCTACGACGATCTTCCAAATGGGCAGAGAATCGGCAGCGATGGAAGCTTTGTGACGACGGAAAACGACATTGTCCATCACGCATCAGGAAGGATAACGTGTAATGGCGCTAGAAACTTTTCGGAGCACAGCGTTGTACCAGGGATCCGGAGTAGGAAGGGAGACTTCGAGAGAGGTAACTGCGGATCTAGAAATTGGTTCCAGGACCGGAACAGAGCGAGAAATGGCATCAGGAACAACATGATATTTGCCTTTACGGTGAATAATGGCAAAGTCATATTGCTGGAGGCGGAGGGACCAACGAGCTAAGCGACCGGAAGGACTTTGGAGTTTATTGAGCCAAAGGAGAGAGTGGTAATCAGTGATAACAGAAAAATGGGAACCCTCGACGTAAGGACGAAACTTCTCAATCGCCCACATCACTGCCAGACACTCCTCAGTAACTGAGTAGTTGCGCTCAGGTTTGGCGAGTGACCGACTGATATAGCTTACGACCTTCTCGCCATCGGAATGGGATTGGCTAAGGATGGCACCCAGACCGAAATGGGAGGCGTCAGTTTGGATGGTGAAGGGTAAGGTAAAGTTAGGACACGAAAAGATGGGGGCCGAAATTAGTTGTTGTTTCTGGGAAAGGTAGGCAGATTGACAATCGGGGGTCCAGGAGAAAGGGGTGTTTTTACGGGTCAGGTTAGAAAGCGGAGCTGTGAGAGTGGAAAAATTTGGGATGATACGACGATACCAACTGACCATGCCAATCAGTTGACGGACTGTGGTAACAGTTGAGGGAGGAGGAATCTTAAGGATTGCAGAGACTTTATCGGGGTCAACAAGGAGACCATCTCGGTTAACGATGTAACCAAGATATCGGAGCTCAGGAAGGCAGAAATGACACTTGTCTTGACAAAGAGTAAGGCCAGCATGTAAGAGACGAGAAAGAACTAGGTCAAGAATTCGGAGGTTTTCTTCGAATGAATGAGTGGCAATGATGATATCGTCGAGGTAGGCGAAGCAGAATGGTTCCAGGTCAGAACCGATGACCTAATCGATAAGACATTAGAAGGTGGCAGGAGGACCATGGAGGCCGAAAGGCATACGACAGAATTGAAATAAACTTCGATGAGGGACGGTGAAAGCAGTGATGGGTTTGGATTCGGGGGATAGGGGGATTTATCAATAGGCGGACGGATATCGAGCGAGGAGAACAGGAGGTTGTTTGGAAAAGTAGGAGGTGATTAAGGAGTCGAGTCAAAGTTGTTGTACGGGACCAAGGTCGGAAATAATGTGGGTAGGAGCGGAAGTAGCGATGCCCAAGGAGGAAGGATGAGCAAAAGTCCATTGACCATCCAGAAGACGAGATACACACTGCATAGACTGCCAGAAGTCAATGCCGAGTATAAGTTGGTGGAAAACATCGGGAATAACCAGTATATCAAAGGTAAGCACGGAGTCTGGGAGAGTGATGGGAAGGGAGACGAAACCTAGGATGAGACATTTCGAGTTGTTGGCCAGGCTGCAGAAAGATAAAGAGTACTTATGCACAAGAAGGTTCAAAGGACGTAATCGGTGCCAACCACGACCACCAATGATTGTACGAGTGGCTCCTGAATCTAACAGCCCAGTAAAGGGAATCCCAAAGATTTGGACAGATACATATGGGCGTTGGTCGCCCCGGACACTAGTACACAGATAGTTTAGCACCGAACAAGATTGGTCCTCGAGACCAAAAAAGGGATATCCGAGGACAGAGAAAGAATAGGGTTTTCGTCTCGGCCTAAGAACCCTATCGTCGGTTTACCGACGCCGTACATGTTGGGCAGTTAGGTCAGGTAATCCTCTTTCTACCACAACCATAACAATGTCGGACTTGCGGACTAGGACAACGCGTAGAAATATGTCCAGTTTGGTCACAATTGAAGCAGGTGACCTGACGAATAGGAGCAGATGTATGGACAGGAGCAGACGATACGGCAACAGAAACGTTATGTCGAATCGGAGGTGTAGGGCGGGCCTTGATAGGTCGATCAGGATGGCTGAGTGTATGTGTGGAAAGCAAAGAGGGTGCGAAGGCCAAATCTGGTTCCACGTATGAGTTTTTGTCCTGGCTAGGGGGTACGTAGTTCTCGACGCGAAATTTTCGGCGTTCTAGTTGTAAACACTCAGTTTCCAACTCTTGTAGAGATCGAACCGGAGGTAACCGGGTGAGATAGAAGGAGATAAATTTCGAGAAACAACATCTAATTGTACATCATCCGGTATACTTCCGTGACGACGGAACATGGCAGTCATACAAGCTATGTACGTGATAATTCCTTCCGTGGGCCCTGGGTTCGTGTTAAAATGTCTTGAAACAATCGACGTTTATAATCCGGTGGTTCGAAATGTCGGATCAGTAAATTGGATAAAGACTTCCAATCAGAAAACCATGCCGAATGCCCCAATACCAAAGCAACGCTTTGGCTTCGAACAAATCCGCTGCAGACTCAAATAACTGCAGTTCCGACACATGTCGAGCTCGTCGGAGTTCTTCCACCCGTTCTAAGAAATCATGTACAGTCAGAGTGTTTCGGTTGCCAGAAAATTTTAAATTCCACTTCGGCACCGGGATGTATTGGTGGTAAGCTGACAAAGGAGTAGCGGCTGACATAGGCACGGTAGCAGAAGCGAATTCCTGTTCAGATTCCGATTCCGAGTCGGAAGTAAGCAAAGGAGGTTCATCGGAATCGACACTAGTAGGATGTGCCGGGCTAAAACTAGCTATTGGAGTTTCGGATAACGTAGCAGTAATAGGGTAGTTTAAGGGTAGCATAAGTCATTAAGGTCGTAGGATAAATATAAACAACTTTGATTTTAAGAAAATTAAGGAATTCCAGAAATTATAAGAGTAAATAGACTATTCTACACAATGTCAATTAAGAGGACACTGTATATAAAATATACGGAATTAAATGCATGAGAGCATAAATATGTTTAAGCATAGTTTACAAGTAAAGATAAGATTTTAAAACGCAACAAATTGCATCAAAAGTAAATTACCGGGAAACATAGATAAATTGGCATTCCAAATATTTAACAATTGCATCGAAAATATCAACGTAAACGCAACGTAAATAATTCATTATTAGAAAATCGTTACGTGACTAGAGAAGAACACATTTGTTCAAAAAACCAACATTCTGTGGCAAACGAATAAATACCAGGCGGTTCAATTATATGATAAATTGACAAACATCAAATACGTGACTTGATGAAAAGCCAAAACTTGGAAATCCTAGGATAATACTGCAATATGCTGAATGCGGATGTGAGGAATAAAGCATTCGTCGAAGATTTAAACTAGGTAATTTGTAAAAATTCCGAGTTGTGCCAAATAAGGCAAAGTATCAGCCTTGATTGATAAACACGCCAATGAAAACTTTTGGAGGAAGGGCTTATACATACGATAGAAACTGAATAACCTTTTAGTCTATATTTAACTGAGCAACAACTATGTTCGAAGATGGTAAAAACTCACGTAATTAGTGAAATGAAAAGTAAATAAATAAAATTTAAGAGTGCAAGAATTTTGTGCAACGAAATATAAGCCGATCTACAGACAAACGGCTTTAATTTTGGACATATTTTAGTTTGGCGATACTTTAATTTTGGACATATTTTAATTTGGAAATATAATTTTGGACGTACTTTAATTTGATACGACTTAAATTGGGAGCGATTTTTATGGGAGGCAATTCTTATATGGGGACGGCATTTTGTTGAAGCGAATTTGTGGAGACAAATTTTGTTGATGTCTTAACGCAAACATAAAATACTAATAAGTAAAGCGGACACAGCAAGGGGATGCAGATCATAGACTAGGATGGAACTCCAGAAACCATTCCAGGTTAGCAATTTTTAATACACTTTATTATTGAGAGACTGTTTCCAGATATTTGCTATACATAGTATATTTGTAAGAGTCATCAAAAAGGTCACTTAAAAAATTATGAAAACAAGGGAAGGTATCTTGGAACGTTCGAAGATCCCTGAATGTAATTAAAACTTATTTTTGCTGGCTTTCAGAAAAGCATAAATCTGGTAAATGTAGATATTTTGTATAAAAAGGAAAATTTTGAGTATTGTACATATTATCAATTATTATACTGTGCGTTTTAGAATTGTTTTATTTGAACTCAATAAGATTTATTCAGTGAGCTAGTCGGGGTAAAATCCTAAATTAATATATCTTATCAAAAGGCGAATTTCATAGCAGTAAAAATGACGCCCAACATTGGGGCTTAAAATAATAAAGGTTATATCACAGCAATAAAAAAAGGCATGACCAATCGTGGGGCGAATAGCACAGCAATAAAAGGAATGTAACAGCAAAAAAAATGACACCCACCGTAGCCACTTAATAAATTTATTTTACAGCAATATATATATATTACTCATATTTAGACCAGGGTAGAAAATTAAATAATCACATCAAATAATTTTAATCACCGTGTAGAAGCTTTGGGAAAAGGTACGCTTTATTAAAACCGTGAAGCATAAAAATTCAGTCGTTTCATTAAAAATAAGGGAGTTAAATTATTTACAAGACGCTTGCTATAAAAAAAGGAAGCAGTATTAAAATGCTCTACGTGTAATTTAATTATTCCGAGTAAAGAAACAAATGGAAATTACGTGCAAAATTTATATTAATTAACTCAATTTTAAGTAAACGGTATTAAACAAAATGTACAGATAATAATTAATATTTGATTAGGAGTCACTAATAATTAAAGGGTATTATTTTAATTGAAGTTAATTGAACCATTAGTAACATGGAATATTTATAAAAGCTTGTAAAAACCCAATAATATTCAAATCGTAGAAGTATTATGTTTGAACACCTGCGTATTTTTAAAAAGGCTCATTCTGCGTAAATTTGGCAGATAACAAATGGTTACAGAGAATGGTGGAGAAACCGTAGCTTAATAGTTACGGGAAATGCTAATAAGGTCGGTTATTTCACAGTCCACATGGACTGAAATAATCGATAATAAAGAATATCAATTTGTACCACTCGGAACAGGGTAGATAGAGACAGATAATATGCGCAAGACAGAGACATATATAGAAAAAGGCGTGAGTGGAGCAACGTCACTGGGTTGCGATTGGTTGAAAATAAAAGGCAAACTTGAGAGGTAAAAATAACATTTCTGTATAAAAATTAATTAGTTATTTCCAGACGTTGCAAGCCGTGTCGAAATTTCTGAGATTTAACTGGGGCGAGTGCAAATTTAATAAGAACCGACGCACAGGCGGGCGAGATGGGAACATAGTATACGAAATTCTAGAAACTGGCCGTTTTGGGGACAAGACCCACAGACGGGCTAACCTCTATATACACCCGGGTTAATATGAGTTTCTCTCTCTTAGATTTTCGAATTGATTCAATGCGTTAAACAGTGCTTTTTAGTTTGCTCGTATATTCTGGTGATTTAAAACAGTTTGTTCTTTACGTGCTACAATGAATGTAATTTTGTGCACTTAGAAAAGAAGATACAAGGTAATAAAGTTTAGTATCACTGTACCAATTAGTCAAATTTGCAACGACAAATGAATACACAAAAGTAGGCAGTTTTGGCGTATATTTGTGACAGAAGTATGAATTTCTTTGTTATTTTTCGGGGGTGTTAATAATTAAATGGTTCGTAAACATGACTGGATCCACAAAACAATGTTCAGATATACACAGATGAGTTCCGGAAAAGCCCTGAAACAACTTTAGATGAATGGTGATGGAGAAAATTTTAAAAGCGTTGAGAATCAAAAGCCGTAAATATAACCCAGTTGGAATGGTGTGATTAACAAAGGGACGATGTACATTGAAGCTACGAGTGCAGTAACCTTCAGGTAACTTATGCTTTGTTGTTCGATTTTTGATGTGTTGGTGTGTGTTGAATAACTTTATAATTGATTTACTTAAAATGGACAGTAGTGAAATTGTACTAACAGCAAATTTTTAATTTTAAGGTGAAATTTTCTTGTTTAAGTAGAAAGGGGTATGTCTTTGAGCTCAATTAGACGAACCTGGTTAATTAACGTAAAGGGGTGGTAGATGCTCCCTTTGTACTCAGACTCCGGTCTGCATATATTGTTATATTAATTAGTAGGCATCCTACAAGGACTTTAATTCTGGATGCACATTAAAATGATAACAAAATTTAATCTTGAAATTTTCTGATACTGAAATTTATGCTGAATTTTAATTTTGAAATTTTAATGTATTGTGAATATTGATGTAAATAGAGTTAACGTTGATGTTTGTGGTAGGAATGTGTTTGTTTTTTTTTATGAATGAGGATGAAGGTTTAACTAGGTGAGCAGCCGAGGCGGAAAAGAGTAAAGAGGCGATTAACAGAAGAAAGTCAACGGACCAGTTAAGTTAATAGCTTTTTTTTATGTTTCACAGCATTCTTGACGCCCAATTCGTGAGGCTCGATTCGAAAAGTGGAGTACCCGGATTTTGGTGGTTTCACAGCAATATATATATATATATATATATATATATATATATTAAATCAAATTTATTGGTCGACAGCAGCATTTAATTACGGCATGTAACTTCCCACTTGACGCTCAATGTCCCGCGCAATCCGACAATAACAATTATATGTATCTCACACTGATAACATACATTAATATACAAGCAAGCGTTACAAAAACAAAAATATTTAATTGTATATGATTACATCGGCGGGCACTACCGCATTTAAGATTATATACTGAACTCTGGTAATTCCGTAATCAGCGGTGGATCCGACTCGGATGTTGCTTTTTAAACATAAATATGTATATTGGTAGAACCCACATATTCTTAGATTCTTATCACCGGCAACCCAAACGGAACATCGTTTTACTCGTTTTCAGTTATGTATAATGTATATATACGCATATCAAAACAGATCGCGTATTGTGTAAGTTTGAAGGGAATTTCACATGGTTTTCGTCGTTTTCAGCACGCTCATTTTTACTTATTTCAATACATTCATTATCAATTGAAAGAAAAATAGTTTTTCTTATAAGCCAGTGTTGCAAAATGCCAGCCAAGGTACGACTCTGAAAAAGAACAATAAAAAATTTAAACATTTATTAAATGTTATATGTATAGCTATTACATATATTACATGCATATCTTCTTAAACTAAAATCCACTGTGAAAACCGAAATTGGGTGAATCGGGGACAGACAAAGTTTTAAACATTTGCGTGAGCGATTTGCCAACACCTACATCTACTAGTAGATGGTTTTGGGGGATCCTGGAACCACATTTTCTCCACCATCCACATTTGCTCCCACATCTGGACCAAATTTACATGTAAATTCCCATAAGGAGTAAATGTGGAGATGAATCTCATAGGAGCAAATGTGGAGATGAATCTCCTAGGAGGGAATGCGGAAATGTAAGTTCCCATAAGGAGGAGATGTGGAGATGAATCTCCGTTTTCATAGACTAGCCATTGCATCTTTCGAGATAAATATATCTTGCATTTTCATCTTAGCATCCTCATTTGCTCCCACATCTGAACCAAATAGTTTTCTTCGACTATCCATTTTTCATCTTTCGAGATAAACCTATCTCGTTTGGTATCAAATCTCTAGGAATTTTTTAGATTGCATCATCCCCCGGGGAGCTACCCTCATTTTAAAATTTTGTGCTTGTAGCGTTTTCTAACTGTCCTTATAAATTTTTTAGACATACGACACATCAAACTAACCTAGAATTTTATACAGAATCCGAGTCTGCAAACAGATTTGCAATACCCACCCCTTACAAAGTTACACTTTTAAAGTTCTAAACCTCTTAATTTTGCTCTTTGCTCTATAAGCAAACCTAACAAATAGCTTTCATCGACTAGCCATTGCATCTTTCGAGATAAACCTATCTTGTTTGGTATCAATTAATATTAGAATTTCCTTAGCTACCCGAATCTTTAGGAATTTCTTAGATTGCATCATCCCCCAGAGAGCTACCCCAATTTTAAGATTTTTTGCTGGAAGCGATTTCTGACTGTACTTATAAATTGTTTAGAGACGCAATACATCAAATTAGTCTAGAATTTTACGGAGAATCCGAATCCGCAAACAGAATTAAAATCGGAGCAACTCCCCTGCAAAGTTATACCCCTTTAAAGTCCTAAACCTCTAAATTTTGCTCTTTGCTCTATAACCTAACAAATAGTTTTCTTCGACTAGCCATTTTTACCTACGAGATAAACCTATCTTGTTCGGTATCAATTAATATTAGAATTTTCTCAGCTACCCGAATTTCTAGGAATTTTTGAGATAGTGTAACTTTGTAAGGGGTGATCCCATTGCAAATCTGTTTCCAGATTCGGATTTTGCATAAAATTCTAGGTTAGTTTGATGTGTTGTATGTCTAAAAAATTTATAAGGACAGTTAGAAATCCCTACCAGCAAAAATTTTTAAAATGAGGGTAGCTCCCCGGGGGATGATGCAATCTAAAAAATTGCTAGAGATTTGGATAGCTGAGAAAATTCTAATATTAATTGATACCAAACAAGATAGCTTTATCTCGAAAGATGAAAAATGGATAGTCGAAGAAAACTATTTGGTTCAGATGTGGGAGCAAATGAGGATGCTAAGATGAAAATGCAAGATATATTTATCTCGAAAGATGCAATGGCTAGTCTATGAAAACGGAGATTCATCTCCACTTTTCCTCCTTATGGGGATTTACTTCTCCACATTTCCTCCTAGGCGATTCATCTCCACATTTCCTCCTTATGGAAATTTATATCTCCGCATTTCCTCCTAGGAGATTCATCTCCACATTTGCTCCTAATGGGAATTTACATGTAAATTTGGTCCAGATGTGGGAGCAAATGTGGATGCTGGAGCAATTGTGGTTTCAGGACCCCCAAAACCCTCTACTTCTACTATATATTGATTGATATTTAAACACCGCCTGAAGGCAACACTTGTTCACCTGAAAAGTAAAGATGAAGAATTAATAGAAAAGGTAGGAAGTCAAAACTTCTATATACAAATTTCAAAATTATAACATAGAAACTTAAGAACTATATAAAATAAAATGCATCAATATCTTTGTCTCCATGCAAACGTATTAGTAGATTGTAGATCCGGAATGACTGAATGCGCTATCGATCATCCCTGGAGGAATGTTCAAGTACTATGCCGAATCCACCTCAGTCCGGTCGAGATGCTCTACCCCATACAGCGGTCACCTCTGGCGGAATCGTCAGGTACTATGGTGGATCCACCTCTGTCCTGGAGGGATGCTCAGGCTTACAAAGTAACCCTTTGTACATAATTTTAATATATTCTACTGTTGCAAATAATTTGTATGACAAGTTGAAGACCACCATATAAATCAAACCTTACTTCGATAATGTGATGGTTTGGACGAGGTTGAAATCACTTAAAGTTAGACAATCTTTCCTACTAGCTTTTTATGTTCTAATTGAAATGATATGAAAAAACCATAAATCTAGCTAGACAACGCAGTCAGAATTATTCTGGGGTATAAACAGAAAAAAAGTAAGATACCATGGTTAACAAATGATATTCTGAATTTATATTCCGGTTGCCAAACGATATATTATATGTTCGCCCAAAATTATGGTATTACGTTTTTTAATTTCGGCATAAGTACATGGACATATTACGCTTCAAAAAATAGATGATGACATCATTTCACCCTTGGGAAAATTGATATATTCAATATGGTGGCCAATATGGCGGCTGTAAATTGCTTTAATTTGAAAATAATCTTTGCCTGCAAGTTTGATACCAGATTATATATTTTCCAGGATGCAAAAACACTATTAAAATTAGTATTAGGACATTATTGCACAAACAATAATTTATTTCCAAAATTTTTAATTTGTATATTATCGATGACAAGTATAATATGGTAATATTCTCATGTTATAAATAGAAAACATTAATGCACGAAGACTACAAAACGATACCCAGACAGAGACCACCCTTTTTAAAGTATGGAATCAGTCTACTCTTTCCAAGATCATCAATTATAAAACTATTGTGTGCAATTGTTTCGTCAACAGAGTCTGCATTCCGTTCCATTCCTACCTCAGCATACCGTGTCAAATCATTGGAACAGGAACTATTTATGCTTAAACAAATATGGTGCATAGTAGGTTGGCATTCCTACAACTACATCGATTGCTCTTGCATGACAATACACTTTCACACGAGCATTTTACCAATTTCAGAATTTCTGGCGTTGCAACTTGAACTTTCTCTGGCAAAGTTGTGGATAGGAGGCATCTTAAGTTCTCATCCTTGTAGAATCCGTGAAGTAGTAGATCCAAATCTAATGAGCGTTTTGCAAATGCTGGTTTGTAGGTTAGCTCACTTAAAGTTATCTTCAAACGCTGTATTTGTTGGTGTTAACAAACACAGTTTCGGTAGTTGTGTTCTAGCACAGCATTGTCAGTTTACAGTTAAACTAGAACCTCTGAAGTTGTGTTATATTTACTTGCTCTGTAACATGCAGTCATAAACTTCGATGCTTGCCTTATCATCTCAGACAGATCACCATATAGATCTTTAATCAATGACAAGGAGTGTCCCAATGCCAGAACACATAGTAGTGGTATCATATCCGGTGATAGCATGATCTACTAGCACATCAGGTATTATTTTCTCATTTTAAATGGCAGATGCTCTAATGTCAATTTATGTACGACCCTGGACAAGTGATTCCATAAAAATACTTGCAGATATCTCCAAAGTGGTAGAAGTACAAAAGCAAAAGAAAAACATCTGTGTCATCTGATATGATGACAACCTGCATGTCTACATTATTCGCAGGCAGGATAGCTTGCTGTATAGAAATCGTATCTGCTTTTTCGTGAGTAATTCTGAACTCGTGCCATAGTTTTACTTCTTCACGATAAATTTCGTAAGGTTGTGCTTACATCACTTGTGACCTCAACACCAAAAAAATCAATTTTTAACTTGTAATTTGATCAACTCAACGATATTTCGGCAACTACGTCTCATATGTTGATGGTCAAGCGTGCGCATTTTTTGTTATGTTAGCTGGCGTGAAATGCAAGTCTTGACAGGAAAAATGATGCTTATATTGGTGTTATCGTGAGTCTTCTTTGTTTATGCAGATTCGCATCCACCTCCACATAACACCACATAGCAACTCCACATATCACCTTCACTTCCACTTTTACCTTCGCCTAAGGTTTTTTAAATTAATATCCCTTTTGATAGGTGCATCTGGATTCTTTTGTACTAGATGTTTCTACTGCTCTTTTAGTGCAATAGTCTTTGTTTCGTACTTAACTTCCTTCTATTTATTTTCGTTCTTCAGTTCTAATTGTCTACTCTTAATCGATTGTACATAAATATACGGCACAGGTCCTACTTCTTATACGGTGTACGGTAAAAGTTTACGGCATACATTGGTTCGCTTTCTTAAAATTTGCGGAGAAACATTAGTTGTAGCGATCAGTCCTAGATCGTCGATGTTTACATTCTCTTGAATTGTCGGTGTTACGTCATCATTGAATAATTTGGTAGTGGTGACAATAAATACCATTAGTGCGGATACTCTACAATTTTTAGTGAAACCTTATGCCGGTAGTGCGAGTGCGTGAAGTAACAATCAGTCGTACTCGGACGGTTGCAGAAGACAGTTGTACGAGAGCTTTTGAAGGCGACACCACAACAAGCGTACGTGTTCTTTGCTGTCCGCTACCTGTTGTGTGTGACTTTACTTGCCCCGAGCGGCACAGGATTAAGGTATTTATATCCTTTATTAAGTAGTTTGTCGTAGTTGCTTTATTTATTACACAACCGCTACACTGCCATCGGTATTACTACAAAAAGCAATTCACTATAATTACCATTTCTAGAACACCTTATCATCCCACAGTCGGAAATGATGTTCAAGACTCGAAGTAATACGTGTTTCCGGCAATAACATAACATTTTCGCTTCGGTTATACGCCATCCTTGTTTGATCTCTTTTCTACAACTTCTACGAAAGTAATCGGTAAACGATCAAAATTGTATGCGTAAATTGAGTAAGTCATCACCCTTCTTCGTATGCTCTATATTCTATGGTAACTTAGACAGTAATCTGGCCAGTTTTCTTGTTTCCCCAATAAACGTACTCTAGAAACCATTTTGCAGATTTCGATTAGCTTCCTCTATATATTTGCTAAAGATACCGAGCATACTGGTGCATTTCGCAAGTCGTCTAATTTGCAGTCTTCCAGCAGTCAGATAATCATTTAATGGATCAGGAACATCATATAACATACAATAATTTCCAACCGCTTAGTTACATATTGTGGCTTCTAGTATCGTAATACCATTTTCTTTAGTCATAGTAGAGCAAAATGTGTGCTTTAATCGAGCATACGAAAATTTTATAAAACCCATTAAATGATTCCCTATTTACTTGCGAATGCTTGGACTGACTGCTTTGCATATAAGTTTGTTACTTGTCGTAACGCGACTATTAGAACTTACCCACGTTAAGCAGTCTTTGCCAGATGTTTTATCATTATCTAAAATTACATTATCGTATTCTGTATGTCTTTGATGGCAGGCAAAGTTAAATCTATTCGTCAAGTATTCGACTGTTTCCGCCTTGATAAATATCCTGCTAAAAATCTTCTGTTATATTCATATCCAGTATATGGTAATCATCTCTTTTGAGCTGGTCCAATGTATCTTTCAGACCCTCCAACAAAATCCTAAACCTAACGTCTGCCAGGCCGAGCCTTTTCCTAATAATGTTTTACTCTTTGAACCACTTTGTATTCGCATTCTAGAGGAAGTTTATACACCATATCTAGGAGATACAAATTTCGAGTGGATATTTCATAAAAATTGTGTAAGTGGGCTTTAGCAGAGGTACGAGCTTAAACCGTCTAAGTACTATAATCCGATTAATTTTATTATATAATTCGAATCCATCCATAACAAAAAGATTGTTATGCAGAATATTAACGAACCCATTAGAACAATGTACCATCTTCAGTTGGTGGAAATAGATTGAGTAGTAGAACTTGTCATTGACGTAATTAGAAAGATCTACATGGTATCACAGTCTGTTATATCTGCAGATCGTGAATTTTGATACACTGTACATATCCTAGAAAAAGATGTAGAAGACGAATTCGTAGACGTCACTTGAAAAATAGGAATTGAAGTGGTTGTGTGACAACCTACAGTTAACACACAGAATTTGCGGGCATGTTTTGTCTCGAAATGAAGAATGGAAATAAAATTGCCTGTTAATTGTGACCGGGTTGTTCTAAATATTAATTTTAATAAGTATTCCATACAGAATTCTTCTTAAATAGCCAAAAATGGTTCCAAAACCAGGACCTACCTCCAAAGCCTGGCCCTATGCCCAAGCGTTAGCCCAATTCTTATACCTTATATTCGTTTGTTGGAAGATGGAAAATTATACTCCCGAAATGCGTTAACGTATTCGGCAGAGAAGTCCTAAAGATGTAGATGGTGCCTCTGTTGTAGTACTTCCCTAGTAGATCAAGGCGGCGACTTACTAAGCAAATGCAGTTTTTACATATTTTTATTTTATTAAGTAGGGATTTTTTAAACCTTTTCGAATGGACCTGCACCTTGCCGAAGTTCTAAATTACTAGAACAGGTGAAATGGCTTGCGTGTTCTAATGAGCTAAAGAGCCAAACTACAGGCCCAACCAAAGTAGTAGGGTTGTTAGTGAGGAACCAGACTAAGACAGGTCCCCGAAAGAGGGCAGCGGCTCTTTCGGTACTTAGATTGGCAGAGACCATAGGGGTCGGTATGGCAGTCTAAGACACACTACCGCGATGTGGAAGGCAACGGGAAACCACCACATTATCTCCCAAGTACACAGCGTACCTAAATTATAATAAAATGATGGCATTCTCTGGGGTAAAAGATTCCGGAGTTAAAATAGTCCCCCATTCGGATCTCCGGGAGGGGACTACTTCGGAGGATGCGATCGGAAAGTTAAAAATAAGAGTCGGGAACATTCTGCGAGTCGGAGCGTGGAATGTTAGAAGTATGAAGCAAGTAGGTAAGCTAGAGAACTTAAAAATCGAAATGAATAGGTTATCACTAGACATAGTAGGGATTAGCGAAGTTCGGTGGCCAGAGGCGGGGGATTTTTGGAGTGGAGACTTCAGGGTAATTCATACAGGGGCAGAGGACGGAAATTTGGGTGTGGGAATAGTTATGCGGAAAAAGATAGGACACTGTGTGGAAAATTACTTACAAAAGAACGAAAGAGTACTCATGGTTAGATTAGAATCTAAACCGGTAAACACAGTAATAATACAAGTATACATGCCCACCTCTAGCTACAGTGACGAAGAGGTAGAAGCCATCTACAAAGATATCGAAGACATATTAAGATACGTAAAAGGACATGAAAATTTAATAATTACGGGGGATTTTAATGCTGTGGTAGGTGAGGGTAGGGAAGGAGCGGTAGTAGGTTTATTTGGTTTAGGCACGAGAAACGACAGGGAAATAGGCTGGTAGAATTTTGCGACAAGAACAATTTAATCATCACAAACACATTATTTCAACATCATGCTAGAAGACGATATACGTGGAAGATGCCAGGAGATATAGGACGATATCAAATAGATTACATTATTGTTAGACAACGGTTTAGGAATCAAGTAAAAGACTGTAGAAGCTACCCAGAAGCAGATATAGATACTGACCACAACATCGTAATTATGAAGGCCGCACTTAAATTTAAAAATCTGAAAAGAGGAACGGAAAAAGGCACTTGGACTTAGAGAAACTAAAAGACAAAGATATTCAAGTAAGATTCGAAAAAAAGTCAAATGAATTGCTGAATGATATCGCGAAAATATCTGAAACTAAGGAAGTAGAAACAGAATGGAATAACATTAAATCCAGCCTAGACATGGCGGCCAGAGATATTTTGGGGTATACACAAAAAGAAAATAAGAAACCATGGATAACAAAGGATATCGTGAATTTAATAGAAGAAAGACGAAAATACAAAAATAAATCAGACGAAACAGGAAAACAGAGATACAAAGCCATAAAATGGGAAATTATTCGAAAATGCAGGAAAGCTAAAGAACAATGGATTGATGAAAAGTGCAAAGAAGTACAAACTAAGATGGAAATAGGAAAGACAGACGAAGCATACAAATTAATTAGAATGAATTTTAGGGATATAAAACCGTATAGCAAAAATATAAGGGACGCACAAGGAAACGTCATTATAGAAAACGTAGAGAAAGTGAGTAGATGGCAAGAATATATAGGGAATTTATATGCAGGAGAGGAACCAACTGCATTAGAACAGGAATCAGACATTGAAAATGATGACTTGGGATATCCTATACTTCGAGACGAGTTTGAGTTAGCATTAAAGAGTCTGAAAAATGGTAAGGCGCCGGGTACAGATAAGGTGCAAGCAGAAACTCTATAAGCCGCTGGACAAGCAGTAACAGAACGTCTCTTCCAACTTGTAAGCTATATGTATGAGACAGGCGAGATACCCAAAGATTTCAAACGTAGCATCATAGTAACTATACCAAAAAAGAAAGGCGCGGATAGATGTGAAAATTTTCGAACAATAAGTTTGACAGCACACGTGTCAAAAATATTAACTAGAATTGTGCAAAGACGAATGGAAAAACGAGCTGAAGAAATACTAGGAGAAGACCAATTTGGGTTTAGGCGAAACAGGGGAACACGGGAGGCTATTTTAGCTCTGAGAGTGATAATGGAGAAAACAATAGAAAAAGGGAAAAGCATGTATATAAGGTTTGTAGATCTGGAAAAAGCATTCGACAATGTAAATTGGAAAAAAATGTTTGAAATACTCAAAAGGATTGGAATGAGTTATAGGGATAGACGAATAGTACATAGCTTATACAAAGAGCAAACAGCAGTAATAGAATTAAAGCAGGAACGTAGAGAAATAAACATTAGGAAAGGGGTGAGACAGGGATGTGCCCTATCCCCATTGATTTTTAACTTGTACATAGAAGAGGCAATGAATACTGTCAAATGCAGAAAGACATTTGGAATTACTATGCAGGGACAAAAAATTGATATGCTTAGATTTGCAGATGATATAGCGGTATTAGCATCTAGCAAGGAAGAGTTAGAAGCAGCTCTTAATGATATGGAAACGGTTCTAACAGAGAGATACGGTATGAAAATTAACAAAACTAAAACTAAAGTTCTAGTTTGCAAAGGTGGGGAAAATAAATCAAAAACAAGAATACAAGTATTTAACACGAACTTACAAGAGGTTAAGGATTTCTGCTACCTAGGAAGCCAAATAACGCAAGATGGGAAAAGCACAAAGATATAAAACAAAGATTAGCACAAGGTCGTGCTACATTTAACAAGAAAAGCAACTACTGTGCTCAAAGACCACAAACATAGAAACAAGGAAAAGATTGCTTAAAACATATGTGTGGAGCACAGCACTGTACTGCTGTGAAGCCTGGACAGTAGGAGAAGCGGACAAGAAAAAGGTAGAAGCCTTTGAAATGTGGTGTTACAGGCATATGATGAAGATATCATGGACAGACAAAGTTAAGAACGAAGAGGTACTAAAATGGTAGGGGAAGAAAGAAATATGTGGAAAACGGTAAAAATAGGAGAGATAGGATGATAGGCCACATACTACGGCATGAGGGAATAGTGCGGAATATTTTAGAAGCAGAGATAGGAAAAAAGAGAAGAAGAGGCAGACCTAGATTAGACTACTGCACACAGATAGTAAAAGATGTAGGCTGTAGAGGTTTCAGGGAGATGTGTAGGCTAGCCCAGAATAGAAATCAATGGAGGTACGCATCCAACCAATCTCAAGATGGATAAACTAATGACGAAAAGATAACTGTGCTTAAACATGATGATTATTGTAAGTAACTACAAGAATTTGTTGGGCAATATTCTCGAATAATGTTAAGTGTGTGAAAGGATTTACTAGAAAACCATTATTTCGGCAAATGTCTAAGTGTTGGGGGATCTTGGTAGCCACAGGTTGCTTAACCTCCTTCACTGAATCTCGGTAAAATAGGGTATAAAATTAGAAAACAATAGAAAGGGAACGAGCTGAATACACATACTCCCTGAAAAGAAGAAAAGAAGAAAACCACCAAAAACGCAAAATCAAAGAAGCTGCCTATATAACCCTACATAAAAATAACTGCGTTGCAAACGAATCCGGGACTTTAAGTAAACAATGGATTCCATTACTAAAAGAAATAACAAATGAAAATCAAATGCTCACAATATCTAGGTAGCATTGCAAGTTTTTCCTGGATTTTCCTTGCAATATTAACATGAAATACAGCCTACATACATGATTTCTATTTATACATAAAATAACTAATTACATAAAAATAAGCATATTAACAATCCTTGTAAAACAGCACTGGTATCTGACAAGTATAAATCCACAATGAGGTTACCTCAAAACCATATACAATCTCCGTTGAACAGTATTGGTATCTGACAAGTGTAAACCCGCCATAGGGTCGCCTCAGATCCATATACAATCTTCATAGAACAACATTGGTATCTGACAAGTGTAAACCCGCCATAGGGTCGCCTCAGATCCATATACAATCTTCATAGAACAACAGTGGTATCTGACAAGTGTAAACCCGCCATAGAGTCGCCTCAGAACCATGTTAAAATCTACCAAAGAGGTAACTTAAATCATAATGAATTTTCCCCCTCAAAATAAATATAAAAAAAAACGACTACTTAAGCCTTTCAATAATGCAATCGCACACTTCTTTAATAACCATCCTCTCAATTGTATAAATAGAAACATGTTAAAAATGTTGGCTGAAATGCAGACACAAAACGGTAGCAGTCTTTTGAAATGTTCCAGATGTATGAGGACGATAGCATAGACAGACAAAGATAATAACAAATAAGTTACAGAAATAGTATGGAAACAAGGATATCTGGGGAAAAAGAGAAATAGTAGGGCGGAATACGTTCTAAGGCATTTTTGGGGAATAGTATGTGATATATTACAAGCAGAGATAGGAAAAAAGAGGTAGATGTAGACCTAGATCAGACAGTTATAGATGCAAACTGTGCATATTTCAGGGAAATCTGTAGGTTAGTTCAGAATAGGGAACAATGATGGTACGCGTCTAACCAGTTCTAGGACTGAAGACCTAATGATGATGATGGATTTTTTAAAGATAGGGTAAGCTGGTACGAGTTTAAACCGTTAAAATAATATAATCCGATTGATTTGATTATGTAATTCAAACTGTAACAAGATGATTGGTATGTAGAAAATAATCTCTGTTTTAAAAATAAATATAGGTACGTTAAATATATTTACACCTAGGAAAAAAGGTTGTTAAGATAATCGAAACTGTGGATATTATGGGAGTAAATTCATACATATATTGAGAAATTTTTTGTAAAGAAGGAGATATGTGTGTGATCTTTAATAGCAATTTGCGTGGAAAGTTTCCAGAAATTTGTGCTTGCTGGACATGGTGGAAAAACCAGAACATGTGGGTATAAATAGGTTATTGGATGAAATGGTTGGAAAAGATTAACGGGAAGTGTACACATTCCGCATCTGATTCGTGTAGGATGCAGCAAACAGACGTTAATTAGAATACTTTTCAGAAAAAACTATCGTAAATATATCAGCTCAAATAAATAAAACTCGTATAAAGTGTACTGAACGTTAATCGCTTTCGTTTCTCTTCTACTCTATTTCCGGATACGATAAGAGTGTATTCTGGCAGCTGTCGTTCAATTATAATCTGTACAAGACAATATTCTTGCAGCGCTTGCGTGTTTACACGTAAAATTCGTATTATTACTATCGCTTTTCCCTGCTTAATCTCCGATTGTGTTCGATTGTCTTCGACATCTTTCGACTTCTTAAAAAAAGTCTATGACGATATGTTAGTGTGTTTACGCTCTGATGGATTTACCCCACACTTTCGTTTCCAATTTAATCTTCGCATGCCTTCGACATCCTTCGGCTGTTGCTTTATAAAGTATAGATTGGCATCTTTTCTATGTAAGCTAATATGCGATGGTGATAGAAACAAAATACATAGGTTAAGTATTGTAGAGTTAAAAAATTGTTTAACGTGTTATAAGACAACTGACTACGGGATTGAAAGTTTTGAATTTTAGTCGGAACATTTAACTAGGCCAAAATAAAAGGGTTTAGTACTACATGACTGTGGCATTAATATATTTATAAGTTGTTAGAAATTGTTACACGGCAGAAAATGCGTTTTGCCTATTAAAGGACTATTTAATACAGTTTAAGTCGACGGAAAATATTTCACGTCAAAGCTGTGATGCGCTGCGTACCGGGCTCGCCGCAGCACGTGCCGGGTCGTTCCGGAATACCCGCCAGCTGTGGTAGGCCGCGAGCTAAAGCTGGAGTGGGTCACACTCTTGGCGGTCGCTCAAATTTGTATGTGGGTGTTCTTGATAACTTTGGGTTGACTCTAAAAGGTACACGTACCGTTGATTTTTCCATATGCGCTTACGCTCTCTCATTTTAATTCATATACAACAAACATAAAAGCAAGGAAAAGATTGCTTAAAACATATGTGTGGAGCACAGCATGGTACGGCAGTGAAACCTGGACAGTAGGAGAAGTGGACAAGAAAAAGGTAGAAACCTTTGAAATGTGGTTCTACAGACGTATGATGAAGATATCATGGACAGATAAAGTTAAGAACAAAGAGGTACTAGAAATGGTAGGAGAAGAAAGAAATATGCAAAACACATTAAAAAATAGGAGAGATAGGATGATAGGCCACATACTAAGGCATGAGGGAATAGTGCTGAATATATTAGAAACAGAGATAGGAAAAAAGAGAAGTAATGGTAGATCTAGGTTAGACTATTGCACATAGATAGTGAAAGATGTAGGCTGTGGGAATTTCAGGGAAATGTGTAGGCTAGCTCAGAATATAAATAAGTAGAAGTACGCTTCCAACCAATTTCAAGACGGAAAACCTAATGACGAAATAATAAGTGCACTTAATCTGATGATTATTATAAACAACTACAGGTGTTGCGTATGAAATATTTTCAACTAATATTGATTGTGCGAAAATATGTATTGAAAAAACTATTAATTCGGCAAATGTTCATGTGCTGCGGAACTTGGCAGCCACAGGCTGCTAACCCCTCTTGACATACCTTACATGTGATTTTCCAATGCTCCACCCGAAGGTACTACATTGGCCAGGAAGCGAGTTTTTTTACCTGGAAAATTTGGAATTTTGCCGAACCCTTGCTGTTCCAAACAGGACAGGGATTTTTAACGTGCGTGACAACACTCACACACGGGACCTCCATTTTACCTCTCATCCGAACGAGGGTGTATTTTTGTGAAAACTGCTCGCCTAACATTTTTTAAGCGGACTGTGTCGGGATTCGAACCCGGGACGTTGGGCGTAGTAGTCACACACATACCAACTACGCCACGGAGCCGCCTCTCCTTCACATACCACTGAATATCGGGGAAATAGGGTATATAATTGTAAAACAATAGAACGAGACCGAAATACATCTAACAAGAAAGAACAGCGGCTATGTTCAGAGACAACAAACATAGAAACAAGAAGAAAATTGCTGAAAGCATACGTGCGGACCATAGCACATTACGTCTATGAAATAGGGGCAGTAGGAATAGCAAACAGAAAGAGATTGAAGCCTTCTAGAATGTTGTGCTTCAAATGTATGGGGATGGTAGCATGGACAGACAAGTTTAATAACAAATAGGTTATAGAAATAGTAGAGAAATAAAGATATCTGTGTAAAACAAAAATAATAGGAAAAATAGAAGGACAGGATACGTTCTAAGGCAATTTTGAGAAATAGTACGGGATATATTACAAGCAGAGATAGAAGAAAAGAGGTAGAGGTAAACCGAGATCAGACTTTCGTATGCAGATAGTAATAGACGAAGACTGCAAATTTCAGGGAAATGTGTAAATTAGTTCAGAATAGGAGACTATCAGGGTACGCGTCTAGCCAGTTTCAGGACTGAAGATCTAATAATGATGATGATCTGCATATTACTCCTTGTATACAAAAGTTTTTATTAGACCGCAAAAGTTTTATGTCTAATCGATAGCCTCCCCCTCAAAAGTAACAAGCAGCATCGTGTTTTAGTTTTAGTCGGCAACTTGATGACCTGCAAGCAGGCAATACTGTTTGTTCCCTCTATTTTTTTCTTCCTCTTCTTTCTCGCCCATCTATATTTATACATTTTTGTGCACAGATCATTCTAAAAATCCAATAAAACGGCAAATGTTCACGTTTTGCTAAGGTGTGATTTCGGTGTTAAAATTCAGTAATTAATTAGTTCTTCTAAAACCAAATTAAGAGTGAACTAAGTGGTGTAGAAAATTATTGTAATTTTGTTCTTTTATCGATATAAATACCAGATATTTTTGTACTTCTAATACTACGTGGGGATATAAAATATAACTACGTATGTAATACATATTAAAAGTGCCTTTATTCCATTATCTGATGTGATACACACAATTTATTATTGAAAATCAAATTGTTTCACCCACACAGTTGTATCCACCATAAAACACAATCGCGTTAAAACTTTTAATGAATGAAACGAACCGAAAGAAAGACTAATCGCATTAGTTTAAGATGCTACAATTTTAGTAAACTGTTAAAATTTATGGCTATTTAAACTCTTAAACTTACGGAAAAATTCTAATATTTTCTTGGCCATGTACAAACTTTCATTTGTACATCCAATATAAATTCAAGCGTTTAATATGCAGATGTTTTTGTCTATTCTTGTTGGTTGGATATCTATGCATATAAACAGCAAAGGGGAAATTAACCCTGTAATTACTCTTTATTTGTGTTCCGTGACACATCTACGGACACAAATCTTTTTAGTAAATAGTACCTGTTTCGTATTAGTTAAAACAAACTATAGTGGATTTGAATTGTGCAGTGCGCTTGCGCCTCTTAAATAAAACGCGTGCGAAAGTGGTTTTGTGACGAACAGCGACGACTCTTCTTTCGACCTAGTAACGGGAAGGTTGTGCGTGACAAACTATATCCAATAAGTATAGTGCTTGCAACAGTGCATTCAACCAACTCCCCCGGGGGCATTCCAGCAACATCGAAGAGGACCGCACACCAAGGACAATTTGGTGAGTGAATTTATGCCTTTGTTTGTTAATATTTTACATGCATACAGTTTTCGTATTTAAAGCTCGCGTTTTGTTCTATTTTCGAATTACAGTCCACGATTAAATAAGACGCGCCAGCACCTTTATCTAAGTTTAACTAATTGACAGTACCACAATTATTTCATAGATGAAAATTATTTTGTTTAATATCATTAACAATTTAAGCTAAGTTAAACTTCTATTTTATTAAAAAAATATTTCTTCAATACAAAAACTGCGACTAAAAATACTATTGTGTAAGTTTTGAACATACGTTCGTATGAGATGTCAAAAGACGAAATATTGAAACGTTCTGGTCATCAAAAACGGATAGAAAATTCAAACCTTCAAAACGATTTGGAAAAGAATAAATCAAGATCTGAATTCTTTTTTTAGATTAAAATAAGACACCCAATCTGTTTCATTAAAGTCAACTATCGTTAAGTTAAGAAGCTTTTGAGATTGAACTGAAAACACCTTGAGTAAACGGAATAGACGAAGTGGAAGGACAAACCAAAGCAGGAACGTCTGAAAAATGAAAATCGAATATTGTCGCCGATATTATTTTCTCTAAAATTGAGATTTGTTACCAGAAACTTTATCCACTGTTCAAGTTCAATTAATAACACAAACTAACACAATTTTTGTTTCCTGATGTTTGATGGGTGTCCTTTATTTATTTTTGGTCGCTGAAACCGAATCTGCACTCACATTTTCGTATTTCCCTCAGTAACTAAGATATTCGTTATAGATGGTTTACATGGTACATATTGTAGCGAACGTGATCTGGCGGGCGACTCATTATTGAAATATAACCAGCGTCATAGTGTCTAACGAAGGTTCTATAAATCGCTGCAAAGACGGCTTAAAATATATAATCTCTGCGGACAGGATGAGTAGAAGTTGGTATCCTAAATACACGTATAAAAGGATATAAAAAGTAAATGAAGAAATAATATTTTACTCTACAAGCATATGTTACTGATAGACTGGATGGAATGTCGCGAAAGTGTGTAAATCAAACGGATACGTTTTGTTACGCATGTGGCGCGTTTACGATTAAATCTCAGAAAAAGACAATTAATCAAAAAGCTTATTAGCTTTATTCTGGATGCAAAGTACGGGATTAGGGTAAACTTTGGGCACCGCATATTATTTGCGCAACGTGTGCTGCGAATTTAAGAGGCTGGCTCAATAGTACCCGTAAGTCAAAGCTTCTTAAAGTGCCTATAATGTGGGGAGAACCTAAATATCGTGTTTCAGATTGCTATATTTGCTTGACGAATCTATCTGGAATTTCATCGAAGTCGAAACATACTGTACAGAACCAAAATCTACAGTTAGCTCTCAGACCAGTTCTTCACCGCCAGAATTTACCTGTCTCAAACGTTTAGAATCATATACACTTGATAATGATATGAATACTGCTGAAAACAATGTTGTTAAACCTATGGAAAAAGATACGGATCTTGATTTCCAAGCATTTGATATAGGTAGTCCACATTTACTTTCACAAAATGAGCGTAACGGCTTAGTACGGATTTAAATTTGTTAAAAGCTCAAGCTCAATATTGAAATCCAGATTGCAAGGTTGAAGTTTATGACAGAGTGGTACACGTACTTCTACACATTGGATATGTTAACAAGATGTTCTTCGTCCTTTTACAGGGTGTGATCAGGTGTGTAGTTGTGTAATTGTGTAGATATTCCTGGACTAATGGATGTATTAGGATGTAAGTACAAAACTAATGAGTGGAGACTATTTATTGATTCATTTACTCGAATGGAAATTCGTATCCCTCTGTTCCAATTGCCCACGTAGTACATACAAAGAAAACCATGAGAATATGAAAACTTTACTTGAACAAATTTAGTATTTAGAACATGGGTCGAGCATATGTGGTGATTTGAAATTCACAGCACTTTTGTTAGGAATGTAATTAGATTACATTAAGTACTGCTATTTTCTCTGCGAATGGGACAGCAGAGCAAAGGAGAAACACTACTTTGTAAAAAACTGGAAATGCGGGAAAACTTTGTTGCTGGAGAAAAATATGTTACAAATCCTCCTCTCGTTGATACAAAAAAAGTTTTGCTACCACCTCTGCACATAAAATTGGGACTAACAATAAAATTTTGTCTAAGCCTTAAATAAATATGGTGAAGGATTCCAACATCAGAGAGAGGCGTTACAGACTAAGTGAGGCAAGATTAAAGAAAGAATTTCTATTAGTCATCAAATTCGTTCTATTCAAAACTGCCCGAGACTGAGAGGCGTGTTCCAATTTCTTTGGCAATGCAAAGGCGAAAATTAACTACAAATTTTGTGAAATTTTATTTCCACATACTGCGATATGGGTTACAACATGTCGTTGAAGATTCATTTTCTCCACTCGCATTTGGACTTTCTCCCCGCAAACCTAGGGTGTTTGAGTGACGAACATGGTGAAAGCTTTCACCAAGACATTACGTATTGTGAAAACCGATACCAAGGGAAGTGCAGCCCCACAATGCTTGCAGATTATTGTTGAAACCTAATCAGGGATACTGTAGAGGTACCCTACAAACGAAAATCACATGCAAAAAAATTGAGAAGCGGTAGTGACGTGGTATGCATAATTTGTATTAATGAAAACATTACATAATAAAACGTTTCACTACATAATTATGAATAATTTTTGAATGGCGGTAATAGAAAAATTACCAGGTTCGTAATCAACGGGAAAAATCCTGCAAGAAGCACCTATCACACGTTAGGAAACAAAGAAAAGATTGCTATTTGTTGTTCAGACATACCCACATTTTTCCAAACGATGTAACATTGCCTGATTTTTCTTCGGAATATTTTACTAGAATTATATCAAATAAAGCAAAATGAACAGGGAGTGGTTACCATATTCTAAATTAAAGGTAATGTACTTTGTTTTTATTGTAAACTTCAAAATCAGAATATAGTTAAATTAAGTAGATTGAGTGGGAATAGTGGTTATAATGACTAGAAGCCCATGTACGAACATTTACAGACTCATGAGTCAAGTAAATAGGTATTGAAAATTTAAAAAGATGGTTGAAATTTAAAATCCGTTTAGAAAGTGATGTCACTAATTCTTCAGAAAATTTACTAAAATCATAAATCAAATATTGGCACTTCAGTTGTAGAGTACATAATTTAGGTACTGCAATATTTAGCAACACAAAGCTTAACACTTAGGGGAACTAGTAATAGTGTAATGAGGTATCGCTTAGTCTACCCGTGACCAGCATAATACAGCTGAACGTAAAAGAGGCATTTGTACACAAAGGATAATTGGTAACTCTGTGGCGTGACATCTTCAGAAGGTCTTGATTGACAATTTACAAGAGGTTGCATTTAAGAACTTTATTAAGCTTACAATAGGAACCTTCTACATGTTATTTGTGTAATTCTAGTACGTACTTAGAATAGTTCAGAAATATTGATTCTGTATATACCTTACCGTTCATGAGCATAGTGTTAGCTCTAATTCAAGCTTTGATCGTAGTACTTGTTTTTATTCGAGTATTGATTTATAAAGTCGTGATATGAAATAAAATAGTATCACACAGTGTTAAAATAAATAGCTTTATGTGATATAAATTATTGTAATGATCGATATAAATTAACACCTACTGCTTGGATAGTAATTAAGAAAATATTATTATAGCTTTAAGAAGTTAACATAGTACTGTAGTGATTAGCTAGAAATAAATAGTCCTAAATGAATATATTTCACTGTAGTTAAGTGTAGTTACAAAGGCTCGTGTAATCAATCAGTCGATAATAAAGGAACTGCTGTTAGAAGTATGTAAGGAAAACAATCTAAACTTATTAAAATGTATGGAATTGATAGGTAAATTTGATCCAATTATGCTAAAATATACAAAATAGGCACAGAAAAATTTATCTGGGTAAATAAATACAAAATAAAATTATTTATTGGGCTGGAAAAAAAACTAAAACAGTAAAATATTTTTCAATATCATTAGATGTTAATTACTAGAGGCAAATTAGATTTGTACATTAGATTTATATATTTTGATTAAACAAACTGGTGATTAATGAGCATTTTCTAATAGGGGAGGTTTCGTAAAATTTATGTTGGATATTTTTGAAAAATATAATTTAAATTTTTAATACTACGCGATCACTGTTACATCAATGGGTCAACTATGCGAGACAGGTACAATGGGTTGCAAAAAAATTCATGAATTAAGTTCAAGAGTATTTTGTGTTCCATCTGCAAACATACTTTGAATCTTGTTAGAAATGATGCAGTAAAAATCTAATATTTCCAAGACAAATTTCTTTTCTTTTGTACAGGAATTGAACAATCTATCCCGCATTCACTAAAAGATGGACCTTTCTGAAAAAGTATATATTGAATTAACCTAATACCTATTGATCTGGTAGAATAAATGCTTCCGTTGAGATATTAAATTGGCAAAGCTTATGATACATTATTTGAAATGCTAAACATTTGTGAAGGTCTATACACTATATCTTTTTACACGTATTAGCATTAAGAATTTAGCTGCCTGAATTACTATTTATGACGTTATAGCCTTAATTTGAAGGATCGAGTTTGTATTTAATTATTACTTAATAGTTGTACGTACGAAAACAAGATATTTTTATAATGCCCTATAATGCACTACCCTTAGAGTGCTAGTTCCTCACTTTATAAACTCAAGTTAATTAAATCTCAAAATAAGTTTAAATTATATATTTAAATATGGAGAATTATGGATTTCATGATCATATATGCATAAGATTGGAATTTAATTTTTAATGAAAATAAATGGAAGCAAAAAATTATAACAATCCTGGAACTAGCTAAAATGACAAATTTTGAAAATCATAAAGTAAAGTTAACATATCTAAGATCTATAACAGAACATTTAAAAATGAAAAAGGAATCAAAATTCATGAAAGGAAAGCTCATAAAAATAAAAATATACCAAAAAGGAACAGTTTTAATTTGAATGCTAAACCAGACAACACCAGTGAAAATAATCCACCAAACATTAATAAGGATGTATGAAATTTAAATAATCCTTTGGCATCTCTAAAAAGGAAGGGTAATATTACTAAACGTAAAATGTTAGATCGAATATTGCTGCTAAAAAAAATTATTTGAAATTAAAAGGTTGAAATAATACACATTGCTTTTTCTTGCTGTTTTATAATTTGTTTATGCTATAAAGCCCTTCCTCTTTTGAAAAATATACTGTACCTACTGCTAAAACCAATACTTTCAAGAACCAAGTAGTAATTAAGTGTATTTGAATGTATTGACGATCTAAATAAAACATAATATTCGATAAGAAATACATACTGCGATGTAGACTTGTAAATTAATTCAGGACCCGCTTAATTCGTCTATCATAGACGCAACCGTTAACTTTTAGACAAAATGATATTTTAATAGTAATTTCGAAAAAGCTATTGTATTTGAATATAAAGTAAATATTATTTTCGGTGTGATAACAGCCTTTTAATTATTATATAAACCTTGCGGCTTTAACGTCATCTTCTTAGTGTGAATTTGGGTTACATTATAACAACACAACGTAGGCGTCGTCGAGCCACTGCCACTAGATGTTAGATCATAGAGCCCCGTGCGTCGTTCATAGAGAGCGTTTGGTCAAATGTGGCGTAAATAATTTGCTGTTAAATGTCAATTGACATTTGTGACTTTGACATTCTATATTTATTTCTTACGCTTTCATAGCTTTCTTTCTTATTCTTTGTGTTTTATGCCTTGCTTATTCGCGTATTCGCCATGTAAATTTAAACCACCAACAAAATAAAACTTGATTTTAGAATATTTAGTGTATGGGACCCCTTAAATTTATTAAATTCGCTTCTCCGCTGACTTTCAAGGCTTGCGCATATATCAAATGACGTACAGGCTCTTCTTAAATAAATTCTACTATACCAAAGAAAAATGATTCTATATGAATCTGTGTAGATTTTAAAGTATCGATCCATATCAACAACTTAAGTTAGATGATGGGTCAAGAGAGTTACTCACAATAAACACTCGTTTAGGTCTTTCTAGGTTCAAACGGTTAACGTATGGTTTGACTAGCGCACCATTTATGTTCAAAAAATTTATGGATAGCATTTTGTGTGATATTAAAGAAAAAAAATGTTTTTTAGACGATATTCCCATACAGGGTAAAGATATATTAGACTGTTATAACAATTTAGTCATCGTCCTTAGCAGGCTCAGAAAGTACAATGTAAAAGTTAATTATGCTAAGTGTAAATTTTTTGTAGACAAGTAGAATATTTAGGCCACAAAATTAATAAGGAAAGCATTGAACCGACTGATGATAACATAGAAGCTATTTTAAATGCGCCTAATCCTACAGATTTAAAACAAGCACGTACCTATTTAGGTCTTCTCAATTTTTATAATAAACTAGAAGCGGTTTGTAGTCCCTACGGGACTACTTTGAACGCCTGCACTCGCTTTGTGGCCCACTCTCTTTACGCCCCACCATCTTTACGCCCCACCATCTTTACGCCCCACCATCTTTACACCCCACCATCTGTACGCCCCACCATCTTTACTCCCCACCACCTTTACGCCCCACCATCTATACGCCCCACCATCTTTACGCCCCACCATCTTTACGCCCCACCATCTTTACGCCCTACTATCATTGCGCACCGCCCTGTAGACCATTTTATAGGGGTTATAAATTTTGTTTGGCTTTTTTACGCATATTAGACGCTTGTTAATGTTTAAAAAAAATCAACAAAAATAAAGCAAAAATTAATGTAATTGGGCATTGAACCACCGAGGTGCGTATGGTAGACGGAGGAAAGGAAAGAAAGGAAAGATAATCTATTTGTAACTTTATCATACAATTTTGCTGAATACTAACAATAATAGCAATTGATTTCCTTAATAGTACCCACGATGCGACGTTTAACTATAAGTAATTTAAATGACAATATTCGGTATCTATACTAAAATATTTACCTAACTGCTTAAAATAATTAACGATTTCTTCTATTTTATTTGTATTTTATACCATTGTTGTGTGTTGTACAATAGGAAAAGCTGTGGAAAAACCTATTTTAAACTTAATTTTAACCTTAATACTACCATAAACTATAAACACTGAAAACTAAATAACTATATACAAATGCGGGCAGACGGAGGCGTTAGCCTTACGCTATCGAACCTTATTTAGCAGAAAATCCTTTGGTTGTATACGTGTAATAGTCGAAGCCTCAAAAGATATATAGCGTTTTCTAAATTATTTACGTAGACCTGAAATTTTTCAGATGTATTCGGTAATAAACGTCAAATTAAAATTTTAACTTTTTGTGTTTAAAATAGATCGCGTCTATTAATGTGTGATACTTTTTTATAATCAGAATTAATAATTATCAGTACTATAAAGAATTATTATGTAATTTAGAAGCTTTAATTTTAGAAATTTGTAAATTAACTGTGTTAACAGAGTTTCAGATAGTGCGATTCGTCTTCTACGCTTTGTTCGTAACATAGGTTAGATGAGTTAGTATATATGCGCCACTTCCTGTTTATAAGATGTTGGCGTCTTTGTCCGCCATCTGGGTGGATAGTGTTAATACTTCCTATGAAATTATACGTTTGGTTAGCATCTACACTATATTAAAAAGGTTAAAAACCTTGCTATGGTTTACATCTAAGAATGCATTGCAAATGAATTTGAAAGCTTGTAGATGCAAAAATTTATATTTCCATATTTCACTAAAATGAATTACATACATACATTATGTATGTACATAAGTCAAATTAATAAAACTGAAAATATAAGTTTGTACATCATACATGCATTTTAAGAAATGAAATAAAAATTTTTCCAAAATATATTATTGGCTTATTGCATTTTACAGGAAGAAGAAAACCGATTTCAAGTACAATTCACAAATACAACAAAACACGGGCCATTTGCATACAAATTAAAAAAATAATCATGAAAACGTAATTTTATTGTTATAGGGGATTTAAAAATCTATGCCTAGTGGCATTCTTATTTCCACAACCTCTCACATAGTAGAGAACGTATTCATAATCCACGATTCGGATAAAAATATGTAATCCATTATTTCAACATTTGTCACAAAAGCTAATAAATATTAATCTCCTCTAAATACAGTAATGTATAAACAAACACCAAGCTCTAACATTAAGACATCAGTTTCTCTTAAGTTTTAGTTTTACAATAAATCATTTGTCCATTCAATATCGGTAGGTACGGAAAAACAACATTGACGGTGAAATAAGTACCTATAAAAACATTAGTAATGTAATCTTAAGTAAAAGTAATGGTTTTTTTTAATCACACCTGGATATATTCAAGAAGTCCATTATTAATATCACAATTAATAATGAATTTTCTGAAATGCATCAAATCAAATTAAACAATCTTTGAATAGCGCTATGGTTAGATAAACAATAATTCTAAACGTCAAATAAATGACAATCATAATTGCTGTTGAAATTGTGGGCGCCATCTATTCGGATAGTGTTAATACTAAAATGCGCCAACATAATCGTTTATAGATTGCCACCGCCTTGGTTCGTAACCTGCTTTTGACATTTCTCAAATAAATTACACAAATCGCAGTAAAAGTTTTAAATAAAGATGTAGAATTTATGATATATGTAATATTTTTTGGTACATATTAGAAAATTTGTTAAGGATCGTATAACAGTTTTTGAAACTAACTCGATCGTCTGTTCATCAACGCAAATGCACCGGTTTTTAGTTATGTGCGTTTGGGTTTTTAGATCGTAAAATATTAAAAGTTTTTTAGTTTTTATACACATATAAGCGAATACGTTCCTGCAAGTTGGACAATATCTGAAAAGCAAACGTTGCAAATGGTTTTTGAGCAAATATAATTCACAAATTATAAATTGTAGATCGCACTGAAGCATATGAAAAGAAAGTGTTGGTTTATTTAATGCATATTGTTAAATGAATGCTATTGCATGTTTTAAAAAGCAACATAAAATTAAATTAAAAAAAAATTAATTTTACTGGGTATCGAACCAACGTACGTACTGTTCGCAGCCAGAGATGTTAGGCATGCGCTGTCGAGGTAATGGTTATTGAAACCGCATTGATTGTATACTTGCTATGCCTAATGCTACATAAGAAATACATCGTCTTGGGAACAAATCACGGTTTATTGTAATTGTTCGGGCGACTTCGTAAATAAACGTCAAATGTAATAAGTAATTATTTTTCAAATAAATAGCTGGTGTATATTAAAAAGCGATGTTTTCGTATAATTTTAATCAATTGTCGGTACTCTTAAACGATAATAGATGATTTGTAAGTCCAAATTTGAGGAATTTGAAACGAAGTGTGTAATCATAGATTTGGAAGGTACATATACGTTCGCTTTCGTCGGCTTTCGGAACCTGGTTTTGACGTTTCTGGAATGAATTATACAACTTTTAATACCAGTTTTAAGAAAATACTATACTACCAGCTTGCAAACTGTTAATAATTCAGGTATTAGAATATGAATAGCGTTGTTTAGTATATATTAGATGTTTTTTAAAGCCCGAATACAAATTTTAAAAACCAACTCGATCTTTCTTCTCTCTCGTACTAACGTCAACGGAACAGCTGCCGACCTCGTCGCACGACTCGTTCGGTTTATAGATCGGAAATTTTTGAGGGATCCAAGCTTTTTTAACACGTTAACGAATACGTCGCCTCAAATTAATCTTTTCCCGGAAAATCCTTATGTCTCCGCAAGTTATCGGTTTTCCGCCATAAAAACCGACCTATCCTACGCACGCAAAAATTCTCCACCTAACCACCACCTGCCCGCGCCCTCAACTCCGAAACCTTCGGACGCAAATCCCAAAAAGCGATCGATTCGCGCCTCTCAACTTTAACACAAAAACGGGCGTACAAAACTTATAGTTATTAGAGATTTCTGCCTTCTAGTTCAACGGTTCTTAAACCCTTGTACGATTTGCAAAAGAAAAACATCGAATTTGTGTAGCAGAATGTGAAATGGCATTTAAATTAAGTAAAAAAGTGTTGGTTAACAACAAGCTTTTTGTACATTATAACTTGAAGCTACTTATTGTATTGACATGTGACGCCAGTGCTTATGGTGTAGGAGCAGTTTTAAGTCACAGAATAGATCATATCGACAGACCAATCCTTTTTGCTTTTAGAACAATTTCAAAAGCAGAGCGTAATTATTCACAAGTAGAAAAAGAAGCACTAGCAATCATTTTTGGGGTGAAGAGATTTAATAAGTATTTATACCGACGATCAACCCGTCAAACACACAAGCGCCGTAGGCACTGTATATTCTCCAAGGACCGAGAATTATTCTAGCAATTACTGGAGAATGAGTCATCCTTTTTAATTCAGAGTATATAAAAGACAGCTAATAAATGTAAGAAGTTAGTCTATATCAGAATGTCGAATATAAGTTATATCGTGTAAAGTTAAATAGTTGAGCTTTTGGAAGTCCAAGAGTATACATAAATGTTATATTATGTGTCTAATGTACATGCAGCTTGTAGAATACATAAATAGACAAAGTGTAATAAATAAATAGTTGTGTTAGTGTTGTTAATGGACCTATGGTTAAGAAGTTAGTTTAAGATGATATTAGTGCTTGTAAATTCATTAGTGTAATAGTGCTTCATTGTTAAGTGTCCTGAAAACATCTATAAATAAGGCATATACTGTTAATTAGACTTGTGAACAGTGAGTAATAAAGACTTTTGTTATAACTTGTTTTGAATTAGTGAATCGCGATAGTAGTAGCCCGCTACATTATTAACCGATCATCAACCGCTAAAAGTCATTTTCAGTCCAAATTAAGGCATAGGAGCAGTGTCAGCTAATAGATTGAGTAGGTGGTCAGTATTTTTATCAGCTTATGATTATAAAATTGAGTATAGGAAAGATACTGATATTTCGAACGCAAATGCGTTATCACGATTGCCGTCAAAAGGAAACACAAATGGTGATTATATTCATAGTTTTAATGAAAGTCCAGAATTCCCATTAACAGCCATGGAAGAAGCTAGGGAAACTAGGAAGGATCCAGCATTATTAAAAGTTTTGGATTTAACTTGTAGAGGATGGCCAAATGTAGCGGGTATTAAAGAAAATGTGTATAAGCCCTTTATACCAATTCGTCAGCAATTGTCCATAGAAAGGGATTGTTTAATGTGACAAAATAAGGTCATAGTTCCAAAAAGTTTACGAGAGCAAGTATTAAAATTATTACATGAGTCACACCTTGGGGTAGTGCAGTCTAAGATGTTAGCTAGGTCATTATTTTGGTGGCCAAATGTTACTCAAGATATTGAAAGTTTTATATCATAGTGTGAGATATGTGATTAAAATCAGTATTCAAAGCATAATTTTAGTTTTGTACAGTGGCTAAACGCTCAATATACGTTAGAGCGTGTTCATATTGATTTCTTACATAATGAAGGGCATGTTTTGCTTTTAATTATTGATACCTTTTCAAAGTGGATAGATGTTCATGTAATGTCCAGTACCAATGCTGTTAGCACAATAGATAAGTTGAAGCAAACCTTTGCAGTCCTTGGTCTACTAGTCAAATTAGTTTGTGGCAATGGACCACCATTTAATGTGATGGAGTTCAAACAGTTTTGTAATTTAAATGGTATAATATTAATTCATAGGCTCCCGTATCACCCACAGTCAAACGGTGCTGTAGAAAGAGAAGTGCAAACTATTAAAGCTTATTTAGAAAAATCATTAATGGCCAAGAATAGATCATATGGTACTAGTACATTCAGTGCTAGATTGCCAAATGTATTATTATCCTACCGCAACACTCCTCCTACAGTAACTGGATTTACGCCAGCGGGAATGTTGTTTAAGTCTAAGCCTAGAACTAGGTTAGATTTAATTAAATCAGCATATGGGACTTGGAAAAAGATACCAATAAAACAGATTACAAAGTATTATACTACCGACAAAGTGTATGTTAAGCTGCTAGTGCAGAATAGTTGTAAATGGATACCTGTTAAAATTATGAAGCAAGTAGGCGTGAATACTTACCTTGTGAAATGTGATGAACTTGTTAGGTTATGTCATGTAGACCAATTTAGGAAACGAATTGAAAATTAATCTGTGACAGGTAAGCCATTGATTCTCCATGATTTGGAAAATTCAGGCGATGTAGAGGTTGGTAGTATTGACCCACGGAAGGAAATTATGCTGCCACAGGTTGACCTCGGCCCTAAAGCTGGTTTAGAAGAAGGAACAGGGAAGCTGCCAAAAGATAATAGGAAGAGGAGGGCACCTGTGCGCTTAGACTTATAAAAAAAAGGGGGGGTATGGGAAATAATGTTGTGTATTATTAGAACAATGGGCAAACCTGTTGTAAAAATAATAAAACGTTATGCGTATTAGTGGCAACCCTGTGATGTTCGGGTTTTGTTCTAAGATGTCAGATGTGTAACAAAGCTTGCATGTATTATTCCAAATAAAAAGCAATGTGTTCTGTCAGTTATTTGTGAATTTACTGTTCAAGGCTTAGGACATAACAATCTTCAAGGTACATTTTATAGTTATCTTAATAGGAAAATATGTCCGGACGCTATAAAAATCTATCTCACTGCATTATATAGATTGAAGGATGATACTATCCATAGGTTAGAAAAGTTACTATAAATAAGCCAATTCCATACTAAGGTTTGTTTTTTTATTGATGCGCCATCTGTTGGATTGTGTTACCACTATCGTGTATTTTGACTAAGGTTTGCATCCATGCTAACAAAATGGTTAAAAACCTTACTAGTAAATATGGCATGGATTCATGTAATATTGACTTTTGTAGAAGCTCAAACTAAAGAAAAGAAATCGTTATAATTGCTAGTATTTTTATATAGTTGTATCTATGCTTAAAAAATTTAGAGTAATTTTTTAAACATGGATACAACAATATAAAAATACAAACAATTACAAGGATTTCTTTTCTTCATTTTAAGCTACTTCAAAATTCAATACATATGGCTTAGTACAGTTTACCTCTGTAATTTATACATACTTAACATTAGTAATAAAACAAGACTACCTGAAGTTGTTTATTGTAAGATGGTAGTATAGCTACAAAGGTGTTTTCAAAAAGTTTATTTATTCACAAACAGAACAAACAATTTTAAAATACACATATAAATCTAACTTTTTAAATATCGTGATAGGCATTTAAGATGCCATACCGCAGGATTAACTACAGAATTCTAAATTGTTATTTAAATTATTTGGCTAAAATGGAAATAATAAAAATCACTGATTTCATATTAAATCATGTAAAATAACTACCAATGGAACACTGCTGTAGTAAACATTGAACCGTTGTATATCCTTAGTAGGATTTGGAAAACGGTGTCTGATGACAGTTCTATTAACACAAGTAGGCACACAACAAGGAACATATCCACCACCCATAATGAAGTTACAAAAACATCAAAATCAATACTATTGTAGCGGGCTACTACTACCGCGTTTTTTTAATTTAAAACAAGTAATAACCAGAGTCTTTATTACTCACTGTTCACAAGTCTAATTCACAGTATATACCTTATTTATAGATGTTTTCAGTCCACTTAACAATGAAGCACTATTACACTAATGAATTTACAAGCACTAATATTTTCTTAAACTAACTTATTTAGGATTGGTCCATTAACAACACTAACACACCTATTTATTTATTTTACACTTTGTCTATTTATGTATACTACAAGCTGCATGTACATTAGACACAGCATATAACATTTATGTATACACTTGAACTTCCACAAGCTCAACTACTTTACAAAGATATAATTTATATTAGACATTCTAGTAGCGACTGACTCTTACATTTATTAGCGGCCTTATATATACGCTGAGTTAAAGATATGACTCATCCTCTAGTACTTACGAGAAGCTTCCCGGTCCATTGAGAATAAACAGTGCTGGCGGCGTTTTGTGTGTTTGATTGCTAGAAGAATTCTCGAATCCTGAAGACTATGCAGAGCCTACAGCGCTTGTGTGTTTGATGGGTTGCCTAATAGTAGCTCGCAACACTATTAAAGATATAATTAAGAAAAAGTTTAAATTATCTAAGATATAAGTTTAAACTAACAAACCTTACTAAAAAATTGAAAAACGTTTTCACTGCAATTATAGGAATAGAAAAATATATTTAATTAATTTTAACAAAAAGAAAATACATACCTTTTTATACACAAATACAGTTGAAATAATTACGAAAAAGCGTAAAAACAACAGACCAAATAGAGAAATTTTTAACAAATAAATGGACCTGTACCTTGCCGAAGTTCTAGATTACTAGAACAGGTGAAATGGCTTGCGTGTTCTAATGAGCTAAGGAGCCAAACTACAGGTCCAACCAAAGTAGTAGGTTCGTTAGTGAGGAACCAGACTAAGACAGGTCCCCGAAAGAGGGTAGCAGCTCTTTCGGTACTTAGATTGGCAGAGACCATAGGGATCGGTGTGGCAGTCTAAGACACACTACCGCGATGTGTAAGGCAACGGGAAACCACCACATTACCTCCCAAATACACAACGTACCTAAATTATAATAAAATGATGGCATTCTCTGGGGTAAAAGATTCCGGAGTTAAAATAGTCCCCCATTCGAATCTCCGGGAGGGGACTACTACGGAGGATGTGATCGGAAAGTTAAGAAAAAGAGTCGGGAACATTTTGCGAGTCGGAGCGTGGAATGTTAGAACTATGAAGCAAGTAGGTAAGCTAGAAAACCTAAAAATCGAAATGAATGGGTTATAACTAGACATAGTAGGGATCAGCGAAGTTCGGTGGAATGGTATGGGATATATGACAAGCAGAGATAGGAAAAAAGAGGTGGATGTAGACCTAGATCAGATCAGATAGTGATAGATGCAGACTGTGCAAATTTCGGGGAAATCTGTAGGTTAGTTCAGAATAGGAAACATTGATGGTACGCGTCTAACCAGTTTCAAGACTGAAGACCTAATGATGATGATAAACAACTTACCTATAACTCCTCGAAAAAAAAATTTCATTAGTCGATAGACACTTTAAACAGTTCACAAATCAGGAAAGCATTCGCACTACTGGGGTCGACATCTCAAAAGCAGAAACAAAATAATCGTGAATAATCGTGAATACGTTCCTGACAAATAAAATATTTTCTATTAACACGTGTTTGATATTAGTAAAGATATATTACATACGTTCACCTTTTTAGGTTTCGGAGTGCAGTTGTGACAATTCTTTTTTGTACGTAAATAAACAGCACTCGTCGACATCGTGTCTTGTACCAACTGCTCCCGAGTATGTATGTGTTAAAATAACAATACAATAAATCGATTAAGGTATTCAAATGTTTAATAATACATACTTTTGGGCGAAAATTTAATTATTAATTTTATTAACTTGAATGTAGGCCCCTCTTAATCTTGAGGTCTTAGACTGGAGTAGAACAATTCTGCACTAAACATATCAGGTCCCATTACCAGCAAGCATTTTCTGTTTACGTTTCTTATCAACAGAATTGTATTTTACATGAGAACACCTTGTTGGTAAATACTACTTACATTGCGTGGAGTTATTTGAGCTCTAATAACCTCCTCCCCATGCAGCGTTAATTTCCTGCAATCGCGTTAACCATCAAGGAAGACGTCCTGTAAACCTATTATTATTAAACGAAAAACTAAAAATTTCGTTACATCTAGAGTCAGACAAAATTCATAAATATCTTTAATTAAATCTAGTTGATTTGAAATACGCATGTAGAGTGTTTATAGATTGATTTTTCGTCTCGGGGGGCAAATCATTTCTCCTTAAGAATATCCTACACGTGCATCTAATATTGACCTGCGTCAGACTCTAGTTGACTGATACGTATTACTCTCGTACAGATTAGACCAATTCAGGAATATTCTCTTCAGAAAATGTTGGGGGGAAATGGTTTAATTGAATAGGAAGCGAGAAATGGCTACAACTTATTTATACTTTAATTTGTTGCAGGAATAGCATCATCCCTTCCCTTCATGCCAGTTTACGCAAAACAACTAGGAGTTCCAGGTTTTGCTATTGGCTTGATTTACACAGCATCAACCTTTTGTAAAATATTCTTAAATCCACTGTTAGGATACATTGCGGATAAGTTTAAGAACCAGAAGACAATATTTCTAGTAATAATTGCTGTTGGAGCTTGTGGATTCTTTAGTTTAATATTTCTCCCGTCGCTACCAACAAGTCAAAAGGCTAATTTTACGTGTACCACAAACAGTTTTGTTGTAAATATACCTAACGCTCCAGCTTGCACAAACCAGATACTTGAGGAGCTCAACAGTAACATAATCAAGTGCACGGTATGTACATTACAGTAAAGTCGATATAATTTAAAAGAAAGTTACAGATGATGTGTCCGCCGATTAAAGAAGTATGGAATAATACCTTCTATAAAAGCAGGGATAGTTTTGATCTAGACATCGAGATTAGAATGCTACAACGCAATGGCACGCAATTACAACTTCCTGTAAGAAGTTTAGTTGTCAATAATACAAAAACTGATCCATATTGTCTAGATGAAAAAGACATAAACGTTAAATGCGATATAATTTGCGACTCCATGACACTAAATCAAATGGTTTCTGGACCTAAAATTGTGGATATAAATATTCTTAAGCATTACCAGTTTTGGCTGTTAATATTTGTATATTTTATATCCTTGTCTGGAAACACACTCTCCTTCAGCTTTGCGGACACAATATGTTTGCAAATCTTAGGTAAGTTATTGCAACTGTTTACTAATTGGTAATAAAGCGTTTCGTCTTCGTCTTGTTAGATACAAATACTTAAACCACGCACTAATATGCTTATTGTCAAAAGAAATAGACCAATTGTTTTTGTCTTTAATGGGCACAGAAGTATGATATTGCTTCATGGTTTGTAAGCGTTTTGCCCCTGACTGTAATTAACCAGCGAAAAGGAAATCTTAATCCAAACCAAGTGGTAGACGCGACCTGTTGGAAGAACCCAAGCTTACTCTGATCCTAACTTTAGCGTAATATCATGAGACCTTAGGGTGTGGAATATATCGTTGTTAAAATGCAAAACTATGCACCATTACACCTTTGAATTAAAAGTAAAGCTAAAGGGAAAGTGTAGAAACCCTCGAATAAAAGTAGTAAATTTGCGTTTCAAAAAACATAAACCGTAAAATAATAAATCGATGATGCCAAAGGCATGTGTATGGAGGACAGCACTGTACGGCTATGCAAATGGAACAGTAGACGAAGCAGACAGGAGAAAGGAATGTGGTGCTTCAGAGGTATGATAATGATATCATGGACAGACAAAGTTAAGAACAAAAGGACTCTAGAAATAGTAGGGGGAGAAAGATATCTGTAAAAAACAAAAAAAATAGGAGAAATATAAGGATAGGACATGTTTTAAAGCATTGGGGAATAGTGCGGGATATATTATTAGCAGAGATAGGAAAAAAGGGAGGTAGAGGTAGAACTAGGTTAGGTTATTACACGCAGGTAGTGTGAGACTGTAGGAATTTTAGGGAAATGTGTAGGTTAGCTCAAAATAGGGAACAATTGAGGTACGCGTCTAGCCAGTTCCAGGACTGAAGACCTATTGATGATGACGATGATCATGATAATGCCAAAATATATCCGTTACATAAATGTGTGTAAGTATAAATCAGACCACTATTTGCGTCTCTTAACACAAAAATAAAACCATGCTCAAGCTAAAAAAATCTCCAGTAACTTACCATTATTTATGTTAACTACTTTTGCGTAGTTATGTTATTATCACATTTACAAGGGAAGCATGAGAATGGATTTGTGGCTTTTAAAATCACACTAAGAGTGTAAGTGCAAAATTGAAATTATACCTTGATAATTTTTACACAAGTTCTTTGAACCTTAAATATTTTTACCGTTGCTCAAAATATTCGAAATTATTTTCAGAGCTAAGCTCAAAACAAGAAATATTGTAAACTTTCAAAGCAGTCTGTTGTTGTGATTAAATAATTTAAGTTGTAATACACAAAATGGTATTTACAGATCATACGAAGGTAAGGTGAAAAGTTCTCCGCCTACAGTGAAACACTACAATTTTCAGTAAAAAAGATGATTTTATTTTTCGACATAATCCCCTTAACTTCAACACACTTGGTCCAACATTTCTCCAACATTAGTATTCTTTCCCGGACGTGAGAGTCTGGAAGGCTGTGAAAATATTCGTCTATAGCCATCTCAACTTCTTCATTGGACATGAAGCGCTTTGCAGTAACAAATTTCTTCAAGTTTGGGAGCAGATAGAAGTCTGAGAGCGCCAAATCAGAGGAATAGGGGGATAATCGAGCAAGTCGTACCCCAAATTTGTTAATTTTTCCACCGCCAATGCACCCTTGTGTGCAGGTGCGTTGCCTTGGTGAAAGATGATTTTTTTCTTTTTCAGGCCAGGCTTCTAGCGAATTTTGGCATCCAGCTGATCAAGAAGGGTGGAGTAATATTGGCCTGTAATTGTTCTGCCTTTTTCAAGATAATCTATTAACAGGATCGCTTTCGCATCCCAAAACACGCTGGCAATCACCTTTCCGGCAGATGCGATCGACTTCGCTTTCTTTGGCGCTGAACAACCGGCGTCCACCCACTCCTTCGACTGCTGTTTCGTTTCTAGCGTGTAATGGTGGACCCATGTCTCATCCATAGTAACAAATCGCCGCACAGAATCGCTCGGATCCTTATTGAACCGGGCCAAAGATTGCTGCGAAACCCGTTTTCGCATTTGCTTTTGATTGGTATTCAGCAAATGCGGCACCCATCTTGCGCAGAGTTTTCGCATCCACAACCCTTTGTGTAAGATGTTTCACACCCTTTCGTCCGATATCCCTACAGCGTCAGCTATCTCCTTCACTTTCATTCGCCTATCGTCCAACACAGTATCATGCACTTTTTCGATCGTGTCCGGTGTGATTGCGGTTTTTGGTCGTCCTTCATGTAGGTCATCTTCGAGAGATATGCGACCACGTTTAAATTCAGCTGCCCACTTTTTAAAGGTTGATAGGGAAGGGGCAAAGTCTCCGTAAGCTTTTGTCAACTTCGGATGAATTTCCTGAGGGGTTAATCCGTCCAAAATGAAGAATTTTATGACCGTACGATATTCAAGTTTATCCATCTTAACAAAACACGTATAAGACTTCCGTTTGAAAAAATGGGTGTAAACAAACTACTTGAGATAGCAAGTTGAAACTTGTCATACGAACTAATAACATGTGGACGCAGGCGGAAAGTACAAATTTTTCCAGATTCGAACGCTATCTCTGTGTCAGGCCTAGAACTTTTCACCTTACCCTCGTAGATGTTATGATTCAAACTTATTCAGTTATTGTTTAATATGTATATTTTCCCGTCTTTAAACTTTAAACTTTCATCACTTGCTATGCTAGTTAATCTAACAAAACAACGCAGCACTAACGGAGGGAATGCTCGATTGACTTTCAACAGGTCAAGAATACATGTGGTTTTGAAACGGTCTTGTGTCGTATAACTCAACGATAAAAAAACTACATTTTTATATACAATCCAAAATGAACAATTGTTATACCAATGAAAAGAAGAAGTTTCAAAGTTTTTTTAATACATTATAAATGTTCAATGTGAACACTGTTTGCTGCACAGCAAACATTTACACACGAGAAAGCGGATCTGCTGTCACTGAGATCACGACAGCAGTGATACGGTTCCACATACCAATAAAAAGAGGAAAGCGGGCGGTTATGGTTCCAGAAGCGGCCGGTAGAGTTCGCGCGGCAACAGGCCGTGATTTCGTTCTATTGTCAGTTGTAAGCGAGATAACTACTGTGGAGCATAAGCTTTTCTGCATTCCTGAGTTCGCAAAAAGTGTGTCGCAAATTGTAGAGCAGCGGACATTTCGTACCAAATTCGGTATTGAACCACCAACTAGAAGAAGCATTAGCCGATGGTTTAACCAATTTCGACAGACTGGAAGTGTGTGCAAAGGAAAAAGTACAGGCCAACGGCGTGTATCAGAGGATGGTGCCAGACGGATTGAAGAAAGTTTTGTTGGCAGTCGACGTAAGTCTACCAATACAGCTAGTAGAGAACTTGGAATACCCTAACCAGCTGCATGGAAAGTTTTGAGACGGCGTTTGCTGTACACGCCCTACCGATTTCAACTTCTGCAGGCTCTCAACGCTAATGACAAATAGAAGCGTCTCGAATGTTGTGGTTATGTGCTACAAATAATGGATGATGACGCGCTTCTACGGCGCATAATTTTTAGCGATGAAGCGACTTTCCACCTTAGTGGAAAAGTCAACAGACACACATAGATGCGTTTCGAATTTTGTGGTTATGTGTTACAAATGGTAAGGTGTTACGGTCGTAATTTTCATAACGACATTTGCATTTAGCAGTGTACTTCAAAAGTATATTCTTTCCAAATTAGATTGTATGAATTCGAATAGTGATAGCACGCCGTGTTATCAGGTACCGGTTCCCGGACTAGCTTTGATGGTCTCAACACAATACTCTTGATTACACTCTTGATTCGAATCGAGCAATTTTAATTACGCCGTTGGAACGTTGTATTTCCTCCTTTATTGAAAGGGTTTTGGCGGATTAATTGAAGGAAATTATTCGTTGTGATTTGAAATAATTTTCTTATTTCCTTATTGGGATTTCGGCGATTCGTAAGTATCGAAGAATTTTTCAAATAGATAACTTTTATGCTATTGTAGATCTAAAGTGAATCCTCGACCGTTGTATTTGGTGACCACTTGTACATTTTTTGTTTGTTGTTTTGTACTGGACCCGGAATTGACCGGTAAGAAGTCGTGAATATATTAATGGAAGTTATAGGTTATAAATTTTAGGGTTCCAAGTTCCAAGTGCCAAGTTCCAAGTTCTAAGTCTTCAAATCCCAGTTTGCAGTTTTCAGTCTCGACCTGCAGTTTTCAGTTTAGCCCCAATAATAGCTCCAGTCGTTATTTTGCCGTCGCAACCCTCAGTTGGCTTATGCTAAGATCAGCTTACAACGACTAGTGCAGCTGTGGGTGAGTCGTTCCACATTTAATTTTTCTACTGCAACCGTCTGGTTGATATTGCTTGTTGAAGATTTTTTTTTCTTTTTGTTTTCATTTAATAACACTTTACTGAAGACTGTTTTGTTTACACATTTATTATAGGGTGGGTTCAGATCTACTAATTTGTAATTTTACATTATTCACAATTTTAACACGTGTGTGAAGTTTAGCCAATGCACCGATCATTATAGGCAGAATTATAGTCTATACCAATGCCCTCAGCGTTCAAGGGTCAATCTACGAGGATCCTGGTATACCACCCTTAACATTGTTTAATAGTCATTCCGTTCTGCCATCTTGGCGCAGATTTGTTTCAATAGGTTGGCTGAATTGCGTTAAATATAATAGTAAAAGTAGCAGTAAGAGTTATACAATCAGGTTATTTGCTGTTTGTTTATTGGAAATTACACCATAACAAGTGGGTGGGTAATTGGAGCCTTTTTATATGTTTACTGTTGTTATAAATATACTATATGTTTGTAGTAAAGTGTCAATACTGTATGTAAAAGATAGTTTTGTATTACTCGAGTGTGAGGTGTGAGGAGAATTTTTGCTGATTTGGGTGTTACAGGTAAGCGTGAGGATTTCCTATTTCAGTCCCGTCGGAGTACAGCTGTTATAGATTTAGGTGGCGCTCATTTGGCTGGTTGTTTATGGTCTACCCCACCCCGGCCTCAGTACTGGGTTGGTCCAGGGCATATAGAAGCTGTTGACTCCGACTACCCGGAAAGGTATTATTGGGTCGTTCCTCTTTTGTGATTAGTATTGAACTATATCGAGTACGTCCCTGTGTTGTGTTGTTTTGTAGCGTCACATTTTTGGCGCCCAACGTGGGGCCTTGTTTTGTTTCTGATTTATATCGCTGGTTGCTAATCAGAACATTTGTTTTGAATTGAAGTGTTGAATTTTGTTAATCGATATGGACGTAAATCGACTATTATCTGATGAAATTTCGTATGAATTGAGAATACGCGGTCTTTGTTTAACCAAAGCCAATGTAGAAGATAAACGTAAATTATTAAGAGACTTACTACAAGTAAGTGTCACGTGTGAATTAGTGCCTAATGAAAATTTAAATATTATACCTGGTACAGAGCTTGCTATTTGTTTAGCCAAGCTTAATAATCTAGATAATGACTTAAACAATTTTAATTATTCTAACCATTCTAATGAATCAAAACGCATATCTACGCGACTTTCACATATTGATAACCGGTTGCAACGAATTACTTCTTCTAATGAAGATGAAATAATTCGGAAAAATGAACTTACAAACAAATGCTTAAGTCTAATAAACTTTTAACTGAAATTCAGAATAAAGCCGCTATTGTTAGACAAGTGTCAACAATTTCAGATCAAGGCGAAATGTCGTTAATGGACTTAGACATCCCGCATACTTCGGGTCATGTTTTAGATCAACCCAATTTATTATTGCCTGAAGTAACGCACAATAATAACATAAATTTAAATGACGATAACCCGTTTATTGAAACAGAACGGATTTCTCACTCTAGTCCGGTACGGAGAAACTTTTCGGATGTAAATAAGAATTGCCTTCCATTGTACAAATGGAATTGCACTTTTGACGGCTCTACTAGTGTGAACGATTTTCTACAGCGCGTGGAAGAACTATGCGACTCGCGCGGTGTATCAAAACACCATGTTTTCAATTCGGTAATCGAATTGCTTCAAGGGCAAGCACTTATATGGTATAGGGCGAATAAACATACCATTAATTCATGGCAAGACTTAGAAACTAGATTACGTCAAGCTTTTCTACCTTATGATTATGAATTCATCCTGCAAGAAGAAATTCAATCACGGACGCAAGGCCCCGATGAAAGAATTGTTATATTTATTTCGGTGATGGAAAATATGTTTAGTCGTTTGCGTCACCCTCCTCCCGAAAATAGTAGAATCCAATTAATTAAACGTAATTTGTTGCCGCAGATTCAAGCGCAATTGGCATTGCACCCCATAAAGACAATGGCGGAGTTATCACAGTTAGGGCAAACTCTTGAGGAAACCCACTTGAGGGCAAGGCAATACCGCCCACCCCCGTCAAATTCACAAGGTTTACTTGAACCTGATTTAGCTTACCATAAATCGAAACACAAAGCTGTTTTGTGTCAAATCGAGGACAGTAGTCCCGACTATGCTTTTGTTAATACTAACGTGAACAATACCAATCCATTTTTAAATTATGAGTTTTCCGAGACACCAATTCAACCGGTGAACCAGATCCAACCGAACTTGTGTGCCATTAAGTGTTGGAATTGCGACAAAGAAGGGCACCCATTCCGATTATGCCTTCAACCAAGAAAGTTACGCTGCTTTAAATGCGGCACTGCCAACTATACCGTACGAAATTGTCCCCAGTGTTCGGGAAACGGACAATTGGGCCGCCGATAGATCGGTCTGCGCGCTCTGTGTCAACCCCGAATCCGATCGACCTGTCTAAGAAAAATAACCCCAACAACGATCTTAACCCTACTATTAAAGCCACCCTTAATTTTGTTTTGGCGAATGTTATAGACGACGAACGTCCTTATCTCGAAGTGGACATCTATGGAATATCCATGCTCGGTTTGCTTGATAGTGGAGCCTCCCACACAATATTAGGCCAAGCTGGTTACGACAAGCTCCGTAAATTAAATATAAAACTTCAAACTAGTAACATTCAAGCATGCCGCGTTGCTAATGGTCAAATGTGTAACATTAGTGGCACTTATAATTTACCAATTAAATTACAAAATAAAGTTGTCTGCATAAAAGTTCTGGTGATTCCTTCCGTACCAGATCCGTTGATTCTTGGTACCGATTTTTGGTTTAGTATGGGTGTTGTACCTGACTTACGCCACGGTCTATGGCAGTTTTCTTCAGTAACACCAAACCTATTTAGTATACAATCGGATGATAAACTTAACCCAGAACATACAGCCCTACTAAATTCGACGATTGAACAATTATTTAAAGATATGCCCGACGCACTAGGTTGCACTCACTTGGTAGAACATGTGATAAGAACAAGTGCTGAACCAATAAAGCAAAGGTTTTACCCTTTGTCTCCAACCCTTAAAAAAAATTGTCAATTCCCAGTTGGACATCATGTTAGAACAAGGTGTTGTTAGTCCATCTTCAAGTCCTTGGTCGTCACCGGTGGTCATGGCGAGAAAGAAGGATGGCAGCTATCGGTTTTGTGTTGATTACCGGAAGGTAAATAAGGTCACCGAACGCGACGCCTACCCCCCTGCCTTTAGTTTCAGCGACCCTCGATAAACTTCGCGACGCCAAGTACCTTACTTCGATTGATATTAAAAGCGCCTACTGGCAAGTGCCGGTAGCTAAACCGTCCCGCCCAATTACTGCTTTTAGCGTTCCCGATAGAGGTCTCTTCGAGTTCAACCGAATGCCTTTCGGTTTACATAATAGTTCCGCTACGTGGCAGAGACTTATTGACCGCGTTATCGGTCTTGACCTCGATTCCTACGTATACGTCTATCTTGATGATTTGGTTATTGCTACTAACGACTTCAATAAACATTTAGAAGTAACCAAAGAAATTTTCCGTCGGTTGAAATCGGCTGGTTTAACTGTAGCTCGACAGAAATGTCACTTTGTAGACCCGAAATCAAATATCTAGGCTACGTCGTTGATAAGGAAGGGTTGTACGTTGATCCCGAAAAGGTTTCGGCCATTTTGGATCTTCCTCAACCTAGCAACGTTCTTGAAGTCCGCCGCTTTTTGGGTTTATGCGGTTGGTATCGCCGTTTTCTTCCAAACTTCTCTACGGTAGTAGCCCTATAAATAAATTAATGCGAAAGGGCCATAAATTTTATGGACCGATGAATGCGAGTCCGCTTTTACTGAAATTAAAAATTTCCTAGTATCAGCTCCCATTATGAGTTGTCCCGACTTTGAATTACCATTTACTATCCAAACAGATGCCAGTGATTATGACTTGGGCGCTGTTTTATCCCAAATTCACCCCGATGGCGAAAAGGTGATAAGTTATATTAGCAGATCTCTGAGTCCTAGCGAGCGGAAATTTACCGCCACTGAGAAAGAGTGTCTTGCGGTAGTGTGGGCTATCGGCAAGTTCAGATCTTATGTTGAAGGTTCCCACTTCACGATTGTTACGGACCACTTTGCTTTACTTTGGCTAGATAATTTAAAAGACCCTGCTGGTCGTTTAGCGCGTTGGAGTGTCCGTTTACAACAATTCAGTTTTGATATTGTCCACCGTCGTGGCAAAGACAACGTTGTCCCCGACGCTTTATCTCGTTTTGTGCCTGTTATTAACCAGATCGGACCCCCTAGTAACCCGGAACCACATTTTAAAAATATAAAAGATCGTTGGTTTCACAAAATGTGTGATCAGATTTCGAAACTTCCCCTTAGATTTCCCTTATGGCGATTTGATGGGTCAAATTTATTCAAAAAGTGTAAGTCCCCATACCCTGATTTAGAATCGGCTGCTTCTGAGTGGAAGATCGTAGTCCCCAAGTCCCATAGATTGGAGATTGTGCGTAATAATCATGATGAGCCTACATCAGGCCACTTAGGTGTTTTTAAAACCTACCATCGAATTAGTTCTAGGTACTTTTGGCCGAAAGCCAAAAGTGATGTTGCAAAATATGTGCGTAACTGTCATACTTGCATTGCTTGCAAGGTTGAACAAAAACCACCTGCTGGATACCTTTTGGGCCGCCCAGATATCTCAAGACCTTGGGAACTTATTTTTGTTGACATTGTTGGACCGTTTCCAAGATCCACTTCCGGATACAAGTATGTGTTGAGTGTAAAGGATTATTTCAGTAAGTTTTGTATTTTTCTCCCCATGAGAGAGGTTACTTCATTCAAGCTTGTTGAATTATTAGAGGACCATGTGTTTTGTTTATTCGGTGTCCCCCGTACCATAATTTGTGATAACGGCAATCAATTTCAGGGACGTCAGTTTAAATCTCTGATGGATGCCTATCGTGTTAAGGTCAGCCATACGGCAAATTATCATCCCCAGCCGAATGCTGCCGAACGACAGCACCGTTCTCTGAAGACTATATTGGCTTCTTTTGTTAAAGACAATCAACGTACATGGGCTTCGTTGCTTCAGAAAGCCGCATGCGCAGTTCGTACGTCGAGACATGAGGCTACTGGTCTCACGCCGTACTTCGTGAACTTTGGTCGTGAAATGCATCATAGGGGTGACAGTCACGATTTACCCAAAGTCCCCGTGAGTGATGACATTAGGCAAGATCCTGTGCTTCCTGTGGATCGACCTCCAATTTTTGAAAAGGTTTTTAAAGATATTCGTGCTCGTTTAGACAGAGCTTTTGTACGTAGTAAAAAGGTGTACGACCTACGTCGCCGCCCCGATAGTTATGTTGTGGGCCAAAAAGTGTGGCACAAAAATTTTGTACGCTCGGATGCCGCGGTTTATTTTACAAATAAGCTTGCACCCAAGTACGTAGGACCCTTTACTATATCTAAATGCGTTTCTCCGTGGACTTATCAGTTGGAGACTGATGATGGTCGTAGTGTTGGACTGTGGCACGCCAAGGATCTCCGTCCTGATCCTTGACTAAGTTTTGTTGTCTGTTGTTTAGTTATTTTGTTCTGTTCCGCTCATTGATTTTGGATTTCAGTATTTGGGATACGTTGCGCACTTTGGTGCCCTTCAGTAGTTTTGTCGGTTTTCGTTCCCTTTTACTGTACTTTGAGTAACTCTTGTCGTCAAAGGTTACTTGAAGGCGAAGAAACTTCGGATTTGGTGTCTTTGTTATGGTTATGCGTGGGTTCGAACCCCAGCGCTAGCTTTTTTTTTTTTTTTCTTTTTTTTTCGGGTAAGAAGGGAGTTGTTACGGTCGTAATTTTCATAACGACATTTGCATTTAGCAGTGTACTTCAAAAGTATATTCTTTCCAAATTAGATTGTATGAATTCGAATAGTGATAGCACGCCGTGTTATCAGGTACCGGTTCCCGGACTAGCTTTGATGGTCTCAACACAATACTCTTGATTACACTCTTGATTCGAATCGAGCAATTTTAATTACGCCGTTGGAACGTTGTATTTCCTCCTTTATTGAAAGGGTTTTGGCGGATTAATTGAAGGAAATTATTCGTTGTGATTTGAAATAATTTTCTTATTTCCTTATTGGGATTTCGGCGATTCGTAAGTATCGAAGAATTTTTCAAATAGATAACTTTTATGCTATTGTAGATCTAAAGCGAATCCTCGACCGTTGTATTTGGTGACCACTTGTACATTTTTCGTTTGTTGTTTTGTACTGGACCCGGAATTGACCGGTAAGAAGTCGTGAATATATTAATGGAAGTTATAGGTTATATATTTTAGGGTTCCAAGTTCCAAGTGCCAAGTTCCAAGTTCTAAGTCTTCAAATCCCAGTTTGCAGTTTTCAGTCTCGACCTGCAGTTTTCAGTTTAGCCCCAATAATAGCTCCAGTCGTTATTTTGCCGTCGCAACCCTCAGTTGGCTTATACTAAGATCAGCTTACAACGACTAGTGCAGCTGTGGGTGAGTCGTTCCACATTTAATTTTTCTACTGCAACCGTCTGGTTGATATTGCTTGTTGAAGATTTTTTTTTTCTTTTTGTTTTCATTTAATAACACTTTACTGAAGACTGTTTTGTTTACACATTTATTATAGGGTGGGTTCAGATCTACTAATTTGTAATTTTACATTATTCACAATTTTAACACGTGTGTGAAGTTTAGCCAATGCACCGATCATTATAGGCAGAATTATAGTCTATACCAATGCCCTCAGCGTTCAAGGGTCAATCTACGAGGATCCTGGTATACCACCCTTAACATTGTTTAATAGTCATTCCGTTCTGCCATCTTGGCGCAGATTTGTTTCAATAGGTTGGTTGAATTGCGTTAAATATAATAGTAAAAGTAGCAGTAAGAGTTATACAATCAGGTTATTTGCTGTTTGTTTATTGGAAATTACACCATAACAAGTGGGTGGGTAATTGGAGCCTTTTTATATGTTTACTGTTGTTATAAATATACTATATGTTTGTAGTAAAGTGTCAATACTGTATGTAAAAGATAGTTTTGTATTACTCGAGTGTGAGGTGTGAGGAGAATTTTTGCTGATTTGGGTGTTACAGGTAAGCGTGAGGATTTCCTATTTCAGTCCCGTCGGAGTACAGCTGTTATAGATTTAGGTGGCGCTCATTTGGCTGGTTGTTTATGGTCTACCCCACCCCGGCCTCAGTACTGGGTTGGTCCAGGGCATATGGAAGCTGTTGACTCCGACTACCCGGAAAGGTATTATTGGGTCGTTCCTCTTTTGTGATTAGTATTGAACTATATCGAGTATGTCCCTGTGTTGTGTTGTTTTGTAGCGTCACAAAGGATGACGCGTTTCTACGGTGTATAATTTTTAGCGATGAAGCGACTTTCCACCTTAGCGGAAAAGTCAACACACAATGTTCGCATATGGGGTTTGCAAAATTTACATTCAACATTGCAACACGAAAGTGACTCACCGAAGATAAACGTGTTCTGTGCCTTTATTGACCTTTTTTCTTTGTGGAAATAACTGTAACTGGAATAACGTACCCGCTGCCTTGCATTCAGTAACAGCAGATACGCGTAAATGTTTGCCGTGCAGCAAACGGTGGACACATTGAACATTTATAATGTATTTAAGAAACTTTGAAGCTTCTTTTTTTTATTGGTATAACGATTGTTCATTTTGGATTTGTACTTTAATAAATACGAATTTTTAAAAATGGGTCCATCATTTAGAATAACCCTGTACTTTCAGGTTCGCGTGGTTTATGTGAACAGTCGAAGACAATACAGTTATTAAAGTTTGAGTAGTGTACCGAGACAGTTCAATAACAACAAGTGCCGTAGCAGCATTGCAAGTAACCACCTACAATTGAATGAATTATTATACGCCTTTCAAGTCAGTACTCCAACTTGTGATTATAAAATTAATTTGTCATTTAAATTATTTATAATTATCTGTTAGTAGCTGGTCCTTAGAGTAAAACATCATACGTCCTATTTTTAGCATTTATACGGAGCTGACTTTGTCGCATGTTTCCTTATTCTTATCAGACACCAAACAACAGAAAAAAGGACGCATTTCCAATTACATACGCTAAACTTGTCCTTCGAGCCGGATCGAACCACTCTTAGGAGATTTTTCGACTTGTTTTGAAAAGCTATGACATAAAACTCTAATTTTCGTTTCATTTCTGCAGTGTTTTTAATGCAGTATTATATAAATTCCACTTATGGTGTTTAATTCAACCATTAGAGTGTAGGATGAATAGCTTGGTAATTAATATAGGTATTTTTAATTTTGCTGCTCCTCACGTTTGCAACAAACAGAATACTTAAAATTTAATTGCTTACAGCCTTTCGAATACATATTCCGTTCCTTGATTGTACTCAATAAATCGTGCATACCTACTTTACAATCAACCGATATTCGAATATCCAGCACTGTCAATCACGTTTATGGATTGTTTCAAGAAATTCATATTTCTTAAAAACAGATTAAGAATTTTGCGTGTTACGGACATTGACGTAACCTATACAAAGAAACAAAAAAAAGAGATAGAAAGGAGTATGACCGGGCTCGATTGGCGAGTGGGCTGGGTTTTATACATACAACAAAAAATTAAAGGAGACCTGAAATAAATAAAGAGAAATTTACACTTACGCATTCATACTCAACACAAAATATACCAAAAAAAGAAACCTGTAGCTTAAAAAAATATGTACAATAGCACATGAGTACCCAAACAAAAATTAGCAATCTCTACGTAAAAGTTACTAATATATATACACAATGAACAGAAAACAGTTTTGAAATAGCGAACTGTCGTTTTTAGGTATCTCCTCTTAAGTTATTCAGCAACCAACAAAAAAAAACCCTAACGCAACCGTAAAAACCACAGCTCTAAATGGTTATAACTATAAAATCAGTTATGCCACATTGGCAGTACAATGTCCTAATCTAATGAAAATTTAGAACACAAAAAACCCACAGTAAACCAACAGTTATAAATTACGATTATATACAAATTCCCCAAAACGAAATTAATATCTATAAATTACGAGTACATACAAATTCCCCAAAAAACGAATTAAATAACTATTATCCCAATCTAACTAATGATCAACTCCATCACACGCATAAAGATCATCTTTCTACCATTATTAAACTTAGTCCACCAATAAAGCGGAGCGGTACTGGTTTGACCCGTCTCGAGAGCCCATAGAAATAAAATATGGAACAACCACTCACCCTCATAATTGTTGCCGTCTTTAATAACGGACCAGAGGAGAGGTATGCGTGATCCCGCCTTGGGGTGGTTCTCGCATCAGAACAAGGGACGACCATTCATTACAGCTTTAAAGCCGCCGGAAGAAAGCACGCAATAATGCGTGCCAGAAATTCGCCTCAACCAAAACGGAAACAACCAAACATTGTACACGTGTTTACTTGTGCAGATTACAAAGCAAAAAGAATATTAATTTTGTTTAACTAAGAACCAAAGCTCACAGTAATATCGTTGTTATGGCTTCAAAACTGGAAAACCCGAGTTTATTGCAATAATTTTGACGAATTTTTTCAAAAAGGAAAACACACCAGCATTAATTATTGGATACCTGGAAAGACTTTCTCGCCTATCTAATTGTGGCGTAAATTCTACGTTAAGGAATTCTTAGAAAGGATATTTATTTTTATAATGAGCAGAAAGATTTATCAAATAAAATATATAGGATATTTATTATTAATTGCAATACAATTTTAAACACGCCAAAGGGATTTGAGTTAAAAATTATTGTACACGAACTAACCAATTATTTCCGAAAATGAACGTAACATGCGTTAAAATTAAAAGCCTTACCTACAGAATTATTTGCCATATCCTTTAATTCTTAGCAAACCACAAATAAATTTTATTTCAAAATGAGCACAAAGGGCGAGCAGATATTGCACATTTGCATTTGCTGAAATCACGCTTACACACAAGATTTGAACTTTCAGAATCGGTCTACAATGGAACGTCGTTCTTACCTATGTTTGAAATTAAATGCAAATTTATTAATGAGATATTACTGGTTCCTTCGGCTTTTAAAACTCAAAAGGAGGCATACGAAGTTGCAGAAGACTGTAGACTTTCAATATTTTTTTATTTTACCAAAATACGAACCCCTAAGGGAACAATGGGAAACCAGCAATAATGCTATTTCTCCACTTTGGCCTTTAAATGGAATGCAAGCAAACTCAAATATTCGGATACAGCCGGTTACGTTGATTACATTGGGTGTCAATTATAAAACTTGGCAACGTTACATTGATCTATTCAATGCATTAGTATATACCAATTCATCTTTGTTCGACATCGAACGCCATAATAACTTAATTAGTTAATTCACTAGAGAACCGCCAAATTGTATAAAATTTATCCTGTTATAAGCGGGGGGGATACCGGGTCGCATATGACGCACTAATTGAGCGCTATGCCAATATTTGCCGCCACGGCACATTGGCATACCGCAAGAATCTATTCATCTGTACAATAGCAAAACTCTAAAGAATGGCACAAAATGTTAGATAACTTTTCGAAATATCTAACTATCCCAAATACCCTAAATTTTAATACTTCTTGGAATTTTATGTTGGTAGATCCTTTGTTACAAAAAATAGATCCTTCTTCTTCGCGAAAACGTTTTTAGTTTAAAAACAACTAATAAAATTCCGACGTTAGATAGCTATAAGAGTTTCTTATCTAAACAATATGCAGCATATGAAACTATTGCTAGTATATCAATTAATGTGCCCCTTGCGGGTAGGCAAAAACAATTCAACCCGCAACAAGAGTACATCAAAATTTTCAAGCAATTCAAGGTGCACACATCAAGGTATCATCTTCCATTTCTTCTGTTAATAAAACTAGTACACCTGTGGCACTAAAGGAGCCTGAAAACTGTCTTGTTCGTCAACAAAGTCATTGCATTTTTAGATGCAATTCACGTTTATGACGATTTTTGACCGTCACAGAACGACTAAAAACGCAAATTTGTTCAAAAAAGCCTAGATTGTAAATGTATTTCTTCTTATAAGAACTGTAATCAGCGCCATCACACGTAATTACACTTCACACTAAATCTGACTCACGGTCAAATAATTCAATGTAAAATATAGTTGCATACCATAATTCAACTGAGGAGCACGCCTATATAGCTACCAATGCTCTTTCATTCCTTTCTAACTCTGAGAATGATACTACAGAGCTACTATTCACTGCGGTTGTGGAAATAAAAGAATCCTTTGACAATTTTTATCCAATAAGCACCCTACTGGATACAGGAACAAGCCAGTTTTCTGCCTGACAATTGCGTATTCACTTTCTCTTCCTTGTCTCTCATCTCAAGTACCAATATTTGGCCCCGCGTAAACAGACTTTTATTCAAACCATGATGCGACTCATGTTATGACTTAATTGTAGCAGTTGTTACGTTCGCCTTCCAACGGTAAAATTAAAAAGTACCTTTTTTGTGTTTTATTATTCGTTAACGTAGATTCTTCTTCAATCTTCACGTTATCAAATGTGATTAGAAACCCGAAACACGCTTCATCAAATAATATGATACATTATTTTAACGAATCTTTTGGTCGTAGCAGTATAAGAATTAATTGTATGCTACGACAATGTGTAGCAAGCCAGCGGACAACGAAAACAAGGTACCGACTATTTAAATTATAGAGTAAACTTTTCAAATTCGTAGCAAATGAATTTAAATGAAATTATTGACAAGCGTGCTTATTGTAGGAAGGCAAAATATACAGGATCGTGAAGCAATATACGGAGTAATTGCTTCAATCTTCCAACACCATCCTGTATCTTCTGCCTTCCTATAATAAGCATACTTATCAATAATTCTCATCCGGTTCGAAGAACCAAAATACCGGACAAAACCAAAAGTGAAAAGGACCACAGGGAAAGATGGGTAGGTAGTTGCAATGAGTGAGTGCAACGATAGAACGGCGTCAACACTGTCAAAGTCATCAAAAGACGGATACTTTTTCAGCAAAGAAACAAAACTGTCTTCTATCGCAAAAGACGATTGGTTTCCTGCAGTAAACCAAAAGTAACAAAAAGAAATGAGGAAGAAAACCAACAGTAATTGCCAAAAGTGTCAAGCCTCAAAGTATGCCAGGGAACGACAAGAATGCTGGATAGAAAAAAATTTAAATACTTCAAACTGGGGGTACCCAAGAATCGTATCAAACGAAAACCGAAGAAAAGAACTGTTAACTAAGCCTAAAGTCGACTAAGTTGTGATTTCCGAAGAAAAGAAAAATGGGCTAGAAGCATATACCACAGGAAGTGGATTGAAAATTTTTATTAAGTCAGCACGAAAACCGACAGAAAGTAACACCAGCCACAGGAAAAAGGAGAGGAATGTGGAACGAAAGGAACGAGGAAAAAACAGAAAAACCCTAAGAATCGCACAAAAGAAAACATAACGAATCCCAGTGTAGTTATGTATGAGTATGTGTGCGCGTGCGTGTGTGTGTATATGTTTGTGTGTTGATGTATGAGTATGTAAGTGTGTGTGTGTGTGTGTATGTGTGTGTGTGTGTAGCAAATGTGTGTGTGTATGTGTTGAACCGCTTTAGTCGCCGCTTACAACAGGCAGGTCGTGCCATAGGACTGTTTTATTCCCGGACACACACTGGTGGAAGAAAAAGAAGGAAAACCCAGCCAAACACGGAAGTAAATAAGGAAATCTTAAAGTCCAGAAATCAATTCCTAAAGAGAGCAAAATCAGCTTAAGAATCCGAGGGCGCAAGGACTATGTATTGAGCTTAAAACGTTTGCGCCGCCAGCAAGAAAACAAAACGAGGTCAAGAACATAAGGATTTTGCCGACACACATCTTCAGGTTTGGAATCAGCATAGACTATTGTCTGCCTCTTTTGAGCAGTTTTTTGCAAAATAGGAACAGCAGAGGGTGTAGTAGTTGTAGCACGCGGTTGAGGGAAAAAGAATCTACGTAAACGAATATTAAAAGAAAAAAAAGAAACTTTTTAATTTTACCGTTGGAAAGTGAACGTAACACAATATTAATTTTTTAAATGATATGAACGTAAATTCTTACACATTTCAGGCCCCAAAGCGTTTGGCATCAGTTTAACAGTTATAATTATTTAAAGAACGGGTTTTGTGTTCTTGCTTCTAAGGAGAAGATAAAACAGCAATTCAAAATAATGGATGGAGTTAAAAACTTTCGCATACGAGATGGAACTATAAAAACCCGATGTGCCGGCGGCTGGTTTGACTATTATCCCGAGGGAGGTCATGAATAGGGCAGAGTTGAAATATTCTTTGTAAAACGGGGAACAAAATAAAGTGTTGTTGAACGCCACTGTATCTAGTAAGTATTAAAAAGATGTGATTTTAGGGTAGATATAGAAACCCTATCGAAATAGATCATTTTAAAAATCTTTAATTTACCCTTTTTAGAAAATTGTACATATTAAAATCAGAAGGTATTTATTATATAACAAATAATTGTTTTCCAATAATAATTATAAAAAGAAATAAATAATTTAACATACGTTAGTCATATCAAAAATTATAAGTCAAACAAAATTTGGTTTCTTAGTATCTAGATGAGCATCAGATCTGATAATTACGTACAAATTTAATCAAAAACTGTAATTCAAGTAGTCTTAAAATAGTTATTATTGAAAGTTTTATATATTCTAAATTTCGAGCAAATATTACTTGCAAGAAAATATACATTCTAAGTAAAAAATACTGTATAATCAATGGAGGTTAGAATTTCAACTCAGTTGGGTGCCGTGTTTTACTGACTGGAACGAATGAGGTTTTCGCGATTCGAAACTTAGCCGTTGTGGAAAAGGAGGTTGTAGAATAAAAAATCCTTTTGGGTACATGCAAAAATCACTTACCCTTAACCACTGGCCGCTGACTGCTACCCTTAGATTGGCTAGGCACGGGTTCCAGCTAAATGCTTACAGTGACGGATGTCGTAGTACGTGATAGATGAGCTCAAGGATGATTAATGATGTTTGGATTGACGGCGCATGTGGGCTGATACGTATTTCTTGGTACTACATCATTTTGTTGCTTTTTCATCATACTTTCAAATATTTGTTTCAACGTACGTAACACCAAATTACGTAGCACTTGGAAACAATTTACGACATCGCATTTAGTCAATTTTAATTGGCGCATTTCAGTTCCTATAGACATGCTCTTATAGACGCCTTGCAATAATTTTAATTAAAATGAAATGCTTGCAAACTGTAATTCTTATAGAACGCGTATAAATAAATCTTTTATAATGATCCCTCCTCTAGTACTTTTTTGGTAGAAAGCAATCGATGAGGAGCGTTTAAGGAAACATATTTTTTTACTCACGGAATATAACCTATTCGTATTTACAGTTACAATTAAGTTAGGTTATATGTAACTAACCGCTAAATCACGGGGTTTCTGCAACGAAATACATTATACTGAGCATTTTTTAAATATAGGGTTCTGTCACAAGTAGCGTACTCTGAAAATGAGTATTTACAAAACTTTATTTATTTTTCTCAGGTTCGGAGTATTGTATGTTCACAGAATGGTGATATAAATGAGCTTTTAAATCATACCTAAAACAAGATTCAGGTGTAAAGGTGTATTTTCAACCGACAATATCTACGCCGAAATATCGATGAATGCCTTCCTTAAATTTTGTTTAAAATATCTAACGGTCTTGAAAGGATGCATAATCTTGCGTCACAATACAGGACAATAATTTTACAAGCAACCATATCCTTCTTCCCAAAAATACGCGTTAAAATTAAGCTGTCCAGTATCTAATAACTTAAAATTGTAAAGAAATTAAGTTAATTGTATCCAGTCTGACCATGGAAATTAAAATAATGTTTTCGAAAACTTTTCACTCTTTCATATCGTTCAAAATGCGTGATCCAACCAGCGTCATCAATAACAAAACAATATTAATGAAAACAACTCAATATTGTGTTATAAGGATCATCAACTTGCGTGGTGAAAATATTACTCTCAAGTGTTCAAAGCAACATAGGTTGATACGCTTGGCACCACTGCCACGGTCCACGTTTCACAATATTGCACAATTGTATATTATTACAACATAATTACGCTGCAAATTGTATCAAATACCAAACACGTTTACAATGATACAATTCTTAATTTAAAATTTAAATAAAGCAATGTACTTACCTAAAACGCGCCTTGCAGTTAAATCTCAGGGCCCTCGTTGTTGATTGGGTGTGGGTTGCGTCATGCCATTGTTGAATCCAAATTTACATCTCTCCACTTTCGTCGGTCGTAGCGGTACGATAGGATACAGGTAGAGGTAACGACAAAAGGTAGAGAGAAGATAGAGGAACCTACATCCTAAAAAGAGAAAAGACAAAAAACACGACACAGGTAGACGTTACCCGCTTTGAAGTCCCGTGACTAATGATGATGTCGTGTCGCAAACCGCGCACTTGCGCCATTCACTCCGCGCCTGCGCATTCCTTTGCGCAAACGCCACTGTCCGAAATGTCGGAAGTTTAACAAGTTTATTTTAAAATATTGGCGCAAATTTACTCACATATTTAACAATGTACATTTTCAAATTTAGAATGTAACAAGGTAGATTGCTTAAAAAATGTGTTTTTATTTTAATATAGCTCTGATATTAATGTGAGAAAATATAAAGCATAAAATCAAAAATGTAGTTTCTCAAAAATAAGTGAAAAGTTATGTGGAAACACTTAAATCTTCATTTTACTAGTACCACAAATGCACAGCCTTTTCTGATATTTAACTAATCCTGTAACTATTAATTTCCTAGATCTCCATTTAGAACAATCTTGTTTAGGATGCAATGAGTATTAGTTAAGATTAGATTCCAAAAAAGGTAATTGTTTGTAAAAGTTATAGAAATTTAAAACTGTTCAAGTTATATTAAGATAAACCAAACAACATAAAAATCAAAAAGATTGTAGAAATACTATAAATAGCAAGATGGCGTACATTAGAAAAATCAGTTCTTTGAAGAAGTAAAATCAGAGAATGTGCACAGTAAAAGATATATAGCTAGAAAAGAATGAACAATGTAGGAAACCTTAGGTTTAGTACAAGAAAAAGAGAAATATACACGGGTTGCAATGAAAAATCTAGACAAAGATAGAGAGAATGTAGGAATAATTCAAACAATGTAGGCGAGTCTAAAAGCAATAGATGTAGAGTAATCTTAAGGCAATGGAACCACCACTAAATAATTGCAAATTTTACATGTCTCATAAATAACTAGAAACATTTGGAAGAGAGAGGGTAATATCAAACGTACAATAGAAAACTAAACAGTAATAAAATAGTAGAAGTAAAGCATACTACACCTAGGTAGGTAAGATATACAAAAACTCTTAATTTTTATTAACACGATTCAGCCAATATAGAAGTTTTAAATGAGACAGAAAACAGGAAGCTGAATCAAAATATCACGAGAGGTATAAAAAGTCGTAAAAATGAATCAACTGCCAGCAGAGTTAATTAGATTAGGGGGGAGGGGGGGCACAAAGTACATTATATAGGTCGACATACAAAATATACAAAGGAGATTTGAAAATATACTAGTGATGTTTAAAAAAAAGGACAAAAGGAATGAAAACATTCTAGGGCCCAGTGTTAAAAAATATTAACGAAAATAATATACCGCAAGGTACTGGAAAAATAGAGAGAATATTACCAAAGACCAGTTCGAATTTAAAAGAGCAATACTTTTGAGGAGAAGCAACCCTACCAAGTTTAATATAAAAGTAAGGAATACAAGTAGTAGAATTTTTAAGGAAGTTGGAATAGATTATAAGGACCTTATTTTGGAAACCAATGATTGTGATAACAATAGATTACAAGGTAACAGAATTCAAAATCGGTAATGGTTGTACGTAAGGTATGTGTTAAATCACCAATTTTATTTACCTTGCAAATGGTGCAAATAATAAATAACAAGTTGAAAATGCAAGGCATTGTCGCAACGAACTTCCAAATGTAGACTTACTTTAAAACAATTTAAAGAAATTAAAATTATTATGTTGTAATAATTATAAGTATTCAGATAAAATACAAAAATTTATAAACAACAAAAGAGACATTTTAATATATTTTATTTTATTGAATAAATATTTTAAAAGCTGTATATGTGTGTGTGTATGTATGTATGTATGTATGTATGTGTGTTTGTGTGTGTGTGTGTAAATAAGGGGGCATCATATTTCGATTCAGTTTTTTCAGAGGATTCTAAATATGTATCGCACATTAATTTTGGACCTATTTGAAATTTTTGATAAAAATTAATTCCCCGGGGGGGTCGGGTATCCGTGGTCAGATTTTGTGGGGGGTACCATATTTCGACTCAGCTATGTTAGGGGAGTCCAAATATGTATCGCACATTAATTTTGGACCTATTTGAAATTTTAATTTTCCCGACGGAATATCGCGGGGGCACGGCGTCCCCGTGGCCCGATTTCAACTGACATCAAAACTTAAGCTCAGGACACCGAGCTGAATCGATTGATGTATCACACATTGATGTCCGACCATTAGAAAGGCCTCGGACGGACAGACGGACAGACAGACGGACGACAAATCGATTTCATAAACGAACGAAGTTCGTTGAAAATTTAAAAAAATACAAATGAGATGAGTTTCACAAGTGACGGAACAAAAACTCTTATTCTGAAGTACGTGGACGATATAATTTGCTACGTTATGCAGCGGTACGGGTCAGATAGAAAAGAAAGGAAATTTAAAGTGCGGACCCGCACGAAACACGATGACGAACCAGAACACAAGAAACGTAGAAATACCGGGCTAACTACCAATGCGGTTGAGGGGGGGGGGATTCCTAACAACACAAAAAATACATTGTCATCGATTTTCTATTTACAGTAAACATTAATAAAAAAAAAAGAATTCGGTTTGCATCATCAAAAGTAAATAAATAGTTGTATTATAAAATACAAATTTTAGAAATTTACGTACGAAGTGCGCAGTTTGTTTGACATTTAGTATTCATTAATAAAAGAAAGAAAAAAATTACTATTTATACTTGCTGTTGTTTATGCTTGCTCATAACAACAGGGTGATAAAGTAAAAAAATATTATTTACGGTAGAACAAATTGTAATGATCATGTAGTGAAGTACTATAGAGCACCAGCGACGCACGAGCAAGCAAAGTAGGAAGAAAAGAGGTGCTCCCGATGTATGGGAAGATTAATACAACATACCTCCAAGTGCCAGCTATTATCGCGTGCCCATTGCTTCCACGGAGGTGAATCAGCAAAGCGTCCGGGTGCCGTGGTTCAGATGTAGCGTCATCACACGCGATAGATGTTGAGCGCTGTGACACTCCCTGCAGCAGCGGAACACATACCAGCGCAGTTGGTTCTACATAAGAAGAACAATGGGCCCACGTGTAACAATTTGGCCTCCAGCTAAGAGCTAGAAAGACAGTCTTACTAGTATTAATAATGCTGAAACACTTACCGATACAACCAAAATCTACACTTCTCATAAAGAAAAAACGTGCATCGCTCTTGAAGTAATAGAACGAGTAGTTTAGAAAAATACATATGAGGACGATATGCAGAATCAAATTGAAAATTGTTTTAAATAACAAGAATTCGAGCTTCAATCCTTTCGTTATCAACATACCGAAAGGAGATTAGGAAACTCGACCCAAGCTTTATCAAATAATACAATACACTATTTCAACGAGTCTTTCGGTCGTAGCAGTATAAGGATTAATTTTACGCTATAGTAATGTGTAGCCAATTAACGGATACTCAAAACAAGGTGCCAACTATAGAATTTATAGCGTGAACTCGTCGTTTTAGAGTAGATAGATTAAAATTAAAAATTATTCGCAAGTGTATTTATTATAAACGGGTAAAATATATAGGATGTTATTGACGTATGGAAGAATAGAAACGGAATCGATGTGGTTTTTAATTCATCGGCCGTAAATGAACGTAACAAATTATATTATAGAAACTGGTAAAAAAAATAGAACTAAATTAAATGCAAGAAATTTTTAGTAAGAATTTTGACTAAAAATTAACAACACCAAAATAAATTTAGTTTCAAAACTAGTAAATAGAATGAGAGAGAGAGAGAGAGAGAGAGAGTGAGAGAGAGAGAGGGAGGGAGAGAGAGAGGCAGAGAGAGCGAGAGAAAAGGAGAGAAAGAGAGAGACAGAGAGAGAGAGAGAGAGAGAGAGACTAAAATAGATGATGTTTTGTAGTATGAAGGAATGGACAGTAATGAAAGGCGAATAAGAAGATAAACTATGTAGAGGAAGGTAAATGTTCAAATACATACAACAAATTAAAAAAAGCATAGGTATGCGTACTTACAGAGCACTGTATGAGTTAACTTGAAGTAGCAAACGGCGGAGAACTGTCTTAAACTAATACTGAGTGGTGATTAAATGAAAATCATATCTCCGAACTTGAACATTTCCAACATTATCACGCAAACATTTCTTGCTACAAAAAATGCTCTAACTTATCCATCAATCTGCTTAGCTATACAAACCACATAATAACTTGAATAAATTAAAGTTAAATCGGAACACAATATCTTGTACTGATAATTCGGTTACTCAAAGCACTGACTTTCAAGGAACCTAATAACCAAGGATCCAAATTAGGGCTATGACCTACACTGACCCGTTAACAAAAGTTGATTCGATGACTCGAACCGTCCCGATCGCCAAATTGACCTGGTGACCCTAAATGAAGCATTGGTTCAAACTGATAAAAAGCACTAAACCATTGGGACCACGTAGAAGCAGCAAAGTAACCCAATAAATTAACAAATGAAATATGGGGAGCAGTTTGAAGAAATCAATCAATTATTGCTGACGTGTGCGTTACAATGCTAACTTTCGAAATTAGCAAAACAGTTTTAAAATGTTTATGTATTTTTTTTTAAGTATTTGTTTGTGTGCGGCCGTGTTAACTTACTAAGACTTAACCCTTTTCTTGTTAGTGTATCTGTAGAGATACACCAGAATTAAAAAAAAATCTAGTGTTATTATTTTCAAGCGAAACCATGATATTTTTTTAAGAATATTTAGGCCATTTCTTAGTTTCGGAACGCAACTTAAGTTTTTTGTGTTGGTAAGACTGATGAGCTGTCAAACTTCACTTTAGTTCAAGTTCCGACATGTTGCCTCGCAAAAAGGTAAGAAAAGTTATGATTTTTTCTTGTTTTTATGTATTGAATGAGTGGATGTGTTAGTTATTAATTATAGATATATTTAGCACTAAAATAATTACTTTGGACATTCTTTAATTGTCTGGTTGATGCTTCATGTGACTTTTTTAATGAATGTATCTCCTCGTGCAGATTGCCAAGAAACTAACAATTCTATATATATTTGATATGTATCTCATGGTACACACTGCTAGCTTTACTAACAACTTTTACAAAATCGTCATGTATCTGTATGTGCACACTGCCAAGCTGAATAACAGTTCATATGGCTATGCATGGCTTATTTTATATATTAATTGTAGGTCCATATGCTTTCAAGAGCTAGCAAAATACTCACATTGGTGCCAAAACACAGTCAGTCATCAAATGATGAAGAAAGTTCGGATTCTAGTAGTGAAGTCGAGAATTTTAATCTTCATCTGCTTCTTCGCTTCCTTCTTCTCTTGAAAATCTTCACATACTTTCTGACGATGAAAACAACCTCACTTCCTGCCCTACAGTATCAATGAAACCAGCGTCTGAAAGTATTTCTTTGGATTCTTCAACTCAAGATTCTCTTCACTCGGTCATACCTCCTTCACCAACTGCCATTGTAAATGTTATTCGAAATAAAAAGCCTAGATTTAACCGAATAGTGCCTGAAACACCAGAGTCATCGCCAGCAATAGTAGCAGCCTCACCATCGCCGTCAAATATAAATACACGCTCAAAACAGCCACGGCTAGCTGTAAGGCGCCTTGCACCTATACAAAGAAAGCAACTGAAATTCCATTGGAATAACAAGAAATTTGAACATAACGCCGAAATACACGATAAACAGTTACCTTCAGATACCATAAAAACACCACTAGAATATTTTCAATACTTTTTTGATGATGGCATCCTTAACATGATTACAGAGCAAAGCAATTTATACTCAACTCAAACAATTGGTCGTTCTCTTAATTTTTCAACACAAGACATCAAAGATTTTATTGCAATAAATTTGATAATGGGAATCGTGAATATGCCGGCCTACACTGACTATTGGTGTCAGGAATTCAGATTTTCACAAATAGCTGATGTAATGACACTCAAAAATTTCAACAGATACGACGGTACATCCACTTCAACGACAATCTGCTTGATGACGGTGATCGGTATTTTAAAGTTAGGCCACTCATTGAAAAGTACGTGCCAACTTTTGAGAGTTCCTCATGAAACCAGGTCAGCATTGATGAAATGATGGTGCCATATAAGGGCAAAAAGCCGGTAATCGAAAACAATACATAAAGAGCAAGCCTCGCAAATGGGGTACAAAATATTTGTTAGAGCTGGCGTTTCGGGCTTCATTTATGATTTTCTCGTATATGGAGGTGAAGACACTTTTAGATACCACCTATTTTCACCAGAAGAAATGAGTTTGGGCTTTGGGGCAAAAGTCGTCTTCTCACTATGTAAAACTATTCCTGATCCAGCATGTTCAGTTGTGTACTTTGACAATTTTTCACCAGTCTAGAGCTAATACATATGCTCCGATATAATATCGGTATATTCTCCTTAGGCACCATAAGGTCAAATAGACTACGTGGTGCAGAACAAAAGCTTATACCTGATAAAGCCCTCAAAAAAGGCCGCGGATCTTATTCACGAGTAGTATGCAATACAAACAAGTCTGTATTGTCAAATGGCATGACAACAAAGTGGTTACTGTGGCAAGCAGTTATGTTTCTGAAACTCCTGTTGGAGTTATACAACGTTACAATAAGGATTTAAAACAGAGAGCTGCTGTCCCCTGTCCCAATATAATAAAGCACTACAACGCACATATGGGAGGAGTCGACCTTGCAGATATGTTAGTGGCTTTGTACAGAACGGAGATGAAAAGCCACCGATGGTACTTAACGATATTTTCTCAAATGTTAGATATGTGCGTGAACAATAGCTGGATTTTGTATCGCAGACATATTGGCGTGAATAACATAAAACGACTGAATTTAAAGAAGTTTCGACATCATATTGTACAAGGGCTCTTACATTCTGGGAGACAGCAGCCATTCAAAAACTATGATTCTGTACCACCAGCACCAAAAAAGATTATAAAATCACCCTGTACCGTAAGGCCAACTGCGGACGTTAAATATGATGGATACAATCATTTCCCTACTTTTGGGTCCAAAGGACGATGCAAACTATGTATAAAAAGGTCAGACTACTGTTATGTGCATCAAATGTGGTATGAGGCTGTGTCTTTTACTGGATAGGAACTGTTTTTTCAATTTCCATAATATGAATGTCTAAAATTAATCTGATTTTGTATTTTTTCATTGAAGTTCCATTTTTGTTATTAAATAAATAGTACAAACTACTGATTGTTAACGTGTTTTTTATATTTATTTTCATATAAATTATTTATAATCAAGTCATAGATAATTTGGCAATGTATCTTGTAGAGATACATTGATAGCGTAATATATTTATCAATGCCCTTGGCAATGTATCCCACAAGATACGGGTGGTTTTTTTAAAGGGGTAGTTTGAATATTTTTTTTAATTTTTTTCTAGACCCTTTGGGTCATTAAAGTTAAGTGCTATGAATATTATTTTTATATTCGAAAAAAAAAAATCTGCCAAGTTAAGTGATTGCATCTCAATATTAGTAGTACCTTAGGATTTACACCAGGTTAGTGGGTCAAAACCAAACATGTATGCTTGGTCTCCGATGACCTAACCTGAATAGGAACCTGAAATATCCCAGTGTCCTAGGGTCAAGTGATCCGTATCAACTCTGGTAGGTATGAACTTAGTTATCTGTTGCAGGTGAAAAGCGCCACAAATATGGGTTTCAAAGACTGTACGGATCGATAGGCTGGGGAACATTTGGATATATTGCAGGCTACTTAATCGATCAATATAGTAAGAGCGCCGTTAAAAAGAATCATACGCCGGCTTTCATTATGGCGTTTGGACTTCTACTACTTTCATTGATGGTGTCATGCAGAATACAGGTAAAATTAGTTTAATTTGTAACATATTTCCTTAAGGTGGGCTTTTGGGTATAGAAACAGTAGTAATGAGTGTAATATTTACCTGGTGGAAACCTTCGCGTTAACTAATACAAAGATCAAGTTATACAGCATTAAGCAAACTTGTCGCACAAATTATCACGTTTATTTGGAGAGTTGAGCTGAAGACCTGTTAATGCATATAGGGTCATCATTCTTTGTTTGTACCAGGGTAGATTTAGTAATTGCGAATGTAATATAAAAGGACATACACAGAAGGGAGTTTCAACGCTGTTAATGTCCACTGGTCTAGCACCTAGTGTCTACAGAAAACAAATAGCTGATACTTTAAATTCAACGGACAAAGAAAAATTGAAAAGCTCATAAAAAGCGAACGCCTAGCGGTCAACCTGGTTCCCAGCATCTGTTTTCAATTTTATCGCTATAAGCAGATGTGCACAAATGAAACAAATCGGCACAGTTGAGCACAAAACCAGCACAATTCAACGCACTAGGAAAAATTTAAAAACTCGACGAAAGTGGGGGCTAGCGGTCAACCTGACCCCACTTTTTCGCTTTAGGTAAATGAGCACAATAAAAAAAACACCAGCACAATTAAACACTAATCGAGCACAATTGGCGAGTAAGAAGAAAAATTAAAAACTGAGAGTGGGGTGTCAACTTGACCCACCCATGACATAACAGTTTCAACGCTCTACGTAACGCTTGTCATGAAATTTTTAGCGTGCAATACTACACATCCCTAGGTATATTTTTTACTCAAACATCTGCAAAGAAGAAAATACGTAGCGAGATGGGGGTTGACGACCAGGCCGAGAGTGAATAACAACCATTGAACCTTGTAACCTTACGAGGTCAATAGCCCCCGCACCAACTTAAGAAAAATGATATGATAACGTACTATATTTCAAATTACGCTTATCAAACAACCTTTAATCCGCAACTTTGTCCATTCGAAAGGATATCTTTACAGGAGAAAGTAGATCATGAATGGCAGTCGAAAAAATGACCAAATTCAATAACTTGTGATGAAAATTTTAACCAATTCTTTAAAAAATGTTCACTACCTATATTACAACGAAGCATGTTTCAGATAAATCTTTCTCTGTTACTTTTGAAACGCAATATTGGAAATTCCTGAGTATATACTTTTAACAGTACACATCGACAAAAAGGAAAGTAGGTCACGAAACGGTTTGATATACTGGTACACCTGCTAATAGGTAAAACTAAACTTTGGCACGTCACAAAGTTAATAATCCCGTGACATCACATTACGGTGGCCTAGCTTTCCTGCTAATATCTTTTCAATATATTTTCCTTCTTTCAATTACTAGCTCGATTTGAAATGATCATTTGGGCTTTGCATAAAAGTCTAAGTTATTATTTCATCTTATTCACTATATATATATATATATATATATATATATATATATATATATATATACTGAATTTATTTAGGAGAAAATTGAGTAATTGGGATAGTTTGTAAATAGTAAGCAGTCAACACCCTGTATATAGAGTATAAGTAGTTTTAAGCGACGCAAATAGACACAATAAAACGCATAGTTAGCATAGAAATGAGTAATTCATGCATTAGATAAATAACAAATATTTAACACCCGGTATATAGAATTTTAGTTAATTTAGGTAATGCAAATAACGATACTTTTCAGTGGAAGCACGCGTATTTATAAGTAAGCATAATAAATGTAATTAAACACGCATTCAAAAGAATTCCAATCAGTTATGATAATACGGAGATAAGAAATAAAACTTAAAGAAGTGTAGTGTAAGTGCATACAAACAATTAACAATTTTGATAAGTAAAGGTAATTAAAAATGCGTAAATAAATAAGCATATATGAAAATTGAAAGTCGAATTACATCAGATATTTGTGTATAATATGGAAAAGCGATAATATTTCTCAAAACACCGCATGTCTGATAACGAAGCAGCTGTAAGCAAACAACAATTACTTGAAAGGACGAGAATGTTACATCAGAAAACTACTTTCAGTGTAGAAAATAGAGAGACCTCTTTGGTTAAGATTAGCGACGGGCTTGTAAGCCATGCCCACAGACGAAGTGGGATATCAATCATATATTAACAGCGACAATGATAACGGAACTCAGTTTTCAACTCAACAAAGGCCACTTTGAACCTAAGAGTAACGCGTAAGAATAATATTTAAAAGTGAAAATTGTTTAAGTGACAGATAGTGCGACGAAGATGAAAATTTCTAATGCCGGTTAAACCTAATTAGATTTTGGTAAAGTTATTTAAACTAAAATATAATAATAATAGGGCTCTGAGGCTGGTGAGAAAAAGTAATGATTCTAAGTTTGACGATAATAATTCAAGTAATATAATAATCTAAATGATATTCTGCTGGTGATAATAATAATCCAGAGGGTGATGACAATAATTCAAATGTAATAATTCAAGCGTGTGGATAGATATTTTAAATGGGTATATAATAATTCCGAATTGATGGAAAATAATTTCGAATACAATGTTAATGGTAATGCATGGAAAATTCTAATGGATGTTAGTTGATAATGGATGCGTCGATAATTTTGGTTGCGAGAAGGAAATAACGAAGTAAACAGACCAGGTTAGATCTTTTAGTTTTAAGACATTTTTTTCTCTATTTGAATTTAAATATTGAATATTGAATTTGCTTAATTAATATAAATTAGTGTAACTGAGTCAACAACGAACATGCATACGTAGAAAGTACGTAATATGATAAAGGAGTTTTGAACGTTCCAGGCTTCTTTTTATAAAAACAATAGGTTTTTTGGTGATTTTAGATTGATTAAAAAGCATATGATTTTTGAAATAAATAGGATGTACAATACTTATTGATTGGAAAGTGTATTTTAATAATTTTCAAAACCTGTACATAATATTTGTTTTTATTATATGGAATTAACTAACTTCATTTTATAATTCAAAATAAAAACTAGTCGAGGCCAAATAATAAAGATAAGTGGGAGTGTAATTTGATAATTTAAACAGAGAGGAGGAGCTATAAGTTGAATACGCCATTAATATCGAGTAAGGCGTTATCACATCAAGTTTTGTTATTGGTCGACACAAGGTCGGTCTACGATAAGTTCCAGTTAATTCATAGCATTAATTAATATGCCCGCCCAAACGATGGGGCACGAGTAATTGTGAGAGTATCATAGCAATATATATATATATATATATATATATATATATATATATATACTAGGTTATCATAAAGTAAGGGATATATTTTAAATCATTACAACTTTTTAATAAATTAAGTTAGTAACATAAAATAAACAAAATCTAGTTGCTTAATGAATGGGATTTTACCGTATCTATGAGAAACAAAAGCGTTGTCATAACAATTGTTGACACTAGTGTCAAAACGAAATTATTCAATTTGAAGTTTTATTTTGAAATTAAAACTCAAGTAAACGTTGAGTTCAAACGACTCAACTGTAATAACATGGATTTACAAACAAGAATTGGTTTAGTTCAGTGCTATTATGAATCCGGCAGAAATTACACCGCTGGATTACGAAGATTTCGCACGAGAATGGGTTTGAGAGCGGGACCCTGTCAAATGAAAGCGTACCGCAATTTGATACAAAATTTGAAAAACAGGGTCTGTAACTGACTTACCAAGATCAGGAAGACCAATAATTAGTGATGTCCAAGTTGCAGAGGTTCTTCATGAAAATCAAGACATAGCCAGAAGCAATTCACTCGCAATCAGCAGTGCAAATGCGATATCCAAGCGATTGCAAATGCCGTATACCACGGTTTGGAAAATTTTACGCAAAATTCTAAACATGTATCCATATAAACTGAAAATGCTGTTTGAATTAAAGGACGCCGATTTGGCTACTAGGTACGATTTTTCTTTGCGAGTAATGGCTCAGATGGAAATTGAACCCGAATGGTTATCCCGTATTTTATGGACAGCTGAGGCACATTTTACTCTGAATGGTGCAGTCAATACTCAGAATCTGGTCTGCAGAAAATCCACAACAAATCGTTCAAAAAGGTCTTCATGACAAGAAAGTCACCGTTTGGTGTGGTTTTACAGCTGATTTTATTATTGGTCCGTATTTCTACGAGGAAATGCAGAATGGACAAGCCGTATCTGTAACTGTAAATGGTGAACGATACTTGCAAATGTTACAAAATTATGTTATTCCACAGCTGTAAAACGAGCACTACGGAATTGAAAACATCATTTTTATGCAGGATGGAGCACCCCCGCACATTTTTCGACCAGTCAAAGAATTGTTAACCAACATTTTTCAAGATCGCGTGCTAAGCAGACATTTTGTAAATTCATGGCCACCAAGATCACCTGATCTAAACCCAGCGGATTACTGGCTGTCGAGTTATTTAAAAAGTTTAGTGTTTAGAAGACGACCAACTACGCTACAAGAATTAAAAGACAGTATTACGGAGCAAATTGGTACAATTCAACCAGAAATGTTACGAAATGCTGTGTACAATTTGGAGGTAAGGATGGTGATCTTACAACAACAAAATGGAGGTCATATTGAGCAATTGCCGTAACCTGTTTTGGGCATACTAAATCCCATTTCATAAGCAATTATATTTCATTTATTTCTTGTTATTAACTTAATTTGTTAAAAAGTTATCATAATTTAAAATATATCCCTTACTTTATGATAACCTTATATATATATATATATATATATATATATATATATATATTCAATTTCATAAATGCAAGACGTAATTGAAAATCGTTAACAAGAGCCAAGCTTCAGTAGTATTAAGTATAACATCATCTAAACAATTAGGCTAGATAACTCAATTGGTTAGAGCACTGATCCGGAAAATTAGAGGTTGCAGGTTCAAGTCCTGCCGTAGCCGTTCTTTTAGTGGTTTTCAATTACTAGTTCGATTTGAAATGGTAATTCAACTTTAAATACAAAGTTGGGTTTTCATTTCATCTTAATAACTATTATATATATATATATATATATATATATACTATACTCATATATATGTATATATATTCATGTATATTGTTGTGATAAGGGGTTGTTTAGGAGTGTATTGAGTAGTAAGGATCGTGTAATAACTATAAATAGCAACGGGAAGCAGAAAACTGCATTTATTTAGCAGAAAAATAAGTAATTCGTACATTATGTAAATAGCAAGCATTTAACACCCTGTATATAGACCGCAATTAACTTAAGCGATTCCAGTAAGCATATCTTTCAACAATAGAACGCGTATTCAGCAGAGAAATAATCGTACATGTATTTAAACTACGTTGAGGAGTGTTTTTACTAGTTTATAAAATAAAATACGCAGAAGATAAGATGAAACCTAACAAATCTTTATGCATTTACGCTTGTGATAAAGAAGGAACAATGAGCGCTTTGATAAGAAACGCACTTTCAAATAAATAAATAAATACGAAAACAACATTCATGTTACATCATTTAATTTGTACAATTATCCAAAAGCATTATCTATACAAAACACAGACGTAAGTTGAAAGTCTGATCACAATAACAAATAATAAGGCATAAAAGATCGCAAATAAACACCATGACACGGAAATCCGAAACAGTTTCATCAGAAATCAGGGAATATTAAAGACAAACCTGGTTGGTTGAAACAATCTGTAAAACTGCTTGGAAACCCAACCCAGATGTAGTGGGAAAAGCTATTTAACACCCACCCGTGATAAAGCAGCTCAGTTTCCACTTGAAGCAGGTTGAATCCACATCACTTTTAATCAGAAATCTACGCGTAAGGTAAATTAAATTTATAATATAGTGAAAATAGTGCTGCATAAAAATTGTGTTAAAAATATATGAAAAGTTTTTGCCATTTTCTCAGAAAACGTATGTAGAAATTGGGTAATTAATTTAAATTAATTATTTATAATCATATAGGGGTTCTAATCGGCTTCTGAACTATTTCTGGTTCACTTATAAAACAATTCTAATCGGCTTCCAGTCAAATTCTGGTTCACTTATAAAACAATTTTAATCGGCTTCGTCATATTCTGGACTATTTCTGGTTCATTTTTAATCTGCGTCGAAAAGAATTCTAATCTGCGTCGAAAGTATTTAAGGGAAGATATTCAAAGCATATGCAGAGAAATATAGAATAAAGCACGAGGTGATTTTTGGAAAGTAAGGGGTAACCGCACTGAAATATTGGTTCGACAAAGCAGAGCATTGGTATTCGATTGAAGACAACAAGGGGGTGTTGATCCACAACACGAAACAACATATCAGATCACAGGTCAGATCTACTTTATTTTAAGGAATTTTTTCAATTTAAATTTTAATACTGAATTTATTCAATTTATCCAAAACTTGTAAAGAGTCAACAAGAAACATTGCATACGTTTAAACTTACGTAATAAATCATAAAGAGGTCTCGAACGTTCCAGATTTTTTGTAAAGGTGTAGTTTTGGTGACTTTATATTGAATTAAAAGTATATAAATTTTGGGATAAATAATCCATATGATATTAATTGATTGAAAGGTGTATTTAAAGAATTTCAAAAATTGTAAATATTATTTCCATTCATTATATTAATGTTGATTGACTTCGTTTTATCAATTCTCACAGCTAACCATAAAGGGGTGAAAGAAAATCGATTATCGTAACTTTGTGCACTCTGTGTAAATTAAAAAGGGCTAGCCGTGGCATAATAATAAAAGCAAAAGATTAATTTGAGAGAAACACAGAGTGGTGGCGTTCAGTAGAACGTTTATTACACCGAGTAAGGCGTTATCATATCAATTTATATATATATATATATATATATATATATATTGTTGCGAGGTCTGCCTCTACTAGTACTCCACAACTTGGGCTGTCATAAATGTTGCGAAGCTTGGGAACCAAGTCGATTACTTCTTGCCCCATAAATGGGGTCAGTATTAATTACTATAAAATTTCATGTATAAAACTCCACTAATTAACACCTAAATAAATGTTGAGTCCAAGCTTTGAATTATGAGATATTCTAGTTGAGTACCCTCTGAAGATGTCCTCAAAAATTACACCACACGGCTAGCTCTGCGCACTGCTTCTTCGGGGATACTTACCACGGCTGCTCATCTGCTCTACTATCCATAACTACATTTCTAATTAGAAAAAAATTAAAAAATAATTCGACCAACAAAACATACAACCCTTTTATTCGGACAGATTATTATTAAACTCACACAATCTCAATATTTACAAATTTGATCCATCTTAAATATTTCATGCTGCTACTCGATAGTAAAAATCATCAACCTAATACACCAACGATTTATTGCTTGTCTACATTTCATTGTGTTATTGTACAGTAAATGAGCCTATCCCAGAACCTTACTTTATTTTCCCCTGGTCTATTGTGAGCTCAGTATAAACCCTTTTTATATTTGCGTGCAAAATTTTAGCACTGAAATTTTTTACAAAAGACCCGTTTACATCTGTGCAATATTCATAATTATTATTTGCATGTATTTACACCCTCAGAATTCAAATATGTCCTTTACAAAGTTAAAAAAATTAATTTTCGGTTCATAAATTCGTCACCAAATAACAATCAAAATCACTAATAGTTTAAACAAATAAGCACCAGCACAACAGTTTAAAAAAATTATTACCTGGGGAGTATTTTTCATCCAGATCACCACCTCTAAAGATGCTTTCCCCTATCGACTGCACGCACCAGGATCACTCCACATTGCTGCCTTCCATTGGGAACAACAGCTAAATCTCGAACCGGCTGGGCATCCAAATTACCATACTCAAACATCTCTCAGGACTGCCGCTACAGATCCATAAATAATCTCTTTTTACGCGCAATATGCAACAAGCACCCTCATTCAATTTGCAAATAATTTTCTACTTACAGATCATCCTGCTTCAATTAATAAAATGATTTAATACGGTTCACTCCGTTTATAAAAATTGCACCAACTTGTGCATTTTATACACTTGTAAAATTATTTTCGGACTTCACTAGTCGCGTGGTTTGAAGCTAGGATGAGTATCTTCAGTAGAATCGAAAACTAAGAGAGCCACTGCCGCCTCCTAACACGTTTATTTAAGCACAATCCCTCTCAAGGCGCACGTATCCTACCTAAACATTCTTCGAAAACTTTTCAACGACCACTCTATTCCAGAAATAAACGTGCATGAAAATACAACCGTCTTCGAAAACTTTCAAATTTTGAGCGCAAACACTACTTTACCGCGAAAACTCCTTAAACTTGCCAACCGTTTTTATTTTCTTTGAAATCCACACTCTCCTATTACCTCCAAACAACTACAATCACGCTTCCCATGTGCGCGTACATACTACTATTTTAATTTTGCTTTCATAATAGCATTCTCTAGCCTTGTTCTCATACTCTACCTAAATTGTATACGTTATTTCTACATTTCTGGTATCTTTGTCTACCCCATGTTCTCTATTTTTATTATAGTCCCTCTATTATTACATTGTTCAAAGTTGTTTCTCCCTTCTTTTATGTGCGCCTTGAAAAATCGATATCTTCTGCAAACATGTTGCATCTTCGTCCCGCTTAATGGCTTTTAAAATATACTCGTCTTACAGACGTTTGAAAGTCATTACCACTTAACCATATGATATCTTCCATCTGTTTCTATTCCATGCTAAATGAATATCGTCTCTCGCCTGATTTTATCGATCTGTTTTCAACAAGTAGACGACCGTTGCTTTTAGCCTTGTGTTTTTAGTTAACAAATTCTACCTGGAACTACATTGTCAACCTATAAAAAATAAATCTACATTATCTTATCTAATCTTATCCCTATCTAATTATATTGGAGCGTTTTAAATTGTATATCGATTTCTATGTACAGGGTACTTACAAATAAATAAATGTTTGGCTTATTTAAACCTATCTAAGGTTACCAATCTAAACAATATATATATATATATATATATATATATATATATATATACATATTGTTTGAGGTATTTGATTGTATTCAGACGGTTAAAATTTATTGTGTTCTTTGTTCTTAGTTACATTTTATAAAAAGAACCTCTAAACAACTAATTCCGTTATGCATGTTGATGGAGACTATTTTGAGAAATCGGTCTTAATCTGCCTCTATCCTTTGTACTAAACCTTGAATATCGAACACGTTACTAGGTCACAGTAACGAATCTTTTAATATCAAACTCACTGAAGGTAATAGTTTATTATTTAGGGACTATTGATTAATGACGGCCAGTTTGTTTGGTTAATGTAGTTCGATTGAAAATTCAAAATTTCTTTGCATTTACAGCATTAAAATTTCACTAATAATTTAATATTGTAGCTGACCTACACTAGAGTTAAATTGGTCTTGTTTCTGTAATGGATGGTCTACTTTACTAATGTATGACCATGCTAACCTTAAACTTTGGATTTAAATCGGCACCAATGACCTACTACATAAAATTTACGTACTATTGTGAAATGTATTGATCATATACCATTATATAAAGTTAATTGTTAGGTAAAAATAAAGTAATAAAAATTATTAATTTTAGTATACTCAACAACCATATAAAGCAAACGTAATAAGAGATTTAAGGAAACAGTTTCTTAACTCTCGCATTATTATCTTCATCTTGTGGTGTATTTCTTTTGGTTTATCCTGTGGAGTAACTTGGAGCTTCTTATTTTGGCTGCTCGAAGACCTAGCAGCTACTCATGGATGTGATACCGTTGGAAAAATAAAAACGATCGAAGGACTTTCGATGGCGGTTGAAAGCCTCCTAGCAGAAGTTCCATTATACTTTTTTTCAGGTTGGATTATTTCTAAAGTCGGTTATGTAAATTCCATGACATTTGTCTTAATTGGAAATGGAATACGATTCATCCTTTATTCCCTGATATCTAGTCCCTGGTGGAATATTTTAATTGCAGTGTTCAATGGAGGAACTATGAGCATAAGCTATTCAGTTATGGCAACGTATGCAAGCGTCGTAGCGCCCCGTGGAACTGAAACTACCACACAGGTACGTAAAATTGTTGGCGACTGTCAACTAATGCAGTGCTTTAGGGAATGGTTAATGCAAGTTTTCTAGTTGGAGCTTCAGTGGGACACTTAGTTGGAGGAATATTGGTAGATCGTATTGGTCCTTCAACTATGTACAGATTTTTTGGTATAACGATGATCATTTTAAGTATTCTACACGGTTTTATAAAATGTCTAATTGACAGATCTCTGTTGGTTCGTCAAGTAGATATAAATCAAATCAGTTTGCTTTAACTGTTGTATATTTCTTCTTTATAGGTATAAAATTAATTTACCGATGATATGTTTGCTTAAATATAATTAGAATGTTTGCGTCCACTTTAATTTAGTGTATTTCCTCAAAGGATTGCTTGCCCTTATTAGTATCGGTATTTTTTTCAGTAAAATCATCACCAATAAGCTCAATAGTATGTTGGCAACGGTAAGACTGCATAACCTCCTTTGTAGAAAAAATTGTTTTTATAACCCAAAAAATTCCTCAATTACTTGATTATAAAGTCTCGACCGAAGATTGTGTAAATAGTTTTCGAGGCTTCGGAAACATGATAGTCGAGAGGAGAATATACTGAATTATCAAGAACTTCATGTCCTAGTTCAGACAACTTTCTCGTTGTCAATTGTGATACATCGGTAACGCAACGATATCACTCCACGTCGATTAACTAGAAACGCTTTGTTACAGGCAGAACAGCTACTAAGTATATGATCTTTCTTAAAATTATAAAATGGTGGCGGCCTGTAAAACAAAAATTAAAGGGGGTCACCGAAACTAGCTATTAGAAGATCGTGGATCGTTTAGAGGGTTAAAATTTTGCAGAAAGGACTAAATTAATATATATAATACACAATAAAAAAAATTACCACTTACCTTTCATAAATATTGAGGCTTAAAGACAATTACCAAGGGCGCCAGACAAGTCGAGAATGTCCAACGTTCATGCAAGACATTGAAAGACTTGTCATCCCAAGGAGGACAATTGTTTCTTTTACTAAAGCAAATCCCATGATCACAAATAATAAAAAAACTATTGACTTAATCAACGGTAAACAAAACTATTTAATCAACAGAGCAATAAACGTGAACCTCTTACATTAGGAAAGTCATTGATTTTAACTTAGAAATTTGATCGAATTGTTGATATGCAATTATGATAATTTCATTTACATAAGAAATTTCCTAACACTTTATGTGGAAGAACACTTATCTTATAAATGTCACAATAAATTTATCCTACGGTTTATAGCCAAAACGTCCCAATAAGGTATGTTAACTAATAATTCGCCATGTTCATTTAATTATAAAAACTTACGTACTAAAAATAGTCCATCGTTTAATTACTTGCATTCCAATCCCGAACAGCTCTTAAATTGGGGGAGAATCTCCTTCGTTCCTCTTGTTCTTCGCAACCACTCAATAATTCATTGGCACACGTACCCGGCAGAATCTTGTTGATAGCCTTGCCTGGCTGACTTTCGGATTTTCTAAGGTTTGCTCAAAAACACGTTCATGGTTATTGTTGTTGTTAACTGTCCTGGGACGCCCCGAGTTTCCTTTTCGTTGGCACAATACACTACCTGTATTTCTAAACTTTTCAATAACCTTCAAAATTACAGCATTACTTGGAGAACGTTTATTAAACCTTTGTGTGAATTGATCAGACACGTATAGCAAACTTGCACCATTACGTCGGCCGATTCCGTATGAACGAAAATAATGCTCTACCAGAAACACTTTCTCCTCTGTACTTAACACCATTTTTAACAATTAGGCCCTACTAATTACTTGTTTGAGGTTTACTTGACAGGTCTATACTAGCTAACTTGAGTGTGACAGCGCACGCATTAAAACACCGCCAACTTAGTTTCAGTACTGTTTATTTCGGGCAATACTGTACTAGAAATCCTTTAATTTCTTTGGTTGTCTTTGGTAATGGGTAATTTAGAACTGCATTTGTTATGTCGGGATTTGGAATTACTCCTTGGGGTGTTATTACATGTCCTAAAAATGATACTTCTTTTTGTAAAAATTCACTTTTGTCTAATTGTACTTTGAAATGTGCTTGTCTAAGTTTTTCAAATACTTCTCTCAATCTTTCTATGTGTTCTACCAATGATGTGGAAAAAACTATGATATCGTCAAGGTATACAAGGCATTTTTCATAGTGTATTCCTCGTAGTATATTGTCCATGACTCTCTGGAAAGTAGCGGGTGCGTTCTTTAATCCAAATGGCATTCGTTTGTACTCATAATGTCCTCTAGGTGTGCTGAAGGCTGTTTTTGATATATCCTTTTCTTCCATCTCTACCTGATGGTATTCTGATGCTAGGTCTAATGTTGAAAAATATTGGCATTTGCCTAATTTGTCTAAAATTTCGGTTATATTTGGTAGTGGATATTTGTCATCTACCGTTTTTTCATTTAACTTTCTATAGTCTATTACCATTCTGTACTTTCTCTTTCCGGTTGCGTCTAATTCCTTAGGTACTATTAACACGGGGATGCTCCATGGTAAATTGGAGTGCTGGATTATATCTTGTTCTAATAAGTCTGTTACTTGTCTGTCAGCTTCTTCTTGGCTTGCATGAGGTAGTCTATATGCTTTTGTAAAGATTGGCTTATTGTCTGTTAACTCGATATTATGTTTTACTGTGTTGGTGAATGTTAATGGTATTCCTTCGCAATGGAATATGTCGCGGTATTCAAAGCATAAGTTTTAAATTGCTCTTTCTTCTTCTTGATTGATATCGGTATTAAAGCGGATGTTAGTTAAATTTTCTCTTAATATTTTGTCATGTTCTAATGGGTTGTAATCGTTTTCTAAATTTTCGTCTATTTCCATTTCGTTAAAATTTAATTCTTCTACGTTAATTGCGTCTGTCAATGATAATTCTACGGGATAGTCGTTTGAATTTATTATCGTTGTAGTTGCATAATTATCTTTTATTTGTACTAAAGCGGTTGGGGTTTCTACTCCTTGTTGAAATGTCATATGATTTATTATTCCTACTTTTTTGTTAGAATTTACTGGGACTTTTATTTTTCTTTCCGTTCGGGGTTCTATTGTGTATTTTTGTTCGCTTTGTGTGTTTTGAAATTTAATGGGGATTTTTCCGTATTTCGTCCTTAATAAACGATTTTTGATGTCAATGTTGGCCCCTAATTTTCTTAGAAGATCCATTCCGATTAAGCCGTCATATCTGTCGTTAAATTCGAATACACAAAATTTATGTTTCATTTTAACATTAAATGTTCTCGGTAAGGGTATATTTGCTACGAATTGGTGTAGTGTTGTTTGATGAGCTGTTTTGATTTTAAATGGTTCTCTTTCTACATAAGCTAAGTAATGTTTTTTTACCGTTCTGGGGCTAATTAATGTTTTTGAGGATCCGGTGTCGATTAATAGTTTGAATTTGGCGTGGGGTATTTCTATGTATGGTAGTACTAAGTGATTTATGTTATTTAAGTTTATCAGGTTTGGTTGTCTATGAATTGGTCTATTTGAAAATTTGAGTTCGAGTTTTCTTCGTCGTACTCCTCGTAAGTTTCGTATTGTTCGTCGCGTTCATAAATTTCTGCATGGTTTGATTCATTGTTTGTAGTTGTCTTAATGTAATTATTCTGGTCAGTGTCATATTTTTCTACTTCTTTGTGAAATAGTTCTTCTGATGTAAAATTGCGTTTCTGATGAGGATTTGGTCGGATATGTGTTATCTTTGTATTTTGTCTGGTGTTACCAGATGAGGTATCCATTGGTGTTGGTTTATAATAATTATTAGGGTTGTTATGATTATTATTCATTGGTGTATTTCTATTGGGGTTTGCGTTAAATGCTGGTCTTTGTTGGTTTAAGTTTTGATTAAATCTTGGTTGGAATGCGGGTTTCGTAAAATTTGGGTTAAATGTTGGTTTTGGAAAATGTTTATATTGATTATTAAAATTTGTATTGTTGAAGCTTGGGTTATTAATTCGCGGTTGATTTGGTTGTGCGTTGAAGGGTGTGAATTTTTGTTGAGGGATTGTTTGTCTTGTGGTTTGTATAGTTTTTATTGGTGAATAGCTTTTATTCGCGTTGGGGTTGTAGAGTCTGTGGCGGTAATACATTACATTTTTTTCTTCTATTACTAGGTTCATAGCTTCTTCTAGATTTTGGGGTCGTTGGAATCTGATCTTATCCGATAGTCGTTCTGGTAAAGCGTTTATATACGTGTCCAGTGCCATTTCGTCATAAATTTTTGTTTTTAAGTGTCGAACGTTTTGATTGGGTTCTTCGATTTTTAATTTGGTTAATATTAAACTTCTCACGTCTTGGCATTTCATTCCGAATTGGTAGGGGAATTGATTGTGTTCCATTCTAAGGTTTATTAGGTCTCGTACCAGGCATTTTATGATACGTTGGTCTCCAAAATATGCAATTAGTAGTTGTTTAAATTCTTGCCATTCTTGTAAATCGTCCCTACTGGCGATTAAGGTTAGTGCCCTTCCGGTTAATTTACTTATTATCAAGCGTATAAGCAATGAATTTCTTTCGTTATCTCCGGGTTTGTAGAAGGTTTTTAGGAACATTTCGGCTGCTCCAATGAAATTTGAAAGATATGCTTCCATGCCATCAAATATCTGTATTGTTTCCAAATAAAGTCGCATGTCTGTGCTACTCATGTTGGTTCAGGGTTGTTTTCGATTTTCGGTAATTTCAAAAAAAAAAATTTTTCTTTTCGATTTGAGGTTTATTTCGCTATGTGTCTTGTTATTTTCGCTTCGGATTTATTAATTTTCCGTTTGGGTTGGGTAATTTCGAATTTTGTAAAAAATTGGGGTTTATTTTCTATTTGTAACGTTATTTTTGCTTTGGTTTTATTAATTTTCCGTTTAGATTGGATAATTTCGAATTTTGTAAAAATTGGAGTTGATTTTGCTATTTGAAACGTTAATTTGGTTTGGTTTTATTAATTTTCCTTTTAGATTGGATAATTTCGAATTTTTGTAAAAATTGGGGTTGATTTTTGTTATTTGAAACGTTATTTTTGGTTTAGATTTTTTAATTTTTCATTTAGGTTGGGTAAATTTAAATTTGGTAAAAATTGAGATTGATTTTGCTATTTCTATCGTTATTTTAGGTTTGGATTTGTTAATTTTAAGTTTAGACTGCGTCGGGTTATTTTTAGAACCGTAATTGCTGTTACTTGTGCTTAGTTACACAGTGCGGTAATGAAGGTGTGGGATTTATACTCGATAATGTTGATTTAATTACCGTAGTCTTGAATTTGCATGTTTCTACCTTGCGGTTTTAACTTGTCTTAAGTTTGCTTGAGCTTCTGCTTTCTGAACAATAGTTTCTCGGGGTATTTACTTTGCTTTGTGTCAGTTCAGTTCTGTTAATTTGCAATCATATCGGTTTTATAAACGTTTAGTTCGTCGGTCTTGTATTCTAATTATAACTTGCAGGTTAATTACTTTTGCACTTTATCGTTGCAATTAAATCACTGAGTTATGTCTCTTAAAGGTGTAGTCACGTTTCTTGGTAATTGTGTGCGTGCTGAATAACGTACACTTATAAACGTCGAGGTAATTAACACTAACAGGTGTTAATTTCAGTTTATAGGAATTAAATACTTTGCTTCTGTACTCACTGAATGCTTTGCATAAATGATGCGTCTAATTATTGTTAGATATCTCGGTAATGCATGACTTGTAACTGAATCTCCCGTAATGTAAGTTGTCAGGTTACAATTATAAGCGTTTTAGTTAAAGCTTCTTACGATAACCGTTTAACTTCACTCAGTATTTGCACTGGGATAATGGAAATGATGAGTAATTTTAATTAAAAAACGTTTAGTTTTTAATCCGTGTTTGTACTAAGATAGTTGCAATTTTATGCGCTTTTATGGATTTAATAATGCAAATTGCGTTACTTTAGTACTGTTCCGTAACCGTTCACTATGTATAATTCACCTTGTATATACCAAAACACTCCTGCATACATAATCGATTTCTATACATTATCCCTACCTACATAAAACTAACCAAAACCAAGGAACAGATAAGAAGCGAGAGTGTTCGAGCAACTTTCAAGCATACAACACGCGTCCTCCGATATGCCGTGCATATGGCGCGTTAAAGAGGCATAATCAGTTAAAACGTTACATTGAAGTGCGTGATAAGTGGACATTGAATCAACAGACAATTCATCAAGTGTAAACTGTTCGCCACTTCATACAACAAGATTATAGTCGAAACTACACCACATGTCAAATCAAGGTTAGTTATCCTATCATTTATACTAACAACCAATCTGTTATATTTATTATCTGATTATCCACTATTTTGCTGGTCACTTAGACTATTAACCTTTTATTCAATAATTATACACAAGTCTACACCAAGAATAGCATTGTTTTCAAATACGCATGCTACAACTTGGCATTTCATTATCTATATTTTTCAACCCCTAAACAACAACGCGTGTTTTCAAATACGCACGCGCCAAGTACTGTACAAAGATTCTGAAAGTTATTTTTTTAATAGCGATTTCTTTAAGGTAATAATGATATTGCGTTCGCGGACTTTGCTTTCTTAGGTGGTTTTAAGTTACTGATATGTTTGCAGTGTTTTGCTGTAGTTTATACAGTGTTATAGAGGTCAATGGTTTAAATAATCGTTCCGTAATTGCTTGTTTGAAGAATTACCTTTAGCTTTGGAATTAATCTGCGTTTTGTCTTTTAGTTTACCGGATTGAAACGTACGTTTGAATCGCGCTAGTTAATGTTTCTTATTTTGGTATTAGTGGATGTGCGTCAGTTATTTTTGGTTTATTTTTGAGTTTGTTCTAATAATTGTGGTAAGAATCTTTTAAATATCAAGTCTCTTTTACTTTTAAAAGAAAATCTCTTTAAACATTCGTCTCATAAAATACAGTCTCGTTTTTTTGAAAATAATTCCTCTTTGTAACTATTTTCAAAACAATATTCATAAAATAATAAATGGTAATCAAATAATAAAATAATAAATAATATAACTAGCAAATATCAATTATAGTTTGTGAGATCAATTGGTATAAATGGAATGAACTTACATTAATTTTTTCATCTGTTTCTTTTGTGGGCTCGATCGATGCTGTATCTTGTCCACGTTGGTTTGTTGCTGGATTTAGACTATTTTTGTTCTTCCTCCAACCTGGTTTGTTGCTGGATTTAGACGATTTTTGTTCTTCCTCCAACCTAGTTTGTTGCTGGATTTAGACGATTTTTGTTCTTCCTCCAACCTGGTTTTGGTTCTGTCAAAATTGCGAATTAAAATTCTTGGTCACCAATCTTCGGATTTTTGGATTTTTAGTGCCCTTTTGACATCCGTTACGACTGCGCCAGTTAAGGTTCGGGCCTTTGGAACTGTGTTTTTAAAAAACAACTTAAAACACTTAACAAAATTTATTTAAATTTGAAACAGAAATTACAGTGAAATTTAGAATAACTTGTTCATAATAACTTTAATAAAAAAATAATTAATTGTACTGGGCGAGTAGTCTAGGTAGACAACAATGCAAAAGCTGTAATACTCAGACTGACTGCCGGGCCTTGAGCTCCCGGGCTTTATATAATAACCTGCCCCTCACACGGCTGTGGGAACTTGCAGATCTCATGTCTGCGTTTCTCTTAATTGTACACTTTATTACAATGTAACAATCTTAATTCTAAGTAATTGCGGTATGTTAACCGCCTGTGACCTGCCACCTGCAGTATCACTGCCCTCACGGATGCAAAGTTGCATGTCCGTTCTCATGAACTGTCGATAACTCTCTGGGTTTCCTTGTATTACAATGTTGCAATGGACTTATACTTTATTTAACAATTTCTAATAATTCCTATTAGATTCAATATATTCAATACATATATATATAATTGGAGGATACATAACTCGCGCTAGTCGAACGCAGCACCACGCAGTTGTAACTCAACGCTTGCGTGTTACGGTTGTGTATTTGTTTGTTTGTGTATCGTAAATTTATTTTGCTTTTCGCCGCGATTTCAAACAATAGTATTATGGCTGCATCCTACGATCCCTTTGAAAAAGAAAATAATCGTCACACAACGTGTGGATACAGCACCTGCCTACAAAACAAAAGATACAACTGCTACCGAAATCAAGGCCGTATTAGGTTTGCTATATATAGCCGGTGTTTTACACGGCGGGCTTTTGAATTTAGATGAATTATGGACAAGCGATGGAACTGGCTGTAACATTTTTCCGGTCGTTATGGGAATCAACCGTTTTCGATTTTTGTTGGCTTGTATTAGATTAGACAACATTCAAACACGAGGAGAAAGGCGTGCAAATGACAAATTAGCTGCGGTAAGACATTTCTTCGATTGCTTTGTGAGCAACTGTGAAAAGAGTTATGTAATTGGCGAATACGCTACACTTGACGAAATGTTGTGGGCACTTCGTGGCAGGTGTAGTTTCAGAATGTATAGTGCAAATGAGTCTGCCAAGTATGGCCTGAAAATATTTGCTCCAACTGACGGTAGAACATATTACACACCACATATGGAAATTTACGCAGGCTCACGAAATAGCGGACCTTATGCAGTTAGTAATTCAACCATTGACGTAGTGTTACGCATAACAGAGCCATTACATGGAACAAACCCTAATATAACGATGGACAATTGGTTTACTAGTGTTGAGGTTGCCAAAACACTGCTAAATGAGCATAAGCTCACTGTAGTTGGAAAAAGACGTAAAAATAAAAGACAAATCCCATCCGAATTTTTACAAACAAAAAACAGGAAAGTTTTTAGCACCCTGTTTGGATTAACCGAAAACTTAACCTTAGCTTCGTATATTCCAAAAAGGGTAAATGCGTATTGATGTTATTATCTGTTCATCATGATAACAATTTAGATGACGAGACCAGAGATGAAAAGAAGCCCGAGATAATCACATTTTACAACTCCGCCAAAGGCAGAGTTGATAGTACAGATCAATTGTTTGGCAAATATAATGTAGTTAGAAATACTCATAGATGGCTTATGGTTATTCTGTATGGTTTACTCAATATTGCAGGTATCAATAATTTGGTAGTATTTATACTGATTTTTTATGTTATAAAATTATCTTGCAGGTATTCATGCATTTGTTATCCGCCGCTCTAATCCGCTGATAATATAAAACTCAAGGTCTTTTTGAAAAAACTTGGATTGGAACTAATAAACGAACATTTGAAAGATTAAACTGAAAATAAATTTCTTCCAAAGAAAACTCGTAAAGCTGCAAGACAATTCTTGGGCATGCCACCAGAGGAAAATGCAACAGCACGCTCCGAAGCCTACAAAAGAGGGCGTTGTAAATTCTGCAAGGACAGAAAAACCAAATATTGCTGTCAGAAATGTAATTCTTATATGTGTTTGGAACACTCTTACTTTTTTTGTAATAACTGTACGGATATAAACTGATATAGTTGAAAAATATATTTTATGCTTTGAACAATGCTTTTTTAAATTTTTTAGTTGCAAGTACTACATCACTCAATAAGTCCGTAGAATAATACATAGATGGCGTTGCTATGTAATAATCCATATGATTTGTAGGAAGTACTAGCCTTAAAAAGATATCTGTCAAAATTTCATGACAATCCGACGATTAGTTTACAAGTTGAGGTTCAAGTGACGATACTTTTGAGTTTTTCAAAAAATTAATTCCAAGCAATTTCGCGTGTTGATTTATCATTGCTTTTGATGGGAAAAATACCATCGCAGCCAAAGCATGGCTTGATAAGTGTTATCCGGGCTCTGCTCCATCGAGGCAAACGGTGGAGAAGTGGTTTGCTGATTTTAAACGTGGCCGTACAGACACTGACGATGCTGAACGCTCTGGAAGGCCAATTGAGATGGTTACACCGGAAAACATCAAAAAGTCCACCGAATCGTTTTGGAAAACAGAAAAGTGAAATTGCGTGAGATAGCTGATACCTTGAAGATATCAGAAGGCAGTGTGCACACTATTTTGCATGAACATTTGTCCATGAAAAGCTGTTCTCAAAGTGGGTGCCGCGTTTGCTCACAGTGGACCAAAAACAACAACGTGTCGATGATTCTGAGAGCTTTTGGAGCTGTTCAACCGGAATAAAAAGGACTTTTGCGTCGGTATGTGACAATGGATGAAACATGGATCCACCACCACACTCCAGAGTCTAATCGGCAGTCAGCTGAGTGGACTGCAGCCGGAGAACCACGTCCAAAGCGGCCAAAACCGCAAAAGTCGGCTGGTAAGGTTTTGCGCCCATGGGATCCCGGAGTTTTGACATCGACTACTCCGTTGAAAATGGAAGAAGCAATCAACAAATACTTCGGATGGATAATGAGGTGCGTTTGAAGAAGAATTGCCATAAAGGCCACCATTGTTGACAGAAGAAAATTCAAATCTTTCCAGACAACTGCTCCTGGCACAATGTACGACTCGGAAGATGGAAATTGCACATGAATGAGTCGAATTTTCGACCATGTATTTTCTCGCACGGATTTTGGCCTAAGTCGACTATACTTCGTAAGACCTGAAAAAATCAATCAGCCGAAAAATGGATATTGCTGCGGTTATGAAGGAGTAAATGCTAAACGGCTACAGCATTTTGAAGAAGAAACTAAATTGTTTTACAAAAATTGATATCAAAATGATAGCAACGGCTTGTCAAAAATTGAGCTTGAATTGTAATCGTACTCATTGAAGGAATGTATGTTGATGAATAAAATCGAATTTCGCCGAAAAAATGTGTTTTTCTTAGTTATCCTACGGACTTATTGAGTGATGTGTTAAGTAATGATCCTCTAATACTTCGTTTTAATCATCCTATTAAAAATACAATTAGTTTAAAGCATGATGTTCTAAAATACTTGCATGGGTCTCACAGACCCATGGTATTCTTTAATGTAAATATTAAAGGCTATTTACCGCAGGGTTAAACATGTGATAAGAAAATAAATGTTAAATATCTGTAAAAACTTAAACAAAATAACAAAGCAAATATACCAAGACCAAGTTGTTCAAAACGATTGATGCATTTGAAGTTTAGTAAATGGTATAATTCATATGCAACAACTTAATTTAATATCCACGGAGCAAACATTTTGCTCGCAAGGTAATAGTTGTACTTTCTTTTTAATAAAGGCACCCACCGCGAACGGCCTAAGTAACTATTTTTCTGGAATTTACAGCTGTGGTTCATTCACAATAACGTAACCTAAACAAACTCCTCAAACGTATTTGATTTCACAAGCTATAATGCTTACACGGACCAAATGCAAAAAGCGGGTGAATTTTCTCACACTCTGAATTCAACCACAGGGTAGGTAGTTTGAGATGTTGTGGCACCTCGAACTAGATGTCCACGGGGATACTAGAAGTATTAAAAAATGTGCAGGCTAAGGGATTATGATTTGTCTTAATTTTGTTTAGGAATTAAACCACTCATAGTTGTTAAAATCGTCTTTATTTAAGTTTCAATCCATGTCAAAATAATAAAAATTTTAAGTTTGACATTTATGACATAAACTGAAGGTGACTTTAATTTATTAATGTCTGATTTGAATACATTAGGCGCAAATTTTAAAGTTTAGAAGAATGAGTGCCTTCAATTTGAGTTGCGCCTTTGTCCCACATTATAGTATACTACCCCACTTTTAATGTCTACGGAAAATTCATAAAAGAAACATTTCTTTAAGACCTATCGTAAGCTCCAAAGATTCACCATTCCATAATTTAGCAAAATTTCTCCTAAAAATTATAAATCCATTGGCAGGCGAAACGGACTCTTTCATAAAAAACAACCAACACTTTTTAGAAAAATTATTAAACATCAAAATTGAAAACACTGTAACAAATACATATTCAGTGGTACTAACACTAGTAGCCACTTCTATTTGTTACAGCTCTGTAAAATCAGATTCTTCATATTTCGCATAATATCAGAAGAAACGGTTTCCTTATAGACGCGTACGTTATCATCATTTAATTAGCCTTGGATTTATCATAATAAAACATTTAATCGTAACAATCTCTCTAAATTTTCCCCAAGAACAAGTCGTCTTACATATGAGCTATTAGTGTTGCCTAATCAGTAGGCGGTCTACATCCACCTTCAAGAATTACTAAACTAACATAGCGCTTGCGTGGAGTGTCACGAGGTGACGTTTAAGTAGATGATCTGTTCCTGACGTGGCGGGCTCAGCCATCTTGCACGACGACAGCGTTCCAAGAGCAGTGAGATGAAGGTGCTGGCGCTTTTAAGCACCACCTGGTCCCTCAGAATTGCGATTCAGGTAAAGACAATGTTCGTAGTCGTTTTAGAAGGGGCCCGAGATGTAGTTTCTCCGGGTCCCGGCCAGACAACCGGAAAGTTGTATGTGGCGACAACATGACCGCCGGTCCTTGACTTCCGTTAACGCACTTTGGTGAGATTATAACTAGAAAACTCTGTCGTTATGGAATGAATTTGAAGTCGTTTGTAGAGCTTTTTTTGTTGGCAGAACAACGTGATAAGAAGATGTTGGTCATTTACTTTAGGACTCTTATTGTACGAAGTCTTTGTTAACCAGATACAGCCCTAAGTTTGTGGATCAGAAACTTTTCTAGAGCAACAGTTCCATTATACATGCAAAAAACAGGTACCTAAAATTCCTGCTAACGTAGAAATCAATTCCTGGTGAGTGTTTAGTAATTTTGTATTAATTACGGAAGGAGCTTTGTTTCCATGCTTTCTAAATTTTTGAAAAATGCCCTTAGAATCGTTAATGATGTTAAATTTTAAGAGGAGATCAAATTAACGATATTAGGTTTTATGAAAGGATAAATTCTGCATTTAGGTTTTAACATGAAATATCGTAGAAATAATAATAATCTAACAATCTTATATCAGGGTTGTTTTCTTAATTAGTGTTAAAACGATAGAAACAAAAAAAAAACACTTTGCTCTTCCAAAAATAATCTAAGGTTATTCTGTAAAACACGTGAAGTATGCATGTGTCCAAAAACGAAAGGTTGCTAAGTTCACTTTCCATTTAAAAATGTTTAATTATATTATGCTCGATATTTAGTAGAGAAGCTATTTCATTTCTGTGCCATGACAAATTAAATATTTTATTGATTTATGTTATTTACATGCTATTTAAATTTTTTTGTAATGAATACAACAAGCTAAGCTCAGTTGAAACATATGTAAACCAATCCAGATCTGTCAATTGGGTAATAAGAATTTTGTTTTAAAATAATACCAAACGCTAAGATCTCACTATGTAAAGAGAAATTTATGGATTTTTAGAAATCAATTTTACGTTTGAACGTTATATGTGTGACGTATTAAAAAAGAAGTAATTCAAAACGCGACAGACGTATTTTCCATGTGTAAAATACGTCTGTCACGTTTTGAATTAGGATCCTATATAATTCAATGTAAAATAGTTGTGAAAACATTTGAATGTAAAATAGTTGTGAAAACATGAATTCTTCTATACTTTCAATGTAAAAATACGTCTGTCACGTTTTGAATTAGGACCGGCTTTATATTACTTTCAATGAAACACACACGTATGTTGAAAAAATGTAAGTGCAGAGAAGAATGTGTGTAGCTGTTTTGAATTCGGTTTTCTAGCGAGAAGTTACACGTGCACCGTTTTGAATTAGGATCGGCGTTATATACTTTTAATGTAAAATGTGAAAACCTGAATTCTTTTCAAATGTAAAATACTTGTGGGCACGTTTTGAATTAGGATCGTCTTTATATTACTTTCAATGTAACACACGTATGTTGAAAAATGTAAGTGCAGAGAAAATGTATGTAGATGTTTTGAATTTGGTTTTCTAGCGAGACAGTATGACAGATGCAAAAAAATATCGCATTCAAGTCAATTGTGTTTTTTAATTAAAGTGGATTCTGATTTATGTTTAGAGGCTGCAAATACACATGGGCCGGTTTTAATTCAAAAATGAGTTCACTCTTGTGATAGGTTGAAAAGTGGGTTGGCAAAGTACGCAGATGGTGGTAATCTGCTATATAAGGAGATTGCTCCTAATATTAATTTAATTAGTCAAAGAAAAGCAATATGGATTTTAATACTCTTAATAAAACCACATATCGCAAACCTTATGTAAATTCAAAAGATCTTGTAGTGAATAAGAAGTTTGAAGTTTTAAAAGTGGAAACAATCAAGACAAAATATGGAGAAAGAGTATTAGTGGAAACAGAAGAGTTCAAGAGTATATTGCCATTGAGATATTTTGAATACCTTCAAGCACATGGAGTGAAACAATTAAATGAAAGTATTGGCTCGAACAAACACGTATACATAACTAGTAAGGGATCGATCGGTCTAACTGTCAACATAGAATTTTCAGAATAATATGTCACTAATTTAAGAAATTAGTTTATTATTATAACACATCTAAGTCGATTGTATAAAGAATGATGTATCAAATTAAAGTGGGTTCTGATTTATGTGCGTTTTACTTTGAGTTTACTACCTTGTTTATAGAAAGTCTTGTTTCAAAGAGAAACTTTTATAAAATACTTTTTATTTTACAAATTGTTGAATATATTGATCTAACTATTTATAAATGAAAAGTATTTATTAACTCCGTTCTTGAAGTATCTGCTGCTCCCTCGCTGTTAGTTCCTCTCTTTTTTGCTTTATTATTTCTAGTTCCAAATCTATACGACGCAGTAGCTTCTCTCCACGCTTTTTAAATGCGTTAAGCAACTCTACTGTGTCATCTTCGTAGGATTTGTCATCTTCACCGCAAACAGCCATATTAGATTCTGTACATAACTTTTCATAGTCAACATGTTTTGTCTGATCTGTGAGCATAACATAAAAGATTATTGTAGGTTCACCTTTTTTTTGTATACTACCTGATGTTTCTGAGAGGACCAGAGTGTGTCAACGATCCTACGATAGCCTCAGAATTTCCAGAATGGTTTTTTGATCTAATGTAACTTATAAATTAGTACTGTTTTAAAAACACATGTATAAATGTGAAAAAAGCACTTACCGTGATATATCTATTACGTCACTATCAAAAATAGCATCAGTGTTGAATTGAGGCGAAGAACAGCCGAAAACTTCTTTAATCACGTCTTCGTCAGAATGTAAAATAAATTGCTCTAGAACTTTTACGTTGGTATTATTACAATTTTTGATTGATGACAAGTTACTCATTTTTTTTAAAAGTTGCTAGTAATAGTAACTAATAATTATACAAGAGATCTGATTGAATACTGTTGGTAAAAATCTACGTGAAGTATTTATATTAAATAATAAACTGATCTGTTAGAAAAAATTAAAATTTGCATCGTTTTCTGAAAAAAATTCAGCTCTGTAATCTATTCTAATGAACAAAACAGTATGTAAGCGAATATAATTATACCTCAGCAGAAATAATGAATTAGTTTCATTGTCTGAAAAAGAAATTGAAATGAATGCACATAATAATAAAACCCTAAAATTAATTAATTTCGTTTTAGATTACCGCTGACATAACTTATGCTGTATAAGAAATTTTTTTAAAGGTACTGCTCAGCAGAAATAATGAATTAGATTCATTGACTGAAAAGAAATTGCAATGAATGCACATAATAAAAACCTAAATTAGATTAATTTCGTTTTAATTACCGCTGACATAACTTATGCTGTATAAGAAATTTTTTAAAGGTACTGCTCAGCAGAAATAATGAATTGCATTCATTGACTGAAAACAGAAAATTGCAAGAAGGCGCATAATAAAACCTAAATTAGATTAATTTCGTTTTATTTAAAAATTTGCATCGTTTTCTGAAAAAATTCAGCTCTGTAATCTATTCTAATGAACAAAACAGTATGTAAGCGAATATAATTATACCTCAGCAGAAATAATAAAACCCTAAAATTAATTAATTTCGTTTTAGATTACCGCTGACATAACTTATGCTGTATAAGAATTTTTTAAAAGGTACTGCTCAGCAGAAATAATGAATTAGATTCATTGACTGAAAAGAAATTGCAATGAATGCACATAATAAAAACCTAAATTAGATTAATTTCGTTTTTAGATTACCGCTGATATAATTTATATGCTGTATAAGAAATTTTTTAAAGGTACTGCTCAGCAGAAATAATGAATTACATTCATTGACTGAAAACAGAAAATTGAAAGAAGGCGCATAATAAAAACCTAAATTAGATTAATTTCGTTTTATATTACTGCTAGCATAATTTATTTTCCATAAAAATTAACAAAATTCACGCACTGGAAAATGTTTTTTCTTCAGATTAATTTTTCGTTTAAAAATAATGCAATGCAAATAAATCCCTTTAAGTAGTAATATTTATAGAATAAGTTTTTTTTAGATTACCGCTGACACAATTTACATGCATATATATATATATATATATATATATATATATATATAGGTAAATTGTGTGAAAATTCTTTAAAGGTACTGTTATATAATAAAACTGCAGAATGTTTTTTTAATACTGGGTTTTTTAAAAAACCATGTGTGCGTGTACATTATTAAACAAGACGGTTTAATCTGAGACATTTTTTTTCAAATTTGATTTGTTTTTATTTAAAAATATTTCAATGTAATCATAAAAAATAGCTCTGTAATGATAATGTATTTTCTGTACACATAATAAATCAAAGGTCGTATAAAAACATTTTTGTAGTAAACGCATACGGAAATGAAAAATGATGATGAATGCATTCCTTTTTGCAATTGTTTTGCCAGAGTTTGCATTCAATATGTAAATATTGGAATTGCTTGCATAGCGAATTTATTTATTATAGACACGTACTGAATGCAACTGTGCAATTTTTTTTAGACTGCATGCACAACTCAAGCTTGAAAATCGTCTTGAATAGAAAAACGTAAATAAAGGCGATTTTTTTAACAATTGCATTCAAGCAATTCGTTATGCAATTATTTCGATTTGTATGCTATTTTCTTTTACAGTTGTTTTGCTTACGCGTTTTCCGTAAAACTCAGATGAATGAACCTTTTTGCAGTTGTTTTGCTTACGTCAGATGATATTTTATATAAATAATAAATAGAGAAAATACTTGTATTATTAAGTAGTGTATTTTGATTTTATATAGAATCATGAATGCTGAAACCGTATCCGAGATTAGTAGCTCAATTTTGAGATTAACTGTAAAATGCGTGAATCTAATTAAATCAGTGAATGAAATAACGAAACACATTTTAATTATCAAAGCAAATATTAGTATATTGAAGCTTGCTATTAAAAATAAGGTATACGAAGACAATCAACAAGAAAATCCTAGTAGGCTGGAATCTAATTTAGCAAATCTTAAAAGCTACCTTGTACGATTGAGGCACTTGAAACGTACTTTGGAATATCGTGGTAAAGGTGTTGATGCAACGCTTACTAGAGGTCATACTCGAAAAAATTTGATTTGGCATGATGTACAATCATGTTTTGGAAGTCGAATAATTACGGGACTTATTACCAATTTAAATTATAGAGATCCTCTAGTGTTCTTAGACAAGGCGTTCGCTAGTTTTAAACGCAAGATTGTTGCTTGCTTAAAAAAGTCAATGTTGAAAGTTAATGTAATATTTGCCGCTAACTTTGTTAAGCCTACAACTGGTGAAATAGATTTGAAAACGTTTCCTACTGCAAATCGTCACATCGATATAAATACCAATCTCAAGCTGTGGTATAAGGAGAACGTATTGAACAAGATTTCGAAGCGATTAGAAGAATTTTGCGAGAAAGATTCTGGTTGGGCAATCCAAGAAGTTTTACACTTGAAGGTAAATATAAACAATCATGATCCACTTAAAGGAGGGTGTTCAACGTTTGTACCGGTTCCGGACTTTATAAAAAAGACAAAAGCTGTGGTAAATGTAATAAATAACGATCAACATTGCATTCTTTGGAGCTTGGTTTCCGCTTTATATCCTGCTAAACAAAATAGTCAGAGAATATCTAGCTATCCACATTTTGATACAGTATTACGCTACAATTCAATTCAGTTTCCAATCGCATTAAAAGACATAAAAAATTGAGAAGCTTAACAATCTCGCAATTAACCTATATTGTATAGAAAATACTAAAATACTACCATTTTGTTTAAGTGAAAATTTTAAAAAATTGAACCTATTAATCTGTTAGTTTTAAATAATGATTCCTTACAATATTCTCGTCCGACAAATGCTGATGAGAATCACTTTCATTTTACTTGGATTAAGGATATGTCAAAATTATTTGCAAAACAGTTGTCTTCACATGAACATAGAAAATTTTTTGTTATAGATGTTTAAATAATTTTAGTACAGCAGCATTACTTAAGCGTCATTCGAATTATTGCGAAAAACAGAATACTTGCTCAATAAGATTACCCGAAGAATCTGAAAAGTATCTAACGTTTAAACATTTCCACTATCAAGAAAAGTATCATTTGTAGTTTATGCAGATCTCGAATGTATATTAGAACTATGCAATGAGTCGGAGGTAATACTAAACACAGTCTCTTACCAAAGGCATATACCCTTTAGTGTAGCGTATTATTTGAAATGCTCGTATGATAATAAATATTCCAAATTTCAATTGTATCGCGGAAAGGATTGTATAGAATGGTTTGTTGCTCAATTGAAACTGATTTCAGAAACGACTAATAAAATTTTCTGTAACCCAAAACCTATGAATCCTTTAACAGAAGAACAAAAGTTAGCATTTAAATTTGCCCTTCACTGTCACATTTGCAATAAACCTTTTAGTATAGATGATATTAGAGTTCGCGATCACTGCCACTTTACAGGTGAATTTCGAGGAGCGGCTCATCAAGATTGCAACATCAATTATCATAATTTTTATATGATACCGGTAGTTTTTCATAACTTATCAGGCTACGATTCGCACTTTATTATTAAAAAAATTGCGTTAGGGTTTTCAGGTTTGGTAAGAATTCTACCAATAAATAAGGAAAAATACATATCTTTTACAAAATATGTAAATGGTACGAAAGTTACTTTTAGATTTATCGATTCATTCAGGTTTATGGCATCTAGCATCGAAAAATTAGCTTCATACTTAGATGATAATAAAAAATCCATCACCAGGGAAAATTGTAACACCGATAATGAGTTTCAGTTACTTACGCGTAAAGGTATATTTCCCTATGATTACATTAACTCTTGGGATAGGCTCAATGAAACCGATTTACCCTGTAAAACAGCATTCTTTAATCGTTTGCGCAATGAAGAAATCTCAGATGAAGACTACAATCATGCTAAACACGTTTGGCAAACATTTAATATAAAAACACTAGGGGACTATTCAGACCTATATTTAAAAACAGATGTACTGCTCTTGACTGATATATTTGAAAACTTTAGAAAACTTGTATGTTCACGTATAAGTTAGATCCGCTTCACTACTTTACGGCTCCTGGTTTAGCTCTAGATGCGATGTTAAAACGACGAACGTTAAACTCGAGCTGCTTACTGATATTGAAAAATAATGTTTTAGAACGGGGAATTCGTGGCGGTGTTTCTCAATGTTCGAATAGATATGCTAAAGCAAATAACAAATATATGAATGCAGATTATGATCCAAATTTCGATTCTAAATATTTAATGTATTTTGATGTTAATAATTTATATGGGGCTGCAATGTCTGAATATCTTCCATATGGAGAATTTGAATTTTAGATGGTATCAGTCCAGATATAGTACGTTTAGACATACTTAATATTCCCGATGATTCTGATGTGGGATATATTTTTGAATGCGATTTACACTATCCAGTATCTTTACATGAAATTCACAGTGACTTACCTTTAGCGCCTGAACATATGATACCACCGTACCTTCTAATAAATCAAACTTAAAGAAATTACTTACAACTTTATATCCAAAACTCAACTATATTATTCACTACAAGAATTTAAAATGTATTTAAGCTACGGTTTAGAACTGAAAAGATTCATAAGGTTCTTCGGTTTAAACAAGCTCCTTGGTTAAAAGAATACATTGATTTGAATACGAAATTAAGACAACAGTCAAAAACAGTTTCGATATATGCTTTTATAAAAATATGATAAATTCGGTTTATGGAAAGATGATGGAAAACGTACGGAAAAGGAAAGATGTGAAATTAGTGACCAAATGGGAAGGACGGTTTGGAGCTCGTAGTTACATAGCGAAGCCTAATTTTCATAGTTGCACTGTGTTAGACAAAGATCTAGTCTTAATAGAAATGAATAAATTAGAGGTTTACTTAAACAAACCCATTTATGTAGGTTTCTCTATTCTAGATATTTCAAAAACCTATTTATATGAATTTCACTATAGTTATATAAAATCGCAATTTGCTAACAAAGCAAAGCTGCTGTACACAGATACGGATAGTTTGATATACGAGTTTAGCGTTGAAGATATTTACTCTTATATCAAACAAGATATTCATAGATTTGATACTTCCGATTACGACCCTCATAACAAATATCATATTCCATTATCAAATAAAAAAGTTCCTGGTATTATGAAAGATGAAAACAATGGTGACATCATGCTAGAGTTTGTAGGACTTAGATCTAAAATGTACACGTATAGAGTTCAGGATAGGATAATAAAAAGTCGAAGGATCTTCCTTAGCAAGTATTAAGCAAATTTCTTTTGATGATTATAAGAATGCTTTGTTTTATAAACAGACTGTACAGAAACAGCAATGTTTAATTAGATCAGTCAAACATGATGTCTGTACTATTAAACAAAACAAAATTGTTCTTAATCCAAGTGATGATAAAAGAATTCTTAGTACCTTAACCACTGATACTAAACCTTGGGGTATAACTATACATATAGAGATGACTTGTAAAGCTTCAACAACTGGCTCAAATAAAGAATGCAATTTATTTTATCTAGATTAACATATAATATTTTTAGTTATAAAACTTCAGTGTTATGTTTATACCTGCACAAGTACACCGATTTTCGTTTTGGAGTATCTAAAATAGGATACCTTTCAATCTGCCCGAGTTTTGAACTATATATAGTAGTAGTTGTAGTAACCGTTCTGTTTAAAAATCCAGTTTGTTACTAACATACCAGTTAGTTTATTTGAGAAATGTATAACAAAACTTTTATTTAAAATTGTCAATGTTTATGGCTGTTTACTAAATCACTTAATAATTCAAACATGTAAAAGATATTGTAAAAACATGTAAAAAATATTAATAAATAGACTGTGATTGCTAAATGATTTATTGTTTTTTCATAATTTGTAAAGGTACAGTAATAATAATAATAAAGTAATTATAATATTCTTATGCTGTTTGAGAGTGGATTGTATTTGACTATCTTATCATGAAGTATAAGGCAATGACAAGATGTATTTGGCAAAACGTTTCTGCTAGTTTCAAATTCTAATCTAATATCGACAGTACCAGATTTTAACGCTTCGTTTTGTCTAGAACAATCTATGACTACTAATGGTGCAATACTTCGTAAATCCTCAGGATTAAAAAGTGGCTCATTTTCCTTTTCGTAGTATGATTGCTGAAACTGAGCATACATCTCATATAACAACGCAGTCTGTTTATTCTCGAACCTCAAATTTAAGTTATCGTACGGGAAAATTTCTGAATTTAAATATAGTTTCATGTTGGTTAAATAGCAATGATCAAAACGACTGTAGTTGCTCATGTATCTATTTTTTCGGTTGGTTTGAAACCAACAATCACAAATCTTGGTTTTTCTAATTGTGTTGTTGTTTTAATGTTCCATGTATGACGTTGCGTTTCTTGTAAAAGTTGATATTCATGCAACTCCCATCCTCTAAACGGAATATGCAAATCCTGATTTTGTGCAACGCATTCTATTAAATTAATTCGTTGAGTATCATCAACGGCTACATGCGGCATTTTCCATAAAACTTTATTTAAAACAACTTTTATTTCTTCATCGGGTGTAGGATTAATTATAGCATTAGTATCAAAACTAGAACGTAGTAAGACTAACTCATGACAGAGGTTTAAAATAATTTTTTTAAAATCTTCGCATAATCCGAGAACCATTGAAAGGTTTATTGCAACATTAAAATTCCCATTAGCATCAACTATTTGTGAATCATCCGTAGGAAACCACCCAGCGTTTTGTAAATGTTTACTTTGATTGCTATTATATGAAACATATCCCTTCATTATAGACGTTAATCCAGGATTCCGAACACGATCTACAATGATACCACCAATCTCATATCTAATTTCATCAAAAGCAGCAAAATTCCATTATTTACAAACTTTGCTGTCTGAGACGGTGTTCCATCTGTTTTAATTAATTTGCCTTCTATGTACAGCATGCTCTTTGATGGTAAGGTGTATACATCTTGTTGTTGTATAGGGATTCGAATTTCATCATTATTGTTTAAAGATGTGTTAGCATAAGGTTGATGAGTATGTTTTCAATATTAACAATTGCATTGTCGAAGTAAACTTTTTCACGCACGTTCACTATTTCACTATTCATTCTACTTTTTTAATTAAATGCAGTCCTAACGATTGTAGAAACTGCCGGTTTTGTGTTGTTAGCGGTCTTGAAACAATCAATCGAGTGTCGATTGCTTTGAAATTTCCAGCATTTATATCAATTCTTGACATGTTGCGTGCATTATACTTAATACCCATGGCTATTGCAGATTTTTTAAATGCAACCTTACAGTTAGCAGTTTTCCTCTGAAATTAACTAAATTTCCATCTTGATCTAACACTTTAACTATTATTTCATTTATTATACGTGACCTGATTGGTAGATATATAATCGTAGGTGGACACTCGACAATTTTAAAACCTGCAGGTACTTGAGGAAAAAATTCGTGTATTACATGGGCTGGTTTACTATTTAAATAGGATCCACTTGCAATATTACAATCGATTAAAACTGCATTCACTTTACAAATGTTGATCGCGTAGTCTGCTTGATGCGTGACAAATGCTAGCAATTTTCGCGGATTGAAACCAAGTAGAGAACCAATTGAATCCTTTTGGTAAAATCCACATCTAGACTACATTTAATACTACATTTAAGTGTATTATTGTCAGCTGTAATTTCTATATACACTGGCGTCTTTCTAGCGCTTCGTGATTGATCCATACGACCACGCCATCTTTTATCACCTAAAGCTTTTTGAAGATATTTATTAATTTCTCTAATCTCATAAGCACTTTCAGGTATTTCTATGAATTCTCCGTTAGATCCATAATAAAATTTATTATTTATTCCTTTTTCTATGTTTGGAATTGTGTTATAAGACTCAAAATTTGTTAATCCTAATACGTACTCCGAATCATTATCCAAGTTTATAGGCGGATTAAAATTGCTTGTTAAAGCTGAAGTGTTTCCCGTTAGAGTAAAAGTGTACGACATAATAACTTCGTACCAGGTCTATGCACTACTTAGAAATTGTAAGCATAAATGACCGCAAAACACAGTACCGTACGATTGTTCTTGGTTAATGTTATAAAGAATTTTACATTTACCCCCGCTATTCAAATAACTTATCAACTCTGTTGGCGGTCGCAGGTTTCCGTAGCTGTCATAGTAAATAGCGCTACTACCGTACTTTTGTAAGAGGTCCAATGCGTGCCTAAACCTTCTATTCCATCTAAATTAATTATACCACATTCTTTTAAATTAACTTTCTTGGGAAGATTGTTTCTCATGAACACTCCACGGAAATATGGTACTTCTAATTGCTTAACAAACTTTATTAATTCTACATTGCTTAGTGCTCGATTAGGTAAAATCAAGTTGCGTTCCTTTGAGGTTTTGCAGGGGCTAAAAAAAGACCAAAACCTTTTTTATAAGGTTTGATGTACATGCCGTTTCCGACTGCAATGTCCTCCATTGCCTTGTTATGACGTTGTTTTTCAGCTAGTTGTTCCTTAGCTATTTTAGTATCTGAAACTGCTTTTGCAACAGCAGCTGCACCTCCAGTAAGAGTACCAAGAGCGCTTAGGCCTGCAAAATTGGTATTAGTGGTAGAAAACCTCCTGTTTTAGGAATTGATATAATACGAGCTGATTTAATATGCTTCTTTTGTTTTGCTGTATTGGCGGCCTTAATTGCTATGTTGATTGCATCCATAATATTAGATCCTTTAGTCTTTTTAAAGCTGTACGTGCTTGTTTGATAATACTTTTAATACCTAGCGTACTTCTTATTTTACGTTTCTTTATCAGTTTTCTTATTTTATTGATATTTTTGTTCTCAGTGATGCACAGGCACCCATATCAAGTTTTACTTTAGCTTTCATTGCGGTAGCTACTCCAAATGCTGCTACTTTTTCACCTAAAGACGAGTCACCAGAATTTAGTCTTTCTGTAGCTAACTGAGCTAACTTCGAATCTGCTTGATGACGTTTAGATAGATCCTTTTCTTTGGTGTATGCAATATCGTGCTCCTTACAAGCCTCGTCTAACTTGTTTATTCCTTGTCTCCCGAGCTAACCGTTCGATTAGTTTTGTACCCGGACCGCAAAATTTGTAACCCGGAATATGCGCTTCAAATGGTAAATTGTTAATTACAGTATTTAATAGTCCGTTCCCAGTAGTTTTAGAATTATTATTATATGTAATCATTAGCGGACAACTATCCTCTCAAGCTGTGCAGTAAATAAATAAAATATTATGAATTAATGATTCTTTATATACTCGCCGTTTCTTATATATATATATATATATATATATATATATATATATATAATTCCACTTTTTACAAATCGAATTTAGTACTTGCAAACATGCGTGTTGTGAAACAATCAACACCTTTAACCATAAACAATAATGACATTGGCGTGCAATCCTTAGCTAAAAAGGAAAAACATAGTGTTCTTCTGCCTTCATCTATTCGATGTCTAGTTGTTGGTCCATCAAATTGCGGTAAAACCAACGTTATGATTGGGCTGATAGAACATCCTAATGGTTTAAAGTTTGAAAACGTATCTGTTTATTCTAAATCACTTTATCAACCAAAGTATCAATACCTTGAAAGTCTACTGCAACCAATAAAAGGGATCAAATATTATACATTTTCCAGTTCTGATAATATTATATCACCATCTGATGCTCGAAATAATTCTATATTTGTTTTTGATGATGTAGCTTGCGATAAACAAGGTATCATTGGGGAATACTTTAGTATGGGACGTCATAAACAAGTAGACAGTTTTTACCTTTGTCAAAGTTATACTCGTATACCTAAGCACTTACTACGTGATAATGCTAATCTTTTAGTTTTATTTAAACAAGATGATTTAAACTTAAAACACGTATATGACGATCACGTCAATACTGACATGAAGTATGATAAATTCCGTGAAATATGTGCTGCTTGTTGGCAAGACAAATACGGTTTCTTAGTTGTAGACAAAGATAGTGATCCAGATCAAGGAAGGTACCGAATAGGTTTTGATCACTTCATACATATTTAAACCTTGAGAGACGCAAGTATCGTTAGTATCGAAGAATTTTTTACTACAATAAACTTTTACGCAATGAACAAGGAGGCGATAAAACTTAAAAGAATTTTAATTAAGAAAAGAAACATTGTAAAAACAAATTGCGTCAGTTAAAAGATAATGAAGTCGTCCAAGTGGAATCAATCTTACCCATAACATCACGATTAGAAACTATTGCTAATAAACTGGATGGGGAAAGTGCGGTAAAGAAAGAAAAATTTAAAGAAGAAGAAGAACTGCCTCATAGCAGTGTAAAAAAAATTAAACCTAAATTGCTAGAAAGGAACGTTGACTATATTGATTCCCCGGTTTTGCTCAGCATATACCAAATATAAAAATGATGCCATAGAGGTAGATGATGATGATGACGATGTTGAGAATGAATATGAAGCAGAAATTAATCGAAATGCACAAGAAGCCCATGAATATATTCAAAGCTTTGCCGATTCACCTGGTATGACACATTATCTCGAACAGCTACATCCGCTACCTCGAGAATATATTTACAATATGTTTAAAGATGTTAAGAACGAATTTGATCATAAATATGGTATTAGGTTTAACCCTGATTCAAATGGTCTTATGATAGGCAATTCAATTTCGCGTTGGATGATGAAAATGTTCTAATAAATGATTTGAAATATAAAGGTACTCCTGGATTATACGAACTACTGTTTAAAAATATCCTGTCGGGTACAGTCATCAAGATCTAAAGTCGTACCTTGATATTGTAAAAGAACAAATGCTAATAGAAGATATTATTCTGAAACAGAACAAATTCAGGGTAATACTTCATATAAGTACAAAAATATAATATCTACATTAAACATACTTCCCAAACACCCCGTAGACCTAGAACATTACCCTATAGAAAGCGTCTTGGAGACGGTATGACAATGGAAGTATCAAATAACGCTATAGATTATTTATATTGGAATGATCCCAATGAACTTGTTGATAGATTACGACTTTTAGTTTCATCTCAGACTGCTGGACACACAGGTCACGGCAACGAAATAAATTCGATCATTGAAGAATTGCGTGAGGCGAAAGTAATTAGATGATATGACAATTGACAAATTTGGAAGGCACATACATAACCGTAAAATAGATATAACTGAACAGGAATATGAAAATAAAGGTGAAGGTTTTGAAACCTTGATTGAGTACAAGTTACATATGCTACATTACACGGTAGTAGCAACGTTTTACTCTAATACATTTCTTGACGGTGACAAGACATTCCTTATTTTCAACATTAAACATAATTATGAATTTCCTTATGAGGAAGCAGTCATTGAGAATATTAAAGGATACCCGCAAGACATTGAAATTCTTATAAACGAAAAAAGTTATGTAATTGCACAGTTACAAGGATTTTTGCTTAAACGTATGGATGTAATCAGCTTTCGTAACAGCGGTGCTATCATAAACAATACCACAATGTTTCTTGATTTTATATTAAAGTTCCTTTCAAAGCAAGTGGAGCCCACGACATTCAAACATAGAAGTATTTCATTAATTGTATTTAATAAATCCTGATTATAAAAAAGTATTATGATAGTTGCTCAATCAAAAGTGAAAGAGGATATAGTAAATGAACTTCATAAACCAGCAAGAATAAATTTCAAGAGACGGAAAGTGATAGTAAAGGTTTAAATGACCTTCTTCAGACCGATTTGATTGAAATGCTACCATATTCGCAAACAAACAAAGGATTTAAATACATTTTAGTAGTTATTGATTGTTTCTCCAAATACGTATGGGCTGTACCACTTAAAAGTAAAACGGGTATTGATGTTACTGCTGCAATGAAAACAATTTTAAATAAATTTAAAATCCGCCAAGAAATTTGCAGTCTGATTTTGTAAAGAATATTATAACAAACACTTTCAATCCTTAATGCAGACATATGGCATAAACCATTATAGTGTTTTTCTACAAAGAAAGCATGCATTGTAGAACGTGTAATTAGAACTTTAAAGGGAAAAATGTGGCGCTTGTTTAACCTGAACGGTTCTTACAATTGGATAAAAATTTAAGCGATATTGTGAAACAATACAACAATACAGTTCACAATACTATCGGAGTCAAACCTGTAAAGTTGATAAATCAAATGAAAAACTATTCTTAAATCATCATTTACCCACATCAAACTTGCAACCAAAATACCAAAATATTCAATAAAAGACAGTGTGAGGATTAGTAAACACAGGAAGCATTTACAAAAGGTTACACGCCAAACTGGTCAAATGAAATTTTAAGATTAAAAGGTAAACGTAACCAATCCTACAACATATATATTAGAAGATCAAGATGAGAAAGAAATCAAAGGTGCATTTTATGAAACGGAGTTGCAAAGGTTAAACATCCAGGAATTTACCTGGTAGAAAAAGTCCTAAGAAAGAGTGGAAATAAAGTATTTGTAAAATGGTTGGGCTTCTCTAACGTACACAATAGCTGGATCGATAAAAATAATGTTTGCTAGAAGTTGTTATAATAATAGTTAATAAGGCTAACATTGTAAAATTATATTAAAATAAATAATACAGACAAAATCTTTCTATTGTTTTTTATTATTATCAAGCCATTCTTTTAATAAAAAGATATTTTGTTTTGCGCATTGCAAATTATTATTGCTGTGTCTACAACAATGGATGTTATATTTTAAACGATTGTTGATTTTAACTCCGATAGCTTAGGACAACCTAGTGCAAGCATATCAGTTACAAAGTTTTGCATTATATATGTTTCAATCAATTTCTTCTTTTCTAGACCCTTCACAAATACTTCTTCACCGGGTCGGATAATTTGCTTCAAATAAAGCGCTATATATGATGACACCATTCCAGCCGTTGAAGATTCATCCCAAGAAATACCATGAATATTCCTTGTCACCCAGTCGTTATGTTTTATATGATCTTGACTCAAACAACTTGACTGCATTGGCAGTTTAAAAATTTGATGCCAAACATCACCTTTCAACAAGTCCAAAACCGCAATTTCTTTACACACAAACTCGTTTTCTTGTATTTAAATCCCTGAATATCAATTATATACATGTTTGTATGTAAATACATGCAGTAAACTTCGACTAATTAAATTAATATTAGAGCAATCTCCTTATATAGCAGATTACCACCATCTGCGTACTTTGCCAACCCACTTTTCAACCTATCACAAGAGTGAACTCATTTTGAATTAAAACCGGCCCATGTGTATTTGCAGCCTCTAAACATAAATCAGAATCCACTTTAATTAAAAACACAATTGACTTGAATGCGATATTTTTTGCATCTGTCATACTGTCTCGCTAGAAAACCAAATTCAAAACATCTACACACATTTTCTCTGCACTTACATTTTCAACATACGTGTGTTACATTGAAGGTAATATAAAGACGATCCTAATTCAAAACGTGCCCACAAGTATTTTACATTTGAAAAGAATTCAGGTTTTCACATTTTACATTAAAAGTATATAACGCCGATCCTAATTCAAAACGGTGCACGTGTAACTTCTCGCTAGAAAACCGAATTCAAAACAGCTACACACATTCTTCTCTGCACTTACATTTTTTTCAACATACGTGTGTGTTTCATTGAAAGTAATATAAAGCCGGTCCTAATTCAAAACGTGAGAGACGTATTTTTACATTGAAAGTATAGAAGAATTCATGTTTTCACAACTATTTTACATTCAAATGTTTTCACAACTATTTTACATTGAAATTATATAGGGCCGATCCTAATTCAAAACGTGACAGACGTATTTTACACATGGAAAATACGTCTGTCGCGTTTTGAATTAGGACCGGCCCTATTTACCTACTAAAGAATTACTTCTAAATTACATCTATGGTTTAAAACTCTAAGTCTTTTTATTTTACGAATAGCTAAACTCAATGACACCACAGCTGAGGAAGTAGATCTTGAATATTGAATTTAGAGGTTTACTGAAGTAGTATAAGGTGGTAGAAAAGATGTACGTAATTTCTCCATGATGCCCATTTTCATAGGTAAGACATTTTTAATGTCGCGATTTCATGACGATCGCCTTATAAGTATTGAAGTACTCCTTTATTGTAATGCACAAATTGTGGCTTTTAATTAATATTTACTGTGTGACATTTTCTTTCGGGGTTATCGTAATCGAAGCTAAAGTAGATATGTTCAAGAGATTTCCAGATGTGTTGTTTTATATAACTTGTAAGTTTTTTTGATAACCATTATATCCTGTGAGTTTCTGCATCTTCTCATAAGATACTTTTGTTTCTTTCATTGTCTATATAGATGCGGTGGCACTCAATTCTCCCTCCTCTTGTTCATTCCTGCTAATATTTGAGTTTACTTAGTGTAAAATAATTGCGGTGTAAATTTCGATAGCTAATTAGGGGAGAAAAAGTGGACTGTATGAATTTTAATTGATACTTAAACAAACAACAAATAATTAAATGCTCTTAATCAGTTAATCAAAGCAAAGCGTTTACTATACAGCACTCACCTTGTTAATTATGCAGTCGTGCAGATGAAAAAACGATGAAACAAATACGACTCTTCCTTTGGCGGTTGAAGCGAAGCACATTTATAACGATAGCGGTTTAGCAAAGCGGTTCATCAAATTTGTTCTAAGCAGAACGTGTAAAAGCGATGCGGCATGTTCAAAAGGCGAAACGATACTCTAGTATGTAGAACGTGTAAGATAGCGATGCGGTGTGTTCGAACGACGAATCAATACTCTTCCAAGCTTCGTAGATTTCCCAGTCACTACTACACTGTTTGCACATGCGGAGTAGTCGTTTGTCACTCACGGCACTGGTTGACGCATGCTTAAGTAAACCAAGGGAAATTTACGCTAATAAATTTCAATATACCGCGGCGAATTTAAATACTCAACAAACTCGACAGAAATAAAACTTAGCTATAAATTATTTACATATAAACGGAACACTTAGTATCCACGCCCGTTCCCATAGCTCATCCTTGTGGTAATTCCCAAGCTAAGCCGCGAATATCGTGAAGTGATCACTTTAAAAGTCACTTTGCTGATGTACAACGTCAAAATTGTCACACTAACGTACCATACTCACAAAGCAATCGAGATTCACTTCAACACAATTGTAAATTTGGATGTAGTAAATCTCTTTACAAATGTCCCTGTAAACAAAACGCTTAATACTATAAAAACAAACTACAAGGATATGACAACCTTAAAGAAAAAACAAAACTAAGTATATCATCGCTCATGGAATTACTTAATGTATGCGTCAATACCGTTCATTTACATTTCCAATGCTCCACCCGAAGGTACTACATTGACCAGGAGGTGAGTTTTTGTTGCCTGGAAATTTAGAATTTTGCCAAACCCTTGCCGTTCCAGGCAGGGTAGGGATCTTTAACGTGCGTGACAACACTCACACACTCGACCTCCATTTAACCTCTCATCCGAACGAGGGCGTAATTTTTGTGAAAAATGCTCACCTGCCATTTTTAAGCAGTCGGCCGTGTCGGGATTTGAACCAAGGACCTTGGGATCCGTAGTCTTACGCTTACTACATAGATCCACGGCGACGCCCTATGCGTCAATACCACATATTTTGAAATAAATTACCAATTCATGAAGGAATTCGAAAAAGATGTAATATTCACACAAGAATTGAAACCACCAATTAGAGGAGATAAGTAAATAATGTCTACGCTATTTTGGCCTCATAATACAGAACTAATAAAAAACTTTGTAAATTCAATTAACAAAATAGAATCAACTATTAACTTCACTTACGAATTAGAGCAACATGTAAAACTTCCATTTTTAGATATTCTAGTTAGCAAAAACGATATAACAATTAATACATCATTGTACAGAAAACCAACACACAAGCAGGTACTTAAACTTCGATTCAAACCATCCACACTGTGTCAAACGAGGAATGATCAAAACAATGCATGATAGAGCAAAATTAATATTATCAAACGAAGAAATTTTAAAGAAAAAGAAAAACCAAATCAAATGTACACTAATAAAAAACAAGTATTTTAAAAGAATAATAGAAAAAGAAATAAATAAAGTCTCAAGAAATAGAAAAAAAAACAGAAACAACGATACACATCAAAAAATGCTCTCAATACCATACATAAAGGGATTCTCCGAAAAAATCCAAAAAAATAAGAAACAAATTCAAAATCAAAACAGTATTTAATACAATACACTAAGAACACAACCAACAAAAACAAAACTCAAAAATAAAATACAAAGTTCAAAAATTGCGTCTACAAAATACCGTGCGAATGTAACAAGTTTTATATAGGGGAAAGTTCCAGGCCATTTGAAGTTCGATTAAAAGAACATAAATCATATATAAAAAAATAGAAAATTTGAAAAATCCATGATTTGCCAACATGCAAGGGAGTCCTGTCATAGAATAAAATGGGAGGATGCAAAAATTATTGACAAAGAAGAAAACAACCAAAAACGCAAAATCAAAGAAGCTGCTATTACAACCCTACATAAAAATAACTGCGTAGCAAACGGATCCATAACTTTCAGTAAACAATGGATTTCGTTACTAAAAGAAATAACAAATAAAAATCTAATGCCCCCAATATCTACGTAGCATTGCAAGTTTTTCCTGGGCTTTCCTTGCGATATTACATGATTTCTATTTATACATACAATAACTAATTACATAACAATAGGTATATTAGCTCGGCAAATGTTCTAATTTTGGGGGATTTTGGTAGTCGCAAGGCTGCTTAACCCCCTTCACACACTCAAGATAAATATTAAAAACGGTAACTTAATCGCACACTTCTTTAATAACCATCCTATCAATAGTATAAATAGAAACATATTAAAAAATGTTTTCCGATCCTCAAGTTATTGAATTTATATGATATTTAGCTATATAAAAATTAATCAGCTGATTTCACGTTAAACGTATTGGCTACCTCAAAGTCGCTTCCAGGGCGCAATACAAATTGAAGGCGCTCATTCGTCTAAACTTTAAAATTCTCGCCTAATGTATTCAAATAAAATATTAATAAATTAAGGTCACCTTCAATTTATGTCATAAATGTCTAACTTAAAATTTTTATTATTTTGACAACGATCCTAGGTTATAAATCGAAACGTAAATAAAGACGATTTTAACAACTCTGAGTGTTTGAATTCCCAAAAAAAGATTAAGAAAAATACAAAACAAACTACAACAAACATACAGGGAGTATGACACTCAACCAAAACTTCAAAGAAATCTCTGCAATCCGAGAAGGTAGATAATGATTACGTCAGCCTCTACAAAAATCATGAGGTTCTGCACCGTTCACCACATAAAAGAAGAGTTCTTGTAACACCTTTCACGTCCGCCGGTAGTTATGGGTGCCATACCATTGAACCATGTTTGTGCACCGTGTGCCAAGTTAATCAACTTGTAAGGTATTTAATGCCCGGTGAAATTAATACTATATATTTCACACTTTTTGAATTTTTGACCTCTTTTAAATAGTATTTAAATGTAGCTACCTGATAGCATATGTTGGTATAGGCCATGTAAACCTAAAGCTTATTTCTTTTAGAAAATTATTCTGTGTTACTTGGAGTCTATCAAGGTCTCTTGTTTGTAATTGAGTGCCCCATTTAGATACGTGCATAGAGATAACGCGTATGCACTGATAGAGAGTGCGATGTTACAACTTACAGAAATAATTGCAGTCATTTTTGTTGAAGATGCGCAGCAGAGTATCAGCTAAAGATGCTTGATAAAGCCACAGCCAGGGAGCAACGGATAATTAATAAAGATATATAATAAAGGTGCTCACAGACAAGTGAAGACGTCTTTGTGAGTGGTTAGAAGAAAATACAGTCTAATTACTTCTAGCTAAGATCCTGCTCAGTGCAAAGTACAGGGATTCTTATTTGAGTTAAACAACGATGATTCTTATTTGGAATGAATAAAAATGATTATTATTTGAAACAAGTAACTATTATCCTTATTTGAAGCAAACAACAATTATTTTAGTTGTGGAGCAAAAATTACTTTAATGATAGAGATTTGAATTTAACGTAGTTAATTGTAGTGTTGAAAATTGGTTAAGTTTTATATGGAAAGATAAAACAAGTCTTGTGACGTTCTAGGTATTTGTAAAATCATGTTGTTTATTTTATTTAAAGATAGCATTTATTAGAAGTAGTTGGATATTCTTTGTTTTTTAGTTTTGAATAAATAGTAAAAGAAATGCCGATTCATCTTCGAAATTGTTTTGCCGGGTTTCAAAGAAGTAACTAAAATTTTTTGTTGATTATAAAGTGAATTTTTTAGGGTGAGTCATAAACTGCAATTTAATATGTCCATTTCAAAGTTTATGTTCTTAGTAGTGGTGGGGAAAATTAATAGTTCTGATTATCAAGAAAGAATTGTTTAATGATCCTTAATCTTGCAATTTAACCGCAAAAATAAAATGTTAGCTTTGCTTTTAATAGAATTTCTTTTGTAATTGTAGATAATGAAAAACAATATAGTTTGAATTGTCATAAATAAAAAACATATACACTGTTTGTTCAAAAACATTTGCATTTTAAGTAATAATTTTAATGTTACCTATTATACTATAAATTGCTTGTTATCGTTATATGAATAATTCTATATGACGTATTTATTTCATGATTAACACATTTTAGAGCAATTGAACATATGTGAACAAATACCAGTGCTATGATTGCCTTTTATTTAAATCAATATGATTATAATCTTGAAGTTGTTTTAAATGAAAGTAAATTTTAAATAAACTTGGATGTAATAATCAAGAAGTGCACTTGATTAATTAAATTGTTAACTTGTAAATAAGAAATCTGACTTTATCTTTATACTGTTTAATTAGATTGAACTTTTATTTGTATCTGGAAAGAATATAAGAAATAATTTTGAGAAGCTCATAACGTAGTTAAAAGGGTAACAATAATAATGTTAAAAAGCTACATGCTATGCTTTGTGTTATAATGTATGCATAATTAACAACTTTGGTATTTTCAAAGCAGTACAGTACAGTACAGTACAGACTTTAATGATAAATTTCATTATGTGACTTTGTTTTCAGAGTCGAGGCTGACATCACGTACTGGTAGACTAATTTACAAAATATTTGTAATAAATTGTACTTATAATTTAATTATAGATCTTGAGTTAAATGTTAAAGCGTTTCGGCATCTTCCCTCAGTCATACTTATTTTTATTCGTAGCTAAAGATGTGGTGGCGCCCTGTTTTCTTCTGAAATTTTGAGTTAGCGTATTTAACCCATGTTGAAATTCATGCTCTCCTGAGAATCGACCCTCAAGTCATGGCTACCAAAATGTACTTATTTCCGTAGTGGGTCTTAGGAAATGGACCGGCAATATCTATTGCGAATTTCTCAAAGGGGCTCTCCACGTTGTACTGCATCGTCAGAGCATACGATTCCCAAGGTGGCATCGTCCTTGCAGCCTATCCATTCGCATCTGCAGAGACTGCCAATCGTCATTGATTACAATAGTCCGACCAAGTAAGTCACACCTTGTTTTCTAACCAAGAGCATTGGTTACACTCTTCGGGACAAGGCCGTCTCGAAAGCGTATCCGCATTAAGATGACTCGTACCAGCACAGTGTTCCGTGTTGAAATCGTATTCCTGTAGGTGTTCTGTCTATCTGGCGACTTACATTTAAGGGTTTTTAAAGTGTAATATCTACTTTAAGGCGGCGTGGTCGGTTCTCGGCTGAAATTTTCTATCGTAGAGGTACTTATATAAATATTCTACGTATTTCACAACCGCCAATAATTCTCTCCTAGTAACGCAATAGTTTTGTTCGGGTATAGCAAGCACCTTACTAAAATAACCATTGATGTTTTCTTGCCCGTCTTGCATCTGGGATAGTATACTTTCCATGGCGACATTGATAGCGTCTGTATCCAAGACGATTTTGCCTTCCGACCGAAAATAACTTAAGATCGGAGCTGTTATCAATAAATGCCTCAGTTGTTGGAACGTATTTTGGCAATCCTCATCCCAAACGTAATCACGCCCATCTTCAGTCAAATAGGTCATGGGATTTGTCTATATTTGCAAACCGGGGAACTAAATACGTGCTCTACAGGCGACACTTCTTTTGACTCAGCTTCAGATTGGCCTCTCCGAGTCCTCAAACCACACTCCAAGTTTCTCAAGTATTCCTCAAACGACTTCCCAATCGACTTCACAATCGCGTCATCCAAATATACCAGACACGTTTTCCACGATAACCCACGCAACATAATATCCATTAAACGCTGGAAGATAGCAGGAGAGTTGCATAGTCCAAATGGCAGTACTGTTAATTGCCATAGACCAGAACCAATAGCGCAATGCATGTGCTGTCATAATTATTTTAAGTATAGCTAGTAACATGTTTATAATTGTACAGAAACTAAATGTTATTCTATAAAAAGTTTGTATACGTTCCGAGTTTCCATTTTATGTTAAATAATTTTAATAATTGCCATATGCTTTCATTTGCTGGTACCTACCAATAATGATAACTTCAATTTTCTTTTGGGTAGTTTAATACCCAAGAATGATTAAGAAGAATTACATACATTCGTAAAAGTTCAATAGTAATAAAACTATTACAAACACCGAGAGTAAGTACCCTAGAACATAAATCCCATTTGACATTAGATATAATTTAAGGTAAGGGAAGATTATAGTAGTCTACCACTGAAGATTATCAATTTGCTAACTGTAGATCATAATATACTATAAATGGAAGATATAAGGGTCACTATACACAACAACGCCTTCTCATTGTTGAACTTTCGGGATGGTTGGTCCCGTGACCTGTACGACCTTGTTTTTGTTGAGGATCGGATGCCTTGGCCGTATCCTCGCGCATATCTAGCTCATAGCCCACTATCAGCACTTCAGACATGAAACCTCGGTACTAAATGATGTGCGACTTGGACCTGAAAAATTAGCACAGAACGGGTCCCCGAAGGGAATAGCTATTGGCCCGAAGTGGTGAGCGTCGGTTACCAGGAAAGACCGCGTGACGTTGTCACCGGGGATATCAGGTCCCCGCCCGCCGCCTTAGCAGCCCCAATTGGCACATTACGACTCGCATCTCCAATATTTCCAGATATCACAACCCCGTGGTACCCGCCAAGAAGGGTTAGGGTATCCACAGGAAGGAAACTGCACATTTAAAATGCATATTGTCATGCCAATAAGGGTCAATGACGCTCCAGAGCGTCACACCGGGATAACACCACGCGAAAAAGAGCCAAGTGGTGCTCCCACGTCGATCACGAAGACCCCCTCTCTGGTTCTGTGTCACCAGATTGTGTTTAAGATTCCCGCCCGAGGGTAGCCGTAACGTAGGTTCCCTCGTTACCGATACCGCTGCTACTTTTGTACTTCACCAACAACGAGGTTGCAAATCTCGTTGTGGCATTATAATTTGAATAAGGGCCGCTATACTTGCGGCCACGTCCCCAATGCTCCACCCGGAGGTACTACATTGGGTTTAAACGCGAAAAATTATCGTGCTTCTAATTTATTCTGACTTCATAATTGATCCACCCTAAATAAAAACTAAATAGAAATCTAACAAATCTAAAAATCTAACAAACCTAACAAACTCTGACAATCTAACAAATCTAAAAGTCTGACAAACTGAAACAAAAACTAAAAACAAAAACTAAAAACAGGGTTGTAAATAATGGTATCCCTAGCGCTGACTTTCGAGTGTACCCGATCAACAAGACACAAGCAAAATGAGAGGAAGGGATCCGTAATACCGGATAGCAGACGCCGGCTCTGCTTACCAGTGCGACCTGAAGGGTCGTCTTAAAATTATCCAAATCTAGCTAACTAACTTAAATCCATCCCTAGCTTTCCTATCATTCCCTAACTGATTTATATTATGATTACAATCTTCGCAATTATACTCTTCCTTCCCGAATATATACTGCTACCAAAATGGCGACAGAACGTCAAACAAAACAAATAAGCCACATAATACTGCAATACCTGCTAATAAATAAATAAATATAAAGTGTATATAAAATATAAATAAATATAATTATATAAATATGTAAATAAATGTTTAATAAGCGTTAAGCATATAGCAGTGCACAAAATAGCAAAAGCATCACCCCATTTATCAGGTGCACTCGCACAAGCATTATGTCGGCTAGCGTCTTTACACACCAAACGTGCTTGTTAAATTGTTTCAAAACTACTAATTAATGTAAATCAATGCTTTTGCGAGTGCAGCCGCCACAATTTACGCCTTACCTCGATAATAAAATTCTCCAGCATCCGAAGATCTGGTCGTCTGCTTACATCTAACTGCAACTTACTTCTAAGGGAAGATGGGGTGCACTGCTAAAGTCCTGGTGGATATGCACTACATGTTCTTGGGGGGATCACAATCACTATCACTATCACTTCACTTTTAAGTCCTGGGGGGGATGCGCGGTTTCACTCTATTTTAATATATTTGTTTATTTTATTGATTTAATTTAATGAGGGTTTCTGATTTATTTGTTATTGTTTATTTGTTGTTATTTATTCCCGATTTCCCGATTTTACGCGCATAATTATGAAGATAGGCAGTGATTGTATTAATGGTGTGGGGGTTTCTCGTGCATATTGGACATTTGGGTATAATTATCAAGTTATTTTTATTTTTATTTTTATTTATTTTTTTTTAATTTTTTTTTTATCAGGTTTTGGTTATATCTATGCTCGTATCCTTACTCACGCCAAGTCAATCTAAAATTTTCAATCCTCCCACCAACCCCACCGAATTTTACACGCGGTTATCATTGATTGTCTAATCTCGCGACCCTTCCCGCAAATTCTTTTAAGGCTGTCCAGAACGCCTTCTGGTTGACCACTTCCCCGACTTCCTCTAGGCTCTTTGGCCATGCCAGACCTAGGATAGCTAATTTGCTATCAGCCAACCCTCGATTTGCCGCTTCAAGCGGGCAGTCGAAGAGCACGTGCTCTGCGCTTTCCGCGCCCTCACCGCATTCACAGCGGTCGCTGTTGGTTAGACCGAACCTTTGCAAATACGCCTTCAAGGCGCCGTGTCCTGTTATCAACTGAACTATTTTATGATCGAGCTTAACCTCAATCCTACCTCTAGCTTCTAAGCTCGGTATGAATTTGTGGGTCAACCTGCCCGTGGCAGCGTTGTTCCACCTCTCTTCCCATTGTCGAATTGATTTTTCACGCAGCTTTCTTTTAATTAAAGACCTCGGTATCGACGAATGTGATATCCGAAAGTTTCCCGTCGCGGCCTCTTTAGCTAATTCGTCAGCCCTATCGTTTCCTACGTTGCCATTGTGCGACCTGACCCAACAGAACTTTAAACGTCGAAACCCGAGCGCCGTACGCGCTATCCTCCAGACGTCCGCTTGGAGGTCTGTCGAGGTGTTCATGTTAGTTAATGCCGTCAGCATTATTATATTATTATATTATATTATATAATACTCGTCTCTGCCCGTGTGATTTATTACGTAATCGATAGCCTCTCGTATGGCTACCAATTCGCACTGGAAGATAGTGCACCAGTTCGCAAGTTTGGTTTGAAACCGAAACACCTCCCTTTCCTGCTTAAACACGACAAACGCCGCGCCTGCTTGTCCATCGTCCATACGTGAACCGTCCGTATAAATTTTAATACCCATCGCGTCCTCATCACCTTCGACAAACTCGATTCCCCTAATATCAGCCGGGTGCCCCAACTCAGATACAACGATCTTTTTTGCAATTTCCCTATTACCAAGATTAAGATCTTCGATAATTTCGCGCCCTTTTCCTATATTTATTAATCGCCTATCTCTAATCTCCTAACGACATATTCGATAGGAGAGTCCTACTGATCACCAGGACAGCCTCCGTGGAGGTGGTCCTGTACGCCCTCGCCGCTTTTACCGCGGTTATGCGTTGTACGCTCGTCAATTGACGCATCTCCCGGACTTTACAACCTTCTGCCCATACAGAAGCTGCGTACAGTATTGCCGGCTCAATTGCTCCGGCATAAACCGTCCTCAGCGATTCGCCCTGAAACCCCACTTTATTTTAGCCGCCGCCATCATTTTATTTGATATTTCGCGGCCCTTACTTTTACGTATTGTACGTGCGCTTTCCAATTTATTTTATCGTCGATCTTGACGCCGAGGTAGGTAATACAATCTTTAAACGGGATTTTCTCCTCCTAGCTCTAGCCTAGGAGGTCTCTGTCCTGGTTTCGTGCCGAAATAAAGCGCCTCTGACTTCGCCGTGTTAAATTTTAGTTTTACCGCCTGCGACCATTCGTGTAATTTGTTAAGCGCCTCGTTCGGTTTTGTGCGCATATCCATTAACAATCTCGATCTTACAATTAAAAGCGTGTCATCCGCAAACCCAACGATTGAGCATCCTGCGGGCAACTTGACCCTAAAGATGCTCTCATTCAACAACTTCAAAATGTGGGACCAGAACATGACCCTGCGGGCATCCCTTTCCACCTCACGCGACAGAACCTCTCCCGGAATTTCAACCTGTGCCAATCGCCCCGAGAAATAACTCTTGACCAAAGACATCAAGTTTCGCGGACAACCCCTACGATCTAACTCGCAAACGATTAATGGCCACCAGGCAGCATCAAATGCTCCTGAAATGTCCAAAGCAACAACGACACAGTACTCTTTAGCATCTCTCGCCTGCTTTATTTCTCCGACAACAAACTCTAACGCGTCGATAGTCGACTTTCCCTCCACGAAACCAAACTGTCGGTTATTAAAACCGCCGCTGTCTCGCACTAGGTGCTCAACACGCGTAGTCATAACGCGATCTAAAACTTTCCCCAGCACCGGTAGCAAGCTAATTGGACGATAGCTGCCCGGATCTGAGGCATCCGCCTTTTTTAGGTTTGGGTATAAATTTCACGTTCTGGATTTTCCAGCAACGCGGAAAAACGCCCCCTTTCTAAACAAAGATTAAACAACCCGACAAAGACACACGGGGCTAACAGGCACGCCTCCAGAGCTGCGTCTGAAGTGATTCCATCATGCCCCGGTGCTTTCTTAGGGTTCATCCTCCTAAGAGCCCTGACGACCTCGTGAACTAGGATTGCCTTATCGACACCTGTTCCTTGCGCTTCTGCAGCTACCCGACGTACTAAATCGTGCGACCCTTCATCCCCTCGGATTATCCGATGGGAAAAATTTCTCTAGTAAATATTCCGCCGTGGTTTTAAAACCTTCCGTGTATTCGCCATTTGTTTTCTTTATATTACTGAGCGCAATTTTTTGTTGTTTTCCTCTAATTACGCGGTATGCGGTTCCCCAGGGTTCTTTCTCTGAGTTTCGCGTGCAGAATTCTTTAAATTTATTCGTTCGCGTTTCTTCTATTAATATTTTATATTCGCGGTAACTTTGATTATATTCTATTCTCCGTTGTTCTCTTATATCTCCCGAGGCGCGTTGATAGCGGCGCCTTAGGCTACGCGTTTCTGCCCGCTTGGTCGTTAGTTCCCGGGTCCACCAGGGTACGCTGTCTTTAAATGTTTTCTTTTTCGGCATGGAATACGACGACGCGTCTACCACCGCGTCGTTTAATTTTTTCGCGAGTGTTTCTACTTCGTCTGCCTCTCGGCAGTTAAATAGCTCATTTTCGAGCACAGGGATACTTTCGCCAAATTTTTGTTTAAATCGCTCCCAATTTGCTTTTTTATTACAGAACCGCGGAAATACAGTTAGCTGCTCGTTTGCACTTGTTTTGGTTTCAACGTCCCATGTTATTAATTTATGATCAGAGAGCGTTTCCTCCTCCGACCTTAATTTCCAATTACAAATCGTTTCTAACATTTCGTGCGAGACTGCAGTAATATCTATAAAACTGCTGCATCTATGCGTCTCAAACGTAGGTAAATCATTAGTGTTTATCACACTAAGATCCCATTCCGTAAAAAGATCAGCAACCTGCGAGCCTCTATCGTCTTCGATAGGGCTGCCCCATAGTGGCGACTTTGCATTAAAATCTCCCCCGATGACTAGATTTTTATTTCTGCCGATTTTACGAATAATATTATCTACTTCATTTATCAAGTCTTCGGTTTGGGGATTTTCCCGCCGGGAATCGACCGGCGGGAAGTACACGCTTATTACATAGAACGCATTTTCCCCTGATTTGATATCGGCCGTCGTTACAAATTCGTTCGATAAATTATTTAATATAATTCCGGCGCACGTTCCATTATTTATTATTATCCGCTACGCGGTCGTTCACTATTCGCGTTTAAGACGGTAACCCTCTCCCAAAACCTGTTATTTTGTGGCCATACAGGTGCGGTTCCTGTATAAACCCGATGTCGATATTATTTTCGATGAATAACTTTATGAAGTTATTTGTTGCGCCTATACCTTTCCCGAGATTTAGTTGCGCGAATTTAATCTTCTTGCTTCTTATGAACTTTGTTTTATCTTCACAGTCCATAATCGATGTTTCGTGTGATTGCGTGCTTCAGACGTTGCATAGTGGGGCATCTACTCGACTTGGCGTCGTGGCGCGTATCGACCTTCGCGCCACCGCCAGTTCTGTCGTTTGCCCTAGCGCAAACCACACAGCAGGGGACTGCCTTCCGGCAATTCTTGAATTCATGCCCGACCTCGGCACAGTTACCGCACCACTGTACCTTCTCCCTGCACTCCATCGATCGATGGCCGTACTCGTAGCACCGGTAACACTGGGTCATCGAGAAGTGGTCCCGGGCCCATACTCTTCGCCACCTGAGGTTAATAGCATCAGCTAATATACGTCTTCGAAGTGTGGGGGTCACTTCGAAGACTACGTTGGCGAAGGGATCTCTAAAGCCCTTTCCGCCAAACCTGAACTTCTCTCTCAGGTGGTCTTCTAGCTTCAAATCGCCGAAACGGGGATTCTGGCTCGCAATCAACCGCACGAGCTCTTCAGCCTTCATCCCGCTTCGACCCCGGAAGAACGACCCGTGGACGTTTCTTCTCGATGGTCTTCGCCACGAGTTCCTTGCAGTTCCCGCCGACCTTCAACTGCAGTTTCTTGGCGTCGTCGCGACCTGCGCACTCCACAACGACACCGCCCCGGCGCGTCCTACGAGCTCCGACAACAACAAACCCATCTCGAGCGGGATCGACCTTCTGCTTCAGGGTCGTCATCACGTCGTCCTTCAGGCCTGGCCTGGCGTCGACCCACAGCAAACGTAGGGCAGATGCTGAAGCTGCAGCGGCGTAGGAGACCTTGCGCTGCACCGACGCACCCTGACTCTGGCCTCCTGAAACGACAGAATTCACCGCCGGACTTCCCCAACAACACTTGCTCTCCTGAACCATCTAAACAAAGACGCAGCGCCCTAACCATACCAATCAGTTGGTTCGTCACGTCGCGGATATCATCTACGGCGTGCCGAACCATCTTCCTATCCTCCACGACGATAGTGGCGGAGGTCGTCGGCACCTTCCCATAGACGGCAGCGTGCGCCTTCCTCACTCTAAACTTTAAGAGTTCCAGCTCATCGAGGTCGCTAGCATTAACGCTACCGTTGCTGCTAGTCGACATCGTGCGCTGGGCTCTCGAAGTAGAGGGCAATTCTGGCGCCGCAACCACCACGGGAGGCCCCGACTCCCCAGACACGACCGCCGCAGACGCAGGCTCCTTCCCTACCTCCTGGACCTCCTCCTGAGTTTCTAACAAGAAATCCTTTAGCACTACCTTAAGCTGTTTCCCCCCAACAGCGCCCTCCGCCGCCGACCTAGCAGACTCCGACCGATCGCCCCTCTTCCTCCTGGGCAGCGGCTCCTCATCGCGGTGGACCACCATGCTGACAAAACTAGCAATAAAATGACACCTAAAACCCAGCTCAAAAACGTCCTAACCGTTACGACGCTAAAAGAACGACGCTAGAAGAACGCAAAACGTTGGTCCAATAAAAATGTTTTGTTTAAAGGTGAACCGTAAACAACCTTGTATTTATTAAAACTTCAACTGCCCAATTAAATATCAAATTTTAACAAAAATACAACAAGCACTAAGCGTCAAAATAACAACTAGAATCAAATAAATTCCTAACGCAATAAAAATATCTCGATTTAAAATGTACTGTAAAGAACGCTATTTATTTATTTTAAATTTTAAACCGCCAAATCAAATTTAAATAAACTAATTACTTCAAAATATTAAAATATCTAATTTATAAATAAGAACACTTTATTTTTAAATGTGTAATTAACAAAATAAGGTCGAGCGCAATCGGAATGCGGTAACCGGAAATGACCTTTCACTTTATTGCTTGGTAACTAGCACAACCCGTAACTGATACACCGCTTAATTACACCAAAATCGATTTTAAAAGCACTTATAAGTACGCGTGTACTTAAATTTATATTAAAATTGTTTTAAAATTTACAGTTTTGAGTTATTTATTTGATTTAAAAGGGGTTAGATTTTGTTTTTGGTTATTATTTGATTATACGCGCACTATAAAAATTACACACACTTTTTGGTTGTTTTACCCGGTTTTTACTCGATTTACGCGGTTTTTATTTTAAATTTATTATTAAAATGCCTCTTTAAGTTATTTCGAAATTATTTTTGAGTATTAGTTTAGTATATTTTTGTTTTATTAACCCGAAATTTATTTAGTTTATTTTAAAACGCGAATTTAGTTTAAATTACAAGGACAACGCGATTTATTTAGTTTTTATTTAGTTTAAATTCTGTTTTAAAATTTTTATTTTACGGCACCGTATTTAAAATTTGATGGCACACAATTATAAAAATAAAACACAATAAAAAACAAAGCTTCAAACAAAATAAATTAAAAATAAATAATAAAAACCCTAGATAAAAACTTACTTCTTAGTTGCTGAAGCGGAGCTCTGTTAAACACGTCCGCTCGCTTCAAGCGGTAACTAGCAAGTTCTCGTTGTGGCATCGGATCCTCTTGCTTTTAGTATGTGTGTACTGTCCCAGGATATGTCCCAGTGTCTCTAACTGGGAACCACACCTGCGACGGTTGGGGGACCGCCCTATTCATAGCGACCCTATCTGCGCATGAATTAGTTTTCATCTTTAGCGACGTTATTTGTCTGCATGGCTTCAGGAGCGTTGCATTGCGAAGCCATGCATTGGCATTTTCATCGTCGATGAGCGCTGCGACCGACTTGCTCTGAGAACTTTGGGCGGCCCACCTTGCAAACTTGTCGTTCTTGATCCGCTTCTTCTATAGGTCGATCTCTGGTTCAAAAACGGGTCATGGAAGCCTGTATGCAGCGGACATCCTTTTCATCCGTATTTCTAAATTTGTGTACGCTCTAGGATCTTCATTACCCGCTCTGCAGCGGCGGCTCTCGCCACATTCCTTTCTGTCAGGTGAGCTGTCCTCATATGGATGCTCACTCCGGTCCTGTTCTTGTACATCTTCCTGCAGAGGCTACATGTAGCCTGTGGGTCCTCTTCTGGAAGAGGTTTCGTACCGCCTTTACATTTCGGCATGTTACACCTCATGCCGTGGAGCGTTTTGTTCGTCGCTTTACACGCTGCGCATCTAAAATAACTAGTTGACTTTTATGGCCATATTTGAGGTGCGCTATTTCGTCTTCTAAGCTCAGTGCTCTATTGTCCTTTCCTGCCGGAAGACAAAGTCGGCAGGATTCGACTGCAAATGGTAGCGTCACCTCATACGGTGTCAATTCATAATCCGTGCTCAATATTCGTGTTTTCGCCTGGTCGTCACGTGTGCCCCTTCTATTTCGACGAGGAATGTACACCTGCCCCTCGAAGTCCGAGGCATCATCACTCGTACTGTCAGCGATTACCCCGGGGTGGGTTGCTAGCTCCTCCCGGTACTTCCTCCGTGCACTTTTTGCTACCAAACCACAGCTCTCCATGTGCTGTGGTTGGCCCTGACTCTCAGGTGGAGCGATGGTCTGCTCCGGACTTAGCGTACATACGCCGACCTGGTGGTCGGCCGGCGCTTGGAGGGCGGGTCACCCCTAACAGATAGTGATTGACTCTTAATATCAGAAATCGCATCAATCAACTTTGTACCTTCACATCATTGTTTCGTCAGGTTTAGATAAAGAGATGCCATAAATATGCGACAATTTACTATTACAAACTACTGTTAGCTGCGTAACCTATTTTCACAACCAAGTTAGGGCTGACTGGACTGTACGATTAAGTTGAATGTTTCCTTTAATGTAGATTGGGTCTCTTTGTGCATTTAGTAGAGACCTTTTATCACAGTAAGCCAAATATTAAAGCAATGTATGGCCGCATCAATCTGCATTGTAATCCTACTGAGAGCGTTCAGATATGCAGAAAAGTTTGTACTTTAGTTGGCGTTTCTGAACCATTGCGCCACGATTGTTTCTGGAATAGAAATAATTAGTCAAGAAAAATTACTTTTAAAGTATTTAAAACAAATTCTGTTGCCAAGTATCTCCTTGACTATATTATTGTTAACTGATTGGACACAATTCCCAAGAACAATAGTATTGTAACGCGCTACTACTACCGCGTTTCTTTAATTTAAAACAAGTAATAATAATGGTCTTTATTACTCACTGTTCACAAGTCTAATTAACAGTATATGCCTTATTTATAGATGTTTTCAGTCCACTTAACAATGAAGCACTATTACACTAATGAATTTACAAGCACTAATATCTTCTTAAACTAACTTCTTTACCATAAGTTCATTAACAACACTAACACAACTATTTGTTTATACACTTCTATTTATTTATGTATACTGCAAGTTGCATGCACATTAGACACAGCATATCATTTATGTATATATTCTAAAAACTCAACTACGTTTACTTTACAACGACATAATTTATATTAGACATTCAAGAATAGACTAACTCTTACATTCATAAGCGGCCTTATATATACCCTGCATTAAGATATGACTCATTATCTAGAACTTTGTAGAAGGATTCTCGAATGCTGAAGAATACGCTGTGCCCCGGGCGTTTGTATGTTTGACGGGTTGCCTAATAGTGGATCGCAACACTGCCCCCTCTTTAAAACCGTTACGTCTCGTAACTGTAAATCCATCTTGACGCCAATTCGATGACTGGTGACGGTATCGGCAGCTATCTCCTCTGGTGCATCCACCGCGTCGTTGGAAGTAACAGTCAACACTCTTTTCATGGTCTTGGTAGGCAACCGGTTGATAACAACAAACAAGAACCTGGACGTTGGTTCCTGGAAAACTACTTCTAGCATATTTCGGACTATCCTCCAATCCAAGCGATCCAGTCCACAGCCCAGCTTGGGCACCGCTAGTCTCGTTACTCCATTTTCCATCATCTGCGCCTTAAGATTTAGCAAAGCCTCCCATAGATGTCCATAACTAGGTCTTTGCCATGAAGAATTTTTGGTGACCAGATAGTAAACATAACGATTGTTATCTTGAAGAACTAAAGCTTTTCCTACAGTTGGCTGCTGTTGTACTAATTCATCTACACGTCCAAACTTTTCTTGAAAACAACAGCTATTCGCCTTGACATTGCCAAATCTTGAGCTACGCAATGTGCAAGGAATACTCTTCTGGTGCTCTAAACAGATCTTGCTGTTTTCAACAACAACGCCAAATCTCGCCTTAGCGGAACCACCATATGCTGCCATAAAGCTCTCAAAATCTACATTTGGCTCATGATTAATAACTTGTCGAACACCATCATCATTATTCGAGTCTTCCTGGTTGTTGCCAGCGTAGGATGTTAAACGGTCAAAGTGTACCACTTTCGGTTTACCACGGGGATCTTCTGATCCGGTACACTACATCATTAATCCTTTTAACACTTCGTACGGCCCTTCCCATTGTCTTTGTAGTTTTGGCGACAATCCACGTTTTCTTTGTGGATTGTACAACCACACTAAATCTCCAGGTTGATAACCACCTTCTTGCGCTCTCGTGTCATATTGTGATTTCATTCGATCGCTTGCTGCCTGTATATTCTTTCGGACGTTTTCGTGAATACTATTTGATCTTTCACGAAGCTTACTAACGTAATCTTCACCTGCGATCTCTTCTCCAGGTTTAAATCCAAACTGAAGATCACATGGTAGCCGCAATTCACGTCCTAGCATTACGCAAGCGGGCGAGTATCCTGTGCTGTCATGTACCGAAGATCGGTACGCCAGTAGGAACAAATGTAAATATTGGTCCCAGTCTCGTTGATGTTCAGAGACAACTTTGGTCAGGTACTTCCTAACGTCCTGTTCATTCTTTCAACCATTCCATCCGATTGGGGATGAAGTGGCGTGGTTCTAGTCTTCCTGATTCCAAGGTGCTTGCAGACGTTTTGAAACAACGCCGATTCGAAGTTTCGACCTTGATCGGAGTGTAATTCCAACGGAACTCCAAAACGACAAAACAACTCCTGACTAGTACATCTGCCACCGTCTCGGCTTCTTGGTTAGGTATAGCATATGCCTCCGGCCATTTGGTAAAATAATCCATCGCAACCAAGATGTATTTATTTCCTTTCTCTGATTCAGGAAACGGACCAGCTATATCAATGGCTACCCTCTCAAAAGGATTCCCGACGTTATACTGTCTCATTGGGGCTTTCCGTTTTGTGACCGGGCCATTTGCAGAGGCACACAATTCACATTTCCGGCACCACTCCTTCACATCTTCTTTGCAGTTCACCCAATAAAATCTTTCTCTCACTCTTTCGAGAGTTCTTTTCACGCCAAAGTGCCCTCCGGAAATACCATCGTGCAAGTGCTGCAACACCTCCGGCACTCTGCTTCTTGGCACTATCACTTGAAGTCTCTCAGTGCCATCTTCAAATTCCAGGCGTCGTTTCATGATTCTATTTTCCATCATCAAGGAGTCCCACTGTGCCCAGTATGCCTTCAGGCTCCTACTTGAAATACTAATTTCTTCCCAAGCTGGCCGTTGTCCTCTATTTTCCACTCAATAATACGTCCCAATTCGGCGTCATTCTCCTGGTCTTCTCGTATTCTTTCGAGTTGCCAGGTATCATCGGTTACCGTCATTCTATGGATGACACTTATTTTCTCTTCCATCTTGGAGCAATGATTGCAGTCCATCGGACAAGGTCTCCTTGATAGAGCGTCTGCATTCCGATGGCTAGTTCCTACACGATGTTCTGTATCAAAGTCATATTCCTGCAGCCGCTCTATCCACCTTGCCACTTGCCCTTCAGGATTTCGAAACTGCAATAACCATTTCAGTGCAGCATGGTCTGTTCTCAACAGGAATTTACGGCCGTATAAGTACTTATAAAAGTGCTCTACGGATTTGACGACGCCAACAGCTCCTTCTTGTCACACAATAGTTCCTTTCTGGCCGCGACAAGACCTTGCTGAAATACCCAATAACTTTTTCTTGTCCGTCCTGCACTTGAGAAAGAACGCCTCCTATAGCTGTGTTACTGGCATCGGTATCCAACACAAATTTTCCCTCCATCCGTGGATAACTCAAAATTGGTGCTGTAACTAGTAGCCGTTTCAGTTGTTCAAATGCTCTGTGGCAGTCGTCATTCCAATCATATTCTTGTCCATCTTCGGTTAATTTTGTTAACGGTTTGGCAATGTTCGCAAACCCAAGTATAAAACGTCGGTAATATGTGCACAATCCTAGAAAACTGCGTAGTTGGTGTATATCTGCTGGTGTAGGCCACTCCTGTACCGTTTTTATTTTGTCAGGGTCAGCTCTTATTCCGGTCTCCGAAACGACATGTCCTAGGTATTTCACCTCTTTTCCAAACAGGTGACACTTCTTGGGGCTCAATGTAAGGTTTGCCCCTTAATCTCTGGAATATCTCCTCTAGGTTCTTAAGATGTTCTTCGAAAGACCGACCTAACACTATCACGTCGTCCAGGTACACCAGACATGTCTTCCAGGACAGTCCACGCAGTACCGACTCCATCAATCGTTCAAAAGTAGCAGGAGCATTGCATAATCCAAATGGCATGACCTTGAACTGCCATAATCCAGTTCCAATTGTAAACGCAGTCTTTTCTTTATCGTTTGGCTCCAAGCCTACCTGCCAGTATCCGCTTTTCAAGTCCAAGGTCGAAAACCATTTAGATCCGGATAGAGTATCTAAGGTGTCATCAATTCTGGGCAAAGGATAGCTGTCTTTCTTTGTCACATTATTAAGCCGCCGGTAGTCTACACAAAACCTTGTCGACCCGTCCTTTTCTTGACAAGCACTACCGGGGATGCCCATGGACTATTCGAGGTTCAATCACTCCCTGTTCTTCCATATCGGTGATAATTTGCTCAGCTTCCTTACGTTTTGCCAAAGGAAGCCGCTTGGGGTGTTGTCTTATCGGTTGCGCATCTCCAGTATTGATCTTGTGTTGCACAACATTCGTCCTTCCTTTCTCACTATCATCCAGTGCAAACACACCTCGATATCGTCCGACCAGTTCTTTTACCTTGCCCAGTTGGTCGCCATTTAATCCTTGACACGAGGGTATCAACATATCCAGCAATTTCTGTGAGCAACCGTTGGTTGGTTTATTTTCGTGTCGTCCACACAACGTTTAATATGACATACTGGAATGCAACTTCCCACAATCATGCCTTTCTTCAGGGTCACTGTATGGGGATTAATGTTCAGCACCCTTACTGGTACCATGTTTCGAGACTTTACCAGCGTTCTTCCAATCAGAAGTCCTCCTGACCCATTCCCGATTCAGTTGCTTCCATCATGCATACTTGTCCTTCCCGGAGCGTACCATCCGGGTGTCCCATTACTATCATTTCCGCCTTCTCGGGTATTTTTACATCGCAAATCATTCGTACTTGCATCGTCTGGTTACTCCTACCTTGAAATGGAATCTCATCATCATCTATCCGAAGCACATTTTCTTTCATGTTTACATGAAACCCATATTCTCTCATGAGATCCATTCCCAAGATCACTTCTTCTGTAATTTCAGCTACCAACACTCGATGATTAATTAATTTGTCCCCAATTGTCAACATAACGGCAGTCTCTCCGTGAGTACCAATCTTCTCACCACTTGCCGTTCGGAGACACACCGATACAGGTAGCACTTTTCCACGACCAACCAAATCTGGTCTCACAATAGTTCTTGTCGCTCCTGTATCCACAAGTAATCGGACAACCCTACCATTAATTCTACCATCGATATAAATGCTGTCCAGACTTTCCACCGACGATGCAGCACGGATGATAATCTCCGGGGCACTACGCTGTGCTGTCGAAGTTCGCCCCCTTACATGGACCAGCTTTGGCACAACCGGTTGTTTCTTTGGTTGAGTACAGCGTCTCTGCATATGGCCAACTTCACCGCAGCTCCAGCATAGTAGACGCCATCTCCGCGGTCGTTGTCTTTTCAGCCTTTCCGCCTTTCGCTTTTCAAACACACGATTGACTATTTCATCTATGCTGTTCTGAGCTTGACCAGGTTCCTCTAAGGCAGACCGAACTTTGTGACCCATCCTGTGTGATGTCTGCTTAGCTGCTTCAAATTCAAGCGCATGGGCCAGTGCGTCATCCAACATTTTTGGACGTGCTAGTCTTAGCGCTTGCTGTATTTCGCCATCCTTAACGCCATCCACAAATGTTTGGACAGCAAGTTGTTCGAGGAAGCTATCTGGTGCCGTCGGATATGCCAATCTAACTAACCTGGCAATGTCAGCTTCGAATTCTTGCAGGCTTTCACTTGTCTTTTGCGAGCGGTTCTTAACTTGTGCGTGGTAAACCTGTTGAAGGTGAGCATCTCCATATCTCATCTCAAGCTTTGATGTTAAGAGGCCGTAATCATTCTGCTGGTGATCGGGAATCGTTTGTAAGATGTTAAGAGCCTCCCCCCGTAAGGCCACTATTAAGGAGATGGCCTTCTCTTTGTTGCACCAACCGTTGGCTATTGCAGCAGCTTCAAATTGTTTCAAATATGTGGGCCAAGATGTTTTACCATCGAACGTAGGTGGTTTTACTTTAAATTTAGACGGAATTGACTCGCTTCTTTCCATGGTTCTTATTTCTGGAATGTTCTGATTAACAACATGGCTTGGTAATTCAAGTGGTCGCGTTGTTAGTGAAATCATTTGTTCTTGAAGCCTCATCACACCTTCTTCCATTTTTACCAATTTATTATCCAACTTTTGCTGTTTTTACCTGTTCAGTGAAATCTTCTTTCAATGCAATGGAACTTTCCATTAATCTTTGTTCTAACGTGGCTGTACTTTCATTCAACTTTTCTTTTAGTGTCACTTCCAGTTTAGCCGACCTCTCCTCCATTTTCTCAGCATTTTCACTAAACTTTTCCTCTAATTTCGTAGTATTTTCGCTTAACTTTTCCTCCATACCGGATTTAAAATCCTTAAGGAAATTCATTAAAGTCTCTGCCTCCATCTTACTTTGGTTTCTTGTAACAGGCATATACAAACTACTTAAATGTCTTTAGACTTAATTAATCACCCAACACAGCCTGACACCAGTGTAACGCGCTACTACTACCGCGTTTCTTTAATTTAAAACAAGTAATAATAATGGTCTTTATTACTCACTGTTCACAAGTCTAATTAACAGTATATGCCTTATTTATAGATGTTTTCAGTCCACTTAACAATGAAGCACTATTACACTAATGAATTTACAAGCACTAATATCTTCTTAAACTAACTTCTTTACCATAAGTTCATTAACAACACTAACACAACTATTTGTTTATACACTTCTATTTATTTATGTATACTGCAAGTTGCATGCACATTAGACACAGCATATCATTTATGTATATATTCTAAAAACTCAACTACGTTTACTTTACAACGACATAATTTATATTAGACATTCAAGAATAGACTAACTCTTACATTCATAAGCGGCCTTATATATACCCTGCATTAAGATATGACTCATTATCTAGAACTTTGTAGAAGGATTCTCGAATGCTGAAGAATACGCTGTGCCCCGGGCGTTTGTATGTTTGACGGGTTGCCTAATAGTGGATCGCAACAGTATATTTCGTAATGTAATGGTTTTGTGATTTATTGCATTGATGATAAAGTGCTTCAAAAAAATGAAAACAAAAATAAGGTATACAGTAGTTAAAAAAACAGATTATATATTGCATCTACATTTGCTAAAAGACTCATGATCTCAGTTCTATTAAGTAAGCTTATACTAATTTATACAAAACTCTAGATGCATGAAAGATAAATTTATAATAAGTTGATTTGGTTTGATTCTATTTTTTTGTCGGACTCCAACTTTTTAATAATGCGTTGTGAAATAATATACAGCACACTCGAAATGATCGTCGTTATTCCAAAGATTCTGTACATAACAGAAGGACCAACATGTCCAATTAGCATTCCTCCAACAAAAGATCCCAGTGAACTTCCTGTCTGGAAACTTGCACTAACCATTCCCTAGAATCTACATTAATTAGTTGCCAATTAAAATTTTACAAACCTGCGTTGTAGTCTCGACACCCCGTGGAGCTATTATACTTGCGTAGGAAGCCATAGCCGCAAAGCATAAACTTGCAGTTGCTCCATTAAGAGCTGCTGTTAAAAGGTTCCACCACGGATTTACCATTAAGGAATAAATAATAAATCGCACTCCAGTTAGAAATAAAGCAAGAGTCATAGAATTTTCATAACCCACTTTCTTAAAAATCCAACCTGAAAAAAAGTAGCAAGGCACTTCGCCCAAAAAGCTTTCAATAGTCATTGAGAGTCCTTCAATTGTTTTGATGTTGCCCATAGTGTCGCATCCTTGTGAAACTGCTAGATCTTCAAGTAACCAAAAGAGGAAGCCCCAGCTTATTATATTACATGCACCATAAAAGCACACCATAATATAAAGATAATAATACGTGGATTAAGAAGATGTTGTTTCATATCTTTTGTAAAGTTTGCTTTATGCGGTTGTTGAATATACTGGAATGAAAAATCCTTGTTAAGTTATATTACTTACGCAACTTTTTATGTTAGAAGGTTTGATAATAATATATAAATTTATTTAAAATTGATTTATCCATCCAACAGTAAAATTAATTGTTATCCAAAGCATGTTCTATTATATGTAACGTTGTTTAAGACGTTATAATTTTTACGATTTTTATGCACGATCTGGTTATCTGTGGATGCATAAAACAGACCATCCTGAACTTGGCTGTAATCAATATCCCTGAAGTGTTCTCTTACAAGTTCTTTCCGTATTAATCTTTATACGTCGGGCCGTGTTTTATGCAAAAGTTTATAATGCATGTAATTGATCAACAGTTACTTGAAGCATGTTGTTCTGGCATACCTAGCTAAGACCTCTTCGTACACCATTCTCGATGAAGAAGAGCTATTAGATAAAGTTCAGTAGCAAAAAATGCATTTTTTAAGGTCGAATCTTAAGTCTCTATTCAGGTAATATGTAGGGTGTCCCGGATAAACGTGCTTGGCACGAGAAAATTGGAACTATACGACATATAACGTTGGTTAAATGGAAGAAAAGTTGCATATTCGATTGGGAAACACTATTTAGAAGAAAATCCTGTTATCCCTTTTACTTTTGAAATTATTCAAAAAATCTGGAAAATTATCGAATTCTACCTTTATCAGCAACTTCCTAATTTATAAATATTTTTTTAAATCTGTGAAAACATTCTTAATACAACTGTTTATGATAATTAAAAATACGCATTTTGTTTGTTGATTGATTCATTTTTTTTATGGCAAACGTCATCAGCCTTTGTTTTTCTTATGAACGACACATTTGATTTCTTCTGATTTCCATGGATGTTCTTGTGCTAATATTAGATATGCATAACACTTACATATCTTACTTTCTATTGTCAAAATTGTTACAAAGAAAACAACTTTGTCTTGAAAAACAAACTATTTATGTACAAAAATGGCTATGAGTAAGTCTTTTATGGGGATTTTGGCACAGGTGGATCCACCCTTCACATCCCTCTACATCCCTCCACATGATGCAACATACTTTATATACAACTTTATTAAAACAACTATCACTCCTTACTCATGTGTTGTTGAAAGCTATTTACTCATTTTAACAAAAGGAATTTATATATATATATATATATATATATACAGGGTGTTTTTTTTAAGTGGGAGGTCACCTGTATATGGAAGACCAATGGTAGAAGGAAGCTGAAAATTTGCACTAGGAGGTTATCGAATGTGCCCTACACGTCTAAAATAATTTCGATACGATAGCATTTCCGGTTATACCGGATGTCGGTATTACTATCGTTATTTTAAATAGAACACCCTGTATATTTATGCATTTTTGAATTCCTTGTCGAATTTTATGTGAACTTTTATAATACAACCATACCTCTATCTAATGCCGTTTTCGAGATATTTTGATTTTTAGTAGATTTTTGACATTTGCACGCTGTCACATAAATTGGAATAACTAGAAATTGAACGAATTTACAAAATTGTTTTTTTGCAATCACATTCATAATACTTGATATTATTTCTACGTGCAAAGAAAATTTGATTGCAATGTACAGGGTGCTAGAAAATTCATTTTATAATTTGACTAATAAAATGTCAAATATTCCGTTTTTTTTAAATGGAACCTACCATATTTTATTATATTAATCGATTCTATGGAAAAAAATACCTTAGGTACGTAATTACAACAATCCATTTACTGTAAGCCGTTTTTGAGTTATTTGCATTAAAAGAAAAAATGCGCTAGTTCAGTAACATAATAACATTTGCTACTATCAAGCAGCTTTTGTCCGATACATTAACAAAAGAATAATTGGTTATTTTTACGAAACGTCAAATGTAGATAATTCTACGCAGATTGCAATTCCCGTACTGTAGTTATTTATGAGGGTTAATCGAAACTTTACAAATCAAGATTATCTCGAAATGATAATTATTTATGGCGATTGCAACAGAATTCTTCAAAGAACTTGCGATGTCTTTCATCAAAAATTTCCTGAAAAGCCAGCGCCGAATGTTAGGCTTCTTGAAAACTGTGCGAATGAATAATGGATCATTTGTTACAAAGAAGAACAGGACCAGCACCGTGACGGAGGAAGTAATTGGAGTTACTAATGTATTGGCATATTTTCATGCAGCAGAGCTTAACTAAATAATGCTGTACAGGATATAGGAATGAGCCGTAGTTCCATATACAATATTTTGAAAGCAAATAATTTTAAAGTTGGTCACTTTATCCTGTTCAGCACCTTAAGGAAACCGATTTCGAAAGAACGATGTTGTTTTGCGAATTTGTATTACTTAGAACGCAAGAGGATAAACAGTTTTTGAAAATATTATTTGGAGCGATGAAGCAAAGTTTACGAAAAACAGAGTGTTTAACCGACATAATTCACACCATTGTTCCACAGAAAATCCTAACCAAGCATACATAACAAATTTTCAGGAAAGATGGTCTTTTAACGTTTATTGTGCTATTAGAGATTCGCGAATTGTATGTGTTTTACCAGGAAAATTTAAACGGTAAACTACATATTGTTTTAGTAATTCTTTTTCTTCTCGATGAACACTTTTACAGGGGAACGATATTTAGAAATTGGATTTTTTCTATGGGGTATGTAAAAGATACGGTCTTCTCCTACGCTCCTACTACTGAGGAAGATTGCAAAGACGAGTATTAAATGCTCTAAATTCTTTAACTCCAGAGCAAATACAAAAGGCAACAAATGAAGAGTTTAAAAGACGCATTTTAAAATGCTTGGATCAAAATTGCCGCCAAATAGAACATTTATAAACAACCTCTTATGTTTTTATTTATTTTCTTTAGGTAAAATATTGTTAGATGAAATACATTGTTCCATGTTTGTGTAGCTTTTATACATTATTTTTCAAAAAATGTTCTTGCGCTCTCATTGTTGGCAACTAAAATGTGCAAAAGCATTTCCTGCTTTCTAAGTACTAAGATATTAATTCCATAGAATTGATTAATATAACAAAATATTTGATGAAAAATATCGCCAGTTCTTCGAAGAAACCTATTACATTCGCCATAAATAATTATCATTTCGAGATAATCTTGATTTGTAAAGTTTCGATTAACCCTCATAAATAACTACAGTACGGGAATTGCAATCTGCGTAGAATTATCTACATTTGACGTTTCGTAAAAATAACCAATTATTCTTTTGTTAATGTATCGGACAAAAGCTACTTGATAGTAGCAAATGTTATTATGTTACTGAACTAGTGCATTTTCTCTTTTAATGCAAATAACTCAAAAACGGCTTACAATAAATGGATTGTTGTAATTACGTACCTAAGGTATTTTTTTCCATAGAATCGATTAATATAACAAAATATGGTAGGTTCCATTTAAAAAAAACGGAATATTTGACATTTTATTAGTCAAATTATAAAATGAATTTTCTAGCACCCTGTACATTGCAATCAAATTTTCTTTGCACGTAGAAATAATATCAAGTATTATGAATGTGATTGCAAAAAAACAATTTTGTAAGTTTGTTCAATTTCTAGTTATTCCAATTTATGTGACAGCGTGCAAATGTCAAAAATCTACTAAAAATCAAAATATCTCGAAAACGGCATTAGATAGGGGTATGGTTGTGTTATAAAAGTTCACATAAAATTCGACAAGGAATTCAAAAATGCATAAATATACAGGGTGTTCTAATTAAAAAAACGATAGTAATACCGACTTCCGGTACAACCGGAAGTGCTATCGTATCAAAATTATTTTAGACGTGTAGGGCACATTCGATAACCTCCTAGTGCAAATTTTCAGCTTCCTTGTACCATTGGTCTTCCATATACAGGTGACCTCCCACTTAAAAAAAACACCCTGTATATATATTATAAAACTCTACTTTACTGACCAGGAATCTATGTTTAATATAAAGATGAAATTAATTTATTGGGATATTTTTGGTCATAAATAAAACAACTGTCAAATAATCTTTCGTTTTAACTTGACGTTTCGATCATTATTCAGATCTTAATCATAAGCTAAAAGTTAGGTAATTAGAAACTAAATAATACATATATCAAAACTTACATAAAACTTGATTATTCTTAAATTTAAGGCTAGTATAAACTAATTTTGAATGACATATCCACCGTTCCTTTCTAAACAGGTGATTGTTCGTTGATTAAATTCGTTTATGACATTTCTAACCACATCTGGAGTTATAGCTTCACATGTATCTTTAATGATTATTTCAAGATGATCAACATCTTGAAATGGCTTCTGAAGGTATACTTTTTCTTTTAAGTAGCCCCACAAAAAGAAGTGTAGAAGGGTTATGTCGGGCGACCTTGGTGGCCAATCACTTTACCGTTAAAAGTGTGGACCAGAAAATCCCAAATGGTTCTCTTACAGTGACATGGTGCTCCTTCCTGTTGGTACCATATTTTTCCTCGTTCATCTAGCGGTAGTTCAGCAAGAAAGTCTGACAACTGATTATTTAGAAATTGTGGGTATCTTTCTCCATTCATGTTATTTTGAAAAAGAATGGTCCTACAATTCTGTCTTTGTAAATGCCACGCCATACGTTAGTTTTAAATGAATATTGATCTCTGGTTTGGACATGGAAATTGGGATTAACATCGCTCTACCATCGACAATTTTGCGAACTTACTGTACCATTAAACGTAAACATTGCTTCGTCAGAGAACACTACTTGTCGTGTCATAAATTTGTTATCTTCCAATTCTCCTTGCATACGAGCACAAAATTCAAACCTTCGTACAATATCTCCTTCTTTTAGAGTATGGGTAAATTGGGGTTTGTATGGTTTAAATTTATTTGACTTTAAAATTCGTGCAACTGTATTTTTACTTACATTCAATAAATTGGGCCTTCTTTGAAGTGAATATTTTGAATTTTCCACGACCGATAGCATCACAGCAGTTTCAATTTCTTCATTTCGAACCCATGCCCGCTGTTTCTTTCTAAATTTATTTTCAACACTTTCAGAACTCGTGAAATTATTTATCTGACCGTTGTGAAATGTATTATTTTATCGGAGTGTCAATTATTAAAGATTTCTGCTGCCTCCTACAAGTTTTATAATTTTCTCCAACAATGAGAACAATTTCAACTTTATCTGTAATACTCAATTTTACTATCATTTCTAATTATTGCAAACACACACTTATGTAACATTTGCCATTTGTTGACAGTTCTTAGATATTCCAAAGCACTCTATCAAGAACGTGTGTAAAAAGGATGAGTAACATAAAATCAGGGGCTTATTATGAACGGGATCTTACGATGTTTCGTACTGCGCCTTAATTTAACAATTTCTCATGTGTCTATTGAATATCTTTTAATTTATATCTACAAAGTGGGTATACTTCGTTGCTATTTAATAAAAATTTCAATGAACATTTTGCTCTCCAATACAATTTGAGCATATTTTACTATCACTACAAATCATGATTTTGATTTTCCCTCTATTCCAGCCAATGTTTTAAAAATTTTGTACTTAATTATGGATCTACAAGTCATGCAGAGCTTTTTATCAAGAATATTTTTTTTGGTGAAATGTAAGATAAACTTTTTGTCCATTTGTATAAAACTTCTTGGGACACACTGTATATATACACATTTATGCCCAAGTATTGCAACTTATTAAATTTTCAGCTATTTTTCCAAGGTCGTGGTAACGTCATAGCCTTTTATAAATAAATAGTAATGTAATGCTATTCTTAAATTTTTATTCTGACATTATACATAACAAAATTTAAAAATATTTAATGCCAAGCATGGAGACATTTAAACTTAATTTTAATACAAAGTTGTACATTATAATTTGAATAAAGGCCTCTATATTTGCGGCTACGTCCCCAATGCTCCACCCGAAGGTACTACACTGGGTATAAACGCGAAAATACAAACGTGCTTCAAATGTAATTTAACTTCAAAATCAATCGATCCTAAATAAAAATCTAACAAACTAAAACAAAAACTAAAAATAAGGTTTGAATAATGGTATCACTAGCGTTGATTTGGAGTGTCCATTCAACAAGACACACGCGAAAGGAAAGGGAGGAATCCGTAATACTGGATAACAGTCGCCAGGTCTGCTTACCGGTGCAACCTATAGGGTCGACTTAAAACTATCCAAATCTATCTAACTAATATTAAAAATGGATTGAAATTTCTAAGCATTCGCCAAATATTTTAATAGTAGATCCAGCTATTTTGCCTTCTCTATAAATTTACAAATTCGTCCTCCTTGATCTAAGTAATTTATTCTATCTCTAGCCTAAATCCATCCCTAGCTTTCCCTACTATTCGCTAACTGATTTATATTACAATTACATTCTTCAAAATCACAATCTTCGTTCCTATAAACATGTTGCAACCAAAAATGGCAGCGAAACTTACACACAAAAAACAGTCCTTTCTTTATGTTTGTTTGTTTGAAGTGGTTTCAATTGTATCTAATTTTATTCGCAGCTTAAAATTTAAATTGACACCCAAGTTCTCTATCTCCTTTTCTAGCCAATAGTTTGATACATAGAGACCGTCTAGGTTTTCGAATTGCAAAATGTACCAAAGTTTGCCTCTATATAAAGCCTTCGATTCCACCGACAACCAGATCCATTACTTCGTGTAATTCTTGCAGCTTGTGACTATCTATTAATCGCGGCTCTCCCAATATATCCTGCATACGTATCTTGTTAGTTTGATCGACTTCTTCTCGTCGGTATTGGAGTGAATTCTTTTTCTCCCACTCACTGTTGCGTAGTTGCATGTCCACCACTTTGGGAATATATGGTCGTTATAGGTTGTAAGATAGATTACGAAACTCGCATTCCTTAGTTCCTCTATATTAATTGCCATATTAATAAATGCGTTTTTAGAATAACCTTTTACAAAGCATATGGATTTAGTACCATCTTTTTCCACAAGGACGCCTATATAACTAAAAGAATCTTTCTTACTAACCACAAGTGCATACAGCTTGTAGAACCCGGATGTATCTAAGTCAGTCCATTGGCACATAAAATAATCGTTTAATTATTCCTTATTTTCTCTAATAAGATGTTCTTTGTCTAACACATCTTTGTATTGTTCGCGTATTGTCGCCGTGTATTCTATGTAGTCAAACTTTCGCCTTTCTGCACCCATTTCTTCTAATTCCAGCAGTCTTTTTCTTTCACTTACAGCGCATGGCGTGCATAATGGGGCAATTTCCTTTAGCGTAAACGGATAGAGTTTACTACCAATATTTACGCGTTGTCGTACAACTTCTGGGCGAATGCTAGGCGTATTTATCAATCCCAATTCCGATATGATTATTTCTTTTGAAATTATAGAATATGGTGTCGCAGATTGTGTAAAATATGTACTACCTGCTTTAATGTAGCACTTGCGTAAGATTTTTATTTTATCTTGACTGTCTTCCTCCACTACTGTCTCAAAATAATTTACTGATAAATAGTTAAAACTAAAAGCCGAAAGCACATACTTAATCAATTTTTCCCTTTCCTCTGGTTTTTCGGATAACTTAATTTGCAAACCAGTCAATTTCTTTGTATTGCTATTCCCTCAATACACGTACTGTAATAGGTTATCATACACTAAACAGCGGCTATTTTGTAGCTTGTCCGATAGCTTATTCCACATTTTGGCAAGTGGTACTGGGTACATTGGAGCCTTTAGGAAGTATAACTTACTATCTTCCAATAAGGTTAAACAGTCTTTTAAGGGATTATATACCTGATCCGCACTGACATAGTTTCCAATTGTGCACTTGTATATTGTCGCTTCCAATTGCGTAATACCATGTTCTTTGGCCAAAGTAGACGCGAATGTTTCCCTTAAAGGTACATCTGGACAAAGTAAAAATCTAGTATATGATTTCCAATTTGTTTATTAACACCAGGACTTGTTATCTGACACACAAATTTGTTGTATATCTTAATTCTTGCATTGGTTGTTAGCCATGTTAAACAATCGATTCCCACAGTTTTATCGTTGTCAACTATAATATTGCACTTTTCTTCGTATTCGCCCTTGTAGCAAAAGCTATGGTTTGTAGTTAAATAATTACACATCTCCATCTTGCTAAATATGCCAGCAAAGTTTAGGTTACATCCATGTCAACAAGATAGTAATAATCTTTTTTGAGTCCGTCTAATATATCTGGTAATTCTTTCAATAAAGTTTCCAACTAAACATCTGTTAGTTCCACTTTGTACAGAACACATATAGGATTTTTGAATTTTTTATTAATGCTTTCGAGGTCTTCCTTTCCGATAATTTCTTTTACTCCCTGGCCCATCTTGTTAGTGCTTTCCAGAGAAAACGGAAGCTTAGCTTTAACACCATGCCTAGCGGAAACAAATCGGTCGAACTTTCCTCGTAGATAGCTATTAAATGCACTACAATTTTTTTTTTTTTAGGGTAAACATCATTTTGTTTGCAGATGTTTGCTCGGCGTCAGGAAGGTTGCAAATTTTAACCAACATTATATTGTCACGAAATGGTTCTGTAATTGGTGTGGGTAGTCCACCAGTCATATAGGTGAAATTACCACAACGCCGTGCATTCGGCTACCTATTTTCAGCTACTTTTCCAAGGTCGTGGTGACGTCATATAGGTATAATCACCACTTTGCTATGCTCTCGGTTGCCTAGTTACGGCTACTTTTCCAAGGTCGTGGTGACGTCAGAGCCTTTTATAAATAAAGAGCAATGTAATACTATTCTAAAATTTTTATTCTGACATTATACATAACAAAATTTAAAAATATTTAATGCCAAGCATGGAGTCATTTAAACTTAATTTTAATACAAAGTTATACACAGAAAACAGACCTTTCCTTATGTTTGTTTGGAGTAGTTTTAATTTTATTTCATTGTATTCGCAGCGTAAAGTTTAAATCTACACCCAAGTCCTCTATCTCCTTTTCTAGTCAATAGTTTGATACATAGAAACTGTCTAGGTTTTCGAATTGCAAAATGTACCGAAGTTTATTTCTAAGAAAGAGACAACTTAAAACGTATACTAAAGAGGATTTAAATAAAGTCGTTGTCGAAATTAACAAAGGATGGATTACTGGTTCAGAAGCATCGGAAATGTACAATGTTTCAAAGGCCACACTCTATACGAAACTCAGATCAGGCGAAAGTCGTTTACAAAGTTTGGATGTGTATACTACACAATCAAAAAGGAGAAAAAGTGACTTTTGTGTGTGCGCATGTATTAGTTATAATGAAAAAAAATATATTTCTATAATGTGTGGTGTTATTTATGATGATTTCAAAAAGGTTATTAAAAACTTCACAAATAACTACCTCTATATATTTAAAGCATTTTTCTAAAAAACGTGGCTAAGTTGTTATTAGATTTATACATAATTAAAGTATCTAGTTTGTATCTTCTGTTAGCATAAAGCTATATTAAAATACGCTCGCCACCGCCCGTTCATCCGGTCGCCCGCCCGCTCGACCGCACGTCCATCCGCTCGCCCACCCGCCCGCCAGTCGACCTACGTAGGATGAAAATTCGACGTAGATCGGATTAATCCGACCTAGGTCGAATTTAGTCCAAATATTGGACATATGTAGGACATATGTTGGACATGGCGGGCATGTTGGACTTATGTTGGACATATGTCGGATATATGTCGGATATATGTAGGATGTATACTAGACATGTCGGATGTATGTCGGATATAGTCTGGATGTATGTTGGATGTATGCCATACGGATGCGAGAAGGACAAAGTAGAGAAGTGGGAGGAGGGTTTGGGTTAGTTAACGTTGCTTGGAGTTAGGTTAGTCGATGTTGTCTGAAGTTACGTTAGGTTAGCTATACTAGTCAGGAGTTAGGTTAGCTAGGTCAGCGCTGCGACGCTGGCCTAACCTATCAATTTTTCCTTCTATATAACCTAAGTCCACACAAGTCCAACTAACCTAACCTAGCTCCAGACAACACTAGCTAACCTAACACCTTGAAACTGATTTTCTATATCAATAGCTAGCCTCACGCATGGGCGCTCGTGAAACGTCTTTTCTTTTTCTCTTCTGCACGCCCCACATTGGGTGGCAGTGAACAAAGTCTTCCGACACAACTAGGGGTCTATTCCTTGGGTAGAGCTATGAGAAATGGGGAATCGAAATCTGTTTGTAGATCAAACTTAAACTAAACCAAATAGGCGCCACCAAGTCCTGACGTAATTATGATAACTGCATAGCATATTTCTAAGGGCGGACGTGGAGACCCAAAGAAAAGGATCGCCTTCGCTGACAAAAACTTGTCTTAACCAAATAAGACGCAGCTCCTGTAAGAAATTGTAATAGTTAAATAAATAAAAAAGTGGAACACCATTTGTGTCCTGCAAAAATACATAAAGAAGTAGTAAAAAGGTATTTCCAATATAAAGTTGGCATCAAAGTCCTACTCATAAGGATGTTAGCTTTATGTTATTAGATTTGATCATACTTGATCAAAATAAAAAATTATAATCTTGAACCAATTGTTTACTAAAAAGAATATCTTTTAAAATAATATGACTTGTAACAAAAATTTAATCAATAACTGTATCAATCTATAACTTTCAACTTCATGTTTATCTTAATTATTTTTAATCAAATACTTTACAGTATGACATGAACTTGTTATACAAATAGGGCTCCGACCTGTGCAAATCTGTTCAGGCAGATGACAAATTAATAAGTTCTAAAATGTTAGCATTTAAGTTTTCTAAATTACATATGCAAGTTTTAATTTATATAAAGCTGATCACAAAAATAGACGTGTTTATATCTCTTGTACTAAAGATGTTCGAGGCATTTGCCTTTAAAAATACATCTGTCAGCAGTACACAGCAGAAAAATATATGACGTCAGTAACACCTGTTGACGTTACCGACGATTCATAATGAGCCATGCGTGTTGTTTTCTTAAAACATCAAATCAGTGAACTTTAGTTTTAATACTGGAAAATCCAGCTCAGCAATTAGTTGAAACTTTTACAATATTCATGCATTACGCATCAAAACAAATTAACGTGTTCCTAGTTTAAAACACATAAAAAGAACTTATAGCTATCTACGAACCAAAACTGCATTTGTCGCCTTGTAGCAAGGAAAGATGGGATTCTCGTTATTTCAAGCAACGATAACAGCGTTGTAGTGTGAACCAAATTCATCCAAAACAACTTCTACCATGAATTCGTCCTACGTGTCGAATCAAATCCTGTCGCAATACATTCTGCAGCCGTTGTAATCTCGAAGTCAAATTACGCCGCCTTCCTAAGGTAGCATCTTTACATTGTCCTTGTGTGTCTTAAAAGTTGCATCCTACTTGTCCTTGTGTGTCTTAAAAGTTTGCATTCTAAGTGTCGTCTTCTAAAAATTGCCTTCTAAATTTCGTATTCTAAATTTCGTGTTCTAAGAGTCGCATTCTAAGTTGTTGCATTGTATGTTGTCGCGCTAAATAAATTATCTCAAATTAAACAAGTTAACACAATATATACGTTACCGACCGTTATTCAAAGATGTGTTCACTCATTGAAGTGAATTCGCAAATTGCCGGCCTGCAATCCAGGGTACATGTTGATGCTTCTATTACATATGGCCGACTATCTACAAAACTAGCTCGGGCGGCCGAGGCGTCCGGAGGTGGACGGTCAAACAGAGATGTGTTTGTAAATAGCTGTAGATGACACAGATATTTAACCAAAAGTAGATTACCAAAGGACGATGCGGGCTTAACGTATTACTATTGAAGTTGAATGCAATTTACTATTGTTGTTAATAAAATTGTTATATTATTCTCGCAATTTTATGGAGGGATTTATTATCAAAATAAAATTGTTACAACCTAACAAGTTCAACTAACCTAACCTAACTTCAGACAACACCGACTAACCTAACTCCAAACAACGTAAACTAACCTAAACCCTCCAACCCACTCTGTCCTTCTCTCTCCTCTCGCATCCGTATGACAAACATCCGACATAGATCCAAACTATATCCGACATACATCCTACATATGTCCAGTATACATCCTACATATATTCGATATATATCCGACATATGTCCGACATATGTCCAACTTTCGGCCTAAATCCGACCTAGGTCGGATTAATCCGATCTAGGTCAAATTTTTATCATCCGACATAGGTCGGACTGGCGGACGGGCGGGCGAGCGGGTTGGCAGGTAGGCGAGCGGGTGGGTTGGGCGGGTGGGCGGCAGGTGGGCGAGCGGGGGGTTGGGCGGGCGGGTGGTCGGGCGGTTAAGTGGGCGAGCGGGCGAGCGTATTTTTATACAACTTTATTAAAACAGAGGATACAAACTATTTACTTTAATTGTTTATAAATCTATTAACAACTTAGGCACGTTTTTTTAGTAAAATACTTTAGATATATATGTATAGGTAATTATTTGTGAATTTTTTAGAAACCTTTTTGAAATCGTCATAAATAACAATTACACCACACATTATAGAAATATATTTTTGTTCATTAAAGCTAATACACACACACACACAAAAGTCACTTTTCTTTGATTGGCAAATGTGTAGTATACATATCCAAATTTTGTAAACGATTTTCGTTTGATCTGAGTTTCGTATAGAGTGTGGCTTATGGAACATTGTAGATTTCGGATGCTTTTAAACCAGTGATCCATCCTTTGTTAATTTCGCCAAAGGCTTTATTTAAATCCTCTTTAGTATACGATTTAAGTTAACTCTTTCTTAGAGACAAACTTCGGTACATTTTGCAATGCGAAAACCTAGACGGTCTCTATGTATCAAACTATTGGCTAGAAAAGGAGATACAGAACTTAGATAAAATTAAAACCACTCCAAACAAACAAACATAAAAAAAGAACTGTCTACTGTGTATAACTTTGTATTAAAATTAAGTTTAAATGGCACCATGCTTGGCATTAAATATTTTTAAATTTTGTTATGTTTAATGTCAGAATAAAAATTTTAGAATAGTATTACATTGCTCTTTATTTATAAAAGGCTATGACGTCACCGCGACCTTGGAAAAGTAGCCGATACTAGGTAACTGAGACCATAGCAAAGTGGTGATTTTATCCATATGACCACGATTTTGGAAAAGTAGCTGAAAATATCTTGTGCATAAATGTGTATATATAAATTCCTTTGTTAAAATGAGTAAATAGCGTTCAACAACACATGAGTAAGGAGTGATAGTTGTTTTAATAAAGTTGTATATAAATTATGTTGCATCATCGGAGCTGACCTACCAATTTTTTTCCTGCTATTTAACCTAAGTTCATGTGGTGGGTTGTGGAGAGATGTGGAGTGATGTGGAGTGATGTGGAGGGGTTAAGAAGAGGGTGAAGGGATGTGGAGGTGTGAGTGATGTGGAGTAATGTAGAGTGATATGGAGGGATGTGGAGTGATGTGGAGGGATGTGGAAAGCTGTAGAGTGATGCCATGGGATGTGGAGTGATGTGGAGGGATGTGGAGTGATGTGGGGGATATGGAGTGATGTGGAGGGATGTGGAGCGATGTGGAGAGAGGTGGAAGGATGTGGAGGGATGTGGAGGGATCTGGAGTGATGTGGAGTAATGTAGGGAGATTTGAAGGGATGTGGAGTGCGAAGGTGGCGGGTGGAGGGGAGAAGAGGTAGTCCCAGAACCGGCCTTCTGCGTCTACTGCTATGAATTTTGTTTAAAAAGATTCTGCTTTGGTTGTCAGATTAATAAGAACTAGTTTATTTTATAAATCAACCGAAATAACACCATACCTTATTTATCTAACTAGATTAAGCAAGCCCATAGCAAATGTTCAAATATAGAACTAACTTTTGCTAAAGTTTTGTATTTCTATGCAGTGTAGACTTTTTTTAATGTGCCAGGAAAATTGATCTGCATTCATTTCGTTCTACTATTTCTAAATCACCAACACCTGTACATCTATGGAGGTCTGATATGAGGATATGACTAACCAGCAAGTAGCACTATGGATCCCTATCCATTTACTTGGAAATCTTTCCTGTGAATATTCTTTGACAACTTTTAGAATTTCGAGCTCGTGCTTCATCCTGTTGAAATCAAAAGTTTAATACCTGATTGAAAAAGTTCTAAATATTTTTGAAAGCTCAAACTTTTTCGATTAATTAGTGGTTCCAAGATTTTGTACTCTAGAGTGTCACACTAAACATTAAAACAAAAACAATATTGGTTTTGGATTTTTTAGTTATATGGGAATTTTAATTGCACAGTGATGGATACTATATTTATTAAAGAATACGTTATGTGTGAAATATGATTCATTCAATCAAATAATTTGAAATACGAAGCTGTTATTTTTGTACTGCTGTGTATACCATCGGTATTCTTGCAAACTTGTTCAACAACCTTGAAAGAACTTCATTGTTTGATTGTCTTCGTTCTGGGTATCTATTTAAAAACATTCTTCCAACCTCAATACTATTTCTGTAACATAAATTATAAAATTGCACCATATCATATCATTCTGTTACCAGACTACAACACTCAAACAAACTTAATTCCTTTTTGTCCAGTGGGCATTCTTCAAAATTCACTTCCTTTTGTTCTGTCGTCAGCATGTGTAAACACGTCTCAAATCTTACTTCGTTTTTCTTCCTCGTCCATCTCCATTTGAGGAAAATGCTGATTCAAAAATTTGTAATTAAACGTTGACTGTTAGTTACTATACGAAAATGTGGATTTTCATAAGACCAATACCTACAACTTTGCAAACACACGATCCGATGTGCTATTTATTTTTATTTGTTCCAACGTTTCAGTAGTCTGCTACCTGAAATTTAAGCAGACCCGGCTTCCCCACAGAAAGTAACCATCATGTGTTATGTGGGGGGGGGGGATGGTTGTGTGTATGTGTGTTGTGTGTGATGTTGGTCCGTGTTACGTTCCCCCTCTAAGACCAGGACCATCGGCAGTCGGATATCCCAGTCGTCAAGAAAGAACGCACAACGGACATTGCCTTATCAGTCCGGACCATCGGCAGCCGGAAATCCAGATGTTGAAAAGGCAATGGAAGTGTGTGTTAGGTGTGTGTGTGTGTTTATGTGTGTGTGTGTGGGTGTGTGTGAGAGAGAGAGAGTTGTGTGTATGTGTGTTGTGTGTGATGTTGGTATCCAAGTTACGTTCACCCTTTAGGACCAGGACCATCGGAAGCCGGAGATCCCAATCTTCAAAAAGGAACGCTCGGCGGATGTTGCCTTATCAGTCTGGACCATCGGCAGCCGGAAATCCAGATGTTGAAAAGGCAATGTAAGTGTGTGAATAGTGTTTTATGTTTGCACAGTACATAAGAAGTGTTTTGTGTGTGTGTGTGTGTGTGTGTGTGTGTGTGTGTGAAGTGTGTTTGAAATGTTAATTTGTGTTTATGTTTGCCCAGGTTACTAAAAGGTTGGATTGAATTAGGATAATTTTGTACATGTTTGAACTTATACTATTCAATAAATAAACAAAATTAGGTTCTTTCAGAGGAAAGGATTTGTTTGCTGTATTGTTTGCCTCGGGTATGTGTAAGTTCTTAAAATTTAGCGTTTGTTAAAAAGAAAAAAAATTCCCTATTCTACTACTTAAAATTAACTTATACTACTACTATTGGTTATTATTAGCTAGAGACAAGGTTGCTAATATGTAGAAGCATGCAAATGCTACATATTAGGGGGTTGGATCATTTCAAAGTCGGGTTAATGGTTTGATGTAATAGCTGACTCATCCGAAAAAAATATTTTTTTTATAAAAATCTGTTCAAAATCTTTTCTCCAACTCATAAACAAAACAGTAATGGGTCTCCAGCTTCCAATTTATGAATGAACCTTGGTTTAAATGGTATAATTTTATTTTCGTTGCAAATTCTTTGTATGTGCGATTTATTTATTGATAATTCAGTACACCGTTTTCTTTGACTGTTCTACAGCAATATCAAAATTTGACATGTTTATTTTTTTGTTTTCAAAAAAAGCCTACTAAATTGTGAAATTATCAATGAATGCTTGATTGTATAAAAAACTAACTAGAAATGGAGTGAACAGATCCGTTCTGAACTTTTAAAAAGTAATTAGCTTTATTATTTAAATAATGGGTTTTTGTTAAATAAATTTGGCCGTTTATAATGACGTTTCCGCTCTCCGCTGGGATTAAAGTAATACGTGGACAAGATCAAACTATTCTTGAAATTTCAGCTTGACAATTTAAAAACAAAGAATGTATTTATAAAACCATCTTTTGGGCGTGTGGGGGTAGAAAAGTGCCACGTGCACCTCAACAACTATAAATGTCATAAAGCTCAATCTAAAAACTATAAAATAATAGTTACTATAAGGACAAAACAAAAGCTTAAGTGTATCGTGCAAAAATTACTAAAAGTCTATTCAAAAAATTCAATTATAATTGCACATTTGTCGGGGAAACAAAAATACACAAATACAAATAAGTGTAGCTTAGCGATGAATAAATACACAACGAAAATATACGAATCAAACAATTAAATTGAACACTTAAGGAAGTAAGATAATTATAAATGAATAAAATAGGATGTCGAGGTTTTCGGAGCGACAAGATAAAGCTAGATAATTAAAAAGCAATAAGTGGATTATATTAAACTATTCTAGGAACTTCAGTTAGACAGTGTGGAAGCAAAGAATGTATTTATAACAGTAGGTTACCCTTCGTCTGGTAGTGCGAGCTTAGCTTCCAAGATGTACGACCCCAGATCATACGCAGATACCATATTTTACAAGTGACGTGATGTTTATTAATTCTCTTGAATAAACCGTAAACCCATAAGCGGATATTGTGGTGCTAGTTGGAAATCTTTCTTAATCTTCTTTGGGATATAAACCACTCATAGTTTTTAAAATCATCTTTATTTACGTTTTGATCCATGACCTAGCATCGTTGTCAAAATAATAAAAATTTCAAGTTTGACATTTATGACAAATTAAAGGTGACTTTGATTTATTGATGTTCGATATATTTGGTTTGAGTACAATAGACAAAAATTTTAAAGTTTAAAAGAACGATTGCCTTCAATTTGTGTTGCATTCTGGAACGACTTTTTAGGTAGCCAATACGCTTAACGTGAAATCAGCTGATTAATTTTTATTGGTAAATTTCATATAAATTCAATAACTTAAGAATTGGAAAACATTTTTTTAACATGTTTCTATTTATACAATTGAGAGGATGGTAATTAAAGTAGTGTGCGATTACGTTACCGTAAGGCTTAAGCAGTCATTCCTTTTTTATTTATTTTGAGGGGGAAAAATCATTATGATTTAGGTTACCTCTTTGGTAGATTTCAACATGGTCCTGAGGCGACCCTATGGCAGGTTTACACTTGTCAGATACTAATATTGTTCAACGAAGATTATATATGGATCTGAGGCGACCCTATGGCGGGTTTACACTTGTCAGACTCCAATACTATTCAACGGAGATTGTATATGGCTCTGAGGTAACCTTATTGCGAGTTTATACTTGTTAAATACCAATGCTGTTTTACAAGGGTTGCTAATATACTTATTTTTATGTAATTAGTTATTACATGTATAAATAGAAATCATGTAGCTAGACTGTATTTAATGTTAATATCGCAAGGAAAACCCAGGAAAAACTTGCAATGCTACCTAGATATTGTGGGCATTTGATTTTCGTTTGTTATTTCTTTTGTTATTTCTTTTAGTAATGGAATCCATTGTTCACCAAAAGTCACGGATTCGTTTGCAACGCAGTTATTTTTATGTAGGGTTATATAAGCAGCTTCCTTGATTTTGTGTTTTTGGTGGTTTAGTTCTTTGTCGATAATTTTTGCGTTTTCCCATTTTATTTTATCACTGGAGTCCCATGCATGTTGGCAAATCAAGGATTTTTCAAATTTTCTATTTTTTATATATAATTTATGTTTTTTTAATCGAACTTCAAATGGTCCGGAACTTTCCCCTATATAAAACTTGTTACATTCGCACGGTATTTTGTAGATGCAGTTTTTTGAACTTCGTATTGCGTTTTTGGGTTTTGTTTTTGTTAGTTGCGCTCTTAGTATATTGTTGGTTCTCAATATAAAATATTTATAGAACATTGGTATCTGACAAGTGTAAACCCGCCATAAGATCGCCTCGGAACCATGTTGAAATCTACCAAAGAGGTAACCTAAATCATAATGATTTTTCCCCCTCAAAATAAATATAAAAGAACGACTGCTTAAGCATTATTGTAACGTAATCGCAATTTCTTTAATAACAATCCTCCCAATTGTATAAATAGAAACATTTTAAAAAATGTTTTCCAATCCTTAAGTTATTGAATTTATAGGAAATTTACCAATAACAATTAATCAGCTGATTTCACGTTAAGCGTATTGGCTTCCTAAAACTCGTTCCCAGAACGCAACACAAATTGAAGGCAATCGTTCTTTTAAACTTTAAAATTGCCTAATGAACTCAAACCAAATATATCGAACATCAATAAATCAAAGTCACATTCAATGTAAGTCCTAAATGTCAAACTTGAAATTTTTATTATTTTGACAACGATCCTAGGTCATGGATCAACACGTAAATAAAGATGATTATAAAAACTACGAGTGGTTTATTTCCCAAAGAAGATTAAGAAAAATAGCTAGAAATCCTTGCTTTACTTAGGACAGCAAAATTAATTTGTACTACCACTATACGAGTATCATGGAACTTTCTCTATCTTTAAGCATATCTTCTTAAATGATTTTAACAATACCTGTATTTTGTAGGAAACTGCCACGCAAAGTAATAAAATTCCAGCTGCCATACCAAAAGAGGGAGCATGATTCTTCTGAACTTTGTTTTTACTGAAGATGTCGATTAAATAACCACCAATAAATCCAAATGTTCCCCAACCCAACGATGCATATAATCTTTGATAACCATATTTGTGGCGTTTGTCACCTGAAATAGTTAAAATTATTTAAAGGAATTGAATTGTTTAAAATAATTGTATAATTCATGATTGCCATGTTAAAATGTAAGGAAAGTCTACTGTAAGTAGTTTAATAAGGATCTTAACTGTGCTATAAAGTTTGGTATACAACAATAACTAAGTTATAGTTTAGTTTAATAAAATAGCAATATAACTTACCTAAGATTTGAAGACATACTGTGTCTGCAAAACTGTAGCTAACAGAATTTCCAGATAGACAAATAAAGTATACGATTACTAACAGCCAAAATTGGTAGTGTTTATAAACATCTACATCTATAATTTTAGGTTTTGAAATCATTTCGTTTAGTGCCATCAGGTCACAATTTACATCACATTTAGTATCTACATTTTTACCACCAATGCATTGTGGATCAACTTTGGTGCTATTGACATTGAAATTAGTCAGAGGAAAGTGTAAATGCGTACCATTACGTTTTAACATTTTTACTCCAATATGTGCTTCAAATCTATCTTTACTTGGACCAAATGCATAATTCCATTCTTCGTTGATCACAAGACACTGCATCTGTAGAGATTTTGTTTTTCATAAATAGTCTAGTAGAGTTTTTTTACCTTGCACTTTACTACATCATTGTTAAGTTCGCTGAAGAACCGATTTACGCAAGCTGCAGAGTTCTGAATATTTAAAGCTGATCCGTTTTGATCACAAGTGAAATTTACATCGTGATTTGTTGGAAGTGCTGGAAGAAACATCAAAGTAAAGATTCCACATGCTCCAAAAGCCTGTACCATAAGGAATATTATCTTCTGAATTTTGTATTTATCTGCTATGTATCCCAGTAGTGGATTCACTACAAGTTTAGAAAGCAACAACACTGTGTAGATTAGCCCAATTACAATTCCTGAAAATCCCAGTTGCTTTGCATAGACTACCATGAACGGAAGAGCGGGCACTATTCCTGAAACAATTAATTACTTTGAAGGTTATATTGCATGATGACTGCTGTATAAAATTGTCACTTAAAATTAGTTTTTATCAATATTAAATGGTTCATAAAAATAAAATTGCTGATAAAACTTGTTAATTAAAAATGAGGTTATGTGTGATATCGAAATATGTGTTAAATGTAAAGATGAAAACATAAATTACTAAAATTCCAACCTGATTTTAATGAGTGAGCGAGTGAGTGAGAGAGATAGAAAGAGAGAGGGGAGAGAGAGAGAGAGAAAGAGAGAGAGATTGTGGAATATATTTGATTTTTCTCAGTGGCGGCGCTAACCCCACCACCTAACCCCCCCCCTGCGAAACTAATTGGCGGGGACTTTGAAACATGGTTTTAAATAATTTTGTATACGTAATAGAGGAAAACATTCAAATGAATTTCTATTTACATGTGTTGAACACAACGGTTTGTGAATACTTTCTCATCTATCACCCAACTTTTGCAATTTCCAAAGCACAGCTTACACGAGTACAAACTTTTAAAATGTATTGTTGCTAAATACACAAGGTTCTATACAAACTATAAAAAACCAAAACAGAATGATTTTTTTACGTCAAAGATCTAAACTCAGACTATGAGGGAGTACCGTATACAGAGTGTTAAAGAATTTTTATTTAAAAATGAATACCTGAGTAGCTTTTTCAAACATCTCGCTTGCGTTTGGGGCATTGAAAACCACCAACAATCTACCACGGAGCACATATTAAAATGTAATACAAAACTACCTTTTTTTCACTGGTCCATAAAACTATACAAATATGCTCCTACTTTTTGCGTTTCTTCAACTAAATAACTATGAGGAGTTTGGTGAAGGCATAATTAAATTTGTCATCTAGGCCTACTAGCATACTTTCGCTGTATCACTTTTACACTTATTACATACAGTTCTAAATTAGTTTGTAAAGTTTTTAAATATACTGTATACAAAAACAAGTTCTTCTTAAGCCTTATCCAATTCAATAACACTCGAATTCATGCATGTACAATATTTACAGACGAGGGTCAATCAAAGTTCATTGTTTTCCTAAGCCTAGTCTTCTTTTTTTAATAGCTAAAAGCTTTTTAACCACTTCGTCGATATTAGTTTTCTGCGTCTCTTCATGTTCAATGATTAACAGTGCCAAGCCACTCAACCGAGTTTGGGTCATGGTACGTACCTTTGAAGTATGACTTATTTAATTTAAGTTTTGTAAAGCTTCTCTACGCTATAGCTATTATGACATGTATGGTTAAATAAAGCTGCAAAGCTGCAATTAAATCTGGAAAGCATTGATAAGGCAGCTGCTTTCTTCAACCACCAAATTCATCATTTCTCGAATGCTTTTCTTGTGTACAGTCTCTTTGGCCATCAGAGCTTTGAAGAGTGTTACATGGTCAAGCAATTATGTGGAAAGATCAATACGATACATATTTACCATAGCCTTACCCTTCTCCACTATTGTCTAGTGTGGAAAATACTAAATTCTGAGGCGTCGGGAACAAAGAGCTATCATCAATGCAACGTAATTCTTCGAATCTCACTTGCTATTTCAATATCTAGTAGTGCATTGAAAACTTTTACTTCAAAGGATTTCACTGGGTCGTCAATTCTATTGTCAACTTATCAGAAAAGTGTTTTGCAATTAGCTTATGCTTATTTTTCATATTGCAAGTTATGACCCATGACTGGCTAACTGTTTAGCAGCAGCAAGAAAAGCCGCAGAGTTCTTTCTTAATATTTTTAACTCGTCACAAGTGTAGTTTAGAAACTGTCACGCTCTGCCTAGGTCGACAGTTGGTCTCTGTCATGCTGTTAAAGTCATATTTACGTTAATAATCTATAGGAACACTGTGGACAACGTTTTGTGCACATCTGGTCGTGTATTACAATAATACATATTCATATAGCGGATTCTAAGTATACTGTTCCTGAGTTATTATTTTATTAGTCCTAGAACATAAAATAGAGTTAATCTAATAGAAACATAAAATTAAAATTTACTTTCTACAGGTATTAACTGCAAGCGTCCGCAAGACGATTTTGTTTTATCCTGTAACGAGGTCCATTTGAACAACTCAAGCACCTTCGGTGGAATTACGGGTATTTGAAGTTAATTCTTGTATAAGCACAATTTAAAGATATTTGTTAGTAATTTGAATCTCAAACGTTTTTCTAAATTATACATTTGCGATTATATTTATCAATCTTTGAAAATTTAATTTTATTCATATTTACGTTTTTTAAAATCTTACTTTCATACAAAGCACAAGAATATATTCAAGTTTTTCAGATGATTTTTAATTGATTATGTTTCTTCTACCTTGGGTTATAATTTTACCAATAATATTTATTTATTAGTAAATTTACCATATATCTACTTGGCTCCCTTCTAGAAGAATAACCAACAACAAGTTATATTCACTGCAACGAGAAAATTTGACTTGCATTAGTTAATTTGACCAATTAGCGAATATTATCAACAGCTTAATATTTACTCTGGTCTGGTAAGTAAAATTTTGACCTTTCATTTCAAATATAAATAATTAAATAGATTAGTGCAAATTTTCAATGGACACAGCACCAATTCGTTTCTTTTATAACTTAACAACACAACCGTGGCATATAGTACAACCGCACTTCAAATCCAGGTATTTTAGCCGCGTAAACAAAATGTTCGTTTTGCAGGGATATAATACTTAATTTTAATTTCATTTCATAACACGCACATTAAAAACATTGGAAAGCATGTGTAATAATGTTAAACATCCAGTCGTCTTTTGGTGAAAAGCACGTATATAGTATTCAATTGGAAAGTAAGAAGGTGATTTTATAAAACTTTGGGAAAAATTCGTATGTAAATAATATCGTCCACAATATACGATAAAACAAAAAACGAAGGGTATAAATCAAACGATAAAGGTCGCAAAAATGAGATAATTGACAGCAATAAATCTTGAAGATAAAGAAAGCGCGTGAAAATGTATTAATTAGCAATATCTCGAAGCCATTTGAACGTCAAGTTCTATAAATGCTACATCATTAAACGATTCTCGATGCGACGTAGGTGGAAGAACCTCTGCTTTAAACCAATCACAACGTAGAAACAACACCCGGCGATTACTGGATTGTCCTAGACGTATTACGTTCCACAAGAGCTCAACTATTTTATCAACTACAAGAGGTCGTCAATAGTAAGTTGGTGAATACTTGTTTTAAATGTCAAGATGCTAGTCTAACAGTAGTGATGTACTATCAACAGACAAGTTTAATTAATGATTTTGAAGGTTTATTGTTACTCTGAAGAAAGTAGAGAATTGAAATGGTTTTAAATAAATGAACTATAATGAATTAAGGTAAGATAAAGTTCTAATTTGAATGGATGTATATATGAAGCTGGAATGAATTTAATGGTAAATTGATAATAAGATTTTAAACTATTTGAACAATATTGGTATATGAATTTGGATAGCATATATAAAATTTTAATTGTAAATTTTAAACAACTTGGACAATCTTAGTATAGAGTAGAAATGCAGTTTTGATGTTTAATGATATTTAATGGATAAATTCTAACTATATGAAAACGGATGACAAGCATTATTTAAACGGTAAAACAAGAATCATATTCTTTAAAATTTTTAAAAACATTTCTCTTCTTACTTAATTAAGTTAAAATACGTAAGATTTTGTGTGTAAATCTTTGAGTAAGTGTAAACAATTTGAATTGAGGATGACTGACTTCGGTAGGTTTCGCCATTACAGAATGAAAATTATTAAACATAACTAATCAGATGCGTTTAGATGCGATTCTTAAGGAAGGCTAGTAAAATTATCCAACTTGTTTTATAAAATGTTGTACATAATTTGTGAATTAAAGGCCTAATTAGAAAGAGATTTTTGAACCTTATTTGAGTGTAAGCGATTGTTTATATATCAGCTATATAAGTGTTTGGAAAATAAGGGAGTGGGTTTTGAAAATTTTGATAAAAAAAGATTTTTTTGCTTTGGAGATTGTTATAAAATTTAATAAAAAAAGAATATATCTATTTGAAATTTATCATTTTTATTTAATCATCGTGTTATTGGAGCAATATAGAGAATTTAATATTTGTGGAAGACTATTAGTGCATCATATAAGTAAGGAAGGTTTTATAATACCATGTGCAGTTAAGAAGAGTAATTCCCGTTAAAGCAAACAAAGGGTCATCTTTAGTGTTGGTGAAGAATAACATCAGTAAGCTTCGAATAATTTACAGTGGTTTCCCAGTCTAACAGGACAACGTTTTGTGCACATCTGGTCGTGTATTACAATAATACATATTCATATAGCGGATTCTAAGTATACTGTTCCTGAGTTATTATTTTATTAGTCCTAGAACATAAAATAGAGTTAATCTAATAGAAACATAAAATTAAAATTTACTTTCTACAGGTATTAACTGCAAGCGTCCGCAAGACGATTTTGTTTTATCCTGTAACGAGGTCCATTTGAACAACTCAAGCACCTTCGGTGGAATTACGGGTATTTGAAGTTAATTCTTGTATAAGCACCATTTAAAGATATTTGTTAGTAATTTGAATCTCAAACGTTTTTCTAAATTATACATTTGCGATTATATTTATCAATCTTTGAAAATAATAACGCCACATCTGCACTGCGAGAGGTTAAGTGATCTTAACTAGACGATGCTTTATGCGAAAGTGTTTAATGTGCCTGTAAGACGATCTGATCCCACGTTTTCTTACAGAGTAGAAATATCTAGATATAATAATCCCTGAGTGAGTTTCAAAAGCCGTGGCATAAATAAACAAAATTTTTTCTTTATTTAATTTTACAGAACTACAAAACGTTAGTAGAGTATTTTGCATCGTGGTTAAATATATGCATGTAAGTCAGGTAGCGGTACTATCAGGAAAAATTACCTCTATTTCTAAATATTTGAAAGGCCGACACAACCGTTATCTGTGCAATCATTTATTCTTTAACTCTTTGATTTTAATTATATTCTTCATTCACAATAATATATATATATATATATATATATATATATATATATATATGCATATATTTAATTTCGAGGCACACTATAGGAATCTCGCTTACTACAAGAGATGGATTATAGGTTTAAATTTGGCAAAGTTGCTAAATTTTATGTTGTTCAAGAATCTAAAAAAAATTGAGATAGAACTATTCGGCTTTAATTTACATGTCAAAAATCAAAATTATCTATTTTCGTTATCTGCCTGTAACTTATGAATAAAAAAAAATATAAAAGCAATTACTCACAGCAACTTTTTGCGCAAAATATACTAAATGAATCAGAATTTTTCAAACACGCTTCCGACAATATCATTTTGGTAGTTGTATTTGTATACCGTATTTTTAACGGTGCCCCATAACTCATAAAAATAGTCCAAAGGACTTAAGTCCGGCGAGCGTTCTGAGCATCTTACTGTGGTATTACTTCCTATCCAGCGGATAGGAAATATTTGGTTCAAATAATTTCGTACGAGTACCGCATTATGCGGTGGAGTATCAACCGACTGCCACCAAAAATTTTGCACTTGATTTAAGGAATAATTATCCAAGTAGTTCAGTGCACGCGTTCTTAAAAACTGGTAATATCGTTCTGCAGTCAATGTTTCGTGATAGAAGGATGAACCAAGTATACAATCGGACAAAATTTCTGCCCATACATTGATTCCAAATCGGTATTGCCGTCTAACTTGCCTATTTTGTCGTGTTTTTTCAGTAGCCCAAAAATGTTCATTGTTTCTGTTAAACATTCCACAATCCGTAAATTTACACTCGTCAGTCCAAATAATTTTATTTAAGAAATTATTGTCTTCAATAATCTTTTTGGTCATCCAGTTACAATATTCGAATCGCCTTACTGCATCACCAGGTTAAAGAGACTGACTTACATGAATTTTATAACATTTGTAATTATATTTGTTCAAAATCTTCCAGACCCGTGTTTGTGGCAGGTGTGAATCTGAAGCAATTTGACGAGTTGATGCCGATAGGCTAGCATTTACATAATACTCAATAATAAAAAAATATTAAACAACTGAATTGAAATTTGAGTAATTAGTAAATTACCGCTTGTAAAATGTTAGTTGTAGAATCATCACTAACTCGGTTACTATAAGCCTGTCGAGGTCTACATACTGATTCAAAATCAGCAATTTTCCTATCTAGTCTTAAAAAATAAATGTGATTTGGTTGTTGTCTTTCCAGATAAGTTTGTAAGAAAGCTTCAGCTGCAATTCTTGTATTTCTCTTTTGGTATCTTTGCATTATGCGATTTTGATACAATGCAATTCAATTACAACATACTACGCATGCCTTCGAGCAGTTTTTTGTTAGCAGTCAGCAGAAATAGAACACGTTCCAATTTTTAACAATTTTTAAGCAATTCTAGTAATTTATTTTAGTGATAAATGAGATATCAGATTAGAAATAAAATTATCATAAGCGTAAGATAACCTATATTTTATTAGCTGATTATTGAACAACATAATAACCAAATTACAACAACGTGAAAAAGGAAACTGTCTCTTATATTGATTTGAGTATAAATTTAAATTTTCTTTTAACGGAATGTTATTTTCATTCATTGGTGAAAATACCCATTGAACTAAAATTGCTTACATATTGCAAAAGCGTAAAAAGGAAACGCGAAGTGCCATGCAATTCCATTGTATCAAAATTGAATTAGAAATGTAAAATAACCGCAAGATATAGCGCCTTTCTTCATCAGTGTACGGCATTTTAAAACCTCTATCCTACCCTTTTCGACAAGATACAGTAACAAATGTTTATAGTTGACAACAATAAAAATAACAATAAGCACCAATTGTTTTGAGACTACTGACAATCCATGGCATACCTGATGTAGTTACACAAAATAAGCATTTTTTTTTATTATGTTAGGTTTAACTTTAAAGTAAAACATCCGCGTCCTATATCGTTGAAACCGGCGTCAAATTGTCTATTAAATGAGATACAGATCAAACATGATGCCCATAAGAAAAAATTAAGCTGATGATGATTCTGAAAAATACGAAACGCGTTTGAAATGTTCTGAATCTTTTAGTAGGTTTTACGGAAAAAGTTGCCGTGAGAAAGTGTTTTATATTTTTTCAATTTGCAATGTTAAAGAAGTTACATGCAGAAAACGAAAATCGATAATTTTGGTTTTTGATATGTAAATCAAAGATGAATAGTCCTATCTCAACTTTCCTTTAAGATTCTTGAACAACATAAAATTTAGCAACTTAGCCAAATTGAAACTTATAGTCCATCTCTTGTAATAATCAAAATTCTCTATATAGAGTGCCTCGAAATTAAAACACCCTATATATTGTCAAATACAGAGTGGTAGAAAAGTCCCGGAACGGTCAAATATTTTGGAAAATACTCATCGCATCAAAAAAAGAAAAAATACATGTTCGATAGTTTTTTAAAAGCTATCCAATGACACCAAAATTGAACCCCCACCCCCACCCCCTGAGTGTAGGGGGGGAAACTTTAAAAGTTTAAGTGGAAACCCCCATTTGTTATTGCAGATTCGGATTCGCCACAAAATGTTAGTAATAATTGTTTTAGGTTTTTTGCAGATGGCGCTGCAATCGACAAAAATTAACTATTTCTAGAAGAATTGATGAATCAGAAAATAAAAGAAGTAAAATAATAAATTATTTATTTCATACATAACGAAATTACCGCCGAAGGTGTTCAAATTGACCACCTCTCTGCTCTTGGCAAAGTGATAACCGATGTATGACAGTTTTCTTGAAAATGCAGTAACACCTCTAATGCTTTCTGATCATTTGTCGCGCTTTTAGGTCTTCCAGATCTTGGTTCATCCTTCACCGAACCAGTTCGCTCAAAACAATTCAATGTTCGACTCACAGTAGATTTAGAAATCGGTTGACGTTCCGCATTGACTTCATTGAATAAATCTGCGACTTGCTGCAATGATCTTACTTTATTTCCATACCCCCGCATCATCAGGACAATTATTCTTTCTCTTTCAGACAGAGACATCACGAAATAATATCAAAAGCTAGTAACAAAATGAATACTAAAAATGAATGTAATTCTGACATTTTTCGATTTCAAATGTTTTTGTAACCTATTTTGGTTTTGTCAACTACAACGCCTTCTATCATCCAAAATGGCTTGTATCGTAAGTAGAGTATTAAGTGACGAATCAACTCCACATTTGCTCCCAAAACCCACATTTGCTCCCACATTTACATGTAAATCCCCATAAGGAGCAAATGCGGAGGAGCAACTCCCGCCTTGCTCCGCCTTGCTCTCCGCCTTGCTCGGACAACCCCCAACCATTTTGATTACGTCACACCCGCATTCTTTCCACCCGCGAGATAAATCTTACTCCACATTTCCACTCACGAGATAAACCTATCTTGTTTGGTATCAATTAATATTAGAATTTTCTCAGCTACCCGAATCTCTAAGAATTTTTTAGATTGCATCTCCACCAAGGGAGCTACCCTCATTTTAAGATTTCTTACCTGTAGCCACTTTTGAGCGCTCTTATAAATTTTTTTATACACGCGATACATTAAATTAGTCTAAAATTTTACGCAGAATTCGAATCTGTAAACAGATTTAGAATCGGACCACGCCCTGCAAAGTTATACCCCTTTAAAGTCCTGATCTTCTAAATTTTGCTCTTTGTTCTATAAGCAAACCTAACAAATAGTTTTCTTCGTCTAGCCATTGCATCTTTCGAGATAAACCTATCTTGTTTGGTATTAATTAACATTAGATTTTTCTCAGCTACCCGAATCTCTAGGAATTTTTCAGATTGCATCACCACCAAGGAAGCTACCCTGATTTTAAGATTTCTTACCAGTTGCGATTTCCGACCGTCCTTAAACATTTTTTTAGTCATGCGATACATTAAATTAGTCTAAAATTTTACGCAGAATTCGAATCTGCAAACAGATTTAAAATCGGACTACTCCTTACAAAGTTACACACATACCTTCTAGCGAGCATATCGCGACCGTACCACTACTCGCTTTTAATGTTACACCATACTTTCTATCTTGTTTAGCTCATCTTTCGAGATAAACCTACCTTGTTTGGTATTAATTAATATTAGATTTTTCTCGGCTACCCAAATCTCTTTAAATTTTTTAGATAGCGCCATCTCCCAGAGAGCTACCCTGATTTTAAGATTTCCTACCTGTAGCCACTTTTGAGCGTTCTTATAAATTTTTTAGTCATGCGATACATCTTGTTAGTCTAAAATTTTATGTAGAATCCGAATCTGTAAACAGATTTAAAATCGGACCACCCCTTACCATTTTACACACACCCTCTAAATTATAACTTTCCTGCAGCTTATACCTAAAAGAAAATCTAAAACCCATTCTTAAAACTTTTTATTACAGACAATTTTTACTAATACAGTTTAAATTTTGTAAACCACATTTCTAAATACATATTCGCAATTTTTTATTCTTAACCTAGAACTTCTCATATCGACTTATACTTATTAATATTTATTTCTAAATAGAGCACCTTTTCCAAAGACCAACCGGACCCACATGTTTCAAATTCCTCTGATTTTGTTCTTATGGTTTCGCTTAAGACCTCGTACATATTTTCCAGATTACTAGAAGACGTTATAACCACATTTTTTGTGTTAAAGGATTTCACATCGGTAGTCTCTTCACCCATTTTGGTGTAAACGCCGTAGAGTTCGCAATAGACTTTTATTGCTGTATGTTGTATTCTATTTTCATTTATTAATCGAATAAATCGCTCTTATTGCTTCCAAAGAAACTCGGACACTCCATCGTCGACACTGGCGTTCTTTATGCGATAGCTAGCCATACGGTTGTTAAACGCTGTACTAACCATTTCTACACCATCGTCGTTAGTAGCGGTAACTGATGCATTTTTATGTTTGTTGCTCCGTAGATGACCAGGGTATGCAGACTTTAACACCTCCATGTCGCACACTTTACACATAATTCGTGGTTGTTTCGTACAAGGCCCTTTAACAGCTGGCGGAGTTGAACGTTTACGGCTTAATGACATGCCGTGCTGTTTTTCCTTGTGTTGCTGTAGGCTGTCCATTCTCCTAAAAGCGATACCGCAAGTCCCACAGTTTAAGTACTTTGCTGCGGACGGATGTATAAGCTTAACCGTAGACGATGTTACACCACGACATTTGTTCTGGTGCCGTTTGAGAGCATTTTTCCAGGTATAGGAAGCACCGCAAGAGTTGCACTAAAAACGTTTGCAGATACCATTTTAGTACAAAACAAAATCCGCACTATAGCACTTTGGTTAAACTTGTAAGCGAACTAACTTATAACTAAAGAGTTTACTCTTGCGCACCGGCTTTATGTACCTTATAGAATGCAAACCGAAGGTTTCCGAAGACACCCGAACGAAGTTGAGGATTCAGCGGGGTACTAAATGACGTCATAATCCTTGCTGCTCGTCCAATACATTTAGCGCCAATGCATGCACCTGGTTCGCATCGTCGATGGTGCGAATGCCGTTAGTAGAAACATCGGAAACGTCTTCCATGTTATACGGATCGCGTGCATATTAAAAATCCAAAAGGGTGGTAGCACACGCACACAAATTGTCTGCAAGTCGTGCTGTAGAAGATGCAGTGCTACTATAAACAAAAACTCAATAAAAACACTTTAAACCTTTACTAAGGGAATACCAAACTTGTTGTCTACAGAATACTTACTAATAAAGCAATTTAATTTTAAATCACTTCTACGTCATATTTTCTGGGATGGCAGGTTAAATATTTTCTTTGGAAACAATCGAAGATTGCCGAAGACACTCGAAGAGTGTACGAGCGCGGCCACTAAACCAATTAGCATTAATACCAAGTATTCCGTACTTTCGTAGATTGCTCATTTCCTAGAACCAAATCTTCCACATAGCGGTCGGTAGAACGTAATGATTTCTAGAACCGGTAAGTACTCGATATCACCCAAATAGAGAATTAGATGCTCGATGTCTGTCAACCCCGATTCCCTCGTAAAAGGTAGAAAAAACTCGGTCAATCATCCATTATACTTCGACTCACCCCCGTTCTGATAATTTACAAACATTTTTCAAACGACAATGGGCTGAGAATTTTTAAACCTCCGAGGGATCTTTAAGTCGTGATGAATTACACATCCGAGCTACACGTAAACTAACATATTTTGTAGCAACTGTGCACTGTATAATACATGCATACCCCTTCTCTGCGCTTCTGCTATTTTTGTAGTTGCTAGAAAAAGGCATTTTCCTTTTTACTGTTAGGATCGATGCAAAGCACCATTTTTTATACTTTCTATAGCACATCGCGCACTTTTTCGTCTGATAATTAAATTTTGCTTCTGTAGGCTTTTACACTTTCGCATATCTAAACATCTAATACGATTGATTAACCACTTTCGATTATTCTAACGGGGAGCCAGCATACATCCCACCGCACCGTTCTTTTTGAATCCAACGATCCTATGGGCTTCCGCACACTAACACTTAACGTATCTCTCCTACTATTTGTTAAACAAAAACCACCAGCATCGCCATGTCCGTATACGGACGTAAGCAGATGTTTGTGGATGTGTACGAGAATATGTAACCATATACATTAACCAGTCTAAGCTATTTTATTTAGTCCACGAAAACTATTATTTTTCTAAACCATAATTAATAATCGCCTTTATAGGTTTAACATTTCTACCATTACCCAATGACTGGTGCTACGTACATGGAAACTTTAATTTCTTATTAGAGAGAATTCTTATTCTCCCACGCACTGCTTCGTAGTTGCATGTCCATTCCTTTTGGAGGTATATGCTCGTTATAGGTTGTAAGACCCTCGGTTTTACTTAACTACAATTCGTGAGACCCCTTTAATCTTTTTAATCGTATCTTTCTCGCCTACAATACAGTAGGACTTAACATTACTACCAACAAATTCTAATACTGGACCCCCATTAAATACGTCTTTAATTTTCCCTATAACTTTTATTGTTGACAAGTGTTATATTGTATTTATTATACGCAGGGTAGTCACTCTTTTAAGATAAATATATTTTGCTAGGTATCAACTAATATTAAATTTTTCTAGGGACCCCAAATCTGTAAATAGATTTTAAATAGGACCACCCCATACAAAGTTATGCGTTTTAAAGACGCAAATCACTAATTTTTGCTCATCTTTATTTAACACCATTTTTAAAACCTTTTTCGCTACCCAAGACATATGCCTTAGCCAACCATCTCCCGAGAAATCTAAAACCACCGTGTCCCGCGAATACCACGTGGAGATAACACGTATACTCTGTCAACCAGGATAGAAGTCGGAAGGATTTGGAAGGTGGGAGAAGAACTTAAAAATTATGGAATCTTAAAACTAATATATACAAATATAAACAACTATCTTATATATTTACGCCCCCCATGCGTAGATTGTTGTACTATTAGGAATGATGTACCTTTTGTCATCTTCCCCTCGATAAACTAATTTTATTAATAAGCTGCGTATGCAAATCGTATTCTTTTACTCCGGATACATACGCAGGCAAGTACTCGATACCATCCAAATAAAGAATTGGATGCTTAGTGACTGTTAACATCCGCTTCCCTCGTGTACGCCCAGACACATCCCAGCCCATGAGCACCCCTGCGCATGCACACCCCTGCCCATGCGCACCCCTGCGCGTACGCACCCCTGCCCATGCTCGATACCCATGCACACCTCTCTCTGTGCGACTGCTATTTCGGGGTAACGTCACAGCCTTTTACAATTAAAGAACAATGTTATATACTATTATAAAATGTTTATTCCGACATTATATATAACAAAAATTAAAAATATTTAATGCCAAGCATGGAGTCATTTAAACTTAATTTTAATACAAAGTTATACACAGAAGACAGTCCTTTCTTTATGTTTGTTTGCAGTGGTTTTAATTTTATCTAATTTTATTCGCAGCTTAAAATTTAAATCGACACCCAAGTCTTCTATCTCCTTTTCTAACCAATAGTTTGATACATAAAGACCGTCTAGGTTTTTGAATTGTAAAATGTACCGAAGTTTGCCTCTATATTTAAAGTCTTTAATTCCATCAACAAACAGATCCATTCCTTCGTGTAATTCTTGCAGCTTGTGACAATCTTTTAATCGCAGCTTTCCCACTATATCCTGCATACGTATCTTGTTAGCTTGATCGACTTCTTCTTGTCGGTATTGGAGGAAATCCTTTTTCTCCCACACACTGGTGCGTAGTTGCATGTCCACCACTTTTGGGAATATATGGTTGTTATAGGTTGTAAGACCCTCGGTTTTAAATGATCCGAAAGGTTCTTTACTAGGCAAATATACAATGTTTAGCGGAACCCCTTTGCGTGTGGTGTACGCCAAGGTTACGAAACCAGCTTTCCTTAGTTCGTCTTTGTTATCTGCCATTTTGATAAATACGTTTTTAGAATAACCTTTTAAAAAGTATACGGATTTAGTACCATCCTTTTCTGCAAGAACGCCTACATAACTAAAAGAGTCTTTCTTACTAACCGCAAATGCATACAGCTTGTACAACCCGGATGTATCTAAGTCAGTCCATCGACACATAAAATAATCTTTTAATTCTTCCTCATTTTCTCTAATAAGATGTTCTTTGTCTAACACATCTTTGTATTGTTCGGGTATTGTCGCAGTGTTTTCCATGTAGCCCAATTTTCGCCTTTTTGCATCCATTTCCTGTAATTCCAGTTGTCTTTTCCTTCCACTTACAGCGTATGGCATTCATAATGGGGCAATTTCCTTTAGCGTAAACGGATAGAGTTTACTAGCAATATTTGCGCGTTGTCGTACAACCTCTGGGCGAATGTTAGGTGTATTTATCAATCCCAATTCCGAAATGGGTATTTCTTTTGGAATTGTAGAATATGGTGTTGCAGATTGTGTAAAATATGTACTACCTGCTTTAATGTAGCACTTGTGTAAGATTTTTATTTTATCTTGGCTGTCTTCCTCCTCTACTATCTCCAAATAGTTTACGGGTAAATAGTTAAAACTAAAAGCCGAAAGCACATACTTTATCAATGTTTCCCTTTCTTTTGGTTTTTCGGACAACTTATTTTGCAAGCCCGTCAATTTCTTTGTATTGCCATTCCCCCAAAACACGTACTGTAGTAGGTTATTATACACTAAACAGCAGCTATTTTGTAGCTTGTCCGATAGCTTACTCCACATTTTGACAAGTGGTACCGAGTATATTGGCGCCTTTAGGAAGTATAACTTACTATCTTCCAATAACGTTAAACAGTCTTTTAAGGGATTATACACCCGTTCCGCACTGACATAGCTTCCAATTGCACAGTTGTATATTGTCGCTTCCAATCGCGTAATACCATGTTCTTTGGTCAAAGTAGACGCAAATGTTTCTCTTAAACGTACATCTGGACAACGTAAAAAATCTAGTATATGATTGCCAAGTTGTTTATTAACACCAGGACTTGTTATCTGACACACAAATTTGTTGTATATCTTAATTCTTGCATTGGTTGTTAGTCATGTTAAACAATCAATTCCTACAGTTTTATCGTTGTCAACTATAATATTACACTTTTCTTCGTATTCGCCCTTATAGCAAAAGTTATGGTTTGTAGTTAAATAATTACACATCTCCATCTTGCTAAATATACCCGCAAAATCTTGGGTTACATCCATGTCAAAAAGATAGAAATAATCTTTTTCGAGTTCGTCTAATATATCTGGTAGTTCCTCCAATAAAGTTTCCGTCTTAACATCTGCTAGTTCCACTTTGTATGGAACACATATAGGATTTTGGAATTTTTTATTAATGCATTCGAGGTCTTCTTTTCCAATAATTTCTTTTACTCTCTGGCCCATCTTGTTAGTGCTTTCCAGAGAAAACGGAAGCTTAGCTTTAACACCATGCCTAGCGGAAACAAATCGGTTGAACTTTCTTCGTAGATAGCTGTTAAATGCACCACAAATTTCTTTTTTTAGGATAAACATCCTTTTGTTTGCAGATGCAATCTTCGGTACATTTTACAATTCGAAAACCTAGACGGTCTTTATGTATCAAACTATTGGTTAGAAAAGGAGATAGAAGACTTGGGTGTTGATTTAAATTTTAAGCTGCGAATAAAATTAGATAAAATTAAAACCACTGCAAACAAACATAAAGAAAGGACTGTCTTCTGTGTATAACTTTGTATTAAAATTAAGTTTAAATTACTCCATGCTTGGCATTAAATATTTTTAATTTTTGTTATATATAATGTCGGAATAAACATTTTATAATAGTATATAACATTGTTCTTTATTTATAAAAGGCTGTGACGTTACCCCGAAATAGCAGTCGCACAGAGAGGGGTGTGCATGGGCATCGAGCATGGGCAGGGGTGCCTACGCGCAGGGGTGCGCATGGGCAGGGGTGTGCATGCGCAGGGGTGCTCATGGGCTGGGATGTGTCTGGGCGTACACGAGGGAAGCGGATGTTAACAGTCACTAAGCATCCAATTCTTTATTTGGATGGTATCGAGTACTTGCCTGCGTATGTATCCGGAGTAAAAAAATACGATTTGCATACGCAGCTTATTAATAAAATTAGTTTATCGAGGGAAGATGACAAAAGGTACATCATTCCTAATAGTACAACAATCTACGCATGGGGGGCGTAAAGATATAAGATAGTTGTTTATATTTGTATATATTAGTTTTAAGATTCCATAATTTTTAAGTTCTTCTCCCACCTTCCAATTCCTTCCGACTTCTATCCTGGTTGACAGAGTATACGTGTTATCTCCACGTGGTATTCGCGGGACACGGTGGTTTTAGATTTCTCGGGAGATGGTTGGCTAAGGCATATGTCTTGGGTAGCGAAAAAGGTTTTAAAAATGGTGTTAAATAAAGATGAGCAAAAATTAGTGATTTGCGTCTTTAAAACGCATAACTTTGTATGGGGTGGTCCTATTTAAAATCTATTTACAGATTTGGGGTCCCTAGAAAAATTTAATATTATTTGATACCTAGCAAAATATATTTATCTTAAAAGAGTGACTACCCTGCGTATAATAAATACAATATAACACTTGTCAACAATAAAAGTTGTAGGGAAAATTAAAGACGTATTTAATGGGGGTCCAGTATTAGAATTTGTTGGTAGTAATGTTAAGTCCTACTGTATTGTAGGCGAGAAAGATACGATTAAAAAGATTAAAGGGGTCTCACGAATTGTAGTTAAGTAAAAACGAGGGTCTTACAACCTATAACGAGCATATACCTCCAAAAGGAATGGACATGCAACTACGCAGCAGTGCGTGGGAGAATAAGAATTTTCTCCAATAAGAAATTAAAGTTTCCATGTACGTAGCACCAGTCATTGGGTAATGGTAGAAATGTTAAACCTATAAAGGCGATTATTAATTATGGTTTAGAAAAATAATAGTTTTCGTGGACTAAATAAAATAGCTTAGACTGGGTAATGTATATGGTTACATATTCTCGTACACATCCACAAACATCTGCTTACGTCCGTATACGGACATGGCGATGCAGGTAGTTTTTGTTTATCAAATAGTAGGAGAGATACGTTAAGTGTTAGTGTGCGGAAGCCCATAGGATCGTTGGATTCAAAAAGAACGGTGCGGTGGGATGTATGGTGGCTCCCCGTTAGAATAATCGAAAGTGGTTAATCAATCGTATTAGATGTTTAAATATGCGAAAGTGTAAAAGCCTACATAAGCAAAATTTAATTATCAGACGAAAAAGTGCGCGATGTGCTATAGAAAGTATAAAAATGGTGCTTTGCATCGGTCCTAACAGTAAAAGGAGAATGACTTTTTCTAGCAACTACAAGAATAGCAGTAGCGCAGAGAAGGGGTATGCATGTATTATACAGTGCACAGTTGCTACAAAATATGTTAGTTTACGCGTAGCTCGGATGTGTAATTCATCACGACTTAAAGATCCCTCGAAGGTTTAAAAATTCTCAGCCCATTGTCGTTTGAAAAATGTTTGTAAATTATCAGAACGGGGGTGAGTCGAAGTATAATGGATGATTGACCGAGTTTTTTCTACCTTTTACGAGGGAATCGGGGTTGACAGACATCGAGCATCTAATTCTCTATTTGGGTGATATCGAGTTCTTACCGGTTCTAGAAATCATTACGTTCTACCGACCGGTATGTGGAAGATTTGGTTCTAGGAAATGAGCAACCTACGAAAGTACGGAATACTTGGTATTAATGCTAATTGGTTTAGTGGCCGCGCTCGTACACTCTTCGAGTGTCTTCGGCAATCTTCGATTGTTTCCAAAGAAAATATTCAACCTGCCATCCCAGAAAATATGACGTAGAAATGATTTAAAATTAAATTGCTTTATTAGTAAGTATTCTGTAGACAACAAGTTTGGTATTCCTTAGTAAAGGTTTAAAGTGTTTTATTGAGTTTTGTTTATAGTAGCACTGCATCTTCTACAGCACGACTTGCAGACAATTTGTGTGCGTGTGCTACCACCCTTTTGGATTTTTAATATGCACGCGATCCGTATAACATGGAAGACGTTTCCGATGTTTCTACTAACGGCATTCGCACCATCGACGATGCGAACCAGGTGCATGCATTGGCGCTAAATGTATTGGACGAGCAGCAAGGATTATGACGTCATTTAGTACCCCGCTGAATCCTCAACTTCGTTCGGGTGTCTTCGGAAACCTTCGGTTTGCATTCTATAGGGTACATAAAGCCGGTGCGCAAGAGTAAACTCTTTAGTTATAAGTTAGTTCGCTTACAAGTTTAACCAAAGTGCTATAGTGCGGATTTTGTTTTGTACTAAAATGGTATCTGCAAACGTTTTTAAGTGCAACTCTTGCGGTGCTTCCTATACCTGGAAAAATGCTCTCAAACGGCACCAGAATAAATGTCGTGGTGTAACATCGTCTACGGTTAAGCTTATACATCCGTCCGCAGCAAAGTACTTAAACTGTGGGACTTGCGGTATCGCTTTTACGAGAATGGACAGCTTACAGCGACACAAGGAAAAACTGCACGGCATGTCATTAAGCCGTAAACGTTCAACTCCGCCAGCTGTTAAAGGGCCAAGTACGAAACAACCACGAATTATGTGTAAAGTGTGCGACATGGAGGTGTTAAAGTCTGCATACCCTGGTCATCTACGGAGCAACAAACATAAAAATGCATCAGTTACCGCTACTAACGACGGTGGTGTAGAAATGGTTAGTACAGCGTTTAACAACCGTATGGCTAGCTATCGCATAAAGAACGCCAGTGTCGACGATGGAGTGTCCGAGTTTCTTTGGAAGCAGAAAGAGCGATTTATTCGATTAATAAATGAAAAAAGAATACAACATACAGCAATAAAAGTCTATTGCGAACTCTACGGCGTTTACACCAAAATGGGGGAAGACACTACCGATGTGAAATCCTTTAACACAAAAAATGTGGTTATAACGTCTTCTAGTAATCTGTAAAATATGTACGAGGTCTTAAGCGAAACCATAAGAACAAAATCAGAGGTATTTGAAACATGTGGGTCCGGTTGGTCTTTGGAAAAGGTGCTCTATTTAGAAATAAATATTAATAAGTATAAGCCGATATGAGAAGTTCTAGGTTAAGAATAAAAAATTGCGAATATGTATTTAGAAATGTGGTTTACAAAATTTAAACTGTATTAGTAAAAATTGTCTGTAATAAAAAGTTTTAAGAATGGGTTTTAGATTTTCTTTTAGGTATAAGCTGCAGGAAAGTTATAATTTAAAGGGTGTGTGTAAAATGGTAAGGGGTGGTCCGATTTTAAATCTGTTTACAGATTCGGATTCTACATAAAATTTTAGACTAACAGGATGTATCGCATTACCAAAAATTTATAAGAACGCTCAAAAGTGGCTACAGCTAAGAAATCTTAAAATCAGGGTAGCTCTCTGTGAGATGGCGCTATCTAAAAAATTTAAAGAGATTTGTGTAGCCGAGAAAAATCTAATATTAATTAATACCAAACAAGGTAGGTTTATCTCGAAAGATGAACTAAACAAGATAGAAAGTATGGTGTAATATTAAAAGCGAGTAGTGGTACGGTCGCGGTATGCTCGCTAGAAGGTATGTGTGTAGCTTTATAAGGAGTAGTCCGATTTTGAACCTGTTTGCAGATTCGAATTCTGAGTAAAATTTTAGACTAATTTAATGTATCGCATGACTAAAAGAATGTTTAAGGACGGTCGGAAATCGCAACTGGTAAGAAATCTTAAAATCAGGGTAGCTCCCTTGGGGGTGATACAATCTGAAAAATTCCTAGAGATTCGGGTAGCTGAAAAAAATCTAATATTAATTAATACCAAACAAGATAGGTTTATCTCGAAAGATGCAATGGCTAGACGAAGAAAACTATTTGTTAGGTTTGCTTATAGAGCAAAGAGCGAAATTTAGAAGATCAGGACTTTAAAGGGGTATAACTTTGCAGGGCGTGTTCCGATTTTAAATCTGTTTACAGATTCGAATTCTACGTAAAATTTTAGACTAATTTAATGTATCGCATGTATAAAAAAATTTATAAGAACGCTCAAAAGTCGCTACAGGTAAGAAATCTTAAAATGAGGGTAGCTCCCTTGGGGGTGATGCAATCTATAAAATTCTTAGAGATTCGGGTAGCTCAGAAAATTCTAATATTAATTGATACCAAACAAGATAGGTTTTTCTCGTGGGTGGAAATGTGGAGAAAGATTTATCTCGCGGGTGGAAAGAATGCGGGTGTGACGTAATCAAAATGGTTGGGGGGTGTCCGAGCAAGGCGGAGAGCAAGGCGGAGCAAGGCGGAAGTTGCTCCTCCGCATTTGCTCCTTATGGGGATTTACATGTAAATGTGGGAGCAAATGTGGGTTTTGGGAGCAAATGTGGAGTTGATTCGTCACTAAATAATACTCTACTATCGTAGGTTAATTTGGGGTAATTTATCTTGCGGAATCCGAATCTGCAATAACAAATGGGGGGTTCCACTTAAACTTTTAAAGTTGCCCCACCCCTACCGCCAGGGGGTGGGGGTGGGGGTTCAATTTTGGTGTCATTGGATAGCTTTTAAAAAAATATTGAACACGTATTTTTTCTTTTTTGATGCGATGAGTATTTCCCAAAATATTTGACCGTTCCGGGACTTTTCTTCCACTCTGTATATTAAAATCACATTTATGAAATTCATTTTCTATTACTTTTATTGTTTACGTATAATGCTAACGCTTTCCGTTTCGGTTGCAGCTCTGGGAAAAGCATTTTTTAAATTAAAACTAGTAAAGGGTTATCTCAGATCATTTATGGCACAAACACGTTTGAACGATCTTGCAATTATATCTATTGAAATAGTAATATTCCACAACATAACTATTAAGGACGTTGTATATAGATTTGCAACAATTAAAGTTCTTAAAACTACATTTTGACTTTTGTTTCAAAATTGCTTTTATTTCATTGGACATATTGCCATTTAGAATTTATATAGTATAGATACAATAGATAAAATGTAAATAAACCCATGTATACATACTTAAATAGCATAAAATTATATGCTATATAAAGTTTGAAAAAGATTAATGTAAGAATTTTTTTCTATATTTATATTTAAAAAAATTGTTGATGTTTCTATTAACATAATCATAAAACATTCATTTGAAATGTTATTATTTTGTATTAGTTTTATAAAATCCTGTGATTATAATACAAATACTAGTACTTTAAGCAAGATGTAAATATGTACTATAATATTCTAAAAATTCGAAACCTATTCTTTTGATAATTTATTGAGAAAGAGGCGGCATCTTTAAGTTAATCATCTAGGTTAAGCTCGGAACCACATTACAGAAGAAACAGCAAACTTCACCTTGTTTGCTCTGCGACATATTTTTTAAATGGATTTTTTTGGACTTGAATCGCGGTCAAATTAACGCATCATTTAAATTGAAGTACTTTATCAAAAATTCCACCTACCTGTTCTTTCAAGGGATTCAACTGCACGTTCGTATTGTTGATTTAAGTTTCGCATCAATAGGATAATGAAAAATAATATCCATTTTGCGCTAAACAAGTACTTTCCAAGTTAGTAATATATGCGCATAGATATGAAAACAAACACTTGTGTTACTTAGAAAAATTATATTTTTACATAAGCCTGGGAGTTTTAGACACCCAGAAGTTAGATAAGAATTACTATCTTTTTACCTATTTAATTAGCCGGAAATTAAATTTTGTTTTTAAGGTGGGTTACATAATTAAACGCAAAATAAAGGAATGGTTGCAATCATTTCTGAGAAAAGAATTGTACGTAAGTGTCTTAATATAAAAGTGGCAAATTGACATCACAGGAATGGCTATAGTTTCGAGATACTTAGCATATGGCATATAAATTACATGCTTATCTACAAGACCAAGGTATGATACTAGATCTTTATTACCCATTCTGCTTTTACCTATTTTAGAGAGGTAGAGCATAGAGTACAATTAGCAACAAAGCATTTTTGTATATAACTAGGCACACAAAACAGACAAACAAACATTATAGTTAAAGTAAGCAAAGATTGCGATCCTAGAAAAACAGGCATACCTGCTTCTTATTCAAAATCTTACTAATGTTTAAAGAAATTGATCCACAGGCCAAGAGAGTTAGTTAATTAAAAATAAATGAATCACTTAATCTGCCCACTAAACGTATATATCTTAAAGCATTTATAATTGTTTCGACCGTAGGAAATCACACAAGGCCACCTTTAACATATATAATAAACAATCCTTTCGTAAGCTTTTCGACCGGTGCTTATAAATGCTCTTGGTTTGAGTGGTTTCACATTAAATGCTAATAAATTCCACGTTTCGCAAATTTTATATAGCATAAATTACTACTTAAAGGGTTCAGAAGAAGAGGGACTATTATAGAAGATCTTGCTACTATTGTAGTGTGGCTAACATGTTACGCTGGAATGTAGACAAAACGTTTAAATGGTGAGGTTTTACTTAAAACGCTGTCTAGATGTGAACAGGAGATTTTTTATTCTCAATTCACTCTACGCATAAAGGAGATCGAATAAGTGGTTAAAAAAGTAAATGAAAAAGACCGGAAAAGAAAATAGCTAACCGGGGCATGGGTGACGGAGGGGAAGGGGTCAATGGCTAATAAGCTCAACTCAGCCCAACCAGGGATTAAAGTGAATAGACGGGGATAGGGTTCCTTTGAACCAACAAAGATATTCAATGAAAATTTTTAAATTCTGCTTTTTAAAAGTTTAACATGAAATCCATTTAAATTTTGCTGAACATTTTTGAGTACAATATTTTTTAATTTTCTAAACTCTGTAAATCTAAAATAAGCAAAGCACATTTTATCATATCAGTAGTAAGTGGCTGAAGAAGGAACGGTAGGGTTGGTAACACTTCCCGTTCCCGCGCTTGGAATTTCGGATTGTTTAAGATACATTAGTACAATACGATTTAGTGATGCTTGCTTTGCTCCTGAATAATATAAAGTTTGTTTACATTCTAGCAATGTTAAGAGCAACACTTTAGCCTAAGAGGTACGTAGAATTACTTATTCATATTGATTTGTTATTAAAGGGTAAATATCAGTTTAGCGTTTTAATTATAAACCGAGTTTATTTAAGCAGTCTCATTACATTTATTTATTAGTACGGCGCCAGATAGGTTTTGGGCCTTTGGGAGCTTCTTATAAAAACATTTATTTCCAAAAACACTCTTATCAAACTTATTTTAATACAGTAATTACAAAAATGGTTTATTTCTTCTATAACAACTTGTATGTTATGTTCATTAACGTGACTTAATTTAGTTGACAAAAAAAGTAATCAAAGTTAATATTTCAACAATCAATAATTACCAAATGAGTAGCTTGAACTACCTACAATGTTAAAGTTACGAAGTTTCGAAGACTGACTGGCGATCAGGAGCTCTTTACAGTATTTATGAAGCCTTTGACCTCTTTTCATCTTGTGGAATAGTGCAGATCTTGCTGTCTGCAGTTTCTCGATAATCATACAATGTCTAATTCTAAGTACTTTTAATTAAGACTGCTTTATTGTAGTTCATTATTTCTGCACCTGCAGTATCAGGTTGCGCCTGGAATACAAGTAATCGTAATCGTAATCTGACATGAACTCTGATTAACCTTTAATTATAACCTTCATTAAATACAATGTAACATGCTATTGCAAAGACATTTATTCTTATATGTATTTTTAATATGGGGGATATGTAACTCGCCCAGGCCTAACCAAATAAGATTATCATTGATTATATCGTTAATCAACATCAAGCATCCAACTTGAAGCGACATACGAGATTGTGCAGTAATTAGTAAAAACAAAGCAAACATTATGAAAGTAACCAGTATTATACACTTTGTACGAATAACAAAAGGAAGGACATTGTTGATTATTTTCGTTTTCAAATTCACGTGGATTGCTATCCCACTCACTAACAGAAAAAAAATTATTGTGTTATTGATAAACAGGCGACGAGAACGTGAGAAGGAACAGACTAGGCGAGTTCAATATTCATTAAGTACACAATAAATCTTGTCTTTGTATGAACAGCGCAGGAATTAGTAAGATACACTTATATCTGCGAAGAATTTAACATTTGAAACGGTAAGGCACCTTAAAAATAACTTTTCGGTTTTGAAGTGGAGCTTTTAGAAATTTTATGTGCGTAACATTACGGATCGAAAAGATTGTATCAAATGTCACATTAGCACAAGGGTACTTTAATGAATGTAATTTATGTATCCCCCATTTTATATATATATATATATATATATATATATAAAGGAAGATGTATCTGTAAACAAACTCTTATGAAAATAATAAGAGCTATTGACAAATACAAATCGGGCTGGTAGTTATATAGCCATTAACAAAACATTAGTTTATTACTTCATAGGGGAGAAAACATCCACTGGCCAATGGTTTCGGCTTGTGCCTCATCAGAGTGAAATAGTTCTCAAGATGAGGCAACAACCAACCATTGGTCAGTGGATGTTTCCTCCCATATGAAGTAATAAGCTAATGTTTTGTTAATGGCTATATAACTACCAGCCCGATTTATACATCTAACTTTATATACTATTTCTTATTGCGGACTGCAAATAACTTGTCTTTATATATATATATATATATATATATACAGGGTGAGTTTTTAGTGTGGCAACGGTCGATAACTCCATTATTATAAAAGCTACGTAAACCAAATTTGAAGGCATATTAGGCATGTCTAAAGTGCACATTTTAAAAATATCTGTAAGCATACAGGGTGTTTCATAATTCCAGGGCATATTAAACTTATGTGTTATTTAATGGAACGCCCTATATATTATGACATTTTTGGAAAACCCATAAAAAGAGCTTTAATTTGATATCAAATTGTATCTGTCTATTCCTTTTAGTTTTGGAGATATTCAACTGTTTTTAGAAAAAAAAAACCCTGATTAGATACATTGCCACTGCACTAATACACAACTTATGTTAATTTTCAAGATGCACAAAATTTTACTATATACCATAGTATATTTGTATGTATCACTCTTTTGAAATTTCTTTACTTTCTTCCAGACGATAGTGATACAGCAGGTCACAGACGGTTAAGATACCGCAATCACTTAGAAATTAAGATTGTTACATTGTATATTGAATATAATTAAGAATAAGCAGACATGAGTTCTGCAAGTTCCCACAGAATTGTGAGGGGCAGGGGCATTATAAATAGCCCGGAAGCCCTAAGATCCGGCAGTCAGTGGAAGTATTCAGCTTTAGCATTGCAGTTTGCTTAGGCGACTCATAATATTAGTTCAATTAATTAATTCATTTTGATTTAAAGTTATTTTAATCAGTTTGTCAAAATTCCATAATAATTTATGTTTAAGTTAAACCAATAAATTGTTACGAAAACTTGGAAATAGTTTTTAAAAACACCGCTCCCAAGGCTTGAAACGTAACTCGTATCGTGATTAAATGTTTAGAATATTATTTTGATTATGACTCAACGAAATAGAAGTAAAAGAAATACCGCGGTTTAGGATACCGTTGATAAGTAAAATAATCGAGACATAATTTGAGAAATTTGGTCGATCTATAATAGTACTTTGTATGAAAATATGAAATTAATTCAAGACGAGATAGGAAAGTTGTCAGAAAATAGTGCTAATGTTGCGCTTGCAATATACATGTTTCAAAATTAGGGATAGCAAATATTAAGTTGGATATTTGACCGGAAGTAGAAGTAAATTTCAGCGCTGCGGAATGTTCCCGTGGAGTATCCAATTTTGGTTACACTAATAAAAATTATATTTCTATGTGGAAGAACCTAAGCTGGCGGAATTTACAATTTTTTCCTAATAGTAAAAACCACCCGAATGAATTTATAAAAACGGTAATCACTCTGCTGAATGAAGCGGTGGATCCAGAAAATAAAAAATTTATTGTACGTTAGGTTGTCTGAGGGAACCCAGTTTAATCTAGCTGAAATAAAACAATTTAAGGGTTTTGCTAAATTTACAGAGCAATTCTCAAAAAGGTATTGGGGGGGTAGAGAAAGAAAGCTATGTTAAAGTTAAGTTTGGCTAGTATGAGGAAGACTCAAAAGCGGAATATTTTTTGAATTTAATTAAAGAGGTGTTATATTAGTCTAAATCTATAGAACAAAGTGAAGAGTTTAATATGTGCATCAATCATTTTCCACTCGAAATTAGGCGCGTAATATTAAACGCTGGGTATAGATCAGTTGAGGATATAGATAACCGATTAAGAAGGGCAGGTGCTATTCGAAACGATGAACCAATCGGTAAAGTAATAAACATGACAAAGTTCAGGATTTACATGGAATCCCGAGGGACCGTCAAAATGTTTTACTGCCATAGGAGTGAGGGCAGCTTCGCGGCTCAGCTGGTTTACGTGTGACTACTGAGTCTAAGGTCCTTGGTTCGAATATCGACACGGACCTTTTGAAAAATATTAGGAGAGCATTCTTCATAAAAATGAGCCTTGGTTCGGATGAGAGGTAAAATGTGAATGTTATCACACATGTTAAAGACCCCTATCTTGCTTGGAACACCAAGGGTCCGGCAAAATTCAAAATTTTCAGATAAGAAAAAACTCGCTTCCTGGCCGACACTAATTTTAAGCACAATTTTTCTTTCCACATAACTAAACTTTCCAAAAGAAAGAAACGGCACATACTGTTTTTGATTTCATGAAAAGTAAGCGAAGAAATGACCCCTGAAGTTATATTGATAAAAACACTAAAAGCCACTGTGACAATGGACACTGCAGAGGACTTGTAGTGGGAACAACCTTCTCTAGAAAGGGACTAATCCTGTATCATCATCATTAGGTCTTCAGTCCTAGAACTGGTTGGACGCGCACTTCCATTGTTTTCCATTCTAATTTAATTTACACATTTCCAGGAAATTCCCACAGCAAACATCTTTCATTATCTGTGTGAAATAGTCGAATCTGCCTCTCATTTTTTCTTCTCTGCTAATATATGGTGCTCTATTTTCTCGTGCCTTAGTATATGTCCTATCTTCCTATCTGTCCTAATTTTTATTAGTTTACGGATATTTCTTTCTCCAGCCCTACCATTTCTAGTACCTCTTTGATCTTAACTTTGCCTGTCCATGGTATCTGCATCATACGTCTATAGCACCACATTTCAAATGCTTCTATATTTTTTCCTAGTGCCCACGTTTCACAGTCGTACAATGCTGTATTCCACGCATATCCTACATAGTGGATACAAAATATTTTTTACCTCTGCCAAAACTATGTCGTCTCCTGAAGTTTCTTTATTTGTTAGTACAAAAGTTAATATTTCTTAAGTAATATTTGTACAAATTATGTTGGATGTCAATATTTGTGTTAATTTTTAATAACTATAAATAACGATCGTGACCTTAAATTTATACTTGAAATCGTATTAAGAAATACATTTTGTATACGAGCTCCATCATTTGAGCGACCATATTAATATTAGTATGAATAAACAAGATTGTATTTATCTCCTCCGACGTTGGGCTGTCTTATTAATATTGCTATCAATTCCCTCCAGAAACTTAACTGGATTTTATCTTGAACCAACCTTGTCAACCAATAACAAAATTCGATATGTTACCGCCTTACTTGTTATCAATTTCCTATTCAACTCGTAGCTCCTCCTTGAACTATTTAAATATGACCTCGGCTAGCATTTATTTGGAATTATAAAATTCAGTTAATTTCGATTTTATATAATAAAACCAATATATTATGTACAGCTTTTGTTAATTATTTGAAATACACTTTTCAATTAGTTAATGTTGTAAATTTCATTTATTAAACATCATATACTATTTACTCAAAACCCAAAGTCACCAAAAAAACCTATTATCTTTATCAACAAAGTGTAGAACATTCTAAACCTGTTATCATATTCCTCACTTTATACGTATGCAACTTCTTTTGTTGACTTTTTCACATTCATATTATATTAAGCAAATTCAATATTCAAAATAAAAAAATATATAGAAAAACAAAATGTCTTATAACTAAAAAATCTGACCTGGTCTATTTTCTTCACATCGACGCTTCCGTTTGAATAAAAATTATCTTCCCCCAATTCAGGATTACATTTAAATTATTGCCATTACCCTATGGACTACCATTATTAATTTATGCACCCCAATTTATTGTCGTTTCATATCAGACTTATTACTTCTTATCAATCAATTTCCTCAAACTTAGAATAGAATTCTTATTATCATTGTCTTCTGACTTGAAATCGTGGTTTATTTTCTTCCCTTACTCAAATTGTATTATTCTTCCCCCAGACTTAGAAATTGTAGTTTGTTTCCACCCCCGTACTTCGAAATTGTCGTTTGTTTACCCCGGACATAGAAGCCCTATTATTTTTATGTTTTAGTTTAAAATAAATTCACCAAAATGTACTTACGTTTAATCGGCTATTATAGTTTTCATCTTGGCACTTATTTTATCTTTCACTTTTAAAATTATCACGTATTACTTTATTTCATAGCGGCGCACTTCGGCCTTTGTTGAGTTGCAAACTGACCTCCTTATCACTGTACCTGCTAATATATTATTGAATTCCCACTCCGTCAGTGGGTATGGTCTAGAACTCGTCGCTTATTTATGACCAATCAAATAATTACATTCAAAGTAGTTTCTGATGTAATTCTCCACGATTGTAATCTGCTTGCAGCTGTCTTCGTTATTAACATACTGTATTTTGATAGATCTAATTGCTTTTCCATAAACAACGAATGCAATTCGACTTTTAATTTTCTTATTTACATGTTGTTCACGCAATTTTTAATCTACTTTCTTATCAAAAATGGTTAGCTATTTGCACGCATTTATATTATGCTTCCTGAAGCTCTATTTCTATCTCCGTATTAATCTAATCGTTTGGAGCTCTTTTGAATGCGTGTCTGCTTACACTTTATTATATTTACATATAAATATACGCGTGCTTCCACTGAAAAATATTATTACTTGCTATACCTAAATGAACTAAAACTTTATCTACAGGGTATTTAATATTTTCTATTTACCTAATGAATGTCTTCCTGATTTCTACGCTAACTATGCGTCTTCCTATGTTTATCTGTGTTGCTTAAAACTATTTATACTTCATATACAGGGTGTTGACTGCTTACTATTTACAAACTATCTCCATTTTTCAATTCTTCACTAAATAAGTGCAGTTTTCTGCTGCCTATGGTGATTTCTCATTTCTAAACGACCTTTAGTATAAAGTACACCCTTAAACAACCCCTTATCACAGCATAATATATATATATATACAGGGTGAGTTTTTAGTGTGGCAACGGTCGATAACTCCGTTACTATAAAAGCTACGTAAACCAAATTTGAAGGCATATTAGGCATGTCTAAAGTGCACATTTTAAAAATATCTGTAAGCATACAGGGTGTTTCATAATTCCAGGGCATATTAAACTTATGTGTTTTTAATGGAACGCCCTATATATTATGACATTTTGGAAAACCCATAAAAGAGCTTTAATTTGATATCAAATTGTATCTGTCTATTCCTTTTAGTTTTGGAGATATTCAACTGTTTTTAGAAAAAAAAAACCTGATTAGATACATTGCCACTGCACTAATACACAACTTATGTTAATTTTCAAGATGCACAAAATTTTACTATATACCATAGTATATTTGTATGTATCACTCTTTTGAAATTTCTTTACTTTCTTCCAGACGATAGTGATACAGCAGGTCACAGACGGTTAAGATACCGCAATCACTTAGAAATTAAGATTGTTACATTGTATATTGAATATAATTAAGAATAAGCAGACATGAGTTCTGCAAGTTCCCACAGAATTGTGAGGGGCAGGGGCATTATAAATAGCCCGGAAGCCCTAAGATCCGGCAGTCAGTGGAAGTATTCAGCTTTAGCATTGCAGTTTGCTTAGGCGACTCATAATATTAGTTCAATTAATTAATTCATTTTGATTTAAAGTTATTTTAATCAGTTTGTCAAAATTCCATAATAATTTATGTTTAAGTTAAACCAATAAATTGTTACGAAAACTTGGAAATAGTTTTTAAAAACACCGCTCCCAAGGCTTGAAACGTAACTCGTATCGTGATTAAATGTTTAGAATATTATTTTGATTATGACTCAACGAAATAGAAGTAAAAGAAATACCGCGGTTTAGGATACCGTTGATAAGTAAAATAATCGAGACATAATTTGAGAAATTTGGTCGATCTATAATAGTACTTTGTATGAAAATATGAAATTAATTCAAGACGAGATAGGAAAGTTGTCAGAAAATAGTGCTAATGTTGCGCTTGCAATATACATGTTTCAAAATTAGGGATAGCAAATATTAAGTTGGATATTTGACCGGAAGTAGAAGTAAATTTCAGCGCTGCGGAATGTTCCCGTGGAGTATCCAATTTTGGTTACACTAATAAAAATTATATTTCTATGTGGAAGAACCTAAGTTGGCGGAATTTACAATTTTTTCCTAATAGTAAAAACCACCCGAATGAATTTATAAAAACGGTAATCACTCTGCTGAATGAAGCGGTGGATCCAAAAAATAAAAAATTTATTGTACGTTAGGTTGTCTGAGGGAACCCAGTTTAATCTAGCTGAAATAAAACAATTTAAGAGTTTTGCTAAATTTACAGAGCAATTCTCAAAAAGGTATTGGGGCGTAGAGAAAGAAAGCTATGTTAAAGTTAAGTTTGGCTAGTATGAGGAAGACTCAAAAGCGGAATATTTTTTGAATTTAATTAAAGAGGTGTTATATTAGTCTAAATCTATAGAACAAAGTGAAGAGTTTAATATGTGCATCAATCATTTTCCACTCGAAATTAGGCGCGTAATATTAAACGCTGGGTATAGATCAGTTGAGGATATAGATAACCGATTAAGAAGGGCAGGTGCTATTCGAAATGATGAACCAATCGGTAAAGTAATAAACATGACAAAGTTCAGGATTTACATGGAATCCCGAGGGACCGTCAAAATGTTTTACTGCCATAGGAGTGAGGGCAGCTTCGCGGCTCAGCTGGTTTACGTGTGACTACTGAGTCTAAGGTCCCTGGTTCGAATATCGACACGGATCTTTTGAAAAATATTAGGAGAGCATTCTTCATAAAAATGAGCCTTGGTTCGGATGAGAGGTAAAATGTGAATGTTATCACACATGTTAAAGACCCCTATCTTGCGTGGAACACCAAGGGTCCGGCAAAATTCAAAATTTTCAGATAAGAAAATACTCGCTTCCTGGCCGACACTAATTTTAAGCACAATTTTTCTTTCCACATAACTAAACTTTCCAAAAGAAAGAAACGGCACATACTGTTTTTGATTTCATGAAAAGTAAGCGAAGAAATGACCCCTGAAGTTATATTGATAAAAACACTAAAAGCCACTGTGATAATGGGCACTGCAGAGGACTTGTAGTGGGAACAACCTTCTCTAGAAAGTGACTAATCCTGTATCATCATCATTAGGTCTTCAGTCCTAGAACTGGTTGGACGCGCACTTCCATTGTTTTCCATTCTAATTTAATTTACACATTTCCAGGAAATTCCCACAGCAAACATCTTTCATTATCTGTGTGAAATAGTCGAATCTGCCTCTCATTTTTTCTTCTCTGCTAATATATGGTGCTCTATTTTCTCGTGCCTTAGTATATGTCCTATCTTCCTATCTGTCCTAATTTTTATTAGTTTACAGATATTTCTTTCTCCAGCCCTACCATTTCTAGTACCTCTTTGAACTTAACTTTGCCTGTCCATGGTATCTGCATCATACGTCTATAGCACCACATTTCAAATGCTTCTATATTTTTTCCTAGTGCCCACGTTTCACAGTCGTACAATGCGGTATTCCACGCATATCCTACATAGTGGATACAAAATATTTTTTACCTCTGCCAAAACTATGTCGTCTCCTGAAGTTTCTTTATTTGTTAGTACAAAAGTTAATATTTCTTAAGTAATATTTGTACAAATTATGTTGGATGTCAATATTCGTGTTCATTTTTTAATAACTATAAATAACGATCGTGACCTTAAATTTATACTTGAAATCGTATTAAGAAATACATTTTGTATGTGACTATTTATGGAAATCACTACAATTTTCTACCGTGGATAAATCATGAAACAAACTTTACAGTTTTTCTTCTTACATCCCTTGTAATTGCTTAGATCGGTATCTAGGTCACCTCATTTTTATATCAAAAATTAAGACTTACCTGCGTGCCATAAAAAATAGTGCGCCTTCATTGGCAACAATTGTACATTTACCTTCATTTTAGCTCCACTGAGTTTTCACTAATGTGGAAGTAAAAAAGTGTGCTCATTTAAGTCTCTAGACGAACATTAAGTATGGAAATTAGGTTTTGTTTCGTAGTGTTCGTTATCAGCATGTTGAATTAAAGGATTCAAATATATGCGTATATAAAAACAAGTTCTGGTGCTAACAGAAAAATATTTGAATGGTTACGTAAGTCTGAGAGTTTTATACATACAATAATTCAACCCTGACCGTCTTTGTGTCTGTAAAATTAGTCATAAGTGCAGTTTATGTACTCAACATATGCTATATAAGAATGATACATAAATAATTACTTACTATTATTTATTCAACTTACCAATTTCATAGATACCCATTCAAGAATAAAGAAGTCGCATCGTACAACAATACATCTCAAGAATAATCGAAAGTATCAAAAATGAGTTCGAAAACTTAAAGAGTATGAATTATACATGTTTTACAACTTGTTTGTACTTGACGGTAAATCCGAATAGTTTCAACTCCTGATCCCTTTTTAGTGAGAGAGGGGTGTACAAAGTGAGAAAATTTATATTTGTATATATACGCACGCGCACGCGCACGCTTGTGATTTATAAATTCGTCAATGTACAAATCATTAACTAAATTTCCACCCCAATATACATGTCGTTCTATTAAAATGCATTTGAAAAAGCCATATCATTTCTCCTATTTAAATTTATCGTATTGAAATTTAGTGCCATAAAATCAACAACATTTATTTTGCTTCCAATTCGATTGTTCTTGAGTAGTTTTGTTGCACTATGCGTCTTCTTTATTTGAGAATAGGTACCTATGAAATTGGAAGCTCGAATAAATAATAATAATCAATTCTTTGTGTCACTATCGTATAACATATGTTAAGAACATAAACTCCACTTTGGCTAATTTTACAGAACAAAAGGCGAACAGGGAACCTTTTCTTAATTATAGTATGTATAGAACTCTTAGGCTTACGTAACTATATAATCATTTTTCTAATTAACACAAGAAATTGTTGTCATATACGCATATGTTTGATTCGTTTAGTACATTAACACACTGATAACGTGCACTACAAAACGAATCTTAATTTCCATACCTAATGTTCGCCTAGAGACTTGATTAGGCACACTATTTTTCACTACCACATTAGTGCTAAACGTTGTAAAGCAAAAATGAAGGTGAACGTGCAATTACTGCCAATGAAAGCTCACTATTTTTTTGGCACGCAGGTAAGTAACAATTTTTGATATAAAAATAGTCTGTATTAAATGGACCTTGGTACGTAGCAATGCAATTAAGAAGCATGTAAGAAGGAAATCTGCAAAGTTTGTTTTATGATTTATCCATGATTAAAATTTTTAGTGATTTCGATAAATAGCCACATACAAAAAGTATTTCATAACATGACTTGAAATATAAATTAATTTTTAGTTATTAAAAAAAGACACGAACATTGGTATACAATATATTCTGAATGAATATTATCTAAGAGGTCTTTACTCTTCCACTGACAAATAAAGAAGCTTCAGACGCGGCAGTCTTTTGGTAAAGAGATAAAAGCTATTTTACATCCACCGTATGGAATTATTCCCTTTCCAAAGAAGTTTGTACCGATTACAAGTACTTTGTAGTGTACGTGGCGGTAGTCATTATTGGTTGTTATTAGGATCTATACCCATATAACATTCATCCTATGAGATTAAATATAGTATGTGAGTAGGTAAGACTGGATGTATTTGACGCACCTCCAACTTCTTTCCACCCTGCCTTCCATTTTATACCTTCTATCTTTCACCTTCCACTTTCCACCTTTCACCTTCCACTTTCCACCTACAACAATCCGCCTTCCACCTTCTACCTTTCAACTCCCATCCTCCAAATTTCACCGTTCATCTTCCACGGTCCACCTTCTATCATTCACCTTTTACCTTTTGCTATTCACCTAGTACCTTTGGTATTTCTCGTTTTAATTTTCACCTTATACCATTCATCTAACATCTTTCACCCTTCACATTTTACCTTTCACTTTTCGTGGTCCTGCCTTCTTGCTTTCCACCTTCCACCTTCCACTTTCCACTTTCCACCTTCCACATTCCACGTTCTAAATTCCACCTTCCACTTTCCACTTTCTACCCTCCACCTTCCATCCTCCACCTTCTACCTTCCACTTTCACCATCCACTTTCCACCTCCCACCTTCCTCTCACCTTCCACCTCCCACCTTCCACCTTACACCTTTCATCTTTTATCTTTCACCTTTCACTTTTCACCTTCCACCTTTCAGCTTCTACCTTAAACCTACTATATTCGACCTTCCACCTTTTACCTTTCAACATCCTTCTTTCAAAATTCACCTTTCATTTTCCACTTTCCACCTTCTGTCATCTATCAACCTTTCACCTTTTGCCCTTCACCTAACGCCTTTGTCATTTCGCGTTTCAATTTTTGCTTTATACCTTTTATCTAACATTTTTCACCGTTCACTTTTCATCTTTCTCCTTCCGCCTTCTGCCTTCCGCCTTCCGCCTTCCGGCTACCATCTTCCACCTTTCATCTTCCATCTTCCATCTTCCATCTTCCATCTTCCATCTTCCATCTTCCATCTTCCGTCTTCCATCTACCATCTTCCATCTTCCATCTTCCATCTTCCATCTTCCATCTTCCATCTTCCATCTTCCATCTTCCATCTTCCATCTTCCATCTTCCATCTTCCATCTTCCATCTTCCATCTTCCATCTTCCATCTTCCATCTTCCATCTTCCGTCTTCCATCTTCCATCTTCCATCTTCCATCTTCCATCTTCCATCTTCCATCTTCCATCTTCCATCTTCCATCTTCCATCTCCCATTTTCCATCTTCCATCTTCCATCTTCATCTTCCATCTTCTATCTTCCACCTTCCCCCTTCCACCTTCCACCTTCCATCTTCGATCTTCCACTTTCCATTTTCCACCTACCACATTCTTCCTTTCATAGTTTTCCTTCCGCGTTTTACATTACGTCGTTTACCTTCCACATTTTACCTTTCAAAGTTTTCCTTCCAACGTCGACTTTTCACAGTCTACCTTCCACCTACTACCTTCCACCTTCTACACGACGCCTTCCACCTCTTAAAATTTTACACCACCATTATACATTCCATTCCATACGTGATTTACGCAAGAAGCATCATGTTTACCTGTTACCAACTTAACCAGGGTTACTAACTCCCTAAATCCCCTTCTTTATTTCTAAACGTTTTCTTATCGTGTTAAACATTTGATGGGTGCATATTTTTTAGAAGTCCCAATCCGACATTGTTTTAATCTAAATCCAATTCCTAACAGTTTTATAACACTAAACCCCAAATTTTATAACTTTTTTATTTCTGAACATTTTCTTAGCGTGTAAAGTATGGTGTGGTCTATAGTTTTTCGGGAAGTAAGGATCCGCAATTAATTTTACTGTTGGACGACCCACCCTTATCGAGGTATAACCTTTAACCGAAATTCTTTACCTTTTTCATTTACAAACATTTTCTTAACGTGTAAAGCATTAGATATATCTATTGTTATTCTTATTTTGTTGTCATTTGCACTTGAGATACAGCTTTTAAGATTAAAAAGAAGATGTGTTTCATATTGATTTATCATGTAGTGTCAGTAAAATTTAAACAAAGTTGAAATGGGATGTTTAGGAGGGCAGGATATGTCATAGCTTGTTGTAATAACAGATGTGTTTGTATTTTAAGTACATATTTTACAATATTTATATGCATCTCCTACTTCTTGTGCGTTTCCACATGCATTTACCTTCAACAGACAAAAATGTTTTAATCAATTGGCTAAAAATTTAGTCTCCAATAGAAGAACGACAAATTGTACCGCTACCATTTAGTTGCATGCCATTTATATGAAAATCTGTTAGTATATAAATTAAGGGAATGCCTTGCAAAATATTTTAGTTCAATTGGCGTGTAAATCAAATATTTTAGGCCCCCATCTGAGACTTAAATAATATTCTCAACCTTGAACCCTGAATCTACTACTAGATGGCGCCACAATAAAGTTCTTCATACATTTAAAACTGGCTTGGCTGGAAACCGAGATAATGTTACTGTACCATCTTGATGGCGCTAGATATAATGTATTGGTTGATTATAAGGAAGATTCCCATTTATAGCTTGTTTGGTCGGTGGTTTAGGGCTTCTTCACTTGCGATATATTTGCTCTAGTTCATCATAATTGATCTTTAATATTATGCCCTGAACTCTGACTTGGAATTGTTGACTGACAACGATTAGGCGCTACGCCGAACTATTGTTCATTATTTTCAAAACAATTAGTAGTGTTGTAAATGCAAACGCAAACGCAAACGTAAACGCAAACACAAACGCAAACGCAAACGCAAACGCAAACGCAAACGCAAACGCAAACGCAAACGCAAACGCAAACGCAAACGCAAACGCAAACGCAAACGCAAACGCAAACGCAAACGCAAACGCAAACGCAAACGCAAATGCAGCTGCTGCACTCTACCGAGAAGGGTATCCGAATTCACGCTGTCCCGATTATCGGGTGTTTGTTAGACTGCACAATGGTATTGTGAAGGTCGAATTCCCGATCGTGATGTAGGGTTTGCGAAGGTAGGTCCGTAAAAGAATATGACGAAATTATGCTGGATGAAATAGAAGCCGATCTATTAACTACAACACGACTCAAAGGACGACGCACCGGAATGGGAAAATCAACTGTCCACAAAGTCCTACACAAAAACCAACTGCATCCATTCCACATCACACCCGTGCAATCTTTCAACCTAAGGACTATCTAGCTAGAGTGGGTTTTTGTCGAGGAATTCTTGCTAAGTTAGACTGATGAATCGTCGTGCAAAAAAGATGGGTTTTGAATCTTCCTAATATACATGCCTGGTAGTTAAAAAATCCCACGTAATGCGAGAACACAAATCCCAATAACGTTTTAAAATAAGTTTGTAGACTGGGATTGTAAATAGCGAGGTAATAAGTCCGTATGAATTACCAGAAATTTTAAATGGCCAACACTATTTGGAATTTCTTAAAAATGAACTTCTACCTTTATTAGAAGAGGTACCTATCGCGTTGAAAAGGACGATGTGGTTACAAGACGATGGTTGCTCTGCATATTATACGGTAACAATACGAAGGCACTTAAAACAAACGTATCCAGATAGGTAGATTGGTCGTTTGAGTCCAATATTGTGGCCCTTCCGCTCGCCAGACTTGAATTCGACTTTTTTGTAGGGGCTAACTAGAAGAAAACGTGTGCTGCAAACCAATAGCGTCTTTGCAAGAGTTGCGAAATCGTATACAAACAGCTCTGCGTGAAATTTGTGAGCGCGGACACTTGCGGATGCTGCGAACATCATTTATAAGACCAATGTAGAGCCTACATCCGGGTAGGCTATAAACAATTCGGACATCTATTGTAGTGGAAATTAAAGGTATTTTATTTTATTTTGATCTTTGTTTTAGATTTTACCCTATACACAATTTCTGGAGTCACCAATTATATATAGTTGGCTAACAACTATTAAATGCAGTGGTACACTAAAATAACAAATGAATTTGATCTAATATGACAGAATAGTAAAAGGAGCTTATTATCCAAATTAATAACAATCATCGTAGTTTCTTTAAAAAAAACAACATGTGTTATACCATTTTAGAAACTCTATTAAACGGGATACTTTCATACCAATTGGCTACCCGGGTTTACATATATTTTTTTAACACCACGAGAGCTTAAACATAGGAGAAAAAATTATGAAACCGCACATTTTAAGATTTCAACTTTTCTAAAAAAGAAAATAATTCAGCAGTAACGCAAAAATGGTAATGTACCTTAGTTAAGACTACTATTCAAGAATAATACTAAAAACAACAGAATGAGTAAATTACATCATTTGTGACCATGACACAAAAGGGAGCGAGCAAAGTAGGCATTTTTGGAAAATCTCAAAAAAGTCCAATTATCTTGAAAACCGTGCTACTTTGACTGATCATGAATTTATATTTTCTGAACAGTCAGCAGCCAAAGGATTATTCACTAATTAGCGAAAACACTGTATACTGACTTGGAAAGTATGACATTAAATATTATGCCCGTATATGTTGAAAAGCCACACATCAAAGGTAAAATGAAGCCATCAGAGAATAATATATTCTAATCTTCTTCATTTTCTTACAATTATTTTACTATAAAACCACTTATCCACTGCATAGTGCCAGAATTATTCCAAGTTTAGTATCTACAAACGCCGCTGAACATACTAGACTACAAAAATAACATTAGATGCTTTTTTTGCGTTTCATAAATTTCACTAATTAATATCAAGTTATCTTTCATAGTAATAATATTAGATCGTTGAATTGTGTAGTCTTGATGATCTAACTTTTTTACTTTCTCTATTTCTTTTCTAAGTTCTTTTATTTTTTAAAATAAAATTGCACTTCCACCAAACCAGTTTTACCGTGTTCGTAAAAGAAAGATTAATTTATGTTTTTAATTGCAGGCATATTATTTCATAGACATACATAAATTAAAACATTTTTCACAACACCTCTTACTAAAATCATATTTTTATTAACACCTGTAATGTCTTCTCCAGGCAGAATATTGTCCTTTTGGTTGAAGCTCGGTTCATATACATAGAAATTTGGTCGCATTCCTTACGTGCTAGTCTACTTAATTATGCATATCAATTGAGGTTGTTATCTATGCAGTTTCATAATGTTCTCATAGTTGTCATGTATTACTGAGCATTGCAATATATTCTAGTTTCTATAATTAACGCTGTGTCCTAAATACACTACACCTCCTTCCCAAACCAAAATTTTTTTGTTCACATACAATTAATTTCTTTTACCTAAAATTAGTTCTAGCTATCATACAATTTAATTCGATCTTTATGTATTTCTATAAGCTTATTTTCTATCTTAACAGTAATATTTGGAGATTTTTCCTCCATTATTACATATAGTCCTTTGAATATTGGATCCATTTTACTTCCTGCGTTATTTCTTATTAGTACCTCATCACCTATTTTATAACTTATATATTTTCTCTTAACATCATAATTTTGTTATCTTATAGCTTTTGAGACTATTAGGTTATTTCTAGCATCACTACATGCTTCTCGAATTCTGTATTTTAATTCTAATGGATAAGATTCAAAGTTGTATATTGGATCTATTTGTTGAGAAAGATTCGAGAGTAGTTTGCCTGATTTTCTAAAAACTAATTCGTATGGTGCATACTTTATCTCTGTATGTATACTATTGTTATAAGCATAACACAAAAGGGCATCCATGTACTCCACGCACCTGGATGTTTTGCTATTAGAATGCGTAAATATGCGCCCAAACATTTATATCAATTTTCTAACGCGCCTAAAGTTTCGTGATGATACACAGTAGCATTTAATTTGTTTATTTCTAAAATTTTGCATGTGTCGTTTAACGTAGAAGCTAAAAACTCTTTACCTTTATCACTTACAATCTCATTTGGAATTCCAAAACGTACAATTAAATTTTCTACAAATGCCTTAGTTATAGTTTGCAATTCTTTGTTTTCTAAAGGATATTCTTCGACAAACTTACTAAGTTCACATTGTATCGTTAAAATATATCGTTTATTTTCTTTATCTGGTTCACTTGGACCAACGATGTCCAAAAAAATTTTTTCGAATGCCGACGTAGCGGTTGTTATTATTGTCATTGGTTGTCTTTTCTGTCTCGAATATTTATATCTTTAACAATCGTCACATTTTTCAATAAAGTTTTCTACGTCTTCTCTTAAACCTTTCCATATATAAAGTTTTCTAATATTATAGTGCATTCTCGCAATTCCTGCATGTCCTCCTGTAGGTAACACGTGAAAGTCATTTAATATTATTTGCCTTTCTTCTATGTCTACCATATTTTTTACATCTTTCATTATTGATATTTTTATATTTAGTCTCCTTAACTATCGAGAATTTCTTGAAATCTCTTTTAAAAATGAAACGTCCCGTTCGTTTTTTATAATAAATCATTCCTGAATATCATATTTTTCATACATGTGCTTTAGGTCTCTCAACATTAAACGTATTGCTAATGCTGATCGAGTGGCCTCCTTAATTATTATTATCTCACTATTCCTTATCGCGATTATGTCTCCTTTCTGATCGTCGGATTCTGTAATCTTTATGAATTCACAATTCGATATAACCCGTAACTCAAATGATTGTTTTGGTCGCTTTACTAATTCTACGACTCCGTGGCGATCAAACCTCTTGTCTAGAACTGTATCGCGTATTTCTCTACTTTTTTGCCTTTTAGCTCTTGTTATCACATTAAGTGTTTCGCTTACATTATTACTTAAGTTTTTTATCTCTTCTCGACCGATTCTTGATAACGCGAGTTATATATCCCCCAATTTATATATATATATATATATATATATATATATATTTAAAATTATATAATTTATTGAGGATTGCAGCAATTATGGAAGTCTACTCTTTATTTTATAACTCGAGCTTTCGAGAATTTATTTTTCTCTTCTTCAGGAGCAACTAAATACATATAATGGTAAACAAATAAATAAGTTTTGGAAGTTAGATACTTACAAATGCGAGGTTTGACTTAAATTAAAAATATTAATTCTAAATTACAAAAAATTGGTTTTCAAATTTTGAAGGTATAAATGTCAATGTCAATGCGTACTACAAGATTTAAATTTTAGTCATATAAAAACACTAACTCCGTGGATTAATTTTAAACATATAACAAGTATTTAAATAATTAACTAACTAACAGGTATAAGTTAATCGCAAGTGTATGTCAGTCTAAATTAGATAGTAGGGGGGCTAAGCCGCTTTGGCAACAGAGATCCACAGCAAGATATGTATACGCCGATTCGAGAACAATATGAACAGCTAAGCCGCTTTGGGAAACAAAACGTGCAGCAAAATATGTATACGCCGCTTTGAGAACAAAATTGTCTTTGTGTGTAAATTTGGTGCGTCGGGGGGTCGTTAGGTCTTTGGGGTGTGCGTTCGGCGGGGTCGTTAGATTTTTGTCGTGGGGTGGTGCGCGTGCGCTGGGGTGGAGATATTTTCTTAAGAAATTTTTTAGCAGCGTTCCCGACGTTAAATATTAAATATTAAATTTTAAAAAAATGTTGTGTGTGTAGAAAATGGAGTTCACGTGTTGGTTCGTATTTTTCTGGGTAGGTTGATAAAAATTTAAACGCCGCGGTGAAGAATTTTTTTTATATTAAGCAAACGCGTGCAAGTGGTAAAGAGTGTTTTAGCTCTCCTCATAAGCTGCGTTTTGTATGAAGTAGCAAATAAAATTGAGAAAATATACGAAATGTTATACGATGGAGGTCAAATTTTTAAACGTTTGCAGGTAAAATCTTGTAAAAAGAAGTCATTCACTTCTCGCGATTTCAAAGTCACGATAAAATACTAAGAATTTGCATGCAATCGAATATAACCTCGTGTTTGGAATTATAAATCTCTGGTAATATATATGCAAATCATGCCGACATTCGACTTTTAATATAATGTATTTAATTAACATAAGGTGTGTTTGCAAAAACATGTTAAGACTATTTCCGTCTTGGTATGCAAATTATACCACCTTTCATCACGATTTATTTGACTCTCAAATAAAAAAATTAATTTGATGTTATATCAAGCATCTCTTGCTTACATTTTAGCAATTTGAATATATCTAAATATTTAAATGTAATTATACATTTAATTTATGAGGAAATAAAAATTATTTTACTTTTAGCGGTTTTGTGATTGTATGTAGATGACGTATTAGACATTGTATATATATATATATATATATATATATATATAACTCGTTTAATTTTACAAACGTGATAAAAAATTTATAGGTTATGCAAAAACGTGCATGTAGTGAAGAATTTAGCGGTGATTTTTAGAGCTTCGTCTTTGTTTTTATTCTCGTTGCTTTAGTTAATTAAAAAAAGATTTTTTGGTTAAGCAAAAATAGGAAATGTGGTGGATGACATAATCATTCTCAAAATGATGAATGGTGGTGGAAGGGAGCTTCTAAACGTGTCCTAAACGGGGCTGTGCCCCATTATTTTTGTATTAAATATCAAAAAAAATAGGAGAAATTATTCGACTTGTATTTTATAATGGTTTTAATTTAAAATATTGGTGTGTGTGTATGCAAAAAAAAACATGTTAAGACAGGTCATTCGTTATTTTGTTCATGATTGCATCACCCAAATAATTTATACAACTACACTGATCTCGTACCCGGATCTAAAATATAACCTTAAAAAGTATGCAAATCATGTCGTTATTTAAAACGAGGTGAAGAATTTGGATAGTGATGTAATCATTCTCAAATGCAAAATGGTACTCCATAAGGCGTTCTGAACGGAGGCTTTGCACGCATTAGGTGATTGAATACTTCGGAGATTTTTAGGTTAAGCAAAAACGTACACGTGCTGAAGAATCCCCCGAGATTTTTAAAAAATTATTTTTGTATTAAATATATAATGTTAAAAAGAAACACACAAAATTTGAATGTTTTATTTATAATAGTTTCACTTACTGGCATATTTTAATTACATGCTAATGAGTTCATATATTTTCATGCAGTTTGATTGATTCACTGCCGAAACAAAACATTTTTTTACACAGCTGGCAATACTGGGTGTCGTTCTTTTCAATATAATATCAGTAACTATTTACAATACAGCTGAATACTGAAAGCATATACCTACGTGTACTTAAATTGAATTGAATTCTAAAAAATATATGCATATCTATGGCAGGCAACCCAGCATACACCAATTATATATTCTTAGTGTAAAATTTTATTGTTAGGTGAATAACCAGCCATTTATTATGTAATATTTATTGCTACAAGCATGGTAATAATAATTTGCAATGTGCAAAATACCTATTTTTGTTGTTAAAAGACCGATTTAATTAAACACTATAAAAAGATTGTGAATTATTTATTCTAGTTAAATTTTACAGTGCTAGAGACGCTAATTATTATTAGTACTAGATATAGGTATAACAAAATCTGTATTCCAGATGATAGTATGTTCAAAGGATATTATTATTTAAAAAGACTCTGTAAACATGATTAGTGAAATTATTAAAATTAAGGAATGTAAAGCAAAAATTTGTCCATAAAAGCAAATATGTTTTCTAAAAGATGTGCATAACTTAGGATCTAAACGTTTCAACATCTCGCAAACTGAGATAAAATTACTTATTTCTTTGCAAAGACGTTCATATAACGCCCTTTAACAACCGCGTTTAGTAAAGTGCATGATAGTTAATGACCTCGGCGATTGTGCTATTTATAGTATAATTATAACAACATATCGCTATATGTAAATTATATGGTTCTGGTTTATACCTAAAAACAACTATTGTGCATTATATTTTGTTGATCTTGGCAGAATAAATTACAAGTATAGCTACATTGTCAATACATTTTTATTTTCAAACTCGTTTCAATTATTGTAGAATTTAGTGCTTATAAATAACCTACTTTAATTTAATAAGTTAGTCTTAAATTAATAATTATTGTCAAGCGAAATATATACACATATGGTAAATAATTGCAAGAATGTCTATAATATATCTGAATGTTAATTCTGTTAAATGGAACATATGGCAACTGTGTAACTTCAAAACATTTTAGCATAATTGTCAATTACCAAAATTCACAATTTTCATCTTATATCAACAAATGTTATTAAATTGATGCTAAACAATAAAAATAATACCGTTATATTTCAAATCATTTTAATAGAAATACGCAATGTTAAGTCGTTATTAAAATTCATTTAAACCGTCTGTTGAAGAATCGTAGCAGAATCTGAACTATATCGCTTTTACAAAGCATGTATTCAAAATCACATTTAGTTAGTTTCAAAAAACTTTTCATCATTGTATACGACCTGTTTTAACTTGCGGTAGGTATCAATGACCGAATCAACATTACCACCCGAACATGGTTGACAACTTTAAATTTTGTTTTCCTTATTACTTTCAAGGTATTAAACATTGGTATAAATATATATATATATATATATATATATATATATAGATTTGTGACATCAGGCAACATTTTTCTTAATCTTCGTTGGGAATTAAACCACTCATAGTTTTTAAAATCATCTTTCTTTACGTTTCGATCCGTGACCTAGGATCGTTGTCAAAATTGTCAAAACCACAACAAACATATAAGGAGTATTTATCAGGCAACATATTTCTCGCATGGCTATGATAGCTTTTTGTGCTCTATGTAGAGTAATGATTAACGTTATGCTCTTTTGATTAATTTGCAATTTACCGGACATGCATCCTTCGTTAAAAGTGAAGGATATTCCCATAGATAATTTGAATAACAATCTATCACCGCCAACACACCTCTAATTGGATTTTCCTTAAATATATTGGTCAAATTCAACAGAGTCACCTTGCCAGAGATTATCACGAGGTTGTTGATTTGTTGATGCTGTTACAAAAACTAGTGGGGGTTTATCAGACAAATAACTAGGTGAAGCTCAGTATCACAACACTTTAGCATTACCTATTTTGATGAATGTGCTATAAAAGCTAGGTACTTGCGTAGTTCTCGCAGATAGTGGAACAACAACGATAGTGACGATAGTGGTGCGAAGTTTTCAAGTTAACATGGCCAATGTACTGTACGATATTTTCGAGAGTGAACAACGCATTTTACACCAACATCTGAAACATGCCATATTATTGAATGATGTGGACAAAATCAAACGTATACTGTTCAGAGTAGGCGTTCATGTTCCCTTTAAAGCCTTCAAATGGCTAACGCTGACCAATGATACATCCATTGATGTAATGGACATGCTGTTTAATCAACAGAGTAGGTGCGATCAATTTGTATCAAACTTCATGGATGCTTGCAACGGCAAAACAGAGTTAAAATGTCATCAGGTACGCGGTGTACTAGACGCAATAGAGAGTAATTATAGTTTAAGCGATGTATATTTCCTTGAAGAATTACTAACCAACCGAGCTGTATTGAGTACGAAGGCATATCCTATCATGAATATAAAATGCAACTGTAAATCACTGGTCACAGCGATTGACGATATGATTGTAGATGTTGTATATTTCGCACAACCTATGGTAGTATAAGTACCAACCTAATGTAGTTGGCCCTCATAGAACAACATATAACTGGCTCCTCAAGAATTTGGCAATGGAGGGCTCAAAACAGCAACCAGGATGGACGTGTGGTCCGGATTCGGGAAAATGGCCATCAAATAGTATAGATGATTATAAAAAAGTGTATATGCTATTAAAGTTATTGTTTTAGTTTAATACTATTTTTTATATGTAAATCATGTCATCTTGGTAATCCTACCTGATGCGCTATAGATAGCACTTATTAGATATAATGGAGGATGCTATTGTACGTGTCGCATACCTTTTACAATAAATACATACCTCGAGTGTTGGTCAAGTACGGGGAGAAATTGTTAGCTGAGAAGGTAACGTGTTTTTACCTGCTTGTTATTTACACATATTCACGGACATCGAAATACTCAAGTTCAACCAAAACAGCGAAAATCAACCTACATCAACGTTTTGCGCTTCGGGCATGAGGAATTATAAACAACTTTCTTGACGTAGAACTAGTGTAGTAATTAGTAGTACATAGATGTAATTTGTGTGTGTGTGTGTGTGTGTGTGTGTGTGTGTGTGTGTGTGTGTGTGTGTGTGTGTGTGTCGCTATAATAAAGCATATAACAGTAAAAAAAATTTTATTGATGAATGACATATGATGGTAAACAAACACGTAACAGCAAATCTACAAAATATGATTTTTGGATATCCAACTATTATGGCTAGAATCTAAATTTAACCATTTCACATATACTTGATTTTTAACTCTCTTCAATACTTTTTCCACTAAATATACATCCGGATAGTGTGTTCGTTGAAGTTCTTCTGCATAGAAGCCGCCTAATATTGGTTGTCCTCGACTATCGCGCAATAGGTACGTTAAAGGATTAGTCAAATGCACTTTGTACACCGTAAAAGTTCGTTAGACCAATTTGGTGTGTATCCCTTGGTAAATTGACCTCTATGTTTACTAATGCGAACATGATCCCCAACAGAAAATTTTTTACTCTTTAAGTTAACTGTTTTGATCGTACTGTATACTGTATTGAAAAGTTTGCGTTCATTGCGTTTTGACACATCTACAGGTCGCATGCCGATTGTTCGATGTTTGGTGTTGTTATATGCAGTCACGAGTGAGGATAGTGTATTCAGCCATCGATACGAACCATTCAAACTGAATTGTTTCCACATTTTTGACTTTAAGGTACGATTAACGCGTTCTACTACGCAAGCTTTTTTATTGCTGTACACACTATAATGTATAATCTCATATTTTTTCATTAAAGCCTTAAATGTTGAATTATAAAATTCTTTTCCCAAATCCGTTTGAATGTACTGTGGAATACGATGGTCTTTGTTGAAAATTGATTGAAAAGCGTTTGAAACAGCCTTACCCGTCTTGCGCTTAACCGGTACGGCCTATAAGTATTTAGAAAATACATCGATAACAACTAGAATGTATCTAAATCCTTTATTCATCTTTGCATATGGGATCATTTCCACCAAATCGGCTTGAAACAGCTCGTTTAATCCTTTTGTGATTACATGTCTTCTAGGAAAGTTAATGCGAGCAGGCTTATGTAACTCGTGGACGATTTGCTCCTTTACAGACATATTGCTAATATATTGTGTGTGTATGGTTGACGGCTATATGCGTGCGTTTTAAGTTTCTCTTGCAACTGTTGAATATCTGCTTGAATTCGTGCAATGTCTATTCTAAATTGTGCTTTCACTTGTTGAATAGCAGCGTCTAATGTCTTATATATGCTATTCATAGAATCATCTATCCGTTTGGTTACGATTTGTGCAACATTAGCGTTCACAGTGGCTGGAACAAGGTTACGCATCATCTCTTCAAAATGGTTAAAGTCTGATCTTATAACATACTCGCGCGAGAATTGTGTTATCATACTGTTTGTTGTCTCCTTCACAAGCGTGTCTATATACTGCTGAATAGTGGAACCACTTCCAAGCGTTGGTTCGCCCTCTTGCTGGTGTAGCGTTGCTAACCGCGATTCCAAGTAGGCTTTCGTGACTGCATCATCATCTTCTTGTGGTGTAGTGACGCGCGCTAATCTCGTGTTGTCAAAATCGTAGTAATCATCATAAGAAATATATGAAGCACAGTCAGACGCATGTCCAAACTTGTCGATAACCATCGTGATAATGAATAACAAGTCGCACAATCTACGCTATTATACGCAATTCGCGTAATTCTTCCATAATCGATGTAATTTCGTTGGTGTGACCGGTGTTACCTGCATCTTGCGAGGCGACCAGAAGCTTGAGCCGTTCGCACAGTTCGTTGGGATCATCAAAGTATACATACTCTAGTGGCTTCTCGTTATAATCCATGAGTAGACCACGACCACTCGGGTTTATAGTTTTCTGTCGTAAGCTATACATTGCATTACTTCTTTTTTTAATGTCCGCATAATCGTTAATTTCTTTAAGTGAGAATTTACCCAAAGGATTGAGAAGGAACAGTTGCTCGTACAACCCTTTGCTACCGTTGTAGCAAAATCGTTCTACACACACCTTTTCACCAATCCCGAAGATAATGTCCGAATTACCAATCATTAATTTTCTTGTCTCCGGATTAAAACGTACTTTATCCCTGCGCAAGTGCTCCGTGTCATTGTTATAATTACCAGTAAAGTTGTAAAACAGATTATCTACATAGTATCTTACCGATGGTAAGAATCGTTGTAAATAGGTCTGATGTCCTTCGCTGTTTAGGTACCGTTCGTACTCTGTATGGGTCTCTAGAGTGTTGCCGCTACTCTCCGATCCTTTGAAGGTGGACTCCACTGACTGGACTGGGCTATGAGGATTGTGTTCCCATGCCTTCTCTATTGGTGGTGCGGCGATTGGTGTGGAACTGCGCACCCGATCGAGAAATTTAAGGCTTCTTTTAGGAGTAGATTGTACGTCATGTTGTGGTGGTGGCCAGTGCTGGCTTTCGATCTTGGACTCCTGTTTAATATCTTTCAACAGACCGGTCTGAAGTGTTTGTAAACGTTTTGTAATAGGTGCATAGGCTTTACTTAATGCAAGCTCCTTTTCAACCACACCTGCTTTTAGCGCTTGTAATTTCCTCTTGACTGCCTTTCGTACTTTTATGAGTTCTCGTTTGGTTTTTACGTCGTCTGCCATCGTCTAGAAACGGGTAGGAAGTGATATGCTATTTATGTGCTTATAAGTATATATAGGTGTCAAAACCTTTCCGGTAGCGACCGTTCTGCAAATCGCCATCTTTATTGATCACCAGGAACCCATACCGATCTCGCCAGCATACGCCGCACAATTCTTTAAACCGGTTAAACGACATATCCGTGTTTACATGGTCAGCGTATACGTGTTTTAAATTGAGTTCGTCTTGTTTGAATAGCACTAGGACATTAGCATTGTCTCTAATCAATTGTTTAGGTATTTTGGAATAGGTCTGACATAGGTAAAAACAATCAATGGCCTTATGTCGACCTAAAGAAAAATATTCTCGCATTACATTTTGTTTATCGCACGACACGTCATCGAAAATAAATATCGAATTAGGTTTTGCATCCGCGTGAGTAACAATTGCATCCCATTTGTTAAACGCAAAATATCCTATTCCTTTTATTGGTTGTAATAACCTCTCTAGGTACTGATACTTTGGTTGATACAAGGATTTTGAGTAGAGATAAACGTTTTCAAAGCGTACACCATTCGGATGTTTCAAGAGACCGATGACTACATTAGTTTTACCACAATTGGATGGACCTGTAATGATACACCGTATTGTTGATGGTAATAGTAGTCCATGCTTTTGCACGTTAGTGTTGTTGCTGCAGTTGTGGTCCGTAATTGGCAACGCCAATTGTTGCTTTACCAGACGCATTCTATCCATATACTAAAACGTAATTGCAGTATGGTAAGCATTTAAGCGAGTAATTCTACACGCATGACCAGTCTCCTTTAAACCTTTCGACTGACAAGATTAATGAAATCCTATCGTGGCTACGGGTTACTCAATAGTGCTATCAATCGTTTACCGGTAGAATTACATTTACCAGGCTATCGCTTCTGTGGACCGGGTACTAAGCTTCAGAAACGCCTCGAGCGTTGTGATATAGGTCGTAATCCCTTAGACGAAGCCTGCAAACTACACGACATCGCCTACGATCTTTCTACAGACTTAACAACCCGACACCAAGCTGATCGACGTCTTGCCGAAACAGCACAAAAACGTCGTACTGCACCCGACGCTTCGTTAGGTGAAAAACTTGCTGCGTTTGCTGTTGGTTCTGCAATGAATGCCAAAGTTAAATTTGGTATGGGCTGTCGCAAGAAAGCGATAAGGTGTAAAGGAAAACGACGTGGTCAGCGTCTACGTACAGGAAGTGGTATACCATTCAAGCGTTTAATTCGCACCATTTGGGAACGCATTAAAAACGTTCGTCCGACCGATCTTATTAAAACTGCTAAACTTGCAGTGGCACCGATTAAAGAAATAACAGATGAAATTCGTGGCATCCCATGTGTAATCCCTGTACCCAAAACTGGTGGTTTCCTACCCTTGATACCTATTTTTGCAGCCCTTTCCGCAATTGGAGCGTTGTCGGGTGGAGCAGCTAGGATTGCAAAAGCTGTCAACGATGCTAAACTTGGACAACAACAATTAGATGAAGCGAAACGACATAATATGGCACAAGAGGCAGTGACACTTGGAAAGGGTCTCTATTTGAAACCTTATCGCCGTGGACATGGAGTGTACCTCAAGCCTTTTCTTACACACGGGCAAGGTTTGCGTAAACAAAGACAACGAAAAAAAAAACTCAACGCATTCGTTAAACCTACCTATGCGAGCGTTGACCAATGTTGACTTGAACAAATACCTAAAACGTTTACCAATATCCCACTTTCGTGGAATATTCATGCGCAATTCACTTCCAAACACAATTCGTTGGCGAGAATGTGGTATTCTTAATCATGATACTACACGTGGTGTGGGAACTCATTGGACCGCGTACAAAAAAGATGGTTCAAGGGCAGTCTATTATGATAGCATTGGTAATCTACGACCTCCGAGGGAACTTGTCAAATACTTAACCTCATCAGGACCATGCACTCTCTATTATAATTATGAACAATTTCAACCGCTTAACACTGTTACCTGTGGACACTTCGTATTGAAATTTTTACTGCAAAATAGTCCTCCGTTAGGTTTCTAACAACGTTATATATTATTTGATTTTAGTGTATTTTTAACTGTTTTGTATAAAAGTGTTTAATTAAAACCATATATTGCAAGTGTTTCAAGAATTTGCTTTTTATTACCCCATCGCAACTACGAATACGACTAGTTGTTAGTTTATCGTCAACCACCGAACATGTACACATTTACTTTAACTGGAACTGAATCTACGCTCACAGCAATCATCAACCCACCAATTGTTCTCGATGATGACCATGAATACGTTATTGGTCTTACAAACTTTGATACATATTTTCAATTCCCAATGTAACGGAAGCGAACAATAAATTTTACATTGATGACATCGTGCTTACTTTACCAGAAGGAACTTATGAAGTGGCAGATATTAATAAGTTCGTACGACGTAATCTGAACGATCCCCGTGAACGCACTTCATCCAAACGTTATCTTATTGATATTCGAGCCAATAATAACAGTTTACATACAGAAATCAAAGCATCAGGTATAGTGGATTTTACACAACCAAATTCACTTGCTTCGTTGCTGGGTTTTGAGAAACGTAAACTACCAGCTCTCACTACTGCTATTTCGGACCATCCGGCACAAGTCTTTCCAATCAATTCTATATGTATTGAATGTAATCTTGTGGTCGGATCGTATCGGAATAGCAAACCTGTACACATTTTGCATCAATTTTTTCCTGCAGTTGCTGCAGGGTACAAGATTATTGAAAACCCCGTGAACGTCACCTATATGCCACTTAATACACGAATCATCGATCGCATCATTGTTAAAATAGTTGATCAAAACGGTAATCTCATCACTTTTCGTCGGGAAACCATCACGATTAGACTTTATCTAAAGCGTCTTTAAACAATGGTTTTGCGCTATGAGCATAAACCACCAAAACCTATTAATAGACGCATTGTCAGCACCTTTACCAGTTACAAGACACCAGTGCACCGATTAACACCGGAAAACGTTAAATTTCTGCAAACATTAGGACTCAAAGTGCTACATAGCTAAAATGGATAGTAATATTTTAAATGTTACGCAACGTGCTATATTTGATACAATCATCGTCAATGCCGACAAACATATGCATACTCCGTACTCCAATACCACGTATGAGAAGAACGATGTTATACGGATTCCAATAGAAAACGAAGATGTCTATACACTACCATGAGACAGCGTAATTTATATTGAAGGTACAATGAATAAGTCAGATGGTGGCGTTTCGCCTACCGCCGATTTTGTCAACAACGGAGTTTTATTTTTATTTGATGAAATTCGTTATGAACTTGGTGGAAAGACTATTGACCGCGTTCGTAATCCAGGTATAACTACGACTATTAAAAATTTCCTATCCTACGATTATAGCGAAAGTAGTCGCTTTAGAAACGCCGGTTGGTCCCCCATCGATAAGCTTGATCTCGTTGATGCTAATGGTCATTTCAACGTATGCATTCCCTTGCGCATGGTTTTAGGATTTGCGGAGGACTACCGAAAAATTCTTTTGAATATCAAACAGGAGCTTATTCTTATTAGAAGTAGTGCTGACGATGCAGCTACATCGAATTCTGATACCAAAGAGTCAATCAAAATTACTATTACACATATATCATGGCGGATTCCACATATAACCGTTGCAGATGCAGAGCGCTTAAAACTACTCAAACATATTCAACGCAATGTCACCATGGACATAAGCTTTCGCAGTTGGGAACTACACGTATATCCAGAATTACATACAACACACACGCATACGTGGGCTGTGAAGACGGCTTCTCAAGTGGAGAAACCACGTTTTGTTATTGTCTGCTTTCAAACCGATACATCGCGCAAAAAGCGGCGCAGTCAGTTCGACCACTGTAAGTTGACCAATATGAAATTACATCTGGGTTCATCTATGTATCCTTACGATAATCTTAACATTGATTTCGATACCAATCGCTATTCTATACTATATGAGATGTATGCACAGTTTCAACAATCGTACTACGGGGATATCAGCGAACCGATATTAACACCCAATGAATTTCAAACGCACGCTCCACTTGTAGACATCGATTGTTCCCATCAAAACGAAATAGTGAAAGTGGGAGCGGTTGACCTACGATTAGAATTTCAAATGAAAGAAGCGCTTAAAGCTCACACTACAGCGTACTGCCTCATTCTACACGATCGTTTGGTCCGCTACAATCCTGCAACCAATATTGTGAGTGAAGTCTAAAATTAATAGTCCATTAGTTGTCGACGTTCAAAGGTTTAAAATTGCACATAATAACTTTGTGTTTAAAGAAATGGCTGTTTTACAACTATCCCTATCGAATGGAGTTGCAATAACATATGTGCTGAAACCACCATATTCTTGGAACTGTCTATCAGCTCGCTTCAAATACCAAAAGGTATGGTTAAGCAGAAACTTTCACGGTATATCTTGGGATGATGGCAATTTACAATGAATTTCCACACCTAAATGTTATTAACCTAGAAGATTTATGGTGTACTCCTTTACAAAAATTAAAGTATTACACCAATTCACACAAGTGTTTCTAGCATACCACACGATATTCGTCATTCAATTGCGCAACCACAGATGTAATTGTACTCAAAAACTGGTTTGTACATATAACCAATTATTCATTTTTAATAAAGAATAATCTTTACATTAAGTAGTGTTTTTATTTGTATATTTTATACCTACATACATACATATTGAGACTAGTAAGATGTGTTTCGAAAAATGTCTTGAAATAAGTTTAATTGTAAAAGTTACTAACGAATCTGTAAGTATCATATTGAAAAATTCCTCTTAACGGATATGTATTTTGCATTTTTTATGCAAACTTTATGTTACAATAATACAATTCAAAAATTATATTCCACTACCGAGGTATTAAATTTTAAAGTATGTTATAGTTGTGTAAACATAAAAGGCATTGGATAGGTTTTTTTATCATCAAAGTAGTACATTTTTATTTAATCCCATCTGTAAAATGATTAATTTCTTAAATCTAAGTTTCATAAAATTTATTCTCCAAAGATCAACCAACTATAAACCAGAACTATTAAATTTACATAAATTTCGGTGTTATTTTAATTTAAACTATGCTCATAAAAAGTCGTTTATATATATAGCACCAACATTGTTACTACCTATGAATATCAAATCTTTAAAGGAATTTACAGTCATGATTAATTAATAAGTGGTCTTTTTATTTGTACACATTTTGCAGTTGTTTTAGTTCCATTGACGACCTATTATTAGTAATCTGTTTATTATTTTATTGAGGATATAAATTTTAATATTGGAAGGGAAAGATAAGAAATCTTCCTCTGACATTTATATGCACTCCGCATAGTTGTTTAAGGTAGCAAATATAAATAAGCAGTTTAATGTGTTGGAGAATAATTTTTACCATTGTATTATCGGTATGTATAAACTTACTTACTATAGTTATTAAAATCTCCAAGATGCACTTACTTAATGTGTTTTTAACTGAAGTAGAAATTGTGAATTTTGGTAATTAACAATTATGCTAAAATGATTTGAAGTTATGCAGTTTCCATATATAATTTACATATATCGGTATGTTGTTATAAATATCACAACCTCGAGGTCATTAACTACCATGCACTTTACTAAACTATAATTAATAAAATCCCCGTACATTTAACTAAGATACATTTTTCTTAATGTGGAAGTCTTATCTATATTTTAGTCAAATAAGAATCTGCTACCGCCACCTACAAAAAGATAGGGACAATTAAAGAATGTAAGTTTTTGTAAATAAAACATTAAAATATTGTGTGTTTCTTTTTAATATTATATATATAATACAAAAATAATTTTTTGAAATTCTCGGGAGATTCTTCAACACGTGCACGTTTTTGCTTAACCTAAAAATTTCCGAAGTATTCAATCACCTAATGCGTGCAAAGCCTCCGTTCAGAACGCCTTATGGAGTACCATTCCGCATTTGAGAATGAGTACATCTCCATCCAAATTCTTCACCACGTTTTAAATAACGACATTATTTGCATACATTTAAAGATTATATTTTAGATCTGGGTACGAGTTTAGTGTGGTTGTATAAATTATTTTGGTGATGCAATCATAAATAAAATAACGAGTGACCTGCCTTAACATGTTTTTTACATATACACACACATATTAAATATATATTGAAATTGCTAAATGTAAGCAAGAACACCTTGATATAAGATCAAATTAATTTTTTTATTTGAGAGTCAAATAAATCGTGATGAAAGGTGGTATAATTTGCATACCAAGAAGGAAATAGTCTTAACATGTTTTTGCAAACACACCTTAGGTTAATTAAATTCATTATATTAAAAGTTGAATGTCGGCATGATTTGCATATATATTACCAGAGAGCTATAATTTCAATAAAAAAACACGAGGTTATATTCGACTGCGAATTCTTGTTATTTTATCTTGGTAATGAAATCGTGAACAACATGTTTTTACAAGATTTTACATGCAGACTTTATAATTAGATCCATTACATCACATTTCGTATATTTTCTAAATGTTATTTGCTACTTCATACAAAATACAGCTTTTGATGAAAGCTAAAAAATTCTTTACCACTTGCACGTTTTTATTTAACATAACAAAACTCTTCATATAGGTAAAATCACCACTTCGCTATGCTCTCGGTTACCTAGTTTCGGCTACTTTTCCAAGGTCGTTGTAACGTCATAGCCTTTTATAACTAAAGAACAATGTAATACTATTCTAAAATTTTTATTCTGGCATTATACATAACAAAATTTAAAAATATTTAATGCCAAGCATGGAGCCATTTAAACTTAATTTTAATATAAATTCGATTGTTTAATATGGCTAACAACCAATGCAAGAATTAAGATATACAACAAATTTGTGTGTCAGAAAACAAATCCTGGTGTTAATAAACAACTTGGAAATTATATACTAGATTTTTACGTTGTCCAGATGCACGTTTAAGAGCAACATTCGCGTCTACTTTGACCAAAGAACACGGTATTACGCAATTGGAAGCGACAATATAAAACTGTACAATTGGAAGCTATGTTAGTGCGGAACGGGTGTATAATCCATTAAAAGACTGTTTAACCTTATTGGAAGATAGCAAGTTATACTTCCTAAAGGCGCCAATGTACTCGGCACCGCCAAAATGTGGAGTAAGTTATCGGACAAGCTACAAAATAGCTGCTGTTTAGAGTATAATAACCTGCTACAGTACATGTATTGGGGGAACGGCAATACAAAGAAATTGACGGGCTTGCAAATAAAGTTGTCAGAAAAACCAGAGAAAAGGGAAAAATTGATAAAGTATGTGCTTTCAGCTTTTAGTTTTAACTATTTACCTGTAAATTATTTGGAGATAGTAGAGTAGGAAGACAGCCAAGATAAAATAAAAATCTTACACAAGTGCTACATTAAAGCAGGTAACATATTTTACACAATCTGTAACACCATATTCTACAATTCCAAAAGAAATAATCATTTCGGTATCGGGGTTGATAAGTACGCCTAACATTCGCCCAGAGGTTGTACGACAACGCGTAAATATTGGCAGTAAACTCTCTCCGTTGACGCTGCAGGAAATTGCCCAATTATGCACGCCATACGCTGTAAGTGGAAGAAAAAGATAGCTGGAATGAGAGGAAATGCATGCAAAAGGGCGAAAGTTGGACTAAATGGAAGACACTGCGACAATACGCGAACAATACAAAGATGTGTTAGACAAAGAACATCTTATTAGAGAAAGAGGAAAGGATTAAAAGATTATTTTATGTGCCGATGGACTGACTTGGATACATCCGCGTTCTACAAGCTGTATGTATTTGTGGTTAGTAAGAAAGACTCTTTTTAGAATTTTAGAATAGTATTACATTGCTCTATATTTTTAATAGGCTATGACGTCACAACGACCTTGGAAAAGTAGCCGGAACTAGGTAGCCGAGAGCATAGCAAAGTGGTGATTTTACCTATATGAAAATGAAAATGAAGAACTTTTAAATTTTTTGAATAAATTTTGGTAGGAAATATTTAATAAATAAGTATATGTTAATGAAACACATATTTTCTAAATGATATTGGTGCTAAGGAAAGCTATTTTTATTAAGTTCTATAGTTTGAGAGTGACGTAAAACCTTGATGCTACACCTTGAGTTGTAAAGTTAATACATAAGCCTTGATATAAGATCAAATCAAATAATTTGAAAGTCAAATAAATCGTGATGAAAGGTGGTATAATTTGCATATATTTTAAATTCATACGGGTATAATTAAAAGATTATATGTTAGATCCTACTGCAAGTTCAGTGTAATTGTATAAATTATTTTGGGGTGATGTAATCAAGAAGGAAATATCCGGCATACCTGTCTTAACAAGTTTTTGCAACACACCTTATGTTAATTAAATACATTATATTAAAAGTCGAATGTCGGCGTGATTTGCATATATATTACCAGAGATCTATAATTCCAAACACGAGGTTATATTCGACTGCATGCAAATTCTTAGTATTTTATCGTGACATTGAAATCGCGAGAAGTGAACGACTTCTTTTTTACAAGATTTTACCTGCAAACGTTTAAAAATTTCACCCTCATCATATAACATTTCGTATATTTTCTCAATTTTATTTGCTACTTCGTACAAAACGCAGCTTATGAGGAGAGCTAAAACACTCTTTACCACTTGCACGCGTTTGCTTAATATAAAAAAATTCTTCACCGCGGCGTTTTAATTTTTATCTTAACCTACCCAGAAGAATACGAACCAACACGTGAACTCCATTTTCTACACACACAACATTTTTTTAAAATTTAATATTTAATATTTAACGTCGGGAACGCTGCTAAAAAATTTCTTAAGAAAATATCTCCACCCACACCCACACGCGCACCACCCCACGACAAAAAACTAACGACCCCGCCGAACGCACACCCCAACATATCTTGCTGCACGTTTTGTTTCCCAAAGCGGCTTAGCTGTTCATATTGTTCTCGAATCGGCGTATACATATCTTGCTGTGGATCTCTGTTGCCAAAGCGGCTTAGCCCCCCTACTTCTTAATTTTGAATGGTCTTAAATTTCTGGGTACCGTTTTATGTCGCTTGCTTTGAAAGTTTTTCTCATACACGGTTTGTCCTATTGAAAATTTATTTGAGTCGGTATTTTTATTTCGGGTTGTGGTGATACGTTCCTTATCGTTATCTAATTTATCTTTTACCTTGTCATAAGTTATTTTTAGTTTTTCTTTGTGATCTTTCGCATATTGTTGATATACTTCCTTGTTGTAGTGTATGTCATAGGGATTTCGTGAATCTGAATGTTCTAAGGTTAATTCTAAGGGTGTAAAATTTGTTGATGAGTGAATAGTGTTATTATAGGCGATTAGTGCGTATGACATTAAATTGGTTATATGTTCCTTTTTATAATTTATTCTTAATAATCGAATTTGTTCTAACAGGGTTAAATGTAGTCGTTCAATTAGTCCGTTTGATTCAGGGTGGTTTTCCGTTATGAAATGAATTTTTATTTTGTGAAGTTCTAAAGTGTTTTGTATTGTCTCATTTTTAAATTCGCTATCATTGTCTAGAGTTATTGATTCAGGTGTTCCATAAAATGTGAAATACCGTAAAAATCCTTGGGTCACGTCAATGCTATTTTTGGATGTAATTGGTATTGCTTGGCCTATTTTTGTGAATGCGTCTACAATTGTTAGATAGTTTTGCGCTTCTACTACTAGAGTATCGGCATGTAGCTTTTGAAATGGTTTGTTGGGTGTTTTGGTTAACATTAAGGGTATCTTTGGGGGTTTTCTGTCGTATTTCGCTGTGTCACAAAGTTCACATTGGTTAATGAAATCTGTGGTCAATTCTTTCATGTCTTTAAAACAATATTGTCTTACAAGTTGCTTTATTGTTTCGTTAATTCCACGATGGTTGGTTTTTCTTTCGTGTTGATTCCTAATTACATCGTTTATTTCGTCAGGGTCGGCTAGTGTTATTAATTTTCTAGTACATCTGATGAGTTCAGGGCCAGAGTTATTGAATAATTTAACGTATAATTCTGAAAATCTTTGGTATAAATGTTCGGTGTTGAAATAAAAATAAAATCTTTTTTTTCTCGAGGGTGTATTCATTTAGAATTTTAATTATTTGTTCCTCATTGTCAGATTGTCTCTACTGGCAATTAAAGTTAGTGCCCTTTCGGTTAATTTAATTATTATCAAGCGTATAAGCAATGAATTCCTTTCGTTATCTCCGGGTTTGTAGAAGGTTTTCAGGAACATTTCGGATGCTCCAATGAAATTCACAAGATCTGGATTGTCTCTGAATAAAGCTTCATGTCAGCGCTACTCATTTTGGTTAAGGGTTGCTTTCACTTTTGGGTAATTTCAAAAAAAGTTTTTTTTTGAATTGAGGTTAATTTCGCTGTTTGTATCGTTCATTTGGTTTTGGATTTATTAATTTTCCGTCTGGGTTGGGTAATTTCAAATTTTGTAAAAACCAAGTTTGATTTTGCTATTTGTATCGTTAATTTTGCTTTGGATTTATTAATTTTTCATTTAGGTTGGGTAAATTAAAATTTTGTAAGAATTGAAGTATATTTGCTATTCGTATCGTTATTTTGGGTTTGGATTTGTTGATTTTCAGTTTAGAGTGCGTCGGGTTATTTTTACAATCGTAATTGGTGTTATTTGTACTTAGTTACACAGTGCGGTAATGAATCTGTGAGATTTATACTCGATAATGTTGGTTTAATTACTGTAGGCTTGAATTTGCCTGTTTCTATCGCGCGGCGTTAATTTGTCGTGAGTTCTGCTTGGGTTTCTGCTTTCTGAAAGAATCTGAAGTGGATAGATTTGTTTCTTGCAGTATTTACTTCGCTTTGTATGTTTTGTGTTAGTTAAAGCTTGTGTTTGTTCAGTTCTGCTGATTTTTATCAGTCTGTTGTAATTAGATCTTTATCCCTGGGTTTTAATTGAGTTGCATAAACGTATAGTTGGTCTGTCTTGTCTCTTTGAATTCTAAATATAACTTGCAGGTTAATTACTTGTTAGTAGGAGGGCTAAGCCGCTTTGGCAACAGAGATCCACAGCAAGATATGTATACGCCGATTCGAGAACAATATGAACAGCTAAGCCGCTTTGGGAAACAAAACGTGCAGCAAGTTATGTATACGCCGCTTTGAGAACAAAATTGTCTTTGTGTGTAAATTGGGTGCGTCGGGGGGTCGTTAGGTCTTTGGGGTGTGCGTTCGGCGGGGTCGTTAGATTTTTGTCGTGGGGTGGTGCGCGTGCGCTGGGATGGAGATATTTTTTTAAGAAATTTTTTAGCAGCATTCCCGACGTTAAATATTAAATATTAAATATTAAATTTTAAAAAAATGGTGTGTGTGTGTGTAGAAAATGGAGTTCACGCGTTGGTTCGTATTTTTCTGGGTAGGTTAAGCTAAAAATTAAAACGCCGCGGTGAAGAATTTTTTAATATTAAGCAAACGCGTGCAAGTGGTAAAGAGTGTTTTAGCTCTCCTCATAAGCTGCGTTTTGTACGAAGTAGCAAATAAAATTGAGAAAATATACGAAATGTTATATGATGGAGGTCAAATTTTTAAACGTTTGCAGGTAAAATCTTGTAAAAAAAGAAGTCGTTCACTTCTCGCAATTTCAATGTCACGATAAAATACTAAGAATTTGCATGCAGTCGAATATAACCTCGTGTTTTTTATCTGGTAATATATATGTAAATCACGCCGACATTCGACTTTTAATATAATGTATTTAATTAACATAAGGTGTGTTTGCAAAAACATTTCAAGACAGGTATGTCGTATATTTCCTTTTGGTTACATTATCCCAAAATAATTTATACAAGTACACTGAACTTGCTTTTACCAAGGATTTCTTGCTTATGGATTAACTTTTACAACTCAAGGTGTAGCATCAAGGTTTTAACGTCACTCTCAAACTATAGAACTTAATAATAATAATAATAGCTTTCCTTAGCACCAATATCATTTAGAAAATATGTGTTTCTTTAATATTTATTTATTGAATATTTTACTCCAAAAATTCGTTTAATAAAGTTAGTAAATCTTCTTCTTCTGGGGGCCGTGGTTGTGGTGGTTGTGGTGGTGGTGATGGCATTCTTGGTGGTGTGCGCCGGTCTGCCACCTCCGTATATCGCATATTACTGTAACAATAAGAAAAAATGAACCTAAGTTTTATTATACAACAATTTTTCAGTAGTAAATATAAAATGAAAATTAGTTTATACAAATAAATATTTGTTACTTACGGGTTTAAGAGTCTCAGCATCCGGCGCTTTATTGCCGCTTTTGCAAACCACGGCACCCCAGTTTTGTTTGTCGGCGTGACTATTGCAGTAGGTTTCATTTTGTTAGTTAATGGTTAAACTTTTAGTATTATATATATACATAGAAATGTTATATACTTGTAAGCAAGGTTATATTTTAAATTTTTATTGCTAAAACCATGAATAATTTTATATCCACATCAACCGTGTACTATTCAGAATCCTGTTTGATATATGCAATTGATGTAGTTATTTGGTCATGATGAAACATCAACACTGTATTTAGCATACTAATTTTGAAGAATTTACATGTATTAACTTTTTATAATTCAAGGTGTAGCATCAGGTATTCTTTCTTTGCGTCATTCTCAAACGATAGAAGTTAATAATAGCGTTCATTAGCATCAAGGTTACAAAGTTGCATATGAGATTAAAATGTAAATTTTAATGGTTTTTCTACAAAATGTGAATAATTTTATAACCACATTGGAATGTTTTAATGCATAAATTAAGTATAATGGGATTGTATATAATTATGCAGTCGCAAAAATTCTTAAAAATAATCACGTCGTTTTTATGTGGAGGAAACTTGTTGCGAAGCATATAAATATGTAGACATTGAGTTAAGATGTTAGTTTCTGTTTGTTATTGAACAGCCAGCGTCAATATTGCAAAATGAATACTTCAATAGTGTTAGATGTCCAAGGGTTCAAAACTGTAAAGAATAAATTCATATATAAAGAAGTCGCTATTGTTCCATTATTGGCATCATCAAATGATGTAAGTACATACATATTAAAACCACCGCATCCATGGAATGAATTATTGAACGACAATAAACGTCAAAATGCATGGCTAATAAAAAATTCCATGGTATTAAGTGGGAGTATGGTGAGTTACCCTATGGATGCTTGCAACATGTATTAGGTCCAATATTAAATGAAGCGACGCATATATATGTAAAGGGGTTAGAAAAACGGGCATGGGTAATGTCCGAGATTTCTAACCCCAACATCATAAATGTTGAAGCTTTGGGGTGTCCACCTTCTTTACACGAGTTAAAGGAGTGGAATTGCCCCAACACTTCAAAATGTTTATATCACGCAAGACGTTGCACATCATTCAGTTGTGCAGCGGAAAATGCGATTGTACTGAAGTATTGGATGAATAATTATAATCAAAAATTCAACCGGCAAAATGCACCATCGTAAATAGTTAGAGTTTTGCGTTCAAAGTAGAAACATGTATGCTGCAACAGTTAATAAAAACTTGAATAAGAATGGTGGTGGTGATGCAAATTGTTTATCGGTCGATGCAATTCAAAATGATAATGCAAATTTTTCATGGGCTGATACAAACGCAGAGTTATCGCTAAAATCAACACGTCCTACAGCATTTAATAAGTATCGTGAGGAATTAGTATCAACATGGTCAACATTTTTACATGTGGAATTGGGTTTATTACTGGAAGTTGGTTTTCAACGCGGTATGAACTAAATGCAGTAGTGCAAATATCTAATGTTATTGCTCCACAAAGCTTTCTATGTTTTAATGTTAAGGAATGGAATGAAATTTCAAGTTTAAGAAGCGAACATTTCCTTCGTAATATGCTAATTCTACAAAAAGAACCTGAATATAGAGATCAAGAAATATCCATTGGTTATGGAATTAAGCTGCATGCCATTTACGATATCTGCAGCAACTTTCCATATATTGGAATAAGTCATAATGGTAGTGCTACACTCGTTTTTTCTGAGGAAGCAATTAATAAATTATTTTCAATGGCATTCATAGTTAACGATTGTTTATTTACAATTAATGATTCTTCAATTGATTACATCTATAATCAATTTATAGATAACATAGCGTCCTCTTTTACCAAACAGTGTGGTGCAATCAACGATGATTGTATTATATCTACAGGTAAATTGGTTGCGGAAAATATGCAAGCACTTACGAAATTATCAAGAACCAGCTACTTTATTCAACATTCTTTAGAATTTAAGTTTTATATGAAATTATTGTTGCTTTTCCAAATAAATTTTTATGTGATGTAAAAATAAAATGAACTAAAAATTAATTTTTTATTATATTTTGTACATTTTTAACATTACGATAAACTTTCATCATCATAATTATCATACATACTGCTAGATTGTAAGTACGAATTCACTAGTTTGTCCAATTTTAATAACTTTGTCAATACATCGTAAAGTTGTTGCATTAATCCTTTGTTTGCACAATAAATGTTAAATATGGATAGATCAAAGTGGCCAGATTGAACTACTTTGCCTAGAAATTCACTATATTCGTGAAATTTGTTTTTATTGATAAAATATAGATGACCATTGGTATATCGAAAAATGGTTGTAATATGCGAAGGAATATCTGGAAATGCATGTGATTGTAAAAAATGTGCTTTGGGTTGCTTAGTACATTCATCGTATTCCATGAGTTGATTTTCGCCATAAAATATCAATGTACGTCCAGTATAGGTATTTACAGCCGCATTGATCCGAACACGATTAGGAATGTAAAAGTGAGTGTATGCTCTAGGCCATCCATTGACTAGCTGCATGCTAGGAAATTGCAACAGATATACTTGATTGTTGCTAAAGAAAACCACATCACCATTTGGTTTCTGATATACGGCATCTAAACGTTTAAACGTGTGTGGAAGAAAAGGTAGCCAATCTATTATGTTCTTAGCCGGTTCAATGTAAGTGCTATTTAGAGCTGATATCCAAACCCATTTTTCATAAAACATATATATGCGTTTATTTAGAATTATAAAATGTTCAATATCAATGTTACATAGGTCTGGCGGCAGTTTGTTCGGTGAGGTTGGCTTATTGGGGGAGTTAGGTTTAAAAGCAGCGGTAGTTGATTTAACGGTGGTAGATGCTGATGATGGTGGTGGGTACAGGGACTGTATTCCTGCAATATCATCCTCATGTAAATCAAGATGATGATTTTCTAAATATGAATACATAACTGCATTAACATTATTTGAATGTCTTAACCCCAATGTATGACCAATTTCATGAAGCAGCACCTCATAATAACTTATATATCCACTGGGTGGTGAATTTGAGTGTTCCATATACCAAGACTCATCATAATCCATGTGTATTTCAGACACAACATCATCGCTGGATGGAAAGAAAGCATGTCCTAACCCACCACCAGGTCCATCAAAATCATCCTTACACCGCTCATTAGGGTTTGTTGAAGCCCTCATGTAATGATTTTGTTGTTGGAATGTTATTAATATATCATAACTCTGTGGATTGTATATAAATACAAGATTTGTGTGTTTTGCCCAAACTTTAAATGCTTCAACCGTCCGAGCTAAGATGCGAAAATCATTCGTTAATACTGTGTAATTTAAAACACGCTTTGTCAATTTGGTTTGATGTACATTGTATGCTTCAGAAATATTGTCTTTATTTGTACATCTAGGTTTTGACATTAACTTTAAAGTTTCTTTGTTTAGTTCACCATCAACCGGCAGTTGGTAATATGTTTGAAATGCTTTTAAGTCATTTTTAATTATCGATTTGCGATTTTCAATAGAGGCCCCACTAACATTATGAGTTTCAATATATCCATATTTGTTTAGATAAACGTTTGCCATTTCTAAGCCAAATTCACTGTTTGTGTAAATTTCATCTTCACACTTCACTTCCCTGCCGATGGGGAAACTAAGGAAGATTAAAAGCACTGCGAGTGGAACAGCAACAACCCCCATGACTATCAATAATATACTAACAAAAACACTGTTATTTAAATAATATATTACATATGTATTTCAATAATCTTTTATAAAAAATAACGATTTTTAAAGTTTACGTATAATGCCAGTAAATGGTTCATATTCAATAAGTACGTCATGCATAATCATGCAGTAAGCAACAGTTTCAACTTCAAATGCTTTAGATGCTTCAATTTCAATTTTTAAATCTGCTACTATATTATGGATGCTTTCATTTTGTCTGGTGCAGTTGATTACAAAAATTGGCTGCTGTTTAAACTCCTCATAACTGAGAAGAGAACATACCGAACTCTCGAACGGTTCATAATATTGAGATCGATAATTCAAATATTCATTATAAGCATCCATGTACTTGTTGTCGGTAAAAGAAAGGTTTTGCTGCTCATACGGGTATCTTCTATTGTTGATATTAGCCTTTATATTTGTAATGTTTGCATGATTAAATGTAGACGCATCTGCATCCTTATGGTTGCGCTTTTTGGTTTGAAAGGTGATGAATATCCATTGAGGACGCTGAAAACCCGTACTACTCTTAACAGGCCAAACCAAAGATGTAGTGGACGGTAGGCTTGGATAGGTATACAAGTCACGTGCATGAAAAGCTACTTGTATTCGCGAATTTTTGTTAATTTCTTTGTAAATAGACAATTTTGTGGCATCGTTGAGCATTACGTGTGGTACTTTCCATACTACTTTTGTGAGAGTAATTTTTAGTATAGAAGTACCCTTACAACAATCAATATCAGACTTTGAACGTACCAACGTTAATTCTTGTCGAACGTTGAGCAACGGTGTTTTGTATCCTTCGGCAAATCCAAGCACGTGCTTTAATGGTATTGAAGCGCAAATGAATCTTTAGCTTCATTAAGCAAAGGTAAGGGTTTATTTTCCACACTCCATCCTGCATGCATCATACAACGACTTTGCTCGCGTGTATACGAACAAACGCCTTTGATTGTGCTGTTAATTCCGGGCAATCTAACCGTTTCGATAACCTGATCACCCAGCGTAAATCTAATTTCTTCAAAAGAAACAACATTGCATTATTCGTGAAAGCATAATCCTTATTTTGAGCTTCTGTTGGACTAAGAGTACCTTTCAAGTATATAATGCTGTCATAAGTTGCAGTCATAAGATCAGCTTTTTGGATAACAATATTGATTTCATCCGAGTTTCCATAGGCGTTTGTCGTATATGGGTGATATGTTCGACGATCATATTCTGTAATCGTATCTTCGGACGCTACACTGTTGAATAGCCCTCTTATTGCGCCTTCCATGTTTATTAAGCACTTTATAACCGAGATATTCTAAAAATTGAACGTCCTGATCTGTTAATGCACCAGGTGTTTGCTGACCTGCAGGTTGAGGTGAACTGATTGAGTATACTCTAGCACCAAAAATATTAAGCCCCATATTTTTTAAGTACTAATCTAATAGATACTTTCTTTGCACCAAAGTCCACCAATTTACCCTTTTGATTGACCAACCGTAGCGTAATGTTATCTATTTGTTGAACGATCACAGGCAAGTATGTGATGGATACAGGTTCTTTAATTAATTTATATCCAGGCTCTACGTGTACATCAAATTCAAAAATTGTATGTGACTGCTCGCTATTCCTATACGCTCCACCAGTAAGATTACACTCCACATGTATATTGGTCGCATCAAATATTTGTACTGATTGTTGAGAGAAATGATTTTTATTTGCCTGATATGTGCCAGGAGTGAACCCAAGCATTTGCCCAATAGCATCATTGCGTTTAAAATCACTGTGTACATGGATTTCATTTCGCATTGCAATGTGTTATTGTTAGCCTTTAGAATAAACTTCAATGCACTACTTGGGGGGCTATCTATTGCATTGTTTATATATTTTCCAAGTTCAGAAATTTCATATGCTCCAGGTGGGATTGTAATCATTTTTATTTTAGCATTATTATCATCATCGTTATCAATAACATTATTATTATTATCCTTTTTATCATCCAAATAATAAAACTTGTTATTACCTGCATGAATATTGCGTATAGAGTTGCATCCGTAAAACCCCACCAAACCTAACCCATATTTATATTCTGAATCAAGTTCAATAGGGGGGAAATAGTTGGCAGAAAGCACGTTTCCCACACCTGTCAACGTAAACGTTTGTGTCATGACTACCATTAAATTTAAAATCAAACAACTATATACCATAAAATTATTTATTGTATAAGAAGTTCAAACATAAATGCCCACATATTGAGGTATTAAAATTTTGCTCCCGATTGTAATTATAAGTAAGATTACAGTCTCTTAAGTATCTCACTATTTCAAGCGGTGGTGTTAAATCTCCAAAACTATCATAGTAAATAACTTTCTTGCCACGTTTTTTGTATGCAACCCAGTGCGTTCCATTTCCAACGTTGTCATCTAAGTTTACAATAGCAGATTCGTTAACATGAGGCTTTGCTGGCAGTGCATCACGCATAAATACTCCTCTAAAGAAAGGTAAACCTTTAGCATATTTCTTTAGATCTGAATCAAATAGTGCTCTACGTGGCAAGTTTACAAGTTTTTTCGATTGGGTTTTAAGTATAAGGCAAATCCTTTTTTATTGCGCGATGAAAGATATAACCCTTCACCTTTTTTACCTAAATCTATATCCTCTAAGGTGACATTATGACGTCGATTTTCCTCCAATTGTTTCTTAGCTGCCGAAGCATCGTTGACAGCTTTAGCGACCCCTGCAACACCGCCAGCTAGTGCTCCTGCAGCTGAAAGACCTGCAAATAGTGGCACTAGAAATGGAAGAAAGCCTCCCGCTTTAGGTATGGGAATAATTCGAGGAAATCGCACTCTCTTTTTTCCACCAGCGGTTTTAACTGCTTTTCTTGCAGCAAGTAAACTCATATTGATAAATTTCTTCACATTTGAATCTTTGACAATATGCTTTACAGCAGTTCTAATTGGTGTCAATATGCCCCCTTTAAATGAACAACACTGTCTCTTTTTCTTCCTCTTTATCCTTCTTGATGTAACCCCATACCCAGTTTGGTTTTAATTTTCATTGCATTGGTTACGGCCCAAGCGGCTGCTTTCTCTCCAAACTGAGCGTTGTTCGATTTCACTCGGTTCCAAGCGCCTTCTGCTAGAACTTTATCAGCTCTGTGTCGTGCGGTCAAGTCGTCAGGGTTTTGAGCGTAAGCAATATCGTGATCGCGACACAATCTATCTAGATCGTTAATGCCGGAATCACCTCGTACTAATCGTTCTTGTAACTTGGTGCCTGGCCCACAAAATTGGTATCCCGGTACATGAAGCTCTACCGGTAATTTGTTTATCAAGGTGTTTAGAACACCCCTTCCTTTACAACGTTTAGCCATCAACTGAAGCGTCTAATACAGGCGTGGAAATTCCTACATTTGACCAATTAGTTAAGTTTGTACAAAATCAAATTCAGATTTTTGAGTTGTCAAAATTTCCAAATACTACTCAAAATGTTAAACCTTCACAAACGATAAAAGGTAACACAATTTTAACGCCAAATTCTAATTTGCAGCGGTCGTTTGTTACTACTTCTTATTCGAAACCGTGCCCTTGCTGCAAAAATATGCATACGATTTACAGGTGCCCGAAGTTTTTGTCTTTGTCTCTTACCGACAAAAGGGCCAAAGTTCAGGCTCATAACCTGTGTTTCAATTGCTTGAAAGAGGACCACAGTGTCTATAATTGCAAATCGAAAACTAGTTGTTTTCATTGTGGTCGTAGGCATAATTCATTGCTTCATCCTACATTCGATTCGGATAGCGCAAATAATGCCAATTCTGAACCCAGTATTATGACCCATGCGTCATTCGCTTTTGATAGTGAAAATATTGTTAATTCCGAATCTACTGTTTTGACCCATGCGTCATCTTGTGCTTCAGTACCACTACAAAATCAAATTGTCCTTTAGGAACAGCTATTGTTCACATAAAAGATTCATCCAACGTCTTTCAACCAGTCAGAGCGTTGATTGACTGGGTGCTCAAACTTCATTTTTAACCGCGTCTTGCGCTCAAAACTTGGTCTACATATTCAAAATTGCAACTTTACTGTTGCAAGCTTGGGTCAAAACCCATATTAAATGTCAAAGGTACATCTGATTGTTTAATTAAACCTTACAGTAGCGAGCAACCTCAATTTAATTTAACAACCGTATAAGTGCCAAGTATTACTGCCGAAATGCCCTCGGTAGAAATACCTACTAATGTTGTAAATCAGTTCAAGTATTTACATTTGGCGGATCCAAAATTTTATTTGCCGTCTAGAATTGAATTGTTACTCGGCGCTGACGTATATCCAGACCTGTTTAACGGCGAGAGGTTGCGTCCCAGTGCTGATTCTCCATGGGCACTTAATAGTGTTTTTGGTTGGGTTATTACAGGCAAAACTAATCTACGCTATAGTGACCCTTCTACAAATATTCAAACTGTCTTATTTACATCACTAGCAGATTCGTTAGAAAACTCTTTACAAAAATTTTGGGAAATTGAAAATATTCCTGATCGTAAAATTATAAATCCAGATGAAGAGAAATGCGAACAAGTGTTTAAAAAATTTTATACTCGTACGAAGGAAGGTGCATTTGTGGTACCCTTGCCTTTCAAAACGAACAATTATCAATTTGGAAATACTTATGATCTAGCACTCAACCGTTTATATAATTTAGAACGTCGCCTTGCTCGACAACCGCATCTTACGAAAGATTATATAAATTTTCTTCGCGAATATGAATGTTTAGGTCATATGGAATTTTCTAAAAATAGTGAGGACGCACGATACTTCATTCCACATCACTGTGTCGTAAAGCAGTCCAGCAGCACCACTAAGTTAAGGGTCGTGTTCGATGCCTCTGCTCATTTACCTAAGTGTCAGTCGTTGAATGATGTGTTATATGTAGGTCCCAAGTTACAACGCGATATTGTTGAAATTATCATGCATTTTAGACTGCATCCGTTTGTGTTTAGCGCAGATATTAGTAAAATGTACAGGATGATCCATTTAAGACAGGAGGATCAACATTTTCAGTTTATCTTGTGGCGCGAAAACCCCACACAAGCAATTAAGGTTTACCGTTTAAAAACCGTAACCTACGGTGTCTCGTCAGCCCCATATTTGGCGCTGAGAACTTTGGAGCAACTCGCTCAAGATGGGAAGGAAAATTTTCCATTAGCTGCACAAGTATTACGTAGAGACACCTACGTCGACGATATTTTAACCGGAGCTTCATCAATCGATACCCTTTTAGAAATAAAAGAACAATTGTCAAACCTGTTAGCTTCAGGTTGTTTTAGTTTGCAAAAATGGACTTCTAATTGTCCTCAACTGTTGAAAACAGTTTCACCGGAACACAGAGAAACTTCCGTTTCACTTGAAGAAAGCGAAACACTTTATAGCCTTTTAGGTTTGCAATGGGATGCAAAATCTGATTCCTTTTGTTATAAGGTGCATTCGTTGTCTCCAGTTTTTTCTAAACGAGCAATATTATCGAATATTGCTAAAATATTTGACCCTTTAGGATGGCTTACTCCAGTTATTTTTAAGGCAAAACATTTAATGCAAAAATTATGGTTAGCCCAATTAGGATGGGATGATCCCATTCTTGGCAACTTAAAGGTAGAATGGTCAGAATTTCTACGAGAATATGACTTCCTAAAAATATAAAATTGACAGATATTTTCTATACAATCGGTGGCACATAATGTTGTAGTAGGGTTTTCTGATGCGTCGGAATGCGGCTATTGCGCAGCTGTATATTTGGTCATTTTAATGAAAAGGGTATAGTTGTTAAAACCAATTTGCTTATGGCCAAAAGTCGTAGCACCCTTAAAATCTATGACGACACCCCGCTTAGAACTCAGTGGAGCATTGTTGCTATCTCGATTATTTAAATATGTAATTAATTCATTGAATGGTGTACTATCACTTCAACCTAGCCTTGCCTTTACGGATAGTACAACTGTTTTAACATGGATCCGAACAGCGCCTCATTTACTTAAACCTTTTGTAGCAAACAGAGTAATTGAAATTAATGAGAATATGCCTCATATAAAATGGCACCACGTCGACTCAAAGAGAATCCCGCGGATTGTGGCTCCCGTGGCATCTCAGCATCACAATTATTAGATCATCCCTTGTGGTGGGATGGGCCTTTCTGGCTTAAGTACCCTGTTTCTCAGTGGCGGACTTCAACCGCTTATACATTGAATGCGTCTGAAATAAATACGGAATTAAAATCCTACGCGCTGAATAAAGATTGTTATATTGCAGAAATTAAACCACCTGATTGTAACATTATTCGACGCTTCTCTAATTTTTACGTTTGCAGCGGGTTTTTGCCTGGTGTTTTCGTTTTATATTAAATTGCCGTGTCAATCGTGCGAATCGTAATTTCGGTTCCGTAACTTCTGAAGAAATACGTATTGCTACGTTTAAAATAGTAAAGCTAACTCAAGAAGTACATTTTAGCAATGAAATCGTTTTGTTATCAAAAGGAGAACCTCCGTCTCCTTCTCTTCGAAAACTAAGTGTTTGGATAGATCCCCTAGGTCTCCTCAGGGTGGGGGGTAGATTACAACATAGCAGTATGACTCAGGATGCTAAGCATCCTTTGTTATTACAAAAAAAATGTTATTTATCTAAACTTATTATCGATTATTATCACATTTTTTATTTACACGTAGCCCCTCGCAGCTTACAAGCTATTATTTGCCAGAAATTCTGGATTCTAGGCATTAGAAATTCCATCAGGTCTAACTTATCAAAATGCACGGTGTGCATTAGATTGAGAGCTAAGCCTGTAAACCCGTATATGGCAAATTTACCGCCTCTACGTGTAACTCCATCACGACCTTTTTTAAATGTAGGGGTTGATTTTGGAGGACCCTTTATTGTAAAAGAAAGCAAATGGCGTAATGCAAAACTACAAAAGGCGTATCTTGCATTATTTATTTGCATGGCCACCAAAGCCGTGCATTTTGAGGTAGAATCCGATCTTACTACAGATGCCTTTTTAGCCGCTCTTGATAGATTTGTATCTCGAAGAGGTCTATGCAGCAACATATATAGCGACTGCGGTACAAACTTTAAGGGTGCGCAAAGACATTTATCTGAAGTTTTTGCCTACTTAGCCAAAACAGAGATCCAAGAAGAGATCACTAGTGGGTTAAGTAAAAATCAAATCGTTTGGCACTTTAACCCACCTTCCGCTCCACACTTTGGAGGGCTTTGGGAGGCTGGAATTCGTAGCGCAAAATATTACTTAAAACGGGTAACTAAAGACCAACCTTTAACTTTTGAAGAATTGACTACACTCTTTTCTAAAATAGAGGCAATAATGAATTCTCGTCCTTTGTGCGATTTATCTCCTAACCCTAATGAGTATGCAGCTTTGACGCCAGGACATTTTTTAATTGGTTCATCGTTAGTTTCCGTTCCTGAATTTAATGACGTCAGCGATGTTTCCAATAATCGTCTTAATCGATGGCAGTTACTACAAAAAATGCAGTCTCATTTTTGGCATCGTTGGAGTTTAGAGTACCTTCATACCCTTCAACAACGTGCAAAATGGGATATTCATACAGCCAATTTAAAAATTGGTGATTTGGTTGTAATTATCGATCTAAATCAACCGCCACTAAATTGGAAATTGGGCAGAATCAAAGAAATTATCCCAGGTTCAGACAACATCGTCCGTGTTGTTTCTGTCCAAACTGCAACCGGTGTATTCACCCGGCCTGTAGTTAAGTTATGTCCACTACTCTTAAAGTAAGTGCAAGTATCACATGTTAACATTATTATTATTTGATTGTTTCTTCGTTTCTTAAGGTGTGAATTTTCTAATTTTTTTTAATTTGTAAAACATGCGATATATGCACAGTATTAATTATAGTTAATAGAAAACTTTTCTTTATTTTATTAGAAATCCTTTGATTTCGGTGGGGGGAATGTTTACGATTGCAATAAGAATGAAATTTTCCTAGTAGTTTAACCATTTCCCTTCCTTATAAAATGTGGTTCAAATACTTTTGCGCGTGTGCGAGTAGTGTAGTATAATAACAATCATTGTCTATTGAAACGTGTTCGTGTAAGTGTGGAAGACCAGGATCCCGTGCCGATCCTAAACTGCACTATCTTCACTGTCTACATTATAGTTACCCACATCAATGTGCCGGTGAGTACCACAGATTATATAAGTTCCTTTCATATTTCTTTTACCTATTTTACCCGCAATTAGCAAGTATACCAACCCTTACAGTCCACTCTTAATACCTAACAGAAAGATTAACGAAAACTAGACGTTCAATTAATCGTAAACTTAAAGCTCTTAGGAGGGTTGAACTTTATACTCAGCGAATGGTTGAAACAGCATATAAACCAATAATTGAACCATTACTACAGATTGCTAAAACAAAAAAATATGCATCTGTTAACCATAAATTGAAATCAAAGTTGGCAGTTGCAGATAGTTCTGCCGATGTTGCTGCTCTTGGCATTTTGCCTAAAGTTGAAGTAAAAGATGATGATGATGATGATCATGTTGTTACTGGTGAATTTCTAGAGCGATATGAGCATCCTTTACCTAGAAAATATATAGAACTAATCATTCAAAATTCAGAAGATGAAATCGATTATGGTCATAGTGCCCTCCGATACGATGCTAGTACAGATCACTGGAGTATGGGAAATGCTTTAGTTGCCATAACACCCAAATCAGCTGATTTAGTTATAAATGGTAAAACTTATAAAGGCACTCCAGGATTATATGAACTTTTACTACTTAAAAAACCTGAAAAGTATACCAAGAATGATCAAAAGGAGTACAGAAAGATTTTAGAAGCTACTAACGCTCTTAAACGGAACTATGATCCTCAAAACAAAATTATTGGCTCCAGATCGTATAAGTACATCAAAATTATTAGACCAATACTAGATGCACCAGTAGGATATGGTCTGTTGAAAGAAGTCAACGCTAAAACAAAGGAGTATGTGTACTGGAACACACCTCACGAACTAGTTGAGCGACTTAGATTGTTACACGCATCAAAATCGGCAGGTCATACTGGTCACAATAATGAAATAATTAGTATTGAAGAAGAGCTCAGAGAAGAAGGGATCATTGCATAATAGCATTTTGAAAGATGAGTATCGATAAGTTTGGTACACATTCATCCACAAAATATCGGCTTCATTATACATTTGATGATCAATATGATATGCAATACAAAAAACTTTGTAATGTTATAGAACCACAAGCTGATTATGATGCTGCCAATAAGCGATACGTGGATACCTGTATTAGTAATTTACACAAACAGCTGCTGAATACAATTGAGGAAAAGTGTAATGTGCAAACAACATCAACTTCAGCAACATCACCTATCTCGACAATAACAACTTCACCAGCATCAACCTCTATAACCTCGTCAATCTCACTAACTACAGTACCAGCTTTGTCATCTCCAACGTTGCAAGGTTCCAATCGTTAGTATTATTATTGATGTCAACTGTCAACTGTTTCGACTGCCGATTGCACATCAAGAGAAAAAATAATAGTTACCCAGTATTGCGCACTTTCCATATAATGTCAAAGCTTGCCGTTGTTGAAGAATTGTATAAAGCAGCCAGAAAAATTTTTCCTAGAAAACGTACCATTATTAAACACAGAGACGATCTCTGGCAAGCCGACTTTATAGAATTTGATCAATATTTTAAGGAAAATGCCAATTATAGGTATGTGTTGGTGGTGATAGATTGTTATTCAAAATATCTATGGACACGTCCTTTAAAATCAAAAAATGCAATTGATGTTTGCCGGGCAATGACATCCATTTTTAACGAAGGTCGTGTGCCTGATAATTTACAAACCGATAATGGTAAAGAATTTTACAACAGTAGATATGAAAAATTAATGAAGATGCATAACATTAATCATTACTCTACATTCAGTACAAAAAAAGCTGCCATAGTTATACGAGTAATTAGAACGTTAAAGAATGAATTATTCAAACAATTTAGCCTTAAACGTAAATGTAAATGGTTGGATGCTTTGCCTAATATTACTCAACAGTATAATAAAAAAAACATTCGAAAATTAAAATGAAGCCTAAAGATGTCACCGAATTCACATATTTACCACAGTTTAATGCCTTGAAAGTAATGGAGGTGATAAAATTTAAAGTTGGCGACCATGTTCGAATTTCGAAATATAAGTCTGATTTTCCTAAAGGTTACATGCCAAATTATTCCACAGAAATCTTTAAAATTGTTAAAATAGTAGTTGGCAATCCTGCTACCTATCTACTTGAAGATTCTAAAGGTGAACCGATTTTGGGACAGTTTTATGCAGAAGAACTGCAGAAAATCTCACATCCTGATGTTTTTCTTGTTGAAAAAGTGTTACGCCAAAAAGGAGATCGTCTATTTGTAAAATGGTTGGGGTTTGATAATTCTCACAATTCATGGATAAAAAAATCCAATTTGTAATGGCGGGGGAAGTAGGGGTTTCACAATAAATATAATGAACATTTTTCTCACGTGATTTCAGTATCGCAAAAGGTCTTTGCAATCATGGTTGAAGAAAGTAGTGTTGAAAGTGATTATTATGATTTTGATGTATCATCATCATCCGAAGATGTTGATTATGATGCTGCAATCAATCAATATCTAGATAAAGTTGAACATGCTAGCAAAAGTGAACATTATTTACTGCTACAAACCACATTTCCACTCTCATACTATAACATCAAAGTAGGTCTATCTCCAGCTCGACAGTTTACACCTACAATTGATTTAAATCGACATAGCTACTTAAATGATGATGGTAACAATAAAATTAGTTTAAGCGATGTTGAGTGGAATCACCTTATGGAACTGCTTAATAACAAAGTTAACTTCTTTACTATGCAACAACCATTGGATGGCAATGGTAATGACGATGATTCAATCATTGACGCGTGCAAGTTACAACAAGTCGTATACAATGATGAAAAGTTTTAAAACTTACTAAACATGATGTTGAATATATGCTTTGTGAAAATGATGTAGTTCAGATTTTGGAAGCAAATCAATGTATAGTGGATGATCAAGTAAACCTCTTAAAAGAAATGAACTTTTATGCATACTATAGAAATGTTTTAGATTTAGTGAAAATTATTCTAATAATGATGAATATTGCATGTTTCAGACTTTGGAGACTTTTAATAATTTATGCAGTTTATGCAGTTTGTGTATTGGTCTAAAGCAATGCATCTTTTACTATTATGATAGAATTTTATGCGATTTGAATGATTTAAAATAGTGTATTCAGTTCAATAATATACAAATTGAGAAAACATTTTTATTTCTATTATTACATATACAACAACCGCAATCCATTATACAACATTTAAACTTGTGTAATATAATCAATATGAGTATAATATTCTGACTCATCGATTACTTGAAATAAAGGCATTCTTTCACATCTGCAACACCAATAACTCATGTTCCATATAAGATCTGGTACTATACAAGCATCTTCAAATACCATAAATTTTGTATTTTAATTACACCCTTAACACCTCTCATACATTCCTTGCAACATGAATAACTCTCAGTAGAAGCTGTGATAGTACTTAATTTTTCCCAAGAATGTACAACTACACGATTGTATCGCTCTGCAAATTGAGGCATGCGATTTGTTGGAATATACATTAAACACATGTATTGCTCTTCAGACAAAGGTTTTGTAAAATTCCACTTATGAAGTATGTCCTCTTCACCTGTTGTTAAAACAGTAGCCAAAAAATGATCCCATCCAATTTCCTCAAATATGTATAGGTATTCTGCCAGAAAATTGGAATACATTATTGGATTGATGTGTTCTTTTATATACATTATATTGATTCTAGTTGGATCGTTGTGGCAGTTGACCAACTTACTTCGACGCATGTTTGTCAAAATCATTTTGTAGTAGCACAGACTTAAGAAATTTGAGGTTAACTTCATAAATATCTGCACTATTAAACATTCCAATAACGGTTCTTTTTATGTCTTTGTATACTGTTTTTGGAAGCATTGATTTTAACATACCAATATGACTCTGGTTGGTTAACCCAATTTGATTCAGTATTGTTTTTATGCTAATTCTCAATAAACTAGGCACTTCAATTTCTTTTTGATTTTCTACTAATTGTTCAACATCCATACTGTTAACTATAATGGGAAGCGGTTATCTGTAAAACAAATAAAATATTTAGTAAGTTTTTCTTAATTATTGCTTGTTTTAAACTTCTAAAAATATATTTATTCCATCATCGCGATACTATAATGTCCCCACGGTAATGTATCATATGAATGTGGTATTAGACTACGTTTATCATCATATGGACTTAATGCAATTTTTTCCTGAATTATTGTAAATACATCATGAGCGTAGGAACGGAACGTGGCTTGCTTAAGTTTCTTTTCTGTAAAATCTTTTAAACATGAAACATAGTCTTCAAAAGTTATTTCATTTTTACTACATTATATTTGATACCTTTGGATTTTTTATAACACCATGATTACGTGTTTTATTTTCCTTCTCATTTGGATTGCATTCCAACTTGTAACTATACATTTTCGATCGTAACCCAGCAAAATGTGTTATTATTACACCGTTTGTTTCATCCTTCATGAGCCCCAAAGCTTTGTTGTTAACCCGAGGTATTCCATAGCGATTATTTACATAATACCCAGAAGTGTCAAACTTTGAGAGATTTGACTTAATAAGTTCGTTATATACATCGTCACAAGTTAACTCATAAATAAACGAATCGGTATCGCTATACATGAGCTTGCAATTTTCCACCTTCATGATTGGAAGCATAAAATTGTAGTGAAAATTGTACATACAAATTTTAGAAATATCTAATATGGACATACTAACATATAATGGTTTATTAAAGATTAATTCGGTTTTGTTTAGCTCAATAGCCATTAACTCATCATCGAAAATTGTGTAACTATGAAACATGGGGCTTGCCATCCAATTTTTCGCTCCATAACGGCCCTCCCAACGTTTAACTAGCTTTACAACACGGTGCTTTCGAATATTTTCCATTGTTTTTCCAAATACCGCATTGTTCATTAATTTGAATAAATTTTTCTCGAACTCATTCTTTGCAAGTTTCCGAAGTTCAGTATTCAAATCAATATAGGGTTTTAACCAACAACTTTGTTTAAATTTTAAAACTCGATGGATTTTTGTCAATTTAAGTCCGTTTAACAACGCCTGTTTAAGATTCCTGTAATGTAAAATGTACTTAGTTTTATTGGATAAGGTGGTCATTAATTTAGGCAATTTTGATCCTGGAGGGATCTGATGTTCTGCACAAAACGGCATATCGCGGTGTAAATCATGTAAATATTCAGGATACTCCAAATCAACCTCCAAAATATATCCATCTGGAGCATCATCTGGAATTGAAATAATATCGAGATGAATGTCAACCCATTCAAAGTCTCCGTATGGTAATGCTTGCGACATTGCCCACCCGTAAAGATTGTTAGCATCCAAATATAGAAGATATTAGAATTGTTTAGATGCATCATAATTATGCATATATCTATTGTTAGCTTCGGAATATCGGTTGCTCACCTGACTAATACCACCTCTAATAGCGTTTTCAATAAACATAATTTTATCAATGTCCATAAGCAACTCTAACTTATATTTTGTATGCTTAAGCATGCAATCCCAAGCATACCCTGGTAAGGTGAAGTACCAAGCAGGATCGAGCCCATATGTGGCAAACGACTTTTCGCGAAATTGTTCAAAAACACACGTTTACAACATTATATCGGTTTTCATATAAAGTAAGGCATACTCCGAAATGTTTTTTATTTAAAATGCATTCCAAACTTTTAGAGCATGGTTATACATATCCTCAGTGACATGTTCACCAGTCAACATGCTATAGAAGTTTTCAATTTTTGGAAGTTCAAATTCATTCAGTTTAGTCATTGAATCAATGTACTCGTATGGAAATACACCTTTTCTTGTTAATAAGTTCAATTTATTTGAACAGACATTTGAAAATTCTTTCGATAAATATTTGAAATCTGAAGGTTGCAATGTGGCCACTAAACTGTCTAAAGATGAATTTAAAAATCTCAAAGAATCAATGAAACGAAACTTTATCTTAGCATCACCATCATCATCAGCATCTAGATCGTTCAGAGTAAATGAAATGTATTTCTCTTTGTTTAATGGCAATAAACTAATATTACCCTTTTTTGATAATTCTCGTATCATGAAATGGGAATCGTATCCACTCATATTATGAAACACAACCGGTACAACAAAACTATTTCTAAAGTTGAGGTTACAATGTTGGTTTGTAAAACCTCTGAAGTTGCCAGTAAAGTGGCAGTGGTCTCTAACGATGATAGCGTTTTCAGAAAATGCATTTTCACATATAGAGCAATGTGTTGCAATAATGTTATTATGAGGTTCAATCATTGGTTCAATATGTTTGAATTTACTTCGAACAAATTTTGCAACTTCCACCATTTCGTTTGCAAACCAATCTATACAATCTTCCCCCAAATAATTTTTAAAAAATGATAACGATTCATCAAAGTCACATTTTAAATAATAACCAGCACTAAAAGCTTTATGATGTTGATACTTTAAAGTGCTTGGAATATTTTGATAACTATGATTTTAACAGGTTTTAAAATAGTCTCAAAATGGAATAAATTATAAATTCTAACATTTAATCAACATGACGATGCCTAGGATATGAAATTCTACAGATATTTATTTTTCGCAATATTTAGAGTGATCATTTAATTTATCGAAGGTGATAAAGTAATTCAGACAACGATCGCAAATATATTTTTTATGTTTATGTTTCTTTAGTTGACTGCCAATAAGCCGCGATAAACTTTTTATCCAAACATAATGGTATTTTATTTCAACATTTTCAAAATCCTCACTTGGAGTATTATAATTGTTTACGTTTGGAAAATATTGATTTTGAATTATGAGTAAATTTACATGCTTCTCAGCTTTCTGCATAGTAAGCCTTGTTGGCACCACACTATAGAACGATTTTTCTTTAGCGCAATTTAATTCTAAACTGTATACATTTATGGAAATTTTATTCATATTTTCAAATTTTGAAATATTTTAATCGACATCGGCATTTCCAATCCTTCAACATTCAAAACTAATCTGTAGTGTGGATATGAGGATGTGAGATTACTTCTTATTTTAGAGGAAATAATGCTGAAACAATTGCCCAAAAAAAGCAACACTCATCTGAATTTTTCACGTTGATGCATGCATATTTATTTGAAATTTGCTTTGGAAGCGGAATAAAAGATGAAACACGTCCATTGCCCATTTCGTATTTATTAATATTAACTTCCATCGATACAATTTTTTTCAAAGCCCAACCTGATTTTGATTCCTGAAACTCCGATAGTTTTGTTCTTAGTTTATCAACCACATCATCACGAAACCATGATGTTAAATCCGCTCCTACGTCAATCGCCACATTTTTCGTATTAAAATGTTTAAAATCCGTTACATTATTTTCATCAATATTAGATGTTTTAACAAATTCTCCGCAAAGTGTAATATTAATTTTTATTAAATTTAATTTTTTTAAACTATTTTTTATTTTAATTTTAAGCACCTTAAAGCAATCATTAAAAAATGTCATCAAATCTTTATGATGCATGTTTATTATAACGCCTGTTCTAATTCTTCTTGCAAAAGCAGAAACCAAATCAATCCATTTGACTCCCAAACGTGATGGTTGTGAAACAGATTGAATGCCGCTTCCTACATGAAAATTTTTAATTGATGATTGGATGCTTTTTAACAATCCCATATTGGTTTGAATTTGCCTTAACTGACCTAAATTTAAGTCGCCATGTCTAACCGCCTTTACAAATAACCTTAAGTATCGTTTGATATATTTTAACAAAATTTCAGCTTCTTTAATTGTATACTTTTTAAATAAAATAGTGCATGCGTTATTAACTTTAAAAACAATTTCGCTACTTAAAGTATTAATATGTTCAGTCATTATTCAAAACAAGCAATAATTATAAAAATATACCAATTATTTTTTGTTTTTCTAAATGTGTTCTATTCTGTAGGACACAAGATCATTGGGTCTTTTAATATCTATTAGTTCTAATATGGTTATTGCGTATTTTCCAGAACCCAATTCCTCAATGTTTTTTCTCCACAATTCCGTGTTGCGTTGTGGCAGAAATGAAATATTGTCCGCTAACTCAATTAGAACACAATCACCATATTTGGAATGTACTATTCTTGCTCTGTAAATTCTTTGTGGAACGTTTAGTGGCAATTCGGCTAAGCTCTTTGCCTCTTTTCTAGGGCCTACAACGGACTGTTTATTATTGTTTTGTATTACTTGATCCATCTACAAACAACAGCAATGCTGTTACAAACTTGCAAATATTATAAAGTAAAATATTCTTTTTACAAAATAAAGAAAAATGTAACTTACTTTTTATACTAACGCTGCACGAATACTGATCACTTCAAAAACGCAGGTTCAAATAATGGTGAAATTAAACGAGTTATATATATATATATATATATATATATATATATATATATATATTCATATACAATGTCTAATGCGTCATCTACATTCAATCACCAAACCGCTAAAAGTAAAAGAATTTTTATTGCCACATAAATTAAATGTATAATTACATTTAAATATTTAAATATATTCAAATTGCTAAAATGTAAGCAAGACATCCTTGATATAAGATTAAATTAATTTTTTATTTAAATCTCAAATAAATCGTGATGCAAGGTGGTATAATTTGCATACCAATAAGGAAATATACGCATACCTGTCTTGACATGTTTTTGCAAACACACACACACACCTTATGTTAATTAAATACATTATATTAAAAGTCGAATGTCGACGTGATTTACATATATTACCAGAGATTTATAATTCCAAACACGAAGATATATTCGACTGCATGCAAATTCTTAGTATTTTATCGTGACATTGAAATTGCGAGAAGTGAACGACTTTTTTTTTACAAGATTTTACCTGCAAACGTTTAAAAATTTGACCTCCATCATATAACATTTCGTATATTTTCTCAATTTTATTTTCTACTTCGTACAAAACGCAGCTTATGAGGAGAGCTAAAACACTCTTTACTACTTGCACGCGTTTGCCTAATATTAAAAAAATTCTTCACCGCGGCGTTTTAGTTTTTAGCTTAACCTACCCAGAAAAATACGAACCAACACGTGAACTCCATTTTCTACACATACAACATTTTTTTAAAATTTAATATTTAATATTTAACGTCGGGAACGCTGCTAAAAAAATTTCTTAAGAAAATATCTCCACCCCAGCGCACGCGCACCACCCCACGACAAAAATCTAACAACCCCGCCGAACGCACGCCCCAAAGACCTAACGACCCCCCGACGCAACAAATTTACACACAAAGACAATTTTGTTCTCAAAGCGGCGTATACATATCTTGCTGCACGTTTTGTTTCCCAAAGCGGCTTAGCTGTTCATATTGTTCTCGAATCGGCGTATACATATCTTGCTGTGGATCTCTGTTGCCAAAGCGGCTTAGCTTACCTACTTGCAGGTATTCATACATTTGTTATCCGCCGCTCTAATCCGCTGATAATATAAAACGTAAGGTCTTTTTGAAAAAACTTGGATTCGTATTAATAAACAAACATTTGAAAGATCAAACTGAAAATAAATTTCTTCCAAAGAAAACTCGTGAAGCTGCAAGACAATTCTTGGGCATGCCACCAGTGAAAATGCACGCTCCGAAACCTACAAAAGAGGGCGTTATAAATTCTGCAAGGACAGAAAAACCAAATATTGCCGTCAGAAATGTAATTCTTATATTTGTTTGGAACACTCTTACTTTTTTTGTAATAACTGTACGGATATAAACTGATATAGATGAAAAATATATTTTATGTTTTGAACAATGCTTTTTTAAATTTTTTAGTTGCAAGTAAGTAATGATCCTCTAATACTTCGTTTTAATCATCCTATTAAAAATACAATTAGTTCAAAGCATGATGTTCTAAAATACTTGCATGGGTCTCACAGACGCATCGCATTCTTTAATGTAAATATTAAAGGCCATTTACCGCAGGGTTAAACATGTGATAAGAAAATAAATGTTAATTATCTGTAAAAACTTAAACAAAATAACAAGACCAAGTTGTTCAAAACGATTGATGCATTTGAAGTTTAGTAAATGGTATAGTTCATATGCAACTGCTTAATTTAATATCAGCGGAGTAAACATTTTCCTGAGGATAATAGTTGTACTTTCTTTTTAATAAAGGCACCCACCGCGAACGGTCTAAGTAGCTATTTTTCTGGAATTTACAGCTCCGGTTCATTCACAGTAACGTAACCTAAACAAACTCCTCAAACGTATTTGATTTCACAAGCTATAATGCTTACACGGACCAAATGCAAAAAGCGGGTGAATTTTCTCACACTCTGAATTCAACCACAGGGTAGGTAGTTTGAGATGTTGTGGAACCTCGAACTAGATGTCCACGGAGATACTAGAAGTATTAAAAAATGTGCAGGCTGAGGGATTATGATTTTTCTTAATTTTGTTTAAAAATTAAACCACTCATAGTTGTTAAAATCGTCTTTATGTACGTTTCAATCCATGTCAAAATAATAAAAATTTTAAGTTTGACATTTATGACATAAATTGAAGCTGACTTTAATTTATTAATGTCTGATTTGAATACATTAGGCGCAAATTTTAAAGTTTAGAAGAATGAGTGCCTTCAATTTGTGTTGCGCCCTTGTCCCAAATTATAGTATACCACCCCACTTTTAATGTCTACGAAAAATTCATAAAAGAGACAATCTTTAAGACGTATCGTAAGCTTCATAGATTCACCATTCCATAATTTAGCAAAATTTTTCCTAAAAATTATAAATCCATTGGCAGGCAAAACGGACTCTTTCATAAAAAACAACCAACACTTTTTAGAAAAATTATTAAACATCAAAATTGAAAACACTGTTAGAAATACATATTCAGTGGTACTAACACTAGTAGCCACTTCTATTTGTTACAGCTCTGTAGAATCTGATTCTTCTTATTTCGCATAATATCAGAAGAAACGGTATCCTTATAGAGGCGTACGTTATCATCATTTAATTAGCCTTGGATTTATCATAATAAAACATTTAATCGTAACAATCTCTCTAAATTTCCCCCAAGAACAAGTCGTCTTACATATGAGCTATTAGTGTTGCCTAATCAGTAGGCGGTCTACATCCACCTTCAAGAATTACTAAACTAACATAGCGCATGCGTGGAGTATCACGAGGTGGCGTTTAAAGTAGATGATCTGTTCCTGACGTGGAGGATATCAAAAGGCGGGCTCAGCCATCTTGCACGATGACAGCGTTCGAAGAACAGTGAGATGAAGATGCTGGCGCTTTTAAACACCACCTGGTCCCTCAGAGTTGCGATTGAGGTAAAGAGAAAGTTCGTAGTCGTTTTGGAAGGGGGCCCGAGATGTATTTTCCTCGGGTAAAATTGTATGTAGCGACAACGTGGCCGCCGACCTTTGACGTCCGTTAACGCACTTTGATGAGATTATAACTAGAAAACTCTGTCGTTATGGAATGGATTTGAAGTCGTTTGTAGAGCTTTCTTTGTTGGCAGAACAACGTGATAAGAAGATGTTGGCCATTTACTTTAGGACTCTTATTGTACGAAGTCTTTGTTAACCAGATACAACCCCAAGTTTGTGGATCAAAAACTTTTCTAGAGCAACAGTTCCATTATACATGCAAAATACAGGTACCCAAAATTCCTGCTGACGTAAAAATCAATTCCTGGTGAGTGTTTGGTAATTTTGTATTAATTACGGAAGGAGCTTTGTTTCCATGCCTTTTAAATTTTTGAAAAATGCCCTTAGAATTGTTAATGATGTTAAATTTTAAAAGGAGATCAAATTAACGATATTAGGTTTTATGAAAGGATAAATTCTGCATTTAGGTTTTAATATGAAAGATCGTAGAAGTAATAATATTCAAACAATCTTATATCAGGATTGTTTTCTTAATTAGTGTTAAAACGATAGAAGCAAAAAAAAAAGACTTGGCTCTTTCAAAAGTAATCTAAGGTTATTCTGTAAAACATGTGAAGTATGCATGTGCCAAAAACAAAAGGTTGCAAAGTTTATTTTCCATTTAAAAATGTTTATTTATAGTATGCTCGATATTTAGTAGAGTAGCTATTTGATTTCTGTGCCATGGCAAATTAAAAATTTTATTGATTTATGTTATTTAAAATTTTTTGTAATGAATACAACAAGCTAAGCTCAATTGAAACATATGTAAACCAATCTAACAGATCTGTCAATTGGGTAATATGATTTTGTTTTTAAATAATACCAAAGAGAAATATATGGATTTTTAAAAATCAATTTTACGTTTGAACGTTATATGTGTGACGATATTCAAAAAAAAGGAATTACTTTTAAATTACATCTATGGTTTAAAACTCTAAGTTTTTTTATTTTATGAATAGCTTAACTCAATGACACCACAGCTGAGGAAATAGATTTAGAATATTGAATTTAGAGGAATACTGAAGTAATATAAGGTGGTATAAAAGATGTACGTGATTTTTCCCTAATGTCCATTTCTTAGATAAGACATCTTTAATGTGGTGATTAATGACGATCGCCTTATAAGTATTGTAGTACTCCTTTATTGTAAGGCACAAATTGTGTCTTTTAATTAATACTTACTGTGTGACATTTTCTTTCAGGGTCATCGTAATCAAAGCTAAAGTAGACACGTTCAAGAGATTCCGAGATGTGTTGTTTTATATAACTTGTAAGTTTTTTTGATAACCATTATATCCTGTGAGTTTCTGCATCTTCTCATAAGATACTTTTGTTTCTTTTATTGTCCATATAGATGCGGTGGCGCTCGATTCCCCCTCCTCTTGTTCATTCCTGCTAATATTTGAGTTTACTTAGTGTAAAATAATTGCAGTGTAAATTTCGATAGCTAATTAGGAGAGAAAAAGTGGACAGTATAAATTTTAATTGATACTTAAACAAACAACAAATAATTAAATGTTCTTAATCAGTTAATCAAAGCAAAGCGTTTACTATAAAGCACTCACCTTGTTAATTATGCAGTCGTGCAGATGAAAAAACGATGAAACAAATACGACTTTTCCTTTGGCGGTTGAAGCGAAGCACATTTATAACGATAGCGGTTTAGCAAAGCGGTTCATCAAATTTGTTCTAAGCAGAACGTGTAAAAGCGATGCGGCGTGTTCAAAAGGCGAAACAATACTCTAGTATGTAGAACGTGTTAGATATTACATGTGATTTTCCAATGCTCCACCGGAGGGTACTACATTGGCCAGGAAGCGAGTTTTTTTTTTACCTGGAAAATTTTGAATTTTGCCGAATCCTTGCTGTTCTAAGCAAGGTAGGGATCTTTAACGTGCGTGACAACACTCACACACGGGACCTCCATTTTACCTCTCATCCGAACGAGGGTGTATTTTTGCGAAAAATGCTCGCCTAACATTTTTCACGCGGACCGTGTCGGGATTCGAACCCGGGACCTTGGGCGTAGTAGTCACACACATACCACTACGCCACGGAGCCGCCGAACGTGTTAGATAGCGATGCGGTGTGTTCGAACGACGAATCGATACTCTTCCAAGCTTCGTGGATTTCCCAGTCACTACTACACTGTTTGCACATGCGGAGTAGTCGTTTATCACTCACGGCACTGGTTGACGCGTGCTTAAGTAAACCAATGGAAATTTACGCTAATAAATTTAAATATACCGCGGCGAATTTAAATACTCAACAGACTCGACAGAAATAAAATTTAGCTATAAATTATTTACATATAAACGAAACATTTAGTATCCACGCCCAATCCCATAGCTCACCCTTGGGGTAATTCCCAAGCTAAGCCGCGAATATCGTGAAGTGATCACTTTAAAAGTCATCTTGCTGATGTACAACGTCAAAATTGTCACATTGACGTACCATACTCACCAAGAAATCGAGGTACACTTTAACACAATTGTAGGTTTTGATGTAGTAAATCTCTTTACAAATATCCCTGTAAGCAAAACGCTTAATACTATAAAAAGAAACTACAAAGAGATGACACACTTAAAGAAAGAACAAAACTAAGTATATCATCGATCATGGAATTACTTGATGTATGCGTCAATACCACATATTTTCAAATAAATGACCAATTCATAGAGGAATTCGAGAAATATGTAATATTCACACAAGAATTGAAACCACTAATTGGTGGAGATACGTAGACGATGTCTACGCTATTTGGCCTCATAATACAAAACTAATTAAAAACTTTGTAAATTCAATTAACGAAAGAGATCCAACTGTTAACTTCACTTATGAATTAGAGCAACATGGAAAACTTCCATTTTAGATATTCTCTTTAGCAAAAACGATACAACAATTAATACATCATTATACAGAAAACTAACACACACAAACAGATGCTTAAACTTCGATTCAAACCATCCACACTGTGTCAAACGAGGAATTATCAAAACTATGTATGATAGAGCAAAATTAATATCATTAAACGAATAAATTTTAAAGAAAGAGAAAGACAATCCAATGTACACTAATAAAAAACGAGTATCTTAAAAGAATAATGGAAAAAGAAATGAATAAAGCCTCAAAAAATAGAAAAAACAGAAACAACGATACACATCAAAAAATGCTCTCAATACCATACATAAAAGAATTCTTCGAAAAAATACAAAGAATAGGAAACAAATTCCAAATTAAAACAGTATTTAGAACCAACAATACACTAAGAACACAACTGAAAAATACAAAACCCGAAACGCAATACGAAGTTCAAAAACTGCATCTACAAAACACCGTGCGATTATAACGAATTCTACATAGGGGGAAGTTCCATACCATTTGAGGTTCGATTAAAAGAACATAAATCATATATAAATTTTGAAAAATCCATGATTTGCCAACGTGCATGGGACTCCAGTCATAAAATAAAATGGGAGGATGCAAAAATTATTGACAAAGGGAAAACAACCAAAAACGCAGAATCAAAGAAGCTGCTATTACAACTCTACTTAAAAATAACTGAGTAACTAACGGATCCGTAACTTTCAGTAAACAATGGATTCCATTACTAAAAGAAATAACAAATAAAAATCTAATGCCTCCAATATCTAGGAAGCATTGCAAGTTTTTCCTGGGTTTTCCTTGCGATATTACGTGATTTCTATTTATATATACAATAACTAATTACATAACAATAGGCATTTTAGCTCGGCAAATGTTCGGATGTTGGGGGATTTTGGTAGTCTCGCGGCTGCTTAACTCCCTTCACACACTCGAGATAAATATAAAAAAAAACGGTAGCGTATTTCGCACACATCTTTAGTAACCATCCCCTCAATCGTATAAATAGAAACATGTTAAAAATGTTTTCCAATTCTCAAGTTATTGAATTTATATAAAATTTAACTATATAAAAATTAATCAGTTGATTTCACATTAAACGTATTGGCTACCTCAAAGTCGCTCCCAGGGCGCAACACAAATTGAAGGTACTCATTCTTCTAAACTTTAAAATTTTCGCCTAATGTATTCAAATCAAACATTAATAAATCAAAGTCACTTTCAATTTATGTCATAAATGTCAAACTTAAAATTTTTATTATTTTGACATGGATTGAAACGTACATAAATACGACTTTAACAACTCTGAGTGGTTTAATTCCCAAAAAAAGATTAAGAAAAATACAAAATAAACCACAACAAATATAGGGGATTATGACACTCAACTAAAAATTCAAAGAAATCTCGGCAATCCGAAAAGGTAGATAATGAATGCGCCAGCTTCTACGAAAACCATAAGGTTCTGCGCCGTTCGCTACATTAAAGAAGAGTTTTGTAACACCTTTCACGTCCGCCGGTAGTTGTGGGTGTCATACAATTGAACCATGTTTGTGCACCGTGTGCCAAGTTAATCAACTTGTAAGGTATTTAATGCCCGGGGAAATTAATACGTATATATTTTACATTCTTTGAATTTTTGACTTCTTTTAAATAGTATGTGAATGTAGTTGCCTGATAGCATATGTTGATATTGGCCTTGTTAACCAAAAGTTTATTTCTTTTAGAAAATTATTCTGTGTTAGTTGGAATCCATCAAAGTCTCTGTTGATTGAAATTGAGTGGCCCATTTAGATACGTGCATAGAGATAACGTGTAGGCACTGATAGAGAAAGCGATGTTACAATGTACAGAAATAATTGTAGTCATTTTTGTTGAAGATGCGCTTGAGAGTATCAGGTAAAGATGTTTGATAAAACCACAGCCTGGGAGCAGCGGATAACCAATAAAGATATATAATAACGGTGCTCGCAGACAAGTGAAGAAGTCTTTGTGAGTGGTTAGAAAAGAATACAATCTTATTAATTCTAGCTAAAATCCTGTTCAACGCAAACTACTGGGATTCTTATTTGAGATAAACAATGATGATTCTTATTTGGGATGAATAAGAATGATTCTTATTTGAAGCAAGCAACGATTATTCTTGAAGTAAACAACAATTATTTTAGGTGTAGAGCAAAAATTACTTTAATTATGAAGATTTGGATTTAATGTAGTTAATTGTAGTGTTGAAAATTAGTTAAGTTTGATATGGAAAGATAAAACAAGTCTTGCGACGCTCGAGTATTTGTAAAACTATGTGGCTTATTATATTTGGAGATAGCATTTATTAGAAGTTGTATATTATTTGTTGTTGGGCTTGAATAAATAGCAGAAGATATGCCGATTCATCTTCGAAATTGTTCTGCTGGGTTTCGAAAAGGTAACTAAAATTTTGGTTGGTTATGAAGTGAATTATTAAGGTGAGCCATAAACTGCAATTTAATAAGCCCATTTTCAAAGTTTATGTTGTTAGTAATGGTGGGGAAAATTAATAGTTTTGATTATCATGAAAGAAATGTTTAATAATGGCTAATCTTGCAATTTAACCGCAAAATTACAATTTTAGCTTTGTTTCTAATAGAAATTCTTTTGTGTTTGGAGATAATGAAAAACCATAATTTATTTTGAATTGTCATAAATAAAAAACACATACGTTGTTTATTCAAAAACACTTGCATTCGAAGTAATAATTTTAATGTTACTTTTTATACCATAAATTGCTTATTATTGTTATATGACGTATTTATTTCATGGTTTGCACGTTTTAGGGAAATTGAATACATGTGAACAAATATCAGTGCTGATAGTTGCCGTTTATTTAAATCAATATGATTCTAATTTTGAAATTGTTTTAAATGAAAGTAAATTTTAAATCAACTTGATGTAATAATCAAGAAACGGACTTGATTAATTAAATAGTTAACTTGTTAATAGAAAATCTGACTTTATCTTTATAATGTTTAATTAGATTAACTTTTTTATTTATATCTGAAAAGGATATAGGAAATAATTTTGAGAAGCGCATAACGTAGTTAAAAAGGTAATAATAATAAGGTTAAAAGGCTACATGCTATGCTTTGTGTTATAGTAAGTGTATGAATAATTAACAACTTTGGTATTTTCAAAACAGTACAAATAATGTCTCTAATGATAAATTTAATTATCCGACTTTCTTTTCAGAGTCAACGCTGACATCACGTACTGGTAGACTAATTAACAAAACATTTGTAGTAAATTGTTGATAATATATGTATAGATCTTGAATTAATTTTAGAGCGTTTCTGCATCTCCACTCAGTCATATCAATTTTTATTCGTATCTAAAGATGTGGTGGCGCCCTATTTTTTCTGAAATTTTGAGTTAGCATAGTCAATCCATGTTAAAATTCATGCTCTCCTGTGAATCGACCTTGAAGTCATAGCTACCAAGATGTACTTGATTCCGTAGTCAGTCTTAGGAAATGTACCGGCAATATTGATTGTCACTCTCTCAAAGGGGTTTCCCGCGTTGTACTACCTCGCCAGAGCGAACGATTCCCAATGCGGCATCTTCCTTTCACATTTTCTTGCGGCATATACATCAAAATTTTGCTCAAACCTTCTCCAGAGTCTTCTTAACACCGAAATGTCTTCCCGAGCTCCGAATATGCAAATGTCCTAAAACTACTGACACTTGGCTTTTAGGAACCACAAACTGAAGCGTACTCATGGATCGGTCTTCATTCTCCAAGGATCGCACCAAGATTCCATTAATTACCTTCAAAGAATTTCATTGTGCTCAGAACGACTTCAGAGTGCTATTAAATGGGCTAATATCCAGGTCAGGATGAACGTTCCCCTCTGGCTTTCCAACCCAGAATGACATGCAGGTCCTTGTCAATCTGTTGTTTCATTTGCATCTGTAGAGACCGCCAATCGTCAATGATTACGATAGTCCGACCAAGTAAGTCACAGCTTACTTTCTAACCGTGAGCCATGGTTACAATCTTCTGGACAAGGCCGTCTTGAGAGCGTATCCGCAATACGATTCGTACCAGCATAATGTTCGGTGTTGAAATCGTATTCCTGTAGGTATAGCTAGCACCTTACTAAAATACAATGACGTTTTCTTGTCCTCTTGTATGTGGGATAATACACTTTCCATGGCGAGATTGATAGCGTCTGCATCCAAGATGAATTTGCCTTCCGACCGAAGATAACAAGATCAAAGCTGTTATCAATAAATGCCTCAGTTGTTGGAAAGTATTTTGACAATCGTCATCCCAAACGTAATCACACCCATCTGCAGTTAACTAGGTTAAGGGTTTGGGCGAACGAGTCTTTTATGGTAAGTGCTTAACCGCAGAAAGCTGCGTAACTGATGTTTGTCCTTTGGGCATCGAACATCCTTGTACCGCCTTAACCTTTTCCGAGTTTGCCTCAGGTATGAGTTTTGCAGTGATTCCTTTTAGCGTCAACGATAGTGACATTCTAACCTACCTTTTATAAATATCTAAATTATCTAGGTTTGTATTAACAACAGTATTTTGTCTTACCGTCTTATTTATATCTAAATTACCTATGAGAGAATTCACAACAGTATTTTGCATTTTTGCTTACAATTTAGTCAAAATCTTACATTTAGTTAAAATATGCTTATGAATATTTTTTAATGCTTATTACCGAATTCTGTGAACATACAAGATTTCATGAAATTTTTATGGATAAAAAGGCTTCTAAGCAGATAGTTTACATTTAAACAGTACTATTTTATTTGTCTTTGCAAGAAGCTTTGTATAATTGCTTATAAAAACATTACATTAAGATTATGATTTCCTGCCTAGTAATCGCTCACATTGCATAGAAATAATTGTTCATTTGTTGACTGAAATTTCAATATACAAGTCTAGTACCTTTATTGCTCTTTTGCAAGCTCCGTAGCCTTTAAAGACCAATGCCGTCTTCCAAAGACGGCTGCTCAGCAAATTTAGATGCGCAGAATGCTAGATGTGCAGATCGGAGTTGGGAGCAAGATATTTGACCATCAGGTAGTAATATCGAATATTACCGAAGAACTTATCTTAAGAATGGATTCTTTCAAGAGGTATGGATTCCATGTAGATACGAAAGATGATGTCTTTAGAGTAGGAAACGAGCAAGTGCCGTTTTCCGAAACAGACCACCTGTCTTTGCGAATTTGTTTGCAGGACGACTTTGTCCTACCTGGAAGGACAGAAAGTGTGATGACGGGGTGGTTGGATAATGTTCTCCTGAAAGGTTTTGAACCGATATTGAACCGATTATTGACGAATACCTCGGAAAAGGCGTGCTTGTGAGGAAGGCTTTGACTAAAGTGACAAAATGTGTACCTGTTAGTATCTTAAACGCCAATAACTACGATGTCGCGGTTAAAAAGAGCACACCGATTGGGTGGAGTTCTTCTGTCGTCGCGTAGTTGGGTGTGCCGGTGTTGAAACTGAACCACTCATTGAGTGTTACGCGAAGCTATTGAACTAATTGACGAAACCGTGCTAGCATCTTAAACAACAATAGCTGGCCAAACTTCAAGACCTGATGCAATAGTACTCGGACGTATTCGCAGTCGACAGCGGTTGATTCGGAAAGACCGCAGTAGTCAAGCATACAATCGACACAGGAGCTGCCCGACCTATAAGTAAGAAGCCGAAAAGGCTGCCATTGGCCAAACGCGAGGAGGCCTAGAAAATGATTGGGGATATGGAGGTACAAGGAGTGAGTTAGCACCTTGACAGCCCTTGGGCATCGCCTGTTGTGTTTGTTAAGAAGAAGGACTGGTTAACAAGATTTTGTAGACTGCAACCGATTAAACCACGCAACTAAAGAGGACAGTTACTCACTTCCAAGGATTAGCGACACTCTAGATACACTATCAGGGTCACAATGGTTCACCACAGTGGATTTGAACGACGATTTAAACAACGTCAGTATTCGTTTCCTCTGCTTCACAAAAACATTTGTATGCTGAAATTGATAAAATGATTCAATCTGGTGTTATTTCTCATGGTCATTCACTGTGGACTAGTCCTATTTTACTGTTTAAAAATAAAAACGGAGATTATCGCGTTTGTTTTGATGATCTTAAGTAAAATTCAGTCACAATCTCTGATGGCTATCCATTACCCCAAACGGATTCTATATTCAGTAGACTTCGTAATGCTATATATATATATATATATATATATATATATATATATATACATATATATATTGCTATGATATTACCTGAACAATCGAGTTTAGGATTAATGTGCCCCTACGATGAGCGTCATAAATTTGCTATGATATTCCCCTTGGTATTAGGCCCCACTATTGGACATGTCATAAATCTTGCTGTGATTTTTGTCCCCACTGATTCCTTTATAAGTTTAAGCCTCAGTATTATGAAGAGTTAGATTAGGATTTTTACCCCGACTAGTTAACTGAATGGATCAAATAAGGCAATTCTATAATACACAATATAAAAATTGATAATATTTACAACACTCAAAAATTTCCTTTTTGTACAGAATATTTACATATACCAGATTTATGTTTTTTTGAAAGCCAGCAAAAATATCTTTTGCTTATTCAGGGACCTCCGAACGTTTCAAGATGCCTATTCCATTTTCATAAATCTTCAAGTGACCCTTTTTGATGACCCTTTACAAAGACACAATGTGACAAATATTAAATCAAAACAGTTTTCAATAATAAACTGTATTAATATTGCTAACCTGGAATGGGTTATGTAGTTCCATCCTATTTTATGATCTGCATCCCCTTTCTATGTTCGGTTTGCTTATTGATATGCCTGTCCCATATAAGAATCGCCTCCCACAAATCGATTCCAATTAAAATAGTACCAAATCGGAATATGTCCAAATTAGAATACTTTCATTTTTTAAAATTATCTCCAAAATTAGAGTGTGTTCAAAGTTAAAAGTCCCAAATTAAAGTCGTCTCAAATATCCCAAATTACATGTCGGAATTAAAAACCATGTCGGAATTAAAATCCAAATTAAATGTCCAAATTAAATGTCGGTATTAAAATCCAAATTAAATATCCAAATTAAATGTCGGTATTAAAAGCCCTGTTTTATTAATATTAGAAATGAATTTAATTAAGTCGTTTTACTTACGTCTATTTATAGCTCGGCTTATTTTCGTTGCACGTACTCTCGCACTCTTAATTCTGATTAATTTTGGTTTATACTTCACTGGTTAGGTAAGCTTTTAATACCTTTGAACATAGTCGTTGCTCAGTTTCAATATAGACTAACCTGTCGCTTCGTCACTATCGTATATATAAGCAGCACCTCCAATTGATTTCATTGGCTTGTTTACGTTCTAGGGCGATGCTTCTACCTTATCTTGCATACCTAGGAATATTCACCAATTATTTAGTATAAATCTTGCAATGCATGCCTTGACTGTCACGTACTCATCCCACATATCGTGGCATTATTCGAGAATTTCCAACTTTTGACTTTTATTAACTCACGTATTCAAATATTTGTTAAATTTTATCGTCTAAATTGAATCGCCTGCTGCTTGTTTATTTCTACAGAATATTGGTTTTCTGAACAAATGTTTTCTTCCTGTCACGTAACGATTTTCTAATAATGAATTATTTAGAGATGATATTTTCGACGCAATTGTTAAATATTTGTAATGCCAATTTATCTATGCTTCCCAGTGATTTAATTTTGATGCAATTTGTTGCATTTTAATCTTAACTTTACTTGTAAACTACACTTAGACATCTTCATATTTTCATGCATTTAATCCCGTGTATTTTATATACAGTGTCCTCTCAATTAACAATATGTAGAGTGACCGTTTTACTCTTATAATTTCTGGAATTATGTGCTTTTCTTACCGTGGAAGTTGTTTATATTTATTCTACAACCCCTATGACTTAACCTACCCCTAAACTACCCTATTATCATAGCAATATATATATATATAATGCTGTGATAAGGGGTTGTTTAGGTGTATTGAGTAGCAAGGGTCGATGTAACACTTCAAATTTGTGGTGTATTTCTGAACATTTCAAGTTGCAATAATTCAGGTATGCGTCGATGATAATAATTCAAATTTGGATCGATATGACACTTCAAATTTGGGTCGATATAACATTTCAAATTTGTGGTACATTTTGGAATATTTCAACTTTGTGATGTATTTCTGAATAATTCAAGTTGCGTCGATAATAATAATATTTCAAGTATGTGTCGACAAGAATAATTCAAATCTGGGTCAATAGAATATTTCAAATCAGCGTCGACTATTATATTTTGGTACAATTCTGGTACAATTTTGAGTTGCGAGATTCAAGGCATATGAAATAAAGAAGCACGAAGTAATTTATGAAAAACGAGGGGTATCTGTACCCAAATACTGGTTTAACCAAGCTGAGCAGTAATAGACGAATGAGGAAAACAAAGGGGTGTTGATCCACAACACGAACAACATATTGCAGGTAGATCTATTTTATTTTAAGATATTTTTCTATTTAAATTTCAATACTGAATTTATTCAATTTATATAAAACTTGTAATGAAGTCAGCAACAAACGTTGCATACGTTAAATTTACGTAATATATTATAGAGAGGTCTAGAACGTTCCAGGTTTCTTTGGTAAAAAGTAGTTTTTGGTGACTTTAGGTTGAATTCGAAGTATATAAATTTTGGGGTAAATGATACATATGATATTGATTGATTGAAGGGTGTATTTAAATGTTTTTCAAAAATTGTAAATAATATTTTTTTTCATTATATGAAACTAATCGACTTCTTTTTATCAATTCAAACAAATATGTAATCATAAAGGGGTGAAGAAGAGAAAGATTAATCATCGTATCGTTGTGCACTCTGTGTAGATTAAAAAGGGCTAGCTGTGGCATAATAATAAAATTAGTAAGATTAAATTTGATTTGAGAACACAGAGAGGTGGCGTCATAACACCGAGTACAGCGTTATCATATAAATTTTCCATTACACTTTATCTCTTTGCATTCTGCATTTATCTTCAACCCCAACTTATCTATAATATTCATCCCAAATATAATATCTATCTTTAGTCCAGGCACAACCATAAAATCATTTTCCCATTTCACATATCCCATTTCACATCTCAGAATTACCATTTCATTTATTATACAAAATCTCTTATTATTCGTAGGTTCCCTCGTTACCGATACAGCAGGCTGCTGCTTTTGTACTTCACCAACAGCGAGGTCGCAAATTTTGTTGTGTCGGCGGATCATCTTGTTTTTAGTATGTATGTACTGTCCTAGGATGTGTCCCAGTGTCTCCAACTGGGAACCACACCCGCGATAGTTGATGTCCGCCTGGGTGACTGCCCTATTCATGGCGACCCTATCTGTGCATGAATTAGTTTTCATCTTTAGCGCCGTCATTTGTCTGGCTTCAGGAGCGTTGGATTTTTATCGTCAATAAGCGCCGCGACCGACTTGCTCTGAGAACTATGCAGCGGACATCCTTTTCAGTCGTGTTTTTAAACTCGTGCCCGCTCTAGGGTCTTCATTACTGGATCGTCGCTTTGTAGGAACTTTAGTCCTGCCTTTAAAGTGTTGCAGACGGCGATCGTCCCCCCCCCATCATTCTTGCCGCAGTATAGTAATCCATTTGAAGTTGACTGTGGCAAGTAATAAATTTAACGCAGAACTACCCGTAGCTCCTGGTCTAATGATCTTATATAAGTGAGTGGCGAAACTGCAACCACCCACTGATACACGTAGTAGGGGATTAGGTGCGGGAGATCAACTCTACCTTTTGGTGGGGCTTGAGTGCTAGCCGTTTTACACGACTCAGCACATCAGCAAGGTTAGCCCTGACGCTTTCGATGCTAACACCGGCCCAAGAAAATATTTTAACACCAAGGTAGGTCATGTATTATCCCGGGCCCGTGAACGGGATCAAATCTTCATTCTCCAACTTCAAGCCGGGGTCAGTCAGGTACCAGGCGTCTTACATCGGGATCAGACGGAAACAAGCGCTCTTTTGCGCCGAAATTGTCATACCTAGGCCCCTTTGGTATTTCTCAGTCTGACTGATCTGACTTTGTGCCTGAGGTACTGTGCCTGCGACAAGTATTACATCGTTAGCAAAGGCCAGGCAAGCAACGTGTGTGTCCCCACTTATGGGGTAACCTGGTTGCTTCTCCAGGTTATGCAGCATAGGCTCCATTACTGCATTAAAAAGGAACGGTGAAAGGGGATCCCTTGCTTGACCCCCCCTGGAGTACGAGATCAACCTTCTGATCCCGATTTTTTTTCAGTGTGCACATCGTTATATCCGTCTTCCACCATGCGTATACCTGCTGTGTAGGACGCTTCGCCTGCAATGCAGTCCCAATTGCCGGCTGGGCAACCGTATCGAATGCGTTACTAATATCGATCTGCCTTGCAACCAGGCCAGTGTCGGTTTGCTTCGAGTGCTGCAGCAACTCATTTAAGATGCGCACATTATTGAATCATCCCGACCCTGAAACGAAGCCTTTTTGTCGGGACGTGAAATAGACATGCTGCCTGAGCTTGGAATCTATTTTACACCAATATAAACGACTCAGGATGGAGCTAGTGGCAAGGGGTTGATATTTCTTGGCCCTCCTATCGTCCTTACCCTCCTTGAGAATTAGCAGTGTCCTGTTTATCCTTCAAGATGTCGGTCGTCTTCCTGCCAACATGAAGAAGTTGAACAGGAGTTGGAGGACTTCTTGCCAGCCGGCGCTTCTGACGTGTTTCACCAAAACACCATCAGGACCAGCGGCTGTGGACTGTTTAGTGCGGGATAATCGTCTCTTCCACGCTTGTAATGGGAGTAAGACCTCAGCGATTACCTTTGGTCCTACTCCCTCGCCCGTCTCGGATATCTGTACTTTCGGCTTGTACCCCCATAATGTATTGTACAGATTCCGTATTTAGTCAAGGTTCAAATTGTCTGAGTCGCAGCCCAGCTCAAGTTAGTCGACATTATCCCTAAGCATTTTGACCACTGGACATGGATTTTTCTTGAAGAGGTCCTGGGTCCGAGCGTATAGATACTGCCGGCACGTATCTCGCTTGGTCCTTCCTCGACAATGGCGAACTTTTCTCGGCTCTTCCCCGGTTTCCAGGAGGGCAGTGGCTTGCGCGTACAAGTAATCAACGAGGTCTTGGGGGATTTCGATGTCGCGTGGTAGATCGTGTAGGCTTAGAAGCGCCTCCTCGAGAATATTTAAAGCTGACGGCATCCTTTCGGGCAAGGCTTTCTTGGGCCAATTGCGTTGGGCGAGAGCCGTCTCCACAACGCCCGATCTCCAGAGGTCAGCTTCCTCTGAGGACGTTAAGGAATGAGTTTGTTCCCCCACTGGGACCTCTTCTCCAGTGGTGTCAAAACCGGCGGATTCTCGGGACGGGGGGGGGGGCGAACTCCCCGGCCCACTCCGTTTCCTGGTACGGAGCCAAACTTGTATAGTCAGTTTCGGCTGCGTTAGTTCTGGTTCAAGTGTTCCGTGAGCTAGGCGGTGCGCTGCCAGCCGTATCTCACGCATTCTTTTATACACGTCTCTCCTCGTTTACCTTTTATCTACTTAGCTGCTTTGCTTGGCATAAACTCTGCCATCTTCTTAGCGAGGAACCTTTCGCTTGCATGAGTTATCTCCATCTTCAGCATGAGTTCGACCTCCTCATCGCTGAAGATGGTAAGCTCCGCCGTGTTCGGGTTTTTCCCCTATGGCGGCTCTCGCCACATTCCTTTATGCCGGTTGAGCTGTCCTCATATGGATGCTCACTCCGGTTTTGTTCTTGTACCTCTTCCCGCAGAGGCTACATGTATCCTCTGGGTCCTCTTTGGGAAGAGGTTGCACGCCGTCTTTACATTTTGGCATGTGGCACCTTATGCCGTGGAGGTTCGCTTTTATGGCCATGTTTGAGGTGCTCTATTTTGTCTTCTACACTCTATGCTCTAATGTTCTTACCTGCCGAAAGACAAAGTCGGCAGAATCGGACTACAAATGGTAGCGTTACCTCATATGGTGCCAGTTCATCATCCGTGCTCAATATCCGTGTTCTCGCCTGGTCGCCACGTGTGCCCCTTCTATAACGACGAGGAGTGGGCACGTGTCTCTCGAAGTCCGAGGCATCATCACTCTTACTGCCTAGTGCACATACGCCAACCTGGTGGTTGGCCGGCGCTTGGAGGGTGGGTCACCCCCAAGAGATAGGGATTGACTCAATATCAGAAATCGCATCCATCAACTTTGTACCTTTACATCATTGTTTCGTCAGGTTTGGATAAAGAGATGCCATAAATATGCGGCAATTTACTATTACAAACTACTGTTAGCTGCGGAACCGATATTTACAAGCAAGTTAAGGCTGACTGGAACGTCCAATTAAGTTGAATGTTTCCTTTAATGTCGATTTGGTCTCTTCGGGCATTCAGTAGATACCTTTTATCACAGTAAACCAAATATTAAAGAAATGTATTGCAGCATCAATCTGCATTGTAATCTTAATGATAGCGTTCAGATAATGTAAAAACGTTTGTACTTTAGTTGGTGTTCCTGAACCATTGACGCCACTATTGCTTCTGAAAGAGAAATAATTAGTCAAGGAAAATTACTTTTAAAGTATTTACAACAAATTCTGTTGCCAAGTATCTTCTTGACTATAACTGATTGGACACAAATCCCAAGAAAAATAGTATATTTTGTAATGTAATGGTTTTGTGACTTATTACATTGGTGATAATGTATACAGTAATTAGAAAAACAGATTAAATATTGCATCCACATTTGCTAAAAGACTCATGATCTCAGTAAGCTTATACTAATTTATACAAGACTCTAGATGCATGAAAGATAAATTTATAATAAGTTGATTTGGTTTGATTCTATTTTTTTGTCGGACTCCAACTTTTTAATAATACGCTGTGAAATAATGTACAGCACACTCGAAATGATCGTTGTTATTCCAAAGATTCGGTACATAATAGAAGGACCAACATGTCCAATTAGCATTCCTCCAACAAAAGATCCCAGTGAACATCCTGTCTGGAAACCTGCACTAACCATTCCCTAGAATCTACATGAATTAGTTGCCAACTAAACTTTTACAAACCTGCGTTGTAGTCTCGACACCCCGTGGAGCTATTATACTTGCGTAGGAAGCCATAGCCGCAAAGCCTATACTTGCAGTTGCTCCATTAAGAGTTGCTGTTAAAAGGTTCCACCAAGGATCTGCCATTAAGGAATAAATAATAAATCGCACTCCAGTTAGAAATAAAGCAATAGTCATAGAATTTTCATAACCCACTTTCTTAAAAATCCAACCTGAAAGAAAGTAAAAAGGTACTTCGCCAATAAAACTTTCAATAGTCATCGAAAGTCCTTCAATTGTTTTGATGTTGCTCATAGTGTCGCATCCTTGTGAAACTGCTAGATCTTCAAGTAGCCAAAGAGGAAGCCCCAGCTTATTATATTACATGCACCATAGAAAGCACACCATAACATAAAGATAATAATACGTGGATTAAGAAGATGTTGTTTCACATCTTTTGCAAAGTTTGCTTTATGCGGTTGTTGAATGTACTGGAATTAAAAATCCTTGTTAAGTTATATTACTTACGCAACCTTTTATGGTAGGTGGTTTGATAGAAATATATAAATTTATTTAAAATCGATTTATCCTTTCAACAGTAAAATTAATTGTTATCTAAAGCATGTTCTATTATATGTAACATTGTTTAAAACGTCGATATAATTTTTACGAGTTTATATGCACCATAGGGTTTCCTGTGGATGCATGAAACAGATTATCCTGAAGTTCTCTTACAGGTTCTTTCCGTATTAATCTTTATACTGTAACATTTTTATTTTCAATAATAATTATTTGCATAGAATTACAAGAATAATGCGCTAAGCGTGCATCGTTCCTTAGTGATCTACTTGTGTTAATATATCTGTGTCGCATAAAGCTATTTCCAAGGACATCTCTATTTGATTGTTTCGTGTTCCCCCGTCTGACGGCGCGACCACTCCGCTCTGGTTTCGACAAGGCAGTCGGCCGCCTGTAACAGCTGTGTTAAGATGTATTTTCGGCTGGAGGCTGGCAACTTTCGCATCAACTATTAATCGTTGGGATATCTTCTAATAACGGTTGGTAAAGTATATATTATACGAATTAATGTAATTTAAGGTAATTTATTTAGCGCGACTATGAAGAATGCGACAATGTAGAATGCAAGATCGTAGAATGAAACGTTCAGAATTCGTCAACTAAAATCCAAGAAAAAGTTATGAATTACCATTATGTAGGAACAGTCGATTTGAAAAATGCCTAATAAGAAATTTGTTTGATAAGAAATTATGGATGTTAATTTGGATGCAGTCGTATCAAACTGGAATCGCTGTTAACCTTGTTTGAACAACGGAAATCCCGTCATAATTCATCGTGAAACTACAAAAGCAGTTTTGGTTCGTTATTAGCTGTAAGATATTTCTTGCATGTGTTTTAAAGGTTAGAACACGTAAACTGTGTAAATTTCAATTAATTGTTGAGCTGGTATAAGCCGTAAAACGAAATTTTGTCGTATTAGCTTTCTATAATAACATGCTTTGTTCCATATGAACCTTCGATAAGTTCTACGTATGTTTTCGACGTCATATTTTTCTGTTTTGCACAGTTGACAGATGTTTTCTAGAAAAGCAGATGCTTTGTGCAGCTGTATTGCAATTTAAACAAACATGCATATTTTTGTGATCAGCTTTTATCTATAAATAGATTATTAAACGTAAATATGAAAGTTTAAATTCTCATTATGTTAGGTTCTAGTAATTTGTTATCTACCTGAAAAGATCTGCCCAGGTTAAAACTTAATTCACTGTGTTATGCTTACAAATCATTATCACATTAATTTGTATAACAAGTTCATGTTTAAAGTACAGTTGGTTGATTAATGAAAGAAAAAAGGAAAGTTAAAATTTTAACTTTGATGTAGTTGATTATGACATTTTTTTGTTACAAGTTCCGATATTTTAAAAGAGTTTTTTTTAGTAAACAATTAGTTCAAAATTTAAGACTTTTATTTTGGTCAAATGCGATCAAATCTAATTACATAAAGATAGAATTTTTCTGAGTAATAATTTGATGCCAATATTATATTGGAAATACTTTTTTTATTATTTCTTTATATTTTTTTATAGGACACAAATGGTGTTCTACTTTTTTATTTATTTAACCTTTGCAATTTCTTACAGGAGCTGCGTCTTATCTTAATAAGACAGGTTTTTGTTAACGAAGACGATCATTTTATCTTTGGGTTTCCACGTCCGCCCTTAGAACTGCGCTTTGCAATTATCGTAATTATCTCAGGACATGGTGGCGCCTATTTGATTTAGCTTAACTTTGGTTTGCAAACAGAATTCGACTACCCCCCCACTTCTTATTGCTCTACCCAGGAATAGACCCCTAGCTATGTCGGAAGACTTTTGTCCTCTAGCGCCTTAAAGTAGAAAAAAAGACGTTTCAGTCTTTTGTAAAACAGAAGTCGTTTCAGTGGCACCCATACAACGTAAGGCCTAGCAAAAATAGTTACAATACGTCAGGCGTGTTTTATGCAAAAGGCTATAATGCATGTACTTCAACAGTTACTTGAAACATGTTGTTCTTGCATACCTGGCTAAGACCTCTTCCTACACCATTCTCGATAAAGAAAGGCTATTGAATAAAGTTCAGTAGCGAAAAATGCATTCTTCAAGGTCTAATATTAAGTCTCTATTCAGGTAATATGTAGGGTGTCCCGGATAAACGTGCTTGGCACGAGAAAATTGGAACTATACGACATATAACGTTGGTTAACCCAATTAACGCCCAGTGATACCGTTTGGTATCAACAAATCATCTGCTAGTATTGTGGATGCCATTTTTGTGAAAGTGGTAGGGGTGGATTTTCAACTGGTGTTAACGATTTAGGGTGAACTACAGTGTCACTAGAAGTATTGCAGTAGTAGGTCATTTGCTTGTAACGTGTGCAAATGCATGTTCAATCTTGTCGAACTTTAGGTACTCGGAAATCATGAATATTTGTTTTGAGTAAGTAAATTTTTGGAAATACACCAAATTATTTTTTAATTGTATGTATTTATTTATTGTATTAGAATACTGTTTGGAAATCTAAAATTTGGATGTAGGATATGAAGTTAAAAAGGGATAAAGAAATTTTGTTGTACAATAAGGTTAATATTAGGTTGCTCTGAAACTGTTGCTTGCAAATTGTTTGTTGAATTTGAGATGTTGTAAGTTGCATGTTACCCTAAAGGCCGAATGTTAGTAAAAGATGTTTATATTTTTGGTGATGAACTTTTAATAAGTTTTGTATATAATTAGTTGAAAATTTCTTTTGGATTTATGTATGTATGGTCATATTAATCTATGGTGAGTTAGGTATGAAATAATTCACTTAATTCATTTAGCTTATTTAACGCATTGTATATAGAGTTTATATTAGTCCGAAACATAGCTTCTCAAAAATTTCGGTGCAGAACAATTGTTTCTAGAAGGTAATTTTTTAGTCAAGAAGACAACCGAAATTGATGGTAGTTCTTGAGATTGTATTGGAAGTCAAATAATTTGAGTCCAAGTTAGATATTGGTAAGAAACCAATATTGTTAGTAACTAAAATAGTTATGTTTGTTATTATTATGAATATTGTGTGAGTTAGCAATGTTCTATTTTGTTATGAATATTGCATTAGTTAGTAATTTCTATTTTGTTCATTCATGCGTGAGTGAAATTTTTTTGAAGAGTAAGACGTGGTAACGTTTTGCTTGTCTCTTCATAGGTAGAGATATTTCTACATTTTTGTTAGCATATACTGCGGTAGAATGTTAAACATTCATTATTTTGAAATATGTTCGTTATTTTGAAAATATGTTCGTTGTGGATCCCGATAATATTAGGAATCCTTTCCTTTTGTAAGTATGTAAATTATGGTTAGTAGAGTAAGAGTATGTTTGTCATGATAGTTAAATCTTTGTTAATGAATTATAATACGGCAGTATTTTATGTTTAGTTTCTTAAATTCTCTGTGTAAGGTGAGTGATAAATAACCCCGAATATGTATTAGCTGATATTGTAATATTACCGATTATGACTTCCCGAAATTGTCCCCTTTTGGCGTGTAGTACGCGTAGTTACTGGTCACTCATTAACATACATGCAGTATCTTTCTTGATTCAGAGAGTTATTTTTTGTTTTGGTATGTAGAAATTAATAGTAAATTGTAAATACTAATAATAAAAATGATAAATAAAAAAAAAATTCTTTGCACTTATTCTGAAATATTTCCTCGAATTTTTTCTCTTAGTAAGAGGCTGTGTAACGATTTTATTTTCTGTCATTATATCTACAGATATTTAACCTATTTAATTATTAATAACCAACTTAATGCATAATGATGCTACACAATCTAAGAAATACATATTACATATTGTCAAAAACAATATTAGCTTTCAATTCGAAAGTGTAAAATTTTAAATTATGCGGTGACAAAAGATACTTTTTGTTAGTGTCATTCTTAGAGCTCCCTCTGTTAGATGATTGTAGTATTAAGCTTGTTGTCAGGCGGTAACCCGCGTGATATTATCACTTCCAACTCAGCTGTCGTCAGAAGAGGTCAATAGTTCCTTGAACGCAAGGACGATGACGTTTATTCAGTCCACGTGTTGGAAGCACACGAAAATTAAATTGTTCTCTTGATATGATATCGTCTCGGCGACGCGCACTTTTGTTGCCCACACTTGCTGGAGATAGCTCGCAGATGACAAGACGTTATTTTGTTTGAAGGGCCTTTGGTTAACAGTAAGTAGTACTGAATAGATAATCTTACTAAATAAATATTTTTTAGTGCAACTTTTAGTTAGCTTGAAATTTTAGTTAACATGAAATTTTAGTTAACATATAACGTAGGAAAATTTAGAAATGAAATTTATCAGTATTTAGTGGTTTAACCTTTGTACGAATGTTGATTTGGCGTGCATCAATTATTTAATATGGACGCTGTGATGCTGTTTGGAATTTCAGTATGCAGCTAATTTGGTTGTAACAAATTGGAGATTTCCTGTATTTAAGTGTTGAAGCAGGAGAATTATAAATCATCAATTATAATTCCGGTATGGTCCATATGCCTAGCAGGTATTTTTCCATCGGATGAACATCTGGTATGTAAATTACTTTCATATATGTCAGCTGTAGCATGGATATAGCAGACAAATAATTTTTTTGTTTGATCACGTGATCTGAACTTCAAGTTCGTTAGGTGAATGACAGACTATTTATTTTTCAAATTAAGCAACAGAAACCTGTAAATTTTCACTTTAAATCTTTTTATTAAATTAAGCAACAGGAACCTGTAAATTTTCACTTTAAATCTTTTTATTAATACATTTAATATACGGAAGATGTCATTATGAGATAAAAAAAGTTAAACTCTATATTTTATGAAAATTGATTTAATTATTTGAAACATGATTTACTCAAATCTTAGAAATTAAATTTTTACATTTCATATTTCACTAATTGCTAAGTGGAATATTTTTGTGAGATTAAGTAGTACTACTCAAACCAACCGAAATTGTTACATATAGTTATATATTCAGAAAAGAAACTCATTGCTTACTCATTTTTAAATAAATTTTGCTAGACATTTCTAATAGAAATTACCATGTTTTAACTGTGAGAAGTACTTATACTATCAAGTACCTATGTACATATCCTTCAATGATTTAATTTGATAAAACTTATATTAAAGAAAAAAGATGTCTTGTAAATAACATGCTAAATACTGAAGGAATAGATTTTTATTTTGGTTAAGACTATTCCTTTTAATTGGAATGAATGAAGGTTGATTCGAATTAATTTTTAAATCTTGGGTATAAATGCACAAACAGTGCTATCTTTGTTTTAATCTGTTCACAGGTGTAGCAGTGCATCTATAAAGGTCAAAGTCGAGCCATAAGATAAGAAACTTTAGGGATTGTGCTTCAGTAATATATTGTATAGCGGTAATTGAATAAAGGTTTCCGCATTCGCCTTATACAAGGGACTTAAGTAAGGTCTTCTTCGTATTCAAAAATTCGGTGGCGCCATATTCTCTATATTTTTGGTCGCAGTCCAACCGCGACCCACAGCTCATGTTCTACCCAGAGCAAATAGTTCGACTAGCCGCTTAGCCTTTTGAGGTTTCCTCATCTACGAGCAATTTTCCACCGAAAATTGCCATGGGCTCTATACACTTACTGGAAATCTTCGTAAAACTTTCTTGTGCCTTTCAGCTGGTCACATAGAAAAAAAACTAATAGGAAAAATCCCTTAAGAAGAATGAAAAGGCAATAAGGGATAGAAAAATTATTTAAGTCTATTTAAAAACCAAAGCGTAGTAATTAGATTTGATGAAATAGAAAAGGAAGCTAAGATTAAAAGTGGTGTTAGACAGGGTTGTATAACTATTTCCCTTGATTTTTAATGTTTATATTGGGTAAGCTTTAAACTTAGCTAGAGAGAGAAAAGAGAGGTATTATTGTACAGAGACAGAAAATAGACATCTTACGTTTTGCAGATGATATAGCCATTATAGCAGAGTCTAGAAAAGAGTTAGGAGAGTTTTTAAATATTTTAGATGAGATACTACGGAGTAACTATAGTATGAGAATTAACTCAGTAAAGACAAAGATAATGATAAGTGAGTTACAGCCTAGTTCTAAACCAAAATTAAAAATAGGTAATACCGAGTTAGAGGAGGTAGACGAATTTTGCTATTTAGGTAGTATAATTACAAAGGACGGACGTAGCAGAAGGGATGTAGTAGCTAGAATAGCTCAAGCTAGAGAAATGTTCTTAAAAAATAAAGACTTATTAATAGCTAATAGTATTAGTTGAGATAAAAGAATAAGTTTCTTAAAGTCGTACGTATGGAGCTTTCTATTATACGGTAGTGAGACTTGGACAATTAAAGAGGTAGATAAGAAAAAGATTAGTTAGACAGATAGAGTAATAAATGAGGAAGTTTATAGAAGGATAGATGAGGAACCCTGTATGTGGAAACAATTAAAGGTCAGGAGAGATAGAATGATAGGGCACCAGCTAAGACATGAGAGACTATTTAGTAAGGTCTTAGATTATAGACTACCAAATAAAAATAGAGTAGGAAGACCTAGACAAAGCTATATTAGTCAGATTATTAGAAATTTAGGTTGTGAAGGGTACGTAGACCTTTTTAGACTAGCTTAGGATAGAAAAGGATTTATAGAACTGCGTCAAACCGACCTTAAGTAAGTTCAAAAACAAAACAAAAAATAAATAAATAAAAATCAGTTAGCTAAATGTCACCATGACATAACTCATAATTACTTAGCGGTCTGGCATGTTGGTAGCGATTCGTTGCTTAAGCCTCATCATTGAAGCAGTTTAATTTTCTAAATTTCCTACGAATCAATATTGCAACGTATAGGTCATTATTAGTTTCCTTAAACTCTTCTTGACAAAATATTTCGTATTACAAATTTGCCCAACACCAAAAATCTTATTATTTTCATAAATAAAATTTTAATAATCTCTAAAAATCAGAAATCTAAATTCGTTACAAGTGAAATAAAGTCAGGTGATAGCTGTGTATCCACCAGTTCTAAAACACGCCTCAGGTTATTTGTTTCGTTAGACACCGCTAGTTGCAAAGGAAAACCCATCACTTGTAATTCAACCACCAAGATGCTAAGATGTTGTTTCTTAGTGCTTTGGCGGCAAGTCTTCGAATAGCAGTTTTCATGGCACACCTAAATAATTAACCAAACCAATCTTAATCAATGGTTCGTATAATTCCTATTCAGAAATTTTAATTAAATTTTATTACTATGTAGCGCAACTAGCTTTAGTTATTTATCAACAAAATTTAATTCAATAATGAGAAGTATTTGTTAATTACAACATATGATTTCACATTTAAGTTCAACAAAATAATTCTGAACTGATAGAATTATATGTTAAATTGTAACAAGTTTATTTTCCGACAGTATTTTGAAGAATATGTGTGTTATTATTTTGATAGAAGCTTAGTTCAAGCCTTATATCATTGCACATTTTTAAGTAGTAATAAATTTTACGATTCTGTTAACCTCTCGTATTTATTACCTGATGTTTTAATTTAACGTAAGCTCCAAAACTGAGAGCATAATTTCAAGTTCTGCGGTGACAAAAAATAACATTTAGAAGTGTCATTGTAAGACCTCCCTCCTTCGATAAGTATAATGATCGTTATAACTGTTGTCAAGCGATTGAATAGGTGTATTTTCACCTGGGATGTTGGTCAGGAAAGTCGTGCTAGATAAGAAACATGGCCCTAAGCAGTTATACTTGATGCCGTGTGAGGAAAAGATTAGGAAAAAAGCAATGAAAACGTTTTTGTTAAGTACATTCCTGTCGACGCTTTTCCGAAACTAAATGTACTAAACATGATGTAAAAATATAGGCATCAGAATAAGTATTAACCAGCCTCATGGCCATTGTTAATTCATTTGTAGTGCAATTAGATAACGTGGATACACGTGGAAATTTTTTTAATTTAACATAACTATTTAAAATTAGTAGTTTTGGAAAATAACAACATGATTCAAGGTGTTATAAGAAAACTTGAACTTTTATAAAATGTTCCGGAAATGGTTTAGGTGCATCGCGGATATTTCATCGAACGATAAACCATCTGGTAGGTTGTTGTTCTATACGTACGTTTAAGTTGTGACATCTGGGATACAAACAAGTAACTGTTTTTTTTTGTATTGTTAGACTTGAAAATTTTCAAGTTTCGCTATCTTGTTTGACCTTTGAATATTATTGTGGTTTTGAAGAGAACCTTATAGACTCCATTTTTATTTTTGATTAGTACATATAAAAAGATTTCAGAAGGCAGTATATATTAAGGGTTAACTTTTAAACGTAACAAACTTAAACTATCAAGCTGGGAAAGTAATAATTATTCAGGTTCATAAAATTAAGTTATTTCGTTTTATACAATATTTAGTAACTATAATAGTTTGAAATTCAAGTTAAATATGCTTAATTGAAACTCATACATGAGAGAAAATCAAGTAGGTTAATGTTTAAATGTGAAGTCTATCGTAGTACTACCAAGACTAATTAAAATCTTGTTAGTGAATCATTAGTCATATTTCAAATTCAAGTTTAAATATTAATAAGAAATATGATTGCTAAATTGTTATGATGTAAGAAATAACAACAATAAGTCAAATTCTTATGACGTACTCTTGTCGAGAAAATTATTGTTTATATATATTTTTTTGCTAACGGGCAACTAAGAGAATAGAATTTTTTAATGACGCTACTCTTGCTGAGAAAATTATTATATATATATATATATATATATATATATATATATATATTGCTAACCGGTAATTAACAGAATAGAAACTTATTTTGGTTGTGTCTATAATTATTATTTGGAATGAGTGAGATTTGGTTCTTAGTATTTATAAAATTTTTAAGATAATTACCAGAACGCACAATCTGTGCTAGTATTGGTTAGGTTTTATTACAGGAATAGCAGTGCATTTTTATCAGCAATATCGAGCAGGAAGGTAAGAATCTTATAAGTGTTATGTTCATGTAATATATTTGTACAGCGGTATTGGGTTTAGGTTTCCGCATTCGTCTTATACAAAAGGACTAAGGTTAGTCTTTTATTATATTGAAAAATTCGGTGGCGCCATATTCACTATATTTTTGGTCGTAATTCAACCCCGACCCAAACTCATGATCTACCCAGAGGAAATCACTCTAGTAACCGCTTAGCCTTTAGAGGTTTCCTTACTCATGAGCCGTTTTCCATCTAAACTAACCTCGGGCTTCTTACATCAACAGGAAATCCTCGTTAATTACGCTTGCGCTTTTCAGTTGGCAAGATAGGAGTATAACTTATACCCACATAGAGAGGAAAAGGGTACAAAATAATAGACGCAGCAGCACGCTTTATTCAGGATGTTACTATCTACCGATGCAGAATATTTACCCTGTTTAACCCGCTCAAGGACACGCTTTCAATGTCGTTGGAATCCACCATGCAAGTTAGAGGCGCCGTTTAGGTTACAATTTGATAGTAGGCTTTCTACATCATGGAAAGGTTATGATGCGTCGCCAGAAATAATAAAGGGTGAGTCGTTCCAAAAACATTTCTTTTGAACATCGAACTGATGGATTACCGTGTGAAATTTTTATTTAATATTAATGATCTAAAAAGTCAATTACAAGATAAATTATTTCGTATAAATTGAAATTAATTTTAGAAAGCTTGCTATCTAAAACCCGATTAAATGCTTAGCACTGAATTTAGATAATTATAACATTAAATGATTTTATGATCTTAAGTGTAAATCGTAGAAAACAGATCTGATTCCTCCGATAATTATGCTTTTTATGAAATGCAAATTCAATTATTAAATTAATATTGACTGGTTTAAAAATTAACTTTCATTTTTTTTTGTAAAAGTAAAATTTTCATTAGAAATAGATACATTGAGTTGACTTAATTTTATTAATGCTGATACATTTATAAAAAAGAGGAGTATAGATCATGCAGTTCTGGTCATGAAAGTTAATCTAGGATTAGGAAACTGGTTTGAGATACCAACTCAATTATTATAAGAACCATTCATCTTGCTATCACAAGTGTTGTTAAAAGAAATATCATTTAGTTAAAATTAAATTAATCGAAATCACAAATAGAGTTACAGATCTATGGTGATGAGATTTAACATGCTGACGGTAACTCCATTTATTATGTGTGACTGTATTCTCTTGCAAATGTGATGTTAAGCATATAAAATTTAAATTGTTCCCTTAAGACATGTTTATACACTAGAAAGTTTCTACTTTTACCCTGTCTAGTAAAGTAAAATTTAACAAATTAGTGACGCTATACTAAATCCGTAGAATAAGAACCCCTCTGAAAGTCTCTACAAATAACCGCGATAGTTAGTCCAAGTTAGTCCAGAAGATTTCAAACGTCGCATCAACTACGGATAAACCTACAGCTTTGTCAAGACCTTTGTGAATGCATCGGGAGATGATCGCAAGGTATCACCCACCCAAGCCGAATGTTCTGACTTGTCTTTTTGTTCGTTTCCGATTGCTATATAGATAGTCGAACACGTCAAAAAAGTTTCCACACCATAACATATAATTTAATAAACGTCTCCATGACATAACTCACAATTAGTTAGCGGTCTGGCATGTTGGCAGCGATTCGCTGCTTAAGCCTTACCATAACATATAATTTAACACTTTTCCTTTTTTGAAGGGGATAATCAAGTAATACTTCATTTCCTTATAAATGGGACTCGTGTAAATATGTTGGAGTTCTTTAACAACCATTAGGTTGCTAATATCTATGTAGAGCCAGGTAGATAAGAAAAAGATATGAGTAGTGGAAGACCTAGACCAAGCAGTATTAGTTAAATTATAAGAAATTTAGGCTGTGAAGAATATGTAGAACTTTTTTAATTAGCACAGAATAGAAAAGAAGTTAACGCTGCGTCAAGCCGATCTTAAGTAAGGTCGAAAACAAAATGATGATGAGGAACTTTAGTTAGACAATGTAGAAGCAAAGAATGTATTTATAACGGCAGGTTACGCTTCGTCTGGTAGTGCGAGCTTAGTTTCCAAGATGTACGACCCCAGATCATATGCTTACACCATGTTTTGCAAGTGACACGATGTTTATGAATTCTCTAGAATAAACTGTAAACTCCGTATGCAGATATTGTGGTGATGGTTAGAAGTCCTTGCTTTACTTAGGATAGCAAAATTAATCTGTACTGCTACTACATCATGAAACTTTCTCTATTTTTAAGCGTATCTTCCATGATTTTAACAATACCTGTATTTTGTAGGAAACTGTCACGCAAAGTAGTAAAAGTCCAGCTGCCATACCAAAAGCGGGAGTATGATTCTTCTGAACTTTGTTTTTACTGAAAATGTCGATTAAATAGCCACCAATAAATCCAAACGTTCCCCAACCCAACGATGCACATAATCTTTGATAACCATACATGTGGCGTTTGTCACCTGAAATAATTAAAATTATTTAAAGAAAATGAATTGTTTAAAATAATTGTACAATTCATGATGGTCATGTTAAAATCTAAGGAAATTCCACTGTAAGTAGTGTTTAATAAGGATGTTAACTGTAAGTATACAACTGTAGTAAACAACTATAGTTATAGTATAGTTTAATAAAATAGCAATATAACTTACCTAGGATTTGAAGACATATTGTGTCTGCAAAACTGTAGCTAAGAGAATTTCCAGATAGACAAATAAAGTATACGATTACTAATAGCCAAAATTGGTAGTGTTTGTAAACATCTTCATCTAAAATTTTAGGTTTTGAAATCATTTCGTTTAGTGCAATCAGGTCACAATTTACAGCACATTTAGTATCTACATTTTTACCACCAAAGCATTGTGGACCAACTTTTCTGCTATTGACAATGAAATTAGTCAGAGGAAAGTGTAAATGTGTACCATTACGTTTTAACATTTTTACTCCAATATGTGCTTCAAATCTATCTTTACTTGGACCAAATGTATAATTCCATTCTTCGTTGATCGCAGGCACTGCATCTGTAGGGATTTTGTTTTTCATAAATAGTTTAGTAGAATTTTTTTACCTTGCACTTTACTACGTCATTGTTAAGTTCGCTGAAGAACCGATTTACGCAAGCTGCAGAGTTCTGTATATTTACGGCCGATCCGTTTTGATCACAAGTGAAATTAACATCGTGACTTGTTGGAAGTGCTGGAAGAAACATCAAACTAAAGATTCCACATGCTCCAAAAGCCTGTATCATTAGGAATATTATCTTCTGGATTTTGTATTTATCTGCTATGTATCCCAGTAATGGATTCACTACAAGTTTAGAAAGCAACAATACTGTGTAGACTAGCCCAATTACAATTCCTGAAAATCCCAGTTGCTTTGCATAGACTACCATGAACGGAAGAGCAGGAACTACTCCTGAAACAATTAAAAACTCTGAAAGTTATAATGCATGATGACTGCTGTATAAAATTGTTACTTAAAATTAGTTTTTACTAATATTAAATGATTCATAAAAATAAAATTGTTGTTAAAACGTGCTAATTAAAAATTAGGTTATGTATGATATCGAAATATGTGTTAAATGTAAAGATGAAAACATAAATTACTAAAATGTCAACCTGATTTTAGTAAGAGAGAGAGATTGTGAAATGTTTTTGATTTTTCTCAGTGGTGGCACTAACTCCCCCCCATCTCCGCGAAATTAATTGGAGGGGCCCTATGAAAAATGGTTTTAAATTTTGTATACATAATAAAGGAAAACACTCTAATGAATTTCTATTTACATGTGTTTAACACAACGATTCTCGAAGCGACGTAAGTGGACGAACCCCTGTTTTAAACCAATCACAACATAGGAACAACACCCAGCGATTACCTCAAGAGTTGAACTATATCACCAACTAAAAAAGGCGGTCAATAGTAAGTTGATGAATACTGGTTTTAAATGTCAAGATGCTAGTCTAACAGTGGTGATATATTATTAACAGACAAGTTTAATTGACGACTTTGAAAGTTCATTGTTATTCTAAAGAAAGTAGAGAATTAAAATGGTTTTAAATACATAAACAATAATGAATTAAAGCAAGATAAAGTTCTAATTAGAATGGAATGAATTTAATGGTATTTTGATGATAAGATTTTAAACTATTTGTACAATATTGGTATATGAATTTGGATAGCATATACGAAATTTTAAACAACTTGGATGATCTTGGTATAGAGTAGAAATGCATTTTTGATGTTTAATGATATTTAATGGAGAAATTCCAACGATATGAAAACGGATGACAAGCATAATTTAAACGACAAAACAAGAAACATACTCTTTAAAATTTGAAAAGAGCATTCCTTCTCTTAGTTAATTAAGTTAAATTGCGTAAAATTTTGTGTGTAAATTTTTGTGTGAGGGTAAATAATTTGAATTGAGGATGACTGACTTCGGTAGATTTCGCCATTACAAAATCAAAATTATTAAATATAACTGATCAGATGCGTTTAGATTCGATTCTAAATGTAGGCTATTAAAATTATGCAACTTGTTTTATAAAATGTTGTACACAATTTGTGAATGAACGTTCTAATTAAAAAGAGAGATATCAGTTATAATTTTTTTATCTCAGACTTAAGATATTGCGTGAAAGAAAAGCCGTTTTGATAATATTGTACCCTATATTTAGATTTTAGTGTTTGTATGAAGGAAGTATTTTTACCAACGTCGGGCTGCATCATAGATACAGAATTTAGCAATATATATATATATATATATATATATATATATATATATATATATTGTAGTTGTTTGGTTTTAAAAGGTTAAATTTGGGGTCAACAATGCAATTTCCAAACACCCTGTATAGAGAGAGGAACCATGTATATACGCGCAAAATTAATTTTATTTATTTAACTTAAATTAGCAAGTATTGACATAATTTTATAACTAGGGATTAGAAGGTAATAGATTCGCAAAGAAAATCAGGTTTATAAACCAACAGAAATTAGTAATTAATTTAATGTAGTTTAATTTAAGGGGTTATAACGTCAGTTATAACGCAGTAAAGCATGTAAAATCAATAAATTCAAGGCGAATAGCTTTCGCTGTAACAAACAAATATATCGGTTGAGTTAAATACCATGAAATGAAGCTCCGAGAATTGTTATTTTAAACGTTCGTTAATTGAACACCTGCATGTTTTAAAAAGTCAACTTCTATGTAATTTGTGTAGATAACAGAGCGAATTTCAAAGAATATTGTTCAACCAACTGTCACAAAGCACGTACTCAATCCAAGTGGACGAGGGCAGCTATATCGATTTTCTACCACACAAGCAAGGTTAGAATGCGACATCAAATATGCATAAGACGGGTATAGCGATATCACAGGCGGGGTTTTAGACGTCACTGAAATGTATGATTGATCGAAATAGTTAGTTTGAGAATACACGAGCACGCGACAGGTGGATGTGATAGTATTTGTTGAGATAGCGTGTGACGCGAGGATATTTCTAGGAGCTTAAAACGGTTAGACAAGATTTGGAGAAATATTATTTCACAATTAGGTATTTCGGGCAAAGTGTGGCCAAAGGGGCCTAGCTTGATGATATAAATACGGGAACTAAATTAATATGGGCCTCTTTACTCTTTCATTTTGCATCGCTTACGACATACAAAGATCTACTGACGAGGCTTGTAAGTATAATAAAAATTTGTAAATTCAATAGTACAGTATTAGATTGTTGTGGCCGTATAGTTAGAAACGCGAATTGTGTTGAGTTTATTTTAATTTAACTATGGTCTAAAGAATACTTTAACAAGCTCGTAAATTAATAAAGCGATAAATAACAAGTGTAATATACATGGGTTTGGATATTGAAAATGATATTGGATGGGTAGCAGGAAGCGCAGCTTAGATGGTGTTCATCTTTAACATCTAGTAGAGACGCACGCAAAACCAATTGGCCGAGGGGTTCAGGAACATAATACATCGTCAACGGGGATGGAATCTTCGAGTTTTTTCAGGTAACGCATTAGAATTTGCTGTTTTTTTATAAACTGTTGAAAATTTTGTGTTGTGTGAGAGTGAACTTTGATGGTATTTTTCGTTATCTTACGTATTGAAAAGGATACGTATAACTGATTGTTAATATGGTATTTTGAATATAAAACAAAAGGTGTACGTAAAGCTTATTTGAATTGCTTGATGAATTTAAATTTAATTATTAAGAGTACATGGGTTTTTTTTTGAAGTTTGTAATAATAGTATGCCAAGGGGAAAGCATACATTGATAAACTGGATTATCATGAGCTCACCATACTCCAGTGTGTAGTAAGAAACCAAGGTCAGGTATTATTTGGGGCCCATTTATTCCTGTTGCATTAAATGTGTTAGAAATTTTCAGTTTAAAAACTTAGACTTTACAAAGATAGCATGTAATGAGGTGTAACTTGAGCACCGAACTGTAAATAACTATGAATAGGGCTGGGTCGGCGTATCGATATATCGATACGTATCGATACGACCCCCGTATTGACCCCCCGATACAGCAAAAAATAAATATCGATATATCGATACTCGATATGTATCGATACGTATCGATACGCATCGAAACGTATCGATATATCGATATAGAATACGTATCGATATTCGATATAGCAATATATCGATATCGCCAAAACTATCGCCCCTATATACATACTTATGTCACAACTTTTAAACTTGAAACTTTAATTATTTTGATAACAAACAATCTTAAGTGAAAGATCGAATTGTCAGTAAATACATTATTTTAAAACGATCTTGTGAAAGAAAGAGTAGAAAAATTTATAGATGCGTATCGATTCGTACCGATAGGTATCGCTACGTCTCGATATGTATACTTAATCTACACATCTAAACGTTCCGATACGAATCACTATATATATCTATACGTACCGCTACGTATCTATACGTATCGATATGCATCGATACGGGTCGATACGTATCGATACGCACCGATACGCATCGATACGTATCGATACGCATCGATACGAATCGATATGTATCGATACGCACCGATACGCATCGATAGATCTCGATACGTATCGATACGTATCGATATACATCGATATTCGATATATCGATACATATCGATATAGAATATGTATCGATATTCGATACGCAAAATCCCGTATCGCCCACCCCTAACTATGAATATTATTATTTGTAAATAGTGGTTAATAAATATTGTATGATTGTTGTATTATTTTGTAATTTTATTTGAATGGTGTGTGATTGATTAAGAGAATGATAATAAATTTAGGTATACGAGAAGAAGCACAGCCGAGCTAGCCAGGAAAGCGGCGGAAGAATTTAATTTGGTACAGCAGAAAGCGGGTAAGGAAAATTTTGTGAAAGTTTTATATTTTTAAAAATTAAAATTTTTTGTGAACTGGCGAGGTACCAGAGCATGAGCTCGAACAATTTTTAGGAAGTTCCAGAGGCTTTAAAAAAGGTTCCACGGCAATTTATGATGGCCCAACGTTGGGGCTCGAATTATTTTTATTCTGGCGTGGATAATATAGGTTCCACGGCAATATATATATATATATATATATATATATATATATATATATATATATATATATATATATATATATATTAAGTAGTTTTACAAAAGGTAAGTTGATAAATACTAACGTATTACAATTAATAGTATGAAATAATAACTAAAACCTTTTTGGGCAAAGCCCTAATGATCATTTCAAATCAAGCTAGTAATTGAAAGAAGGAAAATATAAGGTCTTGCACAGGATTTGAACCTGCATATTAGTCTTGCCGGGAATGTATATATATATATATATATATATATATATATATTTCTGTGATAAGGGGTTGTTTAAGGGTGTATTTTATAGCAATGGTCATGTAGTAATCAGAAATTATAATAGGAAGCAGAAAACTGCATTTACTTAGTAGAGAATTGAGTAATTGGGATAGTTTGTAAATAGTAAGCATTTAACACCCTGTATATAGAGTATAAGTAGTTTTAAGCGACGCAATTAGTAACAATAGGACATATAGTTAGCATAGAAATAAGTAATTCATGCATTAGGTGAATAACAAATATTTAACACCTGGTATATAGAGTTTTAGTAATTTTAGGTAAGGCAAATAACGATATTTTTTCAGTAGAAGCAAGCGTATTTAGAAGTAAGCATAGTTCATATAATTAAACACGCATTCAAAAAGAATTCTAATTATTTATAATAATACGGAGATAAGAGATAAAACTTAAAGAAGCGTTGTGTAAGTGCGTAGAAACAATTAACAATTTTTAATAGTAAAGGTAATTAAAAATGCGTAAAGAAATAAACATACTTGAAAATTAAAATTCGAATTGCATCAGGTATTTGTGTATGATATGGAAAAGCGATTATTTTCTCAAAACACCGCATGGTCTGATAACAAGGCATATGTAAGCAAACAACAATTACTCGAAAGGCCGAGAATGTTACATCAGAAAACCACTTTAAGTGTAGAAAGTAGAGAGACCTTGCTGGTTAAGATTAGCGACGGGCTTGTAAGCTAAACCCACAGAAGAAGGGGAATAACTCATATATTAACAGCGAGAATAATAACGGGGCTCAGTTTTCAACTCAACAAGGCCAAGTTGTGTCACTATAAATCAAAAAGTAACGCGTATGTAATAATATTTTGATAGTAAAAGTGTTTAATGACAGATAGTGCTACGAAGATAAAAATTTCTAATGCCGATTAACGTAAGTAGAATTTGGGGAATTTATATAAACTAAAATATAATAATAATAGGGCTCAAAGTTGGACGACAATAAATCTAAGTTGGACAACAATAAATCTAAGTTGGACGATAATAAATCTAAGTGTGATAATAATAATTCGGAGTTTGATGACAATGTTCTAAGTTTGGGTGAGAATAAATTCTTAGTCTAACAATAATAATCCAGAGGATGATGACAATAATTCTAATGTAATAATTCAAGCGTGTGGATAGATAATATTTCAAATGGGTATATAATAATTCCGAATTGGTGGAGAACAATTTCGAATACGATGGATGGTATAATAATGCATGGAGAATTCTAATTGATGTTAGTTGATAATGGATGCGTCGATAATTTTGGTTGCGAGAAGGAAATAAAGAAGCACACAGACCAGGTTAGATCTTTTTAGTTTTAAGACATATTTTTTTTATTTGAATTTGAATATTGAATTGCTTAATTAATATAAAATAGTGTAACAGAGTCAGCAACGAACTTTTGCATACGTTGAAAGTACGTAATATAATAAAGGGGTTTTGAACGTTCAAGGCTTCCTTTGATAAAAAGAATAGTTTTTGGCAACTTTAGATTGATAGCAAAACATAAATTTTTGAGATAAATAAGACTTGTAATATTGATTGATTGAAAAGTGTATTTTATTAATTTTCAAAACCTGTACAATAATATTCGTTTTCATTATATGGAATTGAATTAACCTCATTTTATAATTCAATATAAAAGCTAGTCGCGGCAGGATAATAACCTTAGTGGGAGTGTAACTTGATTGAGATAAACATAGAGAGGTGGAGTTATAAGTAGGATACGCCATTGATACCGAGTGCGGCGTTATCATATCAAGTTTTGTTATTGGTCGACACAAGGTCGGTCCACAATAGTTCATAGCAAACCCAGTTAGTTCATAGCAATATATATATATATATATATATTGCTGTGACAAGGGGTGTTAAAGGGTGTATTGAGTAGTAAGGGTCGCGTAGTAACTGCAAATAGCAATGGAAATCAGAAAACTGCATTTATTTAGCAGGAAAATAAATAATTTGTACATTATGTAAATGGCAAGCATTTAACACCCTCTATATGAACCGTAATTAACTTTAATCAATGCCAACAAGCAAATCTTCCAATAATAAAACGCACATTCAGCAGAGAAATAATCACACATGTAATTAAACTACGTTGAGAAGTGTTCAACAAGTTTATAAAATAAATACGCAGAAGATAAGATAAAACTTAGTAAATCTTCATGCAATTACGCTGGTAAGAAGGAAGGAACGATCACCGCTTTGAAAAGAAAGCGCATTTTCTAAGATGAGTTTAAATAAATACATAAACGAAAACAGCACTCGTATTAAATCATTTATTTTGTACAATTCTCCAAAAGCTTTATCTACACAAAACAACAGACATAAGCTACAAGTCCAGCAACGATAACAATAACAAGGCGATCAAAGATCGTAAAACAATAGTAAATAACAGCATGATACGGAACTCCAAAATAGTTTCATCAGAAATCAGCTTGAAAATATACTAGGAATGTCCAAAACAAATATGGTTGGTTGCAAGGCTACTTGGAAAACCAATCCAAATGTAGAGGGCAAAAGCTATATAACGCCCAGAGTTAATAAGAAGCAGTCAGTCTCAATTTGAAGCACGTCGAAACTACAATACTCTAATCAAATATTTACAAGTCAGATAAATAAATTTTATATTATAGTGAAAAATAGTGTTGTGTAAGAATTGCGTTAAGAATATACGAAAAAGTTTTTGCCGTTTTTGCAGAAAGCGTGAGTAGAAATTGGGTAATTCATTTAAATTAAATGTTTATAATGATATAGGGCTTCTAATCCAATTCTAATCCACTTCTAATTCACGATCCTAAGTCTGGTATTCAGAAATTCTAATTCACGACGATAAGTGGAATAATTCTAAATTCATAATACTAAGAAACCTACGTATTCCAAGTGGTATTTAAATGAAGAGTTCTAAGGCGTATCCAGATAAATATAGAATAAAGCACGAGGTGAATTTTGGAAACAAGGGGTTACCGTACTGAATTTTTGGTGCAAACATAAGGAGTACAAAGCAGAGCATTGGTTTTCGATTGAAGATAATAAGGGGGTGTTGATCCACAACACGCAACAATTCATCAAAATATCACAGGTCAGAGATACCTAGTTTTAAGGAATCTTTTCAAATTTAAATTTTAACACTGAATATATTAATTTTCTCTAAAGTTTGTAAGAAGTCAACAAGAATATTGAATACGTTGAAACTTACGTAATAATCATAAAAGGGTCCTGAACGTTTCAGATTTTTTTGTAAAAGGTGTCGTTTATGGTGACTTTAAATTAAATTAAAAGGATGTAAATTATGAGATAAATGATCCATATAATATTAACTGATTGAAGGGTGTATTTAAAGGATTACAAAATTGTGAGGTGTAAATATTATTTCCTTTCATTATATGAATATTGATTAACTTCGTTTTATCAATTCACACAGGTAAAAGTTAAAGGGGTAAACGAAAATTGATCATCGTATCGTTGTGCACTCTGTGTAAATTAAACTGGGTTAGCCGTAGCATAATAAAATTAGAAAATTAGAGAAAAACACCGAGCGGTGGCGTTCAGCTGAACGTTTATCACATCGGCGTGCGGCGTAATCATATCAAACTTAAATCTGACGCAACAACGTGGGGAGCGAATTATACAGCAATATATATTGCTGTGGACTCGGGATCAAGTTCCTACGAAAGTTAAAAGAATTTTTTTACTACAATATCTCCTGAAAAAGCTCCCTCAAATCAGCATATCACGGCTAGCTCTGCTTCCAGATTCTTCAGAGATACTTACCCATCCTATGTTTACTCTTTCTCACTTAGACTACCAAATAAAATTACTACTCAAATAATTCAACAAACATACAACCTTTTATTCACACAAATTGAAAATGTACGTTACCAGCTCAATATTTACAAAATCGGGTATAAACATCTTCATGAGATTTTACACTATCCACCCTTAAATACTTTAAGTTTAATAAATTTAATTTATTTCAATATTTTTTTATATAGTTCAAGTAGATGGGCCTACCTTTAAACCCTAAATTGAAATTTACTCCTATTATGAGCTCAGTATAAACCCTGTTACTCTAAATGCAAAAATTAATTGCATCTTTGTTTTCCACAAGCCTAAAGACCCGTTTACTCTTTACATCAAATTATACGTCATATATTTGTACTTTTAAATAATGAACTTAAATTGTCTTTTTCATATAACCTCCAAATTAGCTTTTATGTTCATAAAATATACACCCAATATGCCAAATCACTCTAGCACAAAATAACAGCACGAAATGTTCAAGCAATAACAAAAGGAACAAATTTCGTTACCTGGTGTACGCTGTTTGCACCATCACCTCTGAAGATGTGGTCCAACCAAAACCTCGTCGTTGCATTCCATCGAACTTCCCTCTGCTACATGTACATCAAACTCATCCAGACGTTATCCAATTCTCTGCAGACGTCTTCAATATATCTACCCATATAATTGTCCAAATATGTTAGTCAGCTTCTGAATCTTCCATACAATTAGCACCCTCGCTCAGAAAATATTAACTAGGCTCGCTTACCCCAGTAACATCTTTTATTCGTTTTTCAAATGTATTTACTTACAGCATCGTTAAAATAAGCACTTATTCGTGCTTCACACTTTTAATTTAAATTAAAACGGACTGCACTTATTACCGATTCAAAATAATTAACGTAGATGTTACCATGTATGTCTGAAGCGAACCGAAGAAGTAACAGAGCCCCTCTACATCTCTTATAGTGTATTTATAAGCGCTGAAACCTCACTCCAGTAGTCCGTTTTCATAGAAATCACCTCCATCGCATCCTGATTCTGAAAATTTTTCTATAATGATCTTTTCAAAACTAAGAATTTCTCGTTCCACTCCGCTTTTAGTCAGAAAATACTGATTTAACAGCAACGGTTACAAAGTTCCTAAAAATTTCTCTCATTCCACTTGCAATCAGCCAATCAGAAAGATTTTTCCCCTTTAGGTCTAGCATCCAACTATGTTCTCCTCGTCTAACTCATATTTACCGTCTTTATTAATATCCCACTACAGCAATTTAAAATCTATATTGTGGTTAGCCTTTACAACTTATCGCGCACTTTAGACGAGTGTTTTATCCAACGTCTGTTATATGTCATCCTTGTCTGTCCTATGCTAATGGTATCCCGTTTCTACTTTCTTTTAAATCACCTGCTGTTTTGCAGCTTTTGCTTCGACCGTTAACTAAAATTTGTAAAGAATTATGTTCTAACGTACATTCTGGTTTCTGGAATTTGTTTATTTGTCCGTCCGTCTTTCTATGAAGTGTATGCCAGTTTGAACCTGTACTTTCCCAAGTTGTTTAACCTGTGAATTTCTTAGGATTTGTTTTTCACGAACGCTTGTTAGTTTAAATAACCAAATGCTTTTATATTACTGATTGTTTACACAGAAGCTTTCCCTTATTATTTGATATGCACAATTTACAACCGTGGAATATTAAAACTAATTATACTCGTATTATCTTTGAGTTTTACATACTACAAAGCTTTCACACGATAATATATATTGCTGTAATTATAGGGTTAATTTAGGGGTAGGTTAAGTCATAGGTGTCGTAGAATAAACAAAAGAAACTCCCAAGTAACAAAAGCACATAATTACAGATATTAGAAAAGTAAATAGGTCATTATACATATTATTAGTTGAAAGCACACTGTATATAGCAGTACAAGCGATTAAAATACATATCCAAGAGTAGCTACGAGCAAAGATAAGAATTTAAAAATGTAACGAAACGCATTGAAATTAAATCAGTGAAAAACCTGCATGAATTGGCTAGATAATGATTAAAAAAGTGCGTTAATATATCATCTTAAACACACGCAGAAATTATGCATTATTTTAAAAGCGTACGTGATCTAAAAGTATCACATTTGTTCAAAAATCCAATTTATTAGGAAATAAACAAACACCAAATTTATTCCATTCAGATTAGAATAAGGCCAACAACAATAGTACGTGATTTGCTGGACGAAGATTCCTGGGATTTCTGAATTAAATGTGAGGTATTATAATGAATTACGTGACATTTTTAGCATCGCTTCATACAATTGAAATACAGAATTGGTAAAGTTTCCCAAAATAACAAGAGATAAGACACTTGGTATCGCCCAGCACGTAAAGTCAACGAATCGCAAACAAAAAGAGCCGATCCTATAAATATCATGACAATTGAATATCGGGTTAGTATACTTTAGAAACTGGGCAGTCACTATACTTAAAAGTGCTAAATATTTACGTGAACAGTAAATTAAATTAAAGTGAAAATTAAAGAGTGTATAATTGTGCAAGCGAGCCGTACTTCTAAAGACGTAAGTAGATCAGATTTAGTGAAATTATACCATTTCTAATAATAAATAAAACAGGGCTCTTAATCACCATTTTAATTACCATCTTAATTACCATCTCAATTGCAATCTTAATCACCATCTTAATTACAATCTTAAATTGCAGTCAATATAACGATTCTAATAAAGATCTTGTTACGATTCCTGTCAATTACGATCTTAAATACAATTTTGGATACGAGACTCTGGAGAATGCTGTCTGTTCAAGCAATTTGATAATCTCTGAAAATGGTAAATATTCTATTACGGAAATAAAAAACCTTTCATTGGAATAAACTCACCAATAACGATTTGGATACTAATTTGGTTGGATGTCGACTTCAATTCTGGGGAATGCAGAGCACCTACTGAACCACTTCAGATTAGATATTTTGATTTGATTTATTTCTAAAAACTGCTTTTATCTCAATAATAATTCAAAGTGTAAGAGCCGACAAATTGGAGTCTCTTGTATAAATTTATGAAAAGTAATAGACATCTTGAAACGTTTCAAAAGGTCTCTAAATGTAATAAAATCTCGTTTTGCTGGCTTGATTTTCTAAAAATCTGACAGATGTAAATAATTTAAAAAGGGAGAAGATATTTAAAAAGGTTGAAAATTTTTAATCATTATACTGTGTATTGTAGAATTGCTTTATTTAATTAAATCAGCTAGTCGAGGCAAAAGAAAATTATAAATTAACATTTTTACAAGCGCTTGAGTAATAAAAGAATAAATCACGACATAAATATTGCGTCCAAGCGTAGAGGCTAACAGGAGTTATCACAGCATAAATATGACAAGCCCAAATCGTAGGGTTCGATTATCATAGCATAAATATGGTCTGCCCAACCGTGGGGCGAGAATAACAATGGTTTTATTTTTCCTACAGAAAGATAACACGACATAAATATGGCGACCCAAAGCTAGGGGCGAGAAGACCACTAAAACTAAATTAAAATTGAAAAGAAAAATTAAAAATTAAAAAATTTGTAGAAGCGACAAATTTAAAATTTAAATTTGTAAAAATGTGAATAACAATTTAATTTAAAAGGGTTAGGAATTTAAAAACTGAAGGAATTTGAAATCTTAATAATAATCAAAATTTAAAAATGGATAAACGAATTAAGGAGATTAGAGAGGCATTGAGGAACCAAGGGGTTGAAATAGGGTCACAAGAAAGTGTAATTCTACAAGTTACATCAATTGAAATGCAAGGACAACGATTGACGCGGAGCCAAAGCGAAGAACAACAGACGTCGCAACAATCGGAAATGATGCAAATCTTATTAGCGTTAACGAGAAAAATGGATGAAAGCGAAAAGGCCATTAAAAACCAGATTAAAGAGAATGGAAAAGTTAGGTGCAGAAATAAAAAGTGTAAGTGACGGATTAAAAGATAGTAACCAAACTATCGCGTAAATGCAAGTACACTTTGAAAATAAATTCTCTAGAATGATGGATGATGTAGATAAAGTTAGAGACGAGGTTTGGAAAGTAAAACTAGATTAAGAAACATCTGAAAAAGAAACAAATGACCAAATTACAGATTTAGGTAAAAAGATGCGGGAAATTCAAGGAAACTGTGAATTAGGACTTACGGATGTAAATAGAGAGTTAGGTAGTTTAAAATCAGAATTTGAAAATGTGGGTAGCAATCAGGGATTGCAACACACTAGAATAAATAGACCGGAAATTTCAGTAGAACAGTATTCCAAATTTTATGGAGACAACAAAATAAATTCTAAAGTATTTCTAAACAATATAAGAAAACTAATACAGGGTTCAACGGATGAAAGGTACAAATTAAACTTCGTTAGATCAATGTTGAAAGGAAGCGCGGAGATATGGTTTGATTTAATAGAAAACGAGATTGGGACATTTCAGGAGTTTGAAAGTAGGTTTTTGAGAAAATTTTGGGGGGATAATCAACAATACAAGGCGCGAGATAATTTAATTACGGGAAAATATAATCAAAATTTAGGGATGATCAGAGAAATATACGCTATACAAAAATTCAGTCTAGCGAAGCAATTAGATCCGGCGATGGAAGAAACTCAAATTATAAAATACTTAACGGGACATTTTGGCGAAGAAATAAAACACTATGTAATGATTCAAAATATAGTAAACAGGGAGATTTTCTTGGAATATTTACAACGTCGTGATGAGTTAGGACAAAGTCGTGTAGTGGAAGGTAGGATGGTACCAAGACAGCGAGAAAATTTAGGCAGATTGCAAAGAAACACAAAAAAAAATAGATCAAATAATAGGGGAAATTATGGGGGACAATTTTATAGAAACAATCACAATAACTACTATCATAATAATTTTCGAAGGAACTGGAACACAAGAGATACTCCAAGAAGAGAAGCAGAGCGGACGAATCACGACAGAAATATAAATCAGTGTACGCTACAAACACAACATCGGGAACATGTAGCACAACCTACAAGAATGAACCGTACCTATGCAGAAGTTACGAGTCAGGCAAGACCATCTACGTCGAATCAGGATTTTTCAAAGAGGACAAACCAAGTAAGCCCTTAAAAATAAATGGATACGAACACCAGCTTGAATATATAAAATGTGAAATGGAAAATGAAATGAATAAAAGCTTATTACCGATAATTAAATTAAGAATTGGAAATAGTCGTGATGGAACACTCATTGATACGGGAACTGAAGCGTCGTTAGTGTCTGAGGACTTTGTTAAACGGGAAAAATTAATAGGAAGCATGATGCCCATGAGGAAATTTAATTTAATAGCACCAAACAGCAAGAGATTTGCAAGTGTGAGCAAAATAATAATTCTGGAATGTGAAATGGGTAAGATTAAGTTTGAGAATGAATTGATAATAGTGCCGGGGTTAAGAGTAGATGCAATATTTGGTATGGACATAATAGATAAGTTGGGTTTAAAAATAAATGCCGAAGGAAAGGCAATAGATGTAAAGGGGGAAAATATAAAATGGGATGGTGAAGAGAGCATTGAAGTCGAAGGAGACTGTATAAATATTAATAAATTTGAGGGTGAAGTTGATATAAAGGGGAATATTGATGATAAGATAAAATGTCCAGAAAAAGTAAAAGAAAGGGTAGAAGCATTGTTAATAAAGAATTCAGAGCTAATAGGATCAGAATCCAGAATAGCAACGGGTTGTGTGCATAAATTAGAAGTCGTAAATATGGAGCCGTTTAATACAAAGCTATATCCTATTCCAGCAGCGTATAGGGATAGAGTGAAAGTAGAGATAGATCAGATGCTAAGTGAGGGTATCATTGAGAAGGCAAACACGCATTTTGTTAATCCATTGGTTGTTTTTAAAAAGAATGATGACAGCATCAGATTATGTTTGGATGCTAGGAAAATAAATAAAAGGACCAAACCTCAATACAGCAGTCCACCAACTATGGATACAATTTTAGCAACAATAGGTAATAAGAGAATATTTTCAAAAACTGACTTAAAGAATTCATTTTGGTTTATTCCATTGGAACGTGAATCCAGAAAATATACGGGTTTTTCGATAGAAGGGCAAATTTATCAATTTAAAGTGGTTCCTTTTGGTTTGTCTTTAAGTATGGCTGCATTAGTAAAAGCTATGCAGGGTATATTGGGACCATATGAAGAATTCTGCATACATTATGTGGATGATGTTTTAATTTTTAGTTATGACATAGAACAACATTTCGTACATCTTGAACGGATCCTGTTAGAACTAAACTTAGCAGGACTAAAACTAAATATGAAGAAGTGTGAATTTTTCCAAGAAAAGATAAAATTTTGGGATATCAAATTAGTAATGAGGGGTATCCCAAAAACTTTAATTAAACACAATTGACTTGAATGCGATATTTTGCATCTGGCAAACTTTATAACTTCTCGCTAAAAACCGAATTCAAAACAGCTACACATTTTCTCTGCACTTACATTTTTCAACATACGTGTATGTGTGTGTGTGTGTGTGTGTGTGTGTGTTTTGAAGTATGTTCCATTGAAAGTCATATAAAGCCGGTCTGACTTCAAAACGTGTCCACACGTATTTTACATTGAAAGTATATAAGGCCGGTCTGAATTCAAAACGGTGCACGTGTAACTTCTTGCTAGAAAACCGAATTCAAAACAGCTACACATTTTTCTCTGCACTTACATTTTTCAACATACGTGTGTTTTGAAGTATGAATGTTCCATTGAAAGTAATATAAAGGCGGTCTGACTTCATAACGTGCCCACAAGTATTTTACATTTGAAAGTATATAAGGCCGGTCTGAATTCATGTTTTCACAACTATTTTACATTGAAAGTATATAAGGCCGGTCTGAATTCAAGACGGTGCACGTGTATTTTACATATGTAAAATACGTGTGGGTACGTTTTGAATTCCGACCGGCCTTACCACACTACTTCTAAAGTACTTAAGTCCGGCGAGCGTGCTGACCAGCTTACTGTGGCATTACTTCCTATTTAGCGGTTAAGAAATATTTCGTTCAAATAATTTCGTACGAGTACCGCATTATGCGGTGGAGTACCAACCGGCTGCCACTAAACATTTTGCACTTGATTTAAGGAATAATTATCCAAGAAGTTCAGTGTATGCATTCTTAAAAACTGGTGATATCGTTCTGCAGTCAATGTTTCGTGATAGAAGGATGGACCAAGTGTACGATCCGACAAAATTGCTGTCCATACATTGATTCCAAATCGGTGTTGCCGTTTAACTTGCCTATTTTGTCGTGAATTTTCAGTAGCCCAAAAATGTTCATTGTTTCTGTTAAACATTCCACAATTCGTAAATTTACACCCATTAGTCCAAATAATTTTATTTAAGAAATTGTTATCTTCAATAATCCTTTCGGTCATCCAGTTACAACATTCGAATCGCCTTACTGCATCACCAGGTTGAACAGACTGACTTACATGAATTTTATAACATTTGTAATTATTTTTGTTCAAAATATTCCAGACCTGTGTTTGTGGCAAGTTTAAATCTGAAGCAATTTCACGGATTGATGCCGATGGGCTAGCATTTACCTAGTACTCAATAATAAAAAGTATTAATCAACTGAACTTAAATTTAATTAATTAATAAATTATCGCTTGTAAAATGTTAGGTGTAGAATCAACATTAAATCGATTACCATAAGCCTGTCGAGGTTTACATAATGATTCAAAATCAGCATACTCTATCTAGTCTGAAAAAATAAATGTGATTTGGTTGTTGCCTTTCCGGATAAGTTCGTAAGAAGGCTTTCATACAATTCTTGTATTTCTCTCAGGGAAACTTTACATTATGCAATTTTGATGTAATGCAATTGAAATACAACATACTACGCATGCCTTCGTACAAGTTTGCAGTCGGCAGTGAGCAGAAATAGAATATGTTCCAATTTTTAGCAATTTTTAAGCAATTCTAGTAATTTATTTTAGGGATAAATTAGAAATAAAATTATCATAAGCGTAAGATAACCTAATTTTATTAGCCGATTGTTGAACAACATAATAACCAAATTGCAAGAATATGAGAAAAGCAAACTTTCCCTTATATTGATTTGAGTAATAAATTCGTATTTTCTTTTAATGAAATGTTATTTTCAGTCGTTGGTGACAATGCCCATTGAACTAAAATTGCATACATATTGCACAAGTGTAAAAAGGAAACGCGATGCAAGTGGCATGCAATGCAATGCAATGCCTTGCATTGTATCAAAATTGCATAATGTATAGCCCGCCACCTTTAGAAATGTAAAATAACCGCAACACATCACGCTTTTCTTCATCAGTGTAAGGCGTTTTAACACCTCAAACTTCCTCTTTTACCACAAGATTCAGTAACAAATGTTTATAGTTGACAATAATAGAAATAACAACAAGCACCAATTGTTTTCAGATTATTAATAAACCATGGCATACCTGATGTAGTTACACAAAATAAGCACTTTCTTTAATGTTAGGTTTAATTATAAAGTAGAACATACAGTGTCCTACGTCGTTGAAACCGGCGTCAAATTGTCTATCAAATGACATACAGATTCAACATGTTGCCCATAAGAAAAAATAAACCTGATGATGATTCTGAAACTACGAAACGCATTTGAAAAATTCTAATTCATTTAGTAGATTTTGCGTACAAAGCTGAAGAGAGAAAGTGTTTATATTTTTTTGTATTCGTAATGATAAAGAAGTTACAGACAGAAAATGAAAAGCGATAATTTTGGTTTTTGATGTGTAAATCAAAGACGAATAGTCCTATCCCAAATTTCCTTTTGATTCTTAAACAACATAGAATTTAGCAACTTTGCCAAATTTAAACCTATAGTCCATTTCTTAAACGAAATCCCTATATACCCTACCTCGAAATTAAATCGCCGTGTATATTATACTTATAATAATAATAATAATAAAAGTAAGAATAGTAATAATAATAATAATAATAATAATATCGCCTTTATTGATTATTGGTAAGTTCTATTACATAAAATAAGAATGTAGTATAACAGGCAAAGTTCAGCCAAAGGCTGTTTTACCACTTAACCTGCAACTAACAATACAATAGACATAAATTTACAAATAAGAATAGAAACATGTAAAGGAAGCCTGATGTTTATAATCCTGGTGAGAACGCCACCGTAAATGGTTTAACACTATCATTAAGTTGGTACTTTATGAGCCAACACTTCAGCTAAGGAGTATGAAAACAAATAAATATAAATATATACACCAGTGAATTTATTGTGTTGAAAGTAAATACTTTTTAAATGATAGTCTAAAAATTGATACCAATTTGGTTTTCATAGAGTTGTCAATTGAATTATATAATTTTACTGCAGTGTACTGGAAAGACCTCTGAAAGAGGTTGGTTGAGTGCCGTTGTACATGAGTAGGTGTATTTTGGGGCTCCTGGCACCACATTTCCACCAGCATCCACATTTCCACACACATCTAGACCAAATTTACATGTAAAAAGCCACTATAAAGTCTTATTTTTAAGAATCTCATCCTGTTCTCTCCTTGTGGAACTCCTTGTGAGATTTTTTTTACCCCAACCATTTTGATTGTCATACCCGCATTCTTTCCACCCGCGAGATAAATCTTTCTCCGCATTTCCACCCACGAGATAAACCTATCTTGTTTGATATCAATTAATATTAGAATTTTCTCAGCTACCCGAATCTTTAGGAATTTTTTAGATAGCGCCATCCCCCAGAGAGATACCCCAATTTTAAGCATTTTTACCGGTAGCGATCTTTGACCGTCTGCATAAATTTTTGTATACATGTGGCACATCAAATTAGTCTAGAATTTTACGCAGAATTCGAATCTGTAAACAGATTTAAAATAGGACCACGCCTTACAAAATTACACACATACCTTCTAGCGAGCATACCGCGACCGTACCACTACTCGCTTTTAATGTCATACCATACTTTCTATCTTGTTTAGCTCATCTTTCGAGATAAAAGTACCTTGTTTGGTATCAATTAATATTAGAATTTTCTCAGCTACCCGAATCTCTAGGAATTTTTTAAATAGCGCCATCCCCCAGAGAGCTACCCCAATTTTAAGATTTCTTGCTGGTAGCGATTTCTGACCGTCCTTATAAATTTTTTAGTCATGCAATACATCAAATTAGTCTAGAATTTTATGCAGAATCAGAATCTGTAAACAGATATAAAATCGAAGCACCCCTTACCATTTTACATACACCCTCTAAATTATAAATTTCCTGCAGCTCATACGTATAAGAAAATCTAAAAACTATTCCTAAAAGTTTTTATTACAGACAATTTTTACTAATACAGTATAAATTTTGTAAACCATATTTCTAAATACATATTCACAATTTTTATTCTTAACCTAGAGCTCCTCATATCGGCTTATTTCTAAATAGAGCACTTTTTCCAAAGACTAACCGGACCCACATGTTTCAAATTTCTCTGATTTTGTTCTGATGGTTTCGCTTAAGACCTCGTACATATTTTCCAGATTACTAGAAGACGTTATAACCATATTTTTTGTGTTAAAGGATTTCAAATCGATAGTCTCTTCTCCCATTTTGGTGTAAACGCTGTAGAGTTCGCAATAGACTTTTATCGCTGTATGTTGTGTTCTTTTTTTATTAAGTAATTGAATAAATCGCTCTTTCTGCTTCCAAAGAAACTCGGGCACTCCATCGTCGACACTGGCGTTCTTTATGCGATAGCTAGCCATACGGTTGTTAAACGCTGTGCTAACCATTTCTACACCATCTTCGCCAATAGCGGTAACTGTTGTTTTTTTATGTCTGTTGCTTCTCAAGTGTGCGGCATAGGTAGTCTTTTCCATTTCGTAATCGCATACTTTACACATCATTTGTTGTTGTTTCGTACAAGACCCTTTAACAGCTGGCGGAGCTGAACGTTTACGGCTTAATGACATACCATGCTGTTTTTCCTTGTGTCGCTGTAAGTTGCCCATTCTCGTAAAAGCGATACCGCAAGACCCACAGTTTAAGTACTTTGATGCTGACGGATGTATAAGCTTAACCGTGGACGATGTTACACCACGACATTTGTTCTGGTGCCGTTTGAGAGCATCCCTCCTGGTAAAGTAGACGTGACAGTGCTCGCATTTAAAAACGTTTGCAATTGCCATTTTAGTACAAAACAGAATCCGCACTATAGGACTTTGGTAAAACTTGTAAGCGAACCAACTTATAACTAAAAGGTGTACTCTTGCGTACCTGCTTTATGTACCCTGTAGAATGCAAACCGAAGGTTTGCGAAGACACCTGAACGAAGTTGAGGATTCAGCGGGGAACTAAATGACGTAATCTTGTGCCAATCCTTGCTGCTCGTCCAGTACATTTAGCACCAATGCATGCATCCGGTTCGCTTCGTCCATGCTGCGAATGCAGTTAGTAGAAACATCGGAAACGTCTTCCATGCTATACGGATCAACAATCGCATCGCGTGCATATTAAAAATCCAAAAGCGTGGAAGCATACGCACACAAATTGGTTGCAAGTCGTGCGGTAGAAGATGCAGTGCTACTATAAACAAAAACGTAATAAAACACTTTAAACCTTTACTAAGAAAATACCAAACTTGTTGTCTACAGGATACTTACTAATAAAGCAATTTAATTTTAAATAACTTTACGTCATATTTTAAGAAATGGTAGGCTTGAATATTTTCTAAATGAATCACCAAGCGAAAGCATATGCTTAGCGTCATTAAAATTAACCATTAATTTCCCATTTCTACGATGACGGTTAATTATAGATTAAAATTTAATTTGTTCAGGTTCGAGCTACCCGTAAACTAACAATGCGCTGTATAATACATGCATACCCCTTCTCTGCGCTACGGCTATTCTTGTAGTTGCTTGAAAAAGTCAGTCGCCTTTTTTACTGTTAGGACTACTGCAAAGCACCATTCTATACTTTCTTTAAAGGTTTGGCACATCGCGAACTTTTTTTGTCCGAAAATTAAGTTTTGCTTCTGTAGGCTTTTTCCCTTTAGCATAGCGGTCGGTCGCACGTAATGATTTTTAGAACCGGCAAGTACTCGATACCGCCCTAATAGAGAATTAGATGCTCGATGTCTGTCAACTTCCGATTCCCTTGTAAAAGGTAGAAAAAACTTGGTCAATCATCCATCTAACTTAAACTTCGACCAGCTCTCGTTCTGAAAACTTCCAAACATTTTTCAAACGACAATGGGCACAGAATTTTTAAACCCTCGAGGGATCTATAAGTCGTAATCAATTACACTTCGAGCTACCCGTAAACTAACAATGCGCTGTATAATACATGCATGCACCTTCTCTGCGCTACTGCTATTCTTGTAGTTGCTTGAAAAAGTCAGTCGCCCTTTTTACTGATAGGACCGCTGCAAAGCGCCATTGTATACTTTCTTTAAAGGTATGGCACATCGCGCACTTTTTTTGTTTGATAATTAAATTTTGCTTATGTAGGCTTTTACACTTTCGCATATTTAAAAATCTAATACGATCGATTAACCACTTTCGATTATTCTAACGAGAATCACCATACATTCCGCCACACCGTTATTTTTGAATACAAAGATCCGATGAGCTTCCACGCACTAACACCTAACGTATCTTTCCTACTATTTGTTAAACAAAAACTACCGGCATCGCCATATCCGTATACGGACGTAAGCAGATGTTTGTGGATGTGTACGAGAATATGTAACCATATACATTAATCAGTCTAAGCTATTTTGTTTAGTCCACGAAAACTACTATTTTTCTAAACCACAATTAATAATCGCCTTTATAGGTTGAACGTTTCTACCATTACCCAATGACTGGTGCTACGTACATGGAAACTTTAATTTCTTATTGGAGAGAATCCTTATTCTCCCGCGCACTGCTGCGTAGTTGCATGCCCACCCCTTTTGGAGATATATGCTTGTTATAGGTTGTAAGACCCTCGGTTTTACTTAACTACACTTTGTGAGACCCCTTTAATCTTTTTAATCGTGTCTTTCTCGCTTACAATACTGTAGGACTTAGTCCTACTATCAACAAATTATAATACTGGATCCCCATTAAATTTGTCTTTAATTTTCCCTACAACTTTTTTTTGTTAACATGCGGTATACTGTGTTTATTATCCGCGGGCTAGTCACTCTTTTAAGATAAATATATCCTTTTTTTTGGTGTCAACTAAAATTAGATTTTTCTAGGGAGCTCAAATCTGCAAATAGATTTTAAATAGAACCACCCTTTACAAAGTCACGCCTTTTAAAGACCCAAACCTCTAATTTTTACCCATCTTTATTTAACCCCATCTTTAAATCCCTTTTTTCGCTACCCAAGACATATGCATAAAAGGAAAAATTGATAGGTTAGGTCAGCAGCGCGTTGCTGACCTAACCTATCAATTTTTCCTTTTATCTAACCTAAGTCCACACAAGTCCAACTAACCTAACCTAACATCAGACAACACCAGCTAACTTAACTCCTGACAAGTCCACATCCAACCTAGATCGGAGACAATTTCACCCTATGGGGCAATTTCGCCCTATGGGGCAATTTCACCCTATGGGGTAATTTTACCCTATGGGGCAATTTCACCCTATGGGGCAATTTCACCCTATGGGGCAATTTCACCCTAACCTAACATCCTACATATATCCGGACATATGTCGATGCGCATCCCTGCCGTCCTAGGTCGGATAACAAAACAGTTCCTAAACCAGAGAATGTAAGCGATATGGTGGTTTCCCACATATTCGACTATCTTCGGCAATATACGCTTCCACTCTGTAGGATACATAAGAGAACAATTTTTTCGTATTCAATTTAGTATTCGACAGTAGCTAGAACGGTAAACATGAGCGTCTCCAAGGTGATTAACGTTTCTCAACTTCTTGGAAATAAAGTGAAACCGACAAATGAGCGATTTGGATTATGGCTGTTGGCAGAAAATATGTGCAACAATAATCTGGTGACAGATATTGGTAATATTTGTTATGTCGAAGGCGAACAGATGCTGACTGGTGGACTACACACACCAATTACAGAACCATTTTGTGACAATATAATATTGGTTAAAATTTCCGACCTTTCTGACGCCGAGCAAACATCTGCGAACAAAAGGATGTTTATCCTAAAAAAGAAATTTGTAGTGCATTTAACAGCTATCTACGAAGAAGGTTCGACCGATTTGTTTCCGCTAGGCATGGTGTTAAAGCTAAGTTTCCGTTTTCTCTGGAAAGCACTAACAAGATGGGCCAGAGAATAAAAGAAATTATCGGAAAAGAAGACCTCGAATGCATTAATAAAAAATTCCAAAATCCTATATGTGTTCCATACAAAGTGGAACTAGCAGATGTTAAGTTGGAAACTTTATTGGAGGAACTACCAGATATATTAGACGAACTCGAAAAAGATTATTTCTATCTTTTTGACATGGATGTACCCCAAGATTTTGCGGGTATATTTAACAAGATGGAGATGTGTAATTATTTAACTACAAACCATAACTTTTGCTATAAGGGCGAATACGAAGAAAAGTGTAATATTATAGTTGACAACAATAAAACTGCCGGAATTGATTGTTTAACATGGCTAACAACCAATGCAAGAATTAAGATATACAACAAATTTGTGTGTCAGATAACAAGTCCTGGTATTAATAAACAACTCGGCAATCATATACTAGATTTTTTACGTTGTCCAGATGTACGTTTAAGGGAAACATTTGCGTCTACTTTGGCCAAACAACATGGTATTACGCAATTGGAACCGACAATATACAACTATACAATTGGAAGCTATGTCAGTGCCTAACGGGTGTATATACCCTTAAAAGACTGTTTAACCTTATTGGAAGATAGTAAGTTATACTTCCTAAAGGCGCTAATGTACTCGGTACCACTTGCCAAAATGTGGAGTAAGCTATCGGTCAAGCTACAAAATAGCTGCTGTTTAGTGTATAATAACCTGCTACAGTACGTGTATTAGGGGAATGGCAATACAAAGAAATTGACGGGCTTGCAAATTAAGTTGTCCGAAAAACCAGAGGAAAGGGAAAAATTAATAAAGTATGTGCTTTCGGCTTTTAGTTTTAACTATTTACCTGTAAATTATTTGGAGATAGTAGAGGAGAAAGATACACACGATAAAATAAAAATCTTATTCAAGTGCTACATTAAAGCAGGTAGTACATATTTTACACAATCTGCAACACCGTATTCTACAATTCCAAACGAAATAGTCATTTCGGAATTGGGGTTGATAGATACGCTTAACATTCGACCAGAGGTTGTACGACAACGCGTAAATATTGGCAGTAAACTCTATCCGTTTACGCTAAAGGAATTGCCCCCATTATGCATGCCATACGCTGTAAGTGGAAGAAAAAGACAACTGGAATTAGAGGAAATGGATGCAAAAAGGCGAAAATTGGATTACATGGAAGACACTGCGACAATACGCGAACAAAGATGTGTTAGACAAAAAACATCTTATTAGAGAAAATGAGGAAGAATTAAAAGATTATTTTATGTGCCGATGGACTGACTTAGATACATCTGGTTTCTACAAGCTGTATGCATTTGTGGTTAGTAAAAAAGACTCTTTTAGTTATGTAGGCGTCCTTGCGGAAAAGGATGGTACTAAATCCGTATACTTTTTAAAAAGTTATTCTAAAACGCATTTATCAAAATGGCAGATAACATAGACGACCTAAGGAATGCGGGTTTCGTAACCTTGGCGTACACCACACGCAAAGGGGTTCCGTTAAACATTGTATATTTGCCTAGTAAAGAACCTTTCGGATCATTTAAAACCGAAGGTCTTACAACCTATAACAGCCATATATTTCTAAAAGTAGCGTACATGCAACTACGTAATAGTGAGTGGGAGAATAAGGATTTCCTCCAATACCGACAAGAAGAAGGCGATCAAGCTAACAAGATACGTATGCAAGATATAGTGGGGGAGCCGCGGTTAAAAGATTGTCACAAGCTGCAAGAATTACACGAAGGAATGGTTCTGGTTGTCGGTGGAATCAAAGACTTTATATATAGAGGCAAACTTCGGTACATTTTACAATTCGAAAACCTAGACGGTCTCTATGTATCAAACTATTGGATAGAAAAGGAGATAGAGGACTTTGGTGTCGATTTAAATTTTAAGCTGCGAATAAAATTAGATAAAATTAAAACCATTCCAAACAAACGTAAAGAAAGGACTGTCTTCTGTGTATAACTTTGTATTAAAATTAAGTTTAAATGACTACATGCTTGGCATTTTTTTATTTTTAAGTTATGCTATGTATGTCAGAATAAACATCTTAGAATAGTATTACATTGCTCTTTATTTATAAAAGGATATAACATCACCACCAGGGATCTGTCTGGGGCGTACACGAGTGAAGTCAATGTTAACAGTTACCAAGCATCTAATTCTTTATTTGGTATGGTGTACTTGCCGGCGTATGTATCCAGAGTAAAAAACACGATTTGTACACGCAGATTATTAGTAAAATTAGTTTATCCAGCGAAGATGACTAGCGTAACGTCATCCTGGAAGCATATCAATCTACGCATGGGTGGTATAAAGATATAAATCTAAGATAGTTGTATAGATTTTGTAAATCTAGTGTATATATTAGTTTTAAGAATCCATAATTTTTAAGTTCTTCGCCCACCTTCCAAATCTTTTCTGCTTCTATCCTGGAAAACAGAGTACACGTGTTACCTCCACGTGGTGTTCGCCGGAGACGGCGGTTTTAAATTTCTAGGGAAATGGTTGGTTAAAGCGCATGTCTTGGGTAGCGAAAAAAGGGTTTTAAAGATGGGGTTAGATAAAGATGGGTAAGAATTAGAGGTTTGGGTCTTTAAAAGGCGTGACTTTGTAAAGGGTGGTTCTATTTAAAATCTATTTGCAGATTTGAGCTCCCTAGAAAAATCTAATATTAGTTGACACCAAAAAAAAGATATATTTATCTTAAAAGAGTGACTACCCCGCGGATAATAAACACAATATACCGCATGTCAACAAAAAAAAGTTGTAGGGAAAATTAAAGACAAATTTAATGGGGATCCAGTATTATAATTTGTTGATAGTAGGACTAAGTCCTACAGTATTGTAAGCGAGAAAGACACGATTAAAAAGATTAAAGGGGTCTCACAAAGTGTAGTTAAGTAAAACCGAGGGTCTTACAACCTATAACAAGCATATATCTCCAAAAGGGGTGGGCATGCAACTACGCAGCAGTGCGCGGGAGAAAAAGGATTCTCTCCAATAAGAAATTAAAGTTTCCATGTACGTAGCACCAGTCATTGGGTAATGGTAAAAACGTTAAACCTATAAAGGCGATTATTAATTGTTGTTTAGAAAAATAGTAGTTTTCGTGGACTAAATAAAATAGCTTAGACTGATTAATGTATATGGTTACATATTCTCGTACACATCCACAAACATCTGCTTACGTCCGTATGCGGACATGGCGATGCCGGTAGTTTTTGTTTAACAAATAGTAGGAAAGATACGTTAGGTGTTAGTGCGTGGAAGCTCATCGGATCGTTGTATTCAAAAATAAAGGTGTGGCGGAATGTATGTTGATTCTCGTTAGAATAATCAAAAGTGGTTAATCGATCGTATTAGATGTTTAAATATGCGAAAGTGTAAAAGCCTACATAAGCAAAATTTAATTAAAGAAAGTATAGAATGGCGCTTTGCATAAGTCCTATCAGTAAAAAAGGCGACTGACTTTTTCAAGCAACTACAAGAATAGCAGTAGCGCAGAGAAGGGGCATGCATGTATTATACAGCGCATTGTTAGTTTACGGGTAGCTCGAAGTGTAATTGATTACGACTTATAGATCCTCGAAGGTTTAAAAATTCTGTGCCCATTGTCGTTTGAAAAATGTTTGGAAATTATCAGAACGAGAGCGGGTCGAAGTTTAAGTTAGATGGATGATTGACCAAGTTTTTTTCTACCTTTTACAAGGGAATCGGAAGTTGACAGACATCGAGCATCTAATTCTCTATTTGGGAGGTAACGAGTACTTGCCGGTTCTAAAAATCATTACGTGCGACCGACCGCTATGCTAAAGTGAAAAAACCTACAGAAGCAAAATTTAATTTTCGGACAAAAAAAGTGCGCGATGTGCCATACTTTTAAAGAAAGTATAGAATGGTGCTTTGCAGCAGTCCTAACAGTAAAAAAGGCGACTGACTTTTTCAAGCAACTACAAGAATAGCAGTAGCGCAGAGAAGGGGTATGCATGTATTATACAGCGCATTGTTAGTTTACGGGTAGCTCGAACCTGAACAAATTAAATTTTAATCTATAATTAACCGCGGTCGTAAAAATGGGAAATTAATGTTTAATTTTAATGCCGCTAAGCATATACTTTTGCTTGGTGATTCATTTAGAAAATATTCAAGCCTACCATTTCCTAAAATATAACGTAAAGTTATTTAAAATTAAATTGCTTTATTAGTAAGTATCCTGTAGACAACAAGTTTGGTATTCCCTTAGTAAGGGTTTAAAGTGTTTTATTAAGTTTTTGTTTATAGTAGCACTGCAACCTCTACCGCACGACTTGCAACCAATTTGTGTGCGTATGCTTCCACGCTTTTGTATTTTTAATATGTACGCGATGCGATTGTTGATCCGTATAACATGGAAGACGTTTCCGATGTTTCTACTAACTGCATTCGCAGCATGGACAAAGCGAACCGGGTGCATGTATTGGTGCTAAATGTACTGGACGAGCAGCAAGGATTGGCACAAGATTACGTCATTTAGTTCCCCACTAAATCCTCAACTTCGTTCGGGTGTCTTCGGAAACCTTCGGTTTGCATTCTACAGGGTACATAAAGCAGGTACGCAAGAGTATACCTTTTAGTTATAAGTTAGTTCGCTTACAAGTTTAACCAAAGTCCTATAGTGCGGATTTTGTTTTGTACTAAAATGGTACCTGTAAACGTTTTTAAATGCGAGCCCTGTCACGTCTACTTTACCAGGAGGGATGCTCTCAAACGGCACCGGAACTAATGTCGTGGTGTAACATCGTCCACGGTTAAGCTTATACATCCGTCGGCAGCAAAGTACTTAAACTGTATGTCTTGCGGTATAACTTTTACGAGAATGGACAGCTTATAACGGCACAAGGAAAAACAGCATGGTATGTCATTAAGCCGTAAACGTTCAGCTCCGCCAGCTGTTAAAGGGTCTTGTACGAAACAACCACGAATGATGTGTATGCGATTTCGAAATGGAAGAGACTACCTATGCCGCACACTTGAGAACCAACAGACATAAAAATGCAACAGTTACCGCTACTGGCGAAGATGGCGTAGAAATGGTTAGCACAGCGTTTAACAACCGTATGGCTAGCTATCGCGTAAAGAACGCCAGTGTCGACGATGGAGTGTCCGAGTTTCTTTGGAAGCAGAAAGAGCGATTTATCGATTACTTAATGAAAAAGAACACAACATACAGCGATAAATAAGTATAAGCCGATATGAGAAGTTCTAGGTTAAGAATAAAAATTGTCAATATGTATTTAGAAATGTGGTTTACGAAATTTAATCTGTATTAGTAAAAATTGTCTGTAATAAAAAGTTTTAGGAATGATAAGGGGTGCTTCGATTTAAAATCTATTTACAGATTCTGATTCTGCATAAAATTCTAGACTAATTTGATGTATTGAATAACTAAAGAATTTATAAGGACGGTCAGAAATCGCTACCAGCAAAAAATCTTAAAATTGGGGTAGCGCTCTGGGGGATGGCACTATCTAAAACATTCCTAGAGATTCAAGTAGCTGAGAAAATTCTAATATTAATTGATATCAAACAGGGTACATTTATCTCGAAAGATGAGCTAAACAAGATAGAAAGTATGGTATGACATTAAAAGCGAGTAGTGGTACGGTCGCGGTATGCTCGCTAGAAGGTATGTGTGTAATTTTGTAAGGCGTGGTCCTATTTTAAATCTGTTTACAGTTTCGAATTCTGCGTAAAATTCTAGACTAATTTGATATGCCACATGTATAAAAAATTTATGCGGACGGTCAAAAATCGCTACCGGTAAAAATTCTTAAAATTGAGGTAGCTCTCTGGGGGATGGCGGTATCTAAAAAATTCCCAAAGATTCGGGTAGTCGAGAAAATTCTAATATTAATTGATACCAAAGAAGATAGGTTTATCTGAAAAGATGCAATGGCTAGTCGAAGAAAACTATTTGGTTCAGAATGTTAGAAATAAACAAATCTTAAAATGAGGGTAGCTCCCTGGGGGATGATGCTATCTAAAAAATTCCTCAAGATTCGGGTAGCTGAGAAAACTCTAATATTAACTAATACCAAACAAGATAGGTTTATCTCGTGTGTGGAAATGTGGAGAAAGATTTATCTCGCGGGTGGAAAGAATGCGGGTGTGACATAATCAAAATGGTTGGGGTAAAAAAAACCCACAAGGAGTTCCACAAGGAGGGAGCAGGATGAGATTCCTAAAAATAACGCTTTATAGTGGGTTTTTACATGTAAATTTGGTCCAGATGTGTGTGGAAATGTGGTGCCAGGAGCCCCAAAAAACACCTACTTACATGCAGCAAGTCACTAGATCTCACCTGAACAGAATGACAACTGCTACGCGGTAGTAGCAAATTTTTTATATAAATTGAAGCCGATACAGAATTTATAATTTTATGCGTAAAAGATGCAAAGTGTAGTAAGCGCCTGTTTTCCATTTTCAACCAGCCCGGCTAGCGCAAAGATTCAGAAATGTGATCGAATTTCCTTAAATTGAAAATAAATCTAAGACAATCATTCTGTATTCTTTGAACCCTTACTGTAGTAAAAGAGTCTAAACAGGGGCCATAAACAACAAATGCAGACAAGATTAGTGACTCGCAAAGCATTTTACGAAGCTTTTGATTTAACGAATCTTTGTTAACATACAATTTACGCAGAATTATGTATGATCTTTCAACTAAATTATTTATATGACAATCAAATCGTAATTTAAAGTCAACCGTTAGTCCTCGGTTTTTAACGTGATTTTATATTTCAATTTTTTCGTCATTTACTACTAGATTTATGTTACCAACAACTATCTTCCTGTTTTTCTCAGGCCCAAAAATAATTGCTACCGATTTCTTAGGGTTAATAGCTAAGGAATGATTAGTTTCAAAATCAGAAAGCTCCTTTAGATCCTCATTGATTTGTGCATTTGCAACTAATAACTGAATAATTTTAAATGAGAAATATATTTGATAATCATCAGTGTAAAACCTAGATTGACAATTACGAAGTTTAGTTGCGAAGTCAGCTGTATACAGCAGAGAAAGCCGAGGACCTAAGATTGAACCTTGAGGCACGTCACTAGTTGTATTTTTTGTTAGAGACGCTTTACCACTAACATTACCAACTGCTTCCTATTACATAAATAAAACCGCATAGGATGTAGTGAGTTGTTGTCAAATCCATAATATTTTAATTTAGCCAACGACACTAGAACGCTAACCAAATCAAAATCAGAAGACTGAAAAATAACTTTGATTAAGGCACCAGTGGTACTATGACCCATTGTAATGCCATACTGATTTGCAAGTATGATTTACGCAAAAGAAGTTTATTCGTGGATTTGTTTATATATAATTTTTCCAAAAATTTTTGATAGAGATGGAAGAATATTGATAGATCTTAACTCAGACAAATTAATGCCTTTATTAACTTTAGGTATAGGAGTAGTGACAGCAAGTTTACAACATTCTGGAAAATATCTTTTTATAATACAATTATTAATAATATTAGTAATAGGTTCAATAATTTGTTTTCGCATAATTTTAACATAAAAACACTTCCAATAGCGTTAGACTTATTGAATTTGAGAACTTTCCGAACCTTATCAGTTGTAGTAGTAGAAAATGAGAATAAAAAATTGCTATTAGACTGATTATTAATATAAAATTGAAACATATGTTGAAGAGGGTTAGTTTTTAGCTTGTTTATATAGTCTAAGAAAAATACATTTATTCGGTCCGGATCACATAGACCTTCTGGTATATATTTAAACTTATATTTTTCGATCTTAGAGTCCCTAAGTAATATTAGCAGAGTGTTTAGCAATAGAATCAAAGTAGTGCCCCTTTCACGTCTTATAGAGCTTGTTACAAAATTTCTTCGCTGTTTATAGTGCTCCCAATTTGCTTGTGTTCTGCTATGTTTAAATTTAATATGAGCTTTTATCACGCAGCTTCATCATAAATTGTGATTACGTTAGTAAGCCACGGAGCTTTTGCATTGGTATTTCTACTAGTCCTTAATGGCGCATGTGTATCAAAAAGATTTATTAATATTTTGTTGTGCATTAGTATTTGTGTATCAACATCATCAGTATAAAAGATTGTTACATGCCGAAAATCTGCATTTAAACATTTCTGTAAGTTTCTAATTTGTAAGTGATTTCGCGCCAATAATTTAAAAGACTAGTGCGTGCATTTTCGTCCCTTTTGATAGTTGCGTTGGCGCTCGAAATTGCGCAGACGCAGGGTGGGTAAGAAGTGGTGATTTCCGTCACGTCAAGACTAGCCAGCCAGACGCTACAGAAGAAAAAGAATAAATTAATTTGGATTCAACCGGGGGCAAAAGAATTACCCACGCCCACAATGCTCAACTGACGTGAGAGTAGCTGTAATGTTGTAAACAGTTCCACAGTTTACGTGAGTACCTTTATCTTTTTTTGCATGTGATATAGTAATTTAAAACATTTATATGACGTAATACCTTATTGCGCAACATTTTGCAAATATCTATTGTGTTGCTAACTGTCGTAGTGGCTCTCATACATTACCCGCGGGACTTTAAAAGTACACCTTAGAGTGTAGAACCGTAGTATAACAGTGACGCATCCAACGCTTTTTTGGTTGAAAAAATTTGTTTTCTTCTTGTTTATACCTTATAATGTATTAGTTTAAATATATCTGTAGTTTTTCACTTAAAAATAAATAATTATTTGAATTTTTAATAACTGTTAAATAGAAAATATAGGGTGGCAACACTGCATATTACCATGACAACCATCTAAAATGAAATGACATGGAAACTGCTGCTATGTAAAGTTGACATGGGAAACCATATTGGTTATTGTGTTTACTTTTATAAATGTATTGCTAATGCAATTAATTCATAAAGATAGTGTGTTTGTATTTTAAATTCTTTTAAATAGTGACTTAATTTAATTTAGCATGAAGCTGGACCATATATCTTTCAAAAGTGTCTACTACATAACATAACCTCACTTAAACGTGTTTGGATTACATAATTTTGTCTGTAAGTACCCTAGCTATAAATAAATAGCTTTATTTTCTATTCATTATGATTAAAAAGAGGAAAGAATCTCTTAAAATAAAACTAAGTTTAGTTAAAATAATCATTTTATTTCTAAAATTTTTCTCTCGATTCTAACTTCTTTTTGGGTTAACTTTTAAAACCGACGTTTAGATAACTCATATTATCTTATTTTACTATGACTTTAAAAGTATTCTCTTAGTAATCCAAATAATCAACTATAACCTACGAATTCCTTTTAAAGAAAATTTTGCTTTCAAATACAGCTAACGCAACTAACCGAGTTCTTTTTTAGTATATCTTTTACCTTCTAAAACGATGTAATAAACTTAATTTCTGTATATCTGCTCCTTTAAACACTACAATAATGAAGTTGTTGATAATGTTTTGTATTTAAGCTCATTTACGTTGGTTGTTGATAAATCCCGCGATATCAGAGGAATATATTAATAATTTGGAATACTGTTTTTTCTATACATGTATCGTAGAATATTTCTTTTGTGTAGCGATTATGATTTTGTTTTGATAGCATATTTTTTTAGATATATCGATATTCCAACGCAGCATTTTAAGAGCTATTTGGTTTAAACGAGATTTGCCGTCGAACTTGGTCGCTCAGCTGTACGTATGTCTAGACGAGACCCAAGAAGGGTCGGTCGCTGAGCATTACATAAGTCTAGACGTAACTCGCGGTAAGTTTGTCGCTCTAGCAATTTGTGAATCATTTTTTAAGAATGATGATGGAGTTTTTCTTCATTAGTCTAGGTGAAGCTCAATGGAGGGCTCGTCATCCTAGCAAATATATGCGTTACAAGATATCTTTCTGTTCTTCAACAATTTTATCAGTAAATTGAGTTTTAATTACTGCTATCTTTTCACATATCGATTTAAACCACACTAGATGGCATAAAATTATCTTTAAAATCGTTCAACCCTACGTCCATCCAAAAATTTTTCATGTTCCATTTCCTTAACGATTTACCTAATGTTTTTTCCCTACTATCAATTAGTAAATTCAATTACTTATCCCTTTTCTTATACAGCATTTACCTTTTACACGTTTCACTTATTTACCTTAAACTAGCTATCTTTTTGCTTCTTGTTGAATTTTCCTTGAATTTATCGTTTGTCCCATATTTGTTTATTATCTAGGTCCTCCAGTATAACTCTGTTGCGTCATTTAATTAATCCTCGCACCTTTTCTACAACAGATTATTTTGTTTTCAGTATTTATCTCACATAGTTTAATTTTGTGGTGATTGTTGTAACTTTGGTTGTAATAACTCATTGAATTTTTATGATTGGTTTTAGCTGATGTTTTGAGTTGATGCTTTTTTCTTTGGGCTCACATAGGAGACGCGGCCTATGCCATTGTAAGAAAGTTCATATTCGCAGTTGCCAAAAACTAGGACTCTCTATTCCATGTGTTTTTCCCCTGAATTATTACAGTCGCCCACATTACCCCATATCATTACTTGTTTCTCCTTCTACTAAGTCATCATAACATACAAACATTTTTTTTCGTTGTTTTTTATTGATCTTAGTGGTGAGGTGCAATCGCTTTTTATTCATACCTTATCGAATTCTCGGTTGTTTTTAGCATATTGGGACAGTGTGTCTGTATTTAACTGCTTATAGTTAAGCATTTTTGTGGGTTTAAGGCGTTACCGTTTTAAAAATTACCTTGAAACAGTTGGTTTTTTTGTTAATGTATCTATAGTGATACTTTTACACAAAAACCAACTGTTACAAGGTAATTTTTAAAACGGTAACGCCCTAAACCCACAAAAATGCCTAACTAGAAGCAGTTAAATAGAGACACACTGTCCCAATATGCTAAAAACAACCGAGAATTCGATAAGGTATCAATAAAAAGCGATAGCAAGATCTTCTACAGGGATATCCTCCAAGTGATTGTTGAAGACCGTTAAATCAAAGTTTTTAAAATCTCGGTAAGTGATATATTTAGAGATGCGTTCAGGTTTTTCAAATTTGAGCTGTACAACTACTAGGCAATGATCAGATAAGTCATGTACACCTATGCAATCCACTGTATCAATTATACTTTCATTATCTAGAAGACTAACATCAATTAATGTTGAACTATGCTGGGTAATCCGTGTAGGTTCAATTACGGCTTGTATTAAATTATTAGTGGTGGACAAAACCCGAGACCAGTCTGTGTCAATCAAAACTGAAATCTCGAATTTTAGTAACTATTTTCTATTCGATGGGCTATGTATGTAAAACGTTGTTAGGAGAATTCTGAATTGTCCGACCAACTGAAATTTGTTATTTAGACAGGTAGGTTTAGTGTAACTGTGTAATAAGTTTCAATAAAAAACTGATTATTTTAACAAAACTTGTCCATTTTCGAAATAGAAATAGAAAGCAAGTTAACAAATTAGCAATATTGGTTGGTACTTGGGAGAATTTTTCACAATATCGAAATCATAAATGTAAATAATATACCAGGATAACATTTTGAGAATATGTTGGGAAAAATGATATCCTTCGCTTTCTCTTCTTTTGAATTAGGTGAGTTGTACATGGGAACTCCGTGTTCCAAAACAGATTCAGTGTGATATGTACAAAGTTTTTGATGCAATATGCAACATCATTAAATCCATGTATATTTACTGTTTTTGGTCATTTATTTAGCTTGTTCTCATTAATGAATGGCTCAATGTATCGTAATGAAATGCATAAATACAGGATGAATCATGGGGAACAACACGAAGTTTTATAGTAAAACGGTGTATTTATTTAAAAAATGTTCATAGTAAGTCTATATGTAGGTTCGAAAGGACTACATTTTAAGAATATTTTGAAAATATACAGTGCGTCCCAACAAAGAGTAACAAATCAAAGTTATGTGTTTTCTTAAGGAACATCCTATTTTTCGTCGCATTTTTGAATTGTACGTGGAAAATAAATTAGGCCTTCATAAGGGCTCCCTATACCTAAAAAAAGAGCGTTTTGCTTTATTTCGCTTTTTTTTAAATTCTAAGGGTTTCGTATAAATTAAATCTCTGGAATTAATTCACCTAGACAAATTCGTCTTTAACCCTTTGTAACGATTTTATTTCCTATCTAGATGTGTTCATATAATTAATCTATTTATTTAATAATAAACAATATAATGCATAATAATGCTACACAATCCACTAAATAAATATTACCTATTGCCCAATAAAATATTAGCATTCAATTCAAATTAAAATTTAATTTACACGGTGACAAAATAAACTTTTCATTTAGTATCATTCCTAGAGCTCCATCTATTAAGAAATTGTAAAGTAATCTTGTTGCCCAGCGGTAACTCGCTTAACCTGGACACTTCCAATACAGCTGTGGTGAAAGCAAGTCGAATTGTTCCTTGAATCCGAGGACAATGATTTTTGCAGTTTTTACGTGTTGGAAGCACGTGCGATTTAAGTTGTTTTAGGAGAGAATGTCATCTCCGAAAAGCACTTTTGTATTGTCCACTTGTTGGAACAGCTCATAGATGACGAGAAATTTTTTGTTGAAGGGCAGTGGTAACAGTAAGTAAAATTTGATTCTGTAACCATATTAAGTAAAGATTTTCAGTGCAACTTTAAATTAACATGCAACGTTTGATAATATTCGTAGTTTTAATTTATACGTAATGCAACTTTAATTAACATGCAGCTTGGTAATAATGTAAAAATTGGAAATAATGTTTAGCTTGGAAAAAACATACAACCTTTAGTTAACAGGAGCCTGGTTTAACGTAATTTTAATTAAATGCACAAGAAGAAAATATAGGAATTTACGCTTTGTTCGAGTGTGGATCTGGCGAGATTTAATTACTTAAAATGGATGCCGAGTAGTTTGGAGCTTCAGTAAGCAGTAAAATTATTTGTTCTGAATTGGAGATTTCTTTATTTTAATGCTGGCGCAAGACGCCTAGCAGGTATTTTTCAGTCAGACGGACATCTGGTATGTAGAAATTTGTTTTCGTATGTTAGCTGAACTATGGACATAGTAGATAGATAATTTTTTTGTTTAATCAAGTTATTTAAACTTCAAAATAGGTCAAGGTCAGACTATAAATATATTTTTCAATATTAAGCAATAGGAATCTGTAACTTTACATTTTTAAATCTTTAATTAATTCACTGAAACTACGGAAGATGTCATTATGTGATAGAGAAAGTAAATTCTTCTATTTAAGAAAAATTAGAAATTAAACTTCTATGTTTACTATTTCATTAATAACTAACTGGAATTATTTATTGTGAGGTTATGGTAGATCTACCCAAACCAACATTTTTGTTATCAGTAAGTAACAGTTTAGAAAGCAACTTTATGCTTAATCAATTTGTTAATAAAACTTGGCTAGATATTTCTTACAGAAATAACCACATTTAACTTGATCGGTACTGATTATATCCAGTGCCTTTGTAAATAATTTTCACAAATTAATTTAATCAAAAATATATAATAAATGAAAGGATATTTTGTAAAAAAGCCCGTTAACTGAATACAAGAGGAATAGATTTTTATTTTGATCAAGACTATTCTTTTTAATTAGAATGAATGAAAGTTGATTCGAATTGAATTTTAAAATTTTGAGTATAAATGCACAAACAGTGCTATTCTTTGTTTAATCTGTTCACAGGTGTAGCAGTGAAATACAAAGGTCAAAGTCGAGCCATAAGGTAAGAAACTTTAGGGATTATGTTGTCTTTAATAAATTGTATAGCGGTAATTGAATAAAGGTTTCCGCATTCGCCTTGTACAGTGTGTCCCAAATTGGATGTATTAAATGGGTAACTTAGTTGTTATTAAAGATACAATAAAACTGTATGCGCAGTCATGGACCAACTTTTTGAGATCAATTCAATGGTGTAATCACAAATGAGCGATCTTCTTTTGTTTTCGAGTTATAGCCAAAAATTGATATTTTTAACAATTCTATTAATTCGTATAACTCGTTTGGTTGCAAAAATATCCAAAAATACTGTAATAATTTTTTATACGGGTTTTTACGTAGAATACAGTGGCGTACGCAAATATTTAATATTTATAATACTTTTGAGGTTATAATATAAACTTGCATTTTTTTAAACGGAAACCACAATTGGTTATCACTTTATTTAAAAGCTCTTTTTAACAGCTTTTCAAAAATATATAGTTTAATATAATTATCTTTCAAATGGCGGAATTATTCCATGTTTTTGGTATAATAAAATAATTTATTATATTGGTAATAAATAGTTGGCCGCGAAACAAAAGGTAAACAAAAAACGACAATTGTTTGTATAACAAACGTCAACGAGCTTCAATCACATCTATTGCACATGCAATAAATTGTATTGTTAGTTTGTAAGTGAAGCATCAGTCTGTTACTAAATGGCAAAATTTGAAAATTACGAACAATACGATATGCTAGTTGCATTTATTGAGTCTGCGAGAATTCCTCTATCAGCAAAAACTTTATATTTAACAGGTAGTGTAACTAACAGCAAATAATATTACTATGTCGTTTGTAAACAATACAGGTATCCTGAAAGACAACAACCTAATATTAACATGTTTAAAAGGTTAAAGGATAGATAGTAATTTACAACAGTTTGGCTGCTTTGAAAAACCTAGAACGAAACAGTATGCAGTTTTTAATCAAGAGCAAATTACTGTTTCAAGCAAAGCATGCGTGGAAAGAAACCGAAGAACATCATGTAGGAAAATTGAAAGGGAAATGGGTGTTTCTAAATCAGCAGCTTCAAGAATATTGAAGCGTAATAAATATCGACCCAATAAAAATAAAATTATACGTAGTTTGTTTCCCGACGATTTTCAAAAAAGAAGGCAATTTTGTCAATGGTATCTTCGTAAATGTGCTGCTACTAGCAATTTTGGAAATAACATTATATGGTCTGACGAAGCACTTGTTGGTCGAATGAAAATACCTATCAAACATACGAAGCGTCAACAAAGCCGTTATGGTTTGAATATTTGTTGCTACATTGTTGGTGGCAAATTTCAATACCATATTTTTGAAAACAATCATTCAGCTTGTCGCTATATTGAAATTTTGTATACCAACTTTCACGAATTACTGGAGGACATACCTCTCGAAAAAAGACAAAAAGTGTGGTTCCAACAAGATGGTGCACCCCCGCACAACGCTATAATTACTCGTGATTACTTAAATAGAGAATATCTCAATAAATGGATGGGTACGTTTGGACCTGTTCAGTGGCCGCCTAGATTTCCTGACTTGTCGATATTGGACTATTTCTTGTGGAATTTTTTGAAAGAGGAAATCTATAAAACCCAGAACCATAGTATTGAAGAGTTGCGGAATTCAATTGAAGCAGCATTTCGTAAAGTTAAGGCGGTTTATTTACTAAATTCTATTAAGTCTTTAATAAAACGATGCGAACTTTGCTTAAGAGAGAATGGAGGCCAGTTTGAACAATATCTCTGAATTATCAGTAAATAAAACTATTGTAGTATTCCCATCTGTGTTCAAGTGTTTTATATATATTATGTGTGAGGGTGTGTGTGGTTGTGTGCGCATGCGTGCGTGCATGCGTGTGCGCGTGCTTGTGTGTGTGTGTGTTTGTGAGGGTATGAGGTGTGTGAGTATGTGTGTATTTGTGTATCCATATATGGATTATAGACTGTTTAAATGTGGATAGGAAAGTATAATTTTCAATTTAAGATGTAGTTTAATTAATTTTTGTAATATATGTAGTTATGGTATTGTATTCTTCTAGCTTTCAAACTTTGTTGTTTAGAGTGGTGTGGTACAATAATAAACTCTTGTTTTGTGTTTACCTTTTGTTTCGCGGCCAACTATAAATTACCAATACAATAAATTATTTTATTATACCAAAAACATGGAATAAATCGGCCATTTGAAAAAATAATTATACTAAACTATATATTTTTGAAAAGCTGTCAAAAAGAGCTTTTAAATAAAGCGGCAACCGATTAAGGTTTCCATTTAAAAAAATGCAAGTTTATATTATAACCTCAAAAGTATTATAAATATTAAATATTTGCGTACGCCACTGTATTCTACGTAAAAAACTGTATAAAAAACTTCTATAGTATTTTTGGATATTTTTGCAAACAAACAGGTTATGAGAATTAATAGAATTGTAAAGAATATCAATTTTTAGCTATAACTCGAAAACAAAAGAAGATCGCTCATTTGTGATTTCACCATTGAATTGATCTCAAAAAGTTGGCACATGACTGCGCACACAGTTTTATTGTATCTTTAATAACAACTAAGTTACCTATTTAATACATCCAATTTGGGACACACTGTACAAGGGACTTAAGTAAGGTCTTCTCTGTATAGAAAAATACGGTGGCGCCTTATTCTTCATATTTTTGGTCGCAATCCAACCCCGACCCACAGCTCATGTTCCACCCAGAGCATATAGTTCGACTAGCCGCTTTGCCTTTGAGATTTCCACAACTTCGGGCCATTTTCCATCAGAACTTGCCGTGGGCTCTATTCTTTTACTGGAAATTCTCGTAAAATAAAATACCATAATAAGTAAAAAGGCTATACCTTAACATTAGATTGTACCCTTCACCGATCAAGTTGCTTACTGAAAGCAAATTCATTACAGGGTGTTCAGAAATTCAGTTTTAGTATTGGCACTTTCAAACCCTTTATTTGATCGATTAATCTTATATTAACATTAATTATCTTTCAAACTGTATTAGGGTTGCCTATACCTATATCTTAGAACTTTGACGTAATTTGCAAATTTTTGAAATTTAACCTGTATTTTCACGCTATGCAATATTATTTTTGACACAAAATGCATAAATGATAGCTATTATATGATTTTGAGGAGCATTTTTACGTAAGGTAGGAACTTTAGTGATATAAAAGAAATTTTTAGATATGGTTGTAGCAAGATCTAGTATGCTGCTAAAGTTCCTACCTTACGTAAAAATACACCTATAAAGATTAAATTTTCGTGTATAAATGATCATTGACTGAATTTTTGAACCTCAAAATCATATAATAGCTATTTAGCACTTAGGCAGTTTGGGTCAAAAGTAATATTATATAGCACGAAAATTCAGGTTAAATTTCAGAAATTTGCAAATTCCGTCAAAGTTCGAAGAGATAGGTATAAGCAACCCTAATACAGTTTGAAAGACAATTGAAATTACTATAAGATTAACCGATAAAATACAGGGTGTTGCATTTAAAACAGCAACGCTATTATACTTTGAATGTGCCTGCCATATAGAAACTGAAGTTTCTCAATACCCTGTAATGAATTTGATTTCAGTAGGTTGCTTGATCAAGGAAGGGTACAATCTAATATTAAGTGTTAAAACAAACTTGTCTAGGTGAATTAATTTTAGAGTTATTTAATTTTTACGAAACCTTTACGATTTTAGAAAAAGCGAAATAAATGAAGACGGTCTGTATTTAGGTATAGGGAGCCCTTATGAAAGTCTAATTTATTTTCCACGTACAATTCAAAAATGCGACGAAAAATAAAGTATTCCATAAGAAAAACATAACTTTGATTTGATACTCTTTGTTGGGACTCACTGTGTATTTTCAAAATATTTTTCAAATGTAGTCTTTTCGAACCTACATAGACCCACTATAAAAAAATTTGAATATACACACTACTTCGCTATAAAACTCCGTGACGTTTTCCGTGACTCACTCTGTATAACAAAGGTTAACCTTAATTGTATAAGTCGAGATCGAGACCAAGTCGACACTCACGAGTCGAGACCGAAACCAAGGGTGTCGAGACCAAGACCGAGACCGAGACCAAGGATAAGGGTCACGACCGAGACCGAGACAATGTTGGTCTCGGTTTTGGTCTCGTCCATCGCTATAAATTATACATTTTAATAATACAATTAAACCTTTCAACATCGGAATTTGTGAGATTAAACAAATTTAAGTTAATATCGCCTCTGCAAAGATATGGTCAAATTGAGGACAAACTTGTGCCAGAACTAATTCAAAACCTGCGGGAAAGTAATGTGCTGCAGTTTTTGTGGCTGACATACTACACCAGCAGCAACTTTTTTACTATTGTAAATGAAACTTAGCCACAACTGTTCAAAACAGTCATTAGTGTTATAATCTATATTTATGGCTTTGCAATTTAAACAAGTCCTAGCATATAAAACAACACCACCACCCCTTCCTTTACGATCAGTGTGAAAAAGATCAAAATTTTCTAGTTGATAGTCATTAATATTATTTCTTTCATTTAGCTATGTTTCCGTTACAAATACAATATCAAGTTTATTCTCATCCACCAGAGCAGAAAAAGTTTCAAAACCAGAGAGCGTACATTAATTGTTGAGAGTTTAAAATAAATATAATTAAGGTATTAAGTAAACAGCTAAAATATGCTAAACATTAAGAAGAAACGAGCACAAAAGTATACTTTGAATATGTAATATTAGATTGTTTCTTTATCAAATAGCTGGCTTGGTAGATGTACTATTCCTACGATGTAGCAATCTTTAAAGAAAAGTAAAAGAATTCTCTATACACTGTTAGGTCGTTCCACAATAAGAAATAAAATAATATAAATTCTAAACTAAGTATACTGATTTTTTGGTGCAACTACACATATTAAATTAGCAGTATGTAACTGCTTCTAAACTACAATGTTACATAAATAAATGCGCATACTGTTCAATATTTAATTTCAAACCAAAATAAAGATCATTTAAAACGTTATTAACATACGTGTATACTACTGGTTTTAACCCAAATTAAGATGCGCCATGAATACCATCCTTAGTTTTATAGAACAGGTTTCCATCATGGGACCAACAATTTCTAACACCGTACTGCTCTTGAAGTTTCATTAGTTTTTATGACGCATTGCAGTTGAGTTTTCGCGAAGTAGGTATATACGAAGTACCTTTGAAGAGGCTTTTCTTGTTGTAAACCAATGTACGATCAGGATAGTTTAAGAATTTTATGATTATACCCCGAGGTTTATTCCTTAAGGATGAACTCTTGCCTACACGATACGATCGCTCTATATCATTAATAGGCAAGGTTAGTTTAAGATGTTTATTTATAACTTGTAAAACAGTATCATCAGTGGAATCATTCATCATCTGCTTCGGTTATACCAAAAATACACAAATTGCTACGGCGACTCATTTGTTCCAGAAAATCTACTTTCGTTTCCAACTGCTCTACATGGTATTTATTATTTTAATTCACACTCTGCTAATTAATTTAAGCGTTAGGTAGATCTTCTTTTTCGCTCTTGGAATTGGTGCTAGGTATCTTTGTCAAGTAAAACAGTTCAATATAAGCAGGTAAACTAAACTTTATACTATCAAATTGAACAAACTCGAATTATTTATATTAGGAGACCAGAATTATAATTAAAACACGCACCTAATGAAACTTGAGATTGTAGTCTAGTAATTTAACTAAACGTATATTTATTTATTAATTATTAAACACTAGTTAAAATGAATAACACCAAAGCAGTACAAATGCACGCCTTACTCAGCCAGCCATATTTACATATATTGTCAAATATATTAAAATCACATTTATGAAATTCATTTTCTATTGCTTTTATTGTTTACGTATAGTGCTATCGCTCCGTTTCAGTTGCATCTCTAGGAAAGGCATTTCTTAAATTAAAAATAATATAAGGTTATCTCAGATCGATTATGGCACAAACGCGTTTAAACGATCTTGCAACTATATCTATTGAAATAGTAATACCCGGCAACATAACTATCAAGGAGGTTATATATACGTTAAACTACATTTTGACTTTACTCATGTTTTTTCAAAATTACTTTTATTTCATTTGATTATATTGTCATTTAGAGTTTATATAATATAGATACAATAGCTAAAATGTAAATAGACCCATGTGTGCATACTTAGATATCATAAAATTATATTCTATAGTAGTTTGAAAATGATTAATGTATGAGTTTTTTTCCTATATCTATATTTAAAAAAATTGTTGATGTTTCTATTAACATAATCATAAAACATTCATTTGAAATGTTATTATTTTATATTAGTTTTATAAAATCCTGTGATTATAATACAAATACTAGTACTTTGAGCAAAAATTCGAAACCTATTTTTGTAATAATTTATTGAGAAAGAGGCGGCATCTTTAAGTTAATTATCTAGGTTAAGCTGGGAACCACATTACAGGGGAAACAGTGGGTCAGCAAACTTCACCTTGTTTGCTCTGCGGCATATTTTTTAAATGGATTTTTATGGACTTGAATCTCGGTCAATTTAACACATGATTTAAATTGAAATCTTTTATCAAAAATTCCACCTGCCTATTCTTTCAAGGGATTCAAATGCACGTTCGTGTTATTGATTGAAGTTTAGCATCAATAAGATAATGAAAAATAATATACATATCGAGCTAAACAAGTACTAAGTATATAAATTCATTTTTGTTTTGTAGGGTATGTTTATAATACGTTTATTCGTTGCAAGCTAGTAATATATGCGCATAGATCTGAAAACAAACACTTGTGATATTTAGAAAAATTATATTTTTACATAAGCCTGGGAGTTTTATATACGCAGAAATTAGATAAGAATTACCATCTTTTTACCTATTTAATTAACCGGAAATTAAATTTTGTTCTCAAGGCGGATTACATAATTAAAAGCAAAATAAAGGAATGGCCGCAATCAATTCTGAGAAAACAATTTTGTACGTAAGCGTCTTAAAATAAAAGTGGCCAATTGACATTACAGAAATGGCTAGTTTTCGAGTTACTTAGCTTTATGTGGCATATAAATTATACATGCTTTTCTACAAGACCAGGGTATGATACTAGATTTTTATAATCCAGTCCGTCTTTTACCTATTTTGGAGAGGTTGAGTACAGAGTACAGTTAAAGAGCAACAAAAAATGTTTGTATCTAACTAGGAACACAAAACACACAAACAAACATTTAAAGGTAAAGTAAGAAAAGGTTACGATCCTAGAAAAACGGACATCCCTGCTTCTTATTCAAAATCCTAATATTATTTGAAGAAATTCATCTACATGCCAAGAGAGTTAGTTAATTAGAAATAAATGAATCGCTTAATCTGCCCACTAAACGTATATGTTATCAGAATCATTTTGTTTTCGACCTTACTTAAGGTCGGTTTAACGCAGCTCTAACTTCTTTTCTATTCTGTGGTACTCTAAAAAGTTCTACATACTCTTCACAACCTAAATAGCTTGGCGTAGGTGTTCCTATACGCTTCTATCTTTTTCCTATCTACCTGGTTCTACATAGATATTAGCAACCTGATGGTTGTTAAAGAACTCCAACATGTTTACATGATTCCCATAAGGAAATGAAATATTACCTGATCATCCTCTCCAAAAAAGGAAAAGTTTTAAATTATATGTTATGGTTAGGTTTAAGCAACGAATCGCTGCCAACCTGCTGTGAGTTATGTCATGGTGACATTTAGTTAACTGATTTTTATTTATTTATTTTGTTTTGTTTTGTTTTCGAACTTACTAGGTCGGTTTGACGCAGCTCTAAATTCTTTTCTATTCTGAGCTAGTCTAAAAAGGTCTACATACCCTTCACAGCCTAAATCTCTAATAATTTGACTAATATAGCTTTGTCTAGGAGTTCCTACTCTATTTTTATTTAGTAGTCTATAATCTAAAACCTTACTAAATAGTCCCTCATGTCTTAACTGATGCTCTATTATTCTATCTCTCCTGGCCTTTAATTGTTTCCACATACAGGGTTCCTCACCTATCCTTCTATAAACTTCCTTGATTGTTACTCTATCTGTCCAACTAATCCTTAATATTCTCTTGTAACACCAAGTTTCAAAAGCTACTATCTTTTACTTATCTACATCTGTAGTTGTCCAAGTCTCACTACCATATAATCGAACGCTCCATACGTACGACTTTAAGAAACTTTTTCTTTTATCTAAACTAATACTATTAGCTATTAGCAAGTCTTTCTTTTTAAAAACATTTGTCTAGCTTGAGCTATTTTAGCTACTATATCCCTTCTGCTACGTCCCTCCTTTGCAATTATACTACCAAAATAGCAAAATTCATCTACCTCCTCTAGCTCGGTATTACCTATTTTTAATTTTGGTTTAGAACTGGGCTGTAACTCACTTGTCATTATCTTTGTCTTTCCTGAGTTAATTCTCATACTATAGTTACTCTGTAGTATCTCATCTAAAATATTTAAAAATTCTCCTAACTCTTTTCCAGACTCAGCTATAATGGCTATAACATTTGCAAAACGTAACATATCTATTTTCTGTACCTGTACACTAATACCTATCTCTTTTCTCTCTCTAGCTAAGTTTAAAGCTTCCTCAAAATAAACATTAAAAATCAAGGGAGATAGTATTCAGCCCTGTCTAACACCATTTCTAATCTTAGCTTCCTTTTCTATTTCATCAAATCTAATTACTACGCTTTGGTTTTTATATAGACTGTAAATAATGTTTCTATCCCTATGAGACATTCTTATTTTTCGCAAAACCCTGAACATAACAATCCAATTAATCCTTTCAAATGCTTTTTCTAAATCTACAAACGCAAAATGAGTCCTTTTATTTTTTTGTAACCTTTTTTCGATAATTACCCAAATCATTAGTATCGGTTCTCTAGTCTCTCTGTTTTTACAAAAACCATATTGGTCTTCGCCTAAATAATTCTCAGTCAAAGATTGTAACTATTTTTGCTAGGCCTTACGTTGGATGGGCGCCACTGAAACGACTTCTGTTTTACAAAAGACTGAAACGTCTTTTTTCTACATTAAGGCGCTAGTGAACAAAGAATCTTTCGACATAGCTAGGGGTCTATTTCTGGGTAGAGCAATGAGAAGGGGGGGGGGGGTAGTCGAATTCTGTTTGCAAACCAAAGTTAAGCTAAATCAAATAGGCGCCACTATGTCCTGAGATAATTACGATAATTGCAAAGCACCGTCCTAAGGGCGGACGTGGAAACCCAAAGATAAAATGATTGCCTTCGTTAACAAAAACCTGTCTTATTAAGATAAGACGCAGCTCCTGTAAGAAATTGCAAAGGTTAAATAAATAAAAAAGTAGAACACCATTTGTGTCCTATCACACAGTAATCAAACATAATAAAAATAGTATTTCCGAATACAATATTGGCATCAAATTATTACTCAGAAACAATTTTATCTTTAGTAATTAGAATTTGGTCGCATTTGACCAAAATCACAAGCCAATTAAATTTTGAAGCTAATTTTATAAAAAACTCTTTAACTTATCTGGAACTTGTAACAAAATATTGTCATAACCAACTTACATCAAAGTTAAACGTTTGCTGAATTTTCCTTTTATCTTTCATTAAACAACCAACTGTACTTTAAACTATGAACTTGTTACTACAAATTAAAGTGATAATGATTTGTAAGCATAACACAGTTCGAATTCTACATTTCCAACCTGGGCAGATCATTTTCAGGTCGGATTACAAATTACTAAACCATAACATAATGAGAATTTGAACTTTCATATTTACGTTTAATAATTTATGTAAGATTATTAAAGCTTGACACATAAAATAGGAATGCTATGTTTAAATATCCATTACGCTGCACAAAGCATCTGCTTTCAAGACAACATCTGACAACTCGGTAAAACAGAAAAATTAACGTCAAAATATCACGTCTGAACTTAATTAAGGTTCATATGGAACAAAGCATGTTATCTATAGAAAGCTAATTCGACAAAATTTCGTATTTACGGCTTATGAATGAACCAGCTCAAAATTAATTGAAATTTTTAGTCACTAATTTACGTGTTGTGAACATAATAAGCAAGTTTAATAGTAGTTCTATGACCTTAAAACACTGCAGTAATTATCTACAACGATAAATAACGTAACCAAATACTGCTTTTGCTGCTTTACGAAAATCTTACGTAGATTTCGGTTTTTCAAACAAGGTTACCAGCCATTCTAATTTGATACGACTGCTTATCCAAATTAACATACACATATTTCTATCAAACAAATCTTCATTACTTAGGCAATTTTCAAATCGACTGTTCCTACATAATGTAATCTCTTAACTTTTTCTTGCAGAATTCTAGTTGACGAATGTCATCATGTTACATTTACGATTGTACGGCTAAATAAATTACCTCAAAATACATTAGTTCGTGAAAATAGTACTTTACTCAACCTTATTAGAAGATATCCCTAACGATTAATAGTTGATGCAAGTTGACCATGCTTCCAGCCGAAGATTACATCGTTAACAACGATTAATTCCGCAGCCGACTGACTCGTCGAAACCTAAACCGAGATAGTCGCGACTCAGAGGCGGGGAAACAAAACAAACAATAGAGATGTACTTGGACATAGCTTTATGCGACACAACAGAATATAATATAAGTAGTCACCTAAGGAACAATGCACGCTTAGCGCATTATTCTTGTAATTCAATGCAATTAAATTATGACTGAAAATAAAATGTTACACTACCCTTTCCAAAAGAAAAAATCTTATTACACAAAAAATTTTAAGCAAGAATTACAAAAATTTTTCTATAACGTAGCCTTTAATAAATGCCTAACTGGACATTACAAATATCTACAAACATCATACTTTACGAAAATTAGAATTACTAATTTATTCAACATCCAGGATAACTACAAAATTATGAAAACGAGGGTGACAAATATACTAACAAATTTGAAGTGGTGTCGGATACGTGTAACCAAACTTCCATTGAAGACAAAATCGGCGCACAGTACAACTACTACATAAGTCAAAACTCAGAAATAGTGCAATTTAAAATCAAACACTCCACGGAACAAAAAATCAATCCAAGCTTAAATTTAAAGGATGCTGTCTACTAGAGCAAGAAGCTTTCTTACTACCGTACCGAAACCATTGTATCCACCAACTATAACTAAACACAAACAAAATTATCCAAACTTCCCAATAGATAACAACTCCACTTCCTGGAGCTCAAGCAACTTTATCAACCAAAAAGGATTTTCAAAACAGTATCATAAATAATACCTAAAATATTTAATCTTAGGTGATAATAAATCTCAAATAAGCTAATTACAATAGATGTCACTTACAAATGATAAAAATATTTCAAAGCTTCAATCATGTGACTAATCAAAACAGAAAATTAACCTAACAGTTACTTACAATTAATCAGTAGTGCACATACCCTACAAATAATCATCAAATTGTAAGAGTTTTGATATATTACATTAACTTAAACTTTACAAAATATTTCTCAAGCTAATACAAATGAATACAACTAACAACCATGTCAGGGTTGAATCTCCAATCACTTTATATTATCTGTCACTCAAATTTAATAACATTATCTTACTATTAGTGATCGAAATGGTATTCGAACCATGAAACTTCAGACTTGTATCAAAAAAAATTAAAGAAAGTATAACTAGAAAAGTATCCAACTATGCTCTACTAAATATGTAAATAGGACTAAAACTTTTTTACGCTAACTATTTCTAACATTTACTTAATAATTATCTCAATTTAACGTCGTCGACAATAATAGTAATGTTAATTTAATTACACTCAAAACTACTTCAAAATATTTACATACACAAATTTCATAACCAAACGTAAACTTAGAAATTTTTCAAATACAAGATTCAATTGTAATTGACGCTTCATTTATATTAGTTAAGACTCATATCTAAATCAACAAATCAAACATAAACTAAACAATGTTCAAACAATTTGAATGTACTTAACTAAATAATGCTGGATTGAATCTAATCTGATCATTTTTCTCTGGTATCGATGACAGTTCTCAAAGGGTTCAAGTCTTGACAATGCCATTTTCAGCTTTTAGAATCCCACCATTACTCAATTCAGTTAACTAAACTTAGAGAGTTTTAGAACTTTGCACAAAAGAATTTTGGAGCTAACTTAGCGGACGAACATTTATCACCGCCGAAAATACTAATTGTCATCAAATACATACTTGTCTCAACTTGAAATGAAATGTCTACTTTTCTAAGATTTAGCGTTATCTCGAACGTATGCATAAGCTACGATGTAAATTTTCACAACATTCCCAAGAAAATATACAAAAAAGATTTACGTACCAAAAATATGGAATGCTTACTAGAACAACATCTACAATACTTTAAACGGTTCAAAATTGTTACTAATAATCTATTTACCACATAGGGTACTAAGACGACATAATGACATAGTTAAATTTGCCGAATATGGAAATTCAAACGGTTTCGCTAAATATAACTGCATACTAATATTTGAATCATCTCAATATCCCACGATCATATCTTCATAAACGAGAAGGATTCATTAAAGTAAAACTTCTTATTAATCTTACCAATCAAAATGCTTAGACATAAACACTATTGAGCAAACTTCTTGATACTCTCGAAATTTCGCCAACAACTAAACTTAAAAACGAACTTCAATATCAACAATCGCATGCCATATCACAAATTAATCACAAATTGTGGTACCTAAAACAGAAATAACCTATTTTAAAATTGTCAATCAAATATCCTAAAGTGCATATCAAAGGAACAATAATTTAAACAGTTTATCAGCCAACGAATAAGACCAAATTATTTACGAACGTTTGGACTTACAAAACGGACCCATAAATCAAAGCAATGGTTTGAACGGAAATCTATGATCTTTTGTTCCCATCATGCTAAACCTTTATTTGCTAGGTTTGAACAAAATCAAACATTTCCGGGCAAAACTTCCGTAACCAACAATATCTTTGCAATAATTAAATTACATTGAACATAGTAAAATTGTTCAAAATGACAAAATGAACCTGACTTAAGGGGTCAATTTACATGATCGTAAGACATTTACGACTCAGATTTCGTACTAATCTTCACTCAGACAATATCCATTAGGTAATTGTCATTCAATATAATTACAATCAAACCTAATGTTGAATAATCATTGGGGAGCTTTCTAGGTACAATAAGCTTTCTTTTTCAAAATTCATACAAATCTCACAAGCCAACATTACAGTTTGACTCTCTTATAAATTAATTTAGAATTCTATAGGAACAGACATAACGAAATCATGGAACTATAATTACAATATTTCCTTTCATTGACTAATCAATAATGTTGTTAATCGAAGCATCTTCGGCATGTAAGGTTCAGTCTGGATTCTAAATGCGTTCTTTACCAAATATCGAATAATATAGTAACTAGATTTACAACTGAAAAACCAATTTCCAGCACTGACGAAATTTTCTCCAATTGCAAATATCTCTATAAACTTTTTCTTGCTGAACTAAATCGCAACCTTGTACAGCATTGGTTTTACTTCAAATGTAGAAATTACACGTTCTTCCTATATTGTTCAAACAGACCAACATGCTTACAATGGCTTGCATTCAAAATAGAAGGTGGTCTGAAAACTGGCTTAACAGACGGGTCACGAATACTAACTTTGCTTAAGTAAAAAACGAATTTTCGCCGACCGCTCAATTTACGATATTGCCTTTATTCTTTTCTTAAGAGATCATATGGACGAATTATGACGACCTAATTCTTCTATAACAGTTCTACGATACAATTGCAGCATTCTATGAACTCTTTGACTTCGAATTGGTTTGGCGCAAAAGCTTAACCAATTGATTACTTTTCGCCGGTCTGAGCTAAATAATTGTGAACCACTTGAAATCAAACATTTAATACTTTTGAGATTCAACAATTTTCCTATACTTTAAATGTAGATAATGCTCTTTAAACTTGCTAAGCCGTCCGACAATACATTTAGACTGTCTTCAAAACGAACGACAACATAGTTACGTTGATGTTCCAAAAGTCCAAAATCATGAGTCAAATGAGTTGGACCGAAATCAACTTTCGTCATCTACTAATGACTTTTGGTCTTGGCACAATTTAACATTCCGAAAGCATACACTAAAATCTTTGCACTAATCTGCAAATATAATCTAAAACACTTATCTTTAGGATGACTCATAAGATGCTTGCTCAAAACTTTTCAATCAGTTCGACGAAATAATTTGCAATAAATTGAAACATATTAATAAATTCTCATCTTACTTTCATAGGTAGATGGTGACATTTAGTGCGTCAAGGTTCCATCAAAAGTATAACGAACTATTCCAATTATCCTTCTTAACTCAACAATACTGAGAATGACTCACGTTAAATACCGTTCAATAACTTTGAGACTAATGATGTCCAATCATGCATTCAGTAAATCACTTACCATAGTATGAATCAACATCATGAGTTTCCTTAGTGGAAAGGTTACTTACCTAGTCAAAATCTATACCTATTCATCGGTAATAGTCCAACCTTATCATCACTGCAATTTTCTTGAACGAAATTAATCTATCTTGTGTTGACACTAACTCGCGATAGGTTTCTGCATCAAAATAGTCTTTGGCTCAAAGGTAATTGTGAACCTAAATAACAATACATTCCAATATTCTGTAATAAACATTTAAAGTGCTTTAAAATCGCGCACTAAACCAATAATTTTGCAAATATCTACTACAATATTAAAAGCATGAAGTAGGACCGGGACCAACTCTAATACATTACATTAATTTCTACACAATCCTTAACCCACACAAATTGAGTAAATCAAAGACAACCAACAGACTTTACCTGTATATCCAGCTATGTAGATACGTTTTCAACCTAATAATCTTTGAAGAACCAATCTTATTCCAATTACTCAAAATGCTAAGGATCTCAAATTAGTGTGTTGATCACTATATCTAGAAGTACGTCTAAATTCTTATCAAACAGTTACATCAATTAAGCGATCACTCAATCACTGCTCTTTCTAATAACAAACAATTAGTTCATAGCAATCGAGAATTCATGCAAGAAATTTTTACTAATCTGTAACACTCGATGCCAATCATCTTTGCAAAAATATGTTCTTCTTTACAAAATAACTAGAGCCTTATACTCAAATCAAGAATGCAACGATTAACATAAACTCGTTTACTAAGTTTGTTGACTACTATTGGACAACGATCTATACACTCTTTTCGACCTACATCAAAACTAAATAATCTTGGGTCTATACAATCTTTAAATCCAATTCCACTACGATGCAATTCCAACAAGCAAAATTACTTTCTTAACAGGACACGTACAATATTTAAGACTGAAGACTCAAGTACCACTTATCAACATTTACTTAGGATATGTAACTAATTTATTGTGATTAAACCTACTATGAAATGCTAATGCTTCTGTATCAAAAGGGATTTTATCTCGAATGGATTAGCTTAGAAGAACTACATAACTTGTTAGTTCTGAAATATCGAAACTATTTGTCTTCATCAAAACATCTTAAATTTTTGCAAACCTTACAAGGTAGTTATACTGAAGGATAGACGAAGACCCAAGCATAAAATATACAATAGGAATCATTAATTTTCTTAATGCTATAACATATATTACATATCATGCTGCTCATTATTAAAGTGTGACCGAACTATCAATTGCATATCGCAACATAAAACATATATCAATTGTAACTTAGACCGATTTAAATTTTCCAATTTCACATCTGAGAAAACCGTTAAACTTCTCATTAAACTTCAATTTAATTCCATCATTAAACAATTTCTTACATTTAAACCAAATCTAAAGCTTACCGCAAAACTTCAAAGTATCCAAATTAGACATCAACTTTCGGTACACATTATCAGCATTGATGCTCAAATTTGCTAACTCTACTCTAACAATTATAAATTGTTAGGTTCCTTTTAAAACATTTACGTAGTCCCGAACATAGTCAAATGGTCTCTATACAAATTTGACATGGTGTAGGACACACTAGTCAATAAGGTTTTACACTACAACAACAATCATTGCAAATTAAACCATATCCTTAACATTGACAGATTTATATTATTATCAGACACATTACTAGTTAATAGTTCAGCACGGTTCTCATTGTCTTGATAACTAATGCTTTTGAACCTACTGAATTTATAGAAGTTATTTTCAAAGGATCGCTTAATGGTCCAAAAGGTATAAGAATGTAACCTTGAAAGCAACTCGCTAAAATTAATAAGAACTTTCAATTACCTTCAATACTTCGGACTAATAATCTTTCAACGAATGATGCATAATAAAACAATATTCTTTACATTTCCTTGACAACATCTACTTCATTAACTCGAAAGAGTTCAATAGACAACAAGCATTTCACTTAACGATTTAGCTACTTTCAAAATTTTTCTTATACCGTAAACTTCTCTCAACTCACTATCTTCATATTCACGTTTCTATTCAACAGTTCCTCTTTAATGAATCAAACAATTTGACATATTCAGCTGGTCTTAATAGTTTCTAATGATTTTGAAATGAATTAAATGATTGGTCTAATGAATTTAGGCCTGAACATAATCTAGATAACAAATTGGGCAACTAAAGGTACAAAGTCAAAAGTGTATTTAGGTAAACAAATAGTTTTGGCCAAATCATATTCATAATAAAATCTTTATTGGGTAAAATTAAAATTTTAAAGATTAAAAATGAATTTGAACTAAATGGTAATTAATTGACAGTGAAGAGGTCAATGCTATCAACTCAAACTTGATGCCATAATGACAAATTTCAAGATCATTAGCAAAGAATTTTTAAAAACAAATTATTGAAACTAAGTAAATTTTGACAAACAAATTCAGAAACCCTATCACGTTCGGCGTCAGTGTAATTTTCTTTGCTAAAGGCCTTACTTGGATGGGCTGATCATGTCAAACGACTTCTTTTTAAAAAGAACTGAAATTCAGACTTTTTACAATTAAGGCCTATATTTAACAAAATCTTTGAATAGCTAGGGTCTATTCCTAGGGAAGCAATGCAGAAGTGGGGAAAAGTCAATAAATCTGTTTGCAAACCAAAGTTAAGTCTTAAATCAAATAGGGCATCCATGTCCTGAATAATTACGATAATTCAAAGCACATTCTAAGGACGGACGTGGAAACCCAAAGATAAAACGATCCTTCGTTAACAAAAACTTCTTATTAAGATAAGAGCAGCTCCTGAAGAAATTGCAAAGGTTAAATAAATAAAAAGTAGAACACCATTTGTGTCCTTAAAAGTATATAAAAAATAATAAAAATAGTATTTCCAATACAATATGGCATCAAATTATTACTCAGAAAAATTTTTCTTAGTAATTGATTTGGTCGCATTTGACCAAATACAAGCTTAAATTTTGAACTAATTGTTTACTAAAAACTCTTTTAAATATCGAACTTGTAACAAAATTGTCATAACAACTAATCAGTTAAAGTTTTGAAATTTCCTTTTATCTTTATTAAACAACAACTGTACTTTAAACATGAACTTGTTATACAAATTAAATGATAAGATTTGTAAGCATAACACAGTGAATTACGTCCAACCTGGCAGATCTTTTCAGGATTACAAATTACTAGAACCTAACATAATGAAATTTGAACTTTCATATTTACTTTAAAATTTATGTTAGATAAAAGTGATACAAAATTAGGAATTTTGTTTAAATTCCATTACAGCTGACAAAGCTCTGTTTCAAGACAACTCTGTCAACTTCAAAACAGAAAAATATACTTCGAAAACTACTTGAACTTATCGAAGGATTCATATGGAACAAAGCAGTTATATAAAAGCAATTCGAAAAATTTCGTTTTACGGCTTACTGAAAACCAGCTCAACAATTATTGAAATTACACATTTACGGTTGTGAAAAATAGCAAGTTTATTTACTAACCTTTAAAACACTGCATAATTATCTTACAACTAATAAAACAAAACTGTTTTGCTCTTTACGAAAAATTATGACGAATTTCGTTTTTAAACAAGGTTACCACCATTCTAAATTTAACGCTCATCCAAATTAACATCCATAATTTCTTACAAACAAATTTCTTATTAGGCAATTTTCAAAGATTTCCTACATAATGTAATTAACTTTTTGGATTCTATTACAATTCTCATTTACATTCTACTTGTGCGTTAAATAAATTACTCAAACATAATTAGTTGTAAATATAACTTACCAGACCTTATTAGAAGATCCAAGATTAATATTACGAAGTTCCAGTCACGAAGATCATCTTAACAACGTATTGCGAGCCAACTGATCGTCAAACAGAACAGTAATCCCCGTAGAAAGCGAACCCAAAACAAACAAATAGAATGACTTGGACAAGCTTATGACGCACGATATAATATAAGTAGACCCTAAGGAACAAGCACGCTTAGCATTATTCTTAATTAACAATTAAATTCATGACTAAAAAAAATGTTACCTCCCTTTCTAAACAGAAAAAACTTTTACAAAAAAATTTTATAGATAAAACAAAAAGATTTTTTTTATCTAACCTAATAAAAATCCTACTACATTAAAATACAAAACTAAAATATACTTTACGAATTAGAATTATAATTTATTCAAATCCATAATAATACGAAAATTATAAAACAGGGCAAATATATACAAATTTATAGGTTCGTAACTACTGTACCAAACTTCCTTGGAAGCAAAATCGAGTACAACCGTTAATCAAAATCGGAAAATCAATTTAAAAATCAAAATCCCGGAACAAAAAATAATCCAACTTAAATTTAAAGGAATCTTTACAGGAAGAACTTTCTACTCTACCGAAACCATATCCACAACTATAACAAAGCACACACAAATATCCAAACTCCCAAAAAGAACCCACATTCCAGAGCTACTAACTCTTAACCAAAAACTTAATATCAAAACACTCATAATACAAAATTTAATCTCAAGTGATAATAAAACCAAAGTAACTAACCAAAGTTCACTTACAAAATGAATACAAAATATTCACTAAAGTATAATTTCAAAACCAAATAATTTAACAACAGTTACTTACAAAATCAATTGATAAACCCCATACTCAAATTGCAGAATTTTGATTTTTACTAATAAATTACAAAATATTCTAAGCTAATACTCGAATCAAAACGAACCAGATGGGCGAAACTCAACCAGATTCCTTAATAATAACATCATCACCATTATATGATAAATTAAGGTTCTTAAACCTTGACCTTATCAAACAAAAATAAAGAAAGTTGAAAACTAAAAAGAAATCCAATATTCCTCTACCTAAATATTAAAATCATGACTAATAACTTTATAGCAATAATTTCTACTTTCTAATAATACTCTATTAATGACAAACTTAAGTATATGTAACATTAATGTAACTACAAAACTAATATACAAAATTTTGGCTAAAGTTTCCATAACCAAAAAATTTTCCAAATAAAATAATTGAAAGGACGTCTTCAATTTAGTTATTATTAAGACCATACTAAATCAAAAATCGAAAAACAAACAAGCAAACAATTGGAATTACCTATAATCAAAGAAATGCTGACTGAACTAATCTCAGATCATCTTTTATCGGTCGGATGCGCAAAGGGCTTAGTCCTTACAGCCATTTCAGGTTTTGATCCAATCATTCTCAAATTCATTAAAATTTAGGTTTTTACGAACTTTGACAAAAAATTTTGGACTAACTTACGAAATTTATCACCAACCGAAAATACCTTATTGGCCTCCATACTTTTCTCCAACTTAAATAAATCTTTCTTCTAAGATTGTCTTTACTCGAAGTTGAAAGTACATGTAAATTTTCACAGACTTCCCAAAAAATCAAACAAAGATTGACGACCAAAACATAGGAAGGTACTACTGAAACAAATCACATTTTACCGGGTTCAAAATTGTTACTAAAGCTTTTCCCTTAAGGTACCTAACCAAATAGAAAATTTGCAGAATTTTGGATTCTGATTTCGCTGAATAACTCATTACTAATTTTTGATATCCAATATCCGATACATGTTCTTCTATAGAACGGATTGCATATCAACTGTCTTATTAACTTTCACAAAATGCATTGAGGACATAAACACGTTGTACAAATCTTTTGGTTTCATTTGCCAAAGCTTTAAAACACGACCAATAACTACCATTATCACAAATACAAATTGTTACGCGTACAACGGAATACTTTTTCTTCTAAAATTTTTCAATCAAAGGCCTTGGCACTGCCAAAGGTTTAAATCAATACTTTGAAAACCAGCGCAACAATTTGACCATTTATGTTCCTTTGAACAAGAACGACCCACAATGAAATCAAGTTTGGAACGGAAATCTACCTTTTCCGTACCCATTCTCTAAGGACCTTTAATGGGTTTTGGAACCTACAAACAAACTTACAAAACTTACGTACATAAATCATCTTTGGCCAAGAATACAATTTTGGACACGGATAAAATTTTCAAACCAAAATTCACTGCTTTAGGGGTCTGACATATCAATATTTCGCAACGATTTCGTCTAATTTGCTTAACCAACAATATTGCCGAATATAATTTGAAGGATAAAGTAAAAATAAAACTCTTCCACTTTCCTTGTGGGAGTTTTAGGTAGCAAAATTTTCTTTGTAAAGATTATACCAAAGCTACATTCAATTTGTTACTAATTAATTTCAGAATTTTCTTAGGAACAGACCTAACAATCTGAACAATTAAATTTTCCATTTCTTTACAAATCAAATGAATGTTGCCTTAATCGAACAGACTCTGATTTTCTCAGTGGGATTAAAGGTTACTTAACCAAAGAAGAAAATGATCAGTAACAACTGTAAAAAACCTTCCACCTAGCGAAATTTTCAATGCAAAATATTAAAACTTTTCTGGAATAATGGCTCCGTAGCTAGGGTTTTACTGCTAGAAATTCACGTTCTTTCCTTTAATTCTGTTCAAACAGCACTAACCCAGTACTGCGTTGATTCGCAATAAAGGGGGCCGAATAATCTGGCTGTGAAAGAAGAGGTGCCGAAACTAATGCTTGCTTAATTAACACAAACGAATTTTCTGCCGCCGGGCTCCAATTTACAGTTTGACCTTTTTTCTTTTTCTTAACGAGATCATTAATGGGCGAACTAATGACGAATAATTCTTTATAAAGCGACGATACCAACTGCACATTTCTATGAACCTCTTAACTTCCGTCGTGGTTTTCGGTCGAGGAAAGTTAACCATAGTTGATACTTTATCGGGGTCTGTACGAAATGAATTTGAACCTACTATATAACTCAAAAATTTAAGTGACTTTTTGAAGAATTCACATTTTCCTATATTTATAGTAAGGTTAGCCTCTTTTAAACGTTGCTTAACCTCCGACAATAATTTCAGATGTTCTTCAAACGACGACGAACATAGTATTATGTCGTCCAAATAGCAAAATACATGAGGTTCAAAACGTGGACCAAAAATCGCATCTACTAATCGCTGTTGCGTCTGCGCAGCATTCTTCAACCCAAATGGCATACACGTAAATCTGTACTGTCCTCGCAAAATAATACTAAAAGCAGTCTTATCTTTAGATGACTCACTAAGAGGGACTTGCCAAAACGATTTTCTCAAATCAAGTGACGAAATATAGTTTGCACCTCTCAACATATTGAGAATTCTATCTTCATTTGCAAGCGGATACGAATCGTGAACAGTTAGGTCGTTCAAGGCTCTACCATCAAAACAGAAACGATATTCTCCATCTGCCTTCTTAACCAACAATACTGGAGATGACCACGGTCTAATACACGGTTCAATAACTTTGAGTCTAAGCATGTCGTCCAACTCATCATTCAATATCTTACTCATATATGGTGACATTACATATGGTTTCTTATGGAAAGGCTTAGCATTACCTGTATCTATATCCATTTCGATCAGGTTAGTACGTCTCAACTTATCATCACTGCTAATTTCATTGAACGAATCTATAATCTCTTGTGCTTGCACACACTGAACATCCGAAAGGTCATGCAAATCAAACAAGTAGTCTTTAGTGCTCAAAGGGATAGAAGATGAACCTAAATACACAATACTATTCTCAATATTACTCTGAATAAACCATTTATTGTTCTTAAAATCGGCAACTACACCAAATAATTTTGCAAAATCACTACCAAATATAAAAGCATGAGGTAGGGACGGGACCACCAATGCATTAAGAATACGACAATCCTTACCCACACAAATTGGTAAATCAACAGAACCTAAAACAGACTTTACTGTACTATCAGCAGTAGTAATACCTGTCTTTGCTGAACTAAAAATTTTTAAGCCTAACTTTTCAATTATCGAAAGAGCTAAGGATCCAACCACTGAGGTAGTGGATCCTGAATCTAGAAGACCGGTAATATCTCTATCAAACAGTTTTACCATAATGTAAGGTCGATTATCACACTGCTTTTCTATGAACAACGAATTATTCTCAGGCTTCGAAGAATTCTGACAAAAATTTTTTACAACTGTAAGCCATCTCGACCAATCATCTTTGCAAAAATATTTTTCTTTTTTACATAACATAACTGTAGCCTTATCACGCGAAACAGAATGCCGACCACCATGCACCTGCCGCTTTACTAGTTTTTTGAACATTGTGGACACGACGTTGCCTTAACACCTTTTCGACCACATCCAAAACAAAAAATCTTTTTGGGTGCTCTACAATCTTTAAACCAATGTCCACTACGGGAGCAATTCCAACAAGCAAAATTATTTTTCTTAACAGGACCGAACGAATTAAGAACTGAAGACTCAGAAGTACCCTTATCCACTACTTGTACTTGAGGATTAACTAATTTATTTTGATAAACCCTACTCTTAACTGCATAAATTTTTTATTCAAAACGGGATGTTTAGTCTCGAATGGATGCTTAGAAGAACTACAAGACTTGTTAGGCTTACTAGAAGATGCAGAAACTGAGTTTAGTTTCATCAAAGAAGCTTCTTCTAATTTTTTGCACAACCTTACTAAGGTAGGTACATCTTGAATGTCCGACAACGCAAGTGCTGAAATAAAATCAAGAATCAAATTTTTTCTTATCATCTTAACTTTAGTTACCTCTGCTGGCTCATTATTAAGTCTACCGAATAAAGTTTGCATATGCGCAACTAATAAAACAATATTTTCATCTTTACCTTGACGACGATTTTTAATTTTTTCCCAAATATCATCATCTGAAAAACCGGGTAAAAATCTTCCTTTAAACGTTCTAATAATGAATTCCAATCCTTCAACGAATTTTTCACAGTTCTAAACCAAATCAAAGCATTTCTCACAAAAAGTTCACATGCTGATCCAAATAAATCAGCTTCGGGTACCTTACGAGATTGTGCTAATTCGCTGACTCTATCTAAAAATGAATATAATTGTTTAGGTTCTCTTAAAAATTTTTCGGGCCACGAACCTATAGGTAAAGAAGGTGTTACATACGAAATAGAATGGTAGGCACACTATCAACTGAAGGTGATACTACAACAGACCGATCAAAATTAGTGGACTCTATACTCTTATTGACTTTATCATATAACTCAGCTTCTAGGGTTAGTATGGTTGCTACGGTTTCATTTCTGAACTTAATGGCTTCCTCTGAATTTGTTGAAGAATTTTCATACGCTTAACTCTCCCAGAAAGGTGAATCAACCTTGAACAAGCTCTCCTAAAAATTGAATCCTTCGAATTACCTTCAAATTCGGACAAAACATTTCGAACTGACTCAACTGAAACAGAAATCTCTTTACTTTCCGTTGCAAAATCTACTTCATAACTCGAAAGGTCAATCAGACAACCAGGCTTATCGACTTCTTTAGCTAACAGTCTTCCTAAAATTTTTCTTTTCTCCAGAACTAGTCTCTCACTCACTACTCCTCTGATTCTCAGTTCATATTCCAGTTCCTCTTTAAATGAACAAACAATTTGGAACTTTTCAGACATGATTGTAATAGTTTAATATTTTAATGAAATTAAATTGATTGATCTAAATGATTTAAGCCTTACGAAAATCGTCAAAACAAATTCGGGCAACTAAAGGTCAAAGTCAAAAAGTGTATTTGGTAAAAATAGGTTTTTGCCAAAACAATATCAAATAAAATCTTTATTGGGTCAAAATAAAATTAAAGTTAAAAATAAATTGACTAAGGTAATTAATTGACTGAAGGAGGGTCAATGCTTCAACTAAACTTATGCCAAAACAAATTTCAAGATCATTAGCAAATTTAAACAAACAAATTTTGAAACTAAGTAAATTTTGAGCAAACAAATTTCGAAACCCTACACGTTGCGGCGTCAGTGTAATTATTTTTGCTAGGCCTTACGTTGGATGGGCGCCACTGAAACGACTTCTGTTTTACAAAAGACTGAAACGTCTTTTTTCTACATTAAGGCGCTAGTGAACAAAAATCTTTCGACATAGCTAGGGGTCTATTCCTGGGTAGAGCAATGAGAAGTGGGGAAAGTCGAATTCTGTTTGCAAACCAAAGTTAAGCTAAATCAAATAGGCGCCACCATGTCCTGAGATAATTACGATAATTGCAAACCACAGTTCTAAGGGCGGACGTGGAAACCCAAAGATAAAATGATCGCCTTCGTTAACAAAAACCTGTCTTATTAAGATAAGACGCAGCTCCTGTAAGAAATTGCAAAGGTTAAATAAATAAAAAAGTAGAACGCCATTTGTGTCCTATAAAAGTATATAAAGAAGTAATAAAAAAAAGTATTTCCAATATAATATTGGCATCAAATTATTACTCAGAAAAATTTTATCTTTATGTAATTAGATTTGATCGCATTTGACCAAAATAAAAGCCTTAAATTTTGAACTAATTGTTTACTAAAAAAACTCTTTTAAAATATCGGAACTTGTAACAAAAAATTGTCATAATCAACTACATCAAAGTTAAAGTTTTGACTTTCCTTTTTTCTTTCATTAAACAACCAACTTACTTTAAACATGAACTTGTTATACAAATTACAGTGATAATGATTTGTAAGCATAACACAGTAAATTACGTTCTAACCTGGGCAGATCTTTTCATGTAGATTACAAATTACTAGAACCTAACATAAAGAAAATTTGAACTTTCATATTTACGTTTAATAATTTATGTATAGATAAAAGCTGATCACAAAAATAGTCATGTTTGTTTAAATTCCATTACAGCTGCACAAAGCATCTGCTTTCAAGACAACATCTGTCAACTGTGCAAAACAGAAAAATATGACGTCGAAAACATACGTTGAACTTATCGAAGGTTCATATGGAACAAAGCATGTTTTATAGAAAGCTAATTCGACAAAATTTCGTTTTACGGCTTATAAAACCAGCTCAACAATTAATTGAAATTTACACAATTTTCGTGTTGTAAACATAATAGCAAGTTTACGTGTTCTAACCTTTAAAACAGATGCATGAATTATCTTACAACTAATAACGAACCAAAAACTGCTTTTGCTGCTTCACGAAAAATTATGACAGGATTTCCGTTCTTCAAACAAGGTTACCATACCTTCTAATTTGATACGACTGAATTATGAAGGCCGCACTTAAATTTAAGAATGTGAAAAAATGAAACGGAAAAAGGCACTTGGACTTAGAGGAACTAAAAGATAAAAATATTCAAAAAATATTCGAAAAAAAGTCAAATAAATTGCTCAAAGATATCGGGAAAATATCTGATACTAAGGAAGTAGAAACAGAATGCAATAACATTAAATCCAGCCTAGACATGGCGGCCAGAGATATTCTGGGATATACACAAAAAGAAAATAAGAAACCATGGATAACAAAGGATATCCTGAATTTAATAGAAGAAAGACGAAAATACAAAAACAAATCAGACAAAACAGGAAAACAGAGATACAAAGCCATAAAATGGGAAATTATTCGAAAATGCAGGAAAGCTAAAGAACAATGGATTGATGAAAAGTGCAAAGAGGTACAAAAGAAGATAGAAATAGGAAACACAGACGAAGCATACAAATTAATTAGAATGAATTTTAGGGATATAAAACCGTATAGCAAAAATATAAGAGACGCACAAGGAAACGTCATCATAGAAAACGTAGAGAAAGTGGGTAGATGACAAGAATATATAAGGAATTTATATGCAGGAGAGGAACTAACTGCATTAGAACAGGAATCAGACACTGAAAATGATGCCTTGGGATATTCTATGCTTAGAGATGAGTTTGAATTAGCATTAAAGAGTCTGAAAAATAATAAGGCGCCGGGTACAGATAAGGTGCAAGCAGAAACTCTAAAAGCCACTGGACAAGCAGTAACAGAACGTCTCTTCCAACTTGTAAGCTATATGTATGAGACAGGCGAGATACCCAAAGATTTCAAACGTAGCATCATAGTAACTATACCAAAAAAGAAAGGCGCGGATAGATGTGAAAATTTTCGAACAATAAGTTTGACAGCACACGTGTCAAAAATATTAACTAGAATTGTGCAAAAACGAATGGAAAAACGGGCGGAAGAAATACTAGGAGAAGACCAATTTAGATTTAAGCGAAACAGGGGAACACGGGAGGCTATTTTAGCTCTGAGAGTGATCGTGGAGAAAACAATAGAAAAAGGGGAAAGCGTGTATATAGAGTTTGTAGATCTGAAAAAAGCATTCGACAATGAAAATGGAAAAAAATGTTTGAAATACTCAAAAAGATTGGAATGAGTTATAGGGATAGACGAATAGTACATAGCTTATACAAAGAGCAAACAGCAGTAATAGAATTAGAGCAGGAACGTAGAGAAGTAAACATTAGGAGAGGGGTAAGACAGAGATGTGCCCTATCCCCATTGATTTTTAACTTGTACATAGAAGAGGCAATGAATACTGTCAAATACAGGAAGACATTTGGAATTACTATGCAGGGACAAAAAATTGATATGCTTAGATTTGCAGATGATATAGCGGTATTAGCGTCTAGCAAGGAAGAGTTAGAATCTGCTCTTAATGAAATGGAAACGGTTCTGACAAAGAGATACGGTATGAAAATTAACAAAACTAAAACTAAAGTTCTAGTATGCAAAGGTGGGGAAAATAAATCAAAAACAAGAATACAAGTATGTAACACGAACTTACCAGAGGTTAAGGATTTCTGCTACCTAGGAAGCCAAATAACGCAAGATGGGAAGAGCACAAAAGATATAAAACAAAGATTAGCACAAGGTCGTGCTGCATTTAACAAGAAAAAGCAACTACTGTGCTCAAAGACCAGAAACATAGAAACAAGGAAAAGATTGCTTAAAACATATGTGTGGTGCACAGCACTGTACGGCTGTGAGGCCTGGACAGTAGGAGAAGCGGACAAGAAAAAAGTAGAAGCCTTTGAAATGTGGTGCTACAGACGTATGATGAAGATATCATGGACAGACAAAGTTAAGATCGAAGAGGTACTAAAGATGGTAGGAGAAGAAAGAACTATGTGGAAGACAGTAAAAAATAGGAGAGATAGGATGATAGGCCACATACTATGGCATGAGGGAATAGTGCGGAATATATTAGAAGCAGAGATAGGAAGAAAGAGAAGAAGAGGCAGACCTAGGTTACACTACTGCACACAGATAGTAAAAGATGTAGGCTGCAGGAGTTTCAGGGAGATGTGTAGGTTAGCCCAGAATAGAAATCAATGGAGGTACGCATCCAACCAATTCCAAGATGGATAAACTAATGACGAAAAAATAACTGTGCTTGAACATGATGATTATTATTAGTAACTACAAGAATTCGTTGGGCAATATTCTCGAATAATGTTAAGTGTGTGAAAGGATTTACTGAAAAACCATTATTTCGACAAATGTGTATGTTGGGGGATTTTAATAGCCACAGACTGCTTAACCCCCTTCACTGAATCTCGGTGAAATAGGGAATAAAATTAGAAAACAATAGAAGGGGAACGAGCTACATACACATGCTGTGTGAGAATTTCAGGGAACTAAGTAGGCTAGCTCAGAATATAAATAAGTGCAGGTACGTGTCCAATCAGTTTTGAGACGGAAAACCTAATGACAAAAAAATAAGCGCAGATAAATCTGATGATTAGGATAAACAACTAGTTGTTGGTTGCGAAATATCTGCAACTAATGTTGACTGTGTAAAAAGATATATTAGAAAATATATTAAATCGGTAAATGGTTAAGTGTTTTTGGGAATTTGGCATCCACAGACTTCTTACCTCCCTTCACAACCACTGAAGGTCGGAGAAATAAGGTATATAATGGTAAAACAATAGAAGGTGACCGAACGGCATCTAACAAGAAAGAACAGCGCGTATGAGGAAAGACAACAAACATAGAACAAGAAGAAAATTTGTGAAAGCATATGTGTGGAGCACAGCACAGTATGCCTATGAAATACGGGCAGTCTGAAACGCAGACAGAAAAACGGTAGCAGCCTTTTCAAATGCTGTGCTTCAGAAGTATGAGGACGATAGCATAGACAGACAAAGATAATAACAAATAGGTTATAGAAATAGTAGGGGAACAAGGATATCTGGGCAAAAAGATAAGAGAAATAGAAGAGCAGAATACGTTCTAAGGGATTTTTGGGGAATAGTATGGGATATATTACATGCAGAGATAGGAAAAAAGAGGTATATGTTGACCTTGATCAGATAGTGATAGATGCAGACTGTGCAAATTTCAGGGAAATCTGTAGGTTAGTTCAGAATAAGAAACAATGATGGTACGCGTCTAACCAGTTCCAGGACTGAAGACCTAATGATGATGAGGTTGTCTGAGGGAATCCAAATCAGACTGGGCTGAAATAAAACAATTTCAGAATTTTGCTAATTTTCCAGAGCAATTCTCAAAATGGTGTTGGGGTGTAGAGATGGAAAGGGAAACTTATGCGAACATTAAATTTGACGAGTATGAAGAAGGTTCAAAAACGGACTACTTTTTTAATTTAATTAAAGAGGTGATATACTAATCTAAATCGTTAGAATAAAATTAAGTGCTTAATATGTGTGCCTATCACTTTCCATCCGAAATTAGGCTCGTAATAGTGAACGCTGACTATAGATCAGTGGAGAATATAGATAACCAACTTAGAAAGGTAGATGCTATTTGAAATGATGGATCAAGCTGTCAAGCAATTAAATATGAAATAGTTCAAGACTCATGGGGAACCCGACGGACCGCCAAAATGTCTTACTATCAAAGGAGTGAGATCGTGACTCAGTTGGTATGAACCTAGAATCTCTTTGTTCTTAACTTTATTTTTTCATGGTATCTTCATCATACGTCTGTAGCACCACATTTCAAATGTTTCTGTATTTTTTCCTGCCCGCTTCTCCTACAGCCCATGTTCACAGCCGTACCGTGCTGTGCTTCACGCATATCCAATATAGCGGATACAAAACTTTTTTTACCTCTGGGCCAAAACAATATCTTCGCCTGAAGTTGCTTTATTTGTTAGCGCAAAAGTAAATATTTCTTAAATAATATTTGTACAAAATATGTTGTATGTCAATGTTCGTGTTCATTTTTTAATAACTATAAATAACGATCGTGACCTTAAATTTATACTTCCAATCGTATTAAAAAATACATTTTGTATGTGGTTATTTATGGAAACCACTACAATTTTTTACCGTGGATTTAATCACGAAACAAATTTTACAGTTTTTCTTCTTGCATCCGTTGTACTTGCTTAGCTCTGTATCTAGGTCCATTTAATACACATCATTTTTATATCAAAAATTAAAACTTACCTGCGTGCCATAAAAAATAGTGCGCCTTCATTGGCAACAATTGCACATTCACCTTCATTTTAGCTCCACTGAGTTTTCACTAATGTAGGATTAAAAGATTGTGTGCTCATTTAAGTCTCTAGACGAACATTAAGTATGGAAATTAGGTTTTGTTTCGTAGTGTTCGTTATCAGCGTGTTGAACTAAAGGATTCAAATATATGCGTAAATAAAAACAAGTTCTTGTGCTAATAAGAAAAATGATTGTATGGTTACGTAAGTCTGAGAGTTTTATACATACAATAATTCAGCCCTGACCGTCTTTGAGTCTGTAAAATTAGTCATATGTGCAGTTTATGTACTCAAGATATGCTATATGAGAATAAACATAAAGAATTACTTACTATTATTTATTCAATTTACCAATTTCATAGATATCCATTGAAGAATAAAGAAGTCGCATCGTACAACAATACATCTCAAGAATAATCGAAAGTATCAAAAATAAGTTCGGAAACTTAAGAGTTTGAATTATACATGCTTTACTACTTGTTTTTTGCATAACGGTAAATCTTCAACTCATTGCTCCTTTTTAGCGAGAGAGGGGTGGACAAAGCGAGAAAATTTATATATATATATATATATATATATATATATATATATATATATATATTGATATGAAATTCCTTATTAAGCCCCTACGATGGATTTAATTTTTATTGTTATAAAATGCCCTACGATTGGGCGTACCATTTTTATTGCTGTGATATTTTTATTTGATATGAATTTTTATTTGATATGATATTGACTTTATTTCCTTTAAACCCCAATGTTGTACGTTATATTTTATTTGTTTGTTTACCACGACTAGCTCACTGAATGCTCGACTTCCTAATAATAAAAAATTTTATTTTAACCTTTAAATGGATTCAAATAAAGCAGCTCAAAATCACAATATAATAATTGATAATATGTACAATGTTGTGTAACCTTGAAAATTTTTTCCTGTATAAAATATTTACATTTACCAATTTATGCTTTCCTGAAAGCCAGCAAAAATATCTTTTAATTACTCTCAAGTATCTTCGAACGTTCTAAGATGCTTTCCCTGTTTTCATCTTTTCAAATGACCTTTTTGATCACTTTTACAAATACTTAATGTATAAGGAATATTAAATTTGAAACAGTCTTTAAATAATAAAATGTTTAAAAATCGCTAACCCGGAATGGTGACTGGAGTTCCCTCATAGTGTCTGTTGTGTCCGCTTTACTTATTGGCCAGAATTATCCACTTTTGATTTCTGGTATTCTTTCTTGATTTAACTTTGAGTATTCTTTTGATCTCACTTTCAGACGTATTTTTAGATTTGTTAGATCTGGACATGAACATCGACTCAACAAAAGCCGTCACAACCAAAATGGCATCAAGAAAAACCGTCCCAATAAAATGACATCAGCAAAAGCCGTCCCAATAAAAGCCGTCCCAATAAAAAAAGCCCTGTTTTGTTAAATATTAAAAATTAATTTAATTAATTGTTTAACTTGCGTCTACTTATAGATCGGCTTATTTTTCGTCGCACAAATTCTCACTTTCAAATTTTACTTATTCTAAATTTTGTTTCACTAATTAATTACGTAATTTTCTACTACATTTGAGCATAGTTGGTGCTTCGTGGAATATGAACTCCTCTTTATTCATTTCCTATTGTATTTATAAGCCCTTCCCACCAATCGTTTCCATTGGTGTGTTTATCAATTAAAGCTTGTACTTTGCCTTATCTCTGGCAAAACTCGATATTTTCTCAAATTCCCTGGTTTAATTCTTCGACGAAATGCTCCATCAATCACGCATGCGTTCTGTATATTACAGCATTTTGTTAGGATTTCCGAGTATTGCTTTTATTTAGTCACGTACTTAACGTTTGTCGCTTAAAAGTCCAAGACTTATCATATAATTGAACCGTCTGATGTTTATTTGTTTGTTACAGGATCTTGATTTTCTGAACAAATGTATTCTTTCTAGTCACGTATTTAGTGACGTATTAAGATGCATTTGCATATAGGTGCGTTGACATTTTTGACGTAATTATTAAATATTTGAAATGCCAATTTATGTATGTTTCCCGATAATTTTATTTGCTGCAATTAGTTGCTTCTAAAATCTTATCTTTACTCGTAAATTATACTTAAACATATTATACGACGCACACATTACTATTCTAATTAAATGGTATCGGATTATTACTAAATGAGCTTTTTTCTCATGCATCTAATCAAATACCCTTTATAAACAGTGTCCTCGCAATTGACTTTTTGTAGAATAGTCGATTTACTCCTATAATTGATGGAATTATTTGATTTTCTTAAAGTTAAAGTTATTTACATCCATCCTGTATGTAGAAATCAATTTAGAATTCAAAACATGTCAATGTAATTAAATAGAGATAAGATTATGTAAAATAATGTAAGTTTAATTTATATGCTTCAATTTAGAACTAGGATAATATTTAATTACTAATAAGATCGAGGGCAAGGACAGAAGTCGTGTACAAACATTATTATAATAGCTTTTCATATTGGGTGTAGTGTAAAAATCAATAATTTCTTAAAAGTAGCATAAACTAAAACATTTATGTAACTGTACAAGATTGAATATACGAAAACAGGCTACAACGGTTGGGAATTTCATGAATGAACGTGCAGTAGATAAATAATTCCAATAAAGCTTTTAAACGTTAAGAATATATTTCTAGGTAAAAATCGTTAACTGAAAACGCAGGTCTATAAGCAACGGACAGTTACATGTAGAAAACAGATCAATAAGATCAGGCGAGAGTTGATACTTAGCATGTAATGGACACAGAGGGAAGATATCATATGGTCAAGTTGTTGTGACTTTCAAACGTCTGTAAGAGGAAGATATTTTTAAAGGCAATAAGCGGGGAAAGGATGCAGCGTGTTCGCAGAAGATATTGATTTTCAAGGTGCACAGAAAAGTTGAGAGAAACAACTCTGAACAATGTGGTGATAAAGGGACTATGCAAAGGATAGAAAACATGGGATAGACAAGGAAACCAGAAATGTAGAAATGACATGGACAACTTAGGAAGAGTATGGAAAACTAGCCTAGAAGATGTTACGATGAGAGTAGAAGTGAGATAATAGCATGTACGCGCATATGAGAGGCGTGATTTTAGTTGTTTGGGGGTGATAGGAGTGTTAAGGATTCAGAAAAAATTAAGACGGTTGACAAATTTAACGGCTTATCGGAGTAAAGCAATGTTTACGTTTCAAAATTCTAGGTTTTCGACGACGGTTATATTATTGTGCAAGTAAATTTTAGGAATTGAGCAGCCGTTGGATAAAAGTTTCGAGGAATGTTTGTGAAAAATACGGGCAACTTAAGAGGGATTTTGGTTATATAAACGCGCTGGAGGAGGTAGGCGCTCCCTTAGCTTCTCGATTCTGCTGAATTCTTCATCCTAGCTTCAAACTATGCGACTAGTGAAGTCCGAGATATTTACAAGTGTTTAAATGCACAAGTTGGTGCGATTTTAAAACGGAGTTAACCGTATAATATTAATTTGATTTAATTGAAGCAGGATGAACAGTAAGTAGCAACTTATTTGTAAATTGGATGAGGGTGCTTGTTGCAGTTGCTTGAAAGAAGCGATTGTTTATGAACCTGTAGTGACATTCCTGAGGGATTTTGGAATATGGTATTTTTGAGGCCTAGCGAATTCGAGGTATAATTGCTGTTCCTATTGGAAAACAACAATGTGGAGTGATCCACGTACGTGCAGTCGGTAGAGGAGAGCATCTTTAGAGGTGGTGATCTGGATGAAAATTACTCTCCAGGTAATTAATTTTTTTAACTATTGTGGTGGTGCTTATTTGTTGAGTTATCCTGTTACGGAACCATTGACTTGATTGACCAATGTAAGAATGGTTACAACTATTAAACACTAATACAATTACAGAAACTAAAAACAAAACAGAAACAATCTACAAAAAATTACCGTATATACAAAAACTAACACCACTGGTTTTTCGAATATTAAAACAACACAACATAGCATTTACATATTGTTATGAAGGATCAATAAAAAATTTTTTTCACAACCTAAAGACAAGGCAGTTGATGCAATGTGCAATAACACAGTATATAAGATCCAATGTAGTTGTAACCATTCTTACATTGGTCAATCAAATCAATGGCTCCGTAACGAGATAACTTAACATCGCAGTGACACAGTTAGGTAAAAACAGCTGTACTCTTGCTATACATGCCCATACTACTCAACGTACACCTGCATATAATGAAAACAAAATTTTAGAAAAAGAACCCAACTACTACAAACTCCTATTCTTGGAATCGTTTTATATACAAAAAAGAAAAAATAAATTGTATCAATAATAAAGAAGACCTTAATAATCTAAGTGTAACTTACTCTGAACTTTAAAGACACTAAGAACATATTAAATTAAAAATTATAAAAAAAAGAGATTTTTTAATCAATATTTACTAAGCTTATGTTTTGCATTGTAAAAATCTGTCACATAATTATTCTTGGGTGAGTGATTTTGTTGTCTTAAAAATACGCAATTGTAGCACCTAAATCTTACAAAATACGTAATAATGCGTTTCCTATACTGTTGTAGTTACAAAAGATGTCATTGACATCTGTCACCTATATGTAAGACAAAAGAAAAATAATTTATACCTTTTTGCTTGTATTTATTAGATAATTCAGTTTAATGCATGTATTTAAAACTCATTGTAATTTGTATTTTGATTTTTAATATATAATTTTTTGATTGCGCCTGCTAGCTCAGTTTTTGAGTTACGCATGGAGCTTGCGACAATACGACAAACAAAGATCTTAAACCTACCATCTATTCTCCTGTCTGTTCTAATCTTTAAACCAAAACACCATAAAGCACAAATTATTATAATGTTCCCAAAAAATATTTACAACGTATGAAAAGGTTAAAATTTATCAACTGGATTTTCTACTAATAACTGAATCTATAAATTTCATAATTATTATAACCAAAAATGATCAAAAAGTCAGCAAAATCACTAGTACCATTAATTATTAACTGAGGCCTATGAACGTTCATTTAACCTCATTTATTTACGTAATTTATAACGTATAACCAAAATTAAATCCTGCCGACCTCTCTCATAAATTATCACTAAAGCAATTTTTAAAGTATTTAAATTTTTGTAATATTTAATTAAATGTTAAATCTTAAGATATTCCAGTTTAGCAAAGTACAATGAAATATCCACAAATAAAATAATCAAATAATAATAAACATTCAGATTGGCTAACCTGTTGTTTTGCATCCATATAAATCCGTCTCTGGTCCAACCGTTGTGTGCATCTCTCATCTACAGTCTTAAATATACTAGCGTACCGCATTGAAGTCCTTCACCATAAATCAACTTTTTTGTTCCATTAATAATTGCTTCAGCATTGAGTTAAACTTGTTACCATATTTATATTTGTCTCCCGTAATTGTTTGGAGCTTCTTTGGGAATTCTTTAGGGTTTCTTTATGAGTTCTTTAGAGGTTCTTTAGAGGTTGTTTAGAGTCCTTTTTATAAAGGTTAAAGTTAGAATTTATAATAAAACAACTTTCAGTTACTTACGTTTTTCTATTAAGGGTAAACAACAAACCATTAATTTTCCATATTCGGCGGAATTATTTTACACTTCACAATAACTTACTTAGCGTGTATATTTTTGGTCTTCAGAGACGTGAGCTGTACATTACTTCATGGCCAACTGATTTGTTTACAAATCCGGTCATATTTAAATGCACCGACTATCTATAGACAAGCGCTGTTTGTATAAACTAGGTTTTCGGATATTCCATGGTGTTATGGTTGTATATTAACATCAACGAGTTCCTGTTGTCACGTAGGATTTCAAGTTAATAGCATTGATTCGCTTGGATTTTTATACTTTTAGATAGGTAAACCGTTGTTTGTTTGAATAAATTTGGTGAACTTTGATTTTTAATCAACATGCTTGTTTGTTTCCAATAAATCAGCTGTCGATGTAATTCTCTAGTCACCTAGACGAAATACAATGTTTGGATTAAATTATCGGCGTTTTCTATCTTACGCATTAATAAGCCGGCTTATATTAATTAGGATTCTTGATGCGCTATCCACGCGTGTCGCGTTTCAGCTTGCATTTATGTTATTTAGCGACTTGCCGATTTGTTTTATTCAAATAAATCTTCAAAGTATTTTTCATTAACTAAATTAATTACGATTATTATTTATATACAGGGCGTTGTCCTTTACTTTCCAGTCTAGTCATCGTATTTCTTGTTTGCACAATAATAAGATCCTCTCTATACCAAAAGACTGCTGCGTCTGCAGCTTCCTTATTTGTCAGTACCAGAGTAAACACCTCATAGGTAATATTCGTACAAAATACGTTGTATACCAAAAGTGTCCAAGACCTTATATTTTCCTCCTTTCGATTTGAAATTATCATTTGGGCTTTGCATAAAAGTCTAATGTATATATATATATATATATATATATATATATATATATATAATACTTCTTCTTTGTAGGTTTTTAGGTCTGCTGGATTTAAATAAATACTCTTTTTTATGGCCTAAATTTTCGCATATATATTTTTTTTATGCTTGATCACAGGCTACAACTGTATTAACGCTTTATAAAGGATGAACAAAGATAAGAAAAACTTACAGTGAGGATGGTTGAAATTGACATCAGTGTTTTGAATAAAATAATGTTTTTTATAGAATAAATATTAATGTAAATAGTGAAAGTAAAATGACAGTGTCATTTTTGATAAAAGTTTATTATTTGTTTTTAACGACAGTGTTGGTTTGTGAGTGTATGTGCATGTAGGTGTGTGTGTGTATGTGAGGGTGAATGTGTTTGTGTAATTTTGTATGTTTGTGTGTGTGTGTGTGTGTGTGTGTGTGTGTGTGTGTGTGTGTTGTAATAGTGATTTAATTGGAATATGTGTTATCAACAATTGAGTATATATAAATGTAAAATAAACAAAAAACAAAAAAAAAGAAATAAAAAGTGGTTGAGGGGAAGGCATTTAATGTTTAAATTTTAATAAATATGAATATATGACGCTTAGGTATATATATATATATATATATATATATATATACATATTCTTATGCCACCCCCCCTTTTCACTCTTACACTCTTTCTGTGTTGCGCGCCTTTTTTTTAATTAATTTTATGATTTTATATGATGTGCAAATACTTATTTCACTCCACGTATTTTAGCAATGTTTGGTTGGTTAATTAAATCAAATTTGTTTTTAATATGCCTCGACTATATGAACTCTTTTCTTCTCAGGGTATCCACCTACTTACCGTGGGTTCAGTGGTAAGTAGATGTGCAATGCCCAACCAAACTGCACTATCTTTTGTTTTAGTACCTGTTTTAGAATTTACTTGTGTATATGCCAAATTTTAAGTGATCTACGTAGCCTTGTGTCAAATTAATTAATTACACAAAAATACTGACTTGGACGTTATAATACACCGTACTCACCTGAATTATACGTCGTTACTGGCCTTTCTTAATGCTGGCTCAAAATCCTGTTCACCGTATGCGCCTTCACAAGGTTTCACTCTCACTTTGAACTGCCGTCTAGCCTCCAGGTATCTTTTCTTTAATTTTGTTACGCCCAAATCTAAAATAAATATAACCCGAATTTAGAATTTAGAATGCCCGTTTTATCTACTTCCCCTGCGCTAATTCTTCCGTAGTAATTTCTTCCTTGAATTGTACACTTCCGCTTGCGATTCTAATTCTGCTCCTCTCGTTCACTCGTTCCAAATCTATGCTCGTTCCTGTTTACCACTCAATCCAAATCTATCCTCGTTCCTGTTTACCACTCAATCCAAATCTATCTTCGTTCCTGTTTACCACTTAAAGCCCCGCTACATATAAATCCATATCCAAATCAATCCTTATATTCTTCACTCTTATGTTTCTCACTCGATGCCTTTTACCTATATAATATCTTTCCAATCCAATCTTACTATCCGCCGGTTTACTGTCGCACTAATTCCAATATTTACTCTTATTCGTCGCCGCTATTAATTCTTTATACACTGATGCTTCTCTTTACTCCTTCTTTATAAATCAAACTCTTGCAATTCAAACACATTTATTAACTCTTCCAAAAATATTTATACAATTTAGCGCAGGTTTATAAATCACGTCTTTACACAAAAATAAATCGAAATTAATTCCAATTTAGCACAGGTTTATAAAACACGTCTTTTTACAAAATATATTCGAAAATAACTCCCTTTGTTTACTATCCTAGGTGATAATTACAACATTTTCTGCCTACTCTATTACATATTATATAAACTAAAACCATCCAATAACATTTTATCACTGAGTTTGTGTCACAAATACCTTAACTCTTGTCTTTTACACTTTCTATTTTATACATAATATTCTATCATTGGTCCTAAATGTTTCACAACCCTTCAATCACATTTGACACTGCTATTACTTATAATTTTGAGATTACATGTTTGTCCAAAAGTTGATTCTAGTAAAATAAAAGCCAAAATAATTCACATATGAACCTGGATCTGAATGGTTGATAGTGGACAACCATAGACGCATCCGATTTTCTGTTGGCAAATGTACTTTCAATGGCCTATTAAATTGTAACTCAGTATAAAACCTTGAGCACTGTGTATTTTATCACGTCATCAAGTCATTTTACTTTACATCTTGGCACTTACATTTCAACAAACATTTTACGGCAAACATACATTTTAAAATTACGGGATCTGATATATAGATTATTTTATTTGGCATACACTACCTTCTACATAAAACCACCCTTAGAACCCTTGTAGCTTCCACTGACATTACAATATATATATATATATATATATATATATATATATATATAGTGAATAAGATGAAATAATAACTTAGACTTTTATGCAAAGCCCAAATGATCATTTCAAATCGAGCTAGTAATTGAAAGATGGAAAATATAAGGTCTTGGACAAGTGTCAGTTGAAATAGGAATGAGAAATTTGTAGCAGGGTACAAACAGAGTACGATTGTTAGATTAGGTGTACAAAAGCAAGATTAGACGATATTATCGATCGGTTAGGTAAAGCAGAGCTTATGAATAGGGAGGATAAAAACAACCATATATAACACACTGGTTAGACGAACATAAGAGAAAGGCACAACGAAGTTAAAAATTTAGGAATGGGAAATGACAAGGACTGGAAGATTTTAAATGCAGGTTAGAGCGAAATGACAAATATCCGCGTGCAATAGGGACGTATTGTAGAGACTAGAATAAGACGACAGTTATCGGAGGATTTCATAGAAAGCGGCGGCCGTTGAGTTATTTAATGAGCTTTTCTTTGTAAAGCGCTTATTTGTTATTTAAAATTCTAAGATTTCTGCGACGGTTAACACGTTTTAGCGAGAATAACTCAAGGATAATCGCGTGTTTGTGAGAATTGAACGACCGTTTGTTGTTTGTGCTGTGTGTTGATTTTCTGAAAACGGTGGGCGGTTGGAAATGATACCAAAAAAATATGTAATAGGGGTGGTGAAGATAGTTTCAAGGAGGTGATTTTACAGGCTATATAAACCATAACGAGGTGGTAAAAGTTCTCTTCTCTTCTCTTCGCTTCTCGTTTTGAATTTCAATAGCAACCAAGTTACTTACAAGTGCAAATATAATTAAATAGGTTTAGAGTTTATTAAAATTTAATAAGCACAGGGGCTGCTAAGTGATATGCCAATGCTGAATTAAATATAATTCTGTAAATAATTAAAGCATAATACCAAGTAGGTACAATTTTACTACTTGTGGTTGGAAGCGTTTGTGTACTCGGAGTGTACAGATGGACTAGTAATTTTTGTATAGAGGAAACTGGATAGGAACGTGTTGTTCCGGATAGTGAGAGACCACCTGGAGAAAGAGTTTGAACGTGCAGTGTAGAGGGACGACTACGTTGGAGATGGTATCCACGTTGAGAGCTGGGGTGCTACAATCCAGGTAACTCTACCTTTATAAAACTTTTGCTTTTTGTGATATTGTTGGTAATTATGACAATTGGTGATTTTGGTGTATTTTATGGTATTATAAGGACATTTTATTTGATGATTTAGAAAGGACTATATGAAAAATTTATTTATGTAATATGTTTGTGGTATAAAATGAAAGTGTAATTTTGGCTTTTTGTACAAAGTAAAAGGGTTTTTGATAATTTCAGTGCCATAGTCAGCACATAAGTAAAAATAGCTTAGACCTTCATGCAAAGCCCAAATGATCATTTCAAATCGAGCTAGTAATTAAAAGATGGAAAATACAAGGCCTTGGACAGGACTCGAACCTGCATCTTAGTCTATCGCGAACCATGCGTTTTCCAATTACGCTACCAAGACCGATGATGACAATTGGAAAATTTACAAATTTGAGTCGTGTACACAAACATACTTCAACCTAAATTTTAATTAGGTTTAGCATTTGTGTCAATCATATCTAACATTGTCAAGTTTTTGACTTATATCAGTTATTATATATATTATTATATTATTATATTATTATTATTATTATTGTGAGGTTAACTCTGGAACGTGCCTGGAATCATGCCCCACTGTTAGGCTGGATAATTTATTGTGTAGTTACCTGTATTAATCGCGCCCCACTAATTGGGTTGTCTATTCTTGCCCTCGGCTGCTCCTAATAATTCCTCGGCTGCTCCTAATAATGTCTCTTACCTAATCTCCTAAATAATATTGTTCGCACCTACCTGTTACATCCAAAAACTTCCTCTAAATATCCTCATGCTGAAACCTAAATAAACATGCACCAATCACACACTCAAAAATAACACAATTGACCAAATATATCACACTCTATTTACATTAGATACATTTTAAAACACCATTCCTTTAGGTACATCCATAAATTTCAATAATTTTATAACAATAATCATGCAAATTGATATCCTTTTAAACACATATATTTTTATTTAAAGTAAGAGGGGTTCCTCATCCCTTACGTTACCCTTTTGTCCTAGCATGAGTTCATAATAAAACTTCTACAACAGTGCATATAAATTTCCTGCACTACCAAATATCAATAAGCTTTCTATACCTCTTTATAACATTTGGTTATCTGTAAATTCATTAATTATTTTCAAAAATCAATTTTCTTTTAAAGCCCCATAAATGGCTGTTCATAAAATATCAAACAATAATAAAACACATCAAATTCAAATCCAAATAATCACAAACACCATAAAAATATTCACCAGTCAAAGTTCTATTCTATCGCCTACCTGGTTTTCAACTTCTAAGTGTGCTCCACCATCTAGCTCCTTGAAGATGCTGCCGTCTAGTAGCTATCCAGTCCATCAGCAAACTCCCTGGTCCAATTACCAACTTCGCCATGCATACCGGTGTTTTCAATTTCCACTCCAAAATTTCTAATATCCAAACTTAACTTTTTTTATTTAAACATCGCTTTTTTGTATCATCCAAACACTTTCAAACTTTAATTTTCGTGCATTCCAATATCAAACTTAACAAGCTTTGTACTTACGTACCACTTTAACGTTTTACCACAAAGATGCTTTTAGCTTCTACATAAAATTTTATTAACTTGCACTAGTTCACCAATGTTGGATGAAAACTGAGCAAAAGGGCAAAAAAGAGCGAGACCCCTCTCTGCCAGTGATTATATAAGTAAAATTTGCTCCACCCCTTGTTTTAAATTGGCACGTACACTTCTATACCCGTTCCTATAATTCCTGAAAATTGTTTTTTAACCGTCTTGCAATTCATCGAAAAAGCTTTAACGTATCTCGGATTCTTGAAAATTTTTATAACGAACATGACCATACTCGGAAAATCCCTTTAAGCTGTCACTCCGTTGTACGATCTTAGCCTCTACGTCTTTCTTTGTCAACACCTCCAACTTGAACAAACATCTCTCATCTCCCTTGTAGCTATAGTTTTATCTCACACATACGCTTCCACCAGCTGGATCTCTGCCCTTTTTGTACAACTCACACCAATTACCTTGCTTGGCTCCATTTCCCACTTTTTAACAGACTCGCGTTTGCTTTTAAATATCTTGATGTTATTGATTTTATTTAGGTCTCCTAACAATACTACCTCCTGAATTATATATAGGCATCCCTCTTGCACTCAATACGCTTTTATTCTGTCTTGATCTTTTGTTTGGCTCTTTACTATACCACCTTCAAGATTGAAATCAATATTTTAACCACACAACCGCGTCTACCTTAATCCCAACGGCTGTTCTTTTCCAATAACCCATTAAAGCTTATTTGTTGCCAAGTTTACCAAGAACTGTTATCTCCCCTCGTTATTTTGTTTAAACGTGTCGGATTTTACGTTTTAGAACAGAAATGTTGCTTTAACACCTGTTCCACGCTTTTAGACTTTCATATAATTACTTCATTACAAATTTAAATACGTTAGAAAGATTTTATCCCAATTATTACTTATTCTGCTCTATGTTGATACAAATATTATTCTACATTATCCTTGGCTAAATTACATTGATCCTACATTATTATACACTTCTTAAGTTAAAAAAGAAATTAATTTGTTAACAATATTCCGACTACCTAATTAAATAAATTTGTCTTCCTTTATTCAAAAGCTCTCAACCTATAAGTTCACTTGTGCCCTTATATAACCCAATGATCCCTTAATTACACGATAATAGCGCCAGCGTTGGGCCGTCATTAATATTGTGTAGCTTAAACAGGTATCATCGTGCACCACGCTTGGGTCGACATAATATTGTGTAGTTCCCTTGTATTGACTCGAGTCCCTCACTTTGGGCGTTATAAATATTGTATAGTTCACCTCGGCTACTCCGCTCCTACCTGTAAATGCTTATGAAAAACTTTCAAAGAAGCTTACCCGGACTGCTGAATCTCAACTTCACCTAACTGTTACTATGCTGTAGTCCAAAAGAAAATTACTGCCCTACAATCATATCCAAAATAACGCAACTAACGAAATACATTACACTCTATTTACTCGAAATAAAATTTACATCCTCCAAAACTCTTTTAACTACATTCAACAATATAACTTTGCTTGGAAACAAATCATTTTCAAGAATGTGTTTGTATTAAATATTTTTATCATACATATGTACCATGTCAAATTTTCATGGTCCGCTTTAATAAATTTGTTATGCACCCTTAACCGCGGTAAGAATAAATATTCAATGAAAGACGCCACAAGTAATGTATCAGCGCTACCAATATTGTAACTAGCTTATTCCCCCACTGACACAAGAAGTAGGTAACACAACGAAAGAAGCTCAGTTTTGAAGAGTCACTTGATAGATGTAGTTCGAGATAAAACTTCGTGCCTCACAAGCACGATCATGATTTTGTTTTGGAGGTGGGCGCTTAGGATCGCAATTAAAAGAATGCTGGTGATGTGACAAGGTATTGTTAGTGAACATGCTTAATAGTTTAGTATTGGTTATTATAATTCTGTAAAACAAAATGACTTATGTAATTCTATTTTAGCGAGTTGGCTTAGTTGCTTAGTTGCTGATTGTTGAGTTGTTTAGTTGGTTTTTATGGTTCCTCACTTAATGTAATATGGTTTGTTTGTGTTATGGTTCGTCAGCTGATACAAATGTAGATGCAATTTGATGTTTCTGAAATTAATGCTATAAGATTGTTTGCGAAGTGCAGATAATCTTTCGTTTTGTTGAGGCATACTACTGTTTGGTCAAGGTCGATTTTTAACACGGCGTAGGTAATATGTCGACATCTGTTATACTTGCATATTTTGAAACCATGGTGAGTAGAAAGCTATTTTTGAAATGAACGCTTCGTAGTTGACATAATAGAGGGCAGGCGTATTAATTGTGTTTCGGAAATGTATATTGTTTGAAAATTAACTTTGAAATTCAATTATGTAGAGCATATATTGAAAATGCACATGGTTCGTACTTTTTACCAAAAATGTTATGAGACTGAAGTAAGAAATTCAGTAACGAGTTCAATAATTATATATTCAAAATCTGTCAGTTTATAACTTAAATCACACATAATGTGTATGTAATCTGTTTAAGAAACAGCTTTGATAATATTTATATATTCTAGCGTTGCACATTTTATTAGTAGTGTGAACCCTCATCAAAGATCTTTGATAAGATAGGGCCGTTGATGGCTAGTACATTAATTGTAATTTAGTGAAAAACATTAAGTAATTTGCAATAAAGGGTTAGAAATTATTTTATTCGAGTCAGTAAATTTTTGTGTAAACAACTAAGATAAAGAAAGTATTAATGATTATCACAGAGAACATTTAAGTAAAATTGTAAGTTATTATTAGAAATACGAAAAGGGGATCATTTCAGTAAGGGATGGATTAATTCTATCTGTAAACAAATCAATATGAAACATGAATAGTGACTGTAAATATTCTTAAATATTAATACAGAAACCTCAAACTTGCATGTTTATATCTTAAAACACTCACGTTGATATTAGTGAATCAAAGTCAACTGATTTGCTTGTGAAAAATATCCTCGATTAGAGTTGAATGTATTTATTTGAGGGCACAAAAGTGTTCTAATTGTTTGTTTTATTTATAATTATGATCATGCATTTATTACAGGTCCAGTAATAACACCAGTAGGGTAATATATATTGAAGTCTAAAGTTTTTGCATTAAAGGATTTTATTTGAGGGTTTTCTGCGTTCTCCCTTAAATTATCTGAATTTGCGGAAATAAGACGCAGTGGCGTCCTTTTAGTTTTGAGTCAATCAGGTCAGCGGTATTTTTGTTTCATATAATCTAGACCCCGCCTTGCATGTTTCATGCCTCTGTAGGAATAGACCCCGAGTTAGTCCGGAAGTAACCTCTTTTTAGTGGCCTTCAGTCACAGGAAGAGGCCAGAGTTTTTCAATCCAGGGTAACCGCCCTATAGGGGAGAAAACAGTTGACATATACCCTATTAAAGTAATTAGACTATACTCATAGCTGACTTTAACATTTGTCTTAATATGAGCTCGCAGTAAAACTCCTTAAACCTGTGTGCAACATTATAGCACTAAAAGAAGTCCCCTTTAATTTGTACAAAACAGACTGGTGTTCCTATATTAATTATCCATCTCTACATAAACCTGTTTTCATTGACATATAAAGTCCAATAAAATTTTCAGTTCATCAATTTCATAGAAATAATCACTCAAAAGCACAAAAGAGTTAGAACACTTCAAATAAACAGCACAACAATGTTTTATAAAAATTCGTTACCTGTTATCATTATACTGCAAGCAGCTGCAAACCAGCACTCGAAGAAGTTGCCGTCTAGAATGACTCTAGGTTATGACAGCGCCCCCCAAGTTGAATCACCATTCCTCTCGGCACGCTACTATCCAAATCTCTCCTAATTTACAATAGAAAGTGCATCCAAACCTCCAAAATTTCCCATTAAAATTCGACTTATGCTCATCAAATCACTACAGTAGAGTATTTAGTGACGAACTGCCGCCTCATTTCCTCCAAAATTCCTCATTTCTTCACTCATCTGGACCAAAAAGTTTTCTTTGACTAGCCATTCCATCTTTCGAGATAACCCTATCTTGTTTGGTATCAATTAATATTAGAATTTTCTCAGCTTCCCGAATTTCTAGGAATTTTTTAGATTGCGCCATCCCCAAGGGAGCTACCCTCATTTTAAGATTTTGTACCAAGATCAATTTCTAATCACCTCTCTTTTTTAACATCTAGAATCCTTTAAGCAACACAAAGAAATAAGCATACAAAAGTTTAATAATTTATTTTATCCGATTTACAGTTTAATAAACTAAATACAATTTTTACAAAGTATAACATTTATCTTCTTCGTGTAGCCGAATCCAAGCAGGTTAACCTGCAACACAAAGAGATTAATGAGTTGTTTAAATAGACCTGTAATAAAAAGAGATTAAAGTAAAAGAGAGGAAACGTGTTTTCAGTCAATAAGACATATTGTTGTTAATCTAACAATATGAGAATAATGTAAAAACATTCCAATGTAATGTGTTTTTAATATATAAATGGGAAGGTCGACTTGTGGCGAAAATCACTCCCCATTATATGTGAAAGCTGTATATAATTTCTTTTTAAAAGTGTATATCTTTTCCAAACAAATACGGATATTACAGTAGGAAAGTACGCTAAATGCGAGTCAATTAATAGCAATTTAATATTGCTTACTGACCTACCTTAATTAGGTTGCTGTACTATTAGGAATGATGTACTTTTTGTTGTCCTCGCCCGACAAACTGATTTTATTAATTAATTGGGTATAAAGTTGGTGTTTACATGGTTTCGTGACTTGAATTTATGAAACTTATTTTCCTATTGTTCTGGTTCAATTCAACCTCGTGGTTAATAATTAAGAAAGCGCATTTTGCTTGTATGAAATCTAGGGAATTTCTCCTGTAATGAAAAGAAGAATGCATTCGTAATTGAAAATGCGTGTCACTTACCTTCAGCCTAATTAAGTATTAATATAGCAAAATATTTAAATTCAATATTTTCGAAACTTCCAATGTAGCATTAATTATATAGCAATTATCAGAATTCATTTAGAATTAGCCCTGCTGTATATATAAAGAAAAAAAAATTATAAGCATTCTCAGTTTATTCTCTGTAAGTTGAAGATATTTGATTTACTTAATAATTGTATACAGTTAGCGGTATGACTGACTTGAATAGTCAGCTTGTAGCACTTTTCAGTTGCCCCATATGTTATAAAACAGCATTACCGCCTATTATGCAATGCAGAAATGGGCATATTATGTGCAATATGTGTATAGAAAAAATTACTTCATGTGCAGTATGTCGACAACCGTTGGCTATGTTATTTAATTTTATTACTTTATTAAATATGCTAGTGGTTTATATATTTTAGAAAATATCAGAAATTTAGCGATTGAGACGTTAGGCCAACATGTACTGTTTAACTGCGAAAATAGTGAGTACGGCTGTCGTTATGTTGGCACGCTTCAATGTAAAGGGACTCACGAAAATTCCTGTACGTTGAAGCGATATAAGTGCCCCTTATTACAAAAAACATGTCTGTTAGAGGTATTGTATAATTGATATTGTGTTACGTTTATCGAGGCCGCCACGTTGGGCGCCAAATTTATGCTACGTTGGCTCGTAGCCGTGCGTAACACCAAGAAAATCAAAGAAATGACCGGGCTCAATCGGAGATTAGGGGGGGTTGTAGAAAGCAGACCAACATATTATGTACGCGGCTGTAAGGAGTTAGTAACAATACCTGCAATAAAAAAAATTAGAATAGTAAACCTGCAATAAAAAAAAATTAGTCCTGCAAACCTGAAATAAAGAAAAAGCATAGCATGCTGATCGAGCATAGATTGTTCAGTACTTTATAGAATGTAAAAAAAAACTGTTTAGACAATCTATATAATATAACAACGGTAAAAGCAATACAAAAATTTTTAGTACAAAGTGAGGTAATATTGGGGAGTAGCGGAAACGTTTCCTCACACACCAATTAAACATAAATCAGACAAAATGTTAACAAAAGGTAAATAGATAAGACACAATTGATATGAGCAATCCAGTAGCATTGATTTTTTTTTCTTTCCTGTCCAAATATTTAAATTACTCAAACTAGTTTGTTTTGTTTCTCTTTTTTTTGTTTCTTAATAGCATGCAATTCTATTGTAAAAGGTATCCGAACGACAAAGATATGGCAAAACAACGGATAGATATTTACAGTAAGAACAAGTAGGAAATAGTTCAACTTACAAAAGGTCCTTCAGTAACGCTTCCTTGCAATTGAAGTGTGGGATTCACGATGTCCGGCACTAACGCAGCACTTCACCCTTGACTGGGAGGGTGTTGATGGAACTTATCAGACGTTACCCTAATCACACCTACGTATTTCACTGGTGTTAGCAGCAGACATTATCACGCGACGGAACTATGTAGCATTGATAAATTTCTTGTTAATTCTATTTCCTGAGACAATAATTTCGAAATATTCTGTAGCACTAGTTTAATTTCAACTGGGACCAAATGTATATTATTTTCATAAACATCCAAAAAGCAGTGAGAAACTTCAACCAATACCTTTGTAAACCGGTAATCTGTTATATTTCGCAAATAACGAAATTTGCGCAAGCAATGATCTGTTTTAGATTCTTTGGGGTTAGAAAATTCAGAAACTATAGTATCAACTGTATTTGGATAATCCAAAGTATGCACTACTCTGATAAAAAAGAAAAGGACCGCGAAACTAGATCGCACACACAGTTTAAATATCAAAAGACAAAGCACCAAAAAAAAACCACAATGAGTAAAGCACGTGTATGACTAAAGTAAGTCCGTCAAATGTTCCGTAAAACACGTGCGTCGACCAAACACGTTCCGCTATCAACCATACTACTTCAATCGGAATTAGCACTACACTTACTACAGTTAATATACAACTTTTATTTCACAAGAAAAACAACTAAAATTGTGCCGTGCTTGTTCATGAACAATTCGAAAAATTGATACCGCTTAATTCTCACTATTGTCAAAGCAAAGAAGAAACAGTATTTTCAACGTAATTAATATATAGGGACCAAGAACAAACTACAACTACTCATCTGTTTATTCAACTCGTTGCTATTACAACCTCTTATCGTCTATTATCTAGACTTGTATATCCACATAAGGAACAAAATCTATACAAACGGCAAGACAAGAACGATGCAATCCACTCATTATAATACGACGCATTCGCCTAAGGAGTTAATAAATATAAAATATAGAAATAGTAGTTACCGAAATGTATTTACTAATTGGGAAAAAGTGTAAAATGTTAAGCTATAAAAATGCACGTTACAATTGTATTGTAGTTGTTAATGAATTAAATGTATAGGGAAGTTTGGATGAAATATGCGATCATTTTGCTTCACATCATAGTGGGTTGCATGTTATTCGCAATTGCTGTACTAACATGAGTATAAAGATTGATACGACTGGTTATGGCTTATGGACCATAGTAATGTTATGTTTCGATAGTAATTTCATATTTTCATTGTTGAAAAAAGGCACTAATGACCAAGATGAATTTGAGCTATATATTCTAGTGAGAAAGCTAGGTATTGGTGGGAGATTTAATTATGAGTATGTACATCCACAGATTATTTTATAGTGTTATATCATTATTATTTTAGTGTTTCCTTGGGTTCGAATGATATTTCAGTTTCATACAGCGGAGTTGTACAGCCTGCTGAGGCTGATGTTGTCGATCTAATTGATACTTTCCAATGTGTTATAGTGGACTCACGTACGTTGAAAAATGTATCTATGGCTGATGGCGCGGTGAAAATGTTTTTGAACATATATAATGTAGAATAAAAAATATCTTAAAAACTGTTGTATTTTAATTATATTTAATTAAAAAGGGGGATGGATTTATTTTCATAAACGAATGTAGTTTCAGTTACCACTTTAAATGTTCAGTGATACATGAAAAATGAGTAAAGAACGAAATATTCTAAGTTCATCAGTGTGCGAGATTTCTGTGTCTTAGGTGTTTTGGATTTTCGAAACTTTGATAGTAGCAATTATCAAAATTCATTTGTAATTATTTGTAATCCAGCATATATACAAAATGGTTGATATCCGCGTATTTATAACACGTAATCCAGCAAATATTCTAAAAAACCATAACATTTTAATTTTAAACAGTTATCAAGGTTGATTTAACACTTTAATAGCTATGCGCGTCATAATTATATGCTCAAATGCTTGGAAAATACAAGTCGTTTCAAATCAATTTCTTAACGAGCATGGGCTGTCTAAATTACATATGAAAGCTGTATATAATTTCTTTTCTTGTACTTTCTATTAATTATGTTTGAGAATATATTTCAATGACGTACATTTGAAATCGAAATATAATTGCTTGTAGATTACTAATAACACGAGGTGCTGAAAAGTACGTATTATAGGGAATACAGATCAATTACGGTTAATTATTTCCAACTGTATATAACGCTGTGTGATTAGAAAAATTCTATTAGTTTCGCACGCTTTTGTGTAAAGCCCGTTGAAATTTTAAACTGTCGTTTCGTGTAGTTATTTTTGTGAAAAGTTTTTGTGAAAAGTTTTTGAAAGTTTAAGGGTAAGTTTACATTTTTTTTTAATAAAATAGAACTAAATTTATCTGCAAACACCAATTATTATGTATTTTAAAACATTAATTTTTCCAAAGTAATGCGCTGTTTTACATATATATTTTTTTTCAAATTTTAAAGGTATGCTTTTAGCTAAGATAAATAAAAAACAATTCCCACAAAATATTTTATTAAAAATTAAATACATTAACAAAAGGTTTCAATAGCAATACATTCTCTTAGAACAGCTTAAGTTATTCAAACAATAATTTAAACAGTGATTGTACCTATCACCGAATCTTCTTAATTCTTTGAGCCTTGGAAGTGAGAATACACTTTCTATGTTTAAAATGTTGTTTGATAAATATTTTGATAGTAACTGCCTTTTCTGTTCTCCTTTAACATAGACAGTAGCATCGGGAGGTATGACTTCGATTGCTACTGTTTCGAAAATCCAGAACACCTAAGACACAGAAATCTCGCACACTGATGAACTTAGAATATTTCGTTCTTTACTCATTTTTCATGTATCACTGAACATTTAAAGTGGTAACTGAAACTAAATTCGTTTATGAAAATAAATCCATCCCCCTTTTTAATTAAATATAATTAAAATACAACAGTTTTTAAAATATTTTTTATTCTACATTATATATGTTCAAAAACATTTTCACCGCGCCATCAGCCATAGATACATTTTTCAACGTACGTGAGTCCACTATAACACATTGGAAAGTATCAATTAGATCGACAACATCAGCCTCAGCAAGCTGTACAACTCCGCTGTATGAAACTGAAATATGATTCGAACCCAAGGAAACACTAAAATAATAATGATATAACACTATAAAATAATCTGTGGATGTACATACTCATAATTAAATCGCCCACCAATACCTAGCTTTCTCACTAGAATATATAGCTCAAATTCATCTTGGTCATTAGTGGCTTTTTTCAACAATGAAAATATGAAATTACTATCGAAACATAACATTACTATGGTCCATAAGCCATAACCAGTCGTATCAATCTTTATACTCATGTTAGTACAGCAATTGCAAATAACATGCAACCCACTATGATGTGAAGCAAAATGATCGCATATTTCATCCAAACTTCCCTAAACATTTAATTCATTAACAACTATAATACAATATCAATTATACAATACCTCTAACAGACATGTTTTCTGTAATAAGGGGCATTTATATCGCTTCAACGTACAGGAATTTTCGTGAGTCCTTTACATTGAAGCGTGCCAACATAACGACAGCCGTACTCACTATTTTTGCAGTTAAACAGTACATGTTGGCCTAACGCCTCAATCGCTAAATTTCTGATATTTTCTAAAATATATAAACCACTAGCATATTTAATAAAGTAATAAAATTAAATAACATACCCAACGGTTGTCGACATACTGCACATGAAGTAATTTTTTCTATACACATATTGCACATAATATGCCCATTTCTGCATTGCATAATAGGCGGTAATGCTGTTTTATAACATATGGGGCAACTGAAAAGTGCTACAAGCTGACTATTCAAATCAGTCATATCGCTAACTGTATACAATTATTAAGTAAATCAAATATCTTCAACTTACGGAGAATAAACTGAGAATGCTTATAATTTTTTTTCTTTATATATGCAGCAGGGCTAATTCTAAATGAATTCTGATAATTGCTATATAATTAATGCTACATTGGAAGTTTCGAAAATATTGAATTTAAATATTTTGCTATATTAATAATTAATTAGGCTGAAGGTAAGTGACACGCATTTTCAATTACGAATGCATTCTTTTTTCATTACAGGAGAAATTCCCTAGATTTCATACAAGCAAAATGCGCTTTCTTAATTATTAACCACGAGGTTGAATTGAACCAGAACAATAGGAAAATAAGTTTCATAAATTCAAGCCACGAAACCATGTAAACACCAACTTTATACCCAATTAATTAATAAAATCAGTTTGTCGGGCGAGGACAACAAAAAGTACATCATTCCTAATAGTACAGCAACCTAATTAAGGTAGGTCAGTAAGCAATATTAAATTGCTATTAATTGGCTCGCATTTAGCGTACTATCCTGCTGTAATATCCGTATTTGTTTGCAGAAGATATACACTTTTAAAAAGAAATTATATACAGCTTTCACATATAATGGGGAGTGATTTTCGCCAAAAGTCGACCTTCCCATTTATATTTTAAAAACACATTACATTGGAATGTTTTTACATTATTCTCATATTGTTAGATTAACAACAATATCTCTTATTGACTAAAAACACGTTTCCTCTCTTTTACTTTAATCTCTTTTTATTACAGGTCTATTTAAACAACTCATTAATCTCTTTGTGTTGCAGGTTAACCTGCTTGGATTCGGCTACACGAAGAAGATAAATGTTATACTTTGTAAAAATTGTATTTAGTTTATTAAACTGTAAATCGGATAAAATAAATTATTAAACTTTTGTATGCTTATTTCTTTGTGTTGCTTAAAGGATTCTAGATGTTAAAAAAGAAATATGATTAGAAACTGATCTTGGTACAAAATCTTAAAATGAGGGTAGCTCCCTTGAGGATGGCGCAATCTAAAAAATTCCTAGAAATTCGGGTAGCTGAGAAAATTCTAATATTAATTGATACCAAACAAGATAGGGTTATCTCGAAAGATGCATTGGTTAGACGAAGAAAACTATTCGGTTCAGAATGTTAGCGGTAAAAAATCTTAAAATGAGGGTAGCTCCCTTGGGGATGGCGCAATCTAAAAAATTCCTAGAAATTCGGGTAGCTGAGAAAATTCTAATATTAATTGATACCAAACAAGATAGGGTTATCTCGAAAGATGCATTGGTTAGACGAAGAAAACTATTCGGTTCAGAATGTTAGCGGTAAAAATCTTAAAATGAGGGTAGTTCCCTTGGGGATGGCGCAATCTAAAAAATTCCTAGAAATTCGGGTAGCTGAGAAAATTCTAATATTAATTGATACCAAACAAGATAGGGTTATCTCGAAAGATGCATTGGTTAGACGAAGAAAACTATTCGGTTCAGAATGTTAGCGGTAAAAAATCTTAAAATGAGGGTAGCTCCCTTGGGGATGGCGCAATCTAAAAAATTCCTAGAAATTCGGGTAGCTGAGAAAATTCTAATATTAATTGATACCAAACAAGATAGGGTTATCTCGAAAGATGCATTGGTTAGACGAAGAAAACTATTCGGTTCAGAATGTTAGCGGTAAAAAATCTTAAAATGAGGGTAGCTCCCTTGAGGATGGCGCAATCTAAAAAATTCCTAGAAATTCGGGTAGCTGAGAAAATTCTAATATTAATTGATACCAAACAAGATAGGGTTATCTCGAAAGATGCAATGGCTAGTCGAAGAAAACTTTTTGTTCCAGATGAGTGAGGAAATGAGGGATTCTGGAGGAAATGAGGCGGCAGTTCGTCACTAAATACTCTACTCACTACTCGATGCATTCACCATTAAAATTCCATTTAAGAACGCCTTTATACGCTCCAACACCCAAAACATGCTTAATAAAAGCTTCGCTCTTAACTCTGTATTTACTTTTAAATTTTCACTATGCCAATTCATAACCATGACACACCAACTTGTGTGATTACATTTAACAATATTTCTAATAAAATCACTATGTAAGATTGACTACTTGAGTTAATTTCGATGACGAGCGAAGAAGTAAAAGAGCTTCACCCTACCTCTACGCAGTAGGTGGAAAGAAAGTGGAAGTGCTCATACGATTAATGTTATACGGGTACAGATCCTAATAACGACTAATAACGACTGCCGCCACGTATATTACAAAGGAAATGTAATGAATACAAATTTCTTTGTAAAGGAAATAATTCCATACGGTGGATATATAATAGCTTTTATCTCTTTACCAAAAGACTGCCGCGTCTGAAGCTTATTTCTTTGTCAGTAGAAGAGTAAAGACCTCTTAGGTAATATTCGTACAAAATATATTGTATACCAATGTTCGTCTTTTGGCTAATAACTAAAAATAAGGATGTTTACATTTAATTTATATTTCAAGTCATGTTATGAAATACTTTTTGTATGTGGCTATTTATGGAAATCACTAAAAATTTTAATCATCGATAAATCATAAAACAAACTTTGCAGTTTTCCTCTTTTCATGCTTCTCAATTGCATTGCTACGTATCTAGGTCCATTTAATACAGACTATTTTTATATCAAAAACTGTTACTTACCTGCATGCCATAAAAAATAGTGAGCTTTCATTGGCAGTAATTGCACGTTCACCTTCATTTTTGCTTTGCAAGGTTTAGCACTAATGTGGGAGTGAAAAATAATGTGCCTAATCAAGTTTCTAGGCTAACATTAAGTATGGAAATTACGATTCGTTTTGTAGTGCACGTTATCAGTGTGTTAATGTACTAAACGAAACAAACATATGCGTATGTGACAACAATTTCTTGTGTTAATTAGAAAAATTATTATATAGTTACGTAAACCTAAGAGTTCTATACATACTATAATTACGAAAAGGCTCCCTGTTCGCCTTTTTTCTGTAAAATTAGTCAATAGTGGAATTTATGTTCTTAACATATGTTATACGATAGTGACACAAAGAATTGATTATTATTATTTATTCGAGATTCCAATTTCATAGATACCTATTCTCAAATAAAGAAGACGCATAGTACAACAAAACTACTCAAGAACAATCGAATGGGAAGCAAACTAATTGTAGTTAATTTTATGGCACTAAATTCCAATACCATAATTTAAATAGAAGAAATGGTATGGCTTTTTCAAATGCATTTTAATGGAACGATATGTATAGTGAGGTGGAAATTTAGTTAATGATTTGTACATCGACGAATTTATAAATCCCAGCACAATTTAAGGGTGAATGCAATTACATCATTGCTTTAAAATCTTTTGAAGAACAACTTGTTTGCTCTATTTATTTTAAATAGGAAAAATTGCGTAAGCGTTAGCCATATAAAAATTTTTGTAAGTGGATAAATTGAAAACTTTTACGAGATCGAACTCCTATTTCGTTTGACCATTATAAAGAGACATATTTAAATGTATTTGATCAGCTACGTTTATTTACGAAAATAAGAAAGATTATTAAAATTATCCACGCATACTTTAAAAAATTTGTATATGTATAGTGTGATTTTGCATAAGGAAAGATTTGGCAATACTAATTACAAAGAGAGATTGTATGAATGAACTCTATATGAGTATCTAGTAGGTATGAAATGTTTTTAGACTGAGGAAGCACATTTGTAGATTTTAATGCTTGCATAAAGTAATCTTTTTGGATAATGTGTGTTGAAGAAATATGTTTGTTAATGTAGCAATTATTGTTATTTGAAGGATTGTTTGTTAATGAACATTTGATGTTATTATAAGTTTGATGTTGGATTTTCGTTGTTTCATTAAATCTAAGCTAGCAAGACAATACGGGCATCTTCAGCCAATAATTCACACTAGTTTTAGTGAAAACCTATATAAGGTGTTCATTCAATTCATTCTTTTCATAGATACATTTCACAGCAATATATATATTGCTGTGTCACCTCTCATTCTGCAGGTACTGGCCCTTTAAAAAAAACATCCGAGCCCCACAGATTGGGCGTCAAAGAATGCTGTGTTTCCATGTATTACAATCGAGCCTCACGAATTGGACGTCAAGAATGCTGTGAATCCTACAAAAAGCTATTCATTACCTTAACTGTTCCGTTGACTTTCTTCTGTTAATCGCCTCTTTACTCTTTTCCGCCTCGGCTGCTCACCTAGTTAAAACTTTCATCCTCAATCATAAAAAAACAAACACATTCCTATCACAAACACCAACGTTAACTCTATTTACATCAATATTCACAATACATTAAAATTTCAAAATTAAAATTCAGCATAAATTTTAGTTTCAGAAAATTTCAAGATTAAATTTGTTATCATTTTAATGTGCATCCAGAATTAAAGTCCTTGTAGGATGTCTACTAATTAATATAACAATATATGCAGACCTGAGTCTGAGTACAAAGGGAGCATCTACCACCCCTTTACGTTAATTAACCAGGTTCGTCTAATTGAGCTCAAAGACATACCCAAATTTTCATCATAATCCACAACATCAATACTAAATACCCCTTTCTACTTAAACAAGAAAATTTCACTTTAAAATTAAAAATTTGTTGTTAGTACAATTTCACTACTGTCCATTTTAAGTAAATCAATTATAAAGTTATTCAACACACACCAAAACATCAAAAATCGAACAACAAAGCATAAGTTACCTGAAGGTTAATGCACTCGTGGCCCCAATGTACATCGTCCTCTGTTAATCACACCAATCCAACTGGGTTATGTTTAGGTCCTCGTATTACTGGTCGCCTTTAAAATTTTCTACACCACCATTCATCTAAAGTTGTTTCAGTGCTTTTCCGGAACTAATTTGTGTATATCTGAAGCTTGTTTTGTGGATCCAGACACGTTTACGAATCATTTAATTATTAACACCCCCGAAAAATAGCAAAGAAATTCATACTTCTTTCACAAATATACGCCAAAACTGCCTACTTTTGTGTATTCATTTGTCGTTGCAAATTTGACTAATTGGTACAGTGATACTAGACTTTATTACCTTGTATCTTCTTTTCTAAGTGCACTAAATTACATTCATTGTAGCACGTAAAGAACAAACTGTTTTAAATCACCAAAATATACGAGCAAACTGTTTAAATTATTCAATCAAAATCGGAAAACTAAAAAGCACTGTTTAACGCATTGAATCAAATCGAAAATCTAAGAGAGAGAAACTCATATTAACCCGGGTATATAGTGGTTAGCCTGTCTGTCGGTTTTGTCCTCAAAATGGCCAGTTTCTAGAATTTCGTATACTATGTTCCCATCTCGACCGCCTGTGCGTCGGGTCTTATTAAATTTGCACTCGCACCAGTTAAATCTCAGAAATTTTGACACGGCTCGCAACGTCTGGGAATAACTAATTAATTTTTTATACAGAAATGTTATTTTTACCTCTCAAGTTTGCCTCTTATTTTCAACCAATCGCAACCCAGTGGCGTTGCTCAACTCACGCCTTTTACTATATGTGTCTCTGTCTTGCGCATATTATCTGTCTCTATCTACCCTGTACCGAGTGGTACAAATCGATATTCTTTAGTATCGGTTATTTTCAATCCATGTGGACTTGTGAAATAACCCACCTTATTAGCATTTCCCGTAAATATTAAGCAACGGTTTCTCCAACATTCTCTGTAACCATTTGTTATCTGCAAATTTTACGCAGAACATAAAACATTTAAAAATACGCAGGTGTTCAAACATAATACTTCTACGATCTAAATATTATTGGGTTTTACTAGCTTTTATACATATTATATGTTACTAATGGTTCAATTAACTTCAATTAAAATAATACCCTTTAATTTTAGTGACTCCTAATCAAATATTAATTATTATCTGTACATTTTGTTTAATACCGGTTACTTAAAATTGAGTTAATTAATATAAATTTTGCACGTAATTTCTATTTGTTTCTTTACTCGGAATAATTAAATTACACGTAGAGCATTTTAATACTGCTTCTTTTTATAGCAAGCGTCTTGTAAATAATTTAACTCCTTATTTTTAATGAAACGAATGAATTTTTATGCTTCACGGTTTTAATAACGCGTACCTTTTCCCAAAGCTTCTACACGGTGATTAAAATTATTTGATGTGATTATTTAATTTTCTACCCTGGTCTAAATATGAGTATTTCCCCCCTATTTGAATACAAATAATCCCACTTATTTGAATTCAAATATAAAACATTTAAACCGCAAACAAAATTTACAAAAAAATTGCCTATCTCTCTACCCTTATCTATCTATCTTACCTAACTTATATCCAATCCAAAAAAAATATTTACACCTATCCTATATCCCTATCCTATTCCTAACTCTCACCTAATTCTATAAACCGAAATTATCCCTAACTTCATCCTACTTATCCATCTAATCCTATATACATCCTCTATACCTATCCTATTCCTAACTTTTAACTAATCTTCACTATACTTTACTTCCCCCTACCTAATCCTATATACCTATCCTACTCTTACTCTATTCCTAACTCTCCACTAATCTTATATGAAATATCTATACTTAACCTATCTTATTTTCTTCCTACATTTAATCTTTATTCTCATCCTAAACACCTATTTCTAACTATTTCCCATATTTATCCTATACCTAGCTTTATTTTCTATATCTATACTAAAATTCACCTATCCCTATCCTTTGTTCATCAAGTTATTTAAATCTAACTCTCTTCTTGACCCTCCAAGTCTTTCTTCTCACCAACCTAATACTCTTCATCCCTATTTCTCCTCTTTTTATATCTATACTTATCATCCCTATTATCTCACATACAATAAACTTATCATCCCTGTTATCCTTACCCTTAAATACTGCTTCTTCTTCAGTCCCTACACTTGTCTGTTTCTTATTCATTATCATTACCTTTTCTGCCGACAAACCAAACGATACTACTTTAAAGTTATCGATTTTTCTCTCTACGGAAAATCCTATGTACCTTCTAGAATTCTTGTGTAATGGAATCAGCCAGAATGAATTCCTTAAATCTATTTTATTAAAAACAAACTTGCCACTTAACCTCGTCAAAAATGTGTCCATGGATGGTGGACAATGGAATTGCGGTTTGGTCCATTGGTAAATTTTTCGTGCATCTTTAATTAATTCTGCCTTCACCTGCTCCCGATATGCTGCTGTTGCTTCTACCGCCACTAATTCTGCATGTTTTTGTAATAAAGCTTGAACCTCTACTATCCTATCCTCTGGACATCTTATTGTGTTGATCTGTTTACCTTCATCATCCTCTACCGCTACTACATTAATACTCAACCCCGTGTCATCCTCTGTGACTTCATAACTGCCCTTCCATGGCACTACCCTATCCTTAATCCTTATTACCTTCCGTTCCATATCTATCAAAACCCCTAACTGCATCATACAGTCAACACCTAAAATGCTCTGAAACTTCAGTCCAGGTACAATTACAAACTCCTGTTCACAGCTTAAACCTCCTATATCTATCCTAAGCACCACAACACTATTTACTACAGCAAACTTCTTTTATTTGAGCTACTAAATGGCTACGCTTTATAGGCATAATTCTATCACAAATCTTATCCCTAATTTTGCTGACGAATTCCTCCGATATTAAACTCGCCTCTGCCCCTGTATCAAGTAATACTTCTACATTATTCTCAAAAATTCCTATATTAACAATTGGCAAACATAATTTTTCCTCAGTTTCTGGCTCTACTTCCTCCTCAATTTTGAAAAATTCACGTGGATGTTCATATACATTTACACTGAAATCTAGTGGTCTGTCGCGTTCTAAAAATCCTGTCCAGGTCTGTTTTCCCTACTTGGTCCTGGTCTAGCCGTCACCTCAGCGTATGTCCTAGGCGTTTCCACTCGTTCCGTGTCTGTATTAGCAGTCCCGCTCATGTCTGGTGAACTATTCATTCTGGTAGGTCCCGGTCTCTGTGCAGGTCCCCTTCCTAAACTATTACTCCTAACGTATGGTCGTCTCTGTTCCCAACTCTGTCGCTGGTATCCGTAATTATTCCCCCTTCTAGCATAGTTGTCCCGTCTATTGTCAAACCTAACTGTGTTGATCTGTCTTTCCCTATTATCCCGAGGTCGTCCACTACTTACGTCGTCGTACCTCTGCAGGTATTCTAAAAACATTTCTCTGTCCACTATGTTCTGTAGTGCTACGTGTTGTCTTACTTCTACCTCGAAGTGTCGTGATAAATACTTGATAATTTGTCGGTCCGTCAGTGGTGGGTTCAGTTGCTTTGCTATGCTATACTTGCGTATAGCATATTGCTCCCTACTTCCTGAAAATTCTCCCTTAAATTTCCCTGTGATTAAGTCGTCTCGTACCTGGTCTTGTCTGTGGTCACTCCAGTAGTGCTTCAAAAATTTGTCTTCAAAGTCCGTGTAAGTGTCTAGGTCCTGTCCTACTAAATTGTACCATGCTTCCGCATTGTCTTTTAATAAAGCCTTTATCGTATTCAGTTTAGTCTGTTCGTCAAATAAATTTCCCACTAGATTTCTTACACTATTAATAAAAATTTGTGGATTTACCCTGTTATCGCCATAAAATTTCATGTGTTGGTCCAATGATACTCCACCTGTAGAAAATCTGGGACCATCCCCCGTTAAATTTGACATGTTGTATTTGATACTACCAACTTCGTGTTCTACCCTGCCTAACTGATCCCTACATGAGTCCGTTACTTCAGTCATTTTTATATTAATCTCTTCTTCACAAAAAATGCGTACTTCGGACCTTAAATGTCCCATTTCCTGTCGAAGACCTGTAATATCACGCTCATTTTTTCAACCCTATTTTCTACTTCCCCAGTTTCACGGTAAGACTATCTTTAAATTCTGTAAATTCTTTAGTATTTTGTTCAATTTTCCCGCTTATCTGCTCTAATTTTTGGTTGACCTCCTAGCTCTATTAGATTCATCGCTTAGCAGTTCTAATTTTCTGTTGGACCCTCCTCGCTCTATTCGATTCTTCTCTAGCTCTATTAGATTCTTCCCTAGCTAATCGCATTTCCTCTAACATTCTCATCATTAACTCATTTCCTTGATCCCTGATTCCGTCCTCGACTGATCTCTACTGCCTCCAGCTTCTTCCATTTTTGAATTTTTCTCACACAATGCACTATCGTCACTTCCAATTTCCACTCCTTGACTCCTTAACCACTCCTTTCTCTGCATACGTTCTAATCACTCTCACACACTCTAAAATACTCTTAAATTTATACACACACAGAAACTCTCTCTCTCAGATCGCCAGTTTCCTGGAATAAAATCACAAAAATTTTATTTGGAACTCGAGCCCCACGTTGGGCGCCAAGAATGCTGTGTCACCTCTCATTCTGCAGGTACTGGCCCTTTAAAAAAAACATTCGAGTCCCACAGATTGGGCGTCAAAGAATGCTGTGTTTCCATGTATTAGAATCGAGCCTCACGAATTGGGCGTCAAGAATGCTGTGAATCCTACAAAAAGCTATTCATTACCTTAACTGTTCTGTTGACTTTCTTCTGTTAATCGCCTCTTTACTTTTTTCCGCCTCGGCTGCTCACCTAGTTAAAACTTTCATCCTCAATCATAAAAAAACAAACACATTCCTATCATAAACACCAACGTTAACTCTATTTACATCAATATTCACAATACATTAAAATTTCAAAATTAAAATTCAGCATAAATTTCAGTATCAGAAAATTTCAAGATTAAATTTATTATCATTTTAATGTGCATCCAGAATTAAAGTCCTTGTAGGATGCCTACTAATTAATATAACAATATATGCAGACCTGAGTCTGAGTACAAAGGGAGCATCTACCACCCCTTTACGTTAATTAACCAGGTTCGTCTAATTGAGCTCAAAGACATACACAAATTTTCATCATTATCCAGAACATAAATACTAAATACCCCTTTCTACTTAAACAAGAAAATTTCACCTTAAAATTAAAAATTTGTTGTTAGTACAATTTCACTACTGTCCATTTTAAGTAAATCAATTATAAAGTTATTCAACACACACCAAAACATCAAAAATCGAACAACAAAGCATAAGTTACCTGAAGGTTAATGCACTCGTGGCCCCAATGTACATCGTCCTCTGTTAATCACACCAATCCAACTGGGTTATGTTTAGGTCCTCGTATTGCTGGTCGCCTTTAAAATTTTCTACACCACCATTCATCTAAAGTTGTTTCAGTGCTTTTCCGGAACTCATTTGTGTATATCTGAAGCTTGTTTTGTGGATTCAGACACGTTTACGAATCATTTAATTACTAACACCCCCGAAAAATAGCAAAGAAATTCATACTTCTTTCACAAATATACGCCAAAACTGCCTACTTTTGTGTATTCATTTGTCGTTGCAAATTTGACTAATTGGTACAGTGATACTAGACTTTATTACCTTGTATCTTCTTTTCTAAGTGCACTAAATTACATTCATTGTAGCACGTAAAGAACAAACTGTTTTAAATCACCAAAATATACGAGCAAACTGTTTAAATTATTCAATCAAAATCGGAAAACTAAAAAGCACTGTTTAACGCATTGAATCAAATCGAAAATCTAAGAGAGAGAAACTCATATTAACCCGGGTATATAGTGGTTAGCCTGTCTGTCGGTTTTGTCCTCAAAATGGCCAGTTTCTAGAATTTCGTATACTATGTTCCCATCTCGACCGCCTGTGCGTCGGGTCTTATTAAATTTGCACTCGCACCAGTTAAATCTCAGAAATTTTGACACGGCTCGCAACGTTTGGGAATAACTAATTAATTTTTATACAGAAATGTTATTTTTACCTCTCAAGTTTGCCTCTTATTTTCAACCAATCGCAACCCAGTGGCGTTGCTCAACTCACGCCTTTTACTATATGTGTCTCTGTCTTGCGCATATTATCTGTCTCTATCTACCCTGTTCCGAGTGGTACAAATCGATATTCTTTAGTATCGGTTATTTTCAATCCATGTGGACTTGTGAAATAACCCACCTTATTAGCATTTCCGTAAATATTAAGCAACGGTTTCTCCAACATTCTCTGTAACCATTTGTTATCTGCAAATTTTACGCAGAACATAAAACATTTAAAAATACGCAGGTGTTCAAACATAATACTTCTACGATCTAAATATTATTGGGTTTTTACTAGCTTTTATACATATTATATGTTACTAATGGTTCAATTAACTTCAATTAAAAATAATACCCTTTAATTTTTAGTGACTCCTAATCAAATATTAATTATTATCTGTACATTTTGTTTAATACCGGTTACTTAAAATTGAGTTAATTAATATAAATTTTGCACGTAATTTCTATTTGTTTCTTTACTCGGAATAATTAAATTACACGTAGAGCATTTTAATACTGCTTCTTTTTATAGCAAGCGTCTTGTAAATAATTTAACTCCCTTATTTTTAATGAAACGAATGAATTTTTATGCTTCACGGTTTTAATAACGCGTACCTTTTCCCAAAGCTTCTACACGGTGATTAAAATTATTTGATGTGATTATTTAATTTTCTACCCTGGTCTAAATATGAGTAATATATATATATATATATATATATATATATATATATATATTGTAGTGGATTTAAAGGGTTAAATTTGGGGTCAACAAAGCAATTTCCTAACACCCTGTATAGAGAAAGGAACCATGTATATACGCGCAAAATTAATTTCGTTTATTTAATTTAAATTAGCAAGTATTGACATAATTTTATAACTAGGGATTAGAAGGTAATAGATTTGCAAAGAAAATCAGGTTTATAAGCCAACAGAAATTAGTGATTAATTTAATTTATTTTAATTTAAGGGATTATAACGTCAGAGAACGCATAAGAGCATGTAAAATCAATAAATCCAAGGCGAATAGCTTTCGTTGTAACAAACAAATATATCGGTTGGGTTGAATACCATGAAAAGAAGCTCCGAGAATTGTTATTTTAAACGTTCGATAATTGAACACCTGCATGTTTTGAAAAGTTATCTTCGTCGAATTTGTGTAGATAACAGAGCGGGTTTCATAGAATATTGTTCAACTGACTGTCGTAAAGCACGTACTCATCCACGTGGACGCGGGCAGCTATATCGATTTTGTACCACTCAAGCAAGGTTAGAATGCGACATCAAATATGCATAAGACGGGAATAGAGATATCACAAGCCGGGTTTTAAGACGTCACTGAAATGTATGATTGGTTGAAATAGTCACTTTGAGAATAAACGAGCACGCGACAGGTGGATGTGATAGTTTGTTGAGATAGCGTGTAACGCGAGAATATTTCTAAAAGCTTAAAACGGTTATACAAAATTTGGAGAAATATTATTTCACAATTAGGTATTTCGCGTAAAGTGTGGCCAATAGGGAGCCTAGCTTTATGATAAATACTCTAACAAAATTAATAGGGCTCTCTTTGCTCTTTAATCTTGCATCGCATAACGACATACAAAAAGCAACTGACGAAGCTTGTAAGTATTAAAATTTGTAAAATTCAGTATTAGATTGTTGTGACCTTATAGTTTGGAACGCGTATAGTGTCGAGTTTATTTAAATTTAACTGAGGTCCAACGAATACTTTAACAAGCTCGTAAATTAATAATGCGATAATAAACAAGTGTAATATACATGGATTTGGATATTGAAATTGATATTGGATGTCAGGAAGCGCAACTTAGATTGTGGTCATCTTTAAGACATCTTGTGGAGCCGCACGCTTAACCACTTGGATGAGGGGTTCAGTAACATAATACATCGTCGACGGAAATGGAATCTTCAAGTTTTTCCAGGTAACGCATTTGAATTTGCTGTTTTTTTATAAACTGTTGAAATTGTGATGTGTGAGAGTGAACTTTAATGGGTATTTTACGGTATTTTACGTATTGAAAAGGATACATATAGCTGACTATTAATATGGTATTTTGAATATAAAACAAAAGGTGTACGTAAAGCTTATTGAATTGCTTGATGAATTTAACTTTAATTGTTAAGAGTACATGGGTTTTTTTTAAGTTTGTAATAATAGTATGCAAAGTGGAAAGCATACATTGATACACTGGGTTATTATGAGCTCACCATACTCCAGTGTAGTAATAAACAGAGAAAGTATTATTTGGGGCCCATTTACTCCTGTTGCTTTAAATGTGTTATAAATTTCAATTTTAAAAGCAAGGACTTGACAAAAATAGCATTTATTGAGGTGTAACTTGAGCACCGAACTGTAAATAACTATGAATATTATTATTTGTAAATAGTGTTTAATAAATGTTGTATCATTATTGTATTATTTTGTGATTTTATTTGAATGGTGTGTTAACGGTAAAGAGAATAAGAGTAAATTTAGCTATACGAGAAGAAGCACAGCTGAGCTAGCCAGGGAAGCTGCTGAAGAAATTAAGTTGATAGAGCAGAAAGCGGGTAAGGAAAATTTTGTGAATTTTTATAATGGTGAATATTTTTTGAACTGGCGAGGTACCCGAATATGAGCACAAATGTTTTTTTATAGTGCCAGTTCATGTGACTTAAAAGGTTCCACGGCAATTTATGACGCCCAATCTGTGGGGTTCGAATGTTTTTTAGGAGGTACGGAGCTAGATTAGAAAAATTCCACGGCAATTTATGACGGCCCAACGTTGAGACTCGAATGTTTTTTTACTCTGGCGAGGTCTTATAGGAGTTCCACGGCAATTTATGGCGATCCAAACGTGAGGCAAGAGCTCCAAATAGAATTTTAGTAATTTTATTTCAGGAAACTGGCGCTCTGAAAGAGAGAGTCTGTTTTGTATAAATTTAAGAATATTTTGAGAGTGTGTGGGAGTGATTTGAACGTATGTAGAGAAAGGAGTGGTTAAGAACCTAAAGAAGTGAAAATTGGAAGTGACGATGGTGCCTTGTGTGATAAAAATTCGAAAATGGAAGAAACTGGAGGTAGTAGGGATCAGTCGAGGACGGAATCAGGAGAAACTGGGAATGAATTGATAATGAGAATGTTAGAGGAAATGAGATTAACTAAGGACGAATCAAACAAAAAATTTGAGGAGATTAGAGAGTTCATGCGACTTAAAAGGTTCCACGGCAATTTATGACGCCCAATCTGTGGGGCACGAATGTTTTTTTTAGCAGGTACGGAGCTAGATTAGAAAGGTTCCACGGCAAGTTATGACGGCCCAACGTTGGGGCTCGAATGTTTTTTTACTCTGGCGAGGTCTTATAGGGATTCCACGGCAATATATATATATATATATATATATATATATATATATACAGGGTGAATTTTTAGTGCGGCAACGGTCGATAACTCCGTTATTATAAAAGCTACGTAAACCAAATTTGGAGGCATATTAGGCATGCCTAAAGTACACATTCTAAAAATATTTGGAAACATACAGGGTGTTTCATAATTCCAGGGCATATTAAACTTATGTGTTTTTTAATGGAACGCCCTATATATTATTACATTTTTGAAAAGTCCATAAAAAGTGCTTCAATTTGATATCACATTGTATCTGTCTATTCCTTTTAGGTTTTGAGATATTCAACTGTTTTTAGAAAAAATGACCCTGATTGGATACATTGCCACTGCACTAATACACAACTTATATTAGTTTTCATAATGCAGAAAATTTTACTATATACTATAGTATATTTGTAATTATCACTTTTTTGAAATTTCTTCACAGTATACAGGGTGTCAGGTTTCGCAAAATGCAATTTTTAAAATTTTTTTTAAATGGCAACCTACCAATTTTATTGCTACAATGGATAGTTCATTAAGTGTCCTTTCATTTTTGTTAAGCATTCCCTATACCTAAATCCATTACTTTCTGAGATATTTTTGATTTTCTTCAAATTTTATGAATGTTTTTAATTTACATAACTAAAAATAACTTACTATTGGAGAATATTATAAAACAATTAATACATATTGATTAACAATTAACTAGACTTATTCAATAACAATTTTCACTAAAGATATAACAACCTACAATAATACGCTATCAATAGAATTCTGCCAGATTAACAATATGCTTTTTATTGAAAATGTTCAAACAGGAAATCAGGCAGGCTTTGAAAAAAATAACAATTACAATTAAAATGTCATTTAGGTTTATTAATTGTAGTGTGTTGTCATTTAACACATTATCAGTTCTGTTTTAAATGTAATCTTTGAAGGAGTTTTCAAAATGAATTTTACCGTGGAAGAACAAATAGATATGATTTGGGTATTGGGAGAAAGTTTAAGATGCCTACTTGCATCGAGAATATACCAAGAGAGACATCCTGTTAAATGACAACACACTACAATTAATAAACCTAAATGACATTTTAATTGTAATTGTTATTTTTTTCAAAGCCTGCCTGATTTCCTGTTTGAACATTTTCTATAAAATGCATATTGTTGATCTGGCAGAATTCTGTTGATAGCGTATTATTGTAGGTTGTTTTATCTTTAGTGAAAATTGTTATTGGATAAGTCTAGTTAATTGTTAATCAATATGTATTAATTGTTTTATAATATTCTCCAATAGTAAGTTATTTTTAGTTATGTAAATTAAAAACATTCTTAATTTGAAGAAAATCAAAAATATCACAGAAAGTAATGGATTTAGGTATAGGGAATGCTTAACAAAAATAAAAGGACACTTAATGAACTATCCATTGAAGCAATAAAATTGGTAGGGTGCCATTTAAAAAAAATTTTAAAAATTGCATTTTGCGAAACCTGACACACCCTGTATACTGTGAAGAAATTTCAAAAAAGTGATAATTACAAATATACTATGGTATATAGTAAAGTTTTTTGCATTATGAAAATTAACATAAGTTGTGTATTAGTGCAGTGGCAATGTATCCAATCAGGGTCATTTTTTCTAAAAACAGTTGAATATCTCGAAAACTAAAAGGAATAAACAGATACAATTTCATATCAAATTAAAGCACTTTCTATGGGCTTTTCAAAAATGTAATAATATATAGGGTGTTCCATTTAAAAAAATATAAGTTTAATATGCCCTGGAATTATGTAACACCCTGTATGCTTCCAAATATTTTTAAAATGTGCACTTTAGGCATTCCTAATATGCCTCCAAATTTGGTTTACGTAGCTTTTATAATAACGGAGTTATCGATCGTTGCCACACTAAAAACTCACCCTGTATATATATATATATATATATATATATATATATATATATATACAGGGTGCCCACAATCTATCTCCGTATATGGGTAACTTTTTTATTATAGAAGATACAATGTTGGTTAAATTAGCAAAGTTGAAGAGAAATTTACGAGTAGTATGATGCTTTTTTGAAAACTCACCTAGATGCTCAACTTTTTTAGATATTTGAAAAAAACTGAAATTTGCCATTTTCTTCAAACGCTAATAACTTTTTAACGGTTTAACCTATAGAGAAAATAAAAGCTGCTTGTAAGGTAACTTTTTACGTAGAATTCAATAGCGTATATGACAATTTTAATTGGAAATGGGTTTTCAAGCTACAAACATAACCTCACTTTTTTTTAAATGGAAACCATAGTTCAATATAACCCAAATGGAAAGGTTTTTCTTTTCTGATTACCCTGATGTAAGGGTTGATGTACTTATTTTCAGTAGTTTCTTCATAATAAAGAAAAAACGATTTATTTATTTGCAGGCATCAAGGAGTCCATGGATACATATTTTAAATAAACAAAAAACAACTGGCATTTGTCAGATATTATTAGTTAAAGTGTTTATTTGCTCTGGGTTGCAAATTTTGTGTAGAAGACTTTTAAATTTATTTGATTATAATAGAGAATGTATACAAACGACGAAAAAAATGACATGCTCTTTTGTTACTATGCCTGTAACAGAAATTGTGATGCTGCTGGTGATATGTATTATGAAAGATATTTGGAAAGAAGGCAGCCAGATAAGCGATTGTTTTCTAAATTAGAAAACAATTTAAAAAGGTTTGGTGCTTTTACAAAACCCAGTACTGATAAAAGAAAATTCAAAACTGATGATGAAGAACGTGTGTTAGCCTACATAAATTTTAACCCAACAGCGTCCACCCGAGAAACTGCAATTGAGTGCGCTACTTCTACAGAAAAAGCTCGCCTAATTTTAAAACAAAACCGCTACAAACCATACAAAACCCATGTTAGCAATACACTGCTTCATGGGGATTGTGAGAGAAGACAACATTTTTGTAGGTGGTTTCTTAATGAAACAAATAATAATCCTGGTTTTAGTCACACTATTATATTTACCGACGAAGCAAAATTTACTAACAAAGGCATGTTTAACAGAAAAAATACAGTCTACTGGAGAAGAAAGGCGGGATCAACATCAATTTTCGATAAATGTGTGGTGTGCCATTTTTGGTAATAAAATACTTGGGCCTTTCTTCTATAATTATAATTTAAATGGTGTACACTATTTGAATTTTCTACAAAACGAATTGCAAGAAATGCTCGATAATTTGCCACTTAATTTACTGCAAAACTTATATTATTTTCAGCATTACGGTGCACCTGCTCACAATGCTCAAGCCGTTTCTGAATATCTTGATAATAGTTTTCCAAATTGGATTGGCAATGCAGGTCCTGTTCCATGGCCGGTAAGGTCACCAGAACTATCGCCACTGGATTTTTTTCTTTGGGGTACTGTAAAGGATGTAGTGTATGCTAAAAAATCCAATAACATTGAGCAACTCAAAGCAGCTATTACAAGTATAAAACCACAAACGTTAAATAAGGTGCACCAAAACCTAATTAAAAGGTGCGAAATGTGTTTGCAAGCTAATGGAGGTCATTTTGAGCATATGTTAATGTAGGAGTGGGCATATTCGCATTAATTAATTTTTGTTTCCTTTGATTAAGTTATTTGTATTGTATGGATAGTTTATATTTTAAGTATTTTATTTTTCTTAGTTTATAATAAATTTAGTTACAATAAACTCGTGTTTCCATTATTGATTTTTACACATTTTATTTGTTTGTAATATGTATCCATGGACTCCTTGATGCCCGCAAATAAATAAATCGTTTTTTCTTTATTATGAAGAAACTACTGAAAATAAGTACATCAACCCTTACATCAGGGTAATCAGAAATGAAAAACCTTTCCACTTGGGTTATATTGAACTATGGTTTCCATTTAAAAAAAGTGAGGTTATGTTTGTAGCTTGAAAACCCATTTCCAATTAAAATTGTCATATACGCTATTGAATTCTACGTAAAAAGTTACCTTACAAGCAGTTTTATTTTCTCTATAGGTTAAACCGTTAAAAAGTTATTAGCGTTTGAAGAAAATGGCAAATTTCAGTTTTTTTCAAATATCTAAAAAAGTTGAGCATCTAGGTGAGTTTTCAAAAAAGCATCATACTACTCGTAATTTTCTCTTCAACTTTGCTAATTTAATCAACATTGTATCTTCTATAATAAAAAAGTTACCCATATACGGAGATAGATTGTTGGCACCCTGTATATATATATATATATATATATATATATATATATATATATATATATTGCTATGCTCCCTAAATTATTCGCGCCCCATCATTTGGTCGACATATAAATATTGCTATGTATTAACTGAATTTATCAATCTCGGACGTTGGGCTGTCATATAAATATTGCTATGAACTCCCTCCAGGAACTTAACTGGATTTTATCTTGAACGTTCAAAACCTCTTTATCATATAACGCCCTTTACACGTATGCAAGTTCTCTGTTTTGTAGACTTCTTCACATTCATTTATATTAAACAAATTCAATATTCAAATAAAAAAAATAGAAAAATAATGTCTTATAACTAAAAATCAAACCTGGTCTATTTTCTTCGCTACTTCCTTCTCGCAATTGACGCATCCATTATCAGCTAATATTTTTCATGCATTCTACCATCCATTTGGATATAATTATTTTCCCCCAATTCAGGATTATTATATGCTCATTTGAAATATTGTCTATCCACACGCTTGAACCATTGCATTTAAATTATTGTTATCACCCTCTGCACTACCATTATTAAACTTAGACTTATGTACCCCAAATAATTGTCATCTCATTCAGACTTATTACTTCTTATCAATTTCACCCAAGCTTAGAATTGAATTATTCTCCCCGGACTCAGATTTTTTATTATTCCCCGGACTCGGAGCCCTATTATTATTGTGTTTTAGTTCAAATAAATTCCCCAAAATCTACTTACGTTTAATCAGCAATCGTAATTTTCATCTAAGTCGCACTAATACAACTTCTCACTTTAAATTATTATTACGTATCACACTTTGTTTCAGAGTGGCACACCTCGGCCTTTGTTGAGTTGAAAACTGAGTTCGTTATCACTGTCCCTGTTAATATATCATTGATCTCCTACTCCGTCAGTGGGTATTGTCTACAAGCTCGTCGCTAAATTTTAACTAATCCAATCTTTGCATTTAAAGTAGTTTCTGATGTAACATTATTTGCTTTTAAATAATTGTGGCCTGCTCGCAGGTGCTTCGTTATCAAACATGCGGTGTTTTGACAAATCTAATCGCTTTTCCATGTTGTACATAAACAACTGATGCAATTCGACTTTCAATTTTCATATCTGCCTGTTATTTACGCAATTTTTAATCATCTTTCTTTATCACAATTATTAACTACTTGTACGCATTTACACTATGCTTCTCGAAGATCTATTTCTTATCTCCGTATTAACCTAATTGTTTGGAACTCTTTTGAATGCGTGTTTAATTACACTTTATTATGTTTACTTATAAATACGCGTATACTTCCACTGAAAAATATCATTATTTGCATTACCTAAATTAACTAAAACTCTATCTAGAGGGTGTTAAATATGTACTATTTACTTAATGCATGTATTCCTTGTTTCTACGCTAACTATGCGTCTTCCTGTGTCTATTTGCTTCGCTTAAAACTATTTATACTTTATATACAGGGTGTTGACTGCCTACTATTTACAAACTATCTCCATTTCTCAATTTTCTATTAAATAAATGCAGTTTTCTGCTTCCTATGGTAATTTCTAATTCCTGCACGACCTGTGCTATAAAGTACACCCTTAAACAACCCCTTATCACAGCAATATATATATATATATATATATATATATATATATATTATCTGTTATTTGTAGGTTAAAAATGATAAATAAGTCATAGGTCAAGCTAGCGTGTGTAGATACCGTTTATGTAAAATTTAATTAGGTGTTTTAGATATTTAAGGTAACGATTATTCAACTTAAGGTAGGAATTTAGAGGTAATAAGATTTTAGTTTTTGTTTTGTATTTCTTTGTAAGGAAATATCATAATATTTATAGAGTATGACGATAAAGGTTAAACATCTAGCAACGGGAGCATTTATTTTAATTATAAAACAGTGTACAATGATTTAAAAGCTTATAAAATTTGCTTTAGCGTAGGATCGATAATTTTAAGGGCATCTGTGAAAATATAGAAACATTTCAATACCGTTTAGCGTAAGAGAGTATTAAAAATACGAGCTTGTTATGGATAGGAAAGAAAATCAATAATTTCTATGAATATAAATAAACATTAAAGGTAGACACGGTTTGATATCACAAACGAAGACGAACTTGGTTATAGCACATAAAAGAGGGAGACGAAAAAGTCGAATATCAGTTAGATTTTGTAACAAATAGGGGCACAAGGGTAGTTCTGAAGCTATTAGCGAGAGTGAGATGAAAGATGTTTGTATCGATCGAAAATAGGGAAAGGAATTAAGAAATATAATTGGACGTTGCTAGTGGACGCGAGTTATGTAATCGCCCAATTAGGAATTATTAGAAGTATTAGAAAATGCGCAACAATGTAATTGAAGGACAATTCATTTCAGTTTATTAACGTTCATGGAACGAAAACGCTACTTTGTAGCAAAGAGATAAGTGACACTGCAGATGTCAGGTCACAGGCGATCGCAGACAGTCACGTACCGAGATTACTGAGAAGAAAGCTCGCAACAAAGTAGTTATGAATAGATTTAAGATAGCAACAATGTATTATGAATAGAGTCAAGTGTAAGCAGACATTAGGTCTGCAAGTTCCCACAGCCATGTGAGGGCGTAGGGATATTATAAAAGGCCCGGGAGCTCCACTGGCAGTCAGTTAATCTATCGTTCAGCTTTAACATTGCAGTTCGTAGATAACTCACTTTGTACAATTAGTAAATTAATTTCGGACTTAGATTAATTCATTCAAGATTGTCAAAATTCCAATTTATTTCTGTAAAACAATAAATAAATGTGTTAAGAAGTTCAAGAAGTCTTTTTAAAAAGGACTGCTCGCAGCCACGAACCTTAACTCGCGTAACAGTTTAAAAGTTAGAGAGGGCACTTATCTGAGTGGGGTTCGTAATAACGAAACAAGAGGAAAAATAGTTGTATATGAGAGGAAGAAAGAAGGACTAAATTCGTTTCAATTGTGAGGCGTGATCTAGCAGGAATCGATTTCCGTTGACGTTAGTTTTTTGGCGAATGCATCGACCGTTGGAGGATAGGAACAATTTTCTCGGTATTTTCTGTCTTCGTGCCTTAAACTTGATGGAGGATGAAAAACTGTTGATGTTTTAGGTAAAATTTTATGGCCGTTATGCTAGGAGTTTCAAGAAGGGAGCCGACGGTTGGCAGAATTGCGGGAATGTTTGTTTATCCGTTGGAGAATCGTGCGAAATTTGAAAATAGGGGGGTACGTTTTGCTCTATATAAACACCGTAGAGGTAGGGTGAAGCTCTCATACTTTTTCGCTCGCCATCGAAGTTAACTCAAGTAGTCAATCTTACATAGTGATTTTATTAGAAATATTGTTAAATGTAATCACAGAAGTTGGTGTGTCATGGTTATGAATTGGCATAGCGAAAATTTTAAAGTAAATACAGGGTTAAGAGCGAAGCTTTTATTAAGCATGTACTACTGCTATTTTGGGTGTTGGAGCGTATAAACGCGTTCTTAAATGGAATTTTAATGGTGAATGCATCGAGTAGTGATTTGATGAGCATAAATGGAATTTTAATGGGAAATTTTGGAGGTTTGGATGCACTTTCTATGGTAAATTAGGTGAGATTTGGATAGTAGCGTGCCGAGAGGGATGGTGATTCAACTTGGGGAGCGGTGTCATAACCTAGAGTCATTCTAGACGGCAACTTCTTCGAGTGCTGGTTTGCAGCTGCTTGCAGTATAATGATAACCATGTAACGAATTTTTATAAAACATTGTTGTGCTGTTTATTTGAAGTGTTTTAACTTTTTTGTGCTTTTGAGTGATTATTTCTATGAAATTGATGAACTGAAAATTTTATTGAACTTTATATGTCAATGAAAACAGGGTTATGTAGAGATGGATAATTAATGTAGGGACACCAGTCTGTTTTGTACAAAGTAAAGGGGGGGTTTTTTTAGTGCTATAATGTAGCACACAGGTTTAGGGAGTTTTACTGCGAGTTCATATTAAGACAAGTGTTAAAGTCAGCTATGAAGATAGTCCAATTACTTTAATAGGGTATATGTCAACTGTTTTCTCCCCTATAGGGCGGTTACCCTGGGTTGAAAAACTCTGGCCTCTTCCTGTGACTGAAGGCCACTAAAAAGAGGTTTCTTCCGGATTAACTCGGGGTCTATTCCTACAGAGGCATGAAACATGCAAGGCGGGGTCTAGATTGTATGAAACATAAATACCGCTGACCTGATTGACTCAAAACTAAAATGACGCCACTGCGTCTGATTTCCGCAAATTCAGATAATTTAAGGGAGAACGCAGAAATCCCTCAAATAAATCCTTTAATGCAAAAACTTTAGACTTCAATATATATTACCCTACTGGTGTTATTACTGGACCTGTAATAAATGCATGAACATAATTATAAATAAAACAAACAATTAGAACACTTCTTGTGCCCTCAAATAAATACATTCAACTCTAATCGAGGATATTTTTCACAAGCAAATCAGTTGACTTTGATTCACTAATATCAACGTGAGTGTTTTAAGATATAAACATGCAATCTTGAGCTTGCACATGCTGATTATCAGAAAACTCAAATCGGAACTTAGGGCTTTACCATAATACTGTAGCGAGCTACTAGTAGGCAACCCATAAAACACACAAAACGCCGCAAACACTATTTATTCTCAAGGATTCCAGAATTCTTCTAGAAATTACTGGAGGATGAGTCATCCTTTTTAATCCAGAGTATATATAAGACCGCTAATGAATGCAAGAGTTAGTCTATACTTGAATGTCTAATATAAATTATATCGTGTACAGTAAACGTAGTTGAGCTTTTGGAAGTCCAAAAATATACATAAATGTTATATGCTGTATCTAATGTACATGCAGCATGTGGTATACATAAATAGACAAAGTGTATAATAAATAAATAGTTGTGTTAGTGTTGTTAATGAACCAATCCTAAAGAAGTTAGTTTAAGAAGATATTAGTGCTTGTAAATTCATTAGTGTAATAGTGTTTCATTGTTAAGTGGACTGAAAACATCTATAAATAAGGCATATACTGTTAATTAAACTTGTTAACAGTGAGTAATAAAGACTCTTGTTATAACTTGTTTCAAATTAAAGAAACGCGGTAGCAGTAGCCCGCTTCAATACTATCCCAACGACTAAATTATTGTTGGTTAAGTTCAACACAATTAGTTGAAGACACTTAAACACTTCTGGCAATTTGCCTATTATTAATAAACGTCTAAACTGTTTAAAGAATTTTGTAAAAGAGAGCAAAAGCTGTTTCTCCATTTTGAACGATAACTTTTTAATCAGAATAAAAACGTATCACCTGATAAATAACTAATTCATAGGCGGATCCCTTTAAAATAGTATTTGAAACTAGAGTGGAAATTATTAGTCCTTTGAATGAACTCATAAAATTATGCAAGCAACGTACCCTTGATGAATAGTAGTTCTATGCTACGAAAAGTAATGCAATAAATTCTGAGAGACTAAATAAATGTCGTTAACTGTATGAATATAAACATAACCTTCTAAAACAGTACGTCTTTGTTGAGAAACTTCAGATGATCAGACACGGCACAAACGCGCAAGTCCAGTTACCTGTGGAATTCTGACAGAAACGTTTAATGAAGCATAAACATACCCTAGCCTATTTACTCATATAGATTTCACAAGATAATTAAAAATAATAAGAATGATTGCATAAGCCTTTCACAAAAATATATTTAAACACGAAGTGTATTTGAGCGATGATATGTAACTTGTTAAGAATAAATCACAACACTTAAACTGAATGACTAGAATGAATGTTAATTTGTAGAGAGATAATTCTATAACCAATGTTGACGTTAATATTCCTTGCTTAAAGAATAATGAAATGTAAATATTCCCCAAAGTTTCAGAACTATATACAAAACCAACATTGATAATTAATAGCATTACTAATTAGGATAAACTATATACGAATACGTTCGTTACTCGAATAATTGATTCCTATTAGATGTTATAATCTACCCCTCAAAATATAGATCACCCAACTATCATACATGCAAGTAAAAATATATACAATAACCTAGTAACAGCATAACATCCCAATGTGGCTGTTACAGTTCTCCTATTACACCAAGTTTTAAAAGCTTCGATCTTTTTCTTATCTACCTCTTTAATTGTGCAACTGGAAATTAATAATACCAAAGAAAAACCGTACAGATATTATTAAGAAACATCACGATGACATCTTGTCAGGACATTTAGGTATTTATAAGATCTACAACAGAATTCTATCAAAATACTATTGGCCTGGAATGAAGACAGACATCAGTCGATACATACAGAAATGTATAATATGTTGTCAAACTAAGCCAAAACAAAAGAAAAAACCAGGAGCAATAGGAAGTAAAATTAATATTTCAAGATGTTGGCAGTATATTACGATAGATTTATTAGGTCCTTATCCCAGCAGCTCTTTTGGCAACAAAGATGTTTTGGTAATAATTGATTACTTTAGTAAATTTACACTTTTCTTTCCACTTAGAACGGCTACAGCCGCGAAAATTGCAAAAATAGTCAAAGAAAACATATTTTTACTATTTGGAGTACCAGAATTTCTAAAATCGGATAATGGCGTTCAATACAATAGTAAAGAATTTACAAAATTATTAAAAGGTTATAATGTCAAGTTTCTAACTACTCCACTTTATTCACCGGAAAATAACCCTACTGAAAGATACAATCGAACCTTCAAAACCACGCTAACAGCTTACATAAGGGAAAATCAAAAAACCTCGGATCAAAATATTTTCAAATTAAGTTCTGTGTTGCGTACAGCAAAAATCAGAAATTACCAGCAACACACCATATTTCATTAATTTTGGAATAGAAATGGTAGTTGACGGAAAGCATTATAGGGATGACAATGACAAAACACTCTTAATAGTTAATTTATATAATGAAATTGAGAATAACGATAATAAGGGGATAGCGAAATGTGACAAGTTACATAATATAAGACAGTTTGTAATAAGAAAACTTCAACAAGCTCATTTAAGAAATAAACATCGTTATAATTTACGTCATAAGTTTAAATGAAGGAGATTTTGTTTGGAAAAGAGAATATCACCATTCAGATGCAGCAAAACATTTTTCCGCTAAATTAGCAAAAAAGTTCTCTGGACCGTATAAAGTAAAAAAGAAATTAGGTACAACTACATATGAGTTACAAGATAATAGGGGTATCAGTAAAGGAAACTGGCACATATCACACCTCAAACCTGATTTCACCATATTTCCTGATGAAAAATGGTAGAATGGTTTTATTTTGTTTCATTATTATAGTTTTTAGGGAAGTTGATGAAATTTTTTCGAAAACTTTTCAGTTTTCTTTTGAAAGAAAGGGGAATGTAACAGCCGCATTAGGATGTTATGCTGTTACTAGGTTATTGTATATATTTTTACTTGCATGTATGATAGTTGGGTGATCTACATTTTTAGGGGTAGATTAAAACATCTAATGAGAATCAATTATTCGAGTAACGAACGTATTCGTATAACGTTTATCCTAATTGGTAATGCTATTAATTATTAAGGTTGGTTTTGTATATAGTTCTGAAACTTTGGGGAATATTTACATTTCATTATTCTTTAAGCAAGGAATATTAATGTCAACATTGGTTATAGAATTATCTCTCTACAAATTAACATTCATTCTAGTCATTCAGTTTAAGTGTTGTGATTTATTCTTAACAAGTTACATATCATCGCTCAAATACACTTCGTGTTTAAATATATTTTTGTGAAAGGCTTATGCAATCATTCTTACTATTTTCAATTATCTTGTGAAATCTATATGAGTAAATAGGCTAGGGTATGTTTATGCTTCATTAAACGTTTCTGACAGAATTCCACAGGAGACTGGACTTGCGCGTTTGTGCCGTGTCTGATCATCTGAAGTTTCTCAACAAAGACGTACTGTTTTAGAAGGTTATGTTTATATTCACACAGTTAACGACATTTATTTAGTCTATCAGAATTTATTGCATCACTTTTCGTAGCATAGAATTACTATTCATCAAGGGTACGTTGCTTGCATAATTTTATGAGTTCATTCAAAGGACGAATAATTCCCACTCTAGTTTCAAATACTATTTTAAAACGATCCGCCTATGGATTAGTTATTTATCAGGAGATACGTTTTTATTCTGATTAAAAAGTTGTCGTTCAAAATGGAGAAACAGCGTTTGCTCTCTTTTACAAAATTCTTTGAACGGTTTAGACGTTTATTAATAATAGGCAAATTGCCAGAAGTGTTTAAGTGTCTTCAACTAATTGTGTTAAACTTAACCAACAATTATTTAATCGTTGGGATAGTGTTTTGGCAAAGCCCTAAGTTCCGATTTGAGTTTTCGGAAAATCAGCATGTGCTGGAAGTAATTATTAATCGCGTCTATTTTACATCTGCAAGATATGTACCCTTTTTAGTTTACGTTTATTTAGTTGGGTTGATCTTTGCCCATTTTGTCTTTTACATTAAAGAGTTTTGTTTACCGTTTGGTTATATGCAATTATGGATTGGTTCAAACGATAGGATTTTTGTTAGAAGCTTTATAGGAGCGTGCGTTGAAAATTGGAAATTATTTCGATCATTTAATTTGGGGACTCATCTAACTCATCACAAGGTGCTACAAATTCACAGTTCTTTGTTGATGTCGTTTTATGGATTAGTTTTGGAGAGTACAGAGAATACCATTTCCTGTTTGTGCACCTTTCCTAACATCCAGAGAAGACTCAGGTGCTGCTTGTCGACCAGACTACATCTGTAAATATATGTAAAAGAAAATTCAACAAATACGTTGATAATAACTTTTTTAAGGTTCAGTATAAGTGTATATTTAGAAAAACTTATTTGTGTTTTAATCTGTTGTATATCATCTGTTGTTCTATACTTATTTGTACAATTTTAGCCACACATGTTAAACCACGTGCATGCATTTGGCCCCCTTTTTTGATGTGACAAATAATTTAAGAATATTATACCAATGGAGTAATAGTTGAAAATTAACCTCGATAATATACAACACCGGATCACATCAAATTGTGTCTTATTTCTCAAGTTATAAATTCAAGCCAAGAAATCCTTTTTTGAATCAAGACGTCTCACTTGCTCTCACCTTTGAACAAGGGATCATTGCCGTTTGTATCGCTGAGCCTGGCCGAGGGGTAAGTACACTGAGTTATTTTTAAAACTTGAAATTTGAAGTTTTATTGAAGATTATTTTATAAAGATTATAAAGGAATGTATGTATTTAGACGAGCAGTTTTCGAAATTTAAAATGGTGAAGTTGGTAGCTTTCCACTTCGATTTTGAAACAAAACGGGGAATTTTTAACGGGGACACAGGAGTATTAATGAGGCAGAAGAATATCTTAGGATTTTGGACGATATGATGAATACTGGGGGGGGGTCCAAATATTGGCAATAATAGCCAAATGTAAAATATGAAGGAAATATTCGAACGCTCGAAAGAGGTTGGAGATATCAAAGGAAAAGCGAGGGAAATAGGAACAATTCTGGACCCGGCCCACACAGGGAAAATGAGGGAAATAGGAGTAATACGGGACACGTACAGCAAAGAGAAGTGAATTGTTCAGAGCCAGTAGGTAGGCAAGATATAGGTAGAAAGGATGGGAACGGCAAAATAATTGAGAAGGATCAAATAACAATGTTATTCGCTCAAGGTAATACGGAGTTAATGCAGGAAAGTGAAGAGGAAAGGGAGTAAGTATATAACGTGATACCTGTAATTGATGGCTATGTTAAAAAAGGTTCGTACATCAATATTGATAGATAGCGGTAGTCAATTATCTTGCATATTGCAAAATTTTTTACATGAGATTCAAAAAGGCAGACCTCAAATCCCCGTTCTACCCGTAAACAATACATTAGTTGTTAGTGTGTTACGTGGCAAGGGCAAAAGGGTTAAACAACAGGTTCTGTTCGAGTTCAAATTAAAGGGAGCAATGTTTGAATTTGGGTGTATTGTAGTGCCGTCATTAATCCGAAATGTCATTCTTGGTTGCGATTGGTTAGCGTGTCACAAGGTCAGCATTTGTTTTGAGTCATTGAGCCTATCGGGAACATTTTCGAACCGCGCAACTGATATAAAATTTACACATGAGAGAATTGAGTCAGAGGGAATTTGTATCGCAGAAGTTAACGTGCAAATGAGGGAGGAGCCCTATGGGCGCGACGTAAATATATCGTTCGAGGACAGTAGTGACTTTAGTTCGAAAGTAAGAGATTTGGGCGACAAGACAAAAAATTCCAAGGGATGTAATGGGGAAATGCTCCCCGTTTTAGTAGAGGAGCCCAACCATACCATCAGTGTAGACCTGGTGGGGCCGCTACCGGTATCTAGGGGGGGTGCTACCCAACTTTTGGTAATATTGGTCGTGTTTAGTAAGAGAGTTGAGCTTTTTGTTTTAAAGAAGGCCTCTGCAATTTCGATTGTAAGGTGTTTGAATACGTATTTTGTTAAGGTTGGTAAACCGTAAGTAATTTTGTCAGACAATAGTTCAGTTTGATAGCCGACTATATTTAACTAAAATGAAGTCGGAAGGGATTATTGTTGCCCATACTTCCGCCTACTTTCCTCAGGGAAATATGGTGGAGCGTGCGAATCGTGAGATTGTTAGATTATTACGCACTTATTGTCATGAAATGCACCAGAAATGGGCTCACTCTATTGCTAGAGTTGGCGAATATTTAAATAAGGTAGTGCATTCTAGTACTGGTTTTACCCCCTTGGAGGTGCACTCAACTAAATTATTAAAACTGAATGAGATAGGAGTTGTTTCCTTTCCAACGCACAAAGCACTTACGGGAGAAGTGGTAGTAATGGCGCCGGCAAAACTATTATCTCGAGCAGAGAAACGAAAGCAAAATCATGACACTTCATGTAAAATAACGAATTTTGGAGTCGGTGATAAGGTGTTGGTTAGGAACCATGATATATCTCGTTCTGAGAACAATCAAATACGTAAATATTTTCTTGTTTTCCGGGGCCCTTGTACCATTCCAAAGAAAATTAATAAAAACACCTATACGGTGACCAAGGATGCCACCGGTACTCTGCTGCCAACACAAAATATTAATAACCTGAAGCCATATAAGCTTCCGGTAGAACATGCTTAGGTATAGGAGATTCAGATAGTTATAAGTCAACGCCTTTGGTTGTTACTTTGAGATGTTAGATTAGCTCATTAGTTTTGTTGTTTTTCAGTATACCTTTATAAGTCAGGGGTGTAGTTTCAATCTATGTATACTAAGTCAGTTACGTCACTTGAGGAGTATATGCTTAATGACCGAACGTATTATTATTTTGATATATATCCCATTTGCCATGTAGTTTAATGTTTGTATTCAGTTAGGATATAAACAAAAATTTTTCTTTATTCGCTTACAAAAAGGATTCAGTGGGGGGGGGGGGTAGTGCTTTGGGGTCTAGGGTGAAGACCGCTACGCCTGCGCTGGACGAGACGCAAGGGTGCAAGATACGAGGAGTACAGTAAAAATAGCGCTCTGAACGGTCGAGGCAATATTCAGAAAGTGCGCGCAACACCTGTTTGAAATGTTTAAGTTATTATTATTCGAATGTTTAGTCTTAAGTGTAAAGAATCCAATAATGTGTTAAGAAAATTTGTACCTAGTTCATAAGTTCATATATTCGATTAAACGTCTAATAACTGTTACAGGATTGGTTGTTTATTTTCGCAAACCCGAGTTGTGTTACGGGCATATCCACAGTGTATGAATAAGATTCCGGGGCCTGAGGCTTAGATTTTTACTGTTGTATATATTGATGATGTCCTAATTGTCTCTAAAACGTTTGAAGATGATTAGAAGCTGTTACGTTCCAAATTTTGCTTTTAAAATTTCCTTGGTTAATTCAATACCCGCTCGAACAAATTCCTCAACCTAAATCTAGTTGCTTTGAAACGCAAGTTTATGCTACAATTAAATAGTTTGTATCTTGTTTTAGGTACCCGTTATCTTGGTATACATTACGACCTCGTGTAATGGTTTTCTCTATTGTTCCAATATAAAGACTTGTTGAAATAAGGTCACGCACCATCCGATAAAACCCGGGTTTCCAGTTTCAATCGCGCTTCGATAAGCGCGGATTTGCAGTTCGAATTCATATTGTTTGAACCATTGTTGAATTTGATTCCGTCGTAATATTTTCTACATTATTAGTCATCGTATTCCAAAAGCAATGCACGTTTGCTTTTTTTGTCCGACAACTAGGAGGTGTCTTGCGTATATTGCTTTTTTTACGTGGAGGTCGAATAAGTTCTTTCTTTCTGTAGACCAACTGCCTTTGTCCATAGACCGCCGCTGCAGTTATGGTGGCAGGGTAAATAAAACCTGACGACCATGGCGTTGCTGTGCTGACTTACCCCCAACGAATTGCAAGCTAAGTATCCGGACACCTACAGGTATGCAACTCGTTTCTTTTGTGTGTGTCAATGGCATATTTCGTATCAGCGTTTGGTGTAGTTACGTGATAAGAAACGTTTCACTGTAGAACTATTGTTTGTTGCTGCAAATCGATATTATTGCTCTACCGGTATTATGTACCATTGTTAAAAATGTTGGCCAGACACACGCTTATTCTTTTATACTGATTGGTGTATTTTACAAACGGTACTATGTACAATTTAAAAGATGTCTGACAAAAGCTCTCATACGTTAAATCTTTCCTACTAATTAGTTTATTTTACAAAAAGTATTAGGTGAAATTTTAAAAGCGCCTGACAAAAGCTCTCACATACTGATTTAATACTGAGTAATTTTATTTTGTGTAAAATAGGAGATGCGCACTTCGTATCTAAAATACTAAACTGTTCATATCACCCAATTGTTTGCTTGGAAATAATAACGCTTAATTTATTGCTTTCGCTTGTTTGTACAGAATCCTTTATTTATTTTTATTTGTTAATAAATAATCGTGGGCGATATGCTTTATTTTTTTGTTTTTTTAGTATTTGGGTGTACCCCCCCAATCTTCGCGTTTGATAGTTAGCTTATTTGCTTTTCTTCCGACTATGTCTAGGTACGTATTAAAGCATTTATCTATAATATTTGAGAAATTCTTGAGAGCAGGAGTTACGATGAATATAAAGAAATCGGTTTTTCTGGAAAAGGAAATTAACTTTTTGGGCCATGTGATATCGGTGGATGGGATTCGGACGGACCCGGATAAAGTTTAATGCATTGTGGATTTTACCGATCCTAAAAATAGAAAACCACTGCAGTCGTTTTTAGGCTTAATAGATTTTTATCGGAAATTCGTGGGGGAGTTTTCGAAATTTACTAAACCGTTGTCGGAGTTATAGAAAAAAAGGGGTAATGTGGAGATGGGAAAACAAAGAAATAGAACTTTTCACTAAACTAAAGACAGTTTTTCTAGCTACCGCAATGCTTAGTCATCCGGATTTTAGAAAACCGTTTTTTTTAGGCACCGACGGTTCTATGTTAGCGGTAGGTGGGTACTATATCAAGAGGACGAAAATCAGTGTCCGTTACCGATAGCTTTTGCTAGCAGTAGGTTGAGAAGAGCTGAAGAGAGGTATACGATAACTGAAATTGAACTGTTAGGAGTTATGTTTAGTTATCAGAAATTTGGAGATTTCAGAGTAGAGCGCGAAGTCGTGGTAAGGACCGACCATAAAGCACTGAGTTCTTTGTATAGTGGTAGGCACTTGAATGGAAGACTACAGCGGAGGATACAGTTTGTTACGGTATTCCGCGCAAACATGAAAGAAAACAATAAGAGTAAGTAAAAAAATCATTTACGCCGAATACCGCAACAAAACGGGGACAGCATGGTAGAATTTATGCTAACTCAAAAACGTTGTAGAAGAGAGTGGATGAAGACTGCAGCGGCAGGTACAGTTACTACAGGAGTATAACCTTAAAATTGAATACGTAACAGGCAAAGAAAATGTAGTTTCGGACGTACTATCGAGATTCTCACCAGTTGATGAACCGATCGGGGTGTGCCGAATTAAAGATGTTTACAGTATGAACGCATTTGAGGTAGAAAATCTGATAAGGAGTTGAAGTCGAAGTTGTGTAAAATAAGAGAGTTGCAAAATTCTGATTCACGTTTGAAACATGTTTTTGTCTGTTTAGGTAGTCCAGTTGTAAGGATCCAAGAGAAGATTAGGCAGTGATATTTGATTTATAAAGGCGTTTTATTTCAAAGGAATGATGAGAGATCGGATGCGTGGAAGGTGTCTATTCCGGATTCGTTGGTTAATGAGTTTGATAGATGATTTTCATACGGACATTTTGGAGCGATGAAATGTTACAGGGCCTTGGCAGAAACTTGTAAGTTTAATAATATGGAACGTATAATGAGAAGACGGTTGATGACTTGCGAAGTGTGTCAAAAATCCAAGTGCTATCATAAAAGTACGGAAGGGGAGATAAAGAATATTTTAGTAGATAACCCGGGAGATTTACTTAGCGTTGACTTGATGGGGCCTTTGCCAGTATGTTGGGGAGGCGTGATATGTTGTTTGTTGTCGTCGACGTGTTTAACAAATATGTAAAGCTATATGCCGCTAAGAGAGCTACAGCAAAGATATTAGTAAAATAGATTTTGTTTAAGTACATTCCTCAAGTAAATTTAAAACCAGAAACTATTCTGTCAGATCGTTGTTCGCAATTTATAAGTGATAAGTGGGCTAAACCGTTGGTAGAAAAAGGAATCAAGGTTAAATACTGCCCAGTTTTTCACCCACAATCCAATGTTGTGGAAATGATGAATCGGGAAAGTGGACGAATTTTGAGAACTTACTGTCATAACAAACATAGCATGTGAGCTAGACTATTTAGATAAAATAGAGGAATGGTTAAACTGCACAGTGAGCGATTCGACGTGTTGCACGCCATATGAGATCGTGTTTCGGAAACTACCTTACAATATAATAAGTAGTGTGTTGGATTTTCCGTCTAGGGTTGAGGTACCGCGCGAAGTAGTAATTAAATTAGCCAAAGAAAGGTTGAGAAATAGGGCTGAAAAGCGCAAACGGAAGCATGATAAACCAACCCCGTAAAATATAAGCTTGGCTAGTTAGTTTTGGTTGAGACGCATTTTCAATCATCCTCATTGCAAAAGGAAATTCGTAAATTGTTCTTGTTATATGAAGGTCCTTATAAGATAGATAAAATAGTGGGTCCCAATGCATATCTCTTGGTTTACCGAAATTTTGGTAAAGTAAGGGGAACGTTCAATGTGGTGGAGTTAAACCTTACCATGCGGTCTGGCATGTTGGTAGCCATTCCCTGCTTAAGTCTTGCCATAACATATGTAGCGGTACACTACTCCGCCCTTCTAAGGAATATTAAAGAAGTTCGCAGGGTGAGTTTTGGTGGAAATGAAGTGAACGCTACCTGAGACAAAGGAGATCCGAAAAGTGACCGCGGACCGGACAAGATGTTCAAGTTAAAAAACACAAAAGGCATCAATAACATCCTAGCGAATTAATTAAATGTGATTAATAAAATTGAATTAAGTATAAACCGTTTATGATAACGTTCAGTACACCCTAATTTGCGAGCTCGAGCATCGTTAGAATTTCATTACGTAGACGAATAGAAGAATAGCAGATTTTCTGAAGATTCTGGTCTGCGTCGTAGAATATTGAAGGGAAGCGCAGTCTGTGGGTAATTTGATGCACACTAATAAATTGTAATTTAGGCCGCTGCGTATGTAAAATAATAAGGATAATTTTTTGGGTTAATTTTGTAGACCTTAAGTTGGTTTTGACACGATAAAAGTTACTGTTTATGTACTCAGTTTTGATATAAATATAGTAGTCTTTTTCAGCTCAACGGTAACTTTCTCGTAGTTCTAGTAATTTCGTGTATAATGTTTGAGAAAGCAGGGAATATTGTCAGTCACATTTTCTGGTAAGGGTAAGTGATTTTATTGCATTTTTTGAAGTGCTAAGTAAGATTGCATTACATGACCCATTTTGCGTTGAGACCTCATTAAATTCTAAAACAAGCCAATTCATAATTTGTTACCCGGGTTTTAGTTGCTTAGGCAATACACAGGTAACTGGCGATCCTACCCAAAATTATAAAATGTATTAACATTATTAGCTTTTGTTTGTGATGTACGTGAAATAATACACGTGGACGTAACAGCAAGGTTAAAGTACCGTTACCCATATAACTTAATAAACGTATCTATGATATAACTCACAATTAAATAGCGGTCTGGCATGTTGGTACCGATTCGTTACTTAAGCCTATGAATTTAACACTTATCCGTTTTTGGAGGGGATTCTTTAACAACCATCAGGTTACTAATGTCTATGTAGAGCCAGGTAGATAAGAAAAAGATAGAAGAGTATAGGAAGACCTATACCAAGCTATATTAGTCAAATTATTAGAAATTTAGGTTGTAAAGGGTATATAGAACTTTTTAGATTAGCACAGAATAGAAAAGAAGTTAGAGCTGCGTCAAACCGACCTTAAGTAAGGTCGAAAACAAAATGATGATGATACTAATTATGATAATATTAAATTTAATTAGAATAAATTCTACAGTATTTCCCCTCATCATTGTAATTGCCACTTTAAGAAATACAGCATTGTAAAATTCATAGAGACTTTTATATTGAAAATAACTATGCTTTTTGCAATGATAAATATGGATTATCTAAAAGCGTTGTATAAAAGTCATTTAATTGATATATTAGTCGTTACTGGAAGTTATTATAAGGTTGCACCTAGAAATTTTTCTTTGTTTATTCCACTACAGTCAAACAAACCTAGGATTAACCACAACAAATAATATAAAAAATTTAAGATAAGGGAAACAAACATTTTCATAAAGAGGCATTACATAAATATTCAGAGTTTAGTTATCCAGGGCCTTCCAGTTCTCTTAATATTAGACTTAAAATATATTCAGGATAGCAAGGCCTAGGCCATATTGAATATTAAAAGTAGAACCATAGCTTTTACAAACAGTAACTGTATTAATATTATAAATACATTCGGTGCTTTTATTGTACTTTCAACTGTACAAAGTTTAGCACTAGACACATTGTGACAGGATGTTTCTTTTAGCTACGCGAATGTACACGTAGATGGTTTTAGTGTTAAACCAACAGAACGTAGTCGCATAAAATCATTTCTTAAACGTTTTATATGTTCTTCAAATGTTTCACTAAAGACATGCACATCATCAATGTAAATTAATATCACCTGCTTTAAGCTTTAAGCTTTCAAACACAATATATGCTAAATGTAAAAATGCGATAGGTCTATTGCATACTTCACTGGAAATATCAGTAAATTCATCTAGAGGCTCCGTAAGTTTTCGTTTTCACTAGATGATGAATATTGTTGTTTATATCAAAATTAAAATTCCTTTCTTGTTTTAACGTCCGCTATTTTGTTGTTGTCATATTTAATACTGGTGTTTGCCCTATTATAGGGGAAGTCAGGCAGAGCGAATCCCTGGGGTAAAGCGGTTCCTTAACAAAATCCTGGAATGTTCACGACATCCACAGGTTGGAACATTAGGTAGTATACAGTTCTCGACACACAACAACCACTGAAGCTTGAGTGGAGATTAGATGCGTACAGGTTTCTATAAGAGCAAATTGTACTACGGAATCGGTGTAAGATTTTGTGGTAAATACTGCAGATGCTGATATATATGCACACATATATATTGACGTAATAATGAGGTCACGAGAAGTCATGGGAACCCAAATCATATAAATAAAACTCACCCAAATAGAAGGTAACCGAAAAGAATTAAAATTTATGGAGATTCACTCTGTATATAAATATATGCGTAAGTAAATACAAAGCCATTAAAGTGCATGGCCTACTATATATGAGCAATAATATGTCACTTTGGTTTTTAAATAGAACATTTTGTATATTTTTTTGTAAAAATATTCTACTTGAAATTGTCTTTACGGCAATATGCCCCAACCAATGATTTCTATTTAAAGGGCGCTAAATAACCTAAATAATAGAATTTCAATAGCAGTCTGAATGTTTCTGTTAACAAATTTTAAACTGTCTTAAACTGTTTTGGGAAGCTATTTTGTGAAGTGACCCCGGGTTAAGTGGTTCAACTACGTACCAACGCAATTTTAGGTACGCTGCATTTACTAATCAGCTTTTTACCGGTGTTAAGTGCAAAATTAATTTTCCAGTTAAATCAGACAGAATTTTAGGTGATTTCTGGGTACCATAGTTATCCAAACTACACAAGGACGTTTCCGCATACTGCAATAAATTCTAAACAGGAAAAGTTTACGTTTCACTTTAAACTATCAATAACCTTCGTATTAGCTGCCACAATCAGAATTATTTTTAATAATAATTGTATACAAGGAACTAACACCAAGCGCATTCCATTGAATGTCGTGATTTATATGAATAACATGTAAACTTGAACTTGATCTAGTTTAAGTGGCACCGTTTTATTTCTTAGTAATTGCGTAGAGATTATGGCCGTCATATTGAACATTCTGTTTTATTATTACTAATTGATTACTGTTTATCTATTTATTATTATTTATCTATTTAAATATAGATTTTTTAATAATTACGTATAAAATTAAGAACTAGGAAAGGTTTAAGATGCATACACCTCGTTCCCTCCCATTGAGGGGAAGTACATCAAATACGCAAAACATAAATCCCATACTCAGCCTGACCTTTCAAAGCCAGGTTAATGTAAATTTGACACCTTCTACGTCCACACCAGAAACCAAAAACAGCCCAAATATTAACACAGAATCTGATCCAGTAAACATTCTTGACAAAATTGGGTTCATGTACCTAGACTTAATGAAATACATTGACGAAGAATTTGACACATCTAATCGACTACGCGTAGGGGCCAAAAAAGATCTTAAAGATAAAATACAAAAACTTATATACGGCCAGGCAGAACTTGCAGGTGAACATAAGTTCATCAAAAACCAAAACGGAAACCTACACGACCAAATAATTAAGGCAAAACTTGAGTTACAAACAGCCAAACAAAATGTCAATGCTCCGAATTTTATAATACCAACACAAAAACCGAAAGTTCCAAAACAAGACGCAGTATCTAAAGCGATCTCGAACCAACATACAACGGTGTTCATAACGTCAAATCGCGGTGAAACACATAAACAAATTCAAGAATTTTTTTCAAAAACAGTAAACCCACTGAAAGACAAAATTAAAATTAAAAACATCCGAACAACCAACAAAGCAGTAATTATTGATACTGATAGCAAAACCGAGGCAAACAAAATTTTAAACCATGAAACCCTAAAACAAACCCTAAATTGCGAAAAACCGTACAAGAAAAAACCCTTAGTTATTATATACGACATACCAACGTACCTAAAAGATCAAGACGTGACAGATTTAATTTATACTTAAAACCTTGAAAATTTAATTAACAGAGAGGATTTTAATAAGGACTTTCAACTTAGTTTCAAAACAGGACCGAAAAACAAACCGACTCAACATCATGTTGCGACGGTGTGTGGCAAAGTGAGGAATATATTAATAAATCTAGGGAAACTCTATATCGAATATCGCTGTGTTACAGTGAAAGACTTTTTAGTAGTACCCAAATGCCTACAATGTCTTGATCTAGGACACGTCACAAAACATTGCACATGCACCACTGATACATGTGGACACTGTGTAACCTTCCGGTCGACACTTCTGTGTCAGCATTCTATTTATATAATATTTCTAAATTCAATTGTCTGCTGATAGCATTGTCCTGCTATCTATATCGTTGTTACCTTTGCGCTTCATTTGTGTTAACCTTCATAATTACAAGTTATTGCCGTATACTCAAATTTACGTTACTTATCTGCATTGGAAATTACAAATATGATAATAAGCTGTACTTTACTTTTGTCCTTGTGGATAAGAGGCATTCTTATTTCGATCGTTGTTGGTGAAAGTTGGATTCTGCCGATATAAACGTATTGATTGCGGATTTAGGTAGAACCGACAATTAATTATTGGAGTTTGGCAATTTTGGTTTTATGGTTCTAGAATACCTTTTGCAAGCTTCGATTTTTACTTGTAGTGGATTTAAATTCATCATCACCGTTCATAATTGCTATGAATTAAAATAGATTAAATTTTATTATGTATTTTAATTTTTCTAGGTGCAGATGTTTGTTATTGAAATCTAAATATTGTAACGTCCTGTTATCTCTAAATCAGTTAGTGCACATTTTTAATTGACCCACTTACGTGGTAATTAATATCTCAATTTTTATTTGCAACTTGATTTCTAATATTAAATTTTAGGTTTCTTCTTCTTCTACTTTTTCCTCCCTACGCCGTCTCATTGTGCGTTATACGTATGCTCTTCATTCTTGTTATGCTCCTGTCTTCTTTATCTCAAGAACGTTGTCGCACTATCAACTTTATTATTTATCATTTATTGGCGTTGCCGACCAGCTGTCGTTACTCGGGGTTACCATTCCAGCAGCCTAGGACTTCGACGACCTTTGATGTGAGATAACTACGTACAGAAGCTAATCATTGAGTAAGATTATTCCATGTATTTATTGTTTGTTGTTAGTGTTTGTGCTTATTTGGTGCCATTGTGGTTGTATTATTTTCCTTTACTAGTACCTAATATTAATAATTTGAGCTATTGCTGTTCATAAGAAGTACATCTACTTCATTCAAAATTCTGTAATACTGATAAACAAAATTTAATATTTAAAAATCAACATTTAGTATATTTCTAGGCACCCTCTTTACTGCCTAGGGTGATTCATTAAGATAATTGTGAAATATTTCAACAGTACATTAAGGTATCTAATATTTACACTATTGTTAGAGATTGCTCCCATGAGGTGCTTATTTGAAATTCGGGTTAGAACACCTAGCACTTAATTTATGGTGCATTTTACGTACTACTACATGCTTTCTTGGCCAAGAGTATATGAGTACGTGAGTAATAAATAACTTTAAAGCGAGCGAGAAATTAAAAGTTCTTCTTCCCTAATATGCACTCGTGCGGGGTTCCTTACGGTAATATTTACTAATTTTGTATTTTCTCCTCTTGTGTTAATCATAATTGATGTAATATTGAAATTCAACTGGTATTTGGAATTTTTGTTATTAATTGTTTTTGTGTTACGATGCGATATTAAAGATAGTTATTTTGTGAAGTTGCGTGTTTTATATTTATGATCTGGAAGGGGGTTCCTTCGAAGTCTGTTGGAACTAGGACTTTAGGTTTCATACGCTCCTTAATTGTTATCAGTTCCTGGCGCCTTGGCATTCCCTGTCCAGGCTCTGATTCAATACTAACCCTTATTAATATAATCTGTGCAGTACATTTTCTGATGTACCCTGAATTAGAGTCTCACCCTGACTAAGCCGGAGCAAAAGTTGTCACCACCCCCAACCCAAAAGCCGCTACCTAAGCACTTTTCTAGTGGTCGTCAACTTGACTTAAATTTTCCGTGACAACTGTGGGGAAGAAGATTCCAAGCACAAAAGGGCAGACTGCCCCAAGCACGGGCAACCCTCAGTTTGCATACCATGCTTAAAACGTAACAAAATGTGCGCTTCTAACCCCAAAGATTGCCCAACCCACAAAATGTTAATGGACAGACTCATACAAAAAACCGACTATGGACAGTAAACCTAACCAAACTAAACACAAACAACACTCACAAATTCAAAGGGAGCAAGCAAGGGCAATCACGTAACGACAACATCTTCAACAAACAATACAAGAGAACATACACACAGACAAAATAGAAACCCACCCACAAACGGAATACGAACCTACACTCACACACAGCACTCTCGCACAAACACAAGCAACAACCAGAATGCAGCATAAACACCTATTACCTCTATTGGACGACGGAAAGATCAGAATTGACCAAATAAATGCCATGCACTGTGCAACTGTAATGAAAAAGCTTAGACAGCTATCTGAAACCTTACGATTACATGCACTTTTAATACAGGAACCTTATCTGCTGCAAGGGAAGATTCCAAGCATGCCAGTCAGGGCAAGACAAATACATACAGGTAGAAACCCACAAACGGCAGTGGTTATTTTTGATCCCACATTGACAATCACGACAATCCAACGATACAGCGGAGAACACTGTACATGTCTGGAGGTCTCAAACGGTCGGATTGGAAAGTGGATCTTGGTAACAAGCTACTTCCAGTACAGACTGGACCCCAGCCGTACATAAACAACATACACAACATATTAAACACTTACAACAACAAACCAATAGTTATTATGGCAGACGTAAATGGAAAATCCCGTTGTGGCACAGTTCTCTCACGGACGAACGCGGAGAACTAGTCGAAAACTTAATTAACGAACTACAACTCGAAGTAATCAACCTTCCCAATAACCCATCCACATATAACACCCATGCAGGAACAGGAACAAACATAGACGTAACACTGACAAATGAGCTGGCGTACAACTACATACAAGACTGGCAGGTATTAGAAAACCAAACTGTCAGTGACCACAACCTAATCACGTTCAACAGTGGCATGACAACCAGGCCATTTGACACACCACAAAACTTCACCAAAGTACAACGACACGAAATACGAAATGCAAATTGGAACAAACTGAGGGACACATTTGTACCCCCATAAAACATAAGATCAGATGAAAACGTCCACGAGTATACGAAACTACTCACCAACACAATTATACGGACAATGGAGCAGGTGCTCCTAAAACAAAAGAAAACACGACACACAAAGACAATTCAATGGACAAGACGCTTACAAAACCTAAAAAAAGGAAACACAGCGAGCGAGAAAAGCTACCAAAACTCCCTAACACCGGCCGAGAGAGCAGACCACCTAACAAATTATCGACAATTAAAATACATATACCAAAAAGAACTGAATGACATGAAGAGGAAGTCATGGGAATTATTCGTGGAAAGACACTTATAAACTGACGCCTGGGGAATACCCTATAAAATCACTCAGGGTAAAATCAAACCACCGATGACTTATTCGACTTTAATAAAACAAGACGGTACATACACAAAAGACTGGGGTGAAACTGCGACATTACAATTACAAACACTTTTGCCTGATGACAACGTTCAAGTTCGACACTAACGAACAACGACTCAGACAACAAGGAATAATCGACAGAAGCCATGTAGGTAACCGACCATGGAACAGACAAGATGTCAACTTAGATCCTTTCACAGAAGACGAAGTGAGATACGCACTATGCCAATCGAAGAGCAGGAAAGCACCTGGACCGGATGGAATTCTTGCGGAGATTGGCATAGCGCTACAAGATAAATTAACACCGATGCTAACTGCACTGTACATTGAATGTATACGACAAGCTGTTTTTCCGAACATCTGGAAACAGGCGAATGTCATGAATATCCCTAAAGGGAAAGGTAAAGACCCCAAACAACCAGGCTCTTACCGACCCATATGCCTTTTGAACACGCTAGGAAAAACGTATAAAAAACTAATATGTAAACGAATGCAGGACCACAGACAAACCACAGGAGTACATCCAAGACAATACGACTTTACAGAAAACAAATCGACCGAAGACGCCATAAACCAAGCAATACAAACTATCAAGCAATCACACAAAAAATACGTCCTACTAATATTAGTGAACATAGAAGGCGCATTTAATAACCTTTGGTGGCCTTCACTTTTTACAAGATTTACGACAATAAACTATCCATCACAACTATACCATTCTTTCAGGAGTTACTGCAGGGACACGTATGTAACCCTACAAGGCACGGAGAGCATTACCAAACATATAAACAAAGGTTGCCCGCAGGGTTCCATATGCGGGCCCCTATTTTGGAATATTGTAATGGATGAACTCCTGGAGAAGCTGGACACCGTTGACGAAGTGTTGTCGACGATTGCATACGCCGACGACATTTTCCTGGTGGTTGAAGGCAATTCCAGAAGAGAAATCGAACGTAAAGCTAACATCGCTCTAACCTAAACACAAAGTTGGTGCAAAACCAACAAAATGACCATAACACCACAAAAAAATACATACCTTGTGATGAAGGGAACCCTGGCAAGGGACCCCACCATCAAACTAGACGGTGTAAACATAAGTAGAACACATAACACAAAATATCTGGGCTTAACATTAGACGAAAAACAGAATTACTCTACACATATAAACACCGTCTGTGCAAGTGCAACTTCTGCAATGCAGAACATCGCAACGCTGGTCCAAAGGACTTATAAGATACCACATAATTGCGTAAGGCTGTATCTCAACAGTGTGCTCGATGCTATGGTTTCATACGCCGCGAGCGCGTGGGTACTTTGCCTTAACACAATCAAACCTAGACAAAAAATTAACAGTGCCCAACGAAGTGTTTTACTGCGACTGACGGGGGTTTATGGGACTACCGCACATGATGCACTTCATGTACTGGTGGGAACTATGCCCTTGGACCTAGTAGTGAAACAGCGAGCTGCAATGTACAATCTTACACACAACGACAACCAACAACTACAACGCATCTTAAACACAAACCAACTGCCCACGACAAAGACGGAAATAAAGAACTACATACTTGCAGAATGGCAGACAAGATGGAATCAAAGCACAACCGGTAGAAGGGTATACGCATTGATCCCAAATATCAAAGACCGCCTAAAAGCCAAATACCTGGTGCCCAGTCGGGGATTTATTCATTACCTAACTGGCCACGGACCCTATCCAACATACAGAGAACGCATGAACTTAGTTGACAACAACATATGCACGTGCGGAGAAATAGGAACACCGAAACATATAGTATTCGAGTGTAATGACTTACAACCGTACCTTTACGCACATAGACAAACATTATTAAACAAGACCCTACACCAGATGATTTGGAATGAAAACCTTTTTCTACACTTAAATGCACTCGCACAAAAAACCACGGCACTCATCCACCAACGTTATCTTGACGGATAAGAGACACAAACAAAACTACCCGGACAGAGACATAAAAGTACCACCTCTCCTCGGACCGAGGCTCTGCCCCGGAGACCGATCTCCTGGAATTCCAAGAGCTCTGCTCTTGACAACCAGAAGCAACAAGATCAAAGCATCAACTCGACTTTGAAAAAATCCAACCCCCTAATATGTAGAATTTGCATGCTTCTACATATTAGCAACCCTGTCTCTAACAAATAATAACTAACAATAGTAGTATAAGTTAATCTTAAGTAGTAAAATAGGGAATTTCTTTTCTTCTTCTTTTTTTACTAACCCTAAATTTTAAGAACCAAACTTACACATACCTGAGGCAAATAATACAGCAAACAAATCCTTTCCTCTGAAAGAACCTAATTTTTTTTATGTAATAGTATAAGTTCAAACATGTACAAAATTATTCTAATTCAATCCAACCTTTTGGCAACCTGGTCAAACATAAACACAAATTAACATTTTAAACACACACACACACACACGCGCGCGCAAACACACACACACACACACATGAACACACAAAACACCTCTTATGCACTGTGCAAACACAAAACACCATTCACACACTTACACAGCCTTTTCAACATCTGGATTTCCGGCTGCCGATGGTCCGGACTGATAAGGCAAATCCGTTGAGCGTTCTTCCTTGACGACTAGGATATCCGGCTACGCGGATGGTCCTGGTCATAGAAGAGGAACGTAACACGGACATCAACATCACAAACACAACACACATACACACAACCCTCACTAACACACACACACACACACACACACACACACACACACATAACACACGCCCTCAAGTCCGCGCACATACACACACCCACACACACTTTACAAACACAACATATTCACACATTTACATTGCCTTTTCAACATCTGGATTTCCGGCTGCCGATGGTCCTGACTGATAAGGCAATATCCGTCGAGCGTTCCTCTTTAACGACTGGGATATCCGGCTTCCGATGGTCCAGGTCCTAAAGGGGGAACGTAACACGGATAACAACATCACACACAACACACATACACACAACCCTCACACAGACACACACACACACACCTTACAAACACAAATGACACCTACATTGTCTGTTCAACATCTGGATTTCCGGCTGCCGATGGTTCGGACTGACATTATAATTTGAATAAGGGCCGCTATACTTGCGGCCACGTCCCCAATGCTCCACCCGAAGGTACTACATTGGGTTTAAACGCGAAAATAAAAGTGCTTCTAATTTATTCTAACTTCATAATTAGTCCACCTTAAATAAAAATGTAACAGACTGGAACGAAAACTAAAAACAGGGTATAAATAATGGTATCCCTAGCGTTGACTTTGCAGTGTGCCCGATCAACAAGACGAGCAAAAATGAGAGGTGAAGGGATCCGTAATACCGGATAGCAGATGCCGGCTCTGCTTACCAGTGCGACCTGAAGGGTCGACTTAAAACTATCCAAATCTAGCTAGCTAATTTAAAATGAATTCAAATTTCTAAGCATTTGCCAAATGTATTAATAGTGAATCCAGCTATTTTGCCTGCATTATAAATTTACAAATTCGTCCTCCCTGATCTAAGTAATTTATCCTAAATTTGTCCCTAACGTTCCCTATCATTCCCTAACTGACGTATTATATATACAATCTTCTTTTCTATATATACTGCGACCAAAATTGGCGACAGAACGTCAAGCGAATTAAATCAAGCCACAAAACAATACAATGCAGGCAAAAATATAAGTGTAAAAATAAATATAAATATAATAAAAATATATAAATAAACATATAATAAATATATAAATAAATATCTGAATAAGCAAAAGCATGTAACAGTGCATATATTAGCAAAAGCAAATACATTATCAGGTGCACTCGCATGAGCATTATTCAACTAGCGCCATTACACAAAAACGTGCTTGTTAGATTATTTCAAAATCTGTTTAGAATCACAAATCAATGCTCATGCGAGTACAGCTGCCACAATTATATTCTTACCTCCAATATAAATTTCTCCAGCATTCGAAGATCTGGTCGTCTACCTACATCTATTGGTTTTCTACTTTTATGGGGGAATTGAATATGCACTGTTAAAGTCCTGGTGGATATGCACTAAACGTCCTGGGGGGATCACTATCACTTCACTTTTAAGTCCTGGGGGGATGCGCGATTTCACTCTATTTTATTATTTCTTTATTTATTACACTTATTTAAATTAATGAGGTTTCCTGATTTAGTTAATTGTTATTTATTTGTTTCGTTTATTCCCGATTTTCCGCGCAAAGAAGGTGGAACAGTGATTGTTTTAGTGGTGTGTTCATCGTGCATATTAGAGTTTTGGGTATACTTATTTAATTATTATTGGTTTCCTTTCTTTTTTCTTTTTTTTTGTTTTTTTTTTGTTTTTTTATGCAGGTTTGGTTATAATGCTCTTATCATGTCAAAATCACGGCAGGTCGAAATCTATAATTTTTCAATCCTCCCACCATGCCCTCCCGACTTACACACGATAATCACCGTCTAATCTCCCAACCCTTTCTGCGAACTCTCTAAAGGCTGTCCAGAACGCCTTCTGGTTAGCCACTTCCACGACTTCCTCTAGGCTCTTTGGCCATGCTAGACCTACGATAGCTAATTCCGTATTAGCCAACCCTCGATTTGCCGCTTCAAGCGGGCAGTCGAAGAGCACGTGCTCTGCGCTTTCCGCGCCCTCACCGCATTCACAGCGGTCGTTGTTGGTTAACCCGAACCTATGTAAATACGCTTTCAGGGCGCCGTGCCCTGTTATCAACTGAACCATTTTATGATCGAGTTTTATCTCGATCTTGCCTCTAGCTTCTAAGCTCGGTATGAATTTGTAGGTCAACCTGCACGTGGCAGCGTTGTTCCACCTCTCTTTCCATTGTCGGATTGACTTTTCGCGCAGCTTTCTTTTAATCAAAGACTTTGGTATCGACGAATGTGATATTCGAAAGTCTCTCGTCGCGGCCTCTTTAGCTAATTCATCAGCCCTATCGTTTCCTACGTAACCATTGTGCGACCTGACCCAACAGAACTTTAAACGTCGAAACTCGAGCGAATTTGGTTTGAAACCGAAACACCTCCCTTTCCTGCTTATACACGACAAACGCCGCGCCTGCTTGCCCATCGTCCATACGTAAACCGTACGTATAAATTCTAATACCCATCGCGTCCTCATCACCTTCGACAAACTCGATTCCTCTAATATCAGCCGGGTGCCCCAACTCAGATACAACAATCTTTCTTGCAATTTCCCTATTACCAAGAGTCCGGACTGACAAGGGAATGTTCGTTGTGCGTCCTTCCTCGACGACTAGGACATCCGGCTGCCGATGGTCCTGGTCCTAGAGGGAGAACGTAACACGGACCAACATCACACACATAACACACATACACAAAACCACCACACACACACACACGCACACGCACGCACGGACGCACGCACGTACGCACGCACGCAGGCACGCACGCACGCATACACACGCACACGCACACGCACACGCACACGCGCACGCACACGCACACGCACACGCACACGCACACGCACACGCACACGCACACGCACACGTACACGCACACGCACACGCACACACACGCACACGCACCTGCACGCGCACGCGGACGCACACACACACATACACACATACAAACACACGGACGCACGCACGCGCGCACACACACACACTCAAAACACACACACACACACAACACATGACGGTTACTTTCTGTGGGGAAGCCATGTCTGCTTAAATTTCAGGTGGCAGACTACTGAAACGTTGGAACAAATAAATAAGTAAATAAATAAATAACAAATGCCATTGCAGTATTTCAGTTGTTTATTCACAATTATCTGTCACATTAATAAGTAAAAGTATTATTGTGTTCTTAATAGTGGCTTCGCGCAAAATAATGGAAATGAATTATTCAAACAATGAAAAAGTTGATATATTACGCTGTCTTCATAGGTCAAACAACAATAAACGTCAAGCTGCAGTTTTATATCAAAACCTGGCCGTAGACAGCCGAATATAAATACATTTGAGAAGGTCGAATGGTAGCTTTTGAACTACCACCAGAAATCAAGTACAACATAACGAAGATCGTGAATTCGTTATTTTGGTCTACTTTAGAGCTTATCCCAATGTTTCTACAAGAGAAGCTGCAGCTGAATTAAACGTTTCAAGAAGACAGATTTTAATGTTTTGAGGCGTTATTTAATAAAAGCATTAAAGATGCATTTGGTTCAAACATTACATCCCAATGATCCCAACAGCCGAGTTGGTTTTTGTATATGGATATTGAATGTAGGAAGAGAATTTTTAGACTGTATAATTTGGACTGATGGATCTAACTTTCATAAAAATGGTATTTTTAACAGAAAGAAATACACATTATTGGAATTATGGAATTCCTTTACAATTTGTTCAAACCCGTTCACAAGTACGATTTTCAGTGAATGTGTGGACAGGTGTAGTAGGTGACCAGCATACTGGGTCCGTATTTCGTTAATGGTAGTTTAACCCAAAATAGATATTTGATGTTTTTGCAAATTTCGTTTCAAGATTTGTTGGATGATATTTCCCTAGCTATCAAGCGAAACTTATCGTTTCAACACGATGGCGCTCCACCACATAATGGAATCAATATTACATATTTAAATAACGAGTTTGGTCAGAACTGGATCGGTAATAGGGAACCGATTTTGTGGCCTCCCCGATCACGTGATTTGTCAGTTGCCGACTTCTTTGCTTGTGGGTTTTTAAAACATCGAGTGTATTCTAACTTTACCTCTTTTCAAAATCTTGAAGAGCTAATCGCAAAAATAAGAGCAGTGTAACGTTCTGTATTTCCTTTCTAGCCGAAACACACGTAAATTCTGTTTTGTGTTACAAAATTTTAATTTTTTTCTATAAATTCATACGAATCGTATATCTAGAACCTATGCTTAATTAAAAGATAGTTATCGTAATTTTACAACACCCTATTTATTGTTCTTTCGTTCGATTTATCTAGTAAATAAATTCATCGTTATAAATACTTCACTTTGGATTTAAAAATCCTATTAAAAGTCGCTCATACTATTCAGAATACCAATAAACTATCTTCAAGATAATACAATTTAGTACGATTATACGCAGCTGTTTGTTTTTCAATACTCAAGTGTTGAGATCAGGATTGTTGCCAGACTACGCCAGTCTGCTCTTTATTGTCCTAGTGATAACATGGAGAAATTGATATTAAAGGGCGACTTGAGGCTTGCTATTCCTTATATGCAGTACATCGATCCGTGAGCTAAGAAGTTCATCATGGTTTGTAGTTTCTGTATTACGTAACTAAAACTAATTTTATTTGGTTTTCCTTAGCGCAACACAGAAGCTTTGCTTTAACAACGAGCTAATATTTTAATAATGGTTATATGAAGCAGCTAATTTGTATCGAATAGAATGCATACACATGAAGATCTACAGTAATGGAATTTGTAGTTTAAGCTGTTATTAGATGTGGTATCCCCTTTCTTCGTGGATTCCGCCCTTTGAGTTTATGATTTCGAAATTCGAGGCGTCGCCGCAACAAAGTAGACAGCAAATTTTGCTGTGATTGTTTAGTTTTGGAGACCCTGATATGGTTCGAGCTTATTTGTTTAACCGGTTTGTAGCAACTTGAACTTTACATTCAAGGTCGGTAAGTCGTTTTCTTTTGTTATGAAAACCATCTGTGTGGAGTACAACGCTTCGTGCTTAAGCCGTAACCTTGATAGTTTGAACTCATGAAAACTAACATCTTAAAGAAAATATTTAAAAGTAATTTAGATTTTTGAATTTTATACTAAATTAAATTTTTGCTCTATCGAATTGTTTATCTAAACGAACCGTTCATGAACTTAGATTATGAATAATACCTAAACGATTTGACAACTAAAATTTGCTGATTCATGATGATTATTTATTATACAGTTGAGCACTTTCTTATACTTGATAATTTTTAACAAAGCTTAAGTATTAATTAAAAGACCCTATTGCAAAAGTAACTTTATAAAAATGTACGTCGTTTAATCAGTACTGACAAAATGACAAAAAGCTAATAATTTTGTTAATGATATTTATAATGCCTATTTACTTTAGAGGCTTTCATATAATCAAGACTATTAATAGAATTTGATAAAATTAACTAAGCGCTCACAAAATTAATTGTAAATGCCTGTCAATGTAAAATAGAATTATTTTTATTTAATATATGAATTAATATCCAAGAACTAATTTCTTATAAATTTAGAAATGGTTAATCCCACTTAAAGAAACACTCAAGAAATTGTATTTATTCTATCTAATATATATTTTGGATTCTATAAATTTTATATGAATCAAGGTGTCTAAATTTAATAAGTAGAGTGTCCATGCACCAATGGTCACCAGCAAAATTCTATAAGTGCACAGAACACGTCTAGTTTATTAATTTTATTATTTTGAAACGCGAACTGCTGTCTCCAATGTCATTTTATGTGCTTTATTTTATTTCAGGATAAACGTTTGTACCATCTATGAATACAAAATCTTGTATTCCAATAACAGAATATATTCGTTGAGCTTCCTGTATTTTTCTTGGCGATACTCCTTGTTTCTATACTTTGCATAAGTACAGTGGCGCCCGACCCATCCGTATTTATTTAACGACCCCCCTGATAGTCTCTAAAAATCGCTGAAGATAAGTTCAGAGTTAGTACGGAAGTCTACAAAAGTTAGTTTGTATTGATACGGATAAATCAACATCTTCTGCACGACTTTTGTTAGAAATATGTTCGACTAGGTGTGTCCTAAGTCTAACATAATAAGAACTAAAAGTACAAAGGTTGCAGCAGCTTGCTTGCTAATTACTCCGATCATGTTGCAAGATACTAGAAAAAAATTAATTATTCAAGTTAGTAAATGTTTAGAATGTAATGGTGAACAATTTGAACATTTACTAAGGTAAGCAGTTTTCTTGTTAGCACGTATTTCCAAAGGTATGCATAAAAAAAATTTTAATTTATTAATTTATACAGTATATAAACAATAATCACAGTTTCCCATTGGAATTCTATTATTTGAGTTATTTAGCGCATTCTGACAAGAAATCATTAGTTGTGGTATATTGCTGTAAAGACAATTTCAAGTAGAGCATTTTTTTCAAAAAAATATACAGCGTGTTCTATTAAAAAAACCAAAATGACATACGCTCAAATATAGTAGGCCATAAAAAATACTTAATGCCTTATGTTTGTAAAGAAAATATATTCAAAAACTTTTTCCATGAAATTTTTCTATATCTTGCAGAAGATATACGCTGGCTAATGAAAACCGAACCACCCTGTATATGTAGATATGGCATTTAAATTCATTCAGGGGTTTTAAATAAAACAAATTCTTGAATTCTCTGATACTTTATTAAAAAAGACAAATTCGTCGTCAAATCCTACGAAATATTGTATAAACACCTAATTAATAAATAGACATTTATTCAAAGAACTCGCACGCTATTAAAAAGGCAATAAAAGTCGATAAGAATTAATTTAGAGGTTTCTGTGTCTCTATAAGATAGAATGCGACGCGTCATTACCTTCGTTAAAACAGACAAGGATCGACAACGCCTTGCTATGCTCGTAAATTATTCGACCACGGCGGTTTAACAATAAGTAGGCCATTAAAAATATGGAATCCTTTTACCCCACCCCTCATTATAATGTATGGAATTAATAGTTGGCGTCTCTTCCTCTCGCTGACCCCTCTCTCACGCTCTCGCTCTCGCTTTCGCTCTCGCTATCGCTCTAACTCTCGCTCTCGCTTTCCCTCTCCCTATCCCCTCTCCCTTTCCTTTCCCTTACCCCTTCTCACTCTCTCCCTTTCCCTCTCCTCTCCTCTCCTCTCCCTCTCCCTCTCCTCTCCCTCCCTCTCCCTCTCCTCTCCTCTCCCTCTCCTCTCCTCTCCCTCTCTCTCTCTCTCCTCTCCCCTCCTTCTCCTCTCCCTCTCCTCTCCTCTCCTTCTCCCTCTCCCTCCCTCTCCTCTTCCTCTCCTCTCCTCTCACTCTCCTTTCCTTCTCACTCTCCCTCTCCTCTCCTCTTCCACTTCCTCTCCTTTCCTCTCCCTCCTCTCCCTCTCCCTCCCCTCTCCCTCCATCTGCCTCTCCTCTCCCTCTCCTCTACATCTCCTCTTTCTCTCCCTTTCCTCTACTCTCCATCTCCCTCTCCTCTCCTCTCCCTCTCCTCTCCTCTCCCTCTCCCTCACATTCTCGCTCTCCTCTCCTCTCCCTCTCCATCTGCCTCTCCCACTCCCTCTCCATCTCCTCTCCCCTCTCCTCTCCTCTCCTCTCCCTCACCATCTCCTCTCCTCTCCTCTCCATTTCCTCTCCCTCTCCTCTCCCTCTCCTCTCCCTCTCCTCTCCCTCTCCCTCTCCTCTCCTCTCCCTTTCCCTATCCTCTCCCTCTCCTCTCCTCTCCCTCTCCTCTCCCTCTCCCTCTACCTCCTCCTCTCCTCTCCCTCTCCTCTCCCTCTCCTCTCCTCTCCCTCTCCCTCTCCTCTCCTCTCCCTCCCTCTCCCTCTCCCTCTCCTCTCCCTCTCCCTCTCCTCTCCTCTCCTCTCCTTCTCCTTCTCCCTCTCCCTCTCCCTCTCCCTCTCCTCTCCTCTCCCTCTACCTCTCTCTCTCCATCTCCCTCTCGCTCTTCCTCACCAACTCTCTCTCTGGCTCTCTCGCTCTCTCTCCTTCTCGCTATCTTGCTCACTCGCTCACTCGCTCTCTCGCTCTCTCGCTCTCTCGCTCTTTCCCGCCCCCGCTCCCGCATGATCGGAGCTACTGAGCTCTTGTTCAGCGAGAATGGTTTACCAGGAAGTCTTACCTAGGTATGCTTCAGCTAACTGTCAGTGAAATACATACATTTTGAAGTTTTGTATAAAACACGGCCCATCGTAAAAGGATTAGTGTGGAAAAAACTTGTATGTGAACTTGTAGATACATTGCTTACAGTAAAGTACAGGATGGTCTGTTTCTTGCATACATAGATAGCAGAGCGTGTTTATAAAATTGTAACAATCATATTGAAACCTTAAGAAACGTTATATGTAATAGAACATGTTTTAGATAATAGTTAATTTTACTGTTGGAAGGATAAATTGATTTTAAAAAAATTTATGTATTTTTATCAAATACCTGTCATATAAAATTATATAAGTGATATAAACTAACAAAGATTTTAAATTCTAGTACACTCAACGACCGCATAAAGCAAATTTTACAAAAGATATGAAACAACATTTTCTTAATCCACGTATTATTATCTTCATGTTATGGTGTGCTTTCTATGGTGCATGTAGTATAATAATAGGCTGCAGCTTCCTCTTTTGGCTACTAGAGGATCTAGCAGTTGCACAAGGATGCGACATAATGAGCAACATCAAAACAATTGAAAGACTTTCGATGACTATAGACAGTTTTTTGGGCGAAGTTCCCTTCTACTTTCTTTCAGGTTGGATTTTTAAGTAAGTGGGTTATGAAAATTCTATGATTATTGCTTTATTTCTAACTGGAGTGCGATTTATTATTCATTCCTTAATGACAAATCCTTGGTGGAACCTATTAACAGCAGTTCTTAATGAAGGAACTACAAGTATATGCTTTGTGGCTATGACTTCCTACGCAAGTGTTGTTGCTCCACGTGGTACCGAGGCTACAACGCAGGTTTGTAAAATTTTAATTATTCTATAGTTAATGAAAATTCTAGGAAATGGTCAGTGCCAGTTTCCAAACAGGATGCATACTAGAATCTTTTGTTGTGGGAATGCTGATTGGACATGTTGGTCTTTCTGTTATGTACCGAATCTTTGGAATAACGATTATTTTGAGTATACTGTACATTATTTCGCAACGTATTATTAAAAAGTTAGAGTCCGACAGAAAAGCAGCATCAAACCAAATCAATTTATTGTAAATTTATTCTTCCTGAACCTCGAGTCCTATGCAAATTAGTACATACTTGTTTCATACTCTTTAAATTTTAATAAAACTGAGATAATGAGCCTAATAACTAAACTAACTAATAACTAATAACTAGTCGTATTGGTTGTTGGGGTGGGGGTTAAAAAGCAGAATTCTGAAACACAAAATATGGTATTTTAACACGAAGTGCCCACACGTGACGGCAGTAAGCGGTTGACATTGTGCATAATTGTAATGGAGAGTGCACGTTTCAGACGAGGATAAGTACTTGTTAAGTTCCCCAGGTGGTCATAAATTACCAATGCTATCATAATAGACTGCTCTCGAACCATCTTTTTTGTACGCTGTCCAATGAGTTCCCGCGCCACGCATAGTATCATGATTGAAAATACCACTTTCGTGCAAACGAACTGTGTTTGGAATTGAATTGCGCATAGAAATTCCACAAAAGTGAGGTATTTGTTGACGTTAGCTAAATTACCTTCCGTCTGTGTATAACATAAATTCATTTTTAAATAAAGGGTTTTTCTCGAATTTACGGGATTAAGAAAGAGAATGCGTCAATTAATGAGAAAAGTCATATAAATTAATTAAATAAACAAACGCTTATTCTAAGAAGCCGCGCGAATATTAAAAATGTCGTAAAATTGATTTTCCTTTCCATGTTACTACAGGATAGTTCACGACGCCACGATCAACTAGTGTTGCTCAAGGACAAACAGCACGCGTCACTATCTATGTTCGTAAATCATTCGAGCGCGGCCATTCGACACGAATGAGGTAATAAGCTATGCTATTCTCAGAAATCTTACGTCATGTAGGTGAGTAATCTTTCGGATTGAATGGCATAAAATATAGAAAAAGTAACGTAGTCAAAATAATTAATATAAAAGCGAAAACTTTATTAAACAGATTCATTCATTCATTAAGTCGCGAACATGTTACTTGAGAAAAGTCGCTTTATTAAGTTTGCGATATGCATACAATATTTAATATGTAAGATCTAAGTGTGAATTAAGATGTAATTTTTAAGACGTAACTCTGCATAAATATGGAAGATAGTCCTGATACAAAAGCTACTTTATAGCTAACTAATTCATTAAATCGAAGATGCACTCTTGCACACTGATGTTCTAAATAGACATTTAAGTGAATATGGATGAAATTGTAAACTGAGACTTCACCGTCAATTTAAAATAAAACCAGGGAGGAATAACACCGTTGAAGATAATTGAAAGAAGACTTGGACACGCGCTATTTAACATATAACCATAAGTATAAAGTTTTAGATTTCTTTGTTTGCTAATTGATAATATTTCAATATTTTGTATTTTAATTTAGAAGAAGTTTACATTTTTTCCTAATTGTGAAGCAGATGATTTGTAAAGAACTTTAGGTCGACTTCGAAACAGTTTGACCTTTTAATAAAAAAATTTTATGTGAGCAATTTTTGCCCAAATACACCTACAAGCGTGGTAATAAGAAATAGGCAAATTAACCAGCTATTAATTAAGGAAGATTTTATAAATTTTAACAAAGCTTAGGTAAGAATCATATTGGTAATAATTTAGAAATAATTGTATGTACACATTCAAACGGCAAACTGTTTTATGTTCTTTTGTATGAGAGAAAATTGTTTTTGAATGTATAGATGGTTTTTTATAATACTGTGTTTAATTTCATTTTGTAAATTCCATTACTTTCGTTGAGCTAGCCAGGCAAAGAAAAGATAGAAAGGAAGGTAAGTCAGTAATTTCAAATATTTTCCACCTTTGTACCAGTGTCAGAGCACTTTTAGGGACGTTGCTACGCACAGGCGTTATCACAGTATTCTTTTAGCAATATATATATATATATATATATATATATATATAGTTGTGGAGTTAAAGGGTATATAGGTGTAGACAATAAAATTTTAGCAATATAGAGAAATAAGAGCAAATTATTTACGCGCCAAATTAATTTAATTCATATAGTGAAAACGGACGAGTATTAAGGTATTTTTATATTTAAATTGGAATGTGAAAATTACATAAGGGAAGAAAAGCGTTAAAGTACATAAAAGTTCAAGGATACTCATAATAAATTATAATTTCTTTTAATCAAACGCATATAAGCAAAAAGGGAGCGTGCTTGCATAAGAAAATCAATAATTTCTAACGCAAATGTATTTGTTTAAAAGCCAACGTTCATTTACACCGATACTACGAAGCAGAGAATCTAAGAATTGTTATTTTTAAACGGTCGATAATTTCAAGGAACGCCTATTGGTTAAATGTTACGTTCAGAGAATAGTAGACGAACGTTAATATAGAATTTCATAGAAATTGTTTTCAACGGTCAATTTTTATAAGCAGCTATAATTACAAATATCTTAAGGAGCGAGTGGAATCAACAATGGATAATATACAATAGATAGAGAGGCAGATAAACCAAGCGTTGGATTGAAAGTCACGTAGGATATACACTTGGACTTGGCGAAGGACGTCAACAATATCGATTTTCTGTAACTCAAGTGAAGTTTGAAAGGAGACAACAGATATGCGTAGAACAGAGATAAACAGCGCATGGGTGGTGCATTGTGACGATAGGAAATTATATCATTGGTTGATAGCCGGCAGTTTTCGCATACGGTAAGGTAGGAGACTAAATTCTTGTTAACACAACGACGGACGGGAGAAATTTTCAGAATTTATAGACGGTTATGTTCAAAAATTTTAAATCGCCGCTTTGAAAACAAGCTTTTCTCTAGAAACAGGTTTCACTGGGGGGTTTTGAAATAGTATAAATACCCAAAAGAAGATATTAAAGCTCCTTTCATCGAGTTCTGAATACGGGTTGAGACCAATATAATAGTCAAAGCTTTCGGTTAGAATTTGTGTGTTTAGTAATGTTACATTAACATCTTATTTGAAATTATAAAAGTTGTAGTAGCGGACCGTAAGTTAGTAAAGTGATTGCACAAGTCAGTGCTTATTTAAATAAAAGGTACTGCTACTACGATTAAGTTAGTATATGGATGGATGATTTTGGGGTAAGCAGAACTGAGAAAAATTTATATGCGTAATATCTGGAATGGAATGTTACTGTTGAGACGAAGCTAGTATCTTGGGAGAACTACAGTTATTGTATGATTGGGATCGGTGAATCCTGGAATCAGCGTAGTAGATGGACACAGCGACGAGGGGTGTCTCCAGGTAATAAATTTGAAATTTCTGTTTTTATATAAACATTTGTTGATATTTTGTGTTGTGTGGTTGACTTATTGATGGCGTATTTATTGTATTTAAAAACTTGTTTAAAAAGGTACATGTGCAGGACAATTTAATAATTTTGAGTATTGAAAAAGGGTTTATTGAGGATATATAAAAATTTATTCAGGCTATAAATTGTGGTTGTAAAGAGTAAACGGGTCTGTAAATTTGTTTTCAAAAATGCAAGATTTAAAAAGCATTTATAAAGAAAACCGAATTATAATGAGCTCACTATACACCAGTCTGAAATCAAATTAGGGTTACATGTGGGGCTCATCTACTCATATCTACTCGAATATGTTTAAAATCATTTAAAAATCAAGGACTTGAAAACATTCAATAAATTGAGCTGGTAATAATTGTACTAAAATGTACTCATGTACTCATGTGTTAATATTTTATCTGTTAATATGTGTAAATAAAAAGTTGTATGGTTGTTGTATTATTTTGGTAATTTCATTTGATGGTGTGTGAGTGTGAGAGAGGTATGTACGTAACAATAGGTATTCAAGAAAAGGCCGATTGTTGAGCTAGCCAGGGTGAGCAGAGAAATTCGAAGGCGTCCAGAACAAAGGGTAGGAGAATTTTTTTTTATTTTTTTTTTGAATTTTACATGTGAGGTCCAGGTGGGGCATGAACTTTACAGAGGTACCACGGAAATTTTATGACGGCCCAACGCTGGGGCTCGATGTTAAAGCTGATTTTTGGACGATCCACGGCATTATATATATATTATATATATATATATATATATATATATATAAAACTCGTAAAAATTACATTGTTTTTATTAAGTCATCCGAAAGCTCTCAAAATAAATGGCGATTTCGGGTTTCATTATTTATACGTTAACGTTAGAAGCTAGTATAAAAGGTTAGAAATGATTCATGGCTCCAATATCTGGTAAATTAAATTGTTTTCATTATACAACACCGAAGAATTTTTTTCTAAATTAATTTCATACGATTCGGTAACTAATTGAAATAGCACATATAGCCATGATATTTTTGTATTCTTAGTAGCGCAAAGCTAAAGCATGGAACTAGCATTCTCCAGATTCTGAGTTCGAATCCACAAAGTAGCTTGCACTTATTCATCTACTACAATTGCGTGATGAATTTAAATAGCATTAATAAAAGGGTTCGAAATATTAGAGTCGAGATGTTCTGCGATTCCCATTGGATCCGTAAAACGTGCTCGGTATACACTAAGACGTTCCTGCATTACGATTGGCTGTACGAAAGAGTATGATTTATTAGGGTGGGTTTAAAGTGGTGGGAGTAGATAGTCAGAGATTTCTTCAGCGCGCTTATAAAGGAAGGACAAAGCCTATTTACACGAACCTTTATAAGAAGAACATGGTGTGATGGGGTAATTGTGCGTCAGAAGCACCATTCTTACCTCTCTCTGTGGTGGGAGTATACATGTGCGATTATTACAATTGTAGCATAACGGCGATATTGTAACATGATTTAAGTCGTTACTATGTATAGAAAAGGTTGAATAATTAGACTCGAGACGTTAGATAGACCTATTTGTTCGCCGTAAAAACATGGACAACAAAATGACCCGATGTTCCAATGCAGTAGAAGGTTTCTATTGCTGGAGTCACTGAATAGGTAAGTAAATGTGCCAGATTGACTTCAAATATAATGGGAGGTGGAGGTGATGCGTCCGACTCGGTACAACCACACAACTCTTATATTCCATTGTTCTTGAGTAGTGTTTCTGTACTACGGGTTTTCTTTATTTTAGCACAAGTATCTATGAGATTGTATCCCGGTAAAATAACAGTAATTAATTCTTTATATGTCCCTCAGTTATAATATATGATGAGAACATAAACTCCACTTTTTACTAATTTTACACAAAAGATGGCGGTCAGGAAACCTTTTCTTAATTACATTCTGTATAAAACTCCCACGCTTATATAATTATACAATCGTTTTTCTAATTAATACAAGAATTTGTTTTGACATTGGCATATTTTTGAATCCTTTAGTTCATTAACACGCTGATAACGTGCACACAAAGCAAAACCAATCTTCATACTTAATGTTCGCCTAGAGATTTCAATAGGCACACTATTTTTCACTCCCACATTAGTGCTAACTCTTGAAGAACAAGAATGAAAGTGAACGTACAATTACTGCCAATGAAGGCGCACTATTTTTTATGGCACGCCGGTAAGTAACAATATTTGATATAAAAGTGATCTGTATTAAGCGGACCTACATAGAGAACTAAACAATTAAAAAGAGAGCGAGGAAGAAATTGCAGTTTGTTTTATGGTTTATTAATGGTTAAAATTTCTAGTGATTTTCATAAACAGCCACATACAAAATGTATTTCATAACACAACTTGAATTATAAATTAAAAAGCACTATCCTTATTTATGGTTATTTAAAAATTAACACGAACACTGATATACTGATTAAGAAATAAAGAAACTGCAGGCGACGTCGTTCTTTTAGTAAAATGATAAAATATATTTAACAATCACTGTGTGGGATTATGCTCTTTCTGGAGAAGGTTGTACCCACTACAAGTTCTCTGTAGTAGTCGTTTTTATGGTTTGTATCAATATAACATCAGGGCTCATTTCTTTGGATACATCTTATAATATTATATATAGTATGTGCAGTTTTTTTTCTATTGGGACGCTTACATACCTTGAAAAAATATGGTGGTATTCATAGAGTTCCCACTATAAGCACATGCGCGAGGTTAGAATCCACTATTGAAAAAATGACTTTCTAAACAACAGTACATTGAATAAGGTTATCAAAAGAAAAAAAGCCATATACTCTTAATCTTCTAACAAAATTTACGCTTGCTCTTATAGTACTTCGTTAAAGAATTAATAATAATAATAGTGCTTTTTTATTTCCATGAAAATTTACAAAAAAAGCAATATTACATATTCTTGAAGTTTATACGGCAAAAAGTAGAATATGGAAAAGGGTTGCAGTTCAGTTATTGTTCTAACGGATTAGTACAAACCCTTGGTCTAGCAAAGCACCCACTGTTAAATCTACATTCAGTTATAAATCCTGAACAGTACTAAGCAAGTTTAAGATAGTTTAATGTAAGTGAAATCGAGTGCAGCATACAGCTATTGACGACATTAAGCAATCTTTCAACTTGTTTTTAAATTTAATTAATGACAATTTCCATAAGTGTTTAGGGATTTAGTTATTATAGTAAATTATAATATTATAGGAAAACGATTTATTGAATGTCGAAGTTTTAAAACGAGGTATGGTTAAAGAAGCATGAGAATTTACAGAATGTGTATCGTCTTTAATAGAAACTGGGATGTTTTTGTTTTAAGCAGATGATAGTAAACATCCCTATAGTAGGGGATAAAGAATACTACTATAGTAAGCCTGCTTATCGTAAAAGGCGATTAAAAGGCGCAGCAAGGGGCAGCAGCCTTGCTGGTTAAAAGATATTGGAGGAGGGTCGATTGGTCTCGGGCGATCCTCAATAGTTTACAAGCTTGTTGGGGGTTGGCCGTGACGAATACGGCTTTTTGCTAAAATCTTTAAAAGCTGCGTTGTAGAAAGATATGGGAACCTACCACAATATTTCCCAGGTGTGCGTGGCCTAAAACGCGAATTATATATGATGGAGAGCTCACAAGTAAAATTCTTGTCTTTGGGGCTCGTCATCGTAAGAATATAAAACAACAATTCGATTTAGTGATAGGGACTTGGAATGTAAGGTCATTACTTAGAGTAGATAAGTTAACGAATTTATTAGTTGAAATGAGAAAGGGAAAACTGGATATTTTAGGTATTAGTGAGGTGAGATGGCCAGATAGTAATGACTTTTGGAAAGATAATTATAGAATAATTACAACTTCTTCAACTAATGGACAGGCAGGCGTAGGAATAGTGTTAGGTAAAAGATTAGGGCATAAAGTTAAACAGTACTTACAATTTAGTGATAGAATAATTATGGTTAGATTGAGTACAAAACCCACAGACACTGTTTTAGTACAGGTTTACATGCCAACAACTCAGTACGAGGATATGAATAGTATAGTGAGAAAAGTAAAAGAAGATGAGAATTTCATAGTTATGGGCGATTTTAATGCGTCAGTGAGAGAAGGTAGTGAGGGAAAAATGGTAGGAAAATTTAGGTATGGCAGACGAAATGATAGAGGAGAAAGATTAGTTGAGTTCTGCCAGGAACATAGATTAGTAACTGTAAACAACATGTTAGGAGAAGATATATCTGGAAGACGCCAGGTGATAGGGCTAGATACCAAATAGATTATATTTTAGTTAAACAAAGATTTAGAAACCAAATTAAAAACTGTCGTAGTTATCCAGGAGCTGACATAGATAGCGATCATAACTTAGTTAAAATGAAGTGTAAACTAAAATTCAAAAAATTGAGAAAGGTTAAAAGAGAGGGATGGGATCTAGGTAAGCTTAATGATAGTGGGGTAAAAGAGGAATATAAACAAGTATTAGATGACAAGAGTAAAGAGATAGCTGTAGGAGGGAACGAAGAAAATAAATGGAAAGAAATAAAACTGACTGTACATGATACAGCAACACAGACTATAGGTAAGAAAAAAATAGAAGCGAGAAAACCCTGGGTAACAAAGGAGATATTAGATTTAATAGAGAATAGAAGAAAGCTTAAACCTTTCAGAGAAGTGGATAGTGAAAGTAAGCAAAAATATAATACAGTTAGAAATAAGATAGTACATGAGTGTAGAAAAGCTAGAAATAAATGGATGGAGGAGAAAGCGCCAGGTGATAGGGTTAGATACCAAATAGATTATATTTTAGTTAAACAAAGATTTAGAATCTACGTTAAAAACTGTCGTAGTTATCCAGGGGCTGACATAGATAGCGATCATAGTGTAGTTAAAATGAAGTGTAATCTAAAATAAAAAAAATTGGAAAAGGCTAAAAGAGAGGGATGGGATCTAGGTAAGCTTAATGGTAGTGAGATGAAACAGGAATATAAACAAGTATTAGATAATAGGATCAAAGAGATAACTATAGGAGGGAACATAGAAAGTAAACGGAAAGAAATAAAAAAAGTTGTACATGATACAGCAACACAGACTATAGGTAAGAAAAAAGTATAGAAGCGAAAAAACTCTGGGTAACAAAGGAGATATTTGATTTAATAAAGAATAGAAGAAAGCTTAAACTTTTCAGAAAATTGGATAGTGAAAGTGATCAAAAATACAATAGAGTTAGAAATAAAATAGTACATCAGTGTAGAAAAGCTAGAAATAAATGAATGGAGGAGAATTGTAAGGGAATACAAGATGATTTGAGAGTAGGTAAGATAGACAGGGCTTACAGGGCAGTTAAAAAGTTTTTTGGGGAAGATAGGAAAAAATATAATGGTATTAGAGACGAGAATAATGAGCTTCTAATAAATAAAGTTGAGGTAGCAGATAGATGGAAAAGATATTTGGAAGATTTATATAAGGGAGACGATATGGATGAGTTAGAGAACGACCAAGAAGAGGATGTAGAAATAGGGTTCTCAATATTAAGAGAGGAATTTGATAGAGCTGTTCGGAATCTTAAACTAAATAAAGCGCCAGGGATAGACGATATTCCTGCAGAATTAATAAAATATGAAAGTCAGAAAACTTTAGACAGATTATATGAACTAGTAAAAGTATTATGACACAGGTGAGGTTCCAATAGATTTCGAAAAAAATATTGTTATCCAAATCCCAAAAAAGTCAGGAGCTGATAGGTGTGAAAATTTTCGAACGGTTAGTTTAACTTCTCATGCTTCCAAAATACTAACAATAATAATTAAAAATAGAGTAGAAGCTTTGACTGAGAATTATTTAGGCAAAGACCAATATGGTTTTCGTAAAGACAGAGGGACTAGAGAACCGATACTAATGATTAGGGTAATTATCGAAAAAAGGTTACAAAAAATAAAAAGACTCATTTCGCGTTTGTAGATTTAGAAAAAGCAGTTGATAGGGTTAATTGGATTGTTATGTTCAGGGTTTTGCGAAAAATAGGAATCTCCCATAGGGATAGAAAAATTATTTACAGTCTATATAAAAACCAAAGCGTAGTAATTAGATTTGATGAAATAGAAAAGGAAGCTAAGATTAGAAATGGTGTTAGACAGGGTTGTATACTGTCTCCTTGATTTTTAATGTTTATATTGAGGAAGCTTTAAACTTAGCTAGAGAGAAAAGAGATAGGTATTAGTGTACAGGGACAGAAAATAGACATGTTACGTTTTGCAGATGATATAGCCATTATAGCAGAGTCTAGAAAAGAGTTAGGAGAGTTTTTAAATATTTTAGATGAGATACTACAGAGTAACTATAGTATGAGAATTAACTCAGTAAAGACAAAGATAATGACAAGTGAGTTACAGCCTAGTTCTAAACCAAAATTAAAAATAGGTAATACCGAGTTAGAGGAGGTAGATGAATTTTGCTATTTAGGTAGTATAATTACAAAGGATGGACGTAGCAGAAGGGATATAGTAGCTAGAATAGCTCAAGCTAGAAAAATGTTTTTAAAGAAGAAAAACTTACTAATAGCTAATAGTATTAGGTAGATAATAGAAAAAGTTTCTTAAACTCGTACGTATGGAGCGTTCTACTATACGGTAGTGAGACTTGGACAATTAAAGAAGTAGATAAGAAAAAGATAGAAGCTTTTGAAACTTGGTGTTATAGGAGAATGTTAAAGATTAGTTGGACAGATAGAGTAACAAACGAGGAAGTTTATAGAAGGATAGGTGAGGAACCCTGTATGTGGAAACAATTAAGGGTCAGGAGAGATAGAATGATAGGGCACCAGTTAAGACATGAGGGACTATTTAGTAAAGTCTTAAATTATAGACTACCAAATAAAAATAAAGTAGGAAGACCTAGACAAAGCTATATTAGTCAAATTATTAGAGATTTAGGTTGTGAAGGGTATGTAGACCTTTTTACACTAGCTCAGAATAGAAAAGAATTTAGAGCTGCGTCAAACCGACTTTAAGTTCGAAAACAAAACAAAAAAAAAATAAAAATCAGTTAACTAAATGTCACTATGACATAACTCACAATTAGTTAGCGGTCTGGCATGTTGGTAGCGATTCATTGCTTAAGCCTTATCATAACATATAATTTAATAAATGTCACCATGCTCACAACTAGTTAGCGGTCTGGCATGTTGGCAGCGATTCGTTGCTTAAGCCTTACCATAACATATAATTTAATAAATGTCACCATGACATAACTCACAATTAGTTAGCGGTCTGGCAAGTTGGTAGTGATTCGTTGCTTAAGCCTTACCATAAGATATAAGTTAATAAACGTCACCATGACATAACTCACAATTAGGTAGCGGTCTGGCATGTTTAGCGATTCGTTGCATAAGCCTTACCATAACATATAATTTAATAAACGTCACCATGACATAACTCACAATTAGGTAGCGGTCTGGCATGTTGGTAGCGATTCGTTGCTTAAGCCTTACCATAACATATAATTTAATAAACGTCACCATGACATAACTCACAATTAGGTAGCGGTCTAGCATATTGGTAGCGATTCGTTGCTTAAGCCTTACCATAACATATAATTTAATAAATGTCACCATGCTCACAATTAGTTAGCAGTCTGGCATGTTGGCAGCGATTTGTTGCTTAAGCCTTACCATACCATATAATTTAGTAAATGTCACCATGACATAACTCACAATTAGTTAGCGGTCTGGCATGTTGGTTGCGATTCGTTGCTTAAGCCTTTCCATAACATATAATTTAATAAATGTCACCATGACATAACTCACAATTAGTTAGCGGTCTGGCATGTTGGTAGCGATTCGTTGCTTAAGCCTTACCATAACATATAACTTAATAAACGTCTCCATGACATAACTCACAATTAGTTAGCGGTCTGGCATGTTGGTAACGATTCGTTACTTAAGCCTTTCCATAACATATAATTTAATAAATGTCACCATGGCATAACTCACAATTAGTTAGCGGTCTGGCATGTTGGTAGCGATTCGTTGCTTAAACCTTACCATAACATATAATTTAATAAATGTCACCATGACATAACTCACAATTAGTTAGCGGTCTGGCATGTTGGTAGCGATTCGTTGCTTAAGCCTTACCATAACATATAATTTAATAAATGTCACCATGACATAACTCACAATTAGTTAGCGGTCTGGCATGTTGGTAGCGATTCGTTGCTTAAGCCTTACCATAACATATAATTTAATAAACGTCACCATGACATAACTCACAATTAATTAGCGGTCTGGCATGTTGGTAGCGATTCGTTGCTTAAGCCTTACCATAACATATAATTTAATAAACGTCACCATGACATAACTCACAATTAGTTAGCGGTCTCGCATGTTGGTAGCGATTCGTTGCTTAAGCCTTACCATAACATATAATTTAATAAACGTCACCATGACATAACTCACAATTAGTTAGCAGTCTGGCATGTTGGCAGCGATTCGTTGCTTAAGCCTTCCATAACATATAATTTAATAAATGTCACCATGACATAACTCACAATTAGTTAGCGGTCTGGCATGTTGGTTGCGATTCGTTGCTTAAGCCTTACCATAACATATAATTTAATAAACGTCACCATGACATAACTCACAATTAATTAGCGGTCTGGCATGTTGGTAGCGATTCGTTGCTTAAGCCTTACCATAACATATAATTTAATAAACGTCACCATGACATAACTCACAATTAGTTAGCGGTCTCGCATGTTGGTAGCGATTCGTTGCTTAAGCCTTACCATAACATATAATTTAATAAACGTCACCATGACATAACTCACAATTAGTTAGCAGTCTGGCATGTTGGCAGCGATTCGTTGCTTAAGCCTATAATTTAATAAATGTCACCATGACATAACTCACAATTAGTTAGCGGTCTGGCATGTTGGTAGCGATTCGTTGCTTAACCCTTACCATAACATATAATTTAATAAATGTCACCATGACATAACTCACAATTAGTTAGCGGTCTGGCATGTTGGTAGCGATTCGTTGCTTAAGCCTTACCATAACATATAATTTAATAAATGTCACCATGACATAACTCACAATTAGTTAGCGGTCTGGCATGTTGGTAGCGATTCGTTGCTTAAGCCTTACCATAACATATAATTTAATAAACGTCACCATGACATAACTCACAATTAATTAGCGGTCTGGCATGTTGGTAGCGATTCGTTGCTTAAGCCTTACCATAACATATAATTTAATAAACGTCACCATGACATAACTCACAATTAGTTAGCGGTCTCGCATGTTGGTAGCGATTCGTTGCTTAAGCCTTACCATAACATATAATTTAATAAACGTCACCATGACATAACTCACAATTAGTTAGCAGTCTGGCATGTTGGCAGCGATTCGTTGCTTAAGCCTATAATTTAATAAATGTCACCATGACATAACTCACAATTAGTTAGCGGTCTGGCATGTTGGTAGCGATTCGTTGCTTAAGCCTTAGCATAACATATAATTTAATAAATGTCACCATGACATAACTCACAATTAGGTAGTGGTCTGGCATGTTGGCAGCGATTCGTTGCTTAAGCCTTACCATAACATATAATTTAACATTTTTCCTTTTTTGAAGCGAATAACCAGGTTATATTTCATTTCCTTATAAATGGTAATCATGTAAACATGTTAGAGTTCTTTAACAACCATCAGGTTGCTAATATCTATGTAGAACCAGGTGGATAGAAAAAAGATATAGGAAGACCTAGACCAAGCTATACTAGTCAAATTATTAGAAATTTAGGTTGCGTCTTTAAGTTTATTAGAAATAAGATGCCTTTTAGAAATACCAAAAATGTACTTTAGACAGGAGTTTTGTACCCGTTGTATTTCATCTGAAATAGTTTTGTAAAACAAAGATCATAGAGACTATCGCAGTAATTAAAGTGGGACAAAACCAGTGCGTCACATAATAGAATCTTCATGTCCCTTGTTAAACAATATCGGTGGGCATACAGCAGCCTTAAATTATAATACGCTTTTTGAATGCAAAATGAAACATGATCTTCATAGCGTAAGTCTGTAACCTTTATAGTTATTTAACTTTCTAAAAAAATTAATGAGATTAAAATTTTCTTGCTAAAATATAAATGGACTGCACTCTTATCTCAGGGACTGCAGTGGGTTCTTTGAATTGTTATTCCTACTAGTAAAACCATACACTTGATTTAATCCAAGTTCAAAACCATAACACATTACCACTATTTTAGCGAGTAAAAAAATATATTATTAATAATTTTTAACCAACGATATGTACAACCAAATTTATACAAAAATAACCGTTTTTACAATATTTACAGAATGGAAATGTTGCCACTTGAACAATAAAATTAAAATAAAAAAATTGTTGCAATGCAAACTGCATAAACAAATTGTTAAATACTTTAATATTGAATGAAGTCGTCAAGTATTTTAAATCGAGCTCGCTTTAATTGTTTCAGACTTGTACAAAATTGAAGTCCCTAGATTACTAACTAATTCAAGCAAAAAATTTAGGGTAATGAAATTTATGTGCTGCTTTAAAAAAATTTTACAGTACAATTTTAGCTACTCATTGAATTAAATTTTTGCTAATATAAAAGGAATAAAAATTTTGTTTGCGTGTTTGGTATGTAGACGTTGATATCGATGTTACCTAGGGACCTCAACCAGAAGTTCCTATTATTGATCGACCAAGGACAACACCTGTGAAGATAACAGCTTCAGAAACAAAATGGGCCAGCGTGCACGATTACAGGCTTTCCATATTCTACGATTACATCACCAAAACGCATTTTTGTGGATTCCATGCAAAATAACTTATTAAACTGTAGATTGGTTATACTGACAATTGCTAAAAATACACTTCAGAAATGATAGTGGCGCGGCATTGCAGGGTGCGTTTAGAGTGGCAACGAATGATGTTTTGAGATGTCCCAAACTTAGTGGTTCGAATTCACCATATGCGAATTTTATTAAAATAAAACGTTTTTTGAGTACCTTAGTATTTACGCCGGGATCAACATTATTTCCACGTACTTCCGTGAATAATTGATTATTGCGTGCCTCTCGCAATAATATAGTGTCACGCGATTCCCTAACTAAATGCCACTTTCGTGAATCCGTAACTAAATGCTGAAGTGAAAAACCCTCATTAAATTTAACAATTTCAAATTAATAAAAGCGAAGTACACTTACCCACTTTCGGCTTTGCACATTTTTACAAGATAAACCAACTAACTTGTGAGCACCTAAGTGCTTGATGCTTTTTAGACTAAGCTCAAATTCACAATCAGGAAGACCCATTTTCGTGCAGTGCTTAAATCAAAAAGGAAGAAAAAATTGGCATATCTAACAAGATAGATAATTTCCTTCCTAAGCACAGATGGCTTCTAAAATGTTGTTTTCAACCAAACACGTTCCTACGAGGTTTGTATGTATGGTTGTCTATCTATTCGAATAAGTAGAATACATTGCTTAAACAACAAAATTGGTAACAGAAAATTGTAACTGTTTCAAGTCCTTGTCTATTAATACACCCAAATTTTTATATACTTCTTTATGCTGCAGAACATCATCACCTACCATGATAGATATTAAAAGATTGATTTTCTCTTTAGTTGCTTTTTTACCAAACAAAATTGTAGCCGATTTTGTGGGGTTAATTCGCAACGCATGCTGACTACTATATGCCACAAGATTATTCAAATTTTCCTTAATGCGCTATACCGCTTCCTACTTTATCCGATGAGAACGAGTATCGTCCACATACATATGACATTTACTGTATTTTAAACAAGAACAAATGTTGATAATATATAATATGAACAATGGGGGTCCAAGAATTTGTTCTTGGGAGACGCCCAATTTTACACTAATGCGTCCTGAAATTACGTCTTGGTATTTTACCATTTGAATTCTATCGCTAAGATACATTCGGATAATATCAATTGCGGATTTATCAAATCCAATAAAATGTAAAATAGTCAATAGTAGCATGTGGTTAATAGCATCAAATGTCTTGAAGAAATCTATTAACACAATTATGGTGAGCTGATTGTCATCTGTAGCTTTAATACCATCATGTTACGTCTATTAACGCTGTATTGCAACTGTGCCCTTTCTGAAACCTGATTCAGTTTTTGATAGAATATTATGAATGGAGAGTAGATAAAGTATGTATATACGAGGACAAAATCGACCATTTTTACATGTATTTGTTCATAAAAAAACCTAAGGTTCATTTGCTCTTTTTTGTGCCAAACATTGAAATTCCATAAGGCGGATCTGTGCGTCAATTCAGGTCACTTTTTAGTCCAACACTCCGATGGAAGAGTGTATTACATTCAGTTTTTACTAATAGTATTACACTAATTTAAACTATATAAAATTTTATTGAGGATAATATATTTACAATCAATATTCTACATTTGCAATAAGTATTACATTTCTTCTTGCTCCATAACTGAATAATATCCAACAGGTAATGTTGAATATGAACCAGGAAGTAAGTGGCGTTCATCATCATGCGGGCTTATGGCAAACTTCTCCTGAGCGATGGGGTGCTCCTGATGCTTAAATCAATGAATTAGATTCTGCGTTACAAATACTTCCTTGTAATCTTCTATTCAGTCCAAATAATCTTTAAAGTAATTCTATTCTTTATCACCCATTTTTTAATTCCTTTAATTTTCTTTGTAACACTAAAGTCTCGGATGCAGAGTGTTTCTTCCTCTTCTCTTAAGAGCTCAGCTACTTCTTCCTCGGCTGTCTTAAAAATCGTCGTTGCATACATTTTTTATCGTAACCCAATAAAATCGGCCATAAGTGGCCCATTATTCTTATCGTTTATCATCCTCAATACTTTTTTGTTAACCAAAGGAATTCCATAATTGTTGTTGGCAAGATAGTCGGAAGTATCGAAACATTGCTGACAGTCCCGCTTCATAGTTTCATAAGAATCATGGTTTATTATTTTATAAATTAGGCTGTCTGTATCTGTGTAAAGAACTCGGTACCCATCTCCAAAGGCAGCGTTCATATATCCATAGTGAAAATCGTAGATTGTCAACTTGGCCATGTCGAGCATGCACATACCTACATATATAGGTTTATTAAAATATATTGCAGATTTAAGAAGTTCCACTGTCACAAGGTTTTCATCGAAGATGGTAAAATTTTTGAACAGGGGATTGGATATACGAGCTTCGGCACCTTATCTGCCTTCCCAATTTTGCACAAGTTTCAAATTACAATGTTTTCGTATATTTTCCATTGTTTTTCCGAAGACAGCATTATTCATCAACTTGAACAAATTCTTCTCAAGTTCATTCCCCGCGCATTTCCGAAGTTCAGTATTGAGGTCAATGTAGGACCTTAACCAACAGTTTTGTTTAAATTTTAGTACGCGATGAATTCTTGTTAATCAAAGTCCATATTCCAACGGCTGTTTCAGATTTCTATAATGGATCACATATCTTCTTTTAGAATTTAGTGTAGCCATTAACTTAGTACCTTGGGCTTTTGATATAGGTGGTTTTCCAGTCTTCAAATCAACGTGCTCTGGACAGAATGGGATATCCTTATGTAAGTCATGTATATATTCCGGATACTCCAAATCAACGTCCAAGATATAACCTTCGCTAAAATTATTAGGAACAGATGTCACATCGATGTTGCTGTCCACCCATTCAAATCCACCATAGGGTAAGAGCTGGCTCATCGACCATCCAAACCAACGGCAATACTTTTAATTATGAAATGGCTATCGTAACCACTCAAGTTGTGGAAAACTATCGGAATAGTGTGAGAACCTTGATACTTGATATTACAGCTCTCATGCGCCGTCCTTTATAATTATTAGTCGGCACTAAATGATTATGATCTCGAATTTTTTATCTTCGGAACTGAAGGGCTCCTCGCAAATATAACAATGTGTTGCGGTCGTAAATGCAGCTTCTTGTTCTCGTGTCAATGGGGACATATCATAGGGACATAAATATACCGTCTCAACGTCTTCTGCAAACAGTCGTAGTTCCATAGTAAATCTCTTCGCACAATCTTCACCCAATATGACCGATGTATTGATAATAAGACATCGAAGTCATATTTCACATAATATCCAACACTATACGGTACATGTTCTTGATACTTTATCTCGTTTTCAGTAGGCTTTAACGTACATTCCAGATCTGCATATATCACGAACTGATCTTTAATTTTATTTCTAAAATTCATGAAACGAAGTATCTTTTCTTGTTCTGTAGGCAAGCGAGGTACGCACAAAATAGCATTGTTTTAGAATCAATAACATGGTTCATCAATTTATAACGTGTGCTAAAGTAGTGTAAGCAGCGATCATAAAAGTGTTTCTTTGCAGTATTAAAACTAGTTGCGATGAAACCAGTAGACTTAGGTCTTTAATCCATACATAATGGGTGTTAAATGTTTGAATTCCATCGGTGTATTTAAAGCATTCCATATCTTCATCATAATATGGGTTATAGATCATTAGGAGATTCAAATGATTATTTTTCTTATTCTCTGATATCAATATACGAACGGTAGTAAATTACATTTCTTCAATTTTAAGACATAGACATTAACAGAGATATCATTCTGCGACTCAAAATTCTTAATTGGATTAAGAGTCATAGGAAACTGGATTCCTTTTAAGTTCAATTTTTCAGAGTAGTGTGGGTACTTTTTTAGTCTTTCAGGGTGATAACCAACTGGATGTAACGCCACCATTAAAGACCATGCGAAGTAAGCTTGGTCGTTATTCTTCACATTGATACATGCCTGCTTTTGTTTGATTTCGAGCGGCAGTTCAATATATGAAGGTTCTCGCATCGGATTATATCTGTTAATATTGATTGCCAAATTAATTATATTTTTCAAACACCAGCCGCTGTTTCATTGTTAGGATTTCTTTATATCAATCATTACTGGCTTCAAAACTTTTTCTATAAACCATTTATCTAGATCGGTGTCTCTGAAGATGGCCGCATTATACGTGGTAAAATATTTATGTTCTTGGGAAAACTTCGAACCAGTTGCAATTTTAAACTCGCCACAAAATGTTGTATTAACTTTTTGAACCGGTCATCACTTCTATATTAACTTCTAGAATGTTTCTCAAATAAGATTAGAAATTAAACAACTAGGACTTTGATGTTTTAAACTCCACTCATTCCATAGAACTCATTGCAAATATTGAGCTAGGCCCTAATGATATACTAGTCAGTTTTGACGTAACATCCCTATTTACAAACGTACCTGTCATAGACACTGTCTCCATTATTAAACAACTCCTACCTCAAGAAAACAAATTTAAGTACCTGGCCACGCTCATTGAAAAATGCTTAACTTTTACCTATTTTGTCTTCGACGGACAATTTTACAAACAAACTTCGGGCACACCAATGGGCTCACTTCTATCCCCTATTGTGGCTAATATATTCATGGAGTCTTTGGAATCCGTGGCCCTAGAATCCACAGACCTTAAACCAAAAACTTGGCTACATTATGTAGATGACACTTTTACAGTCTAGCCCCATGGACACCAAAGACTCAATAATTTTTCTAGATCACATAAACAATCAACATAAAGATATTAAATTCACTATAGAAATTGGAAAGAACGGAACTCTGCCATTCCTTGACGTTCTGGTGGAGCGTCAACTTAAGGGACGACTAGGTCATTCCGTATACCGAAAACCCACACACACACAGACAGATACCTACATACGTCGTCACATCATCATCCAACACAAAAATCATCGGTAATCAACTCTCTAGTCCACCGTGCAATTAAGATTTCACAACCAGAACATTTATCTAATGAATTGACCCATCTTAAAACTAGTCTTATTAAAAACGGCTATCGTAACTCAGATATCGGCAGAGTAATAAACTGGCATTTGCATCCTACACGAACCCCCAAACCACGTTGTAATCCCGATACACGATCTTTAGCAATCCTTCCATATATACACAGAGTAACAGACCGAATTGGCAAAATTCTACATAAACACAACATCAAAACAATCTATAAACCCACTAATAAAATTGCACAAATATTACCAACCCCAAAAGATTCCGAAAATAGTCTTAAAGTCCCAGGCGTATATAGTATACTTGCAGCTGCGGTTTAGTATACATAGGAGAAACAGGACGATCAGTACAGACTAGACTAAACGAGCATACGCGATGCTTAAGAACAAGCCAGTACAATCGCTCAGCGGTGGCCGAACACCAACATGAAACACGCGATACCATTAACTTTGACAAGACGAAACTAATTGCCAGAATTCCATTTTTCAACAATAGAAAAATTAGAGAATCTATAGAAATCAATAACAATTCTAATAATCTAAACAAAGACGATGGCTACTACCTTTCCCCCATTTGGAAAACAAGCCTATGTGCACAACACCGGAACCGTGACGTTCACTGTTCCGCTACGACACTCCTCTCTATTCATGATCACTCATGCATCAAGTTCTCGCCTTATATAAACTACCACTTTTGCTACTTTTACCAGTTATTTCGCCACAAGACATCTTTTGGCTTTGAATGGGCTAGTGAGCCTGCTAGTTCAGGAGTAACTCTACTCTTTACACTTTAACTTGTCTGCTTAATATTATCATTCTTATCTTTATTATTATTTTTATTTTATTACTTGTTCTTTTCTTATCCTTACAAAAGTGAGCGAAATGTCGACCTTAATTTATAAAATGACACGGTCCCAATCCGGAACCATAAATATTTATAAGCATGATTCAATTAAAACAGTTAAATTCTACACGTTGGGCAGACAGATTAAAATGTTTCACTGCCATAAGATTTCGGTATAAATATATAGTAATGTCTCTTAATAAAATATTCTGACAAATGAACAAAAGTACGCAAAACAAATATTAACCAGCATGGAGAATATTGATTTTATCTCTTAAAATGTTTTTTAGAGTCAAATTCTATAAGAGTTTAACAAAGGCGAATATCAATCAGATAACCCTTTCATTTCAAAAACTATAATATTTTTCAAGACAACAAGAAAAAACTATCCCAACATTAAGGAGAAAGTAGGAAATTTGCAGGACACTAAAAGATTCAACTGGAATTTGTAAAAAAAGGCAAGCCAGGATAAAAATGCATTATGATGAATTATCCGAAGATCAATTTAATAACGAAAAATTCAAGTTTAAAATAAATCTATTTTCATCATCATTAGGTCTTCAGTCCTAGAGCTGGTTAGACGCGTACGCTCGTTGTCTGCAGTCTGCATCTTTCACTATATGTGTGCAATAATCTGTTCTAGGAATACCTTTACCTCCTTTTTCGTATCTTTACTTGTAATATATCCCGCACTAGTACTCAAAGATGCCTTAGAACGTATCCTGCCCTTTTATTTCTTCTATTTTTTTCCACAGATATCTTTATTCCCCTACTATTTCTATAACCACTTTGTTATTAACTTCGTCTTTCCTTGCTATCATCCTCATACATCTGAAGCACAACTTTCCTAAAGGTTTCTACTGTTTTTCTGTCTGCTTCTCCTACTGCCTTTATTTCACAGACATACTGTGCTGTGCTCTATAAATATGCCTTCAACAAGTTTCTCCTTGTCTCTATGTTTGTTGTCCTCGAACATAGCCGCTGCTCTTTCTTGTTAAATGCAGTTCGGTTCCCCTTCTATTGTTTATAAATATATACGGTATTTCTCCGATATTCAGTAGCATGTGAAGGAGGTTAAGCAGCCTGCGGCTACCAAGATCCCCAATACTTGCATAATTGCCAAATTAATAGTTTTCCAATATATACTTTCGCATCATCAACATTAGTTGAAAATATTTCAAAACCAATACTTGTAGTTTATAATAATCATCAGATTCAAGTGCAATTATTTTTTTTGTAGCTAGGTTTTCCATCTAGAAACTTATTTCTATTCGTAGCTTGCCTATACCGTTCCCTGAAATTCCCACAGCCCATATACAGCCCAGTTTCCCCTCTGTTGTTTCCTAATTATATGCCCTATTTCACCAAGAATCAGTGGTATGTGAAGGGGGTTAAGCAGCCTGTGGCTACCAAGGATCCCCCAACACTTACACATTTGCTGAATTAATAGTTTTCCAGAAAATCCTTTCGCACAATTAACATTAGTTGAAAGTATTGCAAAACCAACATCTGCAGTTGCTTATAATAATCATCAGATTTAAGCACAGTTATTCTTTTTGTCATACTGTTTTACTTCTTCGAATTGTTTGCATGCGTACCTCCATTGATTTCTATTTTGAGCAAGCCTGCACATTTCCCTGAAGTTCACACATCCTACATATTTCACTCTATGTGCGGAATAGTCTAACCTAGGCCTACCTCTACTTCTCTTTTTCCTATCTCTGCTTCCAATATATTTCACACTATTCCCTCATGCCTTAGTATGTGGCCAATCATCCTATCTCTCCTAGTTTTTACTGTTTTCTACATACTTCTTTCTTCCCCTACCATTTTTAGTACCTCTTTATTCTTAACTTTGTCTGCCCATGATATGTTCAGCATACGTCTGTTGCACCACATTTCAAAGTCTTCTATCTTTTTCTTTTCCGCTTCTCCTACTGTCCAGGTTGCACAGCTGTACAGAGCTGTGCTCCACACATGCTTTTAGCTCTCCCCTTTTTATATTGTTTTACCTATTATCCCCCTCATAGCTAAAATAACCACCCGTGTTCTCCTGTTTCGCCTAAACCCAAGTTGATCTTCTCCTTGTACTTCTTCAGCTCGTTTTTCCATTCGTCTTTGGACAATTCTAGTTATTATTTTTAACACTTGTGTTGTCAAACTTATTGTTTGAAATTTTCACATCTATCCGAGCCTCTATTTTTTGGTATAGTGACTATGATGTTGCGTTTGAAATCTTAGCGTATCTCGCCTGTTTCATACACATAACGTACAAGTTGGAAGAGACATCTGTTACTGCTTGTCCAGCCGCTTTTAGAGTTTCTGCTTGCACTTTATCTGTGCCAGGTGTCTTATCATTCTCCAGATCTTTTATGGCTAATTGAAACTCATCCCAAGTCATCCTTTTCAATGTCTGATTCTAGTTCTAATGCTGTAAGTTCCTCTCATGCATATAAATTCCCTATATATTCTTGCCATTTATCCACTTTCTCTACATTTTCTATAAAGACGTTTGCTCTTACGCCCCTTATTTTTTACTACACAGTTTTATATCCTAAAATTCATTCTAATTAGTGTGTATGCTTCGTCTGTTTTTCCTATTTCCATTTTAGTTTGTACCTCTTTGCACTTATCATCGATCCATTGGTCTGTAGCTTTCTTGCATTTGCGAATAATTTCCCATTTTATGGTTCTGTATCTCTGTTTTCCTGTTTCATCTTATCTATTTTTATATTTTCGTCCTTCTTCTATTAGATTCAGAATATCCTCTGTTATCCATGGTTCCGTATTTTCTTTTTGTGCATACCCCAGAATATCTCTGGTTGCCATGTCTAAGCTGGATTTAATGTTATTTCATTCTGTTTCTACTTCTTTATTATAAGAAAATTTCACGATATCTTTCAGTAATTCATTTGACTTTTTTTCAACATTTAATGGATATCTTTATCTTTTATTTTCTCTAACTCAATTCGCCTTTTTCCGATCCCCTTTTTCAGATTTTTAAATTTAAGAGCGGCCTTCATAATAAAGATGTTGTGGTCAGTGTCTATATCTGCTTCTGGGTAGCTCCTACAGTTTTTTACTTGATTTCTAAACCGTTGCCTAACAAGAATGTAATCTACTTGATATCTTCCTATATCTCCTGGCATCTTTCACGTGTATGGTCTTCTAGCATGATGTTGAAATAATGTATTTGTGATGGTTAAATTGTTGTACCAGCTTATTTCCCCTGTCATTTTTCGTGCCTAAACCAAATAAACCTACTACCGCTCCTTCCTTACTCTCACCTACCACTGCATTAAAATCCCCCATAGTTATTAAATTTTCTTGTACTTTTACGTATGTTAGTATGTCTCTGATATCTTTGTAGATTGCCTCTACCTCTTCCTCACTGTAGCTAGAGATGGGCATGTATACTTGTATTATTACTGTATTTACCCGTTTAGATTCTAATCTAACCTTGAAACCCCTTTTTCGTTCTTTTGTAAGTATTTTTCTGCACGTTGTCCTATCTTTTTTCGCATAACTATCCCCACACCCGAATTTCCTTCCTCTGATCCTTTATGAATTACCCTAAAGTCTCCACTTCCAAAAACCCACGTCCCTGGCCAGCTAACTTCCCTTATCCCTACTATATCTAGTGCTGAGCTATCCATTTCAATGTTCAAGTTCTCTAGCTTACCTACTTGCTTCATACTTTTGGCATTCCACGCTCCGGCTCGCAGAATGTTAACGACTCTTTTTTTACATTTTTGGATCATATCCCCCAAAGTAGTCTTCTCCCGGAGATCCAAATGGGCGACTAGTTTAACTAGGCGGCTCCGTGGCGTAGTGGTATGTGTGTGACTACTATGCCCAAGGTACCGGGTTCGAATCACAACACGGTCTGCTTGAAAAATGTTAGGCGATCATTTTTCACAAATACACACCCCCGTTCGGATGAGAGGTAAAATGGAGGTCCCGTGTGTGAGTGTTGTCACGCACGTTAAAGCCCTACCTTGCCTGGAACAGCAAGGGTTCGGCAAAATTCCAAATTTTTCAGGTAAAAAAAACTCGCTTCCTGACCAATGTAGTACCTTCGGGTGGAGCATTGGAAAATCGCATGTAGGGACTAGTTTAACTCCGGAAATGTTTACCCCAGACGATAACATCATCATTAATAACAATTTAAGTACGCTGTGTACTTGAGAGGTAATGTGGTAGTTTCCCATCGCAGTAGTGTGTCTTAGAATGCCATACCCGACCCCTATGGTCTCTGCCACTCTAAGTACCGGGACCGGGACCTGTCTTAGTCTGGTTCCCCACTAAAGACCCCACCAATTTGGTTAAACCTATAGTTCGGTTCTTTAGCTCACCGAAACCGCAAGCCATTCTACCCGTTCTAGTATTTTAGAACTTCTTCAAGGTGCAGGTCCGTTCAGAATAGAAATCTATTTTATTGCGTAATAAATATTATAATTTCACAGCTGTCAAATAGTTTTAAATCGCTTTTCCATGTAAACGAAAAATTTAATTCCCCGGAACCCAATGTTTCTTTAAATTTAACTGCAGACGATATTTTAGCTAAAGCGAAACATTTGCAAAAATTTTATCACAAAGATTTAAATAATGCTATAGGTGCTACGTTATGAAGCGCACAGGTCAGACAGAAATAGAAGGATACTTAAAGTGAGGACCCGCACTAATTACGATTACAAAACAGAACACAAGGAACGTAGAAATACCAGGCTAACTACCAATGCGGTGGGGGAGATTCCCAGCAAAACAAAAAAATTACATCGTCATCGATTTTCTATTTACAATAAAAATTAATTAAAAAGAAATTCGGTTTAAACCAACAAAAAAAAAAATAAATAATTATATTACGAAGAACAAATTTCAAGAGTTGACACGAAGTGCGCATTTTGTATAACATGTAGAATTCATTAGTAAAAAAAAACGAAAACGAATTAATGTTTATACTTCTTATCATCGTGTGAACAGAAGAAATTTGGTTTTCATTAGGTGTTCGAAAAATAGGGGCGTGATAGCCGTAAAATCAATATTATAATTCGAAGGTTCATATGACTGAAAAGGATATGATGTGATGGTAGTACGACGAGCAGGAAGAGGTACAGAAAAGGATGTAGAACTAGAGATGGAAGAAATTTTGTTCGAAGCTATATTTGCCGAAGAAGGGTATGTTTTGACAGTAGTAGCAGGATAACCTGGATAAGGTACACAAGAGAACGTAGAATTAGAAGCAGAAGAAATTTGGCTCCTAGAGCTGAGAACAGAACTTGTAGTATTATTCAAAGACCTATTAGTAGTAGGATGACAGTTGGGACAGTTGTGGCGAGAAACTACTTTATGTCCGTAATCATAGCAATGGAGTATTTAAGGACGAGTACAACGTGTCAAAACATGACCAGGTTTGTCGCAATTAAAGCATACGACCTGACGATTAGGAGTAGAACTAGGGCTACGAACAGCAGAAAGTCTAGAAGAAGTATTTGATCTACCCGTAGGCGTAGAAGAAATCTTAACAATTCGGTCAGGTGAGGTAAAACTATTTTTTTCAATTGTAGCAAACTGATCAGCAAAATCCGGTTCAGCAGTAAAGGTATGTTGGTCTTGACTATGTGATGCGAAATTATTGGCCGAAATCTTTTCCGGTTCTAACTTCAGACATTTGTTCCTTAATTCTTGCAAGGAGCGGACGGTAGGCAAACGGGTTCGATAAAATAGAGCAAAGTTACGAAGCACAATGGACAATTGATCATCCTCATTGAAAGATCCGTGCCACTGAAACAGAGCCATCATACACGTGAAATAGTTAGTAGTGCTTTCTGATGAATCCTGATGTCTATTGCAGATACCATCAAACAGTCTTGTCCTCATATCAGTCATTTTGAATACGAAACAAAAATGGTAGAAAGTAACTAAATAGAAACTAGGAATAGGAATAGGGCACCAGCGTTTTCAACGGACTAGAATTATTGGTGAAAACACAAGTCCAATAATCTGAAATGAGCCAACTAAGGATATTATGCGATCAAGAAAGAAAACAAAATCAAAATTTAAAAAGATCGAACCCGCGCAAGAAATAAAGAAAATCGACACCAAAGGGCCGAAAGAAAAAATAAATACCAGTTCAAACGTAAAGAGAAAAAATAAGCAGCACCAGGCCGAGAAAAGCGGGTAATGTAGGAAATTAGGCAGTACAAAAAAAATCGGGCCAGAAGTTAAGCAAAATAAAATCAAGGTACAAAGATAAGCCAAACAAAATCGAGCCAATCGTTAAGCAAAATAAAATCAGGGCAAAAGTTAAGCCAAACAAAATCGAGCCAATCGTTAAGTAACACACAATCAGGGCCCCACGTCAGGGCGTCAAAATTTATGCTACGTTTTGAAACGCACGGGTCAGACAGAAATATAAAAGATAAATACTCCCTGTATGTTTGTTGTGGTTTGTTTAGTGTTCTTCTTAATCTTCTTTGGGGATTAAACCACTCATAGTTTTTAAAATTATCTTTATTAACGTTTCGATCCATAACCTAGGATCGTTTTCAAAATAATAAAAACTTCAAGTTTGACATTTATGACATAAATTGAAGGTGACTTTGATTTATTGATGTTTGAAAGATTTGGTTTGAGTACATTAAGCAAAAATTTTTAAAGTTTAAATGAATAATTGCCTTCAATTTGTGTTACGGCCTGGGACCGACTTTTTTAGGTAGCCAATACGCCTAACGTGAAATCAGCTGATTAATTTTTATTGTAAAAATTCAATAACTTGGAAATTGGTAAACATTTTTTAACATGTTTCTATTTATACAATTTAGAGGATGGTTATTAAAGAAGTGTGCAATTGCATTATTAAAAGGCTTAAGTAGTCGTTTTTTTATATTTATTTTGAAGGGGAAATCATTATGATTTAGGCTACCTCTTTGGTAAATTTTAACATTGTTCCGAGGTAACCTTATAGTGGGTTTACACTTGTCAGATACCAATGTTGTTCTATGAAGGTTGTATATGGATCTGAGGCGACCCTATGGCGGGTTTACACTTGTCAGATACCAATACTGTTTAACGGAGATTGTATATGGTTGTGAGGTAACCTTATTGCGGGTTTATACTTGTCAGATACCAATGTTGTTTTACAGGGGTTGTTAATATGCTTCATCATCATCATCATTGGATCTTCATCTCAAAACTGGTTGGACACGTACCTGCACTTATTTATATTCTGAGTTAGCTTCCCTTCTATTGTTTTCTAATTTTATGTTTTATTTCACCGAGATTCAGTTATTGAATTTTTACAATAAAAATTAATCAGCTGATTTCACGTTAAGCGTATTGGCTACCTAAAAAAGTCGGTCCCAGGCCGTAACACAAATTGAAGGCAATTATTCATTTAAACTTTAAAAATTTTTGCTTAGTGTACTCAAACCAAATATTTCAAACATCAATAAATCAAAGTCACCTTCAATTTATGTCATAAATGTCAAACTTGAAGTTTTTATTATTTTGAAAACGATCCCAGGTTATGGATCGAAACGTTAATAAAGATAATTTTAAAAACTATGAGTGGTTTAATCCCCAAAAAAGATTAAGAAAAATATAAAAGATAGTTAAAGTGAGGACCCGCACGAATCACGATTACAAAACGGAACAGAAGAAACGTAAAAATATCAGGCTAACCACTAATGCGGAGAAAAGGGGATTCCCCGCGAAACAAAAAAATTACATCGTCATCGATTTTTTATTTACAATAAAAATTAATAAAAAAAAATTCCATTTAAACTAACAAAAAAATAAATAAATAGTTATATTACAAAGAACAAATTTCAAGAGTTGCCGTACGAAGTGTGCATTTTGTTTAACATGTACAGTGTGTCCCAAATTGGATGTATTAAATGGGTAACTTAGTTGTTATTAAAGATACAATAAAACTGTGTGCGCAGTCATGGGCCAACTTTTTGAGATCAATTCAATGGTGAAATCACAAATGAGCGATCTTCTTTTGTTTTCGAGTTATAGCTAAAAATTGATATTTTTAACAATTCTGTTAATTCGTATAACTCGTTTGGTTGCAAAAATATCCAAAAATACTGTAATAGTTTTTTATACGGTTTTTTACGTAGAATACAGTGGCGTACGCAAATATTTAATATTTATAATACTTTTGAGGTTATAATATAAACTTGCATTTTTTTAAATAGAAACCACAATTGGTTGTCACTTTTTTTAAAAGCTCTTTTGACAGCTTTTCAAAAATATATAGTTCAATATAATTATCTTTTCAAATGGCCGAATTATTCCATGTTTTTGGTATAATAAAATAATTTATTATATTGGTAATAAATAGTTGGCCGCGAAACAAAAGGTAAACAAAAAACGACAATTGTTTGTATAACAAACGTCAACGAGCTTCAATCACATCTATTGCACATGCAATAAATTGTATTGTTAGTTTGTAAGTGAAGCATCAGTCTGTTACTAAATGGCAAAATTTGAAAATTACGAAAAATACGATATGCTAGTTGCATTTATTGAGTCTGCGAGAATTCCTCTATCAGCAAAAACTTTATATTTTAACAGGTAATTGTGTAACTAATAGCAAATAATATTACTATGTTGTTTGTAAATAATACAGGTATCCTGAAAGACAACAACCTAATATTAACATGTTTAAAAGGATAGATAGTAATTTACAACAGTTTGGCTGCTTTGAAAAACCTAGAACGAAACAGTATGCAGTTTTTAATCAAGAGCAAACTACTGTTTCAACCAGAGCATGTGTGGAAACAAACCCAAAAACATCATGTAGGAAAATTGAAAGGGAAATGGGTGTTTCTAAATCAGCAGCTTCAAGAATATTGAAGCGTAATAAATATCGACCCTATAAAAATAAAATTATACATAGTTTGTTTCCCGACGATTTTCAAAAAAGAAGGCGATTTTGTCAATAATATCTTCGTAAATGTGCTGCTACTAACAATTTTGGAAATAACATTATATGGTGTGATGAAACACTTGCTGGTCGAATGAAAATATCTATCAAACATACGAGGCGTCAACAAAGCCGTTATGGTTTGAATATTTGTTGCTACATTGTTGGTGGCAAATTTCAATACCATATTTTTGAAAACAATCATTCAGCTTGTCGCTATATTGAAATTTTGTGTACCAACTTGCACGAATTACTGAAGGACATGCCTCTCGAAAAAAGACAAAAAGTGTGGTTCCAACAAGATGGTGCACTCCCGCACAACACTATAATTACTCGTGATTATTTAAATAGAGAATATCTCAATAAATGGATGGGTACGTTTGGACCTGTTCAGTGGCCTGCCTAGATCTCCTGACTTGTCGATATTGGACTACTTCTTGTGGAATTTTTTGAAAGAGGAAATCTATAAAACCCAGAACCATAGTATTGAAGAGTTGCGGAATTCAAATGAAGCAGCATTTCGTAAAGTTAAGGCGGTTTATTTATTAAATTCTATTAAGTCTTTAATAAAACGATGCGAACTTTGTTTAAGAGAGAATGGGGGCCAATTTGAACAATATCTCTGAATTATCAGTAAATAAAACTATTGTAGTATTCCCATCTGTGTGAGGGTGTGTGTAGGTGAGGGTGTGTGTGGTTGTGTGCGCATGCGTGCGTAAATGCGTGGGCGCGTGCTTGTGTGTGTGTTTGTGAGGGTATGAGGTGTGTGAGTATGTGTGTATTTGTGTATCCATATATGGATTATAGGCTGTTTAAATGTGGATAGGAAAGTATAATTTTCAATTTAAGGTGTAGTTATATTAATTTTTGTAATATATGTAGTTAAGATATTGTATTCTTCTAGCTTTCAAACTTTGTTGTTTAGAGTGGTACAATAATAAACTCTTGCTTTGTGTTTACCTTTTGTTTCGCGGCCAACTATAAATTACCAACACAATAAATTATTTTATTATACCAAAAACATGGAATAAATCGGCCATTTGAAAAATAATTATACTAAACTATATATTTTTGAAAAGCTGTCAAAAAGAACTTTTAAACAGAGTGGCAACCGATTAAGGTTTCCATTTAAAAAAATGCAAGTTTATATTATAACCTCAAAAGTATTATAAATATTAAATATTTGCGTACGCCACTGTATTCTACGTAAAAAACCGTATAAAAGACTTTTACAGTATTTTTGAATATTTTTGCAAACAAACGAGTTATGAGAATTAATAGAATTGTAAAAAATATCAATTTTTGGCTATAACTCGAAAACAAAAGAAGATCGCTCATTTGTGATTTCACCATTGAATTGATCTCAAAAAGTTGGCCCATGACTGCGCACACAATTTTATTGTATCTTTAATAACAACTAAGTTACCCATTTAATACATCCAATTTGGGACACACTGTACAATTCATTAGTAAAAAAAATAATTAATGTTTATACTTTCTCATAATACCCGGGTGTTAAAGTAAAAACATTAACGGTAGAACAAATTCTAGTAATCATTTAATGAAGTACTATGGAGAACCAGTGATGTACTAACAACAATAGTAGAAAAAGAGATGTGCTCCCGATATATGGGAAGACTATCACAACATATCTCCACGTGCCAAAGTACTATCGTGCGCCCTTTGCATCCACGGAGGTGAATCAGTTAAGCGCCAGGATGCTAGCGTCCAGATGCCGCGTCACCACAGTCGACAGATTTTGAGCGTTGCAACAACCACTGCAACAGCAAAATACATACCAACGCAGTTGGTTCTACATAAAAAGAATAATTGGGCCAACATAAAACAATTTGGCCTCCAGCTAAAAGCTAAAAAAACAGTCTTACTAGTATTAATAGCGCAGGAGAACTTGCCGATGCACACAAGATCTATACTTCTTGTCAAAAAAGGGCATCTCTCTTGAAATAATAGGACAAGTAATGTAGAACATACATATAAGGACGAACTGCAGAAATAAATTGAACTTGTTTTTTGCAAGAATTAAATCCAATCTCAGCGTTATCCAACACACAGTGATTAGAAACTCGAAACAAGCTTTATCAAATAAGTACGATCCATTATTTCAACGAGTCTTTAGGATTGGGTATTATAAAAATTATACGCTATAGTGATATGTATCAAGCCAACAGATACTTCAAACAAGGTACAGACTATTTAAATTATAGAAGAACTTTTTATTTTGCAGTAAATATGTTTAAATGAAATTGTAGTAAAGCGTACTTATTGTAGGAAGGTATAATATACAGAATGGTATCTGAGTATTGGAAGCAGAATCTATGCGAGTGAGTAATGAAATAAAAGGCGTTAGGTTTCGTACACCGTCGGAAGGTGAACGTAACAAGGTTTACAGCTTGCTACACTCAGATGATGATTTATAAAATGTTAAGAGTATTTTACACCTTCTAGAATCTACAGTACTTTCCAAATCCACAGGTTTTAGAAGTTTTTCAAACGCAATCACAGCTTTAATGTTGTACCTAGCTATACCCGTTGGCACTGCAAGTGCGGAGAGATGTTTTCAAAATTAACAATTATTAAAAAGTATCTTAGGCACTGCACTTCACAATTTAGATTAGAGGATTTTTCTCCCTTAGCAATAAAACATCACACTGCCATATATATATATATATATATATATATATATATATATATATATATAAATGAATTTGCAGCAAAACAGGCAAAAAAACAATTTAAGAATTTGAGTTTGAGTGTCTGCTATTTCATGTTTTCTGCTGTATCAAATTTTGAGGTGTGAATAATTATATGCGGTCTATAAATATATACTACTGATGACAATTAATTTATAAATTTTAAATTTGACATTTGATTGTAAAATAAAAGACT